>CM062294.1:23926601-25366614 GCA_031216915.1 Pictodentalium vernedei
AAAAAAAGCGCCAATCGCCTAACTATACTCTGGGGGGAATTTTTTCAACATTTACAGCTTTTCAGCTTTCTTCTTTCAGAATCGAAGCAAACTTTGAAAGCCTTACCGCAATTGGCTACAAGTGAACGAAGAAATTGAAAGTAGATTATGGTCACTGATCACGCCAATCACGGTAAGGCTTTCAGGTTTGCTTCTATTCTAAGAGGAGTTGTTAAAATATGGCGATGATGAGAAAGAAGAAAGAAGAAAGCTGAAAAAGCTGTACATGTTGAAAAAAATTCTCCCCAGAGTATAGTGCATTGTGCAGTCATTGAAAGCTTTGAAAAGGTACACAAAGAGCCCAGTGAGGCGTAAGTCAATGTCCCTATGTGAATTTATTTCACTGATTTATGTTGAAAAGCTTGTATTTCTTTTGGACAACCTTATTTACAAATCAAAAAATAGCATTCTTTTTGTAAACATTTTATTGGATATCCCCGGTAATGCAGAAGATATTTTGACGAAATTTATTTTAAATAATGGGGAAAAGTATATGGAATAGAAGTGGTATGCACCAGGAACCAAGTACATCGAGACCCAATATTTTTTTTTAAAAATTTGTGGCCACTTGGTTGAAGTTTCCCAATTTTGCCTGTTGTTACCCTTTCTCTTTTTTTTAAACATATATACCCCAAATCACTAAATTTATGTTTCCAGACCCCTGTGGGGTTGGTTAGTGATGGACAACGTGTTAATTGACCTACGCGAATCGGCATTCTGGAAACAAACTACAGAGCATCCGTAAAATTAAAGGTCTTAACCAAATTATAACGTCATTGATATAATAATTCAACTTTGAACTTCGGTGAAAGACTACTGAAACCTTATTCCATTGAGTCAAACTGAGTTTTTGATCGTTCTTCGAACCTTTTTTCTAATTTTTATTTTACCTTATTTTACGGATACCTTGTAATTTCTCTTTGAGGTATTCGAAAAAGGAACCTTTGATTGAAGCTGGTTGGAAATCATGTGGCCAAATTGCTACTTCTTCTCCTTCCTTTATGCATTTATTTACCAATTGTTCTGTTATAGATTTGTAAGGATGTTGCTCGTGCACAAAGTATTCAACAAAACCCTGTTGGAGGCAATTTAGTTTGCTCTTTTTGCTTACGGTTTCGGGAATGAAACACTCAAGTCTCTGTTTCAGAGGCTCTGGAATATCATTGACATCCGTTACCAATTTTGGTTTTTTGGCCACCGGCTCATCAACTCCAACTTTGTCATCTACGTTTGAATAAGACTCCAAAATTCAAACATATCAGAATCTTCAGTTGTGATTGATGGTAGAATTACATCTTTTGCCTTTGATGTCAATTGTTCTTGGTTACCACTTGATAATGGGTTGTTGAGCTCTTCCATGGTTGCGACTGGCCGTACGGTAGTGATTACCTCACTCTGGAAATCAAAGCTCTATTGCAGCTCCCACTGGGTACTCCATATATACAAATCGTACAAGAGATGTGTTTGATGTTGCAGATATAATTGATGTGGCAATGTTTATAAATTTATTTTCTTGGTCTTGCTTTATCTCTGCAATTTTAATACTCAATTCTTCCTTTGTGCTCATCTGTGCAACCTGTTTATCAAACTTTTGATTCAAACTGCTGAGAACACCTTCTAATGTTTCTTTTACATTGTCCATAATTTTGGAGTAGTTATTTTTTAAATCCTCTTTCGTTGCGACATTTGGCATGTTTTGTTCAATATTTGAAGTTAACTGACACAAGTCAGTGGAGTGTGTTGTAACAACTTTTTCAATCTTTGACATTGATTCTAAAACTTTACTCAATACTTCGTTATTTTCAGAAACTATTTTAAGTGTGCTGCCTACTTTTGTCACAATTTCACTTCTCAAGTTTTCAAACTCCTTCTGAACATTTTCTTTAGAACAAGTCAAGTCTTTCACAATCGATATCAGCGAACAGCATTCTCTATATGTGTGCACATTTCTTGAAGATTTGGGGGGGGGGGGGGGGGGGGGGGGGGGGGGGGTAGATTCCCTTGAAATTCAATGGGTGCTGCCTCCAAGACTAGATAGAGGATAAAAATGTAAATAGCTCACCACTTAACACTTTACCTAATGAGTAGACAAAAACTGCCAAGCGCTATTATGAAAATAGCCATTTAATTTTTATGATATTATGTACGTTCTACCAAAACATGGGTTGTGATCTCTCACTGGAATGCGCATGTCGCGCTCGTTCCAGTGAGGTGTAGCAACCTTTATTTTTTTATGAAAAATGTTTTTCCGGTGTTGACTGCCAGTGCTACCGATAGCGTGTAAGGACTTACTACTATAGTTTATATGAACTTTGTTTCAAGTCGCCGCTAGTGGAGAAGGATTTGAAAGGCTTAGTGTCCTATCGGAATAATCCCGTGTAAATTGTTCTGTTGGCGGGGAGGGAGTGGGGCAGGGAATTCGAGCAACCCCTGGAGACCGCTGACAACTTGCCGGTCACAAGAAAAATAGTGAGCACGTCTGACTGTGACTCATATAAATATAGGATATCAATTTGGTTACCAAACTCGACATCTGATAGTATCAGATGTCAAGTTCGGTAATCAACTTGATGTCATCATAGGCTCCAAATTTGTTAATGCCTCTCATCCTCTGACCTCTGAAAGAGGGAGGGTCTGTTGAGGGACATCCAAATGAGAAATGTGGCTGTGTGATTTCGGTGGAACAAAAGAATTTAAGGAAAGTTAGAAAACAACATCTCACTTGTGAATCACTGACAAACCTGCTAGGAACTTGCATGGGGGTGGGGGCATTGGAGCGGGGGGGGGGGTACTTTTCTTTTTAGAGAGAGAAACGGAGAGAAAGTCACGACATTATCCTGCTATGGAAACTTAAAGCACCCCTTTATCAATTAAAATGCCCCTCTAACATCGACTTAAGTCGTATTATTTAACTTTATTTATTTTCCAAAAGAACAGTCTTGAAAGAAGTCAAAATATTGTCTCCCCGAGAGTTCTCGTTACAAATTTGACTTCTCTCGGAGTCACGGTGTTCAAATTCAAAATTGGACTTTCCTCTTAGTTTCGGCGCCCGTTTTCCGTGACTGCACTTTAAGAAATTTGTCAAGAATTGTGTCATATTCAGAATCATTTAGATTTCTCTCCTTTGTGTAGGACGCAATTCGTAGCAAATGTTCCAGATTGTCAGCTGTTAGACGCGTGCGAAGTTCATTTTTCATGTCATTCAGTAGGCTAATAAATCTTTCCACTGATGCTGTTGCGACAGGTGCCAGTGAAATGATTTTCAGCACTTTGGAACAATTCGGGAAGAGTCCATGTAGATCTTGTGCGTACATTTCCGAACAAAGCTTCTTAATGCTGTAGCGATTAGCTTCCAGTAGCTTTTTCTGTTTGGCCTCCTTTTCGACATGTGTATTTGTTGGCAAGGATGAAGCCTCACGCAAAATTCTGACCCTGTATTCAGTTTTTAGTCTAGAGACAAGTTTAATGAAACGTGGCCATTCACACAATAGCGCTGTTTTATCTATGTCAGATCCTACTTGAGTTGTGTGGCCCTGAAAGGTATCTTCACAACTAGTACCATAAATATCGGCTATGAATTTGATTTCGTGACTCCCATATGTCTGTTGCTTGGTCACTTCAGATGGCATGTTTCGGGGATCGAAAACGGAAAGTGCCGTCAAAAGTTCTGATCGTTCAAATGCATTATTGATTTCGGTCTTAAGGTCAGCAATGAATGGCAAGGCGCATTTTTGGATGAAATTTGTGCGCAAATATTCATCAGAGTTGCTTCCTGTGCCTGTCCTTAGTCGCCTAGCCAATGCATGCCGTTCGATAGCCAATCCCAAAAATTCCTCCCTTCTGCAATAATGGGTCATCAAACAAGTGTCCGATTCCAGATGTTCTGGGAACTTTTCCAACTGTTCTGCGATTTTCGTAAGCTGGTCTATAGCATCCTCTGTAAATATCGGAATCGCGGTGAAATTCAGGTCCTGAGTTTGTAGGGACTCATTCAGTCGACCTGTGACTTTAAGAACGTCACACAAAAATAAAAGCCAGTGCACAAATTTTGCTTCCGACATGTGTAGCTTCAAACCAAGGGCTTCGGGGTCCTTTTTTTCCTGATAAATTGTATCTAATGCATCTAAAAATGATTCGTATCTGTCAAATATGCGTAGGCAACAGTCCCTGTGCGACAGCCATCGATTTGTTGATGGCATAATAGTACCAAGAACTTTTACACCGACAGTTTCCTGGGCAGTTTTTAGGATTGAAAGTTTCTGGGGACTTTTGCGAAAGAGTTCCCATAGCGACATCAATGTGGTATCAACATATTTAAATCCCTCATATTTCGGAAGTAAATGAACAAATGTCAGGGCCAGTCTGTGACATCGACAGTTTATGTATATTGAAAACGGCGACAGATGCCTGATTCTACGCTGAAGTCCCGTCCTTTCCCCCGACATCGCGTTTGTACCGTCCAAAGCTACAAAACGAACTTGCTCAATATCAATTTGTTTTTCAGTCAAAGCATTGCAAATTACATCCGTCAAAGTCCCAGCGTCCGTTTTCTGCAATTGCTTAACAGCTATTAATCTTTCGACGACTTTGTCACCTGAAATCCAGCGACCAAGGATAACAAATTGCTGAATATTTGCCGTGTCCGTACTTTCATCAGCTAAAAGAGTAAACAGTTTTTCCTGTTCCCATTCGAGGTGTTCTTGTTCTTGAATGTACCCCCCAATACATTTTAGCATTTCATCAATGGACTGATTTGACGTATAAGATACGCCACATTGACTAAAACTCAAATCGCAGTCAAATGTTTCTTGAATGAAAGAAAGTAAGTCTTTGAGGTTGTAAATATGTGCCCATTTTTTGCCAATTACAAAAACAAGTGTTTTCAATATTTTTTTTAGTTTTTGACGGTTTTCACTCTTTGCCTTCCCGTGAGCCGAAACTATTTTCTCAGCAACTGACCCTATACTTTCGGACGTTCTATAGTTAGTATAAAACTCCAAATTTTTCTTATGTTCATTGGAAATTTCATGTTTTTGAAATTGCCGTGTAGGATGATCCCTTAACTCCACACCTATGTCAATCCAGTGATAGTTTGTTTTCCTTGAAAACATTGAACAATAACTGCACATCCAACCCGATTTTCGAAAATTAAATGTGGCCCAGGGATATGAATCTTGAAATGCTTTCATTTTCGTAATATTTACGTTAGGACATGCAAAATTTGGTGTTGATATTGTGAAATCAGACTGAGGATGCTCTAATGGACTTTCATGGGTTTTCGCAGAAATATGGCTAACATTGACAGTATCTGATCGCGATAAAGATGTTGATTCCGAACGTTCTCCGATGAAAGCAACTTCAGCAGACCGTTTTTCTGAAGTCGAACTACCAGAAAAAGTACTACTTGTCACGGCCGGTACAAATTCATTTTCGTGTGAAGATTCAGCAACAGGCGTAGTTTCGACAGCTTTAAATTGATTATCTTGAATGGAGGACGGATGTTTAAAAAAATCATGGATTTTGTGCGACCCTTTAGCATTTTAGATTTTAATTTCTTCACATAATGCCCCTCCTTATGTGACATATTAGTAATTTTCAACCGTACTGATCTGCCAAAGTAAAATACATTCACACACGCCGCAGGAAATGTCTTCAGGAGATATAAATAAAAAGAGCACCGATTGGCTGATATATTCGTCTATGGTGACGTGAGGTCACCACGATTTTGCCGAACTTTGGGAATATCTTGCGTTCTATAAATACCGGTAGTCGAAGTTACGATCCCGGCAAATAATAAACACATCCCTCTGCTTCTTTGAGGATTCAATAGTAATGCTGATACTAGCCTAGCGAATGACTTTTGTATACGATTTCAACTTTATTGAATACATTTAAGAAAAACGTATAGAGGAAAAAACTCAACTTCTGGGGGAAAAATTGCTGCTTGATTTTGGGGGAATGGGTCCGTTTACCGGACCGAAAAACTGCCCGGCGGAATGCCTGCATAATGTAGCAGTTAATTTTTTGGATAAAAAAACTTAATTTTTGTCCACACTTGGGCTCTTTTGGGATACATTTGAGCACTTTGTTCCAAACTTGTCAAAATTTTTCGATAATTTTTTTTGCGTAAACTATTTTGCGATTTATATTTTGAATGTTTTTTGTTATCTTTTTATTAGCTCACCTGAGCGAAGCTCAGTGGGGGCTTTACTGACCACATTCCGTCCGTTGTTGTCTTGCGTTAACTTTACATTATTGATTTCTCCTTCAAAACCACTAGCCCAATTTTGTTCAAATGTTGGGTAAATGTTTATTACCTAATGCCAATTCAGATTTGTTCAAATGAAGTTGCTCCTCCTCCTGACTGGTGCCATGCCCCCAAGGGGCACCAAAATCTTTGAAAAATCTTCTTCTATTGAACCAGCTGTAGCAGAGACTTGATATATGGTATGCAGCTTCCTTTTAAGGAGTAGACTCCGATATATTCAAGAGAAGTTTGATGGGCTATATTTGGCATCATTATGGGAGGGGCAAAATTTTTGGCCCCACCCCAAATTTCTATATTTTTATACTGTACCAATGACCCAGACATAGCTGCTGGTGCTAACTCTTAAAATATAGGGCCAAACACAAATTTTGCCCCCCAATCCCCAAAATTTGCATCTAAAACTAAAGAAAACATGTCCTGAAAGGCCCTCCACACTTCGCCCCTACTGCGCATGCGCAGTGTCAAGGACGTTCCGAAATTGGCGCCATTTATCATTCTAAGTTTGGCCCTTCATCAGTTAACATCTGACTGATCTTTGTGCTTTTAAATCTCAGTTTAAATGATGCCAGACACATAAATATTAGTGAAATGGTGATTCTAAGGAGGATAGAAAAGGAGGAGAGGAAAAGAATGTGTGACAGAATATTATCAGGGCTGTAACTTAAAATTTTTTAATGAAATTATGTTAAGTTACCTATTTTCAAGGCAGCAGCCATTTTGTTGTCATTCTGATTATTTAGTTACACTGTTTTTTCAAGTGTTTTTCCTCTCTCCCTGTCCTTTAAGTTCCCCCTTGCTATTCTCCCATGCTTTGGCATAGTTTCTGTAATTATTATTACTAAAATTTCTTGGGAGTTTTAGCTGAATAACAGAATGAATTCTGTTCTTTCCCCATGTTTACGTCTTCACCTACGGGTGGTTAGGCGTTGTGTTCTGCATCTACCATCTGATGTTCTGCAGTTTCTTCCCTGGAAGTCTCTGTTTTGCATCAGATGGTGTATTTTTGGTAACTGATTTCGGGCCTGGGTGCCTGGAGTCTTATTTTAGTGTTTTTACACTCATTGTTTACATTTACAACAGCCCTCTGTGTGAGGGGGGGATTTCTAAATAATAATATCTTTATGTTATTTTAATCATAACTAGATACATTATTATTGTTCGTAAGTGTTGAATAAATTGTTTAAAATATTTTTAAAATTTTTGTCCACACTTAGGCTTGGGATCCATTGGGGCTCAACGTTACTTTTCAGAAACTTGGGCTGTTCTGAAAAAATATTTTTTCAAAATATTTTGATTTCAATTATTTTTTCTATATTAATGGATCATATTATTATTATGTATTTGATTGCCAGGGGTTAGTGCGAGTACCAGGACTTGTTTTCTTTTCACATTGAAAGGATATTGATCAATTGTTTTAAGAGGAAGTCTTCCTCTGACCTTATTGTCATTCTATATGTGGTCAGTGTACTCGCATTAACTCCTGTTCTGTATCGTATGATTTCGATGACAATATGGGAAGCATATGTCACGGTATGTTGTTGGGGATTTGGACACTCCGGTCCTTTCCCCGCAGGGTCACTCTACTTTATCAATTTCTATTTCAGACGATCAAGATTAGGGTGATGTATCTGTGATGTCTTCCAACAGTGTGCCTCCGTCGTCACAATTAATGAAGGGCTAGCGGAAAAGTGCTCATGTAATACGCCAATTGCCTAAGAGGACCCTAGTAGGTTCGACGGCCTTTGACGTCCGCTAGCTCGCCCGGTGTAGCGTCCATTCACCGAATGGTTCGGCAGCCGGGTTCGTCCGTTGCGGTCTAGAAGGAATTTTGGGGTGATGCGAGCACTATAAAATTAACTTAATGCACACCCAGTGACGGCGGATCGGAGGGAGAACGGAGGAAGCCTTTTAGTCCGGTTCATAGCTCGTTCCGGTCCATCCGGACGGCAAGCGAGAGAGGCCCCTCTCTCGTTCAACAACATCTGGCCCCAGATGTTGTGGTACAAATGTGTCGTTAGCGGAGCATACGTCCGTCGCTCGGGACGCTCCGTTGTATAGGCAGTCCGCTGAGACTGCTAAGGCTTCCTCTTCTCGTCAGCGCACACGACCGCACCTTGGCTGCGTGACCGCCGATATATTACCAGCTTCGCCGATCAAGGATTCTTCGGCGACCAGGTCACACCATCCGGCAGCCAGGGATTCGAGACCGATGGACTCCGGACGTTCGCATAGGAAAAGTATGCGGGAGCCATCTGATGCGGAGCTGCCCTCGGCGAAGCAGCGATAGACTGCGCCTCCGCAGGTCTCGACGCCGGACATTCTTGTGCACATAGCACAGCTTATCGCAGCATCCCAGCAGCCGACAGAAACGGTGTCGGATCGAGAATTATCCGACAGCACTGGGTCGGTAGCCGGGGACTCGAGGCCTGCAGACTCCGGACGTTCGCATAGGAAGTGTGCGGGAGTCAACGTACACGGAGCTTCCAGCGGCAATGCATCGTAAGTCCGCTACTGCACAGGCCTCGGGAACGGACGTGCTTTCCTTAATAGCACAGTTTATCGCAGCATCCCAGCATCAACTGAATCTGTCGCATATATTTTATCCGACGATGCTGGGTCGGGACGCTCCGCGGAAGCGGGTACGGACGTCCGAAAGTTTCATCCGGTCCGACGGGATACCGAAAGGGATTCGGTGGATTTCAAGCTTTCCCTTTCGGAACAACATATGCTGCGATGCCGGATAAGAAACTGATAGCGTCGGTGGACTTAGAAATTTTTTGGTTCGGTTCAGGGACGTCGTCCCTCAGTTCCGACATAGTCCAATAATGTCACACAAACTTTCGAATTATTGAACGACGCTATATATATTATTATTTTATGCTTGCTATCCAAGCATTTCTGGTTTCTTGTTCGAAGAGTTATGGAGATGTCTTTCAAAAGTGTGCCTCTGTCGTCATAGTTAATGAGGAGTTAGCGGCAATAAGTGCTCATGGAATATGTCTATCGCTTACGGAGTGACATTCGCTAGCTCACCCGGTGTAGCGTACATTCATCGAATGGTTCGGCTGCCGGGTTCGTCCGTTGCGGTCTAGGAAGAAGATTTGGGTGATGCGAGCACTTTAATTACTTTAGTACTCACCCAGTGACGGCAGATTGAGGACAGATCGGAGGAAGCCAACAACATAGGGGACCGCATGTTGTGGTTCAGATATTTTACATTCGGAGCATATGTCCGTTGCTCGGGACGCTCTGTTATATTGACAGTCCGAGAGACTGTCTTTAATGCTTCCTCATCCTCACAGCAGGGCACACGACCGCACATTGGCTACGTGACCTCGAGTATCCGATCAGTTTCGGCATTCAGTGATTCCACAGCGAATAGGTCGCGCCATCCGGTAGCCAAGGGACACGAGGCCTATACACTCCGTTCGCTCGCATATTGGAAGTATGCACGGGGTAACGATCTCGGAGCTTCCTGCGGCAATGCATCGTAAGACCGCTGCTCCTCAGGCCTCAGTGACAGACGTGCTATCCGAGTTAGCACAGTTGTTTCGCAGCATCCCAGCAATTGACGGTCTCTCGGTCGAATCAGGAATTATCCGACGGCGCTGGGTCGGTGCGGTCCGCGGTTGCATCAAGCTACGGACGACCGAACGCTTTATAGGGTCCGACAGGATGGCGAAAGGGATTCGAAAGATTTCGAGTTTTCCCTTTAGTAGTATCGGAAGATGCCTTTCATTTCTTCTGGCATTTCTTCCAGTGATTATTTTTCGGACTTCATTGCTGCGATCTTGGATAAGAGACTTATAGCGTCATTGGACTCGGATTTTTCGATCGGTACAGGGACTTTGTCCCTGACTTACCGACGCAGTCCAATATTGTCATTACAACATGTGTTTTATTTTTCGACGCTATATATTATATATATATACAAGCCTGCTACTAAGCATGATAGTTTAGTTTCTTGTCCGCGTGGCTCATTTCTGCCATTTTATCTTTTTTACATATAGTTTATTTTGGCAGAGCAGGGCATACCGAGAGTTCATATGCGTCTAGACGGTGTGATTAAAGACTGCATATATTCTTTTTCGCCGTTTATGTCTTTTCCAATTTCAATGTTGGGAACGACATTATGTATAGTAGACTTAACTTAGACGCTTTATTATACGTAATCCGCCTTACTGAGGCGTTATCATTACGTCTTCAAGAAAAGATTTACGGGATATTATTCTCAATGTAATTTCTTTTGAGGGCAGTAGTTTGTTCACGTATAACTCCGCCCTTCAGTGGCTGATTGGAGTTGGTTAGACGTGATGCAGCCCTAGCTACATCCACGCGTGGATAGTAGGTTAAGAACTCTCTCAGAGTCGCTTCGTTCTCGGAGGAGCTTCTCTTCGACGGCAACTTTCCGGCAATCCATGAATTGCTTGATTTATACATTCTCTTGTCTATCTAGTGTTACAAGAGATTCAGACTGGGGCAAACATTCGGTGGTTGACTCAGAGAGTGCCGCCGCAGTTGCCGGACCCTAGTGTGGCTGTTATGACGGTTGCCAGTCAAACAGATTGGGATATATACTGATCCCTACGGATTCGAAGTGCCAGGGTCTTTGGGTTCCGCAGTCTTTTAGCTATCAGTTTAACTTCCGCGGAATAATGTTTTTTAGGCTTGCTTTATGTCATTGCATGAACATTATTCAGAAACGCATGCCCAAATTCCTGTCCTTTAATTCGACAGTAGTGGCGTATCTCCGGAACCAGGGAGGCACTCTTTCGTTTCCGTTATTCAATTTAATGGAAAGAATCCGTCTGTTGGTTATAGTACACCAAGTTCAGTTTTGGTCCGTCATATTCTGGGTCGTCTGATTGTTTTATCGCACTCCCGTTCTCTTACGGGTCGCTTGTTGCTGTCAGAATGGACTCTCAACAAACAAGTATTTAATCAGATTTGCTATCTTTGGGAGCGCCCAATGATGTTTTATTATGACACAGCTTGCTAATCAATTGCAGACGTATGTGTTGGCTTGTCCAGATCTCTGAGCTAATACTGTTAACGCTCTATTGATCTATAGGACGCAATGATAGGATACGCGTATCCTCCGGCGCTGTTGTTTTAGCAGGTATTGCTAAGATAAACAACCACAATACATTTCTGTTGATAGCATCTCTATCTTCACAGAGATCATGAGTAATTTACTCTCTTGTCTACTGTGGATCTTAACGTGAAATCTTCCTCTATGTGAGGATCTTTTTTCACTGGGTAAATCGTGTCATCTTTATCACAACCAGCAAGGTCGCAACCTTCGTGTATTCCGTTGTGTGGTCCGTATTGCATTGTAAGCACTGTACTGGACGAGCTTTGGACGCGATTTCTTACTATAGGAGATCCTCTTCTTCGCTATTCTATGCGACTAAAGTGGAGGCTCTTCCGTCGTGGTGTAGGGATCATTATGTTCATATGGTTGATCCCTCCATACTACGCATTGCTAGTTTTTAGTATACTTGTTTCACAAGATCTACTGCAGCCTGTTGTTATTTAGGTTATAGGTTTATGTTACCTCATACCTATGCACTCTACGATAGTTTACAATTGAGTCTTTTGTCTCTTTATCTAAGTCAGTTAGTAACTTTTTGATAAATAGACTTAGAATCTTTAGATTAAATTCCTATACGGATTTTAACTTCGGTTCTTATTTAGCTAAGTAATCATTTGAGCCTCTGGAAACAGTAGTTTTCAAATTCTGACCTTTTAGACAGTAATTCTGTTGGTTTCTCTTTTACTGTAGAGTCAATGAGTTTCATGCACTATCGATGGATGATTTTCACTTTCATAGTTTCGGAATCAATACTTCCGTTACTATTTAGGTTGGATTGTTGCATAAGAGTTAGGCTCCTATTATCCGGAACCTATTATTTTAAGGTCCTTCCGTCTTCGTATGGGCATAGGCCTTTACTCTTTCTGGGTACAGTTTATGTATTTATAAACAGATATCTGTTTATTACAAGGGCGTAAGCTTCTTCTGTCTTTGATGTCTAGTAGAAAGACGTTACGCTCCATTTTATTGTTAATCGATTCTATTAACTAGCGTACTGCTTATGGTATATCATTGGCTTAGCAGTTGTGCTTAAGATTTCGGCTCATGAAGTAAGAGTTCTTCTACTTCTTGGGCTTACATTAATAGTGTTGCTATTATAGATTTTTGAAGGCTGCTCATTGCGCTCAGCCATCCATTCATGAATTTTATCTCAGAAATATCGAGTCCATTTCTGGAGGCCTCTATTGTTAGGTCTATTATCTACTGCTCAGAATGTCATTCACTTAACAGTTGCTACTATAGCTAGGTAGGCTGTCTGTTTCGGCAGTGTCTCCGTTCGGCTGCCCTCTTCGCTCTGGGCTATTTGACCCAGGGCAAGAAAAAGGGGGGGGGGGGGAGGGTGTTCCCTTGGGTCACCTGTTTTTACTATGAAAACAAGGGGATACCTCCTCCGGAGTTAGTAATTCTGAGCTGTTATTGGGATGGTTGTTTAGTGAGAAGTTTAAGTTTATAAAATTCATTCAAGTCTTAGTTTTTAAAGTATAGCTTTTGAATATTGCATATGTCAATGGACATGATTATGCAATTCTCACACACTTTTAGGAGTATAAGAGTCTCTATTCTCTAGACTTACTTTATTATTGGCTTACTTTAAAAATTATTAGTATAAGGATTATTGGATATTAATAGAGTACATGGATGTATGAAGCTCAATTTTTGGAAGGTGTTGTATCTTTCTAATTTATCATAAATAAGAAAGATACATGTAAGGCCTATTACTTCTTTTCTCTACAGGGGATGACTCTATTTTATTTTATTGAGCGTATTCCATTTTGCTCTATGTCCTTGGCCCTCCAGCCTTTTTACTATTCAGCTATGTCTGGGTCATTGGTACAGTATAAAAATGTTAAAAAATTTATAGTAATTTATATATTTTTTATACTTACCAATGACCCAGACGGGGATGGCCCTCCCAGGAGTTGGGAACTCTTGCCTCCCCGCTGAGTACATAGCGCTTACCAGGCACTGGTTGTTAGAATGATAAATGGCGCCAATTTCGGAACGTCCTTGACACTGCGCATGCGCAGTGGGGGCGAGGTGTGGAGGGCCTTTCAGGACATGTTTTCTTTAGTTTTAGATGCAAATTTTGGGGATTGGGGGGCAAAATTTGTGTTTGGCCCTATATTTTAAGAGTTAGCACCAGCTATGTCTGGGTCATTGGTAAGTATAAAAAATATATAAATTACTATAAATTTTTTAACTTTTTGGAGAAATGGTGATTCTAAGGAGGATATAGAAGGAGGAGAGGAAAAAGAAGTGACAAAAAATAATCAGGGCTGTACTTAAAATTTTTTGATGAAATTATGTTAAGTTGCCTATTTTCGAGGCATGGGCCTCTTGTTGTCATTCTTGCTAAATGTTGCACTGCTTATTCAGTGTTTCCTCTCCCCTAGCCTTCTAAAGTCCCCCCTTGCAATTCTCCCATGCTTTTGGCATATTTTTGAGAAAGTTCATTTCTAAAATTTTCCTGGGAGAGTTGCTTGGATACAGAATGTTTTCTGTTATTTTCCCCATAGTTACGTTTTCACCCATGGGTGTATAAACGTTGTGTTCTGCATCTTCCATCTGATGTTCTGCAGATTCTCCCCTGGGAGTCTCTGTCTTGCATCAGATAGAGTGTAATTTTGATGACTGATTTCGGGCCAGTTTTTTCAGTGCCTGGAGTCATGTTTTCTGGTGTTTTACACTGTTTGTTTACATTGGCAACAGCCTTTTTTGAGGGGGGCTGTTTGCCTTTGGTGTAGTTTATCTCATTATAAGATACATTTATATTATCCGTAAGTGTCTCATTAATTATTTAATATAAATTTAAAATTTTTGACCACACTTTGCCATCGGATCCATCGGGGCTCAATGTTACTTTTCAGCAACTTGGGCTTTGCTGAAAAAATATTTTTTCAAAATTATTTTGATTTGCAATTGTTTTTTCATTTATTAATGGATCATGTTTATTATGTATCTTTGTGTCAGGGGTTTGTGCGAGTAACTAGGACTTGTTGTTGACTTTTCACAATGAAAGGATATTGTTCAAATTGTAATGGGAAGAAATCTTCCTCTGACTTTCATGATCATTGTATTAATTGTAGTCAGTGTTCTCGCACTAATCCCTGTTCTATATGTCAATATTGGGATGACAAACATTGGAAACGTGTGTCACGGTATGTTGTTTCTGGAGAAAGGGCTATGCCGGCTCTTTCTCCGCAAGGTCACTCTACTCTCTCAGTTTCTATTTCAGAGGAACAAGAACAGGGTGATGTTTCCATGTTATCTTCTACAAGTGCGCTTCCGTCGTCACAAATGAATTCAGAGCTAGCGGCAAAAGTGCTCATGGAGATTAGACAAATGTCGTCTGCTAGCTCTCCCGGTGTAGCATCCATTCACCGAATGGTTCGGCAGCCGGGTTCGTCCGATGCGGTCCAGGAGGAAATTTTGGGTGATGCGAGCACTATAAACATACAATGTGCACACCCAGTGACGGCGGATAGTAAGCGAGAACGGAGGAAGCCTTTGAGTCCGGTTCCTAGCTCGTCCAGGTCCAGCCGGGCCGCGAGCGAGAGAGGCCCCTCTCTCGTACAGCAACATCTGGGACCAGATGTTGTGGTACAAAATGTGTCGCAAGCGGAGCATACGTCCGTTGCTCGGGACGCTCCGTTGTATAGGCAGTCCGCGGAGACTGCTAAGGCTTCTTCTTCTCGTCAGCGCACACGACCGCACCTTGGCTGCGTGACCGCCGATATCTTACCAGCTTCGCCGATCAAGGATTCTTCGGCGACCAGGTCACACCATCCGGCAGCCAGGGATTCGAGACCGATGGACTCCAGACGTTCGCATAGAAAAAGTATGCGGGAGCCATCTGATGCAGAGCTGCCCTCGGCGAAGCAGCGAAAGACTGCGCCTCCGCAGGTCTCGACGCCGGAATTCTTGTGCAGATAGCACAGCTTATCGCAGCATCCCAGCAGCCGACAGAAACGGTGTCGGATCGAGAATTATCCGACGGCGCTGGGTCGGTACGCTCCGCCGAAGCATCGGGGGCGGACGACCGGGAGCATCATGAGGTCCGACCGGATGGTGAAAGGGATACGGATGATTTGGAGCTATCCCTTTCGGAACAACATAAAGCTGCCGTGGACTTCATCCGGCACTTTCTCCCTCAAGTTGTTCCGTCGGGCCAGACTGCTGCAGTTCCGGACAAGAGGATTATAGCGTCATTGGACTCTGAATTTTTTGAGCGGTTCAGGGACATCGCTCCCGAGTTTCCGTCGCAGTCCAATAATGTTGCAAGAACATTTGAATTATTGAACGACGCTATAGTTAAACTTGCTTTCAAGACGGGGAAAGCAGGTTTCTTGTCCGCCAATACTCTCAACCTGCCTTTCATTAATGCAAGGAATAAATTCGACACGGCAGGACAGGGTATCCCGAGAGTTCCTCTGCGTATGGACGACGAGGCAGAAGACTTAGAGCTATCATTACCGTCGTCAGCTTCTATTCCAACCGCGGTGTTGGAAACAGCAATTTCGTCTAACAGAGCCAATTTAGATGCCTTATCTTACGCAGATCACCTTACTAAGGCGTTATCACTGCGCCTTCAAGGGAAAGAGTTTCAGGATATTCAATCCTCTTTAAGACTTCTTTCAAGGGCAGTAGCTTATTCCACGTGTAACTCTGCCCTTTCAGTGGCAAACCTGGAGTTGGTTAGACGTGACGCAGCCCTAGCTACATCCACACTCGTGGATACTAAGGTGAAGAACTCTCTTAGAGTCGCTTCGGTCTCCGGAGAACTTCTCTTTGACGGCAAGCTTTCTGCTATTTATGATAAAATTACAAAGAAAGCTTCGGATTCTCTGTTGTTCAAATCTGCTTCTAAGAAGTCGGACACAGCAGACAAGAATAAGACAGGCACTTCTGGGTCTAATGCGCCCAAGAGAGGTTCCTATAGAGGTTCCGGTGCGTCCTCTTGGTCTTATTCGAGAGACCGTCAGGGTAGCGACTCTCGTTCGCGACGTCCTTCGGGCCGGGACAACCGGTCGGACGTCCCGAGGTCGACGGGGCGAGGTGCGGGTCATGGAGGACGTGGTTTCTCCTACCGTAGGCCTCGCAGGTCCAGGAGGTGATGGCTTAAACCTCTATCACGTACCGGTTGGCGGAAGGTTGTCGAGCTTTTCACAAGAATGGGCGTCGATTACGGACAACCCTTGGGTGAGAGGAGTGACTTCGGAAGGTCTAAAGATATCCTTCAAACGAAAGCCTCCATTAACTCGAAGTCCAAAGTGGACTCAACTTCCGTCAGATCCGCAGAAAAGAGACGCTCTGTTATCAGAGGTGCAGTCTCTTTTAATGAAGAACGCGGTAGAGGTCGTAGAAAACCAGGAGACTCCAGGATTCTACAGCCATCTGTTTCTGGTTCCGAAACCAGACGGCTCGTTCCGTCCAGTCATAGATTTGAGCTGGATAAACAAGCTGATCGTCGCTCCGAAATTTTATATGGAGACGATTCGGTCGGTCAGAGCGAGTATTCGGGTGAACGATTATGCAACAAGCATAGATCTCAAAGATGCGTACTTTCACGTCATGGTACATCCGACATTCCGAAAGTATCTACGCTTCGCAGTCCTAGGAGTGGTGTATCAATTCCGGGCGATGTGCTTCGGATTGAATCTAGCACCCTGGGCTTTCACTCGGGTAATGAACTCGGTAATGATCTATTTCCGAGCTCATTCGTCTGCGGTAACGTCGGCCTACCTGGACGACATTCTTCAGAGGTACGGCAATGAGTTAACGCTTCAGAACGATGTTCAGAATCTACTTCTATTGCTCCGACGTCTCGGTTTTATAGTAAACGAGGAGAAGTCGGATCTGGTGCCGTCCAAGTCATTCACTCATCTGGGAATGAGCTTCGAGACGCACAACAATCTCGTTCATCTGCCGTTAACCAGAGCGAAATTAGTCAGTTGTTATGCTCGCTATTGTCTGCACGCAGACAAAGTCACAGCGAGAGAATTTATGAGACTGATAGGTCTGTGCGGAGCCGCTGCAGATCTCATTCCGATGGGGCGGTTACACACACGTCCTCTCCAAATTTTCTTGACTCAGAATTGGAGTGTGAAAATTCATTCGCTCGACGTAGACGTTCTCTTGTCAGATCAAGTGAAACAAGAGATTCAGACTTGGGCAAACATTCAGTGGTTAACTCAGGGAGTTCCGCTGCAGTTGCCGGATCCGAGTTTTACCATTATGACGGATGCCAGTCAAACAGGTTGGGGTTCATCATTAATCCCAACGGATTCGAGATGCCAGGGTCTTTGGGATCCGCAATTCCTGTGCAAGCACATAAACATCAAGGAAATGATGTCAATTTGGCTTGCGTTACGTCATTGGATGGACATTATTCACAATGCTCATGTCCAAATCCTATCCGACAATACGACAGTAGTGGCGTATAACCGGAATCAGGGAGGCACTCATTCAGTTCCGTTGTTCAATCTAACGGAAAGAATCCTTCTGTTTGCGCTAGAACATCACGTTCTTCTTTCGGTCTGTCACATACCGGGTCGTCTGAATGTGCTAGCAGACTCCCTTTCACGAAAGGGTCGCTTGTTGCCGTCGGAGTGGACTCTCAACAAACAAGTATTCAATCAGATTTGCTACCAATGGGAACGGCCAATGATAGACTTATTTGCGACACATCTCAACAATCAGTTGCAGACGTATGTGTCTCCGTGTCCGGATCCAAGAGCATTTGCAGTAGACGCTCTGTCGATCCCTTGGGACGGAATGATAGGATATGCGTATCCTCCAGCGCCGTTAATTCAGCAAGTATTGCTAAAGATAAAACAATCTCAATGCAAGATTCTGTTGGTAGCATCTCTGTCGCTACAGAGACCGTGGATAAATCTACTCAGGTGTCTGTTGTGGGACCTACCGCGAAAGCTTCCTCCACGGGAGGATCTTCTTTTGCAGGGGAAATCGCGCCAACTCCATCACAACCCGCAAGGTCTCAACCTTCACGTTTTTCCGTTGTGCGGTCCTTCTTGCATGGCAAGCACTTTACAGGACGAGCAGTGGACGCGATTTCTAACTGTAGGAGGACCTCCTCTTCGCTAAACTATGTGGCTAAGTGGAAGGTTTTTCGTCGTTGGTGTAGGGATCATTCTGTAGATATATTCGATCCCTCTATACCAGACATTGCAAACTTTCTAGTATACTTGTTTGACGAAATCAAACTGCAGCCTGTTACTATTAAGGGTTATAGGTCTATGTTATCTGATACCTATGCACTTCATGATAGTTTACAAATTGGATCTAATGTCTCTTTATCTAAGTTGGTTAGAAACTTCTCGATAAATAGACCCAGAACTCTTAGATTAATTCCTAAATGGAATTTAGCTTGGGTTCTTCTTAAATTGAAGGAAAAGCCATTTGAACCTCTTGGGACAGTAGATTTCAAATTCTTATCTTATAAGACAGCTTTTCTCTTAGCTTTCTCTTCTGCTAGAAGAGTCAGTGAGCTTCATGCACTGTCGGTGGATGATTCTCACTACCGTAGTGTCGGGAACACTATCACCTTCACTACTAATGTGGGTTTTTTAGCTAAGAATCAGGCTCCTAATAAATATCCGGAACCTATTGTTATTAAGGCTCTTCCGTCTTCAGACGGGCGTAGGCCTTTACTCTGTCCTGTTAGAGCGTTACGTATCTATAAACAGAGATCTCAGTTTATCAGAAAGGGACGAAAACGTTTCTTTCTGTCTCTGATGCCTAATAGAAAGGACATTTCGGTCCATTCTATTGCTAGATGGATTCAATTAACTACCCGTACTGCTTACGAGAGTTTATCTTCTTCTCAGCAGTCTGTGCTTAAGATTTCCGCTCATGAAGTAAGAGCTCTTGCTACTTCTTGGGCTTATGCTAATAGTGTTGCTATTACAGATTTAATGAAGGCTGCTTATTGGTCTCAGCCATCCACATTCCCGAATTTTTATCTCAGAAATATTGAGTCCATTTCTGGAGACCTGCATTGTTTAGGTCCGTTTTCTGTTGCTCAGAATGTCGTCCACTAAACAGTTGCAACTATAGTTATGCAGGCTTTCTGTTCCGGCAGTGACTCCGTCTGGCTGCCCTCTTCTCTCTGGGCTATTTGACCCAGGGCAAGGGGAAGGGGGGGGGGGGGGGGGCGGGTGTTCCCTTAGGTCACCTGCTTTATAGTGAAAAGCAAGGGAATGCCTCCTCCAAGTCAGTATTTCTGAGTCGCTTCCGGGATGGTTTTAAAGTGTAATATTAATGTTAAAATTCATTCATGTCTTATTTTTAAAGTGTAGCTCGGTGTGAAGCATTTGTATATGTCAAGTGTCAAACGGGCTTTAATATACAATACTCAGACACTTTTAAATGACTATAAAGAGTCTCAATTCTCTGGACTACTTTATTTATTGGCTTACTTTAAAAATAATTAGTATAAGGGTTATACTGGATGTTAATAGAGAACATGAATATTATTGTGCTCAATTATTAAGGGTATTGTATCTTTCTAATTTAATATTAAATAAGAAAGATACATGTAAAGCCTAATACTCCTTTTCTCCTTAAGGGGTTACCTCTTTATTATATAGTTGAGCTTATTGGATTTTCCTCTATGTCCTGGCCCTCCAGCCTGTTTACTATTCAGCTAAGTCTGGGTCATTGGTACAGTATAAAAATGTTAAAAAATTTATAGTAATTTATATATTTTTTATACTTACCAATGACCCAGACGGGGATGGCCCTCCCTGGAGTTGGGAACTCTTGCCTCCCCGCTGAGTACATAGCGCTGACCAGGCACTGCGAGTAAGAATGATAATTGGCGCCAATTTCGGGACGTCCTTGACACTGCGCATGCGCAGTGGGGGCGTAGTATGGAGGTCCTTTAGGACATGATTTCTTTTTGTTTTGGATGCAAATTTTGGGGATTGGGGGGCAAAATTTGTGTCTGGCCCTGGTTTTGTTAGAGTTAGCACCAGCTAAGTCTGGGTCATTGGTAAGTATAAAAAATATATAAATTACTATAAATTTTTTAACTTTCTGAACCGATGGTCAGGTATGAACCAAATTTGGTTTGTGGTAGTATTGGGTCATAAGTACTTGTGACCCATGCAAAAAAAAATATTCCCGCATCCCCATGGGAACCCTGGGAGCTAAAAATAGAAATATTTTCAAACGCCCATATTTCCCAAACCCCACGGAACAGAGAGCTGTTATTTGGTATGAAGTATCCTTATGACCAGTAGAATTGAATGGTAAAAAAAACTGCCATCGGTTATGTTAGGGTGTTATGTAATGGGCATCGAAAAAATGCTGAGTCAGCATATTTGCAAAAATTAAAAAAAATCTTTTCTCCAGAACCAATCATCAGAATCTTTTGATATTTGGTATACAGCATTCATAGGGTGGTCAGATAAAAGTTTGTTGAAATAAAGCTCATTGGTTCATATTTGGGCTCTCTACAGGAGCCCGAAGTTTTAACATAGGGTAATATGGGGAATATTCTTTAAAAATCTTCTTCTTCAGAACCACCAGTCAGAATCTTTTAATGTTTGGTATATACATCATTGTTATGAGGGTCAGATTCTAAATTGATCAAACCAAGTCCCTAGGTTAATATTTGGGCTTCCTATGGAAGCCCAAATTTTAACTTTGTTCAATATGGGGGATACTTTTTTTAAAAATCTTCTTCTTCAGATCCACCAGTCAGAATGCTTTGATATTTGGTATGCCACATCTCTATGGGGGTCAGATTCAAATTTGTTCAAATCAGATCCCTAGGTATATATTTGGGCTCACTATGGTAGCCCAAATTTTTACTTAGTGCAATATGAGGAAATTTCTTTAAAAATCTTCTTCAGATCCACCAGTCGGAATGCTTATATTTGGTATACATCTCTAGGGGGGTCAGATTCCAGGTTGTTCAATTCGAGTGCCTAGGTAATATTTGGGCTCCATATGGGAACATGAAATTTAACTTAGTACAATATGAGGGAATTTCTTCAAAAATCTTCTTCTTCAGATTCACTTGTCAGAATGTTTTCACATTTGGTATACAACATCTTCAGGGGGGTCAGATTCAAGTTTGTTCAAATCGGATCCATAGGTTAATATTTGGGCTCGCTATGGTAGCCCAAATTGAACTTAGTGCAATTCGAAGAAATTTCTTTACAATTTCTCTTCTTCAGATCCAACAGTCAGAATGCTTTCATATTCGGTACACAACATCTCTAGGGAAGTCAGATTTAACTGTGTTCAAATCAAGAGCCTGGGTTAATATTTGGGCTCTCTGTGGGAGCCGGAATTGGCCATTTTGCTGAAGAATTAAAAATTTTGTATTCAGTACCCTCTAGAGGTACTAAGATTAATCCACATAGGTTGTATCAATGGGCTTCATAGGGGAGCTCTACATTTTGCTTTATGATCAACTGCAGAAAAGGCATGATGCCCAGATTATTTTTGTTACTCCTGAGGGACTCAAGGATTGACAGTGTACCCTATGGAGATAGCTTGCTTAATGTAGACTCATTCTTGGACTCTGTTTAAATTGTGTACTGTTCAAGATGAGTGCTTCAGGCCCCGTGGGGCCTCTTGTTTAGTGTACAATATTAATTACCAGGATCGTCGCTGTAGCTGTAACTTCTGAAGTAACGTTAAGCACCATTTATTAATCATGAATTTATACCTGAGTACCTGTTTGATGATTATTATTTTATTTTTTGGTACCGCTCTTATTGTTTCCAGAGCTCTCCCCTTTTTAGCTCAACTGGCCTAAAAGGCCATGTGAGCTTTTCTCATCACTTGGCATCCGGCCTCCATAAACTTATCATATTTTCATCTTCTCTGTAACTGCTAAGCCGGTGTGAACCAAACTTGGCAGAAATGGTCTATGGGAGGTCATCTACAAACAATCCTCATTTTGTTCCCGTCGGATGAAAAACATGGCTTACAGAGGCATTCTTTGATTCTAGTTGGTGGATTTTCAAAACTCTTCTCCTCTGGAACTGCCAGGCCTAATGTTTTGAAACTTCACATAAATGATGACAGGGACCCCCTCTGCCAACGATCCTCATTTAATGTTGATTGGGTCACGAACATGGCCGCAATTCGGCTTATAGTTACTGTAGAAACCCTATGAGAAATCATATTTTCCTCTTCTTCTCTGGAAAAACTGAGGTGACGTGAAAAAAATCCTGGCAGGGATTGTCTATGGGAGGTCTTCTACAAAAGATCCTCATTTTGTTCCCGTAGGTTGAAAAACATGGCTGCCAGAGGCATTCTTTGATTCTGATTGGTGGATTTTCAAAAATCTTCTCAGAAACTGCCAGGCCAAATGTTTTGATACTTCGTATTTGTGATGACTGGGACCCCCTCTACCAATGTTCCTCATTTAATGTTGATCGGGTTGTAAACATGGCCACAATTGCGGCTTATAGTTACTATAGAAGCCCTATGGGGAAATCACATTTTCATCTTCTTCACTGGAACTAAGAGGATGCAAATGTGTGGCCACTAGAGGCTATATTCTAATGCCTAACCCAATGCCTCTCCTGTGTGCACGAAGATCGGTACTGTCAGCAAAATACTTGTTTTTTGAGAATCTGGTAAGGGTTGGTTCCAGTTTTTCTCCACTGAGAACTGTGGAAAAAAACCCCAAAATATTGTGTATACAGTACAGATCAAAATAAGCTGTAGCATAACTGCAATAAACTAAGTAAACTGCTGCTCCTGCACTGACAGGATAAGAATCTGACTTTTTCTGGAAAGCTGTCAGTGAGAGCTTTCCAGAAAATGGTGTCAGCTTCTGGTCTTATCAGTGTAGGAAGAGAAAGATACATAGTTTATAGGATTAACCTAACTTGTTTTGCGTTGTACTGTAAAACAACTTCAACTATAAAGTAATTATCTATTCTCTCTTACCAGAAAAATAGTGACTGATGACAGGTGTTTGGAAAGAATGAAAGTTTGTTTATATTCTGTTCCCATCATGTCATCTCAGATGACAGTAATTATATATATCTTTTAAGATCTGACAAAAATTGGAGTAAAATGTGTTTCATGTAACCCTTTACCTATCCAAAAGCTATTTTGAAAGAGAATACTGTCAGAAAAAATTGTAATTTTCAAAATATTTTAACCCTTTTTTACTGATTTTTTTGTTGTTGAAACAGAAATCATAAATGTGTGCATTTTCAAGAAAATTTTCTTTGAAACTACAAGGCCAAATCGTTTGAAAAACTTAATGTGACTGATGACTGTAACCCCCTCTACCAATGATCCTCATTTAATCTTCATCGTGTTACAATTATGGCTGCATTTGTGGCTTACAGTTCCTATAGAAACCCTATAGGAAAATCACATTTTCATCATCTTTACTGAAAGTACTGAGCTAATGTGAACCAGACTTGGCAGGTATGGTCTTTGAGAGGTTCTCTACAACTGTTACTCATTTTATTCCTGTTGGGTGAAAAACATGGCCACCAGAAGCATTCTTTGATTCTGATTGGTCAATTTTGAAAACTCTTCTCCTCTGAAACCACAGGGCCAAATGTTTTGAAATTTTGCATGGTTGGTGGCTGGGACATCCTCTACAAACAATCCTCATTTAATGTTGATCGTTATGCAAACATGGCCACAATTGCAGTTTATAATTACTATAGAAAACCCCTATAGGAAATCACATTTTCATCTTCTCTCTGGAACTACTGAGCCGACGTGAACCAAAAACTTGGCATCAATGGTCTATATGAGGCCCTCTACATACAATCCTCTTTTTGTTTCTTTTGGTTGGAAAATATGGCCACCAGAGACATTCTATGATTCTGTTTGGTGGATTCAAATGTTTTGAAACTTCACGTGATTGAAGACTGGAACACCTTCTACCAATGATCCTCATGTACTGTTGATATAATGTTGCAAAGATGGCCACAATTGCAGCTCATAGTTACCGTGGAAAGCCTGTGGGAAATCATATTTTTATATGTAGTTCCAGGTGAGCGATTACAGGCTCTGTTGAGCCCCTAGTTCTTTTGAAGACTTCATCAGAAAAAGTGGGGGGGGGGGGGTGATTTTTACCTCTAATCTGGCTTAAAATGTATGTATCTTTGAAGGAAGCTGTTTTATCTGTATTTATATCCTGCATACAGCTGAAATGTTAGTAGTATATGGCGCACACTTCTGTCCTCATCAGGTGGACCCCGCTTATGGACCCCGCTGTATTTATCGGTTTCTATGGTGACATATAGTTACTTCAACTTAAATAGGTTTTATTCTGAATTTGTGTTTGCTTGTATACGCCGAATTATCTAAACCCGCCATGCATCTGAATTTATTGACTCACAAACCAGTGCTATATTTTTATACTGTACCAATGACCCAGACATAGTTGCTGGTGCTAACTCTTAAAATATAGGGCCAAACACAAATTTTGCCCTCCAATCCCCAAAATTTGCATCTAAAACTAAAGAAAACATGTCCTGAAAGGCCCTCCACACTTCGCCCCTACTGCGCATGCGCAGTGTCAAGGACGTTCCGAAATTGGCGCCATTAATCATTCTAAGTTTGGCCCTTCATCAGTTAACATCTGACTGATCTTTGTGCTTATAAATCTCAGTTTAAATGATGCCAGACACATAAATATTAGTGAAATGGTGATTCTAAGGAGGATAGAGAAGGAGGAGAGGAAAAGAATGTGTGACAGAATATTATCAGGGCTGTAACTTAAAATTTTTTAATGAAATCATGTTAAGTTACCTATTTTCAAGGCAGCAGCCATTTTGTTGTCATTCTGATTATTTAGTTACACTGTTTTTTAAGTGTTTTCCTCTCTCCCTGTCCTTTAAGTTCCCCCTTGCTATTCTCCCATGCTTTTGGCATAGTTTCTGTAATTATTATTACTAAAATTTCTTGGGAGTTTTAGCTGAATAACAGAATGAATTCTGTTCTTTCCCCATGTTTACGTCTTCACCTACGGGTGGTTAGGCGTTGTGTTCTGCATCTACCATCTGATGTTCTGCAGTTTCTTCCCTGGAAGTCTCTGTTTTGCATCAGATAGTGTATTTTTGGTAACTGATTTCGGGCCTGGGCGCCTGGAGTCTTATTTTAGTGTTTTTACACTTATTGTTTACATTTACAACAGCCCTCTGTGTGAGGGGGGGATTTCTAAAAAATAATATCTTTATGTTATTTTAATCATAACTAGATACATTATTATTGTTCGTAAGTGTTGAATAAATTGTTTAAAATATTTTTAAAATTTTTGTCCACACTTAGGCTTGGGATCCATTGGGGCTCAACGTTACTTTTCAGAAACTTGGGCTGTTCTGAAAAAATATTTTTTCAAAATATTTTGATTTCAATTATTTTTTCTATATTAATGGATCATATTATTATTATGTATTTTGATTGCCAGGGGTTAGTGCGAGTACCAGGACTTGTTTTCTTTTCACATTGAAAGGATATTGATCAATTGTTTTAAGAGGAAGTCTTCCTCTGACTTTATTATCATTCTATATGTGGTCAGTGTACTCGCATTAACTCCTGTTCTGTATGGTATGATTTCGATGACAATATGGGAAGCGTATGTCACGGTATGTTGTTGGGGATTTGGACACTCCGGTCCTTTCCCCGCAGGGTCACTCTACTTTATCAATTTCTATTTCAGACGATCAAGATTAGGGTGATGTATCTGTGATGTCTTCCAACAGTGTGCCTCCGTCGTCACAATTAATGAAGGGCTAGCGGAAAAGTGCTCATGTAAATACGCCAATTGCCTAAGAGGACCCTAGTAGGTTTGACGGCCTTTGACGTCCGCTAGCTCGCCCGGTGTAGCGTCCATTCACCGAATGGTTCGGCAGCCGGGTTCGTCCGTTGCGGTCTAGAAGGAATTTTGGGGTGATGCGAGCACTATAAATTAACTTAATGCACACCCAGTGACGGCGGATCGGAGGGAGAACGCAGGAAGCCTTTTAGTCCGGTTCATAGCTCGTTCCGGTCCATCCGGACGCCAAGCGAGAGAGGCCCCTCTCTCGTTCAACAACATCTGGCCCCAGATGTTGTGGTACAAAATGTGTCGCAAGCGGAGCATATGTCCGTCGCTCGGGACGCTCCGTTGTATAGGCAGTCCGCTGAGACTGCTAAGGCTTCCTCTTCTCGTCAGCGCACACGACCGCACCTTGGCTGCGTGACCGCCGATATATTACCAGCTTCGCCGATCAAGGATTCTTCGGCGACCAGGTCACACCATCCGGTAGCCAGAGACACGAGGCCTGCAGACTCCGGACGTTCGCATAGGAAGTGTGCGGGAGTCAACGTACACGGAGCTTCCGGTGGCAATGCATCGTAAGACCGCTACTGCACAGGCCTCGGGAACGGACGTGCTTTCCTTAATAGCACAGTTTATCGCAGCATCCCAGCATCAACTGAATCTGTCGCATATATTTTATCCGACGATGCTGGGTCGGGACGCTCCGCGGAAGCGGGTACGGACGTCCGAAAGTTTCATCTGGTCCGACGGGATACCGAAAGGGATTCGGAGGATTTCGAGCTTTCCCTTTCGGAACAACATATGCTGTTGTGTATGTCATCTGACTTGGTCTTCTACAGCTTCTTTCGTCGGACCAGAATGCTGCGATGCCGGATAAGAAACTGATAGCGTCGGTGGACTTAGAAATTTTTGGTTCGGTTCAGGGACATCGTCCCTCAGTTCCGACATAGTCCAATAATGTCACACAAACTTTCGAATTATTGAACGACGCTATATATATTACTATTTTATGCTTGCTATCCAAGCATTTCTGGTTTCTTGTTCGAAGAGTTAATGGAGATGTCTTTCAAAAGTGTGCCTCTGTCGTCATAGTTAATGAAGAGTTAGCGGCAATAAGTGCTCATGGAATATGTCTATCGCCTACGGAGTGACATTCGCTAGCTCACCCGGTGTAGCGTACATTCATCGAATGGTTCGGCTGCCGGGTTCGTCCGTTGCGGTCTAGGAAGGAGATTTGGGTGATGCGAGCACTTTAATTACTTTAGTACTCACCCAGTGACGGCAGATTGAGGACAGATCGGAGGAAGCCTGTTAGTCCGGTTCCAGGCTTGTCCAGGTCCGTCTGGGCTGTGAGCGAGAGAGGTCCCTCTCTCGCCCAACAACATAGGGGACCGCATGTTGTGGTTCAGATATTTTACATTCGGAGCATATGTCCGTTGGTCGGGACGCTCTGTTATATTGACAGTCCGAGAGACTGTCTTTAATGCTTCCTCATCCTCACAGCAGGGCACACGACCGCACATTGGCTACGTGACCTCGAGTATCCGATCAGTTTCGGCATTCAGTGATTCCACGGCGAATAGGTCGCGCCATCCGGTAGCCAAGGGACACGAGGCCTATACACTCCGTTCGCTCGCATATTGGTAGTATGCACGGGGTAACGATCACGGAGCTTCCAGCGGCAATGCATCGTAAGACCGCTTCTCCTCAGGCCTCAGTGACGGACGTGCTATCCGAGTTAGCACAGTTGTTTCGCAGCATCCCAGCAATTGACAGTTTCTCGGTCGAATCAGGAATTATCCGACGGCGCTGGGTCGGTGCGGTCCGCGGTTGCATCAGCTACGGACGACCGAACGCTTTATAGGGTCCGACAGGATGGCGAAAGGGATTCGAAAGATTTCGAGTTTTCCCTTTAGTAGTATCGGAAGATGCCTTTCATATCTTCTGGCATTATCTTCCAGTGATTATTATTTCGGACTTCATTGCTGCGATCTTGGATAAGAGACTTATAGCGTCATTGGACTCGGATTTTTCGATCGGTTCAGGGACATTGTCCCTGACTTACCGACGCAGTCCAATATTGTCATTACAACATGTGTTTTATTTTTCGACGCTATATATATATATATATACAAGCCTGCTACTAAGCATGATAGTTTAGTTTCTTGTCCGCGTTGCTCATTTCTGCCATTTTATCATTTATACAAATAGTTTATTTTGGCAGAGCAGGGCATACCGAGAGTTCATATGCGTCTAGACGGTGTGATTAAAGACTGCATATATTCTTTTTCGCCGTTTATGTCTTTTCCAATTTCAATGTTGGGAACGACATTATGTATAGTAGACTTAACTTAGACGCTTTATTATACGTAATCCGCCTTACTGAGGCGTTATCATTACGTCTTCAAGAAAAGATTTACGGGATATTATTCTCGATGTAATTTCTTTTGAGGGCAGTAGTTTGTTCACGTATAACTCCGCCCTTCAGTGGCTGATTGGAGTTAGTTAGACGTGACGCAGCCCTAGCTACATCCACACGCGTGGATAGTAAGGTTAAGAACTCTCTCAGAGTCGCTTCGTTCTCGGAGGAGCTTCTCTTCGACGGCAACTTTTCGGCAATCCATGAATTGCTCGATTTATACATTCTCTTGTCTATCTAGTGTTACAAGAGATTCAGACTGGGGCAAACATTCGGTGGTTGACTCAGAGAGTGCCGCCGCAGTTGCCGGACCCGAGTGTGGCTGTTATGACGGTTGCCAGTCAAACAGATTGGGATATAATACTGATCCCTACGGATTCGAAGTGCCAGGGTCTTTGGGTTCCGCAGTCTTTAGCAATCAGTTTAACTTCCACGGAATAATGTTTTTTAGGCTTGCTTTATGTCATTGCATGAACATTATTCAGAAACGCATGCCTAAATTCCTGTCCTTTAATTCGACAGTAGTGGCGTATCTCCGGAACCAGGGAGGCACTCTTTCGTTTCCGTTTTTCAATTTAATGGAAAGAATCCGTCTGTTGGTTATAGTACACCAAGTTCAGTTTTGGTCCGTCATATGCCGGGTCGTCTGATTGTTTTATCGGACTCCCGTTCTCTTACGGGTCGCTTGTTGCTGTCAGAATGGACTCTCAACAAACAAGTATTCAATCAGATTTGCTATCTATGGGAGCGCACAATGATGATTTAGTTATGACACAGCTTGCTAATCAATTGCAGACGTATGTGTTGGCTTGTCCAGATCTCTGAGCTAATATTGTTAACGCTCTATTGATCTATAGGACGGAATGATAGGATACGCGTATCCTCCGGCGCTGTTGTTTTAGCAGGTATTGCTAAGATAAACAACCACAATACATTTCTGTTGATAGCATCTCTATCTTCACAGAGATCATGAGTAATTTACTCTCTTGTCTACTGTGGGTCTTAACGTGAAATCTTCCTCTATGTGAGGATCTTTTTCACTGGGTAAATCGTGTCATCTTTATCACAACCAGCAAGGTCGCAACCTTCATGTATTCCGTTGTGTGGTCCATATTGCATTGTAAGCACTGTACTGGACGAGCTTTGGACGCGATTTCTTACTATAGGAGATCCTCTTCTTCGCTATTCTATGCGGCTAAAGTGGAGGCTCTTCCGTCGTGGTGTAGGGATCATTATGTTCATATTGTTGATCCCTCCATACTACTCATTGCTATTTTTTAGTATACTTGTTTCACAAGATCTACTGCAGCCTGTTATTATTTAGGTTATAGGTTTATGTTACCTCATACCTATGCACTCTACGATAGTTTACAATTAAGTCTTTTGTCTCTTTATCTAAGTCAGTTAGTAACTTTTTGATAAATAGACTTAGAATCTTTAGATTAAATTCCTATACAGATTTTAACTTCGGTTCTTATTTAGCTAAGTAATCATTTGAGCCTCTGGAAACAGTAGTTTTCAAATTCTGACCTTTTAGACAGTAATTCTGTTGGTTTCTCTTTTACTGTAGAGTCAGTGAGTTTCATGCACTATCGATGGATGATTTTCACTTTCATAGTTTCGGAATCAATACTTCCGTTACTGTTTAGGTTGGATTGTTGCATAAGAGTTAGGCTCCTATTATCCGGAACCTATTATTTTAAGGTCCTTCCGTCTTCGTATGGGCATAGGCCTTTACTCTTTCCGGGTACAGTTTATGTATTTATAAACAGATATCTGTTTATTACAAAGGGCGTAAGCTTCTTCTGTCTTTGATGTCTAGTAGAAGGACGTTACGCTCCATTTTATTGTTAATGGATTCTATTAACTATCGGTACTGCTTATGGTATATCATTGACTTAGCAGTTGTGCTTAAGATTTCGGCTCATGAAGTAAGAGTTCTTCTACTTCTTGGGCTTACATTAATAGTGTCGCTAATATAGATTTTTGAAGGCCGCTCATTGCGCTCTGCCATCCACATTCATGAATTTTATCTTAGAAATATCGAGTCCTTTTCTGGAGGCCTCTATTGTTAGGTCTATTATCTACTGCTCAGAATGTCATTCACTTAACAGTTGCTACTATAGCTAGGTAGGCTGTCTGTTTCGGCAGTGTCTCCGTTCGGCTGCCCTCTTCGCTCTGGGCTATTTGACCCAGGGCAAGAAAAAGGGGGGGGGGGGGGGGGGGAGGGTGTTCCCTTGGGTCACCTGTTTTACTATGAAAACAAGGGGATACCTCCTCCGGAGTTAGTAATTCTGAGCTGTTATTGGGATGGTTGTTTAGTGAGAAGTTTAGGTTTTTAAAATTCATTCAAGTCTTAGTTTTTAAAGTATAGCTTTTGAATATTGCATATGTCAACGGACATGATTATGCAATCCTCAGACACTTTAGGAGTATAAGAGTCTCTATTCTCTAGACTTACTTTATTTATTGGCTTACTTTAAAAATTATTAGTATAAGGATTATATTGGATATTAATAGAGTACATGGATGTATGAAGCTCAATTTTGGAAGGTGTTGTATCTTTCTAATTTATCATAAATAAGAAAGATACATGTAAGGCCTATTACTTCTTTTTCCCTACAGGGGATGACTCTATTTTATTTTATTGAGCGTATTCCATTTTGCTCTATGTCCTTGGTCCTCCAGCCTTTTTACTATTCAGCTATGTCTGGGTCATTGGTACAGTATAAAAATGTTAAAAAATTTATAGTAATTTATATATTTTTTATACTTACCAATGACCCAGACGGGGATGGCCCTCCCAGGAGTTGGGAACTCTTGCCTCCCCGCTGAGTACATAGCGCTTACCAGGCACTGGTTATTAGAATGATTAATGGCGCCAATTTCGGAACGTCCTTGACACTGCGCATGCGCAGTAGGGGCGAAGTGTGGAGGGCCTTTCAGGACATGTTTTCTTTAGTTTTAGATGCAAATTTTGGGGATTGGGGGGCAAAATTTGTGTTTGACCCTATATTTTAAGAGTTAGCACCAGCAACTATGTCTGGGTCATTGGTAAGTATAAAAAATATATAAATTACTATAAATTTTTTAACTTTTTTTTAAAAAAATACTTACCCAGTGGCCTTCTGACTTTATGTACTGACTTGGGACAACAAAAGACTGCTCAAGGTTCAATACATTTTAATTTGTCTAACAATATTTACAAATCATTAATTTGACAATATGATCGGTAATTTGGGGAAATGTTGAGCCTCAGATGTTATAAAACTTGCACCCAAATTGCGGTAGATTGGAAACACAACGTACATAAATTGTTCAAATCATGGAAACGGACTAAACCCGTTGTCTCAATGAACAATCTCAAGCCGGATGATTAATTTGCGAAACAGCAATAAATATCACAAAGTTGAGCGAATCACTGAACGCGAAATTCAGCATGCGAAAAGCACCCGAAGACTAAAGATTAATAAATCCATTTCAACTCGGATAATTCAAGAACAAAACTTTGAAACTAAAACTGGTCATGGACTTCGTACATTGTGAGTGTCTGAAAATTGAACTTGGAAAATCATTCATAGAAATAGGAATAAGCATAAATTCCCCCTAAGCTATTATGGTAATCCTCTTTAAGAACTCTATTTATTTTATGGTCTAATAAAAAATGCATTTTGTTAAACAGAAAAAAAACAATACTTTGCGCAGCTGAGTGATTGTAGAATAAGCCGCGAAACGCGAGAATTACCTCCCTTGCCACAATCTTTGAATGTTTTTGTCGTGTTTGCGCAACTTTGTGTTGGACCGTGTTATGGTTTTCTGGAATTTTTCGGATAATTTTCCAGAGCTGTTATGCATTATTATCACTTTATCAAAAGTATCCAAAAAGCTTTGGGTTTCACAAATCAACGAGGAACACTCACAAACCTAATTCTGCTATGCAGGAAACAACGACACTCATCGACTTGTAATCCGAAATTCTTACGATATGGATTTATTTCTGATTTAATATCTGTGGTGGCATCAATTTCAACACTCACAGCCATATCTCGACTACAGCTCAAGCCAAAACAATATCCCATTTTCGAGCGATTTATTCCTGGAAATTAATAAATATACCCCCCCCACTCCCCGAAAAAAGTACCATTCTGTCATTCAGGTTTTGACTGTGCCTATGGAGAAAAACAGCAGTAATCGCCTTTACATACCCCTCTTACTGTAAAATTGGTATAAGCGGTGTTATCCAATTAGCCACAAACTTGGGAAGAGGATACGCGACTCTGTATTATCCACCCAAAAATACGAGTTAGGTGTCGACTTGGAAAAAATAATAATAAAAATAATATGGACATATACTACTAATGTTATTGTAAGGTGTATGTTTGTGGGAGATTTTTTTCTCATTCTCAGATACGCCATCCTAATTTTTGGAGCTTAGTCCGGACTAGCCTTAAAAATTTGGAACTTGTCTTCATGCTTAAAATAAGGAAGTACTTAAAATTGGGCTCTTTATTTAGAATATGTCTCCTCTATTACTGTATAAAGAGACATACATGTAATTCCTAAGTATTCTAAGTTACTTTATCATGGTTTGCAGGATTGGAATTATTTCAGAAGTCATAGGCTCTCCACCTATTTACGATTCAGCTATGTCTGGGCCATTGGTAAAATGTAAAAATATGATAAATTCATAGTAATTTGTATATTTTTATACTTACCAATGGCTCAGATGGGAAGGACCCTCCCATGAGTGGGCACTCATACCTCTCCGCTGAATTATTATGTAATCCTCACTTTTATAAAGAATGGTGTTGGTGCCAATTCCGGACACTTCCTGACATCTGCGCATGCGCAGAGTATATGTATGGAGGACCAGATAGGTCTTCTAATTTTTGGTTTTGCATGCAAATTTTGGGAATTTGTGGGTGGGGGGGGGGGGGGGGGTAAAATTTGTTGTGTTTGGCCCTAGATATTATACTACGTCTGGGCCATTGGTAAGTATAAAATATACAAATTACTATGAATTTATCATTTTTGCTGTAAAATGTCCCTGTACAAATTCTTGATAGTTTCCAATTTGATCTCATTCATCAAATTCTGTCAACATCTACCTGTCAAACACACTTTTGTTTTGTTAAGCTACAGAGAATGAATTATTTATATTTATTGGTGTTTAAGGTCACATTTAATGGCTAATGATGACCACAACAGTTTTATGGGTGGAGGAAGCCGGAGTACCCAGAGAGAACCACCAAGCAATGACAAGCAACTGTCAGCTCCCCAACATACTAACTCCACACAAGCAGTGTTTAGCATTGGTTGAAGACAAGTGCACCATCAATGAGCAATGTGCCTTAGTACACAATGACACCATGCCCTCGCGTGGGCAATGGGAGTGAAGTGTCCTGCCCAAGGACACAACGAGGTTACCACAGGTGAGATTCGAACTGAGTTCGCTTGGCTTACAATAAGTTACAGCCTGAACCACTACCCACTAAGCCCCCCCCCCAAAGAGAATGAAATGCTTTTAACCCTCTCGAGACTTCCATAAGTGGCAGAGGAAAACTTGATATGATTTTGTATGAATATCTTGAATTTTACCCTCTCGTGACTTCAAAGTTGTCTGATTCCTGTATGAAGATCTTTAATTTAATCCTCTCATGACTTCAGAGTTGTCCGATTCCTGTATGAATATCTTTAATTTAATCCTCTCATGACTTCAGTGTGCTTTCCAAAGATTTTATTTCATGTTGAACCCTTTCAATGCTGACACATAAGTTAAAATTAGAAGTCCTGTCACGAAGTCCTGTCATGTAGGAATAGCGTACAATTGCCATATCGAAGGGCATCCAAAGCACAGCAGGTTCTCCTGATTACTCATAGCAATCACAGTCAATGCTTCTGCCAATGGATCTCCAAGTTACCCAATATCCATTGGCTGAAACATTACTTCTGCACAGACCATATGTACAGAATTTGATAGCCTTACTTTGGTCATAATGCATAGATTATCGCTCAGATCGACGTGCTATTTGTGCGCATTTCATGACAGGACTTCTAGTTTTAATTGTACTTGTATGTTTTTTCTGATTTTTTGAAAACATTTATCTGATTCCAGTTGGAATGTCTTTAATTTAACCCTCTCCAGACTTCAGTGTGGATTTCAAAGATTTTATTGATGTCTTGATCAAATCTTTTCAGTTTTGTGCACGTATGTTTTTTCTGGTTTCTTGGAAACATCTCTCTGATTCCTGTTTGAACATAAATTTAACCCTCACAAGACTTCATTGTGTATTCCAAAGATTTTATTTCATGTAATACTGTTAACAAAAACCTGCTTCTGATTTCCTTAATAAGCCTCCATAAATTCTCTTTCTGTTTTGTTTATTTTTGATGCTTTAACCATTTTCACAGAGACTTGAATTTACTGGTAACAATAAATTCTGTTTCTCTAGTTTGACATTTTTCTTATTCTTTAAAACCACTGGGCCAAATTCATTCATTTATGGCACAGACCATCTTTGGAGCTAACCTTTTCTACTTTGTTCAGATGAAGCTGCTGTCATCTTCAGGCTGGTGAAATTTACTTTTCTGATTCCCCCCCCCACCCCCCTCCCAAAAAAAAAAAATTTAAAAAAAATTACTATATCCCTTGGGGTGGTGTTTATGCTCCACGAGGCTAAAATGCTTTACAAATGCTCTTTTTATAAACCACATGCAAGAATGCTTAGATTTCTTGTTTGGAACTTACTTTAGTGATGCAGATTCACTTTTTTTCCTCAGTGAGCCAAAATATGGGCTGCAGTCAAAATTTCTATTTTCAGATCCAATGGGCAGATGTAACTGGGCCATAAGTATTTCATTTATGCCTGAATTTGTTTAGGGGGGATGGTGGGGATGGGGAAAGAGGAAAGAGAACTACAGTAGTTGAAAACAAACAAAAATTTAAATCGGTTGTTGTTTTATAATAGTTCACAGAACAAAGCTTGATAGGAAGCTTTCTTAGAACTAGTAGAAATGCATAGCCAAAAAAGACGCCTTAGGTTGTGTGATAGCCAATCATAAAATTCACTTATTGATACACTCATCTCATTTGACAACTTAAGCCATTTGAGCATTTTAAAAAAAGGATGGAGCCTGACCGCCCACTTGCCCATATGCAGTTTTACAAAAAATGGCCTGAGAAATAAGATGTACTTTGTGAGGCCTAATCTGATATTTTTATACTGTACCAATGACCCAGACATAGCTGGTGCTAACTCTTAAAATATAGGGCCAAACACAAATTTTGCCCCCCAATCCCCAAAATTTGCATCTAAAACTAAAGAAAACATGTCCTGAGAGGCCCTCCACACTTCGCCCCTACTGCGCATGCGCAGTGTCAAGGACGTTCCGAAATTGGCGCCATTTATCATTCTAAGTTTGGCCCTTCATCAGTTAACATCTGACTGATCTTTGTGCTTTTAAATCTCAGTTTAAATAATGCCAGACACATAAATATTAGTGAAATGGTGATTCTAAGGAGGATAGAAAAGGAGGAGAGGAAAAGAATGTGTGACAGAATATTATCAGGGCTGTAACTTAAAATTTTTTAATGAAATTATGTTAAGTTACCTATTTTCAAGGCAGCAGCCATTTTGTTGTCATTCTGATTATTTAGTTACACTGTTTTTTCAAGTGTTTTTCCTCTCTCCCTGTCCTTTAAGTTCCCCCTTGCTATTCTCCCATGCTTTTGGCATAATTTCTGTAATTATTATTACTAAAATTTCTTGGGAGTTTAGCTGAATAACAGAATGAATTCTGTTCTTTCCCCATGTTTACGTCTTCACCTACGGGTGGTTAGGCGTTGTGTTCTGCATCTACCATCTGATGTTCTGCAGTTTCTTCCCTGGAAGTCTCTGTTTTGCATCAGATGGTGTATTTTTGGTAACTGATTTCGGGCCTGGGTGCCTGGAGTCTTATTTTAGTGTTTTTACACTCATTGTTTACATTTACAACAGCCCTCTGTGTGAGGGGGGGATTTCTAAATAATAATATCTTTATGTTATTTCAATCATAACTAGATACATTATTATTGTTCGTAAGTGTTGAATAAATTGTTTAAAATATTTTTAAAATTTTTGTCCACACTTAGGCTTGGGATCCATTGGGGCTCAACGTTACTTTTCAGAAACTTGGGCTGTTCTGAAAAAATATTTTTTCAAAATATTTTGATTTCAATTATTTTTTCTATATTAATGGATCATATTATTATTATGTATTTTGATTGCCAGGGGTTAGTGCGAGTACCAGGACTTGTTTTCTTTTCACATTGAAAGGATATTGATCAATTGTTTTAAGAGGAAGTCTTCCTCTGACCTTATTATCATTCTATATGTGGTCAGTGTACTCGCATTAACTCCGGTTCTGTATCGTATGATTTCGATGACAATATGGGAAGCGTATGTCACGGTATGTTGTTGGGGATTTGGACACTCCGGTCCTTTCCCCGCAGGGTCACTCTACTTTATCAATTTCTATTTCAGACGATCAAGATTAGGGTGATGTATCTGTGATGTCTTCCAACAGTGTGCCTCCGTCGTCACAATTAATGAAGGGCTAGCGGAAAAGTGCTCATGTAATACGCCAATTGCCTAAGAGGACCCTAGTAGGTTCGACGGCCTTTGACGTCCGCTAGCTCGCCCGGTGTAGCGTCCATTCACCGAATGGTTCGGCAGCCGGGTTCGTCCGTTGCGGTCTAGAAGGAATTTTGGGGTGATGCGAGCACTATAAAATTAACTTAATGCACACCCAGTGACGGCGGATCGGAGGGAGAACGGAGGAAGCCTTTTAGTCCGGTTCATAGCTCGTTCCGGTCCATCCGGACGGCAAGCGAGAGAGGCCCCTCTCTCGTTCAACAACATCTGGCCCCAGATGTTGTGGTACAAATGTGTCGTTAGCGGAGCATACGTCCGTCGCTCGGGACGCTCCGTTGTATAGGCAGTCCGCTGAGACTGCTAAGGCTTCCTCTTCTCGTCGGCGCACACGACCGCACCTTGGCTGCGTGACCGCCGATATATTACCAGCTTCGCCGATCAAGGATTCTTCGGCGACCAGGTCACACCATCCGGCAGCCAGGGATTCGAGACCGATGGACTCCGGACGTTCGCATAGGAAAAGTATGCGGGAGCCATCTGATGCGGAGCTGCCCTCGGCAAAGCAGCGATAGACTGCGCCTCCGCAGGTCTCGACGCCGGACATTCTTGTGCACATAGCACAGCTTATCGCAGCATCCCAGCAGCCGGCAGAAACGGTGTCGGATCGAGAATTATCCGACAGCGCTGGGTCGGTAACCAGGGACTCGAGGCCTGCAGACTCCGGACGTTCGCATAGGAAGTATGCGGAAGTCAACGTACACGGAGCTTCCAGCGGCAATGCATCGTAAGTCCGCTACTGCACAGGCCTCGGGAACGGACGTGCTTTCCTTAATAGCACAGTTTATCGCAGCATCCCAGCATCAACTGAATCTGTCGCATATATTTTATCCGACGATGCTGGGTCGGGACGCTCCGCGGAAGCGGGTACGGACGTCCGAAAGTTTCATCCGGTCCGACGGGATACCGAAAGGGATTCGGTGGATTTCTAGCTTTCCCTTTCGGAACAACATATGCTGCGATGCCGGATAAGAAACTGATAGCGTCGGTGGACTTAGAAATTTTTGGTTTGGTTCAGGGACATCGTCCCTCAGTTCCGACATAGTCCAATAATGTCACACAAACTTTCGAATTATTGAACGACGCTATATATATTATTATTTTATGCTTGCTATCCAAGCATTTCTGGTTTCTTGTTCGAAGAGTTATGGAGATGTCTTCAAAAGTGTGCCTCTGTCGTCATAGTTAATGAAGAGTTAGCGGCAATAAGTGCTCATGGAATATGTCTATCGCTTACGGAGTGACATTCGCTAGCTCACCCGGTGTAGCGTACATTCATCGAATGGTTCGGCTGCCGGGTTCGTCCGTTGCGGTCTAGGAAGGAGATTTGGGTGATGCGAGCACTTTAATTACTTTAGTACTCACCCAGTGACGGCAGATTGAGGACAGATCGGAGGAAGCCAACAACATAGGGGACCGCATGTTGTGGTTCAGATATTTTACATTCGGAGCATATGTCCGTTGCTCGGGACGCTCCGTTATATTGACAGTCCGAGAGACTGTCTTTAATGCTTCCTCATCCTCACAGCAGGGCACACGACCGCACATTGGCTACGTGACCTCGAGTATCCGATCAGTTTCGGCATTCAGTGATTCCACAGCGAATAGGTCGCGCCATCCGGTAGCCAAGGGACACGAGGCCTATTCACTCCGTTTGCTCGCATATTGGAAGTATGCACGGGGTAACGATCTCGGAGCTACCTGCGGCAATGCATCGTAAGACCGCTGCTCCTCAGGCCTCAGTGACGGACGTGCTATCCGAGTTAGCACAGTTGTTTCGCAGCATCCCAGCAATTGACGGTTTCTCGGTCGAATCAGGAATTATCCGACGGCGCTGGGTCGGTGCGGTCCGCGGTTGCATCAAGCTACGGACGACCGAACGCTTTATAGGGTCCGACAGGATGGCGAAAGGGATTCGAAAGATTTCGAGTTTTCCCTTTAGTAGTATCGGAAGATGCCTTTCATATCTTCTGGCATTTCTTCCAGTGATTATTTTTCGGACTTCATTGCTGCGATCTTGGATAAGAGACTTATAGCGTCATTGGACTCGGATTTTTCGATCGGTACAGGGACTTTGTCCCTGTCTTACCGACGCAGTCCAATATTGTCATTACAACATGTGTTTTATTTTTCGACGCTATATATTTATATATATATACAAGCCTGCTACTAAGCATGATAGTTTAGTTTCTTGTCCGCGTGGCTCATTTCTGCCATTTTATCTTTTTTACATATAGTTTATTTTGGCAGAGCAGGGCATACCGAGAGTTCATATGCGTCTAGACGGTGTGATTAAAGACTGCATATATTCTTTTTCGCCGTTTATGTCTTTTCCAATTTCAATGTTGGGAACGACATTATGTATAGTAGACTTAACTTAGACGCTTTATTATACGTAATCCGCCTTACTGAGGCGTTATTATTACGTCTTCAAGAAAAGATTTACGGGATATTATTCTCAATGTAATTTCTTTTGAGGGCAGTAGTTTGTTCACGTATAACTCCGCCCTTCAGTGGCTGATTGGAGTTGGTTAGACGTGATGCAGCCCTAGCTACATCCACGCGTGGATAGTAGGTTAAGAACTCTCTCAGAGTCGCTTCGTTCTCGGAGGAGCTTCTCTTCGACGGCAACTTTCCGGCAATCCATGAATTGCTTGATTTATACATTCTCTTGTCTATCTAGTGTTACAAGAGATTCAGACTGGGGCAAACATTCGGTGGTTGACTCAGAGAGTGCCGCCGCAGTTGCCGGACCCGAGTGTGGCTGTTATGACGGTTGCCAGTCAAACAGATTGGGATATATACTGATCCCTACGGATTCGAAGTGCCAGGGTCTTTGGGTTCCGCAGTCTTTTAGCTATCAGTTTAACTTCCGCGGAATAGTGTTTTTTAGGCTTGCTTTATGTCATTGCATGAACATTATTCAGAAACGCATGCCCAAATTCCTGTCCTTTAATTTGACAGTAGTGGCGTATCTCCGGAACCAGGGAGGCACTCTTTCGTTTCCGTTATTCAATTTAATGGAAAGAATCCGTCTGTTGGTTATAGTACACCAAGTTCAGTTTTGGTCCGTCATATTCTGGGTCGTCTGATTGTTTTATCGCACTCCCGTTCTCTTACGGGTCGCTTGTTGCTGTCAGAATGGACTCTCAACAAACAAGTATTCAATCAGATTTGCTATCTATGGGAGCGCCCAATGATGTTTTATTTATGACACAGCTTGCTAATCAATTGCAGACGTATGTGTTGGCTTGTCCAGATCTCTGAGCTAATACTGTTAACGCTCTATTGATCTATAGGACGGAATGATAGGATACGCGTATCCTCCGGCGCTGTTGTTTTAGCAGGTATTGCTAAGATAAACAACCACAATACATTTCTGTTGATAGCATCTCTATCTTCACAGAGATCATGAGTAATTTACTCTCTTGTCTACTGTGGATCTTAACGTGAAATCTTCCTCTATGTGAGGATCTTTTTTCACTGGGTAAATCGTGTCATCTTTATCACAACCAGCAAGGTCGCAACCTTCATGTATTCCGTTGTGTGGTCCGTATTGCATTGTAAGCACTGTACTGGACGAGCTTTGGACGCGATTTCTTACTATAGGAGATCCTCTTCTTCGCTATTCTATGCGACTAAAGTGGAGGCTCTTCCGTCGTGGTGTAGGGATCATTATGTTCATATGGTTGATCCCTCCATACTACTCATTGCTATTTTTTAGTATACTTGTTTCACAAGATCTACTGCAGCCTGTTGTTATTTAGGTTATAGGTTTATGTTACCTCATACCTATGCACTCTACGTTAGTTTACAATTGAGTCTTTTGTCTCTTTATCTAAGTCAGTTAGTAACTTTTTGATAAATAGACTTAGAATCTTTAGATTAAATTCCTATACGGATTTTAACTTCAGGTTCTTATTTAGATAAGTAATCATTTGAGCCTCTGGAAACAGTAGTTTTCAAATTCTGACCTTTTAGACAGTAATTCTGTTGGTTTCTCTTTTACTGTAGAGTCAGTGAGTTTCATGCTCTATCGATGGATGATTTTCACTTTCATAGTTTCGGAATCAATACTTCCGTTACTATTTAGGTTGGATTGTTGCATAAGAGTTAGGCTCCTATTATCCGGAACCTATTATTTTAAGGTCCTTCCGTCTTCGTATGGGCATAGGCCTTTACTCTTTCCGGGTACAGTTTATGTATTTATAAACAGATATCTGTTTATTACAAGGGCGTAAGCTTCTTCTGTCTTTGATGTCTAGTAGAAGGACGTTACGCTCCATTTTATTGTTAATGGATTCTATTAACTAGCGTACTGCTTATGGTATATCATTGGCTTAGCAGTTGTGCTTAAGATTTCGGCTCATGAAGTAAGAGTTCTTCTACTTCTTGGGCTTACATTAATAGTGTTGCTATTATAGATTTTTGAAGGCTGCTCATTGCGCTCAGCCATCCATTCATGAATTTTATCTCAGAAATATCGAGTCCATTTCTGGAGGCCTCTATTGTTAGGTCTATTATCTACTGCTCAGAATGTCATTCACTTAACAGTTGCTACTATAGCTCGGTAGGCTGTCTGTTTCGGCAGTGTCTCCGTTCGGCTGCCGTCTTCGCTCTGGGCTATTTGACCCAGGGCAAGAAAAAGGGGGGGGAGGGTGTTCCCTTGGGTCACCTGTTTTTACTATGAAAACAAGGGGATACCTCCTCCGGAGTTAGTAATTCTGAGCTGTTATTGGGATGGTTGTTTAGTGAGAAGTTTAAGTTTATAAAATTCATTCAAGTCTTAGTTTTTAAAGTATAGCTTTTGAATATTGCATATGTCAACGGACATGATTATGCAATTCTCACACACTTTTAGGAGTATAAGAGTCTCTATTCTCTAGACTTACTTTATTATTGGCTTACTTTAAAAATTATTAGTATAAGGATTATTGGATATTAATAGAGTACATGGATGTATGAAGCTCAATTTTTGGAAGGTGTTGTATCTTTCTAATTTATCATAAATAAGAAAGATACATGTAAGGCCTATTACTTCTTTTCCCTACAGGGGATGACTCTATTTTATTTTATTGAGCGTATTCCATTTTGCTCTATGTCCTTGGCCCTCCAGCCTTTTTACTATTCAGCTATGTCTGGGTCATTGGTACAGTATAAAAATGTTAAAAAATTTATAGTAATTTATATATTTTTTATACTTACCAATGACCCAGACGGGGATGGCCCTCCCAGGAGTTGGGAACTCTTGCCTCCCCGCTGAGTACGTAGCGCTTACCAGGCACTGGTTATTAGAATGATAAATGGCGCCAATTTCGGAACGTCCTTGACACTGCGCATGCGCAGTAGGGGCGAAGTGTGGAGGGCCTCTCAGGACATGTTTTCTTTAGTTTTAGATGCAAATTTTGGGGATTGGGGGGCAAAATTTGTGTTTGGCCCTATATTTTAAGAGTTAGCACCAGCTATGTCTGGGTCATTGGTAAGTATAAAAAATATATAAATTACTATAAATTTTTTAACTTTTATTTAGTTCGACTGTTTACAGTGAGGGCTATAGTCATGACTTTTGTCCATCTGACCATCTGTCTGTCCATCCGACCATCTATCTGTCCATTTGTAAACATTTAAAGTTTTTGTTAGCTCAGCTTGACAAAGTCAAGCTAGGCTAATCTCATCGCGCTCCATCTGTCGTCTGTCCATCCGTCCGTCATCCATCAACACTATGTTTTGGTCTTCTCCTCCGAAGCCACTGGGCCAATTCAAGTGAAAGTTAGTGTGAGTGATGGTCCTGAAGGGGCATTGCATTTTTGTTCATATCAGCATGCCTAGCCCCACAGGGAGGGAGTGGGGAAAAATGATCCAAAATATTTTAAAAATCTTCTTAAGAACCAGTGTGTGCAATGACTTGATATTTGCTATGGAGCTTCCTTTTGAGGTGTAGAATCAAGTTTGTTCAAACGAAGTTCGTGAAGCAATATTTGGCTTTGTAATGGAAGGATAAGATTTTGGGCCCTGCCCAAAATTTCTATTATCTGAACCGATGGTCCAGTTTGAACCAAATTTGGTATGTGGTATTATTGGTCCATAAGTACTTGACTCATGCAACAAAAAAAATTTCCCGCATCCCCATTGGAACCCTGGAAGCTAAAAATAGAAATATTTTCAAACGCCCATATTTCCCAAACCACATGGAACAGAGAGCTGTTATTTGGTATGAAGTATCCTTAGGACCAGTAGAATTGAACGGTAAAAAAATGTTAGGGTGTTCTGTGATGGGCATCGATAACTGCTGAGTCAACATATTTGCAAAAATTTAAAAAAATATTTTCTCCAGAACCAATCATCAGAATCTTTCGATATTTTGTATACAGCATTCATAGGGTGATATGGGGAATATTCTTTAAAAATCTTCTTCAGAACCACCAGTCAGAATCTTTTAATGTTTGGTATACATCATTATTATGAGGGTCAGATTGAAGATTGTTCAAACCAAGTCCCTATGTTAATATTTGGGCTTCCTTTGTTCAATATGGGGGATAATTTTAAAAAATCTTCTTTGTCACATCCACCAGTCGGAATGCTTTCATGTTTGGTATGCAACATCTCTAGGGGGCTCAGATTCAAGTTTGTTCAAATCGGATCCCTCAGGATATATTTGGGCTCACCATGGTAGCCCAAATGTTTTACTTAGTGCGAAATGAGGAAATGTCTTTAAAAATCTTCTTCTTCAGATCATCCAGTTGGAATGTTTTCATATTTGGTATACAACATTTCTGGGGGAGGCGAAATGAGGAAATGTCTTTAAAAATCTTCTTCTTCAGATCATCCAGTCGGAATGCTTTCATATTTGGTATACAACATCTCTGAGGGAGGCAGGTCAGATTCAAGTTTGTTCAATTCGAGTTTCTGGGTTAATATTTGGGTTCCATATGGAATAGATGATGAGACAATTAATCGGTGTAACATCGACTCTCTGTCGATAAGTGCCCATCGGTGCACCATCGGCACTCATGGTTCAACATCGACCCTCGCCGATTGTCTGAAACTCAGTGAAAGTGTTATGGATGATCTGTAATGAATTTTCTTCCCCTTCAAGGGACAACCAATGGCAAGCGATCGGTATGTCACTTGTCTGTTACTGATATCATGTGGAAGAAAAAGATGGTTCGTGAAAGAAAAAGCAGAATATTATATTAAAGAATAAAGATTTTGATTGTGTAATTGTGTACCAAGTTGTTTTTTACCCATCATGTGGTGGATCAAGGTGGGGGGGGGGGTGCTCAGATGGGCAGGCCTGCCTATCTGTACAGGCCAATAAGTTGCAAGATAGTCACAAAGAATTTCCTCACATTTTTTCATCATTGATTCTTTCAACAAGCAAAACAAAAATCCTTGAACCTTTATCACTTGCCCTTCATTTGCTGTCTGTAAAAGTGTGGGATGGGGGGGGGGGGGGGTGGAGGGTGGATGGGGGGGTGGGGGTGTTCAACTGAATTCTGCACACGGGTGGAAAACACTTTTGCTTCAAAATGAAGACAAAATACACAACTGTACATGTTCTGAATCTGTTTGTATATAAGTAAGGGGAGGTAACTTAATTCTTGTGATATCTCACAACCGATTTTTTTTCAGTTTTCAGCAAACATTTAATTATATATTTTTTACACAGAACGGATACATTTGGTATGAACCATAACAGTAGTATTTATAATTGGTCAGCTGAAGTTAAATATACTTGAGAGGTCATGTTTTTATTTAATTTATATTTCAAGTTTATATAATTTGGATTTCACATAACCGCATCAGTATGAGAATATATTTGGCATACAATGCATTTGATAAAACACATGGGCATGTTTTATAAACAAACAGACTATATTTAAACTTACCACCTTGGTGCACATAATGTGCCCCCATTGTTGTGAACAATTTGGCTTTCCCTTGTTTTGTTTTCAAAACAGACTTTAATGTAACATGGATCAAACATGGATATGACAACTCGGGGTATTAATTCATGTTTATTTTTTGAGCATCTATTTTTGCAGGGATCACATCAGGTAATTTCTCAACTCATTTTCTAAAGTAATAACATGAACAATTTGGGTAACTGAACACGCTGTCATTAATAATTTATGAACTGGGAATTTCCCATTCTTATTCAACATAAAGTTGATAAACATGAGGGCTGACAGTAATAAATAACACAAAAGCATGTAGTATGGAAATTTCATTTTTTTAGCTGAAAATGTGAAAAGATTAGAGAAAAAAAACAAACTCCAAAACATTTTCACTTAATTTTATTTTGATTGGACAATTGAAATTTTCATGCACATTTTCTTGATGGTTGGTACCGGTAGTCAAAACTTTAATTCAGGGGAATATGGGTTGGGCTTATTTTGGGGTGGTACCCAAAACATACGTTTTATAAAAAGTTGGGGGAGGGGAGGGTGGTTGGGGGCTTACTAACGGGTCGGTATGGTAAATTCAATTCTGAAATTCTGATTACTGTGAATCAGCCAGCTTCAGCAGTGAGCGTGAATAATAAAACCATCTGACATCGGCATTCTGTATCGGTCGATTGTTATCTAGAATAATAGGCATTTGCCTCATGGGGCATTTTACTAATTGGCTCATCTCTAATATGGGAATCTGAAATTTAACTTACATGTACTACCGTATTTACTCTGTGTATTGGGACACTCTATGTTTTGGGGCACACATTTTTTCCAGAAAACTATATTTTTTTTTTATGCTCCAAAGTTTGGAACATTCAGGAGATTTGTTTCCAGTTGGCCCGTCGCTAGTAGCAGACGACACTCATAAAAAAAAATTCTTGATTAACTAAAAATTTTCATTTTTTGCTTCCAAAACATAGCTTATGATCTCTCATTGGAACGTGCGCAATGCGCTCGTTCCAATGAGGGATCAAAAGCTGTTTTGGAAGCAAAAAATGAAAATCTAAAAAAAAATTGGACGGCGATTTTCGTATATAGTGATGGAAAACGAATCACAAACAACTTTATTCAGCATCAAATCAAGACCAGGCTCTGTTCTTTCCCCATTTTCTAAGAATTGGGACACCTGTGAAAATAATTATTTTTAGCTGTCCCAATACGTAGAGTAAATACGGTACAATTTCTTCAAAAAATCTTCAGAGTCATGTTTGTTCAAATCGGATCCGTTGGTTAATATTTGGGCTCGCTATGGTAGCCCAAATTTTAACTCTGTGCAATATGAAGAAATTTCTTTGAAATTTCTCTTATTCAGATCCAACGGTCAGAATGCTTTCATATTTGGTACACAATATCTCTAGGGAAGTCAGATTCAACTGTGTTCAAATCGAGAGCCTGGGTTAATATTTGGGCTCCCTGTGGGAGCCAGAATTGACCATGTTGCTGAAGAATTAAACATTTTGTATTTAGTACCCTCTAGAGAGCTCTACATTTTACATTATGTTCAACTGAAGAAAAGGCATGATGCCGGATTATTTTTGTCACTCCTGATGGACTCAAGGATTGACAGAGTAGCCTGTGGAGATGGATTGCTTAATGTAGACGCATTCTTGGACTCGGTTTATTAGCTCAACTTGACAAAGTCAAGCTGAGCTATTGCCATCACTTCTCATCTGTCGGCGTACGTACGTACATATGTACGTTAGTTAGTACGTTAGCAAGTATGTCCACAATTTCCTTTGGCACACCTCATAGGTCGCTTTTATGAGCAGATTACTTTGAAACTTGGTATGCTTGTTTGGGGTGACTTCTAGATGGGAGCTATCGATTTTCTTCAATTTCCGTTAAAAAATGTTGCCACAGCCAATGTTCTTAAAACTTAGTTTAGTCAAACCACAATATTTCCCTTTGGCAACCCTACAGGACACATTTATGATTTGATTGCTTTGAAACCTGGTATGCTTGTTTAGGGTGACCTCTAGATGGGAGCTATCGATTTTCTTCCAATTTCCGGCAAAAATTGTTGCCACAGCCAACGTTCGTAGAACTTAGCTTAGTCAGACCTCAATATTTCCCTTTGGCACACCCTACTGGGCACATTTATGATCAGATTGCATTAAAACCTGGTATGCTTGTTTGGGGGAGACCTCTAGATGGGAGCTATCGATTTTCTTCAATTTCCGTCAAAAAATGTTGCCGCGGCCACTGTTCTCAGAACTTAGTTTAGTCAGAAGACTCAATATTTCCCTTTGGCACACCCTACAGGGTACATTTATGATCGCATTGCTTTGAAACCTGGCATGCTAGTTTGGGGCGACCTCTAGATGGGAGTTATCGATTTTCTTCAATTACCGTCAAAAAATGTTGCCGCAGCCAACTTTCTTAGAACTTAGTTTAGTCAGACCACAATATTTCCCTTTGGCACATCCTACAGGGCACATTTATGATTTGATTGCTTTGAAACCTGGTTTGCTTGTTTAGGGTGATCTCTAGATGGGAGGTATCGATTTCCTTCAATTTCCAGCAAAAAATGATGCCACGGCCAACGTTCGTAGAACTTAGTTTAGTCAGACCTCAATATTTCCCTTTGGCACACACATCGATTTTCTTCCATTTCTGTCAAAAAATGTTGACCTTTGAACTTAGTTTAGTCAGACCTCAATATTTTCCTTTAACACGTCCTTCAGGGCACGTTTATGATCAGATCACTTTGAAACTTGGTATGTGTGTTCCGTGTGACCTCTAGATGTGAGCTATTGCTTTTTTTCATTTCCATAAAAATTTGTTGTCGTTATCACCAACCTTTGAACTTACTGCATTTGTGCATCATCTTATCCCTTTTGCACTCTCTGCAGGGTATATTTAAGAATTTCCATTAAAAAACCCCATTGCCACAAGCAATGACCTTCTACTTAGTCCATTAACATCTTCCTTTGGCATGCCTCAGAGGACACATTCATTATCAGGTTGTTTTGAAACTTTGTATGCTTATGCAGGGTGACAAAGATAGGAGCTATTGATTTTCTTTTCATTTGAATGAAAACAAAAGCTGTTGCTGTTAGCAACAATCTTTGAATTTATTGCATTTGTGCATCAGCATTCTTTGACATGGCCTGCAGGCCACATTTATCATAGGATTGTTTTTGAACTTGGTATGCTCATTAGGCAAAACCTTTAGATAAGAACTATTGATTAGCATTCATTTCTGTGAAAAAAGTTGCCATTTACAATAACCTCTGAACATACTGCATTTGTATCAACATTCTTCCTTTAGCCAGTCTTACAGTTTACATTTAAAATGCATGGATTACTCTTGACGTTGTGCACACACAGTGCTGTTATGTTGAAATTTCAAAAATAACATTGGTACCAATGATCTTCAATTTTGCCATTTCATTTATAACTTACCAAGTTCAAGTTTGTCAAGTTGAGCTACAGTGTCATTGACACTTTCATCTTGTGTTCTGTTCAAGATGAGCGCTTCAGGCCCTGTGGGGCCTCTTGTTGTTAACAAAGTTGCACCTTTAATTCTTCAAACAGTGTAGTGCGATGTCACTGTTTCTCATTTGGGACAATGTCTGTACTGTCTGCTGAACCTCTCCTACATTGTAAATTAGTAAGAAATTGTAACTTAGTACGAAATGAGTAATTTTCTAAAAACAATCTTCTTCTTCAGATCAACAGTAGGAACGTTTTGATATGTGGTGTGTAGCATCCTTAGGGAAGGGGGGGGGGGGATTCAAGTTTGTTAAAGCCGAGTCTGTGGGTGCATATTTGGGCTCCCTGTGATCCCAAATTAGAACTTAATCAATATGAGGAATTTTTCTTTAAAAATCATCTTCTTCAGATCCAGCAGATGAATGCTTTTGATATTTGTATGCAACATCCTTAGGGGGGTAAGATTCAAGTTTGTTCAAGCCATGTCCCTAGTTCCATAAAATTTGTCTCTCATGACTTCGTTCCTTTGTAGTGTTGATGAACCATGTTTAACTGAATGTGACCCCCAAATACTTCTTTGAACCACTTTGGCCGGTGAGCGATTAAGGCTCCTTGGGGCCTCTTGTTTTCATTTGGGGCAAGGTCTCTGATGCTGTATTTAGTGGTTTCAATTCATCAACCATCAGTAGCAGAGACTTTTTTTAAGATTTAGGCATACTTTTTGGGTGTGGCCCTACTGAGGGACGGGGAAACTCGATTTGAACAAAATCAAAATGCGATGTCAAAAAAAAAAAAAAAAACAGCTCACATTTCACTGAAATTGGTTCAGCAGTTCTGGAGAAGATGTAAACACCATGTTCTTTGACGACGGACAAAGAGTGATCGCTAAAGCTAAAAAAGCTGCTTACAAGTAAAAGAAATTATGTCTGTAAACGCAGTTATTAAAAGAGTCAACCTTCACCTGTCTGATGTCGCATGTGTTAGTCTTACATCACAAACAGTCCAAGGTGTCTTCTTCAGCTTGTCTAGTTGATATCCTCCAGAGGCAATCCAATGCTGCTTTTCTGGAGTCTTGACGTTGTTACACTGTTGAGCCTATTCACATCACTAGGGTTCAGAGTCAACAGAGAGAAGTCGGACCTGGTCCCTTCTCCGTCTTGTCATCTGGGATGGACTTCATCAGCTCAGAGTCTTCCCTGACTGCTTGATCTCTGTGTTTTGGTGACGGATCTCATTCCGCTAGGTCAACTGCATGTCTGACCCCTCCAACACTTATTGCTCAGTCGTTAGAGGCCAAATGTTGATCCTCTGGTTCTGGTGCTTCTGTTACCGGAGTCTCTTCCTCGTCGCCTTCTCCCCTGACAGATGTTCAATGGATTATGCAGGGAGTTCTGTTGGACTTCCCCATGTCCGATCGTGTTCTGACGGTAATGCCAGCGATTTCGGATGGAGTGTGACATTGGATCCTCTAGGTCTTTTCCATGACGGGTCATGGGACCAGGATCTAGCAGCTCTTCATGTTAACCAGAAGGAGCTTCTTGCTCTTCTGTGTTTCCGACAGTGGATCCCGTGCTTTTCAGATTGTCAGGTCCTTCTGTGGTCTGACAATTCTATGGTGGTTGTTTACATTCGGAACCAGGGCGGAATGCACTATGTTCCCATGTACGATTTGGTTCGGGATCTTCTACTGCTCGCTCAGGATGTCAATGTCGGAGTGGTGGTTCATCACATTTCTGGTCATCTGAACGTTCTAGCCGACTCCCTTTTCTTTTCCACCGAGTGGATGCTCCACATGGTGGTGTTCAAGTCTCTTTGCAGTTTTGGGGGTCGTCCCCACATTGATCTCTCTGCAACTCATTGCAACCATCAGGTGGATACTTTCGTGTCCCCGTGTTCAGATGTTCTGGCTTTTGCTGTGGGCGCTCTGGCCCTCCTTTGGGACGGTCTTGTTGGCTACACCTTCCTGCCAGTTCCTATTCTGCCTCAATTTCTAGACCAGATATGAACTTGCAGTTGTCAGATCCTTTCGATCACACCCCTGTCTCCTCGGTGGGTGTGGATCAATCTGCTCCGCTCTCTGTTAGCAGCGGTTCTGGCATGTCTCCCTCTACATCGCGACTTTCTTTACCAAAGTCGCCTGAGGAGGTTTCAAGTTGACTCGACTTCATTGTGCCTTCGCTCATGTCTTTTCTCGGGTCCTCTCTCCTCCGTAGTGGTTTTTAGAGACGAGCAGTGGAGTTGCTTTTGTTCTTCAAGGAGGCACTCACTCCACTGGTTTAGCCTCTGTGGTTCAGTAGAAGGTTCTTCTGTCAATGGTGTGCGATCACTCTGTTGCTTCTGTCACTCCTTCGATCACACCGATTGCAGAGTTTCAGGTATATGTTTGTTTCTGGAGGTCTCCAGCAATGGGTACAAGTCCATGCTTCAGAGACCTTTTTCATATGTGGTACTGCATTGTTTCGGCACTCATCCTTTCCTCTCCAAGCTTGTTCAGCTCTTTTCCTTGAAAAGGTCTTGGACTTTGCAGTTTACTCCAAGATGGACACTTCCTTGGGTGCTGCTCTGCTTAGGGTGGGGGGCCTTCGCACCTTTATCCTGGATGGATATGCGTTTTCTCACTTGCCAGATCTCTCCTGAATCCATTTCTTGATGGATTTGTCTTGCTATTCGTGCAGCTTCCGCCCGTCTAGCTACTGGTGATTGTATTACCAATCGTTTTTCTGCCACGGGGTGTGTGCATTGTGTTTCTCTTGGGGCTTATACAAACTCTGTCATGTTGTCAGATGTTATGCTGGCAGCCTACTGGAGAAATGCTACCTTTTCCATTTATCTGCGACAGTTGCAGGAGCAGACAGAGGACCTTTGTCCTACGGGCCCTCTTTCTTCGGCTCAGGCTGTTGTCTATCCCTGCCATTCAGCTTCTTATAGGGTTAGTTCCAGCTCTGTGCTGTTACTGCCCTTTTCTTTCTGTGCATCACACATCACCATACGCCTCATCTTTCATTGTCTTTTACTAATGTTTGTGATGCTATGGTTTGATAGGACTAGGGATCTCTTCCTCTGTCCATGGTTCCAGTGCAATTGAGTTATGTGAGGGTTGGTTATGTGATTCCCTCCATCCTATTGTCTATTCAGCCAATTCTAAGGTAGGTTGATAAGAAATATAAATTTTATAGTAAATTTCCTTTCTTATACCCACCGCAATTGTTTACATGAAGACCCTCCTGTCTTCTTATTCGGGTAAGAATCCTTCCTCCCCGCTGATCACATAACTCCTATGTTGGCGGACTCAAAAGAATGGTTTGATGACTGTTTGCGCACTGGTTAATGGAAGTCGTGGAATTGTACTAAGAGAAGAGCGTCGTCCCTTACTGGGTGTGCACTCGACCCAGTTTGGGCTTATTTTTTCGTGGTGTTTTTACACCACTTTTCTTTCCCAAATCTCTTGGGAAAGATTAAAATAGAGAGTATTTTATCTGAGTTAGGGTCTTCCACTGTATTGCAAGCCTCTGGTAAACAATTGCGGTAGGTATAATAAGAAAGGAAATTTACTATAAAATTTATGTTTTCAATTCAAATATGAAGACAGGATGGATGGTTCAAGTGAGGGAACCAATAGAGAACTACTCATTGGAGATGTCGGACCTTAGACGTTGGGGGAAACCAGGCTAAAGAAATTCTTCAGAGAAAGGGTCATGGATGATGGTAACCTTAATTGTCGAGAGGGGTCAAATCAAAAGAGGTCTTTGGGTGGCCTGTGTGATAAAGAGAAGCTTGGTTTTGAAGAGTACCTTGATGGCACCTTTGGGGAAGGGGTCAAAGGTTGTTCAAGCTCAGGTCGCGGTCCCTGGAGCCAAAGGGGAAAATTGGGAATAACACTGAAAAGGAGTGCCAGATGTGTAATTTGGGCGTGGTGAATGCATCAATGTTGATGACTGGTTCACCCTCTACAAATGTTCCTCATTTAATGTTGAACATGTTGCAAACATGGCCACAATTGCGACTTATTGTTACTATTGAAACTCTATGGGAAATCACATTTTCATCTTCTCTATGGAACTACAGAGCCAACGTGAACCAGACTTTGCAGGAATGGTCTATAGGAGGCCCTCTACAAACGATCGTCTTCTTGTTCAAGTTGCAGGGCTCAAAATAAGTGGTGTCGCGTCGCTTTTTGCTATGCAAAACTTGCAAAAAGCTACACAATGTCAAATTATGTATAGCATTTTGCGATATAAGATAATCAACTGCAGCCTATTAGGCTGCAGTTGATTATCTTGTATCGCAAAATGTAAATGAAAATTTGCAAACAAATTTGAAAACTAGTTCACTGATGCTTTACTTCTGATTGTGGAACATTCCAGGCATAACTCAGATTAACTCTCCATCAAGCATCATTGGCAACTTCATATGTAAGATGAGTTCTGTTGGTTTAAATACTTCCTGTTTTTACAACATTTTGCATAAAATGTCCATTAAAAATAACTACAAGCCCATCAAATTAAAAATCCCAACTTCCATTTTGAGAACTCTATTAAAAAACCAAGACGCCATTTATAACAGTATACAAGTCCATGCAACCCATAAAGGCAGTTCAGTTAAAAAAACATACTAAATGTTTCATGTGTTGCAGATCATTTGGAAATGCCCAGAAATGGATGGAAACTATTCTATGTACTTAGAAGAATTCAATATAAAACAGCATAACATAACTCTGGTATACAAAAATAGCTATGTAATTTTTACAAAATGCTATTCATTTTTTGGAAATGCATAGCATTTTGCTATGCAAAGAAAAAAAGTTATTTTGAGCACTGTCAAGTTGGTTGGAAAATATGGCCACCAGAGACATTCTCTGATTCTGATTGATGGATTTTGCAAAAATATTCCCCTCTGAAACTACAAAGTCAAATGTTTTGAAACTTCACATGATTGAGGACTGTGACACCTTTCTTTGTCATACCATAAAGAGTACATGTATGATCAGATCAATTTGAAACTTTGTATGCTTGTCAATTTTTCTCATATCAGTCAAAAAAGTTGTGATGGCATTTAATGAACTACGTGTGCCGTATTTACTCTATATATTGGGACACTCTGTAGTTTGGGACACACATGTTTTCCAGAATTTTTTTTTTTTTTATGCTCCAATGTTTGGGACACTCAGGAGACTTGTTTCCAGTTGGCCCAGTCACCTGAAAACGGTGCAAAATGCTCAATATTAAAGCTAAGTTTGTGCTTAATTTTCCTTTTTAAACAATAAAAAATTGGTAATACATACTGATTTATGTTTTTTTTTATTTAAATCTGTTCCTAAGTTTTAATATTTACAGTCTGGACTGACATGAGGAAGCTATTTAATATTACATTGTGACAGTCTTCAACCCCTTACTGAACGCTAGTGGCAGATGACACTCATAAAAAGAATTCTTGTGTAACTAAAAATGCGCTCGTTCCAATGAGGTGCATAAGCTATGTTTTGGAAGCAAAAAATGAAAATGTAAAAAAAAATTTGGTGGTGATTATCATATATAGTGATGGAAAACGAATCACACACAACTTGATTCAGCATCAAAACAAGACCAGGTTGTGTTTTTTCCCCATTTTCTAAGATGTGGGACATCTGTGAAAATATTTATTTTTAGCTGTCCCAATACAAAGAGTTACCTTTTGCACACATTTATGATCGAATCACTTTCAAGCTTGATATGCTTGTTTGAGAGGACATCTAGGTGGGAACTATTGTTTTTCTTCTATTCCCACGACATTTGAACTTAGTTCAGTAGGGCATCAATATTTTCCTTTCGCACCCCAACAGGCCATATTTTTGATTGGATCGCTTTGAAACCAGGCATGCTTGTCTGTGGTGATTTCAAAAAATGTTTTCATTGGCAGTGGTCTTTGAACTTAATTTAGTCAGACATAAGTCTGTTCCTTTGGCATCCCATAAAGTGCACATATATGATGACATACATGTAATAGTAGCCACATACCCCAAAACAGTAGAAATACAGTTAAAACTAGAAGTCCTGTCACGAATAGTGCGCTTATGTAGGCTTAATTGCACGTTGGAATTGCGTGCAATTGCCATATCTAATAGCATCCAAAGCACGGCAATTTTTCCTGGTTACTCGTAGCAAACACATGCAGTGTTTCTGCCAATGGACCTCCGGGTTACCCGGAGGTCCATTGGCTGAAACATTGCTTGTGCACAGGCCATATGTACAAAATTTGATAGTTTTACTTGGGCCAAAACGTGCACATTAATGCGCATATCAACGTGCTATTTGTGCACATTTCATGACAGGACTTCTAGTTTTAACTGTACACTACCGAGCACAGATGTCACCAATTTATGCATCACTAGTAAAGTCTTACATTATGCTGAAAAAGCACTATACGACTGGAATAACTAGATATATTTACTAGTTAAAATCCAAACTAGGGCTGAAACAGTTGGCTCATTTTCACAACCGACTAACCAAGAGCTACCGGTATAACAAAATAATATCCGGTTATCCGTAGCCATTATTTCACTGAATCTGGGATAGGGATCTGCGAATCACAAATTTCTTTTCGAATCGAATCTCGAATCGAATCGTCTCTGATATCCACATCGAATCGAATCCCGAATCGAATCTTAAAAGACAAGTTATTTCATATTGCATCAAACAGAAGTTACTGAACACTGTGATGACCCTAACACGACGGAGTGAACACCTTAAACACCAATAACTAAATATTCTCTGTAACACCGTCGCTGAAACAGCTAGGCCTATTGTCCATAGTTTTAGTTTTTGAAGGCCTAACTTGTTCCTATTCACGTTCTTAAGAACGTGAATAGTAACAAGTTAGGCCTTCAAAAAACAAAACTATGGATAATGTTCTGGGCCAAATTCACACCTTACGTAACAATTAAAAATTGTCAATTACTCAAATAAATAGGAATTGAGCCTACATGAATGAATTTTCTAATGACAGTTTTATCCTATTTTTGTTGGAAATGTAACAAATTGAAGTTAGTACGAGAGATTCGAAAAAATCGAATCCTGAGACTGATTTGGGATCGATCTTGAAGCATACGCATGGTATTGATATCGAATCGAATCTTGAATATTCGCAAGACCCTAATCTGGGATCAAAACTACAGGCATTTGATGGCAGTTTTCTCAGAAACTATTCCACATTCGTTTGTATACATACTACAGAACAGTTTCTGCGGTTGCTCAATTCTCACAGAAATTGCCAATCATTACCAAAGACTTGAATGCCAAAGTCAATTATTTCTCAATATATACAGCTCTGCTTCGAGGTATAATACCGTTTTAACTGTAGAATGACGATCACTGTCGATATTTGTACACAGTAACCAATGGCCCAGACATAGCTGGTGCTAACTCTAAATTATCCAGGGCCAAACACAAATTTTGCCCCTCAACCCCCCAAATTTGCATCAAAAACTGAAAATTTAATGTCCTATGTGGCCCTCCATACATTTGACAGCTGTGCCGCACAGTCACTCGAGTCTTTCATTTTCCATTTCAGAGGAACAAGAACCTGCTGATGGTTTCGTGACTCTGTCCATTAGTGTGTGTCCGTCGTCGCAAAATGACAGTCAAAGCTAGCGGCTAAAGTGCTCTCAAATATTAGACAGGGCAATAAACCACGCCCCTGTGGTCATAAGACCCTGTTGCTAGCTAGCTCGTCTGGTGAAGCAGTGGGCACTGCGACACCGGCTGTGTCTGTAGCAGTCGAGGATAAAAATATGGGTAGAGCGAGCACTATAATCTATTATCAGGCTCACCTAGCGATGACGGAAACGAGTAAGCAAGCAAGTTCGTCAGTCGGGTCTAGCAAGACCGCGAGCGAGAGATCCCTTCTCTCTACCAACAACATCAGGGGCCAGATGTTGTAGTCAGAAACTTGCTTCAGTCGGAGCTTACGTCCACACAAGCGGTCCGGGACGCTCCATCATTTAGTCAGTTGGGGATGGCTGACTGTAGAGCTTCTTTCGTCTGTCCGTACGTCAACAATTGGATACGGCTCGGGCTAGAGGCCGTATTTATGAACCGATCTTTACGAAACTTCTTGGGTACCTTTGTTATGACCGTGGGACGAGAACAAGTGTTTTTGGGTGCGGTCCGAAATTCAAGATGGCTGCCAGCCGCCATTTTGTACCAACGATGCAGAAATCTGTTTTTTGTACAGAACTTCCATATGAAAGCTCTGATTTGAATAATTTTTGTATGAATGTTTAGTACTATGGGATACATCACATATAATACGGGTTTTTTTCTCGTGCGTAAATTGTGCAAATTAGACTAATTTTGATGTTTTTTGGTGTTATTTTCAGCACTGTAAGTGCAAATGCCAATACGGCTCGGGCTAGAGGCCGTATTTATGAACCGATCTTTACGAAACTTCTTGGGTACCTTTGGTATCACCGTGGGACAAGAACGAGTGTTTTGGGGTCCGGTCCGAAATTCAAGCTGGCCGATGGCAGCCATTTTGTACAAAATTAGGTGCAATCAGATTTTTGCACAGAACTTCCATATGAAAGTGCTGATTTGAATAATTTTTTGTGTGAATGTTTAGTACCATGGGATACATCACATATAATACGGGTTTTTTTCTCGTGCAGAAATTATGCAAATTAGATGAACTTTGATTTTTTCAGTGCTACTTACACACAGTAAGTACACATGTCAATACGGCTCAGACTAGAGTCTGTATTTATGAACTGATCTTCACAAAATGTCTTGGGTACCTTTGTTATCACCTTGGGACGAGAACGAGTGTTTCTGGGTTTGGTCTAAAATTCAAGATGGCTGCCAGTGGCCATTTTGTACCGAAATTAGGTCTAATCAGTTTTTTGTACACAACATCTATACAGCTCAGGCTAGAGGCCATATTTATGAACCAATCTTTACGAAACTTCTTGGGTACCTTTGTTATCACCATGGGATGAGAGAGAGAGAGTGTTTTTGGGTGTGGTCCAAAATTCAAGATGGCCACCAGCAGCCATTTTGTACCAAAATTAGTGCAATCAGTCTTTTGTACAGAACTTCTGTATGAAAGTTCTGATTTGAATAAATTTTTGTATGAATGCTTAGTAACATGGAATACATCACATATTGTAACGGGTTTTTTTTCGTGCAGAAATTATGCAAATTAGATGAACTTTGATTTATTCAGTGCTACTTACACAATGTAAGCACACATGTCAATACGGCTCAGGGTAGAGGCTGTATTTATGAAGCCGATCTTCACAAAACTTCTTGGGGGTACCTTTGTTATCATCTTGGGACGAGAATGAGTGTTTCTGGGTACAGTCCAAAATTCAAGATGGCTGCCAGTGGCCATTTTGTACCAAAATTAGGTCCAATCAGTTTTTTGTCACAAGTTCTATACAGCTCGTATTTATGAACTGATCTTCACAAAACTTCTTGGGTACCTTTGTTTTCACCTTGGGACAGGAACGAGTGTGTTTTGGGGTGCCTTTGTTATCACTGTGCTATGAGAACAAATATTTTGGGGTTCAGTCAGACCCACTCTGGGACTCAAAGATTTCTTTTCTAGTTTAGCATCTGACTGTCACCCACCTTTACAATACTTTACCTATACATTTGTTACAGGCAACGGTCAGTATTTATGTACAGACCGTTACAATACTTTATATGTACCTTTGTTATCAGGTCATTACCTAGATGTTTGTCATTGCTGTGTCACATACTATACATGTACATGTCTTTGTCTTGACAAGTTGAGCTACAGTGTCATTGACACTTTCATTTTTAGTTACCATGAAAATTAATCACAATAACAATTAACCCTAGCAATAATACTCTTTTCAGATGGAAATTACTTTGTAAATTTTATGTGATTTCACCTAATTTCAAGGTAGGTCAGTTGGGAATTTACAAATTACAGGACGACACGATTTTGCTTTTTAGTGAAGTCAGAGCGAAGTTATGCAATCCACGGCGACTTTTTGCCCCAGTTGCCTGGTCAGCTGGTCTCTGGCATCTACACATAAAAAGCTGCTAGCAACTATATCCGGTCAAGGGAGGATGTCCTTTCCTTCCCGGTGCAGTCAAAACTAGTGTGGAACACATTTGCTTCCTAAACGATGCTATATTCAGTCTTTCCAGTGGGAAGCGAAAAGGCAGCTTTCTTTCCTCATCTTCCATTCGGATATTGTCTGTTGGACCACATCCATTTAAAACGGTAAGGGAAGGTGTCCAGAGAGTACCTCTGCTTTTAAATGAGCAGGCTGAGGACCTAGATTTGGCCTTACCTCCTTCATTCACTATTCGCTCGGAAACAATTGAGACGGCAATTTCTACAAATAGAGCGAATTTAGATGCAATGTCGTTTGCAGATCACCTGATGAGAGCTATGGCACAACGTCTGTGGAAAAGGAGTTTGAGGACGTTCGTTCTTCCTTGAGGGTTCTTTCCAAGGCTATACTGTTTACCACGTATAACTACGCCCTTACAGTGGCTAATTTGGAGTTAGTTAGATGTGATGGAGCTCTTGTGTTGTCATCTTTAATAGATGACAAGGTGAAAAACTCTCTTAGAGTCATGATGTGTTCGACGATAAGCTTTCTCTGGTCTATGACCAAGCTACAAAGAAAGCGTCAAATACTCTGCTTCTAAAGTCGGCGTTGAATAAACCTGCACATGCAGAGAAGAGTAAAGCAGGAGGCTCTGGACAAAAATCATTCAGAGGAAACTCCTCGCAAGGATACAAGAAATCCTCTTACAATTACTGGCAAAATTGTCAATTTAGCGACTCTGGCAGAGGGCGTGGGTCTGGCCGAAACAACCGGTCAGACGCCCCCGGGCCGACGGACAGAGGCTCTTCACGGGGAGGATGTAGTTTATCTTCCCGCAAGCTTCGCGGGTCCTAAAGGTGATGATCAGGACCTCAGTTGTGTTGCAGTTGGCGGGAGGTTATCAAGATTCGTAACAACTGCATAACCATTACAGAAGATCGGTGGGTGAGAAATGTAGTCTTGGAAGAACTAAGATTGTCGTTCTGAGCCAAACCACCACTAACACGATGTCCACAGTGGACTCAACTTCCATCAAGCCTGTCAAAAAGAGAGTCTCTCCTTTCGGAGGTAAGCTCTCTTCTACAAAAGAACGCAATAGAGGTCATAGAAAAACACAAATCTTTAGGTTTCTACAGTCACCTGCTCCTCATACCGAAGCCAGGTGGCTTGTTCCTACCAGTAATAGACTTGAGCTGGATAAAAAAACTTATCGTGGCTCCAAAGTTCTATATGGAAACCATTCGGTTGGTAAAAGCGAGAATACGAGTGAATGACTAGGTGGCAAGCATAGATCTAAAAGATGCGTACTTTCATGTCATGGTACAACCGGCATTCAGAAAGTACCTGCGGTTTGCCGTTCAGGGGACAGTGTATCAGTTCTGAGCAATGTGCTTCGTTTTGAATCTAGCTCCCTGGGCATTCACTCGAATAATGAACTCGGTAATGTCTTATTTCCTAGTTCATTTGTCTGCGGTAACGTTGGCTTACTTGGACGACATTCTTTAGAGATCCGGCATCAAAGATATTCTTCAGAACAATGTTCATAGTCTGCTTCTACTATCTCGATGATGTCTCGGTTTCATAGTAAACGAGAAGAAGTCGGATCTAGCTCCATCCAAGTCGTTCATCCACTTGGATATGAGCTTAGAGACTCACAACAATCTGGTTCGTCTGCTGTTACCCAGAGCGAAATTTGTCAGTTGTTAAGCTTGCTTTTGTCTACACTCAGATGCAGTAACAGCGAGTTCATGTGACTGATGGGTCTGTGTGGTGCGGCCACGGAACATATTCCGATGGGCCGCTTGCGCACATGTCCTCTCCAGATATTCTTTACTCAGAACTGGAGTGTGAAGACCTATTCGCTTGAAAGAAATCTTGTTTTAACGAACCAAGTGAAACAAAAAGTTCAGATTTGGGCAGATATTCAGTGGTTAACTCAAGGAGTTCCACTGCATTTGCTGGATCCGGCTTTCACAATTATGGCGGATGTGAGTCGGATCGGTTGGGGCGCGACCCTGACTCCGACAGACTCAAAATGCCAGGGTCTTTGGGACCCAGGGTTCCTAGTCAAGCACTTAATCATGAAAGAAATGATGTCAATATGGCTAGCGCTACAACAATGGATTCACATTATAGAGAACGCTCATATTCAGATATTTTTGGACAACTCGACAGTGGTAGCGTACATAAGGAACCAGGGTGGCACGCATTCGATTCCATTATGTCAACAGAAAGAATCATTCTGTTTGTCTTGAACCATCAAGTTCAACTGTCTATCCATCATATTCGGGGTCATCTGAACGTGTTGGCAGACTTGCTCTTTCAGAAGGGCCGCATGTTGCCGTCAGAATGGACTCTCAACAAGCGCGTGTTCAGACAGATTTGCTACCAGCGGGATCAACCAATGATAGACTTATTTGTGACACATCTCAACAATCAGTTGCAGACTTACATGCCGCTATGTCCAGATCCTCGAGCGTATGCAGTAGATGCTCTCTCGATTTCATGGGACGGAATGATAGAATACGCGTATCCTCCAACACTGTTAATTCAACAGATCTTGTAAAAGATCAAGCAATTTCATTGTAAGATTCTGGTAGTAGCATCTCTGTCGGCACAGAAACCTTGGATTAATCTTCTAAGGTGTCTGTTATGGGACATTCCCCGGAAGCTTCCTCCCCGGGAGGACCTTCTTTATCAGGGGAAGTCATGCACACTGCATCACAACCCGCAAGGTCTCAACCTTCACGTATTTCCATTGTGCGGTCCTTCTTGCACGGGAAGTGCTTTACAGGACGAGCAGTGGACGCAATTTCTAACTGTAGGAGGACCTCATCTTTGCTGAGTTATGTAGCAAACTGGAGGGTTTTTTTCCGTTGGTGTAAGGATCAGTCAATAGATGTTTATCATCCTTCCGTACCAGACATTGCAAATTTTCTGGTCTACTTGTTTGACGTTATAAAACTGCGGCCAATCACTATTAAAGGCTATAGGTCTATGTTATTAGACACTTACACTCATTATGATAGCTTGGATATCGGGTCTAATGTTTCTCTATCCAAATTGGTTTGAAATTTCTCGATTAATAGACCTAGAGCTCGCAAGTTAATTCCAAAACAGAATTTAGCCTGGGTTCTATTGAAGCTCAAAGGAGCTCCATTTGAGCCGTTAGACTTGTAGAGTTCAAATTTTTGACCTATAAAACTGCATTTCTCTTAGCCTTTGCTTCCGCTAGAAGAGTTAGTGAACTCCATGCATTATCTGTGAACGAATCTCACTATCGCAGTGTTGGAAATACCATCACTTTAACTGCACAAGTTGGTTTTTTGGCTAAGAATCAAGTTCCTAATGTAAGGCCAGACCCTATTATCATTAGGGCTCTGCCTTCTGTGGACAATCGTAGATCATTGCTGTGTCCAGTCAGGGCTATGCGTATGTATAAATGCTGATCTGATTTTATTAGGAAAGGAAGGAAACACTTCTTTCTATCATTAGTTCCTAACAGAAAGGATATTTCTGTTCAGTCTATTGCTAGAAGGATCCATTTAGCAATACGTATTGCTTATGATGATCTTTCTTCAGATCAGCGTTCTGTCAATAAGATTTCGGCGCACGAAGTCAGGGCGCTGTTAACTTCTTGGGTTTACTCTCACTCTATAGCCATAACTGATCTCATGAAAGCTGCTTACTGGACACAGCCTTCTACATTCAAAGGTTTTACCTTAGAGATATAGAGTCCATCTCTGGTGACCTTAGAAGTTTAGGTCCTCTTTCTGTTGCACAGAATGTCGTCCATTAAAATGTTTACAGCTATAGTTATTTAGGTTTTCTGTTCCAGCATTGAAGCTGTTCCGCTCCCTTCTTCGTTCTGTGGTTGTGTGACCCAGAACATGGGGGAAGGGAACACCTGGCTTTATAGTGAAAAGCAAGGGAAGACCTCCTCCGATGTCAGTAGCTCCGAGTCGGTACTGGGATGGTTTTAATGTGTGGCTCAGTGGAAGCAAGTATGATGACAAGTAATATTTTTAAAGTGTAGCTCGGTGTGAAGCATTTGTATATGTCACGTGTCAAACGAGCGTTTATATACAATCCTCGGATACTTTTAATTTAATATAAAGAGTCTCATTCTCAGGACTTTCTTTATATTTTGGCTTCCCTTCACCTAATTAACATAATGGGTTATGCTGGATATTTTAATAGAGCATTATATATGGAGTTATACTCAATTACTTTGTTGGTGTTATGTCCTTTTTATTTTATTAAATATGAAGGACATATGTAATTCCGTGCTCTCCTATTCTTCTGCAGGAGATAATTTTTTGGTAGTAGTTGAGTTATTGGATTTTCCTTTATGTCTAAGGCCCTCCAACCTATTTACCATTCAGCTATGTCTGGGCCATTGGTTACTGTGTAAAAATATGATAAATTCATAGTAATTTGAGTATTTTTATACTTACCAATGGCCCAGATGGGGATGGCCCTCCGATGAGTGGTTACTCATACCTCCCCGCTGACTATAACATTTAGCAGACAATCTAGAAGGAATGATATTTGGCGGCAACTTCGGCACTTTCTGGACACTGCACATGGGCAGTTGTCAAATGTATGGAGGGCCACATAGGACATTAAATTTTCGGTTTTTGATGCAAATTTTGGGGATTGGGGGCAAAATTTGTGTTTGGCCCTGGATAATTTAGAGTTAGCACCAGCTATATCTGGGCCATTGGAAAGTATAAAAATATATAAATTACTATGAATTTATCATATTTCGGATAACTGTTTGACGTTTTTTTAAATCGGTTAGGTAGGTAACCAGTTTCAAACCAGTTATCCGGTGAACCATTTCAGTACTTGTTCAGAGTGATCTCGAGATGGGAGCTGTCAATTTTTCTCATTTCCGTCCAAAAAGTTGCCATTGGCAGCGGCATTTCATGAATTATGTATAGTTATGCATTAATATTTCCCTTTCACACCCCAGCAAGGCATATTTATGATTAGATTGCTTTGAAACTTGGTGTGCTTGTTAGGGGTTACTTTCAGATGGAAGCTAGCAATTTCTTCCATTTCTGTAAAAAAAATGGTTTCATTGGCAATGACCTTTGAATTTTGTTCCATTGGGCATCAATATTTTCCTTCTCCACACCACACAGGGTACATTTGTGGTTGGATTGTTTTTGAAACGTAGTGTGCCCATCTGGGGTGTCCTCTAGATGCAACCTATCGTTTTTCTTCCATCTCGGTCGTAAAATGTTGTCATTTGCAATGACCTTTGAGTTTAGTTTAGTCAGGCATCAATATATTCCTTTTCCACATCCCACAGGACACATTTATCATCACATCGTTTTGAAATTTGGTATGCTGTAGATGTGAGCTTTTGATTTTCTTCTGTTTTGGTCAAAAAACATTGCCGTCAACAATGACCTGTCCTTTAAAATCAGTGCATTTGTGTATCACCATATTTTCTTTGACATGCTCTACAGAACACATTTATGAATGGATCTATCGGGTAGTTTTGAAACTTGGTATGCTTATTCAGGGTGACCAAGATAGGAGCTATCAACCTACTTGTCATTTTCATCAATAAATGTTGTTGTTAGTAACAACGTTTGAATTTAGTGATATTGTGCATCAGCATTCTTATTTGACATGTCATACAGTGCACATTCATCATCGGTTTGTTTTTTTTAACTTGGTGTGCTCATTAGCCATGACCTCTAGATAAGGGCTATCGATTATCATTCATTTCTGTGAAAAATGTTTCATTTAAACATACTGCATTCTTCCTTTAGCCATTCCTGCAGTTTACATTTAAAAATACATGCTCTGACATTGTGCACACACTGCTGTTATGTTAAAATTTTGCATTGGAACCATTGAGCTTCAATTTTGCCATTTCACTTATAACACACAAAGTTCAAATTTGTCAAGCTGGGCTACAGTGTCATTGACACTTCCGTTCTCAGTATTAATGACAGGTGATATACTAATTTTTTTTGCTTCAGAATACACATCATGATAAGAGAATGCTGTTTAATATTCTGGTAACAAAAACTGGAACTTGCGGATTTGTGTTGAAGGTTTAGTTTTAGTGGAAAAAAAAGAAAGATTCAGATTGAAGGTAGACATGAAATTACAGTAATGTTATATATTGACAGTTAACTTGATACAAATTGCTGATTTATGAAGAGTTTTGAGAAGATATAGTTGAAATGTTTGTAAATGAGGCACAAGGCAGTTTTCATTGAACAGAACAGAACAGACTTGATTGATCACAAAAAGTATGGAGAAGCTTTCTATTGGATTCATGCGTGTTAGACCTTTCAACAAAAAACAAGGTTTGAAGCAACATTTCAAAACACCTATAAGTGAGAAAGCATTTGAGTGCATTACATGTGATAAAGCATTTGGTTTTAAATCACACCTCGACATGCATCTCAAAACGCATACAGGTGAGAAACCATTTGAATGTAATATTTGTAATAAAGCATTCAGTGAAAAAGCACTTATCAAAACACATCTCAGAACACATACAGGTGAGAAACCTTTTGAATGTAGTATATGTAATAAAGCATTTAGTCGTAAATATTCTCTCAAAATACATCTCAGAACACACACAGGTGAGAAACCATTTGAATGTAATATTTGTAATAAAGCATTCAGTCAAAAATCACTTATCAAAATACATCTCAGAACACATACAGGTGAGAAACCATTTAAATGTAATATTTGTAATAAAGCATTCAGTCAAAAAGCACTTATCAAAATACATCTCAGAACACATACAGGTGAGAAACCATTTAAATGTTTTACATGTGATAAAGCATTCAGTCAAAAATCACACCTTTATACACATCTCCAAACGCATACAGGTGAGAAACCATTTGAATGCAATATTTGTAAAAAAGCATTCAGTCAAAAAGCACTTATCAAAATACATCTCAGAACACATACGGGTGAGAAATCATTTAAATGTATTACATGTGATAAAGCATTTGGTCGAAAATCACAGCTGAAAGATCATGTTCGAACTCATACACATGAGAAACCATTTAAATGCAATGTATGTAATAAAACATTTAGTCTGAACTCAACCCTCAGCAGGCATCTCAAAGGACATGCAGGTGAGAAACCATTTCTATGTAGTATATGTAATAAAGAATTTGGTCGTAAATATTCTCTCAAAATACATCTCAGAAAACACACAGGTGAGAAATCATTTCTGAATTCATCTCCAAACTAGTCAATGTCGCCCACCTCGTCTGACCAGCATCTGGAGGTGGGGATTCTGATATTTAGTATGTTTCTCCAAAAATAGCAAAAAACTTTTAAAATAAAAAGCCTAAATACCAACCTCCCCAGAACCGACCTCCAAATAACATTTGCACACTGATTCCAGAGAAAATATTTCTATTCTACTTATTCTAGTTTGTTTTAGCTTTCAAAAGGAAACTGAAATTAAATTTATTACAAAATGTGTGATTGCATAAATTTTGTCTGTCCATCCATCCATCCTTCAGTGAGTTGGACAACTCAGCCTGCATGATTTGTACCTCTGGCAATTGGTACCTTTTGCTGGACAATTCGTACCCCGATGTCTGGAAAATGCATACCTTTTCCCAGGAAAATTTGAACCTTCTTTTTGGATGATTTGTACCCCTCCTCTGGGCAGTATCCGACAGTTCTTTTTGGATGATTTGTACCCCTCCTCTGGGCAGTATCTGACAGTTCGTACCTGCTCTGGACAATTTGTATCCTCTTCTGCAAATTCATACCCTGCTTAATTAACCCCCACTGAAAAAATATACATGGAGATGGGGTTGGGAGAGGATTATAAACTTGGAGAAAGGATAAAAAAAGCGATGTCATTTCTTTTATTTTAAAAAGACACAGAATATCAAATTTCATGACTTAAAGTAAAATGCAAGTAGACACTTAAAAGATTCAACGTCACAACGGTAAAAAGAAAATGCTCTATTGAGGGAGCTCAGAATTAAAAATGCCAAAAAGAAAATGCTCTATTGAGGGAGCTCAGAATTAAATTAATTAAATTATTAAGGCAGCACACTCTTTAACTTATTATTTGGGGCGTCATGAAATTATTTATTATTAGATCTTCATCAGTTTAAAGAATTATTGTGGCTTCATTAAAAAAATAATGTTTTAATTGTAAAATTACATCCATTACTATCTACTATAATTTTTCTTTTACCACATTCTGACCCGAAGTTGATAATACTAGAGATCGCTTTTTCACTTATACTGTTAAGCGATGGTTCACCCATTGAAGTTTCATTTCTATGCATAAATCTTGTTTTGCTTGGTTGTTTCGTGCATATGTTTATGTTTGCATTACTATCACCCCGTCTACTTTTCATATTTTTATACTGTACTACTGTTAGCTGGTGCTAACTCTAAAATATTAAGGGCCAAATGCAAATTTTACCCCCCAATCCCCAAAATTTGCATCTAAAACCGAAAATTACATGTCCTATATGGTCCTCCATACTTTTACCCCACTGCCCATGCGTTGTGTCAAGGAGGTCTCGAAACTGCCGCCAAAAGTTATTCTTTGTTTGGCCCTCAATACAGTTACACTTCACTGTTATTTGTGCTTGTAAATCTCAGTTTTAAAGATGCCAGACGCATAATTATGAGAGAAATGGTGGATACATGGTGGAAATAGAAGGAAGGTGGAGAGGTAAAAACGGTGGAAACAAATGTTCAGGGCTGTAACTTATAATTATTTTACAAAATTATTCATGTTACCTATTTTCGAGGCATGACCTTGCTGTGGTCATTCTTGCTATGAATGTTCCATTGTTTAATCAGTGATTCCTCTCTCCCTTTCCTTTATTCCCCCCTAGCTATTCTCCTATGCTTTTGGCTTATTTTTTGTAATGTTTATTACTGATATTTCTTGGGAGTTTTGGCTTGGTAACAGAATTATTTTTTGTTTTTTCCCCATGTTTACGTCCTCACCACAGGGGGTGTTTTGGTCTGCATCTACCATCTGATGTTCTACAGTTTCTTCTCTGGAAGCCTCTGTTTTGCATCAGATAGTGTTTAAATTGGTAACTGATTTCGGGCTATGTTTGTTTCAGTGCCTGGAGTCATGTTTCCGGTTTGTTGACACTTTTGCTTATGTTGACAACTGTTACTTCTGACAGTGATTACTTGTCTTCTGCTTAATTTAGTTCATAGCAAGATACATTAATATTGTCCGTAAGTGTTACATTAATTTTTCAAAATCATTAAAAAAATTTTGTCCACACTTAGGCTTTTTTGGGATCCTTTGGGCTCAAGGTTCCCATTGGGAACTTGGGCTCTTCTGAAAAATTTAAAAAAATTTTTTTTTTTTTGAAAATTATTTTCTTTTGAAATGTTATACTGAATTATAATATATATGTATATTTACTTCAAGGGTTAGTGCGAGTAATATGACGGTGTATATTTTTTCTGGTTGGAAAAAATATTCTTCATTTGTCATGCGAGGATATCTTCCTCTAATTCACAAGTTCATTGTGTTTCTTATAGTCAATGTAGTCGCATTAATTCTTGCTCTGTGTTTTGATTGATATGACAACGTTGGAGACGTGTGTCACGGTATTTTATTAGCGATGAGGAGTCCATTACGGCCCTCTCTCTGTAGGGTCACTTTTTACTATCAGTTTCTTTTTCGGAATTCAGAGTGATATTTCCGGGATGTCTTCAATAAGTGTGTCTCCGTCGTTGCAATATTAGGGCTAGCGGGAAGTGCTCAAGGTATTCGACAATTGCTGAAGAGTTCCCTAGTAGGATCGAAAGCAATTGACCGCCTGGTGTCGCGTCCATTCACCAGGAAAAAATGGTACAGCACCCGGGTTAGTCCGTTGCGGTCCAGGGAAGCAGATTGGGTGATGCGAGCACTATAAAACTTCAGATGTGCACACCCAGCAATGACGGATCCGAGGATAGTACGAAGGAAGCCTGTCAGTCTGGTTGCGAGCTCGTCCAGGTCCACCGGACCGCGAGCGAGAGAGGCCCCCTCTCTCTTGCATCAACATCTGCGCCGCGATGTTGTATGTTGTTCGCTTAGTCAGAGCTTACGTCCACTCCTCCTGCTCAGGATGCTCCGTCGCATGACAGTCCGATGCGGCTAGTATTGGCTTCCTCATCCTCGTCAACACACACGACCACACCTTGGCTATATGACCACAGATTTCCAGGGGACGTTCGCATATTATATAAATGCAGGACTGAACGTCCCTGGTGCTCCTGCTTCGCTGACCAAGGAATACACGTCGACCAGGTCACTCCATCTACTAGCCAAGGATACGAGACCTTTCCAGTCGGGACGTTCACATATTATATAAATGCAGGAATGAACGTCCCGGGAGCTTCCAGTGGATATTTCACGTAGGACCGCGGCTCCACAGGTCTCATAGGGTAACATGAACTAGGTATTGTTACCGTGAAGTCTTTGTAAGTGTGCTTCCGTTGTCACAGTCAAATGAAGAGCTAGTGGTAAGTACTCATACAGATACGTCAATTGCCTAAGAGGTCCCAAGTAGGATCGACGACGTTGTCATCCGCTAGCTCGCCCGGTGTCGCGACCATTCACCGAATGGCTCAGCACCCTGGTTTGTCCGTTGCGGTCCTGGAAGGAGATTTGGGTGATGCGAGCACTATAAAATACAATGTGCACACCCAGTGACGACGGATACGTGGATGGTAAGGAGGAAGCCTATTAGTTCGGTTCCTAGCTCATCCAGGTCCATCGGGCTGCGAGCGAGAGAGGTTCCTCTCTCGTATTACAACATCTGGTCCCAGATGTTGTGGTACAAAACGTTGCTCAGTCGGAGAATACGTCCACCGCTTGGGATGCTCCATTATATAGACAGTCCGGAGAGACTGCTCTTTCGGCTTCGTCATCCTTATGGCAGCACACGCGACCGCACCTTGGCTACGTGACCTGTGATATTCAACCAACATCGCCAACCAGGGATTCTACGGCGACCAGGTCACACCATCCGGTAGCCAAGGATACAAGGCCTTCATACTCCGGACGTTCACATATTAGATGTATGCAAGAGTGAACGTCCAAGTAGCTTCCAGCGGCTAAATCCTATAAGACCGCAGCTCCACAGGCCTCTGTTACGGACATGCTATCACAGATAGCACAAATTATCGTAGCATCCCAGCAACCGACAGTAACTTTGTCGGATCAGGAATTATCTGAGGAAGCTGGGTTGGTACGTTCTGCTGCAGGTTCAGGCACGGACGACCAAGAATTACAAGTGGTCCGACAGGATGGCGAAAGGGATACGGATGAGTTGTATTTTCCCTTTTCAGAACAACATAATTGCCGTAGAGTGCATCCGGCATTATCATCTGACATTGTTCCTCCGGACCAAATTGCTGCGTTGCCGGATAAGAGACTGATAGTGCCACGGGACACAGAATTCTTAATCGGTTTAGGGTCATCATCCCCGACATAGTCCAGATATGTCTCACGGACATTTGATCTGTTGAATGACGCTATATTATTTAACTTGCTACCTAAATGGGCAGGCCAGGTTTCTTATCAGCAATATGTTCTGCATCTGCCTTTCATCAATTGAACGAATATTTTGAAACGGCAGGACAGAGCATTCTGAGAGTTCTCTGCGTCTAGACGACCACGTCAGGACCTAGTATTGTTTTTTACTGTTGTCTATGTCAATTCCAACCACGATGTTGGAAATAACAATATCATCTAGCAGGGTTAGCTTAGACGCATCATCGTACGCAGATCATCTTACCTGAACGTTATCATCACGTTGCAAGGAAAAAGAATTCTAGGATGCACAATCTCCTTAAGAGTTCTTTCAAGGGCCTCACGTAAAACTCCGTCCTTTGGTGGCAATATGGAGTTGGTTAGACGTGATGCGACCCTGGCTACATCCACACGTGTAGATAGTAAGGTGAAAAACTCTCTCAGAGTCGCTCCGGTCTCTGGAGAGTTTTCTTCGACGGCAAGCTTTCTGCAGTCTATGATCAGTTAACTAAGAAAGCTTTAGACTCTCTGCTATTAAAATTTGCTTCCATATAGTCGGGATTCAGCAGAGAAGAGTAGGGCAGGCACTTCTGGGACGAATACATCCAAGGGAAGTTCCTATAAGGTTCCTATGCGTCCTCTAGGTCTTATTCAAGAAACCGTCAGGGTAACGACTCATATAGGGGCCGTAATTACGGTCAGACGTCCCTAGGTCGACGGGGCGAGGTGCGGACCGTGGAGGACATGGCTTCTCCTTTCGCAAGCCTCGCAGGATCAGGAGGTAATGGTTTTAACCTCCTCTATCGTGTACTAGTGAGCGGAAGACTGTCAAGTTTCTCAATTATTTGGGAATAGATTACGGACGTCTCTTGGATTCAAGGGGTGATTTCGAAAGGACTATATTGTTCCTCAGACAAAATCCTCTGTCAACTCGGAGTCCGCCAAGTCAGTAGGATAGAGGCTCGCTTCCATCAGAAGTCTAGTCTCTTCTGGAATGATCGCTATGGAAATCGTAGAAATCCAGGAATTTCCAGGTTTCTACAACCATCCTTTTCTGGTTCCAAAAAACCAGACGGCTTGTTCCGTTCACTCATTATTCGGAACTGGATAAACAAGCTGATCGTGGCTCCAAGTTTATATATGGAGTCCACCCGATCAGTCAGAGCGAGTATTCGGGTCTATGATTATGCAACATGCATAGATCTCAAGATGCGTACTTTCACACCATGGTACATCAGGCGTCAGAAAGTATCTTCGCTTCCTTATCATAGGAGTCGTATATCAGTTCTGAGCAATATGCTTCGGTCTGAATCTAGCCCCCTGGGCCTTCACTCGAATAATGGACTCGGTAATGACTCATTTCCGAACTTATTCGTCTGCGATAACGTCGGCCTACCTGGACAACATTCATACAGGTATGGCAATGAGTTAACACTTCAGAACTATGTGTAGAATCTGCTTCTATTGCTCCGACGTCTCGGGTTTCTTAAGTAAACGAGGAGAAGTCAGATCTAGTATCATCCAATTCATTCACCCACCGGGGGATGAGATTCGTAACACACAACTTTTTCGTTCGTCTGCCATTACTCAGAATGAAATTATTCAGTTATGCTCACTAATGTCTTCGCTCAGACAAAGTCTCAGCGAGAGATCTTATGAGACTGATACGTTTAGGCGGGACTGCCACGATTTTATTCCGATGGGGCGGTTATGCATTTGTCCTCTCCAAATTTCTTTAATTCAGTATTGGAGGGTGAAGATTCTTTCGCTCGATATGGACATCGTCTTGTCAAATCAAGTGAATAAGAGATTCAGACTTGGGCAAGTTTTCTGGGCTTAACTCGGGTAGTTCCACTGCAACTGCCGGATCCGAGTTTTACAGTCTTGACGGATGCCAGTAAACAGGTTGGGTCATTTTCATTCAGCCCAACGGATTGAAGTGCCAGGGCCTTTTGATTCCGTTGTTCCTTATCAAGCACTCAAACATCAAGTATGATGTCATTTTGGCTTGCACTATGTTATTGGATAGAGTAATTCAGAATGTTCATATGCTAATTCTGTCGGACAATTCGACGGTATTAGCATATTTTCGGAATTATGGAAGCACTCATTCCATCCTGTTATTTATGTTAACGGAATGAATCTTTCGGTTGCTACTAGAACATCAAGTTCTCCTATCAGTCCCTCATATTCCGGGTCGTCCGAACGTATTAGCGGATTCCCTTCGCAGAGGGGCCGTTTCTTGCCGCCAGAATCGGCTTTCAACAAACGAGTTTTCAATCAGATTGCTACCATGGCAAGCAGCCAATGATCGACTTATTCGAGACGCATCTCAACAATCAGTTGCAGACGTTTGTGTCATTATGTTTGGATCTTCGAGCATTTGCAATAAACGCTCTTTCGATCTTGTTAGACAGAATAATAAGATATGCGTATCTTACAGCGTTGTTGATTCAGCAGATTTTGCTCTAGTGTTATTATTTCAATGCAAATTCTGTTGGTAGCTTCTCTAGCTCCACAAGACTGTGGACTATTTACTCAGGCATCTGTTGTGGGACATGCCGTGGAAGCTTCCTCCACATTTCGGTCCATTCTGTGGTCAGATGGATTCAATCTACAGTCACTTCTGCTTGTAATTATTGCTTTAGTCAGCAGTCTGTGTTTTAGTTTAAGCTCATGAAGTAAGAGTTCTTCTACTTCATGGGCTTAAGCTATTAATATGGTTATTACAGATTTAATGAGGGCCGCATATTAATGTTAGCCCTCCATTTTCACGATTTTGTATCTGAGAATATTGAGTCCTTTTCTGCAGATCTACATTGTTTAGGTCCGCTATTTTTTACTCTGAAGGTCGTCTACTAAACAGTGGCAACTATGTGTGCATAGGCTTTCGGTTCCGGCAGTGACTCTGTCCTGCTCAAGCCTGAAAATAAGCAGACTGTCATTTTCAAAATGAGGTCCCCAGAGGGTGAATTTGGTGATGCTACCCTGCACAGCAGGGTAGCATCACAACATTTACCCTCTGTGAACCTCAGACTGAATCAAGGTCTCAAGCCAAAACCCAAAGATGTACCTAGAGGATTAATTGGGCCACTATATGGGATAGCATCAGCAAATTCACCCTCTGGGGACCTCGTTTTGCAAATGACAGGTTGCTTATAATCAGGCTTAGTCCTGCTGCCCTCTTTGCTCTGGAGTATTTGATCCAGGGCAAGGGAACGGGGGTGGGGGGGGGGGGGGTGTTCCCTTAGGTCACCTGCTTTATAGTGTAAAGCAAGGGAATACCTCCCGTGTCGGTTCCGAGATGATTTTAGGGTTAAGCCTATGTTTACTCATCTGTGTAATATTTTTTAAGTGTTGATTTGTGTGAAGCATTCGTATATATCACATGATTAATTGAGAGTTAATATACAATCCTTGAACACTTTTAAATGAGTATATAGAGTCTCATTTCTCTAGACTCCCGCATTTATTGGCTTTCCTTAAAAAAAATATTAGTATAAAGGGTTATACTAGATGTTTATATATAGAGATCATTGATGTTATTGTGCTCAATTACAGAATAGTATTGTGTCTTTCTTTTTGTTGTTACAAATAAGAAAGATACATGTAAGACTATCTCTCCTTTTCTCCTTAAGGGGATAGGTCTGTTATAGGTAATTGAGTCTATTGGATTTTCCTTATGCCCTAGGCCCTCCAACCTTTTTACTATTCAGCTAAGTCTGGGTCATTGGTACAGTATAAAAATGTTAAAAAATTTATAGTAATTTATATCTTTTTTATACTTACCAATGACCCAGACGGGGATGGCCCTCCCATGAGATAGGAACTCATTCCTCCCACTGAGTACATAATGCTTACCAGGCACTGGTTGTAAGAATGACTTTTGGCGGCAAATTCGAGACCTCCTTGACACTGCGCATGCACAGTGGGGTAAAAGTATGGAGGACCATATATGACATGTAATTTTCGGTTTTAGATGCAAATTTTGGGGATTGGGGGGTAAAATTTGCGTTTGGCCCTTAATATTTTAGAGTTAGCACCAGCTAAGTCTGGGTCATTGGTAAGTATAAAAAATATATAAATTACTATAAATTTTTTAACTTTCATTTCACTCAGCCAAAACATGAGTCAAAAACATTTAAATAGTCAATACATGAGACAGTTTAGTACACTTACTTGGGACAAATTGTATCAAAAAGGAGACTGGGACAATTTGTAACTTTTGTCTAGACAATTTGTTCCTTATTGTCAAGACAATTTGTACCCCTTAATTGTGGTATGAATCGTCCAGGGTGCAAGTTGTCCAAGATCTGTCCATCACAGACAGCGATTGTTTGCTTTTCATTTTCCCGGTTGTACATGTACATTTTCAATAACTGGCTTCTGACTATTTTTCACACTGTAATCCCCTCCACTTCACATACGCACACATACACAACTATATTAAACATTAAAGAGCAGTATCTTTTTGAAGCAAATATCGGATTCATCCTCTCTGGAAAACATACATGTACATTGTATTCTCCTTAATTTTACTCTTTTTATCAAAATAGGTCATGAGTGTCTGTAGGGATTAAATCAAGGTTGTAAAAGTGCCTTTATGGTTACTTGCAGCATAAGCCCCCCACTACAGAATCAACATTTGATGGTTTTAGGCATTTTAATGGTGCTATGAGATACCACGTGAGATGCACTGTGATGCTGTTGGAAAAAAAATCAATAGAGACATACCAATGACCCTAGGTGCCTTAAATAAGAAATCTGAGGGATTTTTTAAAAAATTTTTTTTTTACAAAAATAGCAAAATATTCATCAAACACAATGCGAAATATCTTAAGAAGCCAGAATGTGATTTAAAAACTATCACAAATGGGAAATTTAATATCATAAGAGGTTTGTTTTATGTCAACATCAATTAAATTATGAATTCTATCATAGTTTTGGATGAAAGTGGGTATGCTGGGGGTCTAGGGGACACATTCAGGGCTATATTTTACCACATCAATATGTAGAAGAAAATTTGACATCATTTGTTAGGATAAAATGGCACAGTCTGTTGATAGTGGTGATTTATATAGCTGCAACCCCAGCTTTGAAAACAAAATTGACATTAATTTTTATCCCTGCATTTTAAAAAATGCGGGGATATTGTCATGATCTCCGTCCGTACGACCGTACGTCCGTACGTCCATACGTCCGTACTTCCGTACGTCCGGTTTTGTAATTCGAAACGCTGTAACTTTCTACAGTTGTTCGATAGGGTCTGTGCAACCCAAAAATACAACTTTTAAATTTTTGTGCCACCAGGTGGCTTCTGTGGAGCCACTTAAAAAATGCGTTATTTTTTCACTTTTTTGCTGAATAGTCCCAACCTATGTAATTCAGAGTTCTAAAATTACACTAGGGTGTTGCTAAATGATCTGTAGATATGTTGGAAGGTTTCGGATTTTTCGGGTGCCACGTGGCTGTGCCACCGTAGCCACTTTTGTGTTTTCTTAGACCGTTTCCGGAAAAAGGCTTGTAGGATATGTAATTCGAAATGCTAAATCCATGCTCAGATGTTGCAGTAGGGTCTATAGATGCGCACGAAGGTTTTGGATTTTTCGGGTGCCACGTGGCTGTGCCACCATAGCCACTTTTGTGTTTTCTTAGACCGTTTCCGGCAAAAGGCTCGTAGGATATGTAATTCGAAACGCTAAATCCATGCTCAGAAGTTGCAGTAGGGGCTATAGATGCGCAGGAAGGTTTCGGATTTTTCGGGTGCCACGTGGCTGTGCCACCGTAGCCACTTTTGTGTTTTCTTGAACCATTTCCGGCAAAAGGCTCGTAGGGAATGTAATTCGAAATGCTAAAACCATGCTCATATGTTGCAGTAGGGTCTATAGATGCACACGAAGGTTTCAGATTTTTCGGGTGCCACGTGGCTGTGCCACCGTAGCCACTTTCGTGTTTTCTTAGACCGTTTCTGGCGAAAGGCTCCTAGGGTATGTAATTCGAAATGCTAAAACCATGCTCACATGTTGCAGTGGGGTCTGTAGATGCGCACGAAGGTTTCGGATTTTTCAGGTGCCACGTGGCTGTGCCACCGTTGCCACTTTTGTGTTTTCTTAGACCGTTTCCGATGAAAGGCTCCTAGGGTATGTAATTCGAAATGCTAAAACCATGCTCAAATGTTGCAGTGGGGTCTGTAGATGTGCATGAAGGTTTTGGATTTTTCAGCTGCCACGTGGCTGCGCCATCATTGCCACTTTCGTGTTTTCTTAGACCGTTTCCGGCGAAAGGCTCCTAGGGTATGTAATTCGAAACGCTAAAACCATGCTCAAATGTTGCAGTAGGGTCTGTAGATGTGCACGAAGGTTTCCGATATTTTTATACTGTACCAATGACCCAGACATAGCTGGTGCTAACTCTTAAAATATAGGGCCAAACACAAATTTTGCCCCCCAATCCCCAAAATTTGCATCTAAAACCAAAGAAAACATGTCCTGAAAGGCCCTCCACACTTCGCCCCTACTGCGCATGCGCAGTGTCAAGGACGTTCCGAAATTGGCGCCATTAATCATTCTAAGTTTGGCCCTTCATCAGTTAACATCTGACTGATCTTTGTGCTTATAAATCTCAGTTTAAATGATGCCAGACACATAAATATTAGTGAAATGGTGATTCTAAGGAGGATAGAGAAGGAGGAGAGGAAAAAAATGTGTGACAGAATATTATCAGGGCTGTAACTTAAAATTTTTTAATGAAATTATGTTAAGTTACCTATTTTCGAGGCAGCAGCCATTTTGTTGTCATTCTGATTATTTAGTTACACTGTTTTTTAAGTGTTTTCCTCTCTCCCTGTCCTTTAAGTCCCCCCTTGCTATTCTCCCATGCTTTTGGCATAGTTTTTGTAATTATTATTACTAAATTTTCTTGGGAGTTTTAGCTGAATAACAGAATGAATTCTGTTCTTTTCCCCATGTTTACGTCTTCACCTACGGGTGGTTAGGCGTTGTGTTCTGCATCTACCATCTGATGTTCTGCAGTTTCTTCCCTGGAAGTCTCTGTTTTGCATCAGATAGTGTATTTTTGGTAACTGATTTCGGGCCTGGGTGCCTGGAGTCTTATTTTAGTGTTTTTACACTCATTGTTTACATTTACAACAGCCCTCTGTGTGAGGGGGGGATTTCTGGAAAATAATATCTTGATGTTATTTTAATCATAACTAGATACATTATTATTGTTCGTAAGTGTTGAATAAATTGTTTAAAATATTTTTAAAATTTTTGTCCACACTTAGGCTTGGGATCCATTGGGGCTCAACGTTACTTTTCAGAAACTTGGGCTGTTCTGAAAAAATATTTTTTCAAAATATTTTGATTTCAATTATTTTTTCTATATTAATGGATCATATTATTATTATGTATTTCGATTGCCAGGGGTTAGTGCGAGTACCAGGACTTGTTTTCTTTTCACATTGAAAGGATATTGATCAATTGTATTAAGAGGAAGTCTTCCTCTGACTTTATAATCATTCTATATGTGGTCAGTGTACTCGCATTAACTCCTGTTCTGTATCGTATGATTTCGATGACAATATGGGAAGCGTATGTCACGGTATGTTATTGGGGATTTGGACACTCCGGTCCTTTCCCCGCAGGGTCACTCTACTTTATCAATTTCTATTTCAGACGATCAAGATTAGGGTGATGTATCTGTGATGTCTTCCAACAGTGTGCCTCCGTCGTCACAATTAATGAAGGGCTAGCGGAAAAGTGCTCATGTAAATACGCCAATTGCCTAAGAGGACCCTAGTAGGTTCGACGGCCTTTGACGTCCGCTAGCTCGCCCGGTGTAGCGTCCATTCACTGAATGGTTCGGCAGCCGGGTTCGTCCGTTGCGGTCTAGAAGGAATTTTGGGGTGATGCGAGCACTATAAATTAACCTAATGCACACCCAGTGACGGCGGATCGGAGGGAGAACGGAGGAAGCCTTTTAGTCCGGTTCATAGCTCGTTCCGGTCCATCCGGACGGCAAGCGAGAGAAGCCCCTCTCTCGTTCAACAACATCTGGCCCCAGATGTTGTGGTACAAAATGTGTCACAAGCGGAGCATACGTCCGTCGCTCGGGACGCTCCGTTGTATAGGCAGTCCGCGGAGACTGCTAAGGCTTCCTCTTCTCGTCAGCGCACACGACCGCACCTTGGCTGCGTGACCGCCGATATATTACCAGCTTCGCCGATCAAGGATTCTTCGGCGACCAGGTCACACCATCCGGTAGCCAGGGACACGAGGCCTGCAGACTCCGGACGTTCGCATAGGAAGTGTGCGGGAGTCAACGTTCACGGAGCTTCCGGCGGCAGTGCATCGTAAGACCGCTACTGCACAGGCCTCGGGAACGGACGTGCTTTCCTTAATAGCACAGTTTATCGCAGCATCCCAGCATCAACTGAATCTGTCGCATATATTTTATCCGACGATGCTGGGGCGGGACGCTCCGCGGAAGCGGGTACGGACGTCCGAAAGTTTCATCCGGTCCGACGGGATACCGAAAGGGATTTGGAGGATTTCGAGCTTTCCCTTTCGGAACAACATATGCTGTTGTGTATGTCATCTGACTTGGTCTTCTACAGCTTCTTTCGTCGGACCAGAATGCTGCGATGCCGGATAAGAAACTGATAGCGTCGGTGGACTTAGAAATTTTTGGTTCGGTTCAGGGACATCGTCCCTCAGTTCCGACATAGTCCAATAATGTCACACAAACTTTCGAATTATTGCACGACGCTATATATATTATTATTTTATGCTTGCTATAACCAAGCATTTCTGGTTTCTTGTTCGCAGAGTTATGGAGATGTCTTTCATAAGTGTGCCTCTGTCGTCATAGTTAATGAAGAGCTAGCGGCAATAAGTGCTCATGGAATATGTCTATCGCCTACGGAGTGACATTCGCTAGCTCACCCGGTGTAGCGTACATTCATCGAATGGTTCGGCTGCCGGGTTCGTCCATTGTGGTCTAGGAAGGAGATTTGGGTGATGCGAGCACTTTAATTACTTTAGTACTCACCCAGTGACGGCAGATTGAGGACAGATCGGAGGAAGCCTGTTAGTCCGGTTCCTGGCTTGTCCAGGTCCGTCCGGGCTGTGAGCGAGAGAGGTCCCTCTCTCGTCCAACAACATAGGGGACCGCATGTTGTGGTTCAGATATTTTACATTCGGAGCATATGTCCGTCGGTCGGGACGCTCCGTTATATTGACAGTCCGAGAGACTGTCCTTAATGCTTCCTCATCCTCACAGCAGGGCACACGACCGCACATTGGCTACGTGACCTCGAGTATCTGATCAGTTTCGTCATTCAGTGATTCCACGGCGAATAGGTCGCGCCATCCGGTAGCCAAGGGACACGAGGCCTATACACTCCGTTCGCTCGCATTTTGGTAGTATGCACGGGGTAACGATCACGGAGCTTCCAGCGGCAATGCATCGTAAGACCGCTTCTCCTCAGGCCTCAGTGACGGACGTGCTATCCGAGTTAGCACAGTTGTTTCGCAGCATCCCACCAATTGACAGTTTCTCGGTCGAATCAGGAATTATCCGACGGCGCTGGGTCAGTGCGGTCCGCGGTTGCATCAGCTATGGACGACCGAACGCTTTATAGGGTCCGACAGGATGGCGAAAGGGATTCGAAAGATTTTGAGTTTTCCCTTTAGTAGTATCGGAAGCTGCCTTTCATATCTTCTGGCATTATCTTCCAGTGATTGTTATTTCGGACTTCATTGCTGCGATCTTGGATAAGAGACTTATAGCGTCATTGGACTCGGATTTTTCGATCGGTTCAGGGACATTGTCCCTGACTTACCGACGCAGTCCAATATTGTCATTACAACATGTGTTTTATTTTTCGACGCTATATATATATATATATATACAAGCCTGCTACCAAGCATGATAGTTTAGTTTCTTGTCCGCGTTGCTCATTTCTGCCATTTTATCTTTTATACGAATAGTTTATTTTGGCAGAGCAGGGCATACCGAGAGTTCTTATGCATCTAGACGGTGTGGTTAAAGACTGCATATATTCTTTTTCGCCGTTTATGTCTTTTCCAATTTCAGTGTTGGAAACGACATGATGTATAGTAGACTTAACTTAGACGCTTTATCATACGTAATCCGCCTTACTGAGGCGTTATCATTACGTCTTCAAGAAAAGATTTACGGGATATTATTCTCAATGTAATGTCTTTTGAGGGCAGTAGTTTGTTCACGTATAACTCCGCCCTTCAGTGGCTGATTGGAGTTGGTTAGACGTGACGCAGCCCTAGCTACATCCACACGCGTGGATAGTAAGGTTAAGAACTCTCTCAGAGTCGCTTCGTTCTCGGAGGAGCTTCTCTTCGATGGCAACTTTTCGGCAATCCATGATTTGCTCGATTTACACGTTCTCTTGTCTATCTAGTGTTACAAGAGATTCAGACTGGGGCAAACATTCGGTGGTTGACTCAGAGAGTGCCACCGCAGTTGCCGGACCCGAGTGTGGCTGTTATGACGGTTGCCAGTCAAACAGATTGGGATATAATACTGATCCCTACGGATTCGAAGTGCCAGGGTCTTTGGGTTCTGCAGTCTCTTAGCAATCAGTTTTCTTCCGCGGAATAATGTTTTTTAGGCTTGCTTTATGTCATTGCATGAACATTATTCAGAAACGCATGCCCAAATCCTGTCCTTTAATTCGACAGTAGTGGCGTATCTCCGGAACCAGGGAGGCACTCTTTCGTTTCCATTATTCAATTTAATGGAAAGAATCCGTCTGTTGGTTATAGTACACCAAGTTCTGTTTTGGTCCATCATATTCCGGGTAGTCTGATTGTTTTACCGGACTCCCGTTCTCTTACGGGTTGCTTGTTGCTGTCAGAATGGACTCTCAACAAACAAGTATTCAATCAGATTTGCTATCTATGGGAGCGCCCAATGATGATTTATTTACGACACAGTTTGCTAATCAATTGCAGACGTATGTGTTAGCTTGTCCAGATCTCTGAGCTAATGTTGTTAACGCTCTATTGATCTATAGGACGGAATGATAGGATACGCGTATCCTCCGGCGCTGTTGTTTCAGCAGGTATTGCTAAGATAAACAACCACAATACATTTCTGTTGATAGCATCTCTATCTTCACAGAGATCATGGGTAATTTACTCTCTTGTCTACTGTGGGTCTTAACGTGAAATCTTCCTCTATGTGAGGATCTTTTTTCACTGGGTAAATCGTGTCATCTTTATCACAACCCGCAAGGTCGCAACCTTCATGTATTCCGTTGTGTGGTCCGTATTGCATTGTATGCACTGTACTGGACGAGCTTTGGACGCGATTTCTTACTATAGGAGATCCTCTTCTTCGCTATTCTATGCGGCTAAAGTGGAGGCTCTTCCGTCGTGGTGTGGGGATCATTATGTTCATATTGTTGATCCCTCCATACTACTCATTGCAATTTTTTAGTATACTTGTTTCACAAGATCTACTGCAGCCTGTTATTATTTATGTTATAGGTTTATGTTACCTCATACCTATGCACTCTACGATAGTTTACAATTGAGTCTTTTGTCTCTTTATCTAAGTCAGTTAGTAACTTTTTGATAAATAGACTTAGAATCTTTAGATTAAATTCCTATATGGATTTTAACTTCGGTTCTTATTTAGCTAAGTAATCATTTGAGCCTCTGGAAACAGTAGTTTTCAAATTCTGACCTTTTAGACAGTAATTCTGTTGGTTTCTCTTTTACTGTAGAGTCAGTGAGTTTCATGCACTATCGATGGATGATTTTCACTTTCGTAGTTTCGGAATCACTACTTCCGTTACTATTTAGGTTGGATTTTTGCATAAGAGTTAGGCTCCTATTATCCGGAACCTATTATTTTAAGGTCCTTCCGTCTTCGTATGGGCATAGGCCTTTACTCTTTCCGGGTACAGTTTATGTATTTATAAACAGATATCTGTTTATTACTATGGGCGTAAGCTTCTTCTGTCTTTGATGCCTAGTAGAAGGACATTACTCTCCATTTTATTGTTAATGGATTCTATTTACTATCGGTACTGCTTATGGTATATCATTGACTTAGCAGTTGTGCTTAAGATTTCGGCTCATGAAGTAAGAGCTCTTCTACTTCTTGGGCTTACATTAATAGTGTCGCTATTATAGATTTTTGAAGGCCGCTCATTGCGCTCAGCCATCCACATTCATGAATTTTATCTCAGAAATATCGAGTCCATTTCTGGAGGCCTCTATTGTTAGGTCTATTATCTACTGCTCAGAATGTCATTCACTTAACAGTTGCTACTATAGCTAGGTAGGCTGTCTGTTTCGGCAGTGTCTCCGTTCTGCTGCCCTCTTCGCTCTGGGCTATTTGACCCAGGGCAAGAAAAAGGGGGGTGGGGGAGGGTGTTCCCTTGGGTCACCTGTTTTACTATGAAAACAAGGGGATACCTCCTCCGGAGTTAGTTATTCTGAGCTGTTATTGGGATGGTTGTTTAGTGAGAAGTTTAGGTTTTTAAAATTCATTCAAGTCTTAGTTTTTAAAGTATAGCTTTTGAATATTGCATATGTCAACGGACATGATTATGCAATCCTCAGACACTTTTAGGAGTATAAGAGTCTCTATTCTATAGACTTACTTTATTTATTGGCTTACTTTAAAAATTATTAGTATAAGGATTATATTGGATATTAATAGAGTACATGGATGTATTAAGCTCAATTTTGGAAGGTGTTGTATCTTTCTAATTTATCATAAATAAGAAAGATACATGTAAGGCCTATTACTTCTTTTTCCCTACAGGGGATGACTCTATTTTATTTTATTGAGCGTATTCCATTTTGCTCTATGTCCTTGGCCCTCCAGCCTTTTTACTATTCAGCTATGTCTGGGTCATTGGTACAGTATAAAAATGTTAAAAAATTTATAGTAATTTATATATTTTTTATACTTACCAATGACCCAGACGGGGATGGCCCTCCCAGGAGTTGGGAACTCTTGCCTCCCCGCCAGGCACTGGTTATTAGAATGATTAATGGCGCCAATTTCGGAACGTCCTTGACACTGCGCATGCGCAGTAGGGGCGAAGTGTGGAGGGCCTTTCAGGACATGTTTTCTTTGGTTTTAGATGCAAATTTTGGGGATTGGGGGGAAAAATTTGTGTTTGGCCCTATATTTTAAGAGTTAGCACCAGCTATGTCTGGGTCATTGGTAAGTATAAAAAATATATAAATTACTATAAATTTTTTAACTTTTCAGGTGCCACGTGGCTGTGCCACCATTGCCACTTTTGTGTTTTCTTAGCCTGTTTGCGGCAAAAGGCTCCTAGGGTATGTAATTTGAAATGCTAAAACCATGCTCAAATGTTGCAGTAGGGTCTGTAGATGCGCATGAAGGTTTCGGATTTTTCAGGTGCCACGTGGCTGTGCCACCGTTGCCACTTTTGTGTTTTCTTAGACCGTTTCCGGCGAAAGGCTCCTATGGTATGTAATTCGAAATGCTAAAACCATGCTCAAATGTTGCAGTGGGGTCTGTAGATGCACCCAAAGGTTTCGGATTTTTCAGGTGCCACGTGGCTGTGCCACCGTTGCCACTTTTGTGTTTTCTTAGACCGTTTCCTACGAAAGGCTCCTAGGGTATGTAATTCGAAATGCTAAAACCATGCTCAAATGTTGCAGTGGGGTCTGTAGATGCGCACGAAGGTTTCGGATTTTTCAGCTGCCATGTGGCTGCGCCACCATTGCCAGTTTCGTGTTTTTTTTAGACTGTTTCCGTTGAAAGGCTCCTAGGGTATGTAATTCGAAACACTAAAACCATGCTCAAATGTTGCAGTGGGGTCTGTAGATGCGCACGAAGGTTTCCGATTTTTCAGGTGCCACGTGGCTGTGCCACCATTGCCACTTTTGTGTTTTCTTAGACCGTTTCCAGGCGAAAGGCTCCTAGGGTATGTAATTCGAAACGCTAAAACCATGCTCAAATGTTGCAGTGGGGTCTGTAGATGTGCACGAAGGTTTCGGATTTTTCAGGTGCCACGTGGCTGTGCTACCGTTGCCACTTTTGTGTTTTCTTAGACCGTTTCCGGCGAAAAGCTCCTAGGGTATGTAATTCGAAATGCTAAAACCATGCTCAAATGTTGCAGTGGGGTCTGTAGATGCGCACGGAGGTTTCGGATTTTTTAGGTGCCACGTGGCAGTGCCACCGTTTTTCTTTGGTGTTTTCTTAGATCATTTCCGGCGAAAAGCTCCCAGAGTATGTAATTTGAAATGCTAAAACTATGCTCAAAGTTGCAGTAGGGTCTGTAGATGTGCACGAAGGTTTCGGATTTTTGGGGTGCCACCGTTGCCACTTTCATGTTTTCTTAGACCGTTTCCGGCAAAAGGCTCCCAGGGTACATGTATGTAATTCGAAATGCTAAAACCATGCCCAAATGTTGCAGTGGAGTCTGTAGGTGCGCACGAAGCTGTGTCACCTGTGCCACTCAAAGTCAAGGGTGCAAATGCGGGGATACACTATAGTGTGCTTTGCACGCAAGTGACACCATCTAGTGTTTTGTGTGGAGGGGGAGGGGGGGGGGCGGGGGGGATGGGGGTTGAACACCACTCTTTCTCTTGTAGTGCGGTTAAATGAGACAGATTTTCCCTCAACTATTGTCTGCTGATGTAGATTTTAGTTTTATTTGGGGATTGGGGTAGTTTTCAAAGAAAGCAGTGAATTCTCATGCATAAATGACTCTTTTTTCAAATAAAAGAGGTAAAATGTATCTTTGGAAGGATTAGAATGTAGGTTAAAATCCCCCCTACAGAAAATCTCCCCTTCCCCCCAATCATTTTTACACACAGTTAGCACCCCCCTCCCCCCTGCCACCCCCAGTTTTTGAAGGTAGTATCACAATCTACCACATTATTTTAAGAGCAGTCCAAAAATCACCCTCCCGGCCTTTTACACCAAAAGGTTAAAAGGCAGTCCAAGAGGATTTAAAAACTTATGTATTTGATTTGTAAATTACATAAACACTCATCACTATTTACAAGAAAACATGCCTCAATAACTATTTATCAAGACAGTTTTTTATTTATTTATCTATTTATTGGAGTTTAAGGACACTTTCAACAGCCAGTGTCACCTCATGTTGGACAGTTTTATGGGTGGAGGAAGCTAAAGTGCACTGAGAGAACCACTGGGCAACAGTGCTAAATCCACACAACAGGGATTTTTTATACTGTACCAATGACCCAGACATAGCTGGCTGGTGCTAACTCTTAAAATATAGGGCCAAACACAAATTTTGCCCCCCAATCCCCAAAATTTGCATCTAAAACTAAAGAAAACATGTCCTGAAAGGCCCTCCACACTTCGCCCCTACTGCGCATGCGCAGTGTCAAGGACGTTCCGAAATTGGCGCCATTTACATTCTAAGTTTGGCCCTTCATCAGTTAACATCTGACTGATCTTTGTGCTTTTAAATCTCAGTTTAAATGATGCCAGACACATAAATATTAGTGAAATGGTGATTCTAAGGAGGATAGAAAAGGAGGAGAGGAAAAGAATGTGTGACAGAATATTATCAGGGCTGTAACTTAAAATTTTTTAATGAAATTATGTTAAGTTACCTATTTTCAAGGCAGCAGCCATTTTGTTGTCATTCTGATTATTTAGTTACACTGTTTTTTCAAGTGTTTTTCCTCTCTCCCTGTCCTTTAAGTTCCCCCTTGCTATTCTCCCATGCTTTTGGCATAGTTTCTGTAATTATTATTACTAAAATTTCTTGGGAGTTTTAGCTGAATAACAGAATGAATTCTGTTCTTTCCCCATGTTTACATCTTCACCTACGGGTGGTTAGGCGTTGTGTTCTGCATCTACCATCTGATGTTCTGCAGTTTCTTCCCTGGAAGTCTCTGTTTTGCATCAGATGGTGTATTTTTGGTAACTGATTTCGGGCCTGGGTGCCTGGAGTCTTATTTTAGTGTTTTTACACTCATTGTTTACATTTACAACAGCCCTCTGTGTGAGGGGGGGATTTCTAAATAATAATATCTTTATGTTATTTTAATCATAACTAGATACATTATTATTGTTCGTAAGTGTTGAATAAATTGTTTAAAATATTTTTAAAATTTTTGTCCACACTTAGGCTTGGGATCCATTGGGGCTCAACGTTACTTTTCAGAAACTTGGGCTGTTCTGAAAAAATATTTTTTCAAAATATTTTGATTTCAATTATTTTTTCTATATTAATGGATCATATTATTATTATGTATTTTGATTGCCAGGGGTTAGTGCGAGTACCAGGACTTGTTTTCTTTTCACATTGAAAGGATATTGATCAATTGTTTTAAGAGGAAGTCTTCCTCTGACCTTATTATCATTCTATATGTGGTCAGTGTACTCGCATTAACTCCTGTTCTGTATCGTATGATTTCGATGACAATATGGGAAGCGTATGTCACGGTATGTTGTTGGGGATTTGGACACTCCGGTCCTTTCCCCGCAGGGTCACTCTACTTTATCAATTTCTATTTCAGACGATCAAGATTAGGGTGATGTATCTGTGATGTCTTCCAACAGTGTGCCTCCGTCGTCACAATTAATGAAGGGCTAGCGGAAAAGTGCTCATGTAATACGCCAATTGCCTAAGAGGACCCTAGTAGGTTCGACGGCCTTTGACGTCCGCTAGCTCGCCCGGTGTAGCGTCCATTCACCGAATGGTTCGGCAGCCGGGTTCGTCCGTTGCGGTCTAGAAGGAATTTTGGGGTGATGCGAGCACTATAAAATTAACTTAATGCACACCCAGTGACGGCGGATCGGAGGGAGAACGGAGGAAGCCTTTTAGTCCGGTTCATAGCTCGTTCCGGTCCATCCGGACGGCAAGCGAGAGAGGCCCCTCTCTCGTTCAACAACATCTGGCCCCAGATGTTGTGGTACAAATGTGTCGCTAGCGGAGCATACGTCCGTCGCTCGGGACGCTCCGTTGTATAGGCAGTCCGCTGAGACTGCTAAGGCTTCCTCTTCTCGTCAGCGCACACGACCGCACCTTGGCTGCGTGACCGCCGATATATTACCAGCTTCGCCGATCAAGGATTCTTCGGCGACCAGGTCACACCATCCGGCAGCCAGGGATTCGAGACCGATGGACTCCGGACGTTCGCATAGGAAAGTATGTGGGAGCCATCTGATGCGGAGCTACCCTCGGCGAAGCAGCGATAGACTGCGCCTCCGCAGGTCTCGACGCCGGACATTCTTGTGCACATAGCACAGCTTATCGCAGCATCCCAGCAGCCGACAGAAACGGTGTCGGATCGAGAATTATCCGACAGCGCTGGGTCGGTAGCCGGGGACTCGAGGCCTGCAGACTCCGGACGTTCGCATAGGAAGTGTGCGGGAGTCAACGTACACGGAGCTTCCAGCGGCAATGCATCGTAAGTCCGCTACTGCACAGGCCTCGGGAACGGACGTGCTTTCCTTAATAGCACAGTTTATCGCAGCATCCCAGCATCAACTGAATCTGTCGCATATATTTTATCCGACGATGCTGGGTCGGAACGCTCCGCGGAAGCGGGTACGGACGTCCGAAAGTTTCATCCGGTCCGACGGGATACCGAAAGGGATTCGGAGGATTTCAAGCTTTCCCTTTCGGAACAACATATGCTGCGATGCCGGATAAGAAACTGATAGCGTCGGTGGACTTAGAAATTTTTGGTTCGGTTCAGGGACATCGTCCCTCAGTTCCGACATAGTCCAATAATGTCACACAAACTTTCGAATTATTGAACGACGCTATATATATTATTATTTTATGCTTGCTATCCAAGCATTTCTGGTTTCTTGTTCGAAGAGTTATGGAGATGTCTTTCAAAAGTGTGCCTCTGTCGTCATAGTTAATGAAGAGTTAGCGGCAATAAGTGCTCATGGAATATGTCTATCGCTTACGGAGTGACATTCGCTAGCTCACCCGGTGTAGCGTACATTCATCGAATGGTTCGGCTGCCGGGTTCGTCCGTTGCGGTCTAGGAAGGAGATTTGGGTGATGCGAGCACTTTAATTACTTTAGTACTCACCCAGTGACGGCAGATTGAGGACAGATCGGAGGAAGCCAACAACATAGGGGACCGCATGTTGTGGTTCAGATATTTTACATTCGGAGCATATGTCCGTTGCTCGGGACGCTCCGTTATATTGACAGTCCGAGAGACTGTCTTTAATGCTTCCTCATCCTCACAGCAGGGCACACGACCGCACATTGGCTACGTGACCTCGAGTATCCGATCAGTTTCGGCATTCAGTGATTCCACGGCGAATAGGTCGCGCCATCCGGTAGCCAAGGGACACGAGGCCTATACACTCCGTTCGCTCGCATATTGGAAGTATGCACGGGGTAACGATTTCGGAGCTTCCTGCGGCAATGCATCGTAAGACCGCTGCTCCTCAGGCCTCAGTGACGGACGTGCTATCCGAGTTAGCACAGTTGTTTCGCAGCATCCCAGCAATTGACAGTTTCTCCGTCGAATCAGGAATTATCCGACGGTGCTGGCTCGGTGCGGTCCGCGGTTGCATCAAGCTACGGACGACCGAACGCTTTATAGGGTCCGACAGGATGGCGAAAGGGATTCGAAAGATTTCGAGTTTTCCCTTTAGTAGTATCGGAAGATGCCTTTCATATCTTCTGGCATTTCTTCCAGTGATTATTTTTCGGACTTCATTGCTGCGATCTTGGATAAGAGACTTATAGCGTCATTGGACTCGGATTTTCGATCGGTTCAGGGACTTTGTCCCTGACTTACCGACGCAGTCCAATATTGTCATTACAACATGTGTTTTATTTTTCGACGCTATATATTTATATATATATACAAGCCTGCTACTAAGCATGATAGTTTAGTTTCTTGTCCGCGTGGCTCATTTCTGCCATTTTATCTTTTTTACATATAGTTTATTTTGGCAGAGCAGGGCATACCGAGAGTTCATATGCGTCTGTGATTAAAGACTGCATATATTCTTTTTCGCCGTTTATGTCTTTTCCAATTTCAATGTTGGGAACGACATTATGTATAGTAGACTTAACTTAGACGCTTTATTATACGTAATCCGCCTTACTGAGGCGTTATCATTACGTCTTCAAGAAAAGATTTACGGGATATTATTCTCAATGTAATTTCTTTTGAGGGCAGTAGTTTGTTCACGTATAACTCCACCCTTCAGTGGCTGATTGGAGTTGGTTAGACGTGATGCAGCCCTAGCTACATCCACGCGTGGATAGTAGGTTAAGAACTCTCTCAGAGTCGCTTCGTTCTCGGAGGAGCTTCTCTTCGACGGCAACTTTCCGGCAATCCATGAATTGCTTGATTTATACATTTCTGTTGATAGCATCTCTATCTTCACAGAGATCATGAGTAATTTACTCTCTTGTCTACTGTGGATCTTAACGTGAAATCTTCCTCTATGTGAGGATCTTTTTTCACTGGGTAAATCGTGTCATCTTTATCACAACCAGCAAGGTCGCAACCTTCATGTATTCCGTTGTGTGGTCCGTATTGCATTGTAAGCACTGTACTGGACGAGCTTTGGACGCGATTTCTTACTATAGGAGATCCTCTTCTTCGCTATTCTATGCGACTAAAGTGGAGGCTCTTCCGTCGTGGTGTAGGGATCATTATGTTCATATGGTTGATCCCTCCATACTACTCATTGCTATTTTTTAGTATACTTGTTTCACAAGATCTACTGCAGCCTGTTGTTATTTAGGTTATAGGTTTATGTTACCTCATACCTATGCACTCTACGATAGTTTACATTTGAGTCTTTTGTCTCTTTATCTAAGTCAGTTAGTAACTTTTTGATAAATAGACTTAGAATCTTTAGATTAAATTCCTATACGGATTTTAACTTCGGTTCTTATTTAGCTAAGTAATCATTTGAGCCTCTGGAAACAGTAGTTTTCAAATTCTGACCTTTTAGACAGTAATTCTGTTGGTTTCTCTTTTACTGTAGAGTCAGTGAGTTTCATGCACTATCGATGGATGATTTTCACTTTCATAGTTTCGGAATCAATACTTCCGTTACTATTTAGGTTGGATTGTTGCATAAGAGTTAGGCTCCTATTATCCGGAACCTATTATTTTAAGGTCCTTCCGTCTTCGTATGGGCATAGGCCTTTACTCTTTCCGGGTACAGTTTATGTATTATAAACAGATATCTGTTTATTACAAGGGCGTAAGCTTCTTCTGTCTTTGATGTCTAGTAGAAGGACGTTACGCTCCATTTTATTGTTAATGGATTCTATTAACTAGCGTACTGCTTATGGTATATCATTGGCTTAGCAGTTGTGCTTAAGATTTCGGCTCATGAAGTAAGAGTTCTTCTACTTCTTGGGCTTACATTAATAGTGTTGCTATTATAGATTTTTTGAAGGCTGCTCATTGCGCTCAGCCATCCATTCATGAATTTTATCTCAGAAATATCGAGTCCATTTCTGGAGGCCTCTATTGTTAGGTCTATTATCTACTGCTCAGAATGTCATTCACTTAACAGTTGCTACTATAGCTAGGTAGGCTGTCTGTTTCGGCAGTGTCTCCGTTCGGCTGCCCTCTTCGCTCTGGGCTATTTGACCCAGGGCAAGAAAAAGGGGGGGGGGGAGGGTGTTCCCTTGGGTCACCTGTTTTTACTATGAAAACAAGGGGATACCTCCTCCGGAGTTAGTAATTCTGAGCTGTTATTGGGATGGTTGTTTAGTGAGAAGTTTAAGTTTATAAAATTCATTCTAGTCTTAGTTTTTAAAGTATAGCTTTTGAATATTGCATATGTCAACGGACATGATTATGCAATTCTCACACACTTTTAGGAGTATAAGAGTCTCTATTCTCTAGACTTACTTTATTATTGGCTTACTTTAAAAATTATTAGTATAAGGATTATTGGATATTAATAGAGTACATGGATGTATGAAGCTCAATTTTTGGAAGGTGTTGTATCTTTCTAATTTATCATAAATAAGAAAGATACATGTAAGGCCTATTACTTCTTTTCCCTACAGGGGATGACTCTATTTTATTTTATTGAGCGTATTCCATTTTGCTCTATGTCCTTGGCCCTCCAGCCTTTTTACTATTCAGCTATGTCTGGGTCATTGGTACAGTATAAAAATGTTAAAAAATTTATAGTAATTTATATATTTTTATACTTACCAATGACCCAGACGGGGATGGCCCTCCCAGGAGTTGGGAACTCTTGCCTCCCCGCTGAGTACATAGCGCTTACCAGGCACTGGTTATTAGAATGATAAATGGCGCCAATTTCGGAACGTCCTTGACACTGCGCATGCGCAGTAGGGGCGAAGTGTGGAGGGCCTTTCAGGACATGTTTTCTTTAGTTTTAGATGCAAATTTTGGGGATTGGGGGGCAAAATCTGTGTTTGGCCCTATATTTTAAGAGTTAGCACCAGCCAGCTATGTCTGGGTCATTGGTAAGTATAAAAAATATATAAATTACTATAAATTTTTTAACTTTTCTACCCTTTTTGGGAAAGGGTCCAGGGGCCTTTCCAGTTGGGAAAATTAGCGTCGCGGGGGTCAAAATTGGGAATTTATGTGAGCGACTGGCGACAAAAATAAATGAACTTACCAGCATGTTATCCTGGTGAGAAATCAATGTTTTAGTGAGTGATTATACACGCCCCGACTTACCTGGTTGGTGGTGACGGTCGTTGGAGCACTACCCCCTCTTTTGCCAGGGATTCACCTGTCTAATGATTATGTCCTCACACATGACTTCCTATAAGAAAACTTGTACTTTATCTTAAACTACTCAACAGAATAACAGAACTTGAAACTGGTTTTTGATTTCAAATAATGTAATCAGTGTCTATTATTTAAATAAAATTTAAATGAACAAAAAACACAACACTTGTGATATTGTCTGTTAATCTGCAGGTCCCAACTCAATGTCATTGCTACTTACTTAGTAACAGTGAGTGTGTGTTACTGTAGGAAATGTTGGATTAGTAATTTACACAACTGTTCCGAATTCAGGTGAAAGGTAAGTTGCATTGTGAACTTCACAGTGTAACTTTCCTATCACCTGAATTCTTGAACTCATCTATGATCCAATCTATGTCTGTCTGGTTTAGTGTGGGTGGCCCTGAGCATATTCGCATGAGACTATCAAGTCTGTCTTGTCCCAGTCTGTTGCGCAGTGGAGTGCACAATAGATTCATCAAAGAAAATGACCTCTCTACAGAAGCTGTAGATGCTGGTATAAATAAACTGTATCTCAACAGTTTCTTCATGATTGGAAACATATTTTGCAGAACTGAGTCATTTTTGGCTCACCAACGTTAGTTGTGTGAGCCTATGGCATAGCCCTCATGTCGGCGTCGGCGTCCGCTCTCAAATATTTTGAACTTTTGTGTACAGGTTATGATGTTTTGGCTTTTCAAATTTTTTTTTAGTTTCAGCATATTGCTATAGTGGTTCACTATAACATTTAACTCTTTTCCAGGGTATTTTGTTGTAATTTTAACCCTTTGAATCAAATTTTAGACTTATTTTGATGTTTGCGTGCAGGTTTTGATGTTTTTTTCTTCCTTTCTTTCAAGTGGAGATATACCTTGCAGCATATGTCCATGCTTTCTATTGTATGTAAACATGCATCTTAGGGCTATGTTTGTATTATTTAACCCTTTTCCTGCTGAATTACTTCAATTTTGGACTTCTATGTACAGCTTTTGGACTTGGGCTTACAGCTTCTTACTTTTATGTACAGGTTGTGATAAAAAAAAACAATTTCAAGTGAGGTTGACCTCACTGCATATTGCAGTGGTGGTTATTATAACATTGATATCTTTCCAGTGCATTTTTAAAAAATTTTTAACCCCTTCAATAGATTTTTAGACTTATTTTGACGTTTGCGTGCAGGTTTTCATGGGTTTTTTTTTTTTTCCTTTCTTCCAAGTGTACAGTTTCTGCATATTGCTATGGTGGTTCACTATAACATTTAACTCTTTTCCACGGTATTTTGTCTTCATTTTAACCCTTTGAATCAAATTTTAGCCTTATTTTGATGTTTGCGTGCAGGTTTTGATGGGTTTTTTTTCCTTTCTTCCAAGTGGACATTTACCTTGCAGCATATGTCCATGCTTTCTATTGTATGTATACATGCATCTTAGGGCTATGTTTGTATTATTTAACCCTTTTCCTGCTGAATTACTTCAATTTTTGACTTTTATGTACAGCTTTTGGACTTAGGCTTACAGCTTCTTACTTTTATGTACAGGTTGTGATAAAAAAAACAATTTCAAGTGAGGTTGACCTCACTGCATTATAACATTGATATCTTTCCAGTGCATTTTTAAAAATTTTTTTTAACCCTTTGAATTGATTTTTAGACTTATTTTGACGTTTGCGTGCAGGTTTTCATGGTTTTTTTTTTTCCCTTTCTTCCAAGTGTAGAGTCTCTGCATATTGCTATGGTGGTTCACTGTAACATTTAACTCTTTTCCAGGGTATTTTGTCTTAATTTTAACCCTTTGAATCAAATTTTAGACTTATTTTGATGTTTGCGTGCAGGTTTTGATGTTTTTTTTTCCCTTTCTTCCAAGTGGAGATTTACCTTGCAGCATATGGCCATGCTTTCTGTTGTATGTAAACATGCATCTTAGGGCTATGTTTGTATTATTTAACCCTTTTCCTGCTGAATTACTTCAATTTTGGACTTTTATGTACAGCTTTTGGACTTAGGCTTACAGCTTCTTACTTTTATGTACAGGTTGTGATAAAAAAAAAAAAACAATTTCAATAGATTCACTGAAACAAATGTGATACTTTTTTTTTTTACTTTTATGTGCAGGTTTTGAGGTTTGTCTTTCTTTTTTTCAAAGTGAGACTTACCTTGTAGCATATTGCCATGGTTCTTATTTTATGTTAGCATGTTTCTTAGGGGTTATTATTATATTATTTAACCCTTTAGCTGCTTATTTTCTTTAATTTTGGACTTTTGTGTGCAGGTTTTGAACTTTTTTTTTACTCCAGCCACCCCTTTACATTGGCCACCTGTTGGTGAGCCACGGGGTACTGATACCCCCTCTAGTTCAATTCATTGTAGAGTTTTTTTGGAACATCGATTTTTTTTTTATTTTTCAATGAGAACATTTGTGACTTGAACATTGTGTATTCCATAATGGCACTTTGCTTCAAAAATTCAGGGTCAGCCTTGATTGAGTGTCCCCCAAACACATCAATGGCGCAAGAGCCATAAAATGTTGCAAGCACATCCATTTCTTTAGACATGTGGTCAGGTAGGTCTACTGCATTTAGGGGCAGCTGTCTAGGGTCAAGTGCAGAGAAAGCATCCAGCTCTGGGGAAACTTTGAAAGCCATTTTCACCTCCTCAATAAGAGCATGAACAAATGGAATTCCGATTTTCTCAAGAAACGTTTCTGGAGTTGTATTTCCGCTGTCTGATCGCCTTCGCTGGGCTAGGTCTGTTCGATCATTTATTTCCTCAAACATAACAGTACATTTAGAAAAATATAGTGACACCTTCACCTTATCCATTTCAAGGAAGGTCATGTATCAATTCATGAAGTTTATCTGTACATTTTTCAACATGGTGTGCCACTCTGTTGAAGTCCACATATTGTCCTTGGAGATAGGAACTTAAAACCTGCAATGGTTTCAAAACATCGCACAACATTAAAATCAAGGCCAGTACTGGCTTCTTCATGAGTACTTGGCGAATTCCATAAACTACTGGCTCAGACTTGTTTGCATAAATCTGATCAAGTGCGTCAATGATTACAGCATATCTGTTCACCACTCTTACACAAGCACCATGGTGTGAGAGCCATCTAGTGGGCACTGCACGAATCATAGTGTAGGTTTTCTCACCATACACCTGTTGAAGTTCTTTGAGAACATGAAATCGCTGTGGAGAATACTCAAACAACTTCCATAATGACATGAGGGCATTGTCTAGTTCAGTCATTATTTTAAACTCAGGTTTGACAATCAAGTACTTGATGCACAAAGCTAGTCTATGGTTCCTACATTTAATGGTTTCAAAACATCGCACAACATTAAAATCAAGGCCAGTACTGGCTTCTTCATGAGTACTTGGCAAATTCCATAAACTACTGGCTCAGACTTGTTTGCATAAATCTGATCAAGTGCGTCAATGATTACAGCATATCTGTTCACCACTCTTACACAAGCACCATGGTGTGAGAGCCATCTAGTGGGCACTGCACGAATCATAGTGTAGGTTTTCTCACCATACACCTGTTGAAGTTCTTTGAGAACATGAAATCGCTGTGGAGAATACTCAAACAACTTCCATAATGACATGAGGGTATTGTCTAGTTCAGTCATTATTTTAAACTCAGGTTTGACAATCAAGTGCTTGATGCACAAAGCTAGTCTATGGTTCCTACAGTTAATGTAGATCGAATGTGGTGCAACATGTCTTATACGTTTCTGCAAACCCGACTTCTCCCCAGACATAGTGTTGGTTCCATCCAAAGCCACAAATTTAACTTTAATATCAACACCTTTAGCAATAAAAAATTGCAGAATGTAGTCCAGTAAACTTTTAGCATCAGTCCGACCCACCTCCACTAATCCAACATACTTCTCAGTGAAGTCTCCATCACACTCCCACTTGCACAGAATTGACAGTTGAGTTCTGTTACTTTCATCTGTTGATTCGTCTGTTAAGAGGGAGAACTCAGTTGCATTTCTGAGTGAATTCAATGTTTGATGTTCAAGCCTGGCGCTAATACGGGTAAGTAGTTCAGTAGCTGTACTGGATGACAGGTAAGTTACCTCTGGATTTTCATTTTGAAATTCTTCTATACCAGGAACACCAACTTGTTTCAGAAACATAACTAAGTCCTCGAGATTCTCACTCACAGCCCATTTCTTCCTAACTAGAAAGTACTCCGCTTGAATTATTTTAGAAATGTAATTACGATTTGCCAATCTTTTCTGTTCATCCTTTTCTACATTTGCTTTTACAACTTTATCCCATAACTTGAGTAAAGCCCTTGGTGTTTCACTGCTGCTTTGTTTTCGTGTTTGAAATATATGCAGAGCCTTTTGGTGGCGTTCACTACAGTCATGTTTGTCCAACTTTCTGCTAGGGTGGGAGCCCAGAAGAACACCTTGTTCTACGAATGCACGTGACAATCCTGGCGTTAGTATTGGTGCGAACAGTTCACAATACTTGCAGATATAGCCTTGTTTTGTCATATTGTAATACAACCATTTATACTCGGATTCGTATTTCATGCTGGCAAAGAGTCTCTTGTCCAATCTGTGGGCTATTTCATTATCGTAGTCCGAGTCAGATTCACTATTATCGCGATCGGCTGAATCAGTTTGTATGCCGCCAGTACTTTCAGTTTTTGAACTTTCTGCTGTTGGAACGTCATCGCGATTGATACATGTACCTTCGTTTAATGCACGGCATGAATCACTAGAAGACGTGCTCTGTGCATTTAAATTGCGTGATTCTGATGTATTATTAACATCTTCGGAACATTCTGACCACCCCTTGCGTAAAAACTTCTTGATCGATTGGCAGTTAGCTTCTGTTTCCTTCATAACCCTTTTTCGGTAGTATTTTGAATTGTGTGACATCGTGAATATCAACAAACTTTCACAAAACGGAAGTGCAGTTTACATGTTGATTGCCACAGAGCCGCGTCAACCGTCCCCTGGTCGAACTGCCCCAAGAAAAATTCAGTCAGCAGGAGTATCAGACCTGTCTTCAGTTTGGGTAAAATAAATTGGGACAGTTCGGCCAGGGAACAATTTGGGATCAGTCAGCAGGAGTGTCAGACCTGGGGGACGGATGGGTAAAATAATTGAGGACGATTCGACCTGGGGACGATTCGGGGTTTCATGATATCAACTTATCTACTTCGTCAATTTGATTTGGTATAAATTTTACTTGCTCCCGGGGAACCGTTTTCTGTCTGAACCCCAAACAGACCATTGATTACTATCTGGAACAAGGCTAATGAGAGAAGAGAAATGATTTCGCGCGCCGAAGGCGCGCAGGGTCGGTATGGGGGACAAGCCCCTTTCAACCTTCGGTAGCTGTATATGATGGCTGTCACATGTCTAGGCGTGTTGAAGGAGGAAAAGGATCCGGTACTCAGCAGGTGTCTCCAGTTGTGGGTAGATGAGAGATGAAGAAAGTTCAGTTCACATCTGAAAAAAATGGTGCATCCTCAAATGTGTTCTGTTTCGTCAGGGGAAAGGATTTTATTCAGAATATAAGTTTTCAGGGTTTACCGCGAAATGATGTTTATTTTGTTGAGAGAATGAGTTATATATTCAATGTTGGTTTGCTTCATTACAGTAAAAAAACCCGACGATCATTCGATTTGAGTGTGTTTTCTTTTAGCAGGAAGAAAAATTAGAAATACATCAATATCTCTCCTGTTAAAAGAGTAGTCTCCCTTACGCAAGTCTGTTCAAATCTGAGAGTTCTGAAGCTTTTCACATGCCATGAACATCGTGAATGCTGTGTTATGCAATCAGGCGTGTAGCCAGGAATTCATTCAATTCATACTTCATAGTCATGAGGTGGGTGGGCACCGGGCAATACCCGTGGGTGGGGATGGGGAATACACAGCACACTCACTCGATTTGTCACTAATATCAAGTTGCAAGAGTATCAGACTGGGGAGCGGTTTGGATAAAATACAGGTTATCTGACTCGATTTCAGACGAAAATGGAACTTAAAAATCGGTATCGTGGTTCAAGAAACACACGGTAACAAAAGTTAGGTACCGTTCAGGAACAGTTATGGTTTACAGCAATGCAATTTGTCACTTTCCTTCGCTCACTGCGAGTCGTTCAATTATCATTGCTGCACATCAAGGGAGTTAATTTCGATCGCCGACATCCAGGAAAACATTGTCAATACGGTTTCAAATCAACAGAAGTGAATGCCAATCGGACTGAAACAATTCACATTCGGAAGCCCACTGCTGAATATTCGGTCCTTGTCAGTTATAAACAATCAACTGGTCACACAGAAATGAATTCCCAACTGGAGTCAGTTGGGAATTTTTTAGAGCAAATTGGAAAAAAAAGAGACTATTTTCGATTGGGAATGGGGCCGATTATCGGCCCCTCTCGTCGGTAAAAAAAAACCCTGCACAAGCAAGGTTTACGTTGATTCATGCGACAAGTGCTCGGCCTCGTGTGGTATAAAGCTTTGGACATTTTTGTGTGGCTTTAAATATACTTATAACAAATTAGGGGTGGCGATTTTTGTTCACCAGAAATTATGGAGGGAGGAATTTCTGTTCACCTTAAAAAAACATGGTGGGGGGGGGGGGGGGATTTTTGCACATTGTGTGAAAATGATTGGGGGTGGGGAGGGGGGGGGGTGATTTTCCTCCGAAACCGAAAAGTTTTGCAGATTACCCTTTGGAAGGTTTAGGGTTGATTATAGGAAATACATACATGTAAATGTACATGTAATTTGGCTTCCAACACTGATTTAATTATACCCCCCGCAAATAAAGTTTGGGGGGGGGGGGGGGGTATATAGGAATCACCCTGTCCGTCCGTCTGTCCATCCTTGTAAGCGCAACTCCTAAACCATTTGAAGAATTTTCATGAAACTTTACACAATGGAAGAACTCCATATGAAGATGTGCATGAAGCAATTTTATTCCGTTCTGACATTTCCAAGGGGAGATAATCTAACTTATACATTTCAGGCGCGGGGGGTATCACTTTGTGAGTTTGCTCACAGTACCTCTAGTTATATATTTTTTGGGATATTACACATATTTCACATTTAAATGTTCATTCGAGAACCACAGACCAAATAATACTGTTTTATTTTTTGAAAAGTTATATTTTTGTCATAGTCAGCAATAAAGGCCAAAAATTGCCAAAAATAATGTAGTTAAATGCATCTTGAGCAAGTGTGGCATCCAGAACTGAGAAGCACACTATAACATCTGGCAAATGCCAAATACAAATGTAACCACATATTTTACCCAATTAACACATTTAATTAAACCATGGTTCCCCTCATACTACTTGTGATAGAGGGGATTCCAATTATATTCCAATCCTCTCCCAAATCACCATCCAAACACTTAGCCAGAAAACCTATATTTCACTTGTATTCACTGGTATAATAGAAGTTTTCTCCATATTATGATAACCCTTTACCTTACATGAAAAGAAGATACCACTTCCGAATAACTAATTTCTTATAATTTTTTGCATCAAAAACATAGCTATGAACCCCATTCCCCCACTGGATAGAGCTGAATGAGCTCATTCCAATGAGGGGTCATAAGATATGTTTTTGACTCAAAAAAAAAAAAAAAAAAAATGCAAAAATAATTAACATTGAATGGTAATTTTGGTGAATGGTGTTAGCCTGTTTTGGCCATTACAATGAGTGAGTGAGTAAAAATGTTAAAAAAAAATTTCTTCATTCACAGAGTATTTTGGAACATAAATTTTTGAAAAGTGGGTGGGGGGGGGGAGGGGTACAGTGGGAAAAGTAACAAAGTTGCAAATGTAAATGAATGGCTTTTGTGCACAGCTACCAATATAGTAGTCTGATACTAGTGTTGTCAGGTTCCCCATGTTATAGCACAAAACTGCATTAATAAAAATTGTCCCTCTACCACCCATACTGAACCCCTCAACTGATGAGAAAGTTAACCTCAGGGTCCACTGAGTTTTTTTTTTTGCTTGGCAACTCTGTCCTGGCTCTTCTCACTATATTTTTCATTGTATGTCAGTCAGTATTCCTATATACATGTCGACTGTCACTTTCAAAATATGTGATTGCATGTCTATCTATTCATTATACCATTCCTATGTACATGTAGACTGTCACTTTCCAGATATGTGATTGCATTGTCTGTCTGTCCATCATACAAAGTGTTGGTTTGCTTTTCATTTGCACAGTTCTACATTTTCAATAACTGGCAATTGACTCCCCCCATCCCCTACTCACACATACACAAATATATTAAACATTAAAAGAGCACTACATTCCTGAAGCAAATATCCGAGTCATCCTTACTGGATACTATGCATGCATGTATTTTCCCGAATTTCACTCTTTTATCAGAATGGGTGCCTGTAGGGATTAAATCCAAGGTTGTAAACGAGCTCTTGTGGGTACATGTACTTGCGGGACACACATATCACTTCAGAATCAATATTTGATGGTTTCAGGCATTTTAACAGTGCTATGAGATACCATAGGAGCATTACTCAGCTGGTCATACTGTTAGGAAAAATCAGTGTTTAATGTTTTGTCAGTGCCATACCAATAACTCGAGGTGCCTCAACTGAGAAAGTGAGGCTTTTTCACAAGAATGGCAAAATATTCATCAAACGCTATGTGAAATATCTTCAGAAGCCAGCATGTTATTTAAAAACTATCACAAATGGGAAATTTAATATCACAAGAGGTTTGTTTTGTGTCAAGATCAATTAATTTATGAATTTTATCATATTTTTTGATAAGAAGGGGCATACTAGGGGGACACCTTCAGGGCTATATTTTGCCACATCAGTATGTAGAAGAAAATTTGGCATCAGTTGTAAGGATAAAACGGTACAGTCTATTGATATTGGTGAATTATATAGCTGCAACCCCAATTTCTGAATCAAAATTGACATTCATGTTGTTTCGTGGGGTTGGAACACCACTCTTTGTCTTGTGGTATGGTTAAATGAGACAAATTTTTCCTCAAAGTATTGCATGCTGATGCAGATTTTAGTTTTATTTTGGGATTAGGCTAGGTTTAAAAAAAGCTACATGAATTCCTTTCCTCTCAGCTTACTCATGAGGTAACAGAGTCGAAAAATGTATTGGAGGCAACAGCAGTTTTTAAGCCATTTGACACAGTTTGGGGGGAGCGCGGTGGCTCAGTAGGTAGAGGTGCAGGCTGCAAACCGAGAGGTCCTCGGTTCGAATCCCACCTGCAGCAACCGCGTTGTGTCCTTCGGCAAGACACTTCATCTCCATTGCCCGCGTGGGGGCACGATGACGCCGTGTACTAAGGCGTACTGCACGTCGATGGTGCGCATGTCTCCAACCAATCTAACGTGAGTTACGATGTTGGGGAGCTGGCAGCTGCTCGTCGTTGCTCGGTGGTTCTCTCCGAGTACTCCGGCTTCCTCCACCCATAAAACTGTCACGGTCATGATTAGCCATTGTGCATAAATATGTGACCTTAAACATCAATAAATAAATAAATAAATGACACAGTTTGGACAGTTTTCTTTAAAAGAACAAATTTCCCATGCTTTTAACCCAGTGGAAGCCAAAGCCAAAAGTTGAATTCGCATGCAGAAATGACTCTTTTGTCACATGAAAGAGGTAAAATGTATCCTTGATAGGACTGGGGTTGTTTAAGGAAATGCATAATTTGGCTTGCGAACCTGATTTAATTATTATTTTGAGAGATTATTTCACATTTAAAAATTTATTTGGGTACCACACACCTTACAATACTTTTTTATTGTTTTGGAAAGTATATTTTTGTCATCATCAGCAAATGCCAAATAACAACCTATTTTACCCTACATGTTCACATGTATTAACAAATGTAATTAAACCATGGTTCCCCATCATAGTACTAGGGGCAGAGGAGGGTTCCAATCTTCCAACCCCCTTCCAATCACCATTCAAACCCACAGCCAGAAAACCCATATTGCACTTTTATTTACTGGTATTTAGATGTGTGTCTGAATTTGCTGTTAACCCTTTACTTAATATGAAAAGCTGATTACCCTAGCCCACAAACTTATTGGCTTACTAATTTTTTTTGTCAAAAACATGACTTTTTACACCAATGGAATGACCTGATTCCAATGAGGGGTCATGAGCTATGTTTTTGAAACAAAAAACAAGAAAATAATGAACATGTAATGGCAACTTATGAATAGCGGCAGCAGCTTTTGACCATTATATTTGGTAAAGGGTTAAAAAATGTTAGAATATAATTTCTTCATTGAAAGAGTATTTTGGAACACAAATTTGGGGGTGGGGAACAGTAGAAAAAATAACACAATAAAGTTGCAAATGTGAGTGAATGGCATTTATGCACAGCCACCAATAAAGTAGTCTAGTACTAATAAAGTACCGGTAGTCTAGTTCTAAATTTTCCCTCTTCTTTGATGTACGACCCCCTGTTTTGGGATTGGAAAAAGTTCTCTGAAGGGTTATAATTGACAAAGATATTTAAATCCCAAAATTAAAGTGATGCGATGAAATTTTCTTTAGCTCGAGTGTTGTTGTCACAGTTCTCCCTTGTTACAGCACAAAACTACAATAACAACTGTGAAAATTGTTCTCTCCATGAATCAAGTACCCCCCCCCCCCCCCCCCCCCCCAATTCTACAAAACTCTTCCCCGTTTAATTTAAAAAGCCAAAGATTATCATGCCAAAGAAAAAACTGTCGGGAACCCAACTGACCTGGAGTACTTCCGGGAAGTCAGGAAAGAAGAGTGTGCTCAAACTTTAAGAGTTTGATCTTTTGATCCCCTATACGAAATGGTGTGACCTAAACATGTAGCAATAAAAGATCCTGATAAATGCCTAAAAGAGATCATGACATCCGCTCTACCAGTGGGGAATTCCCCAGTGGACGAGAAGAGCCCTCAATGAATACTGTCCTAACCAATTTTTGACTATGCCCTTTGATAGTGGATGGATAAGGAATTCATAAATATTGACCTGAGGGTTAATCCTCAGGTCGCCAGCCTAACCATTTTTGATTATCCTCCACCCCTTGCACCCCCCCCCTCCCCCAGGAAATATTGAATGACCATTTCCTGTCTAGGGTGATGGGGGCAACATTCCAAACAACCAGCAGACATTCCTAGTTGTTTTGGGCTAATACGTCCTCCATTAATTCTCGGCAGATGACAGACACTGTTAACTTTGGGTTGGAATCTCTCAACCCCCAGCCATTGGTCTAGCCCAAATCTGTTCCCCAAGTTTATAGAAGTCTACATTTCTGCTGGGGGCTTCCCGGCAGGTGAGACTTCACCCCAATGTTTGAATTCAGGGTCCTCAAGGAAGATATCACCATTCCGAACCTGCTCGGGGGACTTCCATGGGCGACTCTAATTCCGTTTTTTGCGAAGCCTAACTTTTCCCTGTCTGGTGCAGCAGGATTGGACCAAGGTTTTTCCTAGCCCATTCATGCACAGACTGGTCTGCCCATATCTGCCAAGTTTTGAGTCTCTTTCTGTCTGCTGTTAGTTGGGAATGAACCAACCCTGCTGTAGGGCAAATGCACCCCACATCCTGCGAATTTTCTGTCCAACCTTCCCCAGGGTCCCAGGGTATTCCTAAGACTCCAGGTCCAAGTTGACACACCTCGCAACCCGATCTTATTTTGTCAGCTTCAACTGTGACCCCACCAGGGTCCCATGGTTGCCCAGACAACCCTGGTTCAATGTATGAATTTGTAAATCTCTGTTTTTCAGTACTATTCCTGTCTGCTTGTGATTGGTAGGGTATGGCCCCTGGATCCCAGGGTATTCCTAGGTGTCCTGGTCTAGTTTTAACATTATGCTGCTCTTTTGTGGGGCATTTATTCATTTGTTTAATGACATGGGATTCTGCGTCATTTATCAGGATTTGCATAAACTCTTTAGCCACCTGAGCAAATGTTTCCTCCCAGTCTGCCTTACCGATATTTTGGCCTGACCTTGTACCCTGAGCAGCATCAGTTCCATTGGCTTCTGCAATGATTTGGGAGTTGTGCAATGATCGACTGCGATGGTTTATGTTGAGAACACGTCCAACAGGTTGCGTCTGTTTGTCATGCACCGATTGGCACTCTAACATTGGTTCTGGTTTAATTATAAAGTCGGTTATCAGTGGCCCCTTTTCACATTTTAACAATGTGACAGAACTTGCTGGACTCATAGCGTCTTCACACACAGTCACCTGGGCAACCCCCTGAGGCGACAGGGATATTCCCTGTACTTCAGTTTGTTTGGTTTCGGAATTAGTTCCAAGACCCTGTGGGTTCCCTTGGTCCAATGTTGTCAGACACCCTTTTTCGTATACTTTTCAGAGCTTGGTTTCACTCAATTCCTGACATTCATTAGTTACTTTAGAAACAACCCAATCCCCCAAGGAGAGAACTTCCTCCCCGAAGTAGGCTCTTCCATCGTGTTTAATCAGGAAATCACACCCTAGTAAGACAGCATCACTGATTGGTGCCACATATAGGAATTCATTAAAAATTCTGTCACCTATTTTGATTTTCAGTGGGCCTACATAGTAACCTTGCAGTTTACTGTCCCTCTCTGCAGTTTGGAGCACTACTTTCTTAATTATGGGTGGAGTTGGTTTCAGTTTTCCAAACAATTTATCGGACATAACTGTGACCATTGCACCCGAATCCACAGTTGCGATTGTTATACCCCCCGCAAACAAAGTTTGGGGGGGTATATAGGAATCACCCTGTCCGTCTGTCTGTCCGTCTGTCCATCCATCGTAAGCGCAACTCCTCCTAAACCGTTTGAAGAATTTTCATGAAACTTTACACAATGGAAGAACTCCATATGGGAATGTGCATGAAGCAATATAATTCCGTTCTGACATTTCCAAGGGGAGATAATCTGTCCATCTGACCATCCTTGTAAGCGCAACTCCTCCTAAACCGTTTGAAGAATTTTCATGAAACTTTACACAATGGAAGAACTCCATATGAAGATGTGCATGAAGCAATATAATTCCGTTCTGACATTTCCAAGGGGAGATAATCTAACTTATACCGTCTGTCCATCCTTGTAAGCGCAACTCCTCCTAAACCGTTTGAAGAATTTTCATGAAACTTTACACAATGGAAGAACTCCATATGAAGATGTGCATGAAGCAATATAATTCCGTTCTGACATTTCCAAGGGGAGATAATATAACTTATACATTTCAGGCGCGGGGGGGGTATCACTTTGTGAGTTTGCTCATAGTACCTCTAGTTTCAACTGACTCTATCTGGAGAGAGACCCGGACAGAGAATGACGGTTTACATTGTCGAATAGTGATCACATTATCAGAATCCTTGATGCCATTGTGATATGCGAGATTCCCAGTTGCCAGATTTGGGGAAATTCTGGATGGACTGTTGCCCTGGAGGTGCCCAATATCCGAGCATGAGTAGCACTGGGCCCTACTAGGTGAGGGTGACCCAGACCTAGGTTGTTCCTGGGTCTGTTCATCCCTCCCCCAGACAAAGACTCCTTTGGATTATCCAGTTTATTTAAAACATTTCCCACCATGGTGGTGAGTTTGGTTAACCCTTCCTGGTTCCCAATCACTTGTTTTTGGATCTTCTCAATTTGTGTTTTCATAGCAAAAGACTCTGCTTTCAAACTCTTTATTACAGTGTGAAAGTTCATGATGTTGGGTGAATGAGATTGATTACGGTCCTCCTCCCTGTTGTTTAAATCATTTCTATTCCCATGACCATATCTGTCTCTTTTGGGTGACCTACCCCGTCCCATTTGTTTCAACACTCTGATTTGGGGAGGGTCTTCCTCCTCAACCGAGTCATTAAGGAAAGGACTCAGCTCACTACCTCGCGTTGGGTTTGGTTGTTCTTTTCTCCGTATATGATGATTTGGTTGTACTGGTGCCACCTGATTTTGTTTATGGCATCCTCAATTGTGGCGGGGCGCTGGTTTACAACTGCCTCCCCTGCTCGACTGTCGTTACAACCATGACAAAATTTGATAATGGCCTGCTTTAGTGTAAAGTGTGCAGGGCAATCATGGAAAGCACGATTAGCCAATGCCAAAATGGTGTCGGCCCATTCCTCCAGGCCCTTCGTTTGCCCCTGCTTAGCCTGTCGAAACTTAAGTTGGGCAGTTTGTGGCAAGTCATGGAACCCAAATCGGTTCTCCATACCCTGCAGCAACTCTGCCCACGTCATATTTTGGTTACGCTCTGCCAACAGGTTAGCATGCTCTGCTGCCCTGCCCTTCAAACACAACCCAAACAGACATTTCCGGTGATTTTCCTCCAGTATCTCCTCATACTGGAGCCAATCCTGTAACCTCCTTTTAAATAAATGCCATGGTTCTGACCCATCATACTGCATGGACTTGGGTACCTTCGTTTTCCTCCTATATGGCCCTTGTCTGTTATCCAGAGAAAACTGCACTGGGGAAGATTGGTACCCCACCCGGCTCTGTTGGTAACCTACCGACACAGTCGGTTGGGGGGACACCGCTTGCCATTGTGGGTCGTGACCGACTTGAGCTGACATAGTCCACATGCCCTGTCTCCCCATAATTGGCTGATCTCCCACCAGACCCAACTCCTGATTTTGAATGTTCAATACTCCTGCGAGTCTTGGCACATTTGATGCTACTCGTGGCCCCCAGGCTACATTCCGGGCTTCATTCACATCTAGTCCTACTGGTCTTGTGTCTACGTCTGAGACACATGCTTCCATCCACCTCCGTACCCTCTCACAAAAAGCACCATTACTTTCACCTGCAGTCTGGCGAAGCTTGGGGCCCTATGATGTCTGGGTACCTGGGTGACCTTGTCCTCAGGCAGTAGGGATGTTCCCTACTGGGGACAGCATTCCCAGTGGATTTAAGGTCTGGCATTATATAGGGATTGGGGGCACCCTGCTAGTAAATCTCCACTGAACTAGGAATTTCCCAGCCCACTGTGTTTGACTGATGAGGCCTTTCCCAGAGTTCAGGGGCTACCCCTGCCCTAGCTCTGTTGGGGTCTATCATGCCTGGATTCACATACCCAGCTTTCACCCCCTCAGTGGTCTGCCCTGAGAACCCCAAGGGATTACCATCACCTCCAAGGTCCCGATAGTCTCCTCTACCAGGATATGTCGTCGTTATATTTTCTGGCCTGATCCCGCGGTCATGATAATTGGAATGAGGACCACTTCTCAAACCACTCTGGTGCTCACCCCCACATGTATTTACATCAATGGACTTCCTGAGCGCCTGTCGTTCCTTCACATTTTGAAATGTGCCTTGGAAATCCAAATTCACTAAATCAACTGGTCCTTGTTTCTCATCCCACGCGGTGCTATCATGAGCAAACCGGTTGGGACCACCACAGCTAGACTGCGCCCTCTGTAACACAGTCTGATCTCCATTTGATTTTTTATCTGCACTCAACTTCCCATCACCATTATCTGAACTGAAAGAGGGAGACAATTCTCAACTCGTCCGAGGTGTGTGGCTATTTTCAGTTGGTGACGAACTTATAGTTGAGACAGACCATTCTGGATTATATGGATTACCACCATCTTTGATTGCAAGTTTTTCAATATGCTCCGTCAGGGGTAAGGTAGTCCTAGGATAATCCTGGGCTTTCCCCCTCCCTGGTGACAAATTCGATGACACTTGTCTATTGAACTGTTTGACTGGGTCTTCCTCCCCGTCCTTACTGACCATAATCTTTGGTGGGGGACCCGGAAAATTAATCACATTCCACTGGTCATTAGACCCCCTGAAGTGTGGAATTGTTAAAAGATGCTCTCTAGAAAGGGTCCCATATTGAGCCCTTTTTTCTATTATTGCCAGGGCAATCTTTGGCTCTATGTTGGGTATTCTTTGCAATTCCCCAAATGTGGCATAATTTACTTTAACCTTCTCATCTGCCATATTTCTATTTCTCCATCAATAAAATTCAATTTATATAATACAAGACAAATTGACAGTTACCAAGAACTAGTCTGCTCAGTACCTCAGCTTTCCTAGGCCTTTGGTACTTCTAGAGCCTACCTATATACTGCACGCAGCCAGTATATCCACAACAAAATCCACAAATTCACTAATCCCGACTAATACTCAAGTCAACCTCCCAACCCCAGCTTTCCTAGGCCTGTGGTAAGGGAGCACTATGTGGCCTACAGCCAAAATACAATTCACAATATTACAACAATACTATCAATTCACCACCACAGACAAACCGTATCCTTAGCAGAATGCTATGGTCAAGGCAATTTTTACAAAATAATGTGAATCAAGGTTGTTCCTGTAGCATCTCTAGAAGATCCACAGCAACAATGAAATATTCAAATTCAATCAATTATCAAAAATCAGAAATTTCAAAAATCAATCTGTATCTGCAGAAAACCGACTGCTGCCTCGGAAAATTTAATTCATTCAAACCTGTATCTGTAGAAATTCAATGTCAGTCAAATCTGTATCTGAAGAAATTAATGCACGGTCACAGAACATATATACACAATTAATTTAAATTTTCACATATCACAAAACCCGCCTCCGCAAAAACTGAAAATTGCGGCAACGGTAATTTTCCAACATAAAAATTCATTTTGTAGACAAATAATTCTGAATTATCAAATTTCTGAACTCGCAGTATGTCACCACAGCCCGTTCGAAAAAATAAACATTTTTGAATTCATAATCTGCGAACAAAAATCCCAAATTTGGAAATCAATGTTAGGTAAATTACCCAACAATTGATTTTCAAGGTTATTAGTATTGCAGCAATAAGAGAAAATTGACGATGTCAGTGGATTAATTCCCGCTGTCATCGTCGACAATGGAATTGGTAAACCCCAACCTCGTGACCTGTGGAAACTTTGTAAAAGTTTACAAAGTCACCCCCGCAAACTGGTTCTAATGTGGACAGCATCAATAAAGTAGACTCGGGTTGGGTAAATCTCTACTTTAGATAAAAGTTGCGAGTGAAATACCTAAGGTTCTTACCAATTATTCCGACCCACATTGGCCTGGATCTCATGTGACGTCATAGGCACATGGCTTAGTTACTTCATTTTTAGCTCAACTTTGGCAAAGCCAAATTTGAGCTTTTGTCATGGTCCGTCGTCCGCCTGTCCGTCTGTCCGTACGTCAACAATTGGATACAGCTCAGGCTAGAGGCCGTATTTATGAACCGATCTTTACGAAACTTCTTGGGTACCTTTATTATGACTGTAGGACGAGTGTTTTTGGTGCGGTCCAAAATTCAAGATGGCTGCCAGCCGCCATTTTGTGCCGACGATGCAGAAATCTGTTTTTTGTACAGAACTTCCATATGAAAGCTCTGATTTGAATAATTTTTTTGTATGAATGTTTAGTACCATGGGATACATCACATATAATACAGATTTTTTTCTCGTGCGTAAATTGTGCAAATTAGACTAATTTTGATGTTTTTTGGTGTTACTTTCAGCACTGTAAGTGCAAATGCCAATACGGCTCAGGCTAGAGACCATATTTATGAACCGATCTTTACAAAACTTCTTGGGTTTCTTTGGTATCACCATGGGACGAGAACGAGTGTTTTGGGGTCCGGTCCAAAACTCAAGATGGCCGATGGCAGCCATTTTGTACAAAATTAGGTGCAATCAGATTTTTGCACAGAACTTCCATATGAAAGCGCTGATTTGAATAATTTTGTGTGTGAATGTTTAGTATCATGGGATACATCACATATAATACAGGTTTTTTTCTCGTGCAGAAAGTATGCAAATTAGATAACTTTGATTTTTTCAGAGGGACTTACACACAGTAAGTACACATGCAATACGGCTTGGTCTAGAGTCTGTATTTATGAACTGATCTTCACGAAATGTCTTGGGGTACCTTAGTTATCACCTTGGAACGAGAACGAGTGTTTCTGGGTGCGGTCTAAAATTCAAGATGGCTGCCAGTGGCCATTTTGTACCGAAATTAGGTCTAATCAGTTTTTTGTACACAACTTCTATACGGCTCAGACTAGAGGCCATATTTATGAACCAATCTTTACGAAACTTCTTGGGTACCTTTGTTATCACCGTGGGATGAGAGTGAGTGTTTTGGGGTGTGGTCCGAAATTCAAGATGGCCACCAGCAGCCATTTTGTACCAAAATTAGTGAAATCAGTCTTTTGTACAGAACTTCTGTATGAAAGTTCTGATTTGAATAAATTTTTGTATTAATGTTTAGTAACATGGAATACATCACATATTGTAAGGGTTTTTTTTTCGTGCAGAAATTATGCAAATTAGATGAACTTTGATTTATTCAGTGCTACTTACACAATGTAAGCACACATGTCAATACGGCTCAGGGTAGAGGCTGTATTTATGAACCGATCTTCACAAAACTTCTTGGGTACCTTTGTTATCACCTTGGGACGAAAATGAGTGTTTCTGGGTGCGGTCCAAAATTCAAGATGGCTGCCAGTGGCCATTTTGTACCGAAATTAGGTCCAATCAGTTTTTTGTCACAAGTTCTATACAGCTCGTATTTATGAACTGATCTTCACAAAACTTCTTGGGTACCTTTGTTTTCACCTTGGGACAGGAACGAGTGTGTTTTGGGGTGCCTTTGTTATCACTGTGCTATGAGAACAAATATTTTGGGGTTCAGTCAGACCCACTCTGGGACTCTAAGATTTCTTTTCTAGTTTAGCATCTGACTGTCACCCACCTTTACAATACTTTACCTATACATTTGTTACAGGCAACGGTCAGTATTTATGTACAGACCATTACAATACTTTATATGTACCTTTGTTGTCAGGTCATTACCTTGATGTTTGTCATTGCTGTGTCACATACTATATACATGTACATGTCTTTGTCTTGACAAGTTGAGCTACAGTGTCATTGACACTTTCATTGGTTGTCTTGGTAGCCCCCGTGAGCGCCATCTTGTGACAACATCCCAATAGAGATACGTGGCCCATTACCGCAGCACGTTTTGTTGAGGTGAGACGAGTGTATGTCGTCCATTTTGTATATCTGAGACCACGATCTTGGTTTCTATGGTACATATGGTTGCTATGTGACCCAAAACTTTCTAATAGGAAAGGGGTGTGTTTGAAGGGTGTTTTCGATAGAATAGGAGTAAATTTAATTACAACAAACAACCCGACAATCCCTCTAAATAATCCAAAACTACTGAGACGGACATGGCAAACCCAATCTAGGGCTTATAATAGCAGCACGTAGTGCTAAATGAATGATGAGAGGTCTCATGTGGATAAATTCAAGTGAACTTGAATACATCGAATTACCACAAACATCCAGACAATCCCTCTGAACCATCAAAACAACTTTATTTGGCACGGATTCCTCAATTCTGGGCTTAAAAGAGTAGCATGCAGGGCTTTAAGGTGCGTTTCCTGTTATGAGTAATTATATTTGTTCGAATACTTCGTAAAATTACCCAAATGAATCCAACAGTTCTTTTACTAGTGCGAATTTCCCACTAAATATTCGGTTTCTGTCTGTTGTCCCAAGAATTCTTCTTTTTGCCCAACAATACGCGCATTCCTTTGTATAAGAGTAACTTTCGCATGTGCTCCATGGTCTCGGTATTTTATCTATCCTGGTATATTCTGTGGTTTATCCTTCTATTTCCTGGCCTGTTTTGCCTTTTACTAGTCCCATTTCTGCCTATCCCAACAGTCTATTTTGTCTTGGCCGTCTCTATATTTGCCTTTCCTGTGTATAACGTAGTCCTCTATGATCCTCAAATCCAAAATACAATTCAGCAGGGATAGGTATTATTCGAACGACTCAAATCTTATCGAGCAAATAAGCTTTTGAGCCATTACTGAAAAAATCATTGCTCGAACGACTCAAGTCCCATTGAGCAAATGAGTATCGAAAGAGTGATTTAATTACGACTCATAATGCTCATCAGGGTACAGGAGGATACCTATGACATGATGATGTAGTACTATATATACCTGATGATAATTTAGCTCCTAGCATCTGCCCAGTTCTAAACATCTCCATGATCTTCATATCTCCAACAACACTATTACTGATTTTCCCAATGTTGCCATCGTCTGCCCTATTATTAGCTTTTACAGTAGTCACCAAATCCTGTAGTCTTCTTCAACTCTTGCACCATTACTAGCACTAGTACAGGCTTGCTAACCATCTCAGATTGCTTGAACGGCCAGAATCCCATCGAACAAATGAGCCATAGAGTATTTGCCTGAACGAGTGACTCCACGTATGACTCTTTTGCTCCTCTAGGTATTGAAGGATGCGAAGGATCTTGGGAACTAACAATGTGATATAATAACATTAGTTATTGAAATTGATATACAATCCCACTCACTTGGTTTATGGAAGTGTTGTTAAACCTTAATGAACCAATTTGTCATTGAATTATGATCTTTTGTCAGTTTAAAAAATGAAGGTTTGTTTTACTATAGCTTGTCTCAAGTTTGATCCTTCCGCAGTCTTTCAAAATTTCTCGATTGCCATATTTGTCGCCACATTAACATATGACCATACATGTGTGGTTCTGTGTTTTTGCATGTCGCTGTACAACACGTTTTGGCAAATTGTTATATTTCACATAACCGCTGCTATTTCTGCGATATATAACATATCTTTCCTGAAAAATCTTGCTTGGGGCCTGCAATATATACCAAAATTAACAATATAGGGTGTGCACCATTACAGGTCACGTATTTTCATATGTAATAAAGCATTTGAATTACAAGCACATCTCAGAACACATAACAGGTGAGAAACCATTTGAATGTAATATATGTAATAAAACATTTCATCAAAAAGCAAGCTTCAACGCGCATGTCAGAAGTCATACAGGTGAGAAAGCATTTGAATGTAATATATGTAATAAAGCATTTGGTCATCAAATCTCAAAATACATCTCATAACACACAAAGGTGAGAAACTATTTAATTGTATTACATGTGATAAAGCATTCGATCGAAAATTACTACTCAGAGATCATGTTTGGGCTCATACAGGTGAGAAAACATTTGAATGTAATACATGTGATAAAGCATTTGGTCAGAAATAACACCTCAGCTTGCATCTCAAAACACTCACAAGGAAACCATTTTAATGTAACATGTAATAAAGCATTTGGTCATGAATCTAATCTCAAAATTCATCTCCGAACACAGACAGGTGAGAAACCATTTCAATGTAATATATGTTTAAAACATTCAGGCAAGAATCACTCAACAAAACACATCTCAGAACACATAGAGGTAAGAAACCATTTAAATGTAATATTTGTAAGCAACATTTCAAAACACAAGTGAAAAAGAATTTTAATGTAATATATGTAATAAAGCATTTTGGTCATGAATGTAAACCCAAAATACATCTCAGAACACACAAAGGTGAGAAACCATTTTAATGTGTTCCATGTGATAAAGCATTCAGTTGAAAATCACAACTCAATGATCATGTTCGAACTCATACAGGTGAGAAACCATTTGAATGTAATATATGTAATAAAGCATTCAGTCAAAAAACACTTATCAAAATACATCTCAAAACACATGCAGGTGAGAAACCTTTTGAATGTAATATATGTAATAAAGCATTTGGTCATGAATCTTATCACAAAATACATCTCAGAACACAAAGGTTAGAAACCATTCAAATGTATTACATGCGATAAAGCATTCTGTCAAAAATCACTACTGAATGAGCATGTTTGAACTCATACTGGTGAGAAACCATTTGAATGTAATTTATGTAACAAGAGCAATGCTAACGCATGTGCAGATGCCCCTGAAGTAGCAAAGTCAGACTTGCATGTAAATAAATAACTTCTGATGTATGAAGAGAATTGGTTCATCCAAACAACCCTATAGGCTATGGTACAATTTACCTTAGTCAGAAACAGAGGCCGAAAACAAACAGGGGCTATAACTCTACCAAACATGAATGGACAAAACGTTAGGTATGAGGCCATCAGTTCCCCCAAGGTGTCCTATCACCATACCAAAGAACATTGAAATACAACAACTGATGCTCGAGTTCAAATACAAAATGTTTGTATGGACGTACAGACATAAGGACAGACAGAGACCTCAACTATATACCCCTGAAAGAAGAGAATTGGATCATCCAAACAACCCTATAGGCTATGGTACAATTTACCTTAGTCAGAAACAGAGGCCAAAAAAAACTGGCCATAACTCTACCAAACATGAATGGCCGAAACGCTAGGTAGAAGGGCATCCGTTCCCCCAGGCTGCCCTATCACCATACTAAAGAACATTAAAATCCGACAACTGATGCTTGAGTTATAATACAAAATGTTTGTATGGACGTACAGAGACCATGCCCATATAGCCCCGAAAATTTTTATTCGGGGACATAATAAAGCATTCAGTTGACAAACACATCTGGGAGCATGTGCAGTTGAGAAACCATTTCAGCATAATGTATGTAATATAAGCTCTCAAGATATGCCAATCCTCATACAGGTGAAAAACCATATGAATAAAGCATTCAGTCAACATGTGTGTCTTAAAGAAAGTCTCAGAACCCACACAAATGATAGAACCAAACCTATATTTATGCAATAAATCATTTGGTTGACAATCACTTCTCAAAAATACATCACAGAACACATACAGGTGAGAAACCATTTAAATGTATTGTATGCAATAAAAGATTTGGTTGAGAATCACTTCTCAAAAATACATCTCAGAATACATACAGGTGAGGAAACATTTGAAAGTAATACATGTAACAAAGCATTTGGTCAATAAGCATAGTTTAATGCACATTTCGGAATCCACACAGGTGAGAAACCATCTAAATGTAATATTTGTAATAAAGCTTTTGGTCTGGGACCAAATCTAAACTTATGCAATAAAACATTCAATTGATAATCACTTCTCGAAAATACATCTCAGAATGCATACAGGTCACTCAATCTTGAATCAAGTCTCAAAGATTCGATTTTGTTAAATCTCTCGTACTAACTTCCAATTTGTTACATTTCCAACAAAAATAGGATAACATTGACATTAGACAATTCATTCATGTAGGCTCATTTCATATTTAATTGAGTAATTGAGAGAGGTTAATTGTTAGGTAAGTAGTGAATTTTGTGCAGAATATTTTCCATAGTTTTTGTTTTTGAAGGCTTAGCCTCTTACTATTCACATTCATAAGAACATGAATAGTAACAAGTTAAGTAGTAACAAACTAAAACTATGGATAATGGGCCCAGCTGTTTCAGCAACGATGCCACAGAGAATATTTATTTATTGTTGTTTTAGATGTCAGTGAGTCCTGTAAGGGTCATCATAGTGTACAGTAACTTCCGTTTGGTACAATATGAAATAACTTGTCTATTAAGATTCGATTTGAGATCCAATTTGATATCGATATCAGACACTTTCGATGAAAGTGTGATTCTCAGATCCCCCAATTATTTAGGTCAACTACAGGTTTATTTTATTGAGCACAATCCTTACCCAATCCTTCAGATTGTTATTATTTAGAAAGACAAATACGTATTATTTTATCCCCTCCCCAGTCCTCCAGATGTGGAACGAAATTGATGCACATCCCAGAATGCTTTAATAAGCTGTTTATTCAGACCCTAGGGGGCGCGGTGGCTCAGTAGGTAGAGGTGCAGGCTGCAAGCCGAGAGGTCCTCGTTTCGATTCCCACCTGCGGCAACCGCGTTGTGTCCTTGGGCAAGACAATTCACCCCGCTTGCCTACATGGGGGCACGATGACGCTGTGTACTAAGGCGTACTGCACGTCGATGGTGCACATGTCTTCAACCAATCTAACCCTGCCTGTGCCGCGGTGCAGAGTTCAGAGTTACGATGTTGGGGAGCTGACAGCTGCTCGTCGTTGCTCGGTGGTTCTCTCCGGGTACTCCGGCTTCCTCCACCCGTAAAACTGTCACTGACATGATATGACCCTGGCTGTTAATGTGCCGTTAAACCCAAATAAAAAAAAAAAAATATTCCCCCCCCCCCCCCCCCCCCCCCCCCCCCCCCCCATCAAGTAATTTCATATGCAGATTCAGGGGTCATGTCTAGATGAGAACATCTGCTTTTGGTCATAATCGGTCAAGAGTGGCGGCTGCTCGAGCCCAAAACATTTAGCACAGACCAAATGTCATATTTATAAGGGGATTTCATTGTAACTTTGTAGGATAACTCTGTATAATGTCGAGATGAGACTGTCCCATTTTTTGGTTGCGATAGTTCTACCTACATGTAGACGGCAACGCAGGCCCAAAACCTGAAAACCTTTAACACAGTCTGCAGGTCGTATTTTTGAAGGGATTTCATTGTAACTTTATAGGATGACACTGTATAACGTCTAGATGAGCATGCCCCCTTTTGGCCTCTGGCAGCTTCCTGGACCCTGCCAGAGGCATTCTTTGATTCTGATTGGTGGATTTTCAAAAATCTCCTCAGAAAAACACAATATAATTTATTCTGTTTGTTGACAGGGGACATGGTCTCATGTTCCCTGCATTATTTTCTGTTCAACCAAGGCGTCAGCCAAGGTTGAGTATATGTTTCATGCAGGCTATATGTCCCGTTCCTACATTCTTCATTCGAATTATTTTAAAATATGTTGTTGTACAGTGAATTTTAGAAAGCAAACGTTTCGGTAAGGTGTTAACTTTTATCATAACAGACTGGAGTGATTTCCCTTTATTACATGTAGCTCACCTGGCCTAAAAGGCCATGTGAGCGTTTTGCATCACTTGGCGTCCATCGTCTGTCACCCTGCACCCGTAAACTTTTCACATTTTCATCTTCTTCTCTGTAACCGCTGAGCCGGTGTGAACCAAACTTGGCAGGAATGGTCTGTGGGAGGTCCTCTACAAACGATCCTCATTTTGTTCCCGTCGGATGTAAAACATGGCTTCCAGAGGCATTCTTTGATTCTGGTGGGTGGATTTTAAAAAATCTCCTCTGAAACTGCCAGACCAAATGTTTTGAAACTTCACATAAATGATGACTGGGATACCCCCCCCCCCCCCCCCCCCCCCCCCCCCCCAGGGTTGCAAACATGGCCACAGTTGCGGCGTTTAGTTACTATACATACCCTATGGGAAATCACATTTTCATCTTCTCCGGAACTACTGAGCCGACGTGAACCAAACCTGGCAGGAATGGTCTGAGAGGATGGAAATATGTGGCCACCAGAGGCAATATTCTAATGCTAAACCCAATGCCTCTCCTGCCTGCATGAAGATCAGTACTGTAGTGTTGGGTGTCGGATCCGACGAGTTTGGTAAATCCGATCCAACTTAGTTTCCTCAAACCCGAATCTAAATCCGAATCCGAAAGCTGTCCTGAATCCAAACGAAATCCAAATCCGAAATTGGTCCCTAAATCTGACAGAAATCCGATCCGAATCCTAAAATCCGAATCCGACAAACCATGCCTATTTTAGTTATGAATCATTAAGTTTCACACAGCACAGATTTATAATGGCGAAAATGCTGCGAATATATGCAAGATTTTGCACTATTTATTTGTGAAGGAACTTTTCATTAAATCTATTTATTTCTACAATTACACACTGGTTTTGCGACAACACATTCAACACATGTACGTATCATAATCGCATTGCGTTCCCTGAATAATATCAAATTCAGTGAGCCTTAAAACTGACCTCACAGTATATATTAAATAATGTTGATCAACATTTTACAATCTTCAACGAAGACTAGTTGAGTGGTGGTAGACTGGTGGTGGTGAATGGGTGGGGGAGGGGTCCGACTTCCAGACCATCTATTCTACGATGGAAAGTTTGGAAGATAACCTATTTTATTTGGGGCCTTGGGCTAAAAATTGCAAAGATGGATATCATTGGAACCGGCTTTAAAAGCCGGTTCCAATGATATTCATATTTCCATGGTTTGGTTTCACATTGTCATGCAAAGATTATTTTCACAAAATGTGAAATGCTATTTTGCTTGCAAAACAGCGTGCTCGATAATGAGTTGAAGGGTTGTATGTTCGTTAGCGGTGTACATGTCTACATGACCGCGTCTCTAAAAAATAGTAGTAGCACGCCCCGGATGTGCCGCCACCCCTGAATCCGTGCGTGTCCAATCTTCCGATTGGCAAAAATTTGTACATTTTGGGGAACTTTATATTCGGATGGATAATTGGGGTACACACTTTTGGTACTTAATGTGTGGGGGATGTTCGGAGATAGGTGTTGGGCAAGTGTGATAATACTGTGATTAGCAATTTTTGATTGTTTATCAGCAGTCGGATTGGAGTCGGATTTATTCGGATCGGACGTGTTGAATGATCCAATCCGAATCCAAAGCCGATTGGCTTGCATGAACCTGACCCGAACCCAAATCCGAAACACAACTGAAAATCTGATCCGAAACCGAATCCGTTCGGATTCGGATCGGATTCGGATTATCGGACCCCATGCCCAACACTACAGTACTGTCAGCAAAATACTGTTTCTTTTCAACCTGCTCACAATTGTTTACAATTGGCTGTAACATAAGTGCAAGCCCTACTTCGGAACTAACTCAAGCTTTTATAATCTTTTCCAAACGAGTTGGAAAAGTACTGGAGTGCAAAAGCACAAAAAAGATCGAAAAAAGGGTCGAGCGAGACCAGCGCTCGAAATTACAGGTACTCTCTCTGCACACCTCTTGCGTTTACCGAGCGCATGCGCAACAACCGTGACGTCAATTCCTTTATTTTCCTCCATTGTACATGGTCGGAAATTTTTGTGACTCGTGCTAATTATGCTGTTTATTCTTCGTGAACAACTTATTCTACATATTTAGTGTGCTAGTGGGTTTGTATCCTTTTCTCAAGCTACCAAATTATTATTATCAAATGTTAATTTGTATTTTTATTGCTTGTCTCTTCACACTTTATCTTGTCTTTCCCCCACGTGTGAACACGACCTTAGTACTGTTTTCCGTCGGCGGGAAGCTTGATTATTATTTTGATATCATGCCTAAGACTATTCCTTGTACCTCTTGTTTGCAGGTGAAACATGTGGACGATTCTCATGCCACATGTGTCACTTGCAACAATTGCACTCAGGCCCAATCATGTGGTATTTGTGGGGTTTGGTCCTCTAAATTCTGGGCTTCTGTGAACAAGGTGGTTCTTTCCAGAGCTAGAACCCCTCGTTCTCGGGGTAAGGGTAGCCGTTCCGTAGCAGGCATTTCTGCTGGTGCACGTGGTGACTCTGTCACACAGGATTCGGATCTGCCTTCTGTGGCGAGTTCCTCTACAACTGTTGGCGGTGTTAGTTCAGTGATACCTGACGAGGAGACCGTGGTCTCTTTGTCTTCTGATGTCACTATTGAGGCGTCTGTTTTCGTTGAGAGCTTTTCCGAGGTCAGCTCAGTAACCCTCTCCGATCTGCCTCCTACACCGTCGACCGTTGTTGAGGAAGTTGCTACTCCAGATCCTATTCTGTCTGATGGTGGCTCTTCCATCTCCTCTGGGGATGGTCTACAGTCTCGGGGGACCGAGGCTGTATCTGCTGGTGTGTCTGTGTGTTCTCAGCCTCCCCCAGCCTCGCGGCGGGGCTGTGCGGGTTTGCTGTCTGCTCCATCTCATCTGGCTAGGTTGCTCCTAGTCGGTTGAGCCGGCCGGTCGCTTCGGCAGCGATTCCTCGTCCCTCGAGTGAATCGTTTATCGTACCACCTTCCCCTGCTAGTGTGCCGCCTAGCGGGATGGTGTTGGGACGTTGGCATCCAGGGCCTGCTGTTCGGCAGCGGTCAGTGACAGCCCCTGTTAGCTGTCACTCTCGGAACCTTCCTCCGGTGATTCCTCACTGTGTTCCGGGTCTGGGTGTCTAACGATGCTTGCCGTCGGTCTCAGAGGATAGGCAGTTGGGGCCGTCGGCTGCGCAGAGGCCAATGACAGGTTCCTGTCATTCTTGGGACAATCCTCCGGTGTCTTCTCACCGTGTCCTAGGTCCAGCTACCGATCGACGTGCGCCGTCGGTCTCTTTCGAGGATTTGCAGGCAGGACCTTCTGTTTCGCAGAGGTCAGTGATGGCTCCTGGGCGTCACAATCGGGACTATCCTCCGGTGTCTTCTCACCGTGCTCCTATTCTGTCTGCCGATCGACGTTCGCCGTCGGTCTCTTCTGAGGATTTGGGTTCTTCTACCAGAAGGGTCCATTGGGAGGACACTCCGTCGGGCGATTCTGCTGCGACGGATTCTCAGGGTGACCTGCGCCAGGCCGTTTTGGCGCTCACCCGGTTGCTTTCTGGCAACCCTCAAGTTGGCCTCCCTGTGCCTCCTGAGGCACAACCTCCTTTGGTCGGTCGCCGAGATGTCTCGCCTGGCCCCGTGGATACTGCACAGTATTCACAGGAGGTTTCTGCTGGTCAGCCCGAGTTGGGCTACGTCTCCTCTGCTACGGAGGATGACGAGTATCTTGAAGGTGATGGGCCCCCCTCGTCAGTCTTGGGGCAGGCTTTGGATTTCGTCTTTGGCTTATTGCCGGACGTTCAACCTTCGACCAGCCTTCTGTGACCGTCCGGCTGCGGTCCACTGTGGAGCGCCGTAACCCTGTTGAGCCTTCTAGCTCCGGGGCTTTGCGTCCTCTGCAATCGGCTCAGGTTGTTGAGTCCTTCCAGGGCTTAGATGCCAAAATGCGTTCTAAGGCCCTCAAGGGTTCCTTCTTTTCTAGAGCTGATGCCTTTCTGCCTCCATCGCGGTTTCGTGTGTACGATTCCGTCTCTCCACCTCTCTTCCAAGGGATGACTACTGTGGATGAGGATTCTTCTTCCCTCGGGTTGACTAAGCCCAAGTCAGCAGTTCTCCCGATGTCGGTAGTTGAGTCTATGTTGGGCCTGTCCCGAGAGATGCTGGGTATGTTATCTCTCGCGGACCATGTCGTCGCTGCTCTGGATGAATATTTTCCACCAGGGGAGTTTGATGACGCTCAGACTCCTTTTCGCGTTTTGTCACAGGCTCATATGAACTTGACACACGCTCACGCCTGTAACACGGCTAATTTGGAGCTGGCACACCAGGATGCGGTGTTGGATTCTTTACCATCCCTTCCTTCTGAGCAACGTGCTGTTCTGAGGTCTGCCTCTTTGGTGGGACCTCAGTTGTTCCATGGTTCCGTGGAAGCTGTTCGTGGCGAAGTTCTTCGTCATTCGAAGGACCAGCTTTTGCTGAGACAGCTTGACCAACCTGCTGCTGCGGGTGGGGGTCGTTCCAGGCCCGCCAAGCGTGCTGCTGTGTCTGCCTCATCGGCTACACCTTCGGCTACGTCTGCTCCTTCTGCTCATAAGAAGCGCCGAAGTGGCCAGGCTCGCTGGCAGCCTCAGGCTGGAAAGTCTCAGGACTCTGTCACTTCCCGTGGTGGTTTCTCCTCTCGGGGGGCCTCCAGTCGGGGGAAGGCTGTCGCTGTTTTACGACCGTTGGACAGAGATAACGTCGGACTCTTGGGTCCTCGACGTCATTCAATCTGGTCTGCGACTGTCCTTCCATCGGCACCCCAGTTTATCTCGGGTGCCCCTTCCGACTCAGGTCCCTTCCGATTCTCTGCTTCGGGACCTTCTGGTGCAGGAGATCGACAATCTCCTCACCGAAGGGGCGATCGAGGTGGTCAGGAACACCCTTTCACCGGGGTTTTACTCGAGACTTTTCTTGGTGCCGAAGAAAACGGCCAATATCGTCCTGTCATCGATCTGAGTACCCTGAACGAGTACATAATAGCTCCTCGTTTCTGTATGGAGACTTTCCGGTCGGTTCGACGTTCGGTTCATCAGGGCGTTTTTGCGGCCAGTATCGACCTGAAGGATGCCTACTTCCATGTACCCATTCAACTGGCGTCACGGAAATACCTTCGGTTCTCGTTTCGGGATCGAGTTTTTCAATTCAGAGCTCTCCCGTTCAGTTTGAACCTGGCTCATTGGGCCTTCACCTGACTGATGTCACAGGTGCTTGCTTTCCACCGCACTCAGTCGGCAGTGACTTCGTCAGCCTACCTAGACGACATCCTCCAACGGCACCACGATGCTGCTGTTCTGGAGTTCGATGTCTGGCAGTTTCTTTGCCTGCTAGCGTCGCTGGGTTTCAGAGTCAATCGCGAGAAGTCAGATCTTTTGGGGATGGATTTCGACACTCTTCACAATGTAGTGTCGGTCCCCCAAGCTCGGGCGACGATTCTTTCCGCCTTGACTCGGGACCTGCTTCAATCTTCCTCGGTCTCGGCCAGGGCTTTCCTTCGGATGCTGGGCCTTTGCGGTTCGGTGACAGATCTCATACCACTTGGTCGCTTGTTTGTCCGACCTCTCCAACACCTTCTGTTGGATCATTGGCATCCGAATGTAGATCCGCTGGACCTGGAACTCACTATTCCTCGGTCTCTGCTTTGTCACCTCCGCACTTGGGCAGATATTCCCTGGCTTACACAGGGTGTTCCGTTGGATCTTCCTTTGGCCGATCGCATCCTTACTGCAGATGCCAGCGATCGGGGCTGGGGTGCGACGTTGGATCCTCTCGGCCTGTCTACTCACGGAGAGTGGGACAGCAAGCAGGTGGGCCTTCATATCAACCAGAAGGAGCTCCTTGCTCTTCTGTTGAGTTTTCGGCTTTGGATCCCTCATCTGTCAGACCATGTTGTCCTACTTCTTTCAGACAATTCGACAGTATTGACCTACATACGGAATCAAGGAGGCACACATTCGATTCCCATGTATCGGCTGTCTCGGGATCTTCTAATGTTGGCGCGGGATGTGAACGCTCGGGTGTCCATTCGACACATTCCCGGACGTCTCAACATCCTAGCCGACTCCCTGTCCCAGCGCGACAGTGTCCTTCCAACCGAATGGATGCTACATCGGTCGGCATTTCAGGCGATTTGCGAGCAGTGGGGCCGTCCTCAGGTTGACCTTTTCGCTACTCGCTGGAATCATCAGGTAGAGACCTTTGTCTCCCCTTGTCCAGATCCTCTGGCATTTGCAGTAGACGCTCTGTCTCTGGACTGGACAGGTTGGATCGGCTATGCCTTTCCTCCTGCACCGATTCTTCCTCAAGTATTAGCGAAGATTCGTGCTTGCAGTTGCAGGATCATTCTGATCACACCCCTGTCTCCACAGAGGGTGAGGATCAATCTGCAGCGGCCTCTATTGGCCGATCGACCAATTCGTCTACCTCTACGTCGCGATCTTCTTTCACAGGGTCGTCCCAGGAAGTATCACAACAACCTGGCGAGCCTGTCCCTTCACGCTTGTCTTTTATCAGGTCCAGTCTCCGACGTAAAGGTTTTTCGAGACGATCATTTCTGCATCGCGGCGACATTCCACTGGCATGACTTATGCCGCCAAGTGGAAGGTTTTCTGCCGCTGGTGTGCAGATCACAATGTGAATTACCGTGATCCGTCAATCGCTCAAATTGCGGATTTTCTGGTTTTTCTTTTTGACTCCAAGGGCCTCCAGCCTATTACGATTAAGGGCTATCGGTCTATGCTGTCTGATACTTTCTCTTATGTGGGAAAGCGGTGCATCGGTCGTAATCTTTTTCTCTCCAAACTTATTCGGCACTTTTCTTTGAAGAGGCCTCGAGTTTTGCGTCTTACACCCAAGTGGAACTTGGCATGGGTGATGCACTGTTTGGAGGGGGCGCCATTCGAGCCTTTATCTGAGACCGACATGCGTTTTCTCACCTATAAGACGGCTTTTCTTCTAGCGTTTGCTTCTGCTCGTCGAGTCAGTGAGCTTCATGCGCTGTCTGTTGATTCTGCCTTCTTCCGAAATGAGGCTAACAGTGTCACCTTCACTACTGATTGCGCTTTTCTGGCTAAGAATCAACTTCCTGATTCGGTACCTCCTCCCATCTGCATTCAGGCTCTTCTCTCTGTAGATGGCCAGAGGCCTCTTCTTTGTCCTGTTCGTGCGATCAAGACTTACATTACTCGCACTCAGTTCATTAGGAGGGGTCAGAAGAGATTCTGTCTCTCATTCCTAAGAGGCAGTCTATCTCTTCCCATTCTATTTCCAGGTGGATCTGTCTTGCAATCAAGCTGGCTTATTCTCACTTGTCTGCGTCGGATCTTGTTTCGAACAGGCTTAATGCTCATGAGGTTCATGCCATTTCTACATCCTGGGCGTTCTCCATTTCTGTTTCGCTCTGTGATGTTATGAATGCGGCTTACTGGAGGAATGCTTCTACCTTCTCCTCCTTTTATCTCCACCACCTTCAGCAGCAATCTGAGGACCTTTATTCTTTAGGCCCTCTCGTTGCTGCTCAGGCTGTTGTGCAACCTCGTTAAATTGTTTTTGTTGAGGTTGCGCTTCGCTCAGCCTTATTCTTTTCAGGTGCCTTCTCTCTATCTTCATTACAGGTTTTCGTTTTTGTTCTCTGCCATCCTTGCTTTCATTCTGCTACTCTTGTTGGTATTGGTTATGTGATTCACCTCCTCCTATTGTTTATTCAGCCAATTGTAAACAATTGTGAGTAGGTTGAAAAGAAATTAAAATTTTTTAGTAAATTTTGTTTCTTAACATACCTACCACAATTGTTTACCGGAGGCCCACACTCCTTGGGGATATCTTTGATATCGATGCCTCCCCACTAAATCACAAACTTCTCGTTGGCGGAAACACGGAATTGACGTCACGGTTGTTGCGCATGCGCTCGGTAAACGCAAGAGGTGTGCAGAGAGAGTACCTGTAATTTCGAGCGCTGGTCTCGCTCGACCCTTTTTTCGATCTTTTTCGTGCTTTTGCACTCTAGTACTTTTCCAACTCGTTTGGAAATGATTCTAAAAGCTTGAGTTAGTTCCGAAGTAGGGCTTGCACTTATGTTACAGCCAATTGTAAACAATTGTGGTAGGTATGTTAAGAAACAAAATTTACTAAAAAATTTTAATTTTTTTTTAGAATCTGGTAAGGGTTGGTTCCAGTTTTCTCCACTGAGAACTGGAGAAAAAAAAAAAAAAAATATTGTGTATACAGTACAAGTCAAAAAATGCTGTAGCATATCTGGAATAAACTAAGTAAACTGCTGCTCCTGCCCCGACAAGATCAGAATCTGACATTTTCTGAAAAGCTATCAGTGAGAGCTTTCCAGAAAATGATGTCAGCTTCTGGTCTTATCAGTACAGGAAGAGAAAGATAAATATTTTATAGGATTATCCAACATAACTTATTTTGACTTGTACTGTGAACAGTTGATATATGTATTATTAGTCTCAAGATACTTATCAGAAAATAGTGATTGATGATGACAGGTGTTTAACCAGGGAAGTTTTTGTTTTTCTTCACTTCTCATCATGTCAGCTTAGCTGACAGTAATTACTGTATATTTTTTAAGATTTGACAAAATTGGAGTAAAATGTGTTTGTAACCCTTTACCTATCCAAAACTATTTTGAAAGAGAATACTGACAGAGAAAATTGTAATTTTCAAAATATTTAACCTTCTTTTACTAATTTTTTTTTGTTGAAACAGAATTCATAAATGTGTGCATTTTCAAGAAAATCTTCTTTGAAACTGCAAGGCCAAATGGTTTGAAAACTTAGTGTGACTGATGACTGTAACCCCCTCTACCAATCATCCTCATTTTAATCTTCATCGGGTTGCAATTACGGCTGCAATTGTGGCTTATAGTTACTATATAAACCCTCTAGGAAATCACATTTTCATCATCTTCATTGAAAGTACTGAGCCAATGTGAACCAGACGTGGCAGGCATTGTCTATGAGAGGTTCTCTACAACTGTTACTCATTTTATTCCTGTTGGGTGAAAAAACATGGCCGCCAGAAGCATTCTTTGATTCTGATTGGTCAATTTTGAAAACTCTTCTCTGAAAACCACAGGGTCAGTTGTTTTTAAACTTTGCATGGTTGATAACTGGGACTTGTTTCACCAGCATTGCTCATTTTAATGTTGATTGTATTGCAAACATGGCCACAATTGCCGTTTATGGTTACTGCAGAAAAACCTTTGGGAAATCACATTTTCATCTTCTCTTTGGAACAACTGAGCTGGCGTGAACCAAAACTTGGCAAGAATGGTCTATAGGAGGCCCTCTACAAACGATCCTCTTTTTGTTTCCATTGGTTGGAAAATCTGGCCACCAGAGAAATAGGGCCACTAGAGACATTCTATGATTCTGTTTGATGGATTCAAATGTTTTGAAACTTCACATAATTGAAGACTGGGACACCTATTATCCTCATGTAATGTTGATGTAATATTGCAAATATGGCCACAATTGCAGCTCATAGTTACCATGGAAAGCCTAAGGGAAATCACATTTTTAGCTCACCTGAGCAAAGCTCAAGGGGAGCCTAACTGATCACTTTCCGTCCGTCGTTCGTTGTTAACTTTACATTATCGACTTCTTCTCACAAACCTCTGAACCAAATGCAACAAAATTTGCTGTGCATGTTACCTATCATATGTCAATTCAAGTTTGTTCAAATCAAGTTGACCCACCCCTCTGTAGGGCCACGCCCAAAAAGTGTGCTTGAATCTTAAAAAATCTTCTCATGAACCAGCCATAGCAGAGACTTGATATTTGGTTTGCAGCTTCCTTTTGAGGTGTAGACTCAGATTGTTCAAGAGAAATTCGAGGAGCTATATTTGCCTTCGTTATGGGAGGGGCAAGAATTTTCGCCAAGCCCAAATTTCTATTTTCCAAACCGAGAGGCAAATTTGAACCAAATTTTATATGAGGGCATATTGGGTCATATGTGCTTAATTTATGCCCAATTTTTTTTTCCATCGCCCCATGGGAACCACAGGAGCTAAAAATAGAAAAAAATTAAAACACCCATATCTCCAAAACTACACGGCACTGAGAATTCTTATTTGGAGTGAACCTTCCTTAGGACGAACAGAATGGAATTGTCAAAGAATATTGCTATTGGTTTTATCATGGGGTACTTTTTTGGGACTTTGAAAAAGTGCCGAGTCAGCATTTTTTAACACTGTGGGTAATGGGAAAACATTTAACACTACTTTTCTCCCAAACCACTGCTCCAAAAGCTTTCAAATTTCACATATAACATCTTTGGAAGATTGTTTCACATTTTTATTGAAATCAATTCCCTGGGTCCTCCATATTTGGGCTCTCTAAGGGAGCCCAAATGTTTAAATTAGTGCAGAATGAGGAATATTCTTGAAATCTTCTTCATCAGATCTACCAATAAAAATCTTTTGATATTTGGTATGCAGTGTGCTTAGGATGGTGAGATTCAAATTTGTTCAAGCCAAATCCCTGGGTTTATATTTGGGCTGAAAAGTTGGTGTCCCGGTCCACGTTAGAAATTTTGGACCAAAATCCAGAAATTAGTTTTTTTTGTTTTTTATGCGTTTTGGTCAATTTTAAGACAAAAAAAATATAATTTTCAAACACAAAACAATTTACCATACCTTCAGTACTAATTTGATCTGTTAATTGCATATGAGTTGTAGAGTAAACTCCTGTTAATTGTATATAAATTTTTGTAATATGTCGAAAAAAATTGCTGACACGCACCAAATTCCTCTTATTTATCAACCTTTTCTGGGCCCATTCATTCAATACAGACATTTATTCTATTATATCTTGTTTGACAGAGCTCTGTGAGATCTGTCAAACAAGATATAATAGAATAAATTCTCAGTTTACCTCCAGAACACAAGAAACTGACCAAATCCCTGTTAATTGTATACTCCAGTTAATTGAATAATTTTCACTGGCAAAATGGATATTCAATTAAGAGGATTCTACTGTAACAGTACTTTTGTGTGTATTTTACTTCAGTTGAATGTATTTGTCTTAGTTAATTTCAAGTGAAAAAAGACATTGCGATGAACCGTTGCTCATGGCAATGAGATGCTTTCTTTGACAGTGGACATGAGAATCGTCGACAGTAGACATATGCACCCCCCCGGCAACATAAAATAAAATCAACGAGGCAAAGACCAATCACTGCAAGGTATTGCGGTTGGTTTTTGGAGATTGCCAAATGTTTCTCGAAACTTCACATGCTTGATGACTTGGAGACCCTCTACCAATGATCCTCATTTAAACATGATCTCCCTGTCGGAACCCCGGGGAGTGACATAGTACCTGTTCACTGTGGTAAACAGGCTCTGTTTTACTGTTAAATAGTACCCATTCACCAATGCTTGGGAGGTGCAATCCCTCTCTAAAACATGGGCAACATGGCTTTTTAACACTCACCTCTGGTCTTGAGTTGATACTCATGTTGTGGTCATGATTAGCCATTGTGCAAAAATATGTGATCTTAAAACACCAATAAATGAATAAATCATGATCAGGTTGCAAATATGGCTGCAATTGCGGCTTATAGTGCCTGTAGAAATCCTATGGGAAATCACATTTTCATCTTCTCTGGAACTACGGAGCCAGTATGAGAGGATGGAAGTACATGGATGCCAGAGGCTGTATTCTAATGCTCAACCCAATGCCTCTCCTTTCCGCATGAAGATCATCACTGTCAGCAAAATGCTTGTTTTTTTGAGAATCTGGTAAGGGTTGGTTTCAGTTTTCTCCCCTGAGAACTGGGGAAAAACCACAAAAATATTGTGTATACAGTACAGGTCAAAATGAGTTTTAGCATAACTGCAATAAACCAAGTATACTGCTGCTCCTGCACTGATAAGATCAGAAACTGGCATCATTTTCTGGAAAGCTATCAGTGAGAGCTTTCCAGAAAATGATATTAGCTTCTCATATTAAATGTGTAGAAGAGAAAGCATCATAGTTTATCCTTGTTACCCAACAACTTATTTTGACTTGTACCTTAAACAAGTTTGCAGCTGTACATGTAATTATGTTAATATTACTCTCATGCTTCTTATCAAAAATGATGATTGTTGATAGGTGTTTGGAAGTTTTTTGTTTATTTTGTGTACCATTATGTTGAGTGGACGAGTCAATTATGATATCAGTTAAGATGTGACTAGAATGTTGTGTTTTCTGTAACATTTGTAATATTGAAGTTGTATGATGCATGATTTAGAGATATACACGCACCATGTCAGACATGTGTTTCTCCAGTGTTTGCATGCACTCTACAGTCAACATTGGAGAAAAACATCAAGGGAAATAATTGAATTAAAAAATGAATGTGACAAACTGAAAACATGTTTGTGATAGTCATCCGACTTAAAATAGTTGCTGCGTAAAAATCAGCATTGAAAAAAAGAATATTTTTTTTAGTTTTTCATCCAATTTTAATTTTTTATGTACTGTGATGTTTGCATCATGAAGTACTACAGATTATCAGCTGAACATATTTTATGTGTACATGTTGCCAGTGCAATGTTGCAGCTGTATAGCACCATGAATGTTTGAATGCTTCGGTCAGATTGGAAATGGTGACATTCTCGTACGGATTGCTGATGGTAAATTCCATAATACAGTACATGGAGAGTGTATTATCACTAAATCACCCACAGAGTGGAGGTTCCACCCGAGCAATAATTGCAAATTTGTTGCAAAGCATAACCATCACCAGCAAAGTTTCAGCAAATGGACCTCCGGGTTAAACCCGGAGGTCCATTGGCTGAAATATTGCTTGTGGGTTTTTTTCGATATGTACAAAATTTGAAAGTTACAGCTTGGGTGATAGCTCCACCACGCGGGTGATTTAGTTACAATCATCTCTCCACGAACTGTATCTCTGCTCTGCAAATCCCTAAAATATTCTGCATTGCACTAAACCCTTTACATAACGAATCTCCTGCATCTGCCCATGTAATTGGCAAATTGAGCAGTTGAAAAAAAAATTCTAATATTTCAATGAAACCATATCATGTGCCCCCTCATTGGAACGAGCTCATCGAGCTCGTTCCAATGAGGATCATGTGATATGGTTTTGTTGAAACTTTAGGAAAAATTTTTAAAAATAGCAATTGAAATAATGAATTTTGATATTCTCTGTGTTGGTTAAAGGGTTAATGCATCCCTAAAACATTCTGCTATGCACTAAATATATTTTCAATGGAATGGGCAGACATCAATGAGATTTTTAGCTCACCTGAGCAAAGCTCAGGAGGAGCTTCACTAATCACTTCCGTCTGTCATCCATCTGTCTGTTGTTGTCTGACATTAACTTTATATTATCAACTTCTTCTCACAAACTACTTGATCAAATTGAACCAAATCTGGTGTGCATGTTCCCTATCATACATGTATGTCAATTCTAGTTTGGTCAAATAAAAGTGCTATTTTCAATTGGGAGGGAGTTTTGGAAAATACTCCAAAATTCGGAAAAAAATCTTCTCATGACCCAGTAGGTACAGTGACTTGATATTTGGTATGAAATTTCCTTCTAATATGCAGAATCAAGTTTGTTCACACGAAGTTTGTGCAGCAATACTTGCCTTCGTAATGGGAGGGGCAGGATTTTGGGCCCCACCCAAAATTTCTATTTTCTGAACCAATGGTCCAATTTGAACGAAATTCGGTATGTGGTATTATTGAATCATATGTACCTGATTCAAGCTAAAAAAAATCCCCATGAAAACCCCAGGAGCTAAAAGTAGAAAATAGTTTCAAATGCTCATATTTCCCAAACCACAAACATTCTTACGACCAGTTGCATCATATGATAAAATAATTGTCATCGGTTTTCTGAAGAGGTTGGTGGGGGGAGGGGCATAGAAAAAATGCTGAGACGGCATATTTGCAAATATTAAAAAGATTTCGTCTTCAGAACCACTGATCAGAATCTTCTGATATTTGACATACAGCATCGAGGGGGGGGGGGGGGGGAGGGGGCGAGGTCAGATACAAGTGTGTTCAATTTAAGCCTCTTGGTTCGTATTTGGGCTCAATACAGGAGCCAAAATTTTAACTTATGGCAATATGGGAAATAAACTTTAAAAATCTTCTTCAGAATGTTTTATTTTTTGGTAAACATAATTGTTATGAGTGTGGGATTAAAGTTTGTTCGCATCAAGTCTCTCAGTTAATATTTGGGCTTTCTATGGGGGCCCAAATTTTAACATAGTACAATATGAGGAAATTTCTGTAAAAACCTTCTTCAGATCCACCAAACCAGTCAGATTCAAGTTTGTTCAGATCATGTTTCTGGGTTAATATTTGGGCTCTCCATGGGGTTCTGAATTCTACCTTAGTGCAATAAGGGGACATTTCTTTAAAAATCTTCTTCAGATCCATAATACATTATCTTTTAATATTAGGTACGCAACATCTCTAGGAGGGTCAGATTGAAGTTTGTTCAAATCGAGTCGCTAGGTTTATATTTTGGCTCGCTATGGCAGGGGTGCCACTTGATGAAAACCTAATATTTAAAACTCACATATTGAGTGTCTGCTCCAAAATGTCTTGTGCAATATACTGCATCAACAAAGCTAAAAACATTCTTCTAAGGGATGCCCTAAAGTCACCCTATTATGCCCTCGTTTATAGTCACTTACTATATGCCATCCAGATTTGGGGTCACTCACCTGCTATTAATCACAGACGTTCGTCGTATTATCAGAATTTTACATTTTAAATTAACATTAGGTCTATACTATCTATACTAATATACAAGAAGGCCTGACACTCTTCAGACCGCGATTTTCAAAAAACGAGGGAATAGCGAATAATTTACCGATTTTGCTCAAATAAATGTCAGTTTGGCATTCTTTTCATGAAGCCACTGCCATTTCGACACCGAGTTGGGCAAAAATTAGTTTTTATCACCATTTTAATCGCATTTTCATATACTCAGGCGAAATATTTCATCTCCGGCAATCCTGCTTATCCGGTTCACTCGCAATGAATTCTCTCCCACTTGTTCATTAGTCGAAATAATAATTGACAGAAATATTTTTATTTCCAAGTATAACCTAAAAGTAAACACAAGCACGCGTTTTTTTGTGAACGACAATGTGTCTGACAGAGATTGAAAATGCTGCTGGAGAAGGCCATAATATCATGAAAACTGGGCAGACTGGAGTTGGAAAAACGTTCTTCCTGAACAAAATAGTTACAAAGTTGAAAGAGATGAACAAGAAAGTTAATACTCTTGGTACCACAGGAATGGCAAGTATGAATTTGCCAACTGGCTCCATGTCAGGACACCGATTTTTTGGTTTGGCTGATGGCAGATTTTCAAATGAATTTTTGTTGGAGAAAATCAGATATCATGATGTACATGACAGAATTTTGTCTGCAGACGTTATTGTGGTTGATGATATTTCCATGCTGTCACTGAAACTTTTCAAACAAATTGACAATATCTGCAGGAACATTCGAGAGAATATGAAACATGTGTTTGGAGGCATCCAGATGATACTCTGTGGAGATTTCTTCCAGCTGCGCACAGTGCCTAACAAAGATTATGATGATCTCGGATAATTCATAATATCAGCTGAAGAACTCAGATTCCATGTTTTTAAACTCACCACAGTTCATCGACAATCTGAAGGTATGTAATTTATAATACGAATGAGTTGAATTAATACAACAGTCATGGGGTGCGGTGGATTATTACAACCAGAATGACATTACTATCGAAGCAGTGAGACTTAAAAAAAATTTGTAAAAGATGGAAACATATTGGTAGTTCAGCGAATGGACCTCCATTTACCACATAGACGTTTGAGCAAAATGTTGTTCTTTTTTTTTTTTTTGGTGGGGGGGGGGGGGGGGGGGGGGGACAAGGGGGCTCCAAGATTCTGCTCAAAAAATGATTCTACAGGTATCATCGAGGTGCATAACGTGAGTGGGAAGATGTGCTGCCCTCCCCCCACCTCACCCGGTAGAATGTGAGGAGCCTCCCTGGGAACATTTAGACAAATTTTACGGTCTTAGACCAATTCTACAGCCTCGGCTGCCTTTCCGACCTTGTACTTGAGGAGGGAATCAGTCACATTTTGGAGTATACCTGTCTGAATTTGGTCAGAAAACTTCACCTGGTAAAAGTCTAAAATTGCAAAGTGAAAATAAATTTTTTGGGGCAGTTTTCACAATATTTTTAGCTCGAACAAGCCCGAAAAAAAATATGAAATTGCCCGAAAAATGCAAATTTTCTGAGACTCAGAGAGACTACACCCCAAAGTGCACCCTGCCCCCACACGCCTATAACTTTCCAGTGAAGAGACACACTTTCGAATATGTGACGTGTGGGAAGGGGGGGGGGGAGGGCTGACATAAAATGTTTTGTACATATACAGCTAATTTTAAACTAGTGATGTACATTAGCAGTTGAAATGAGTTTTAACATACAATGCATGTATAAACCACTAAAAACTTGGGATCACCTTAGATTTGTCAAAGTATTAATAATTGTAATTACCAATGAAGAGGTAGCATGAGAGAATTTTTCTGATTATCGTCCCACTTATTTCAGCTAGTACTGTACATTGAGAACTAGGGCTGTCACGATTTTTTAATTTAGGAATCGATTAATCGTCGCAAATAATCGACGATTAATCGTACCTAAATGATCCCCCACCTCCCTCCTCTCCCTCTCTTTGAAGTCGATAAAAATGAAGTTCAAGTCAGTTGACCTACCTCAAGGAAACAACGAAGACGATCCTTTTTAGGTGCATTCAAAGCTTTGATGTTCTGAACTTTTGAACTGTCAGTGTAATAATCAAGACCGGTCGGCAGTTGCGAACTTCGCAACTGCCGACCGGTCTTGCTTATTACACTGACGGTTCAAAAGTTCAGAACATCAAAGCTTTGATGAATGTACCTGAAAGACAATTGCTTCCAACAGCTTCTTGGGGGTTTAACATCGATGTTCTTAACTCTTCACCTTTAGAAACAATAGTTTTTTATCAAATTTTCTTTTAATTATTAAACGTCTAAAACGGGATACAATTTACCGATTATTCGACAACGAAAAATACTAATCGATTTCGCCATGACCGATCAACAGTCGATTAATCGTGACAGCCCTATTGAGAACTCAAACACCAGTGCCTTTGATGTGCATGAACTTCAATTGATACTTACAATAACTGGGTGATCAAAGGGATTTTGTCAGTTAACAAGGTGAGACTGAGGGACTGACTATTTTGTCTTTTTGTTTTCAAAAGATAAGGTGACATTTGATACATGCAACCTCATGCAAGATCTGGGTGGTAGTTCATCAGTACATACATGTACATGCATAAATTCGAAAAGCTGAAAACATTTTCTCAAGTTTTATTTTAAGATTGTATATTTATAATTTATTCACTGAGAAACATATATTATTGGCATGTTTTTATTTTTTTGCAAAATATACACTCCTAATTTCTCCTTTATCCAACACCCCCTCCCCACCTCCCACCCTCCCCCAAAAAAGAAAAATTAACCATAGCTGCAGAAAAGTGACCTTAAACACCATTACATAATAAGTAAATATTTGGAGTGGGGGTGATACAAGTATAAGCAGTTTTTTAATTTTATAAAATTGTGGAGAAATGTGCAAAAACAGCCACACAATACAGTTAAAACTAGAAGTCCTGTCATGAAATGCGCACAAATAGCACGTTGATATGTGCGTTAATGTACGCGTTATGGCCTAAGTGAAGCTATCAAATTCTGTACATATGGCCTGTGCACAAGCAATGTTTCAGCCAATGGACCTCCGGGTAACCCGGAGGTCCATTGGCAGAAACATTGCATGTGTTTGCTATGAGTAACCAGGAGAACCTGCCGTGCTTTGGATGCCATTCGATGTGGAAATTGCGCGCAATTCCAACGCGCAATTAAGCCTAGATAAGCGCGCTATTCGTGACAGGACTTCTAGTTTTAACTGTACATTATGGGGGTATCAGTACAGGTAAACCACTCAAAGGGTGGAGTTTCCACACTGATCGACACTGTTGGTTCATAATGTATGAGAAGAACAAGTCAAGTTCAATTTGGTCAACAAATTGCTTGTTATTTAGAGGTTTTTTCACAATCAGGTTTTATCCAGGTGAAAATAAAACTTAATGATTCTTTTAGTGGTCATCTTAACTTTATATTCTGAATGGCATGGGAATAGAAGTTATTAGACAGAATTAACTGGTTGAGTGGTAGATTTTTTTAATAGTGAAAATTTTCCCTCCAAATTGTTTTATCACAAATTATTGGACATTACCAACAGGCACGCTCCAGTAATTTGTAATAAAGCAAATTTTGCATTGATCAAATGTTATTTGCTTTTGGTTCACCATGAAGCATGAACCAAGAACATGAATACTACAGCATGATAGTGTTTCAGACATCTAGTCTAGCACTTATAATGCTAATAAATACCATTCTGCTTCCAGAGTCATTGATAAAAGCCGTACATGACCTCAGCCAGATTTGCCATCCAAAACATTTGAACGGCATATTACAAAACTAGAATCCTGTAAGAGTGTGGGAAATTTCATCATATCACAACAAAATATCTGTGATATACAAGCATTTCATTCATCAAAAGAGATGGAATAAGTGTTGTTATATTTTTTTTAATTTAAACAATTATATATATATTCACTGAAATTATTGTTGTATTTGTCGGAAGAACTGAGAAAGCATTTGTTCAACTTAGTATTGGTTTAAAATCAAGTGGTGAGTTGGTGTTCAACCAACACACTACTTGATTTTATGGGGGTGAGGGGTTCTTTTTATGGTGCGCTTGTACATGCATGTCCACATTTTCTTTGTGACAAAAACCCCAATACCATTCCACCTGAAGTACTCTCAATCAGTTCTTTTCAGAAAACACAATACAATTTTATTAACCCATCACCTGATACAGGCTGCTTCTCGGATGTGACCTTTGTTATAGAAATGTACCAAACAGTGCAGGTGCTCGTCATATAATTATCAGAATTTTACATTTTCAATCATTTTTAATATATTATAAATGATCGAAAATGTAAAGTTCTGAAAATATGGTGAGTGTCTGTGCCAAACAGGCCTATTCCTTTATAAATTATTTTAGGATTCCAAACACAGACGCTTGTCATATTATCCGAATTTTACGTATTAACTCGTTTTTATATTGCATATACTGTCAACACTGAAAGCCCACTTTTTAGTGTTGATAGCATAATATGAAAAGGAGTGAATACCTAGAAAATTCTGACACTACAATGACTACCTGTGACCCCAGACCCTTGAATTTTTCATCAAATCAAGTCAAGTCTGCTTCACAGTAGCCATGACTTAATTCAATTGAAAATAATTATCTTAAAATTGGTTTTATTGGTCAACTTTGTAGGATCTGTAATACTTGATCTGTATATGTTTTTTTATAAACCCAATCTCCCTTTGATGAGCCCAAAATGCAAGTTCATTGACATTAAGTCTTTAGTCAACATGGGGAGCAGAAAATACTTGAAAAATAAATTCTTGAATAACCAAGAATTGTAATTTTTGGCCTGAGAAACATGGGTTATGACCACTCATTGGAATGGGTTCAGAGAGCTCATTAGGGGGTCATATTCTATGTTTCTGACACAAAAATCAAAAACATCATACAATTTGTGTAGTGATTTTTATTGAAAAAAAAACCCCTCCATTTTGCACACAAATTCTGGTAAAAAGAGGCGAAAATTTCCGACAGATTACCATAGGGAATGCCACCCACCAACACTCCAAGTTCCCCTGCCCCCCTCCCCCCCCCCCCCCCCCCCCCCCCACACACACACACTCTAATGTGTGGTCTGAATATATAAATTGAACTCCCTCGAACACTGATATCGAAATAAAAAAAATTCCCAGCACAAAATATTTTTCACAATCCAACCTGGAATTTGACCAAATGAACCTTGTTGAACAGAGCTTGATGAGCTCTGTCCAACAAAACTGAATTTGTTAAATTTCTACTTGCATATGGAAAAATATTTTTCATGTTGAAAATTTTATATTATGTCAATGTGCTGTGTGCAAGGGGACAGGAAATACATTTATCAAAGCCTTACTGTAAAATATGGGAGGGGTGGGCGGTGGCCAGTTTCAAAATGGATTTTCCTCCAATACTCCCCAGAATTTTGATTTCTTATTCAGCGCATAATTTATCAACTACTTCTACTGTTTTTTTTTGTTCATGTTTTGCTACTTGCTATTCTTCTCCATGGTACTACAGTGTGTACACCCCCCCCCCCCCCCCCCCCCCCCCCATCATTCTTCCACACACACACACACACACACACACACACACACACACACACTCTCTTATCAACCCCATGGCTAACAGAATTGGAGTGACTGCTACTGTAAGATTACAGAAGGTTTATATCATTTCTTACCATGATACTATCATTGGCTGTTCTGAAGATGTAGACATAATTTTTTTCACGTCTTTTTAGACGTTTTTGATGGTCTGTTCGCAGTGTCTGAACTTCTGAACGCTTGCAGGATTTTGAATTTTACGCACATCGTGGAGGTTGTTGCTATTTGTAACCGACCAATGAACGACCGGGAGAGAATTCATTGTGAGTGAACCGGATAAGCAGGGTTGCCGGAAATGAAATATTTCGCCTTAGTATATGAAAATGCGATTAAAATGGTGATAAAAACTAATTCTTGCCCAGCTCGGTGTCAATACTATTAAATTAAAATCTTTAATAACTTAAAAAATAAAATTTAGAATTTTAGAATTATTTACAAATAAAAATAATGGATAAACAAAGTCAAGCTCGATCGAAAAGGAAACTCTCCAATGAATTCCATGAAAATGATGAAACCGTGGACGTCGAAGACGAAAATGGTTTCTGTATGACTATTGATCGGCATGTCAAGAAGACAAAAATCATCAAGAAAAATTCACAGAGCACCGCTACTGAAAAGGACTCGGTGGTCACACCAAGAAATGGGGACTCTGTTAACAGAGTCTACATCACCGGAAATAGTGAATGCGACAGCTAGCCCAACCGATAGAGCGACGTACGCCGATAAAGTAAAAGCCAAAACGCCCCCTAAGGTGACCAATAAAACCAACAAGACACAGGGCCACCCGCAACCAAACCCCTGTGTCGTAATCACACGCGTCCACCCCAAAACGGAAAAAAACTCGATTGATAAAGCCCTTCCAGGATGCTCGTGGGAGAGACTAATCTCCAAAGATACTTGGAAAATAAAAGTAAAATGCCCTAATAGAGCAACGAAATTAAATTTGATAAGCAAAGGGGTAATTATTAATGGCAAAAAATACGAAACCGAGGAATATCGTGTTCTTCCGCAACCCATATTCAGTTATCGGATTATTATCAATTGCATCTTGTTTGTTTTCACAATTGTTTTCAAGTGTCGTCTGCTGGTTCAAGGCCGATGAGGGGGTGGGGATGGGAACGTGATCTGTTAGTAGGCCCTATGCATGTATTTGTGCTTTTTAATATATTGTACCATTTGTGCTATTTATATGTGCTATAGTTTTAATTCTATTGTATCTTGTTTGACAGAGGTCGCTGAGCTCTGACAAACAAGATATAATAATTAGTTATAGACAATGTAACCCATATTCAGTTGGTAGTGCGTATTATACCATTGTGCTATTTATATGTGCTATGTAATTAGTTGTTATATTAATAAAAGTCTGGTAAACTGTCTTTGAAGTTGTTGCTTTTATTTATCATCCAATAATTTGTCCACATGGGTTAAAAAATATATCGTCCAATAATTTACACAAAATGAACCCAACCCATTTATAAATGTCATTTATAAACGAGTTTTGGTTCATATTGTATAAATCAATGGGCGATTTTGGGAAGCATTAATGTGGTCCGAATCGTCCAGAAAATTTGAACCCGTCACGTTGTCTCGATCGTCCAATAATTTACACAAAATGAACCCAACCCGTTTATAAATGTCATTTATAAATGAGATTTGGTTCATATTGTGTAAATCAATGGGCGATTTGGGAAACATTAATGTGGTCCGAATCGTCCAGCCATCTGGTCCGAATCGTCCAGACATCTGGTCCGAATCGTCCAACTATCTGGTCCGAATCGTCCAGCTATCTGGTCCGAATCGTCCAGCTATCTGGTCCGAATCGTCCACACATCTGGTCCGAATCGTCCAAAAAAAATCTGGTCCGAATCGTACATGGTCCGAATCGTCCAGACCCCGATAGTATAGCAGTCCTACTATTTAACCAACACAAACGAACAGAAGAGAAAATAATAGGAAATACAAGTTAAAAATGGTTGAGGGTGCATATGCAGGTATATGTGGGTATATATTATTCGTTTGTAAAATTTTATTCACTTCTGATGAGTATTTTGATGATTAATAAGGTTTATAAAATGTACGACGGCGCGAAATTCTTGTGTTCGTTAAGTAGTAGCCTGTTTGAAGCTGTCGACAAGATGCGACAAAGGTGTGAAATCAATTAGCTGTCTATCTGAGGAAGAATGTCACTGAGGAAAACAGCGAAATTTAGGTTTAAGGGGATGGCAAGCGCCTATTTTAATCGTGTGTAAAATTGTATCCACGTCTGATGAGTATGTTAGTGATAAATAAAGATTATAGCCATTATTTGGATTGACAAACATGCATCAAACTCTCGCTTTGGATTCCGAGGACGCATCACGGCGAGTCGGGGACAAACCGTGATCTACCCTTAGAAAGCGGAGCAAGACTCGGGGACATGTAGCATATTGTACACCCACATAATGATAATAATCTAAAGATCTTACAATATCTTGGGGACAAGTCATTAAAGCCCAGTTTAAGCTTTCCTGAAAACTTTCCCCGAACAAGCTCACCCTCCACCAACGCAGGCTCCCACTAACGAGAGAGGAGAACCAAGCGCGTAGCCAGGAAAAAGTCTCAGTTCTGGAGGTAAACTGAGCATTTATTCTATTATATCTTGTTTGACAGAGCTCATAGAGCTCTGTCAAACAAGATATAATAGAATAAATGCCTGTATTGGATGTAGTGAGGCCAAAAAGGTTGATAAATAAGGGGAATTTGGTGTGTGTCACAGTAATTTATATACAATTAACAGGAGTTTACTCTACAATCCATATGCAATTGACAGATCAAATTTGTACTGAAGGTATGGTAAATGGTTTTGTGGTTGAAAATTATATTCAATTAACAGGGATATACAGTTAAGAGATATCCAATTAAGTGGGCCCCACTGTACTGCAATGCAAAGTTCGTACCCCATTCAGTTTTATTGTTAGTTCTCCTGATTTTGAACGCAGTGAGCGTTACAGTTCTTTTTAGCGTGTTTTTCTTTTTTAGGTGTGTGTGTGGGGGGGGGGGGGGGGGGTGGGGGGGGGGGGGGCAATCTGATCTTAGGCACCAGAACTATACTATACGAGGCCAAGGGAATAATTCTTTACACTGTGGCACCATAAGTGCAAAGATTTGAAAACGTGGCCCTGACAAGAAACCATCACCCTAATCGAATTCTAGTATCTCATCCGCCATGACCCTTCACACATTAACTTATTATGTCATCAACAAAACTTGGGTACTAATTATATCTGTAAGCTGAGACAGGGACTGTGACATCCTGCCGTCAGAAAAAAGTCTGCTCCGAGAAAGAGTTATTGTAAGTAACATGGAGTTGTCAGGAAGACCGCCATCCGGCAGTGATGTCTCCAACCAACGTGCCTACTCACACACATTATGCGTTATGAAATCCACTGCACCTCTGTATGCTCACTTCCACAATTTTTGACTTTTCATTTTGTTAACTTTTTGTGTTGTTTGTTTGTGAGATGGTATATTGTTGAATAAAGTTCATTTCATTTAATTTCATTTCTCTCTTATATACATAATCATAGGAAAATAATCGTAGGAAAATACATAATTTCCTTTAAAAAACCATAACCGTCTAATACACTATTGTTCATGATCGTTGCACGTGTTGAACACCTGTGATATTTTTGTGACATCAAGGCTGTCTGTTAGCTCGGTGGGATAATCAAGGATCATATTCATCTTTGTAGTTGTGTACATGTGCAGTACGTGGAGAGTGGATTGTAATTAAATCACCCGCGGAGTGGAGTTATCATCCAAGCTATAACTTTCAAATTTGTATATATCGACAAAAACACAAGCAATGTTTCAGCCAATGGACCTCCGGGTTTAACCCGGAGGTCCATTGGCTGAAACTTTGCTGGTGCTGGTTATGCTTTGCAACAAATTTGCAACTATTGCTCGGGTGGAATCTCCACTCTCCCGGTGATTTAGTGATAATACACTCTCCACGTACTGTATTATTACTTTTTACCGATTCTAGGAGATGTGTAAAAAAGAAATATGCTAAAATTTGAAACTTTCTGACCACAACACACGAATCTCAATTGATTTCGTTCCATCATCCATCGACAGCAGAAAAAGGGGTCTTGAAATGCGATTTTTAAAAAAAAAATTCTAAGGCAGATATGTTCAGAGGTTGTGTAAAAAAATATGCTGTTTGTTGGTGTTCAGAATTCGCAAATGTATCACGTTTTATTTAATGCTCAGGCATCAATTCACGCTGAAAAATTAAGTCATATTCCCCTGTCGGTCGGCAAAACGAAATATCAAAATGATATTTAGAAATCGATATTTCATCGTAGGTTCGGATGACGAATCACATGTACTTTAAATTCTACGTATTTATGCTCGTTTAATGGGCCGATAAACATTTACATGCAATCATCACAGAGTCAGCACATCAGTAATGAATTCCAGAGTCCCAAATACAAACGAATTCGAATAATTGATAGTGACAGTGACTTAATCAATTCATTAAATCAGCGGTTTCAAAGTTTGACTTTCTCATTCACCTTCCAGCGAAAAGCCGAAATCACTTTCAAATTTCTTCAGTTCAACTTCACACGTCTTCAGTGCATTGAGTTCAAAAAAAATAAAATGACGTGTCTTGTTATTGAAAATAAGAAAGTGGTGTTTTTTGTTATTGTTCTATTTCTTCGAAACACATTGCGATTATTTCAATTCGCCAGCCTTGGTAAATCGTAAAGTTAGGGGAGAAATAAGACGACACTACTTTTTGTGCGGATATTCACACATTCCAATGGTTGGAGTTTGGTTGTTGTAATTTTTGTATGGACGCCGGTTCGGCACATAAATTTTGCGCCTTAATGGCAAATAAAGGCCACAAATTGGAGAGTTTGTAGTCGTAGAGCATTAAATAAAAAGAAAATTCACGAAAATTTGATGCGTCGCTCGTGAAGATTCTCATATTTCTTTGTAGCCACTCACGAGATATTTTCGGTATTCATCAAATTTTCGTGAATATCCTCTATATATCTCGATGGTTTTTAGACACGGAAATTGTAAATGGGGAAAAATGCCTGTTTTTTCACACACAACAAAAAATTACAAACCCCAGAAAACTGTGTCATAAACTAGTAGAGAAAATCGCGTCAATTGTTCTCTGAAATTGCATTGCTTGCGCGGTGTTTTCTATGGAAATCCTGGACCGAGATACGAGACACGAACCGACGTACGACATACGAGATACGAGATATGACATACGACATACGAGATACGAGACACGAACCGACATACGAGATATGACATACGACATAGGAGATACGAGATATAACATACGAGATACGAAAAGTACTTCCGTGTCGGAGAAAAAGTGTAGTCGGGAATTAAATTATCATTTTCTCATTTATTTGTTGGTTGTTTTCTATGAAATTTGGAAAGTATACTTTAGGGATGATACGAACGAAATATATATGCCAAAAAGAGAAGTTTGTACAATGTTATTTTAGGATGTTAAAAGACATTTTCTCTTTCAAACACACTAAAAAGTGTAGCTGACTCGGTGCCGTGTTATAGCTTATTAATTGGCTTTCGCTGTGTTGACACAGCTAGGCGGGCTGGGCTGATTATCTTGGTTCTTTTATGATTATGAGGAGATTTGTGGGGTGTAGATGTGATTGATAGATTTTCTTTCATTACTTTTTTTCCACTTATATGGAGTAAAGTACTAGAGTAAGAGTATAATAAGATTATTTCAAATAAGATTATGTTAAATGTCCGTGGTGGGTAGTTACACGTTCACATTCTCTCTCTCTCTCTCCCTCTCTCTCTCTCTCTCTCTCTCTCTCTCTCTCTCTCTCTCTCTCTCCCGTGCGCCCTCCCAATTTCACTCTCTGTTTCACTAATCGGTTGCGATGAATGAAAGAATGAATGAAAGGTTTTAGCGCACCGAAAGCGCGCAGGAACGATGTGGGACTTCAAAATCCCTTGCGACCCGGTTAACTTTATTTTATTTTACTTGCATCACATAGACCTAGCTTTCCTATTGCCTCACATGTAGACAGAAGGGGTGAGAGCGCGGTTACGTTTTCCTGTAGTGTAAATTGGGACTGATAGATTGTCAATAATTGTTCTGGTTCTGGTTACTGGTCAATTAGCACCTTGCCGTCAACTAGTCAACAACTTAAGATTTTCAGCAGTTTTTCCAGGAAAGTGATTACTATCATATTCTGGAAAATTAAAAAGAGATAAACACATTAGCACTAATATTAAATCACCCAAGAAATAAAAATGTCGCAATATATGAAGTCATCCACCCTTAGCATTCAGGAAAAGAAAAGAGAGGAAAAGAAAGAAAAAATAAAAAGGAGAGAGAGAAAGCTGCAAGAAGATAATCTACGGGAAATGAGGTTAGTGGTGGCAGTCTTAATAAAAGTTCGGGGGGGGGGGGCAAATGAATAAGGAGTAGGAGGGGATTAATGAATCATTCTTAAAGCAGTTAGGGGGATTAATAGCACAGATTGCTGAGCTAAGGGAAGAGTTAAAGGCCAAAGATGCTGAGATGAAGGAGACGTTGAAGGTCAAAGATGACCAAATAGCAGAGATGTTCAGAAACTCTTTTTCTATGCCATCTCCGCTACCCCCTGGGTCTCCAGCTAAATAGATTCAAGCCGTGGCAGAAATTCACTCTGTCCCAGCCAACAAAGCTGACCGCCCAACAAAGGCCCTAGCTCCTTCTGAAGGCATTTTCTCAAGTGAGGAAAACAATAACGTTAATAACCATGAAGTTGGAAAAATAACTGACAGGGAATCCATGAGTTCAGTAGCTACAGCATCAGAAGAGGGCAGCAGTCCAAAATCTTATGCTGAGGCTGCACGAACTCGTGGAAACGGTTTATTCCCAACTGGCCGAACCCCAACAAGACGAATGTCGAAAATGGTCATCCCAACAAGCCGAATCCCAACAGGACGAATTTTATTAAAATTACTATATAACCCATTTATTTTTAGGGTTTTTCTGCAAAAATGTGTATCAGGGGGTATTTTGAAGGAAAAGAAATATAAAACGATTACCTGAAATTCATAGTTTATTGTGAATGAACTCTAAACAATTTCCTTTGTACGACGGTACCAAACCCAAAAATTATATTACGGACTTTGGATCCAAGCTTGGACAATGGTAAATGGACAATGGTAAAATGTGTGCATGTACCTCTACCACGTCGAACAATTTGGCAGTCCGACATTATGTCATTTGTATGAGTATTAATTTAAAGTTGAAGAATGAAAGGCCAAAGGCGCACAGGGACGATGTGGGATTGAAATCCCTTGCGACCCTAATAACTTTATTTGTTTTGTAGCTTTATTTGCTTATAAATCCACGAGAGTCGGGGGCGAGAGCCAATAATCTTATAAAGTTTGAGTGTGCGACTGACAGTAGGATAGTGGGTTGAGATCCCCGAGAACTTCGAACTGAAAAGTGGCTAGGAATTTGCATAATTACAAGAGTTCTGCTCTGTGTTTGCTAAGAGAAGTGGGCAAATTTATGGTAATACTGAAACCGCAGTTTGGTGGTTATTTTAGAAAAAAAGGAAAAGAAACCCAAACAATAGCTGGTTTGGGATTAGCCCCAGCATATTACCCTTAACGGTTACAAAAAGGAAAAAATCCACCAATATGTGTTTTTGAAAGCTGGGAGTCATCCATCAGCCTATAAGGGAGAGTGGATGCTGAGTATTGGCCCTCTGGTCTGCCTTCGGGGGAATAGATGACGGGGTGATTAGAGGGACCCCCCCCCCAAAAAAAAAAACAAAAAAAACGCACACACCTGATATCTACCGTGATCCCAAATTTGATACCGATCCAGAAGAAGAGAACGACGATGACCTCGTCACCCCATCTCAAATGACGAAATCATCAATGATATCAGAAAATGCAAAAATTCCTCTTCACCCGGGGAAGACAAGTCAGTTTCAAAATTCTCAAACAGAGCCCAAACCCTTTAATTGATAAACTCAACAAGCTATTCAATGCATGCATCACCCAATACCACTTTCCAAAATGCTGGAAAAGAGCCATCGGTGTCATGATACCGAAACCAGACAAAGACAACTCAGATCCGGCAAGCTACCGCCCAATCAGTCGTCTCAGCTGCATTGGCAAGGTATTCGAAAGAATCATTTCCTGAGGGAGCACCTCGAAGAAACTGACTTCTTCAATAAATGGCAAAGAGCATATAGAAACCTCAAAAAGGCATTGAACATGTCTACCGCCTAGTCCACCAAATGAAAACCGCGATAAACAACCAACAAATTGGCGCGGCAATCTTATTAGAGGTAGAAAAGGAGTTCGATTCCGTGTGGCACAGTGGAATGCGCTACAAGCTATCCAAAATGAAACTCCCAATAAAACTATTGAGATTACTCTCCTCCTTCCTCAACGACCGAGAAATAAAAGTCAGAGTAAACAGCGAAATGTCCGATAGCGTTCCACTGAAAGCGGGCACCTCAAGGATCCGTCTTAAGCCCCTAGTATACATCATCTACGTTAATGATCTCAAAATCTCCGAGGATCGCGTTCAAATCTCTTAGTTAGCGGGCGATAAGGGCCTCTGGGACTCTACCAACTAAGTGGAAAGCACTACTAAGTGGAAAGCACTTGTCCTTAAATCCCAATTTGCAACTTATTTGATTGGCAAATAAAAATATGTTTAACCTAACTCTACCAATACCGCCAACTTAGTTTAAAAACCCCTCCAACGCGCCCTGGACTACATTGAGGTATGGTGTGCCAAATGGAGAATCAAGCTAAACGCCAGCAAAACCTAAAGAATAACGTTCACGTGCAAGAAAAAGAATCGCGACTTCAATCTAAAACTAAAGGACAAAATCCTCCCCGAACTCACCATCGACCAAAACCTAGCCTTTAATAAACACACCAGCGACATTGCCAACAAAGCGACAAAACGCATTAACTTAATAATGAAAGTGTCAATGACACTGTAGCTCAACTTGTCAAGACATGTACATTTACAGTATGTGACACAGCAATGACAAACATCTTGGTAATGACCTGATAACAAAGGTACATATAAAGTATTGTAACGGTCTGTACATAAATACTGACCGTAGCCTGTAACAAATGTATAGGTAAAGTATTGTAAAGGTGGGTGACAGTCAGATGCTAAACTAGAAAAGAAATCTTGGAGTCCCAGAGTGGGTCTGACTGAACCCCAAAATATTTGTTCTCATAGCACAGTGATAACAAAGGCACCCCAAAACACACTCGTTCCTGTCCCAAGGTGAAAACAAAGGTACCCAAGAAGTTTAGTGAAGATCAATTCATAAATACGAGCTGTATAGAAGTTGTGACAAAAACATGATTGGAACTAATTTCGGTACAAAATGGCCACTGGCAGCCATCTTGGATTTTGGACAGCACCCAGAAACACTCGTTCTCGTCCCAAGGTGATAACAAAGGTACCCAAGAAGTTTCGTGAAGATCGGTTGATAAATACAGCCTCTTGCCCGAGCCGTATTGACATGTGCACTTACAGTGTATAAGTAGCACTGAATAAGTCAAAGTTCATCTAATTTGCATAATTTCTGCACGAAAAAAAACCCTTAGAATATGTGATGTATTCCATGTTGCTAAACATTCATACAAAAATTTATTCAAATCAGAACTTTCATACAGAAGTTCTGTACAAAAGACTGATGGCACTAATTTTGGTACCAAATGGCTGCTGGTGGCCATCTTGAACTTCGGACTACACCCAAAAACGGCCGTTCTCATCCCACGGTGATGCCAAAGGTACCAAGAAGTTTCGAAAAGATCGGTTCATAAATACGGCCTCTAGCCCGAGCCGTATTGAATTGTTGACGGACAGACGGACGACTGGCCATGGCATAAGCTCAAATTTGGCCGAAGTTGAGCTAAAAATGATTCGAGGAACATCCTGGAGAGCCAACCAGAGTATCCTACTTAATCTATACAAAGTTTTTATACGCCCAGTACTCGAGTATGGGGCCATAATCTTAACTGACATTAACCAAACTAATATGGGAAAACTCCAAAATCCAAAGAGTCCCAAATCCCGCGCATGGGGTCGCTCTCCGAGCCCCGTGGGAACCTTCCATCAAAACACTCCATGAAAGAAAGGATATTCCAATAATGAAAGAGCGCCTCCACTCTCTCGCTGCTAAATCCACATCAGGCTAGCCCACAGCCAGTTACTGTCCGAACTCAAGGTCACCTGCGGCAGCCGCCAAAAACCTAAAAACTCGACAATGACCAATTCTTGAAGTCCACCAATGCAGCCCAAATTTTCAAAAAACGAAAATACTAAATATCAAAACGGGAAGGAGAAGGTGAACTAATAGTCAGTGAAAACGGCGAAAGCTGTGACCTTCTACCAGGACGGACTGTCTTCACCAACTCAACTAAAAACTAAAAATTAAACGTCTTAAAATATGAAAGTCAGCAAGATCCAGTACCCATGAACATGTACTCGCGAACCGATCGTTTTTGGAAGGTGAAATAACAGGCAGTGAAAACGGCGAAAGCTGTGACCTTCTACCAGGAACGGCGGTCTTTACCAACTCTACGAAAACACTAAAAATTAAACGTCTTAAAATATGAAAGTCAGCAAGATCCAGTACCCATGAACCGAGAATAATGGTAAAGGGAAGGTGAACTAAAGTCTAATAGGCAGTGAAAACGGCGATAGCTGTGACCTTAGAAGTATGTAATGTGGTTTTGAGCCATCATTTGGAGGACCCCGGTGGGGGATCCCGGAAGTGACGTCATGTCACGTGACCCAGTGGCGCCATGTTGTGTTGTCGTGGTAACCCGCGCGAGCGGCCATGTTGTGACGTCATCCCATAGTGATACATGGTGTTAGTGCGCATGCGCAGCGCGTGTTGTTAAGGTGATACGGGTTTCCGTCTTTTATTTTGTATACTGGAGGCCGCCATCTTGGTTTCTATGGTAGCACGTGGTTGCTATGTTACCCAATTTTTCTGCAATGGGACGGGGTATGTTCCGAGGGTATGTTCGATTGAATCGGAATAAATCTAATCAGCACAAACAACCCGAAAATCCCCCAAATCACCAAAATCCACCCGAAATTGACTTTATTTGATACGAATTTCCCATTTTATCGGCTTAGCACGTCCTATATATTATTATATAGAAGGGAGATAACTCTGTACGATTATGGGAAATCAAGCAATCTGATTGGTTAGTTATATAAATGCTCCAGATAAATGAAACAACAAGAGAACTTGGAATAGGGTCAGAACTAACAAGAATATACCAGAATAGCTAAATATAGTAATAATAAGGAAAACTGTTCCAACCGATATGCTCTTGTACGCTACTGGAGTATACTCCAAGACAAAGGAACATGGTCAGGTAGATGTAAACTATTGCATATATAGATAGAAGCAGAGAATTCTGAAAGAATTCGAAAGAGTAAAACTTGTCGGGTTGTTTGTGGTAATTTGTGATACTCCGATTCAGTCGAACACTCCCCCAGGGGACCCCTCGGTACTGTAGCACTACGTACTAAGCCGATAAAATGGGAAATCCGTTTCAAAGTCAATTTCGGTGATTTTGGGGTGGATTTTGGTGATTTGGAGGGATTTTCGGGATGTTTGTGGTGATTAGATTTACTCCGATTCAATCGAACATACCCTCCGAACATACCCCGTCCCATTGCAGAAAAATTGGGTGGTAACATAGCAACCACGTACTACCACAGAAGCCAAGACGGCAGGCTGCAGTATACAAAATTGACAACGGAAACATTTATCACCTTAACATCACGCACTGCGCAAGCGCACTAACATCACGTATCACTATGGAGATTACGTCACAACATGGCCGCACACGCGGGTTACCATGACAACACAACATGGCGCCACAGGGTCACGGGACATGACGTCACTTCCGGTTGGGGACCCCCAAGTGATGGCTCAAAAGGACATTACATACTACTGACCTTCTACTAGGAAGGGCTGTCCTCACCAACTCCGCTAAAAACATTAATAACTGACCGCCTAAAAATAATCAAATAATTAATACTGGTAAGAGGTAAATGGAAAATCTCAAAATTTTTAATTCTCTGTATACCAAACTAATTCTGCCTTCTTCTTTTAGCAAGTACACAGACATGCTTTCTTTTTTATACGACTTTAAAGAATTGTGATTTGAAATACCAATACGTATATATTGTACATATAGTTTTGATAAAATATGTGCTGGACATTGTTTTTTATGTGAACTTTTATTCATTCATTTATTCATGTCTTTGATTGTCATGCCTCAGTTTTTAATAAATCGTTTAAACCTTGACTGGTTGTTCTGTGTCTTTCCCCACCAACCCCGAATCTTCGTTTGTCCACTATTCAGGTCCGAATTATTCACCCGAGTCAGTCCAAGTTACCTAGAAAGTTGGTCCGACTTGTCTTGAAACTTGGGTCGACTTTTTCAAAAGTTGGGCCGAGTTGTCTTGAAAGTTAGTCCGAGTTGTCTTCAAAAGTGGTCCGAGTTGTCCTGAAAATTGGGCCGACTTGTCTTCAAAGTTGGGCCGACTTATTTTCAAAGTTGGTCCGAGTTGTCTTCAAAAGTGGTCCGAGTTGTCTTCAAAGGTGGTCCGACTTGTCTTGGTCCGAGTTGTCTTTGGTTCGAGTTGTCCTGATCCCCATTTCATCCGTTCAAACAAATTAAAATTCGATTCACCATACTAAGAAGTGCTTGAAAAAAAAACGGCTGTATATCTTCTTTGCTTCTTATTCGAGATTTCACTGGAGATACATTTTTCGTGAACTTTTCGTGACAATGAGAATTTAAAATCTTGTAAATGTTTGCTATTGTTATTGAGACACATCAAGCCTTGATCCTCATGTATGTTGCAGTCTTGACGTGTGCCAATAATTCGTCCTATCTCTCGAACATGTGAATTTTGGGGGGGTCGAAAATAAGGATTCATCTTGGAATTGCCTTCGGTGAATGGAATGATCTCGGCTTTACGAAGTTGTTTCACTTCTGCATCACTGATGGCAGCCCTGATATATATGGAACACAAGCCAAGACCAATACCGGGTGTGGACCTGCGTTGCTGCATGCAATTGAATCGGCAAACAGGAAGTGTCTGCACGGCAGATCTGAAAATTGCATACACGATACAACTGATCATTATCAGGCTCCAGATGAAATACAAAATCAATCCCTTGCACAGAAGCCGAGAAAAGTTTGACGAAAAATTTCAATGTTCAGTGGGTGCAGTAAAATTTCAGAGTATCGGCAAACAGGAAGTGGCTGCACGGCAGATCTGAAAATTGCTTGCACGATACAACTCATCATTATGAAGCAGCAGACCAAATATAAAATTATTCCCTTTCATAGAAGCCAAGCAAACCTTGACGGAAAAAGTGTTTCGGACGGACTGACAGACTAACGGACGGAGTCGAGCGGTTACTAGACCTGCTCTGCCGCTGGCGACACAGGTGAACATCTGATATATTGACCACCCCTTTCACGTTGAGAATGTCCCGTTAGAAAAAGATTTACTGCAGGCTGGAATTTAAGTGGTCTTCGCAGAACTCCCCTCTTGAAAATAATTCCAACCTTCCACCGTCTTCTGGTCACTTTGAGGTTTATTTTTTTTGCGATAATCTGGCTATTTTTTAGCTCACCGAAGGGAGCTAAACTTATCACTTGCCGTCCGTCGTCTGTCGTCAATGGCGGATACAGAGGGGGGGGGGGGGGTTGCCCCCCCCCCCCCCCTTTAGCTCGTGTTTGTCTCGTATGTAGGGCGTAGCCAGGATTTTCATTTGGGGACAATACATGAATTGAAGTAAAAACATACAATAAACTCATCGACAACTTTGTTTTGGTAACATTTTTAATCGCGACGTATCGAAATTACTTTGAAATTATTCACTGAAAAAGCGCAACTACAAAGTTGCGCTTTTTGAGTGAATAATTTCAAAGTAATTCGGATATTTAGCCCACAATATAAACTCATCGACAACTTTGTTTTGGTAACATTTTTAATCGCGACGTATCGAAATTACTTTGAAATTATTCACTGAAAAAGCGCAACTACAAAGTTGCGCTTTTTGAGTGAATAATTGCAAAGTAATTCCGATATTTTAGCCTACAATATAAACTCATCGACAACTTAATTTTGTTAACTTATTTAATCGTGACATATCGAAATTATCATCAATCGAGTTAAGGAACAACACGAACATTACAATTAACATTGAGCATAAATTTTATCACATTCTTTCAAGAGTTTGTTTGTAGAAATTTCCATTTGATTGTAAGAGTCCCAGAGCTCCATCAATTTCCCTTCTGTCTGTCTTATCCGTTTTCTCTGTGCTCGTCTCAGTTTCCCTTCACTCAACATTTTGACGTGGGTCTTCAGTCCACTGACCTCAGAATGCAACACTGTAATCAATAATACAAAAGGAAGGTTTGCCCCTTTTTGCTCTTTTATTCAGTCGATTATGCCACCCTTCGTTGTTTGTTCTCACGCTCCTTTCAAAGACAGGCCAGTTACTGGCGCTCCATACTGGGTTATTAAGCCATGTTTCTTCCACATAATCCATGAACGTGTTCAATTCCTGATGATCCTCAGAAACTTTATCCTTCAAGGCAGAAAATGCTGGTTCAATATCATCCGCAGGAAGAAAAGGCAGGGCAAAAACTTTGTGCAACAACTTGTGCATGTGATCTTTTCTGCTGTAGACAACGGAATACGCTTTAGCTGGAATAATTGCCCACATCTGTAATAGTTGGTTATAATCGTTGCCCATCGCCGATCCATTACACTTTAAGTATATGAAATTAAAACGATAGTAGTCGGAGATGAGGTAAACGTGCCTGTTTGGCAGGACCCCGGAAGTGACGTCCTAGCCACGTGACTCAGTGACACCTTGTTGTGTTTACATGGTAACCTGCGTGAGCGGCCATCTTGTGACGTCATCTCCATAGTGATACGTGGTGTGAGTGCGCATGCGCAGCGCGTGTTCGGGTGACCTGTGTTTCCGTCGGCCATTTTGTATACTGGAGGCCGCCATCTTGTTTTATATGGTAGCACGTCGTTGCTACGTGACCCAAAACCTTCTAACAAGACAGGTGTATGTTTGGACGATATGTTCGATTGAATCGGAGTATCACGAATTACCACAAACAACCCGACAATCCCTCCAAATCACCAAAATCCGCCCAAAATCACCGAAATTGACTTTATTTCCCCATTTTATCGGTGTAGCACGTAGTGCTATAGTACCAAGGTGTACAAGGGATGTGTTCTTTTGTAGAAGAGTAATTTTCTGGCTTAGAATTCTCCCAAAATCCTCGTTTAATTACCCAAATAAACCCGACAAGTTGTACTATTTCGAATTCTTTCAGAAGCCTATTTAGGATCGCGAAACATTTGGTTTATAATAGTAGCACCTAGTGCTATAGTACCAAGGGGTACAATGGATGTGTTCCTTTGTAGAAGAGTATACTCCAGTAGCGTAGAAGAGCCTATTAGTTGGAACAGTTTACCTTATTATTACTACATTTAGCAATTTCTGGTCTATTCTTGTTAGTTCTGACCCTATTCCAAGTACTCTTGTTTCATATATAACTAGATCATTTATAACCAGTCAGATTGCTTGATTTCCCATAATCTGTATGCAGAGTTATCTCCCCTTATTACAATGAAGTCCTATCCGATTCTCATCACCTCTATATCCAATGGCCATATCCCATGGAATCCCTTATTGTGAAACACCCGTGGCTATGGAATCCCTTTTTTGTCGTATGAGGCCATGGTGGCTATGTAAAAGCTCTCAATGAGTCCTCACATATGCCTCATAGCCTCATTGAATTTTGAGGTTATCAGGACCATTAAAAATCCCTCATTGAGGTATAATTTACTGCGACTCTTAGCCTCATTTCAGTATTTGAGGATACCTATGGCCTGGTATTGTATTATTCGAGGATACCTATCGAGGATACCTTTTGGAGAATCCCATTTTTGTCGTATGAGGCCATGAGGGCTATGTAAAAACCCTCAATGAGTCCTCATATATTATGCCTCATAGCCTCATTGAATTTTGAGGTTATGAGGACCAATAAAAATCCCTCAATGAGGTATAATTTACTACGACTCTTAGCCTCATTTCAGTATTTGAGGATACCTATGGCCTGGTATTGTATTATTCGAGGATACCTATCGAGGATATCTATCGAGGATACTTATCTGAGGATACTATTACCTGTACCACAAGACATACCTATCCCAAATATCCCTTATAAGCTATCGAACAGTTACTGAAAAGTCATTGCTCGAATCCCATCGAGCAAATGAGCCTTAGAGCAATTGCTCGATCGAGTGACTCCTCGAACGACTCGACGACTCATTTCAGTATTTGAGGATACCTATGACATGGCTATGTATCAGTTGAGGATACTAAATTGAGGATACCTATGGCCTGGTATTGTTGAAGGATACCTGTTGTAGAAACCAGGATTCCGTTTCCATCTTGTCGCCAAAGCGCCAAGACCACTACAGGTCAGTAGTAGTGTATGTATCTTTGAGGCCCTATTTGGGGGATCTCATCGGGGGATCTCATGTGACGTCATAGTCACGTGACCCAGTGGCGCCATGTTGTGTTGTCATGGTAATCCGCGTGAGCGGCCATGTTGTGACGTCATCCCCATAGTGATGTATGGTGTGAATGCGCAGCGCATGTTGTTAGGGTGATACGTGTTTCCGTCATCCATTTTGTGTACTGGAGGCCGCCATCTTGGTTTCTATGGTAGCACGTGATTGCTCTGTTACCCAATTATTCTGCAATAGGACGGGGTATGTTCGGAGGGTATGTTCGATTGAATCGGTGTATTTTCTGGAACGACTTCCCTGGATAATTACCACAAACAACCCGACAACTTGTATTATTTCGAATTCGTCCAGAATTCTCTGCTTCTATCTATATATGCAATATTTATCGTTTATCTGGCCATGTTCCTTTATTCTAGAATATACTCCAGTAGCGTAGAAGAGCCTATCAACTGCAACAGTTTACCTTATTATTGCTATATTTAGCAATTTCCGGTCTATTCTTGTTAGTTCTGACCCTATTCTAAGTACTCTTGTTGTTTCATTTATATAGATCATTTATATAGATTATAACTAACCAATCAGATTGCTTGATTTCCCATAATCTATATACAGAGTTATCTCCCTTCTGTATAATGAAAGACTATATCCAATGGCACCCCAATTTTAGCACCCATTTTTTGCAAAACACCTGTGGCTATGGAATCCCTTTTTTTTGTCATGTGCTTATGTGATAAGGCACAATGTGACATAATATGCCCTATCACACAGGCACATGCTTTATGTGCCGATATGTGCTTAAGTGAAAAGGCACAATGTGACACAATATGCCCTATCACATAGGCACATACGGGTATTTGAGGATACCTATGGCCTGGTATTGTATTATTTGAGGATACCTATCGAGGATACCTTTTATAGGATACTTATCTGAAGATACTATATAGGCTGTACATATCCCTGTAGGTGTCTTGCTGGCCCTTAGTACTGTTAATCCACCTGATGCTTCATGTTATCCTATGACTGGTATAGGTAGTATGCAATGCTAGGCATAGGGGTATTGTGGGGAGGGGTACTGCTTGGTAGTTTAGAACGGTACTATAGTATGGGCGGTATATACACCTATAGGCCCCTGTTAGTGCTTGGTGCTATTAACCAACCGATTGCTTTGTTTTATTATATGGCTGGTATATGTAGTACGTTATGGTAGACCTAGTGATTTTGTGGGGGTGGGGGTAATGCTTGGTAGTTTAGAACGGTAGTATAGCATAGGCTGTACATATCCCTGTAGGTCTCTTGCTGGCCTTTGGTACTACTGATCCACCAGGTGCTTCATATTATTGAGCGGTATTCTGGGGTGGGGTCAATGCTGGGTAATACAGAACGGCAGCAGAGTATGGTAGGTATATTCCCCTGTAGGTCCCATCCTAACCGTTGATAATGTTAACCTACCAAATGCTTTGTATTATCCTGTTACTGGTAAGATGGTACGTAATAGCAGTAGTTCTGACCATATTCCAAGTACTCTTGTTGTTTCATTTATCTTGATCATTTATATAAATTATAACTAACCATTGATTTCCCATAATCTGTATGCAGAGTTATCTCCCTTCTGTATAATAAAAGCCTATATTCAATGGCCATATATTCACAGGCATTCCAATTTCGGCACCCCTTTTTTTTAAGAATCCCATTTGTGGAATCCCTTTTTTTCTGAAATGAGGATAAGAGTCGTATTAAAAATCCCTCATTGACTGCGTCGCTCGTGAAGATCCTCATATTTCTTTGTAGCCACTCACGAGATATTTTCGGTATTCATCAAATTTTCGTGAATATCCTCTATGTTCATGATCGTTGCACGTGTTGAACACCTGTGATATATATGTGACATCAAGGCTGTCTGTTAGCTCGGTGGGATAATCAAGGATCATATTCATCTTTGTAGTTGTGTACATGTGCAGTACGTGGAGAGTGGATTGTAATTAAATCACCCGCGGAGTGGAGTTATCACCCAAGCTATAACTTTCAAATTTGTATATATCGACAAAAACACAAGCAATGTTTCAGCCAATGGACCTCCGGGTTTAACCCGGAGGTCCATTGGCTGAAACTTTGCTGGTGCTGGTTATGCTTTGCAACAAATTTGCAACTATTGCTCGGGTGGAATCTCCACTCTCCCGGTGATTTAGTGATAATACACTCTCCACGTACTGTATTATTACTTTTTACCGATTCTAGGAGATGTGTAAAAAAGAAATATGCTAAAATTTGAAACTTTCTGACCACAACACACGAATCTCAATTGATTTCGTTCCATCATCCATCGACAGCAGAAAAAGGGGTCTTGAAATGCGATTTTAAAAAAAAAATTCTAAGGCAGATATGTTCAGAGGTTGTGTAAAAAAATATGCTATTTGTTGGTGTTCAGAATTCGCAAATGTTCGTGGCTACAAGAAATATGAGGATCTTCACTCGCGACTGCGTCGCTCGTGAAGATCCTCATATTTCTTTGTAGCCACTCACGAGATATTTTCGGTATTCATCAAATTTTCGTGAATATCCTCTATATTTTCATCCGTAAAATTATTCTTTCATTCAGGAATCACTCCGCAGTCAACACTTTTTTCTTCAAAAAACATTCATTATTTCTTTTTCATTTATCAGAAATGATGAAAAATTGCAGTGCAGTCAATGTGAATATTGGCAATTATAAAATAGTTCATGAATTTAATATATCCACTGGGATGAAAAAACAAGCAAAGTTACTTTTAAGTCATCTGGAAAGTGGCAATTAAATTTACTGATATCCAAATTACAAAACAAGGAAACCAGTTCCTGTTTTTATGATTTCAATTGTCAGATCAAAATCCACAAGTTTCTTCCCAGGCGTGATCACTTCCCACCTAATTTTTTATCTTGGCATTTTACCCCAGATTTTGGGCCTATTTTTTCCCCATTCTGGTAGCATTATCAATTTATCTCTCCAAACATCCTATAAATATTGTGGCCAAAAATAGGAAAGTTGAAAATTTGTAAGGAAAAAATATCGGCACCCCTTTTTGGAAAACATGGCCTTCGGCACCCCTTTTTTTGTCGTATGAGGCCATGAGGACCATGAGTAATCCCTCAATGGGGTCTAATGTAGTCTTACCAACCGCTTCCACCTTGTCGCCAAAGCTCCACCGCCACTACTGGTCTATGGTCTATCTGTCCTATCATTTGCTTCTACAACAGTCTTGTTCCATTGCAGCCTTGTACCAGTACTATTGACTAAACAATCATCCATTAATATTGACTTGTATCATTACTTCCTATCTATACCTATCTCAGTCTCGACTATAACATTGATCAAGGTTGAATCAGATTTTCCCTGTATACAAATAAAGCATTCCGTAATTGAGATTCCTAGGCGAGTCCGTAAAATTTGGATTCCGTGTTTCAACATCAACACTCGAGGGTATTCCCCCTCCCTATTGGAAGAATTCAGTTTAATGGGTTGTAGTTAAAAAAGTTTAAATTCAGATCATCTTCGTTACATTTTCATTAAGTTTAAAATTTATTCAGTTAAACTTTGTTCAGTTCAAAGGTTGTTAATACCTTCATTAGGGATATAGTTAAAAAAAAGAGGTCATTCAAACAGTTCAAAGGGGTAACACTGTGTTACATATGGGGGTTATAGTTCATTCAGTTGAAAACTTTGTTATGGTCAATTTCACTTCGATACCTTCATCAGGGTTATAGTTAAAAATATAGTTCATTCAGTTCAAGAGGGTGTTAATATTTATTTATATTATATATAGTTCATTTCAAAGAGTTCAAAGGGGTTAACGCTGGGTTATATTTAGGGTGTCATTTCAAAACTTTGTTCATTTTGTTATGTTCTCTTCCATCTTGATTGTATTTGGTCAGGTCTGTTCAGTCTGTCCAACTACGAGCTCATAACCTATGTTTTTGAGACAAAAAAATGAAAAAATAATAAAAATTAATTGATGATTTTTTAGAATAGCGCTGGCCGGTTTTGGCCGTTACGTTGGTTAAAGGGTTAAGAACATTATGAAAACCTAATAAAGACAGCCGTGTAAGTTTATAAGTTTATTTTGGATTTTAATGGGAGAGTGGGGGTGGGTGTCGGAGAACGGTAGAAGAAAAGTTGCACGTAGTGGGTGGGTGGGTGTAAAAAGGAGCCGAATAAAAAATAGGACGTCACGTCTTGCAAATTTTTAGTGCCCCCCCCCCCCCCACCCCTGACCTGAACACCTTTTTCTTGCACCTTACGCCATAGAGCCTGGACAAAATGAAAAGCACATCCATGGATGGAGATATCATCAAAAACCTCTCTCAAAATCCATGGTCGGCCACGTGACATGATGGAGGCTTGACAGAAATCCGTCGCTCGTGCTTCAAAGTCTTTTTAATGTGTGTAAATTGCACTTTCAAGGATTGATTCTGGAATGAGTATAAACTAGACGTAGAGGAGTACTTGTTTCAACCATGTTGTCATAAACTGTCATTAAAACCTTGGAAAAGCTAAGTATTTTGAGTGAGTGGAGTGTGATTTCGTGAACTCAAATGCGCCATCACTCTTGTTTGTATTTGAGCCTGAGTGCCGCTTATCTGTCGTCTGCACAGTGTATCTTTATTTATCTAAGTCTCAGCCTCAATAAGTGATATCTTAATAAACTGGACGTGTTGATATCCTAATCAATATATGTGTGTGTTGGTGACCTATCTTATTTGCACGATTTTCTAACTTTGACTTGACTTGAATTTTATTTCGGTGCAATGAGATTTGAACTCCTAAATTCCTAAAAAAAATATCGTGCACCTGTAAGCTGTGTTATTGAATGGCCTCACCGAAGTTAAGCAACGTCGAGCGCTGTTAGTAGTTGGATGGGTGACCATTTCAGCGACTGATTCGTGCTCCCGCCTTGTGTCATTGGGCAAGGTACTTAACCCCGATTGCCTACATGGGGGCACGATGACGCTGTGTACTAAGGCGTACTGCACGTCGATGGTGCGCATGTCTTCAACCAATCTAACCTTGCCTGTGCCGCGATGCAGAGTTCAGAGTTACGATGTTGGAGAGCTGACAGCTGCTCGTCGTTGCTCGGTGGTTCTCTCCGGGTACTCCGGCTTCCTCCACCTGTAAAACTGTCACCGACATGATATGACCCTGGCTGTTAATGTGTCGTTAAACCCTAGTAAAAAAAATTGAATGGCCACATAATTTCCTACGATCTGTACTACTTCAACTCAGCGATCATCCACTCAACGTAATGCGTCTTCATGTGTGACGGTGATTGATTTATTCTTTCTGCATGAACGTCACCTCACGATCCTGTTCAGTGTCTGATTTCCGTCGTTTGTCGTGTTCTGAAACCGTTATGTCCTAATGTGTCAAAGTGATTGTCAATACATTCGCCACCAAGAGCTGACGTCTTATTGTGCTCCTTTGTTGTTGTTTACCAATGAAGGCAGAGTTCTAATCTTGCCTGTAAGGTTTACCAAGTGAAACGTTTTTTTTCTTTTCTTTAGGGTCAGTTATTAATAGTTATTAACGTGGTATGATCTGGCATACCTAAATAATAACCGATATATCTATCAGCATGGCGACCTCCACCTCAGATACGACCCCAAGTACACCTAATGTAAAGGACTCCAAAACATCGTGGGCTGATGTTGGCCAAACCCCCTCTCCAGGTGTTTCAAAAAAGTATTGTGAAGGTAGTGGTTCTGATGAGGACTTTGATATCAATGAATATTCAATGGATGACCCAACCACATCGCCTCATCTCTCCGGCTCCGAAAACCGTCTTAGCTCAGCGTTAATAAAGGTTCTTTATCCAATCAGTGCGAGACGCTCTCAAATCTGTTTTTGTGGAAGCCGCGAATGAACGCATCATGAAATTTGAACAATCAGTGCGCGACCTCAAATAAGAAATTAACTTGAAAGACAGTAAAATAGACGAGCTAAATGATAGGTTAGATGACTTAGAACAGTATGGCAGGAGAACGAATCTGAGGTTATCTGGTATTCTCGAAAAGCCGGGTGAGAATACGGATGACATAGTACTTGACATTGCAAACAAAATTGATGTAAATCTAACTCTCGAAGATGTCCCCAGGAGTCACCGAGTCAGCCCAAAGTTTGTTAACCGCAAACAGGTAGCAGCCAGACCTATAATATTTAGAACAATTACAGAACTAGAGCCAGACTATTTAAAGCCAGAACAAAACTTGAGCATCTTAAAATTGATTGCCAAAAATCAGGTGTCTTCATTAATGAAGACTTAACAAAAACCTGTGCCTCCTTGGCGAAACATGCAAGACTTCTGGATCGTGAAGGTAAAATAGCAGAGACGTGGACTTTTGACGGAGACATCTTTGTAAAACTCAAGGATGGCTCCGTCAAAAGGATCACGACCCATCTGCAGATTTGTGAATTTGAACGCACATTCCGGATTGTTCAAAGAATAGATCTAAATAAATCCCAGTCCCAAATTTTGGAATAACATACTTCTCTGATAAAATATATTTTCTTTTTCTTCTTTCTTAAATGCTATTATTTTATCATTATTTTTCCATCGTCTTTCTCTCGACCTTTGTGTTCTTATTTACATTCCTTTTCACGCTTACTGCCACCTAATCACTATGACTTGAATCTGCCTATTTCGAGAGCCACACATGTGTGGTGTTTGCTGTTTCTGAGGCCCTGAATGAAATACATTTTTTTTATCCTTTCTGCCGAATGGCAATCCTGGCAATTATGTTTAGCTGTACAAGTCCTATAGTTCATAAACGTGACTGCGTATCTTGCAGATCTAGCCTTTTGGCTGTTTTATATGGTACACCTGACAAAGATACTCGAAGTGCAAGAAAACGCTCGACCAGTAAGTACATTTGTTGCTATACTTGGACAACGCTCCCTCATCTCCATGTGTCTATACTTGGTAACTTTACACCAGTGACTCAACGCCATCCTGACATCTTGACCAATGAATAACACACTCATTTCGCCTAGTCCTGATCGACAGGGCCACTTGGGTCCTGTCGGGTAGAATTGAACTGACTGGGTGTCTGTACTTAATGTACCGGTCAACTGGAGATGAGGGTTATGGTATTTTTGTATAGACGCATAAGTAACAACACTTGGAACCCTGCCCAAATTTTAAATTTTTATTACGTGAACAGATGAGAGTATTAGTAAATTTAGTAAATAAAGAGTCAAATAATTTAATCAATAAATAAATTGACTGTTTAGTAGTTGGATTTATTGGCCAGTAGATTTATTTATTGATGGACAGCTTAAATTTCCGGCTGGCCAGTAACTCAAAATTAACGGTATAAGCAAACTGTTTACACCCACCAATTAATTTTACCAGTTGGATATGGCAGCTCGGAAGTCCCTACCGTCTCATTAAATAGATATCTGCCGTTTTCCTCTCTCGTCACTAAATATTTGAATTGTAGTATGTCAAGAGTGTAGGTTAAGAATATACTATACGTGAATCTGTGAGTTGGGGGAATGTTCGTCAAACTATTGACTTCTGCCCTTACTGTTTTCTTACTCCCTTCGCAAAACATATCAGCTACGAAATTTGTTAAAAAGAAAAAAAGAAAAAAAAATTAGGTTAAAAATATTCTGATGAGTTTATGGTCGAACTGATTTATGGCCGCTGAGAAGCAGTCATGGCCAGGTTTGTCAATAGGATTTGGCAACTGGTATTCTATCAAGCTATCGATTAACTCGGACCTCTACAAGCCTTTGTCGATTGGGCTCATCCATTGAAAATTAAGGGTAAGATTTCCATGGCCTGTAAATTGTACTAAAAACGATATTTCAGTAAAACGATATTTCAGTAATTTTCCAATTGGGTGGTGGCTACTGTCGACTAGCTTCTTATCTATTTTATTTAATTTAATACAACTGTATTTTTTTTATTTCTTCCCGCCAGTAAAATATTCTTTCTTAAAGAAGTTTGCGAGTATATACATTTTAAGTATATTTAATTATGTCTATAGTTTCCCAGTTACAAATATCTCCTCTACTATATGCCTGGATCCTATCAACCATGTTTAGTTGTTCTGGATTCATTACTTCCCATCAACTGTGATGCCCTTAGATTCTTTCCTTGCAGTTGCATGGAGTGTTCGGTCGGCCTCAACCTTCTAGTGCCAGGCACGAAACTTAAGCTAGGGGTGAATCACACTTGATATATGGCTGTAGGTAGATTGCCTTCTCTTCCTGATATATCTCTCTTAATTTCGAGACAGGAAGGGAGCCCAACTCCCACTACCGGATTCCACCTAATTCACTGTACATAACAAACAGCTATCCTCGATAATGTAATTTTCTTTATTATTATTATTATTATTATTACTATTATTATTATTATTATTACTCCAGGATTCTACCTGCAGCCTAACCCCCTTCCCCCTTGCAAAGCTTATCGGTTTCTTTTTATCGGGGGATGTGATCAGTGGGCTGTAGTTACAGTAAATATGTGCCATTTTGAGCAAACGGCTGACACCGCTGACACTTGGCTATGTTGCCCTATTCAAATGAATCCAGTTCAACCGTCTTAGATTTATTCTCACCCCAGTCAAGAATGGTTGCGAAGCTTATAGGGTTCTTTTCGTTTAGAGATGTGAGCTTTCGGCGGTAATTACAGTAAGCACTTGCCATCCTGACCCAACAGCTGAATCCACCGAAACATGGCTCTGTTACCCTATTCTCATAAAAGTAGTTCAACTATTTTAGATTAGTTTACCCCTGCCCTCTGTCCCATCGCCACCCACCCCACACACAAATATCAAGTATGGTTGGTTATGTTTAAGGCAATATGTTCACACTTGATCTCACGATGTCACTAATAATATATGAATTGTGGTCCACAACTGCCCCAAATTCCCCCGTCAACATTAACTATTGATAATCTTCTGTATTTTAATCCTTTGTGAATCAACCTTCCGGAACTCGAATGACTTTGTAGCACTTGTAAATACAAATATTCCAAACGCCCGATATTCTCGGGTCTTCTCTTCTGTTGAATACTGTTTGCCAAATATGTATACAGTTAAAACTAGAAGTCCTGTCATGAAATGCGCAAAATAGCACGTCGATTTGTGCGTTAATCTACGCGTTATGACCATAGTAAGGGTATCAAATTCTGTTCATGTGGCCTGTGCACAAGCAATGTTTCATCCAATGGACCTCCGGGTAACCCGGAGGTCCATTGGCAGAAACATTGCATGTGTTTGCTACGAGTAACCAGGAAAAACCACCGTGCTAGTGATGCCATTCGATATGGCAATTGCGCGCAATTCCTACGCGCAGTTAGCATAGACAAGTGCACGGTTCGTGACAGGACTTCTAGTTTTAACTGTGCATGCTGATATACTTTCCTCTTTAAATTATCTTTCTAATTATTATTTAGTTGGAACACCTTTGTTATTATCTAAGTCTACATTTCCTAGCCAACTTGAACCAATACAATATCTACTATCCCTCAAATTCAAAATTGCTAAATGTGTAATAACGACTTGTACCGTGCTCGTATTGGAACATTCAATGCTGCTGTTTATGTACTTTGTTCAAAACAAAGACTGTCACGTCATCTTTCGTTGTGCACTCTGACTTACACTCTTTTAAGACTGAGTGGTGTGGAGCTGGGTAAAAGCTTTACTTGTATGGTTGCTCTGTTTTTCTATATCAAGCTGGAATATTCCGCTGATACGCAACTGGCGAATCCTATCAACTTAGAGTGTCGTCGAGATGATTCACAATCCTATTGCCCGGATCTTAAACTGTTATGTGCTCATCCAAATCCAAATGTGATGTTATCCATAGTACTACCCTTAGCCCTCACTTGCTGTATGTGCTTCTTTATCCTGATTTTCCTACTCATATTGTCGGGAGATGTTGAAATAAATCCAGGCCCGTGTCCCACCAAACAAGTAAACAATCCTAATACCCTGAGAGTTCTGCATCAGAATATCCAGAGTTTAAAGCATAAACTTGATCGTATTCAATGTGAATTTTCGGGAATGATATTCTAGCTTTTACTGAGACGTGGCTACAAAATGCTGATCCTTCCTCTGATATTATGATGCATGGCTTCCAGGAACCTTTGAGATTTAACCGCTCAACTAGAGGAGGTGGGGCTGCCATTTACTTCAAAGATAATATTTGCGCTCGCCATAGACAAGATCTGGAAACTCCGAACTCTGAATGCCTGTGGGCAGAAATCTCTACAAAATATCGAAGACCATTGCTTCTAGGTGTATTCTATCGCCCACCAAATAGTGTTCCTGAAATTTGGGAGAATATACCAGCATCAATTGATAAAGCTGAAGATACTGCAATTGACGATATTATCATCACAGGTGATTTCAATGATAACCAGTTAACATCTCCAAACAGCCAATTTTCCAATATAATTAGGTGTTATAACCTCCGTCAGCTTGTGAGTGAACCAACGTGCTTTACTAAGTCGTCTGCTTCGCTGATTGATCTCTTTGCGGTCAGCAATTCAGTCAACGTACTAGCCTGTGAAGTTCTTGAGCCACTTATACCTGAATTGATCCGATACCACTGTCCAGTTTCCATTGATATTGAATTCACTAAGCCATGCCAAGTCAACTTTAAAAGACGTATATCGTTACATTCAGAAGGAAATTATGAAACGTTAAATGCTGCGTACAGTGATGAAAGATGGGACATCCTATTCGACAACCCATGCCTCGATACGATTGTGACTAACGTCACCAGAAAGACACTTGATATTGCATCCAAGCATATACCCACTAAACTAATTACATTTAGGGCATCCCAACCCAAATGAATGCATAATGAAATTCGTCTCTTTATACCATATTGCAAAATGCAAAGGCACCCCAAGCATGGGAGAAATACAAAATAAAAAGGAATGAAGTTGTAGCGGTCGTTAGGAGGGCAAAAAAATCATACCTTTCAAACGTCCAGTGAACATTAGGCAGCCACGAAACAGCCCCGTCTCACTGGTGGAAAACCCTCAAGTCATTCTTAAATAAAAATGTACATGCAATTCCCCCTTTCTGTCATTCTGATATTCTCTACTCCTCTAATACTGAGAAGACTGAGTTGTTCAATGATTATTTCTGCTCGATCTCAACTATTGATGATTCAAATGCCCACATTCCGACCCCTGCCCCAACTCCCACACAAACCCTGGACAGCATAACCCTTAATTATAGCGAGGTGCATGAAGCGATCAAATCTGTTAAAGCCTCCAAGGCATGTGGACCTGACCTTATAAGCCCTCGACTGATTAAAGAATGTAAGTTGTCCCTATGTGGACCTCTTTTGGTCTTGTTTAATATTCTGCTAAGTAATTCCCATTTTCCTTCTGAGTGGAAAAAGGCAAATGTGTCCCCAGTTTTGAAAAAGAACCCTGCCAATTTGGTAACTAATAACCGTCCAATATCTCGAATTAGCTGTGTTGGCAAGATATTCGAGAAATGTGTGTTTAGACGCTTATGAAAAGTTTTGACTGACAACAATATTTTAAGTAATTTCCAGTCTGGTTTTACTCCACTCCTGGAGACTCGACTGTTCTCCAGTTGACTGACTTATACGATGAGTTCTGTCGAGCTCTAGACGAAGGTAAAGAAGTTCGAGTAGTATTTTGCGACATCAGTAAAGCCTTCGACAAGGTGTGGCATGTTGGCCTTATTCACAAGCTTAAGAGAATCGGAGTGTCCGGTGATCTCCTATTGTTTCTTAAATCCCATCTCTCGCACCGATCCCAACGAGTCGTCGTTGGTTCTGAATCATCTTCCTGGAAACCCATTAACGCAGGGGTCCCGCAAGGATCTATTCTTGGGCCTTTACTGTTTCTAATATACATCAACGGTATCACCGAAAATTTACTTAGCTCTATACGTCTCTTTGCAGATGATACGTCGTTATATCTCATTGTTGAAAATCCGGACCAAACATCAATTTTAATGAATCGCGACTTGACATCAATAGATCACTGGACGAAAACGTGGCTAGTGGAGTTTAATCCCCAGAAAACAGAATGCCTGTTGCTATCACATAAAAAGATCAGCTACTTCACCCTCCACTAATGTTTTGTGGTACTCGAATTTCTGAAGTTAATAATCACAAGCATTTGGGATTAACCATAAATGATACTGGCACGTGGGATGATCACATTGACCATGTCTGTAACAAGGCATGGATACGTGTAGACTTACTGAGGAAATATAAATTCATACTAGATCGCAAGATTCTAGAGAAAATTTACTTTGCATTCATCAGACCTCTCTTAGAATACGCAGATACCGTATGTGACAATTGTTCTGCGTTCAAGGCAGCAGACTTAGAGAAAATTCAAATAGCCGCTGCGAGAATCATAACTGGTGCAACTGTGACTGCGAGCAAGACATTACTATACACTGAAACATGTTGGGAGCCTCTCCAAGAAAGACGACGAAAACATAAACTTGTTCAATTTTTTAAGATGTATCATAATATTACTCCACACTACATTGCAACTAAAGTCCCGCCGCCTGTTTCGTCTACCGGTGTTCGTCACAGTCTGCGATCTTCCCAGAACCACCGAATTCCGTTCTGCCGCACTAATTTGTACCAAAGGTTATTCATTCCTAGTACTACTAGCCACTGGAATAACCTGCCTCTATCTATCCGTAACAATTCATCTATTAACAAGTTTAAATGTTTCCTTAATAGCGGCAACACACGTCCACCTCATTTCTATAGTAGCAATAGATCTCGTGTAGCCCAAGTCTACCACTGTAGGTTCCGTCTGCGTTGTAGTAACCTAAATGCTCATTTATTCGATAACCATTTATCAATCACCCCTTTCTGCTAATGTGGTGAACTTGAGACAACTGATCACTTTCTCTTATATTGTCCCCGGAATGCTCGTATGCACTCAATTGGTGCTCTGCCATTTGTTTTCGATTCTCCAACTCTTCTGTTCGGCTCGAACTTACTTGGCAATACCAAGAACCGTCGTATTTTTGAAGAAGTGCAGAAATTTATTTTGCTAAGTGGGCGCTTCTTGTAGTACAGGACCCTAGTGATCTGTGTTGCCTTAGTTACTATCGTCGACGCTCTCCCGAAAATAATTTATTCATTATGCAGCTAAATAAAGGTATTCAGTCCTTATCATTTTAGCATATTGCTTGTTGTGTTGGTCCAACTGGACTCCGGGTCGCTCTGGCTGTGCTGCGCTGCACCGGGTTGCCCTAATTTGAGTACGAAGTGATTTATTGTTCCTAAATGGGGTCGTATACACCGAGGACATCTGGGTGTGGCGTGGCACCGCTCGGGGCTTACTCGGACCCTTCTGTATTATATTATTGTTATTCAAGTTGGCTTACTACAGTAACCCCCTCCACTTTTATTCATCTTTTTTTTTAATTTTTATTTCTTTTTTACCACCTCTCTTCTGAAATGTGGGACTATAATTTCGTAGACTTTACTACGAAGAAACCCATTGTCTGAAAGTAAGGCAAAACTCCATTTATGGATATAGAGATGACATACCATTTCATCCTTGTCGGCTTCTATCCCAACGTAGATGTTGGCATGGATGAAGTGGTGTGATGTTTGTCTACTGACGTTACTTGTGTACGATGTGCAAGTGATCTGCATGACGTGTTTCTCTCTATCCCATCTTTCGACGGTTGTTAGTTCTTGTTATCTCTCCCTTTTTATCCCCCCCCCTCTCTCTCTCTCTCTCTCTCTCTCTCTCTCGCTCTCTCTCTCTCTCTCTCTCTCTCTCTCTCGCTCTCTCTCTCTCTCTCTCTCTCTCTCTCTCTCTCTCTCTCTCTCTCTCTCTCTCTCTTCTCTTGAGTTTGAACAGTTTCCTTTTATAGCTGATATACCGTCAAAGCCTCATTTGTGTGCATATTTCTTTGATTGGGAAACGACCATTAATAAGCTTTAAGCTTTCTGTCGAATCCCATCCTTAATTTGTGTCCCAGCCTCCTGTTATATTGTATATCGGCAGCCATTATTATGTCTATCGTTTTTTATATCTCATATCTCAAATTTTGTACACATATAACGTGTTAACTTGAATAAAACTATTGTTTAAACTAAAATCCATCGCAGATGATGTCATAGACACTTCATGAATTGATGCTCGAATTTCCGATAGAACCTACAAAACGGACAAAAATGTAATTAATATCAATTATTTAACAAGATGAATTTTATGTATATTTTTGCAGTTTCTGGAATGAGATATTTTGATTAATTAATTACCGGTATTTATTATATATTTATCATATGAATATTTATTTCCATTTTTATAATCCTTCTTACTCTTCCCAGACATCAGGACGAAACATAAGGGAACCTGTTTCATGTCATCTCCATATTTGATGAAGGCATGTATAGACAGCAACTGTTGAAAAGACTGTTTGACCACTTTAAATTTCCCATCAATATTCCATGTCTTCGCTTTTCCAAGGAGACTAAGTTGTCTGGTAGTTGCAAATATTAAATCGTCGCCTGAGTGCTAGAATGTTCTATGTCCCCTATGGGACATAGAACATTCTAGCACTCAGCCGACGATTAATGTCGACGATTTTCGACAGTCACGTCTGATCTGTAGAATTGTTCTGCTGTGGCCGTATTGATGTATTCCGTGTCCAACTGAAAATATATTTAGACGTTTCTTTAATAAACTTTGGTTATAACTATGTATGAAAAGTTTGAAAGGCCGTTTTTCACAAGTTTTTAAAAAATGATGTAAGAAAAATGTAAATTTCTACTTTAGCGCAATCAGTGTCATTTCAACTTCGACTTTGATAAATTAACGGCTGAATTATTTATTAACCCGATAATAGATTTTCATGTGTGCTTGTAACAATAAACTTAACCCTTTACCCAACGAATCGCCCGCACCTGCCCGCGTAATATGCAAATTCAGCAGCTGAAAAACATTTTTTTTTTCAAAACATTTCAACAAAACCATATCATGTGACCCCCTCGTTGGAACGAGCTCGTTCCAACGAGGGGTCACATGATATGGTTTTGTTGAAGTGTTTTGAAAAATTTTTAAAAAATATATTTAAAATAATAAATTTTGATATCGTCTGCGTTGGGTAAAGGGTTAAAACAAAAGGATTAATAAAGAAGCGAGTGCTCGCCTCGAATGACAAGTCGACTGGATCTTTTGGACTCATATCTGAGCGTGCCTTATTGCAAATTCTAATTACTGTCCCTTCGACTGGTCGTGAAGCTTCAGGAAACTGAGGTTCCATTGTGATTGTCACTGACCTTTTTGACATTGTACTAGCTGGTTCAAACGCGTCGTCTCTGGCAATATTTTTTACTTCAGCTTTGATCTGTACAGCTTTCAAAATGCCGGGTTCAGCTACCTGGGTGTGAGAGCAGCTGTTTTAACTAAAGTTGCCGTCGAGCTGGACAGCGCCACACAATGCATCCGTTTTTTCTGCACCCTTTTGTGGACAAATGTATAGCCGTTTAGTAGTACCATTTTCCACAACCTGAAAAGTTACTTCGGTTTCCGAAGTACTGGAGCTTTCTCTGGAAACGATTTCATCATCAATTGAGCTGAAAATGAAATAGAGGCGATATATTAAAATATACAAATATACATCTGTCTAAGAATATCTTAAGATTATCTTTTACCCATCTAATTATTAATTATTAGCTACAAGAGAATCCACTGATTATTCGTTAACCATTTAACCACTAAATCTCACACAAACGCCCAGAATTTTACATTTAGTATATAAAAAACTAGCGCATAGAAAAAAATACTTACACTTCATTTTGTTGAGTATTTATTTCTCTCTGCTCTCGAGAAATGTCAAATGTAGAATTGGCTGAAGCATTATAATCTATGTTCAGTGACTTTCTTCTTCAAGGATGCTGTTTGCAAGAGATGTCCGTGTGCTTTCATGGGCTGGGAGCTGAAGCTGGGTGTCAAGTGGCGACTTAGTTGAATTTGTTTCATCACCTGTAGAACATAGATGGCAAACAAATCGTCCCCTGAGTTTCAATGTGTTCTATGTGCCTACTGGCACATAGAACACATTGGAACTCAGGGGACGAAATGATATCTGTTCTCTTTCTCTCGCGGCCCTACGATAATCATCTCTGCTGATTCCTGTGTCACATGTGCGATGGGTCCATCTAGAGCAGTCTGTTCTGTCGCACTTTATTGCCTCCTGTCTTGGACGTACAAGTTTGTTGCACGCCGTGCATTTATTATCCGCTGATGCCATTTGTAAGGTTGACTATGAACTGATATCAACAGTCGCAAGACGGAATGTTTTTTGCGCGCCGAAGGGGCGCTATGGGGCAAGCCCCTCTCGACTCTCAGTGACTATTTATGATCAATTGGATTCATGTCAAGGCGTGTTGAAGGAGGAAAAGGTTCAGGTACTCGGCAGATGTTTCCGGCTAAGGTGTCACGGGTCTGGGGTTGTCTTTGTTGACTGATGTTGTATGAACCCTCGGGTGAGGACCAGTGTGGGAGGTTGGGTCCTCTCACGAAGGTACTACCTATCCCCGAGGGTGCTGTAGTGTTTTATTTTCGGGCAAGTACAGTGTGCCACTTCGGAGATGATTTCGGTGGCGGGCCATCATTGGCAAGTGTAGTCTGCCTCAGGCTGTCTTAGTCGGTTTTCAGGTTCGTGGCAGGACATCTTTGAAAAGAAAACAACAACGACCCCTTTCGGGGACCACCAATAAGAAGAACAGAACTTCCCTGGTTCGGGGGCACGCCTGCATTATGGTCCTATTGGCTAGGTCAAAGGATGCGCAGTATAGACGCTTACAAAAAGGGGCAGAGGCAGGACGCAGGACCAACGGTCGCCTCCCTTGAAGTGGTTGACCACTTCTAGGGATGGAGCGGAGGATGTTCAGGAACCATGGAGGTTACAGACTCCGTAACGGTTATAGTTTCCGTAGCGGTTATTGGGGAGCTGGTCAAAAAACATCTGTGTACCTGCTAAAAGAAGAAGGCAGAATTTGTATGACATATAAAAATTGGTAGTTTTTTCTAACCAGTTTTGATTTAACCCTTTACCCAACGAATCGGCCGCATCCGCCCGCGTAATATGCAAATTCAGCAGTTGAAAAAATATTATTTTTCAAAAAATTTGAACAAAACCATATCATGTGACCCCTCGTTGGAACGAGCTCGTTGAGCTCGTTCCATCGAGGGGTCACATGATATGGTTTTGTTGAAATGTTTTGAAAAAATGATATTTAAAATAATAAATTTTGATATCGTCTGCGTTGGGTAAAGGGTTAATTTCGCGGTCAGTTGTTAGAGGTTTTAGGGCAGGTGAAGACACCCTTCCCGGTAGAAGGTCACAGCTTTCGCCGTTTCCACTGCCTGTTGGTTCACCTTCCCTTTACCCTTTTTTGTGGGAGCTCGGTGGCTCAGTAGGTAGAGGTGCAGGCTGCAAGCCGAGAGGTCCTCGGTTCGACTCCCACCTGCGTCAACCGCGTTGTGTCCTTGTGCAAGACACTTCATCTCCATTGCCCGCGTGGGGGCACGGAGGCGTTGTGTACTAAGGCGTACTGCACATCGATGGTGCACTTGTCTCCAACCAATGCTAACCCTACTTGTGCGGAGTTAGTATGTTGGGGAGCTGACAGTTGCTCGGTGGTTCTCTCCGGGTACTTCGGCTTCCACCACCCGTAAAACTGTCACGGTCATGATTAGCCATCGTGCATAAATGTGACCTTAATCGCCAATAAATAATAACAAATACCACTTTTATCGTTTCATGGGTTATATAATTTATAATCTGCATATTTTAGATATTTTGAGGTAGCGAAGAAGAGGCTTACACACAGAGTCACACCCGGGGGTGTTACTTTCCTGCCTTGTCCTCGTTTAAGGTCCTAGTTTTATAATCGGCCTATTTTAGATAATTGAGGTAGCGAAGAACAGGCTTACACATAGAGCCACACACAGAGGTGTGTCTTTCCTGTCTTGCCCTCAGTTATAAGTCCTAGTTAGTATTTCCCTTAAGTAGCGGCGTTTTGGGGGTTTTGTCTACTTTCACGGATTGCCTGTAGTTCGGATATTAGTTGACTGTCGGCTAACCGGTCATGATTTTTCGCGGCTTGGGAGTCAAGGCGGTCTTTTATAGTGGGGGTTTCGGCTCTGTCATGGAGTGTTTTGATAGGTGTATCCCATGGGGCACGGAGGACGACCCTAAGCGCGTGATTTTGGACCTTCTGTAGTTTCCCCATATCTGTTTGATTGAGCCCAGTTAGGATGATGGCCCCGTACTTGAGTACTGGGTGCACAAAGGCTTTGTATAGTTTGAGTAGAGTAGCCTGGTCGGCTCCCCAGGATGTTCCCTCTAGTATTTTCAGTAAGTTAAGGCGTTGGTTGCTTTACTGGCAATATCATTGGTGTATTTATTAAAGGATAGATTATGATCAATGGTAATGCCAAGGAATTTCACTTCTTTGTATTCTGGGAGGACTTTATCCATTAGTTTGAGGTCAAGGTTCCGGTTCTTTGTCTTGCGAGTAAAGGTGATTCGTTGGGTTCTATTGACGTCCAGCTTTATTCTCCATTTGGCACACCAGTGTTCTAGGACTTCGAGAGTGCGTTGCAGGGGTTTTTGGAGTAGATTGGCAGTATTATTAGAGACCCAGATGCCCTTATCGTCATCGAATTGGGAGACTTGAACTCGATCCTCGAAGTACTCGAGGTCGTTTACATAGATGATGTACAGGAGGGGGGCTGAGGACAGATCCTTGGGGGTGCCTGCTTCTAGGGGGACACTGTCGGACATTTCATTGTTTACTCTGATTTTAATTTCGCGATCGTTCAGGAAGGAGGAGAGTACTCTAAGCAATTTCATGGGGAGTCTCATTTTCGATAGTTTGAGGCGCTTTTTCGACGTCTAACAGGGCTGCCGCGCCTATTTGTTGATTGTCAATTGCGGTTTTCATTTGAGTGACTAGGCGGCAGATATGCTCGATGCCTTCTTTACGGTTCCTGTAGGCCCTTTGTCATTTGTTAAAAAACTTATCTTCAAGGTGCCCCCTGAGTCGATTGGTAAGGATTCGTTCAAATACCGTACCAATACAGCTGAGGAGGCTAATTGGGCGGTAGCTGGCCGGATCGGGGGGATCAGGTTTTGGTATCATGACCCCAATGGTTGTTTTCCAACATTTAGGAAAGAAGCCATGAGTCAGGCATGCATTAAACAGTTTGCTGAGTTTGTTGATTAGGGAGTTTAGGCTTTGTTTTAGAATTTTGTAACTCACTTCATCCTCACCGGGCGAGGAAGAGTTTTGGCATTTTTTAATGATGTTGTTGATTTCGTTACTGGCGATGGGGGAGCCGAGGTCATCGTCATCCCCGTCTTCAGGCTCGTTATCGAATTTGGGGTCACGGTAGATATCCGGGTGTTCATTGATGAAGCCATTAACGGCGTTTATTATGATGTCATCGTTGCCCGGACCTTGATACGGGCGATGCGTTTTTCTAAGGAGTCGGCAAAGGGGTCGGCCTTGTCTTTGTCGGTGTGCGTGAAAGAGCAATCTTCCCTTTTAAGTGGTTTCTTTGCAGCCTTTTGGCTTTTTTTTTTTTTTTTTTGCCCAGTTAGGGTTTTGAAAGAGTCCCATAATTTTTTGGCATCCGAGACCCCGTTTAGGTTGACTGTTGCCTTTTCCCAGTTGGCTTGTTTTTCGGCTTTCAGGGCTTTCTTAACCTTGCCATGAAGGCGGATGTATGTTTTTTTTTGTCAGCTTTCTTAAGGGGATCAGTTTCGGTTTTAAGAGCGCGAAGAGCTTTCCGTTTGGTTTCAATTAGTGAAAGTGTGTCACCCGAGATAGTGTTTCTCCAGGGGCGCACTTTTTCTTTTTGGCATATTTCGTTTAGGGTTGAGTTGATCATTTTTTCTATGCCTTCGCATTGGGTTTCGAGTTCATTTGCATTTGATGGGGAGGTGTTTGTGAGTTTGACATCAATGATGTCGCGGTAGAGATTCCAGTTGATTTTACTAAAATGTCTGCGGAGAGTAGTGGGGTACCTGAGTGGGTCATTGCCTAGTTGGATTGATGCGTGGACCGAGAAGTTGTCGCTGCCTAGGTCATCATCGCCGACACAGTGGTCGATGTGGATTATCAGGGAGTCGCTGGCGATAATTAAGTCAAGGATTTCGGGTGGGAATAGTGGATTGCTACCAATGTAAGTTGGTGAGTTATCGTTCATAACCACATGTAGGTTATGTTTTTTTGTGATTTCGAGAAGGGCTTCACCGTTGGGGCTAGTTTTGTTGCAGCCAAAGTACAGGTGTTTGGCATTGAAGTCGCCGAGGAAGATGCAGTGTTTGTATTTCCTCGTAAAGAATTCAAAGACAGTATCAGAAACTATTTTGCTCGGGTCGTTGTAATAACGATCGCGATGTTTTTATTATCGATTGTGATTTCAGTTGCAATCACCTTAGTGTCGAGGTGATCAGTTTTTATGGTTTTAGTTTTAATATTCTGTTTTATTAGAAGAGCGACGCCGCCTCCTTTTGTGATTTGTCGATCTCTTCTAGTATTGCAGAATCCGCTTAGAGAGAAATTTTTGTCGGGGTGTAACCAACTTTCACAGATATAGACAATGTCTGTATCTTCGAAATATCGGCCCATTTGATGTTTTCTATTATTAACGCTTCTAGCGTTCCACACGGCTATTTGTAACTTATTCATGGTGGGGGTTGCTGTTTAGTCGCGGTGTTTGTTTAGAGATGATTGGAGGCTTTAGTGGGTGTTGATTGTGGCTTTAATTGAGGATTCGGATATTTGGGTTTTGAATAGCCGGAACGCTGACCGGCTAACATCTTGACAAATGTCAGGCAAATTAGTTCTGACATGTTTGTTTAGTACAAAGAACAGTGCTCCCGCAACTAAGGAGCAAATTGTGTGTGGAGAAGAGGCATTATCGGACTTATATTCATCATACATGTTCCTTAGTATCATTGTTCCATGATTAACCCCTCATACCCTGTATTTTAAACATTTTTCTTGACATTTTTAGTTGCGTTTAGTTTTCTGTTTAGCTCGGAATTTCATGTTTAACTTAGTGTTTAGGTCAGCTGCTGTGCTCCTTCTCTTCCAATGGCACTTATATTCATCATACATGTTCCTCAGTATCATTGTTCCATGATTAACCCCTCATACCCTGTATTTTAAACATTTTTCTTGACATTTTTAGTTGCGTTTAGTTTTCTGTTTAGCTCGGAATTTCATGTTTAACTTAGTGTTTAGGTCAGCTGCTGTGCTCCTTCTCTTCCAATGGCACTTATATTCATCATACATGTTCCTCAGTATCATTGTTCCATGATTAACCCCTCATACCCTGTATTTTAAACATTTTTCTTGACATTTTTAGTTGCGTTTAGTTTTCTGTTTAGCTCGGAATTTCATGTTTAACTTAGTGTTTAGGTCAGTTGCTGTGCCCCTTCTCTTCCCATGGTACTTATATTCATCATGCATGTTCCTCAGTATCATTGTTCCATGATTAACCCCTCATACCCTGCATTTTAAACATTTTTCTTCACATTTTTAGTTGTGTTTAGTTTTCTGTTTAGCTCGGAATTTCATGTTTAACTTAGTGTTTAGGTCAGCTGCTGTGCTCCCTCTCTTCCCATGGCACTTATATTCATCATACATGTTCCTCGATATCATTGTTCCATGATTAACCCCTCATACCCTGCATTTTAAACATTTTTCTTGACATTTTTAGCTGCGTTTAGTTTTCTGTTTTGCTCAGAATTTCATGTTTTACTAAGTGTTTAGGTCAGCTGCTGTGCTCCTTCTCTTCCCATGGCACTTATATTCATCATACATGTTCCACAGTATCATTGTTCCATGATTAACCCTCATACCCTGCATTTTAAACATTTTTCTTGACATTTTTAATTGCGTTTAGTTTTCTGTTTAGCTCTGAATTTCATGTTTAACTTAGTGTTTAGGTCAGCTGCTGTGCTCCTTCTCTTCCCATGGCACTTATATTCATTATACATGTTCTTCAGTATCATTGTTCCATGATTAACCCCTCATACCCTGCATTTTAAACGTTTTTCTTCACATTTTTAGTTGCGTTTAGTTTTCTGTTTAGCTCAGAATTTCATGTTTAACTAAGTGTTTAGGTCAGCTGCTGTGCTCCTTCTCTTCCCATAGCACTTATATTCATCATACATGTTCCTCAGTATCATTGTTCCATGATTATCCCCTCATACCCTGCATTTTAAACATTTTTCTTGACATTTTTAGATGCGCTTAGTTTTCTGTTTAGCTCGGACTTTCATGTTTAACTTAGTGTTTAAGTCAGCTGCTGTGTTCCTTCTCTTCCCATGGCACTTATATTCATCATACATGTTCCTCAGTATCATTGTTCCATGATCAACCCCTCATGCCCTGCATTTTAAACATTTTTCTTGACATTTTTATTTGCGTTTAGTTTTCTGTTTAGCTCAGAATTTCATGTTTGACTTAGTGTTTATGTCAGTTTCTGTGTTTTACTTTTAAGAGGTTGTGTTTAGGTGAGCTTTGTCGCATGTTATGAGCCTGTTTGGTACAGCTCTTGTGTTTGCCAAAGTTACTATCAAAGAGGAATGTTGGTGAGCTATAGGGCGTTGGTGTCCTTCTTGTTTGAAGTGGGGACAACCGCGGAAATTGCTGGTGTGCTCCCCTTTGCAGGTTGGGCATGAGGGAGAGTCTAACCTACTTGCTTTTGTGGGGTGATTACCTCCACATCTCATGCAGGTCAGGCTCCCTGGTGGCGACGTGCCCAAATTTCTGGCACTTGTGGCATTGGATGGGTTGAAGGGTAGAACTGTACTCCTCCACCACGTGCTTCCTGCTATTGATAGTAACCCCGTTCGCGATTAATTTTGACTTAACTTCGCGGTTTGGGCAGTTCACCTTCAATTTCCACGTGCAAGTGCCCGTGGCTCTTGACGTGAACCTCTCCCATTTGCATACCGGTCGGTATGCCCCTTGTCATGGCTTCCGTCGGGGTGAACCCGGGTTACGACGATGGAGGGTAGTGTCCTTCTCTCGGAGCGGGGGGGGGGGGGGGGGGGCACTTTCCCTTGTTTTGGGTGTTTTTTCAAGTTTTGACCAGCTGTCTTTTTGACAGTCGCGGTAATGTCCAGACTCATTAATGTCGTCGGAGTTGGTGTCAGTGTGGAATTTGACTGGCTTGATGCCCTATCCGTGGTGTTGGGATTGTTGCTGAGACTACCCCGTCTTACGGCGCTATTATTAACTGTTGGACCTGATGACGGAGCAGAACCAGAAGAGCACGGACGAGGTATGAAGCTCCTACACCTCTTGACCTTTCGTTTTGTCATGGTGCCGAAGCCCTCCTCATTCCAGTGCTCTCCTGTAGCTCTGCATCTGAGTCTGAGTGATCTCCTTTCTGTTTCCTTTTGGGGGGAGTTTTACCATTAGTGCATTTTTAGTGCATTTATTGGGGGAGATTTCCCATCTGGCAGACTGTTACGATTTTCCTGAATGTTGCCAGAGTTAAAGAGCTGAAGCAGAGGCTTGTCTGGGATGACGCTGTTGGCGTTGAGGGGTCTTTCGGATCATTAGGGAGGGTGTTCTGATTATAGTGGTCTTTCCAGCAGCCCGAGCGGCCTCTGCATAGGATCTTGGGCTTCTGCCCTCCTCAGATGCCGATCTCGCTGAGGTTGTTGAGCTACCAGACTCTTCTACTGTACTACTGAGAGCTGCTACATGTATTTTGGTGGGTGCTGCGTGGTGGAGAGCCAGGGGTGGGTGGAGTAGGTAAGGTATATGCAGAATTTAGCACATCCCCTCCCTGAGCAGGTCTGGTGGTAGCTTCCTCAGCTTTCATCACCACCGGGACCTCCACTGGCGCAGAGCCAGAATGGAGTTGGTGGAGAAGATGGTTGATTTATGGTAACTCCCATCCTGGCAATGATTTCATCTTTTTCCCGGTTGGCTTTAAGAAGGCTATTTATGTGAGCCGCGACATACCCACCATCTTCTCAGTTAATTTGTCAAGACTAGCTCTTAAATCATCATATCAACAGTACGCATTGCTCCAGTTTATATACACCCATTTCGATAGTTTGAAAAGCGAAAGCAACCTATTAACGAAAGAGAAGAATTAAAAACATCTTTAGATCATTAGCGCCGAGTGTGATTATGTACAGTGATTGGAATACTACTAAATGGTAATCAGTAATCAAGTTAATTAATTGGGCGTTGCTCTTTTAAAAACACCCATTCTGTTTCTGTTTTGGTACAGTGCAGGAGCCGTCTTCGACTATGAGTGCACCGGAAGTGAGGCTCAGTCCTGGGACTGGAGAGCAGCTGTAAAGCTCTCTGTGGTGTTACAGCATGCGATATTTTCTTGTAGATGGTTCCAATCCACTGTTGTTTTGGGGAAGAACGAATGTTTATATTGTTCTGTGTTAGCTTGGAACAGTGTAAAAGGTCTGGAATTATTACATACTCTGCTGTTGATGATGTTAGTTGTAATATGATCTGAGTATGATTTAGCCTTAATTTTTCTACTAGCCCTTTGAGGTGATAAATATTCCTGTGTGTTTATTGCTGGCACCAACCCTTCCACTAGCTTGTGTAGGGTATCAGGCGTTTGTGGCGGCGTCTTTCTTGCAGTGGCGGGAGTTCTAGATTTTCTAACATTTTTGCCATGCATCCGGTTTCTCTGGATTTGTAGTCACCTGTTATGAAACGTGCAGCTCTCTTTTGGATTTTCTCCAGTTGATTTATATTTTTCACTAGATGTGGCTCCCATATTTCTTCACCGTACTCCATTACTGAACGGACCATGGCAATATAGGCTATTTTATTGCATTCCAGTGGGCCTCTTCTTAGATTTCTGCATAGGAATCCCAATGTGCAGCTGGCTTTTTGGATGTTTTACCAATCTGGGTATTCCACTTAAGATCGTTTGAGAACATGAGGCCAAGGTACGGATTGTCATCTACCGTTTTTAATATCTGGTCACATTATCGCAGAGTGGTGGGTTGAAACATATCGAGCCATCTCCCGATAGAAATAAAATGGATCTGTCTTCAATTCACCTTATATACATATTTATTTATTTACACTAAAATATCACAGATGGAAATGTCAAGAAGAAATGGTACATCGATCACAACAAATTTTTACATCATCACAATGAGAATGAGATCCTGCAAAATAATTATAATATGTAAATAGTACATTCCCAAATAATATTGTGGAAGCGATTTCAAAAAGAGCGAAACATAAACGATTCAGTGTCAATGCAGCTGCAGGTGATCGGGGCGATTGCGTCTATCATCATGCAGATGCTTTGCACTTAAAATACGAAAAGTATAAACAAATGTTTCTTACCAATTCAGAATGACTCGGATCTTTTGAAAATATTAAATTGCCTCCACAATATACAAATTTCGATCAAGGATCAATTTCTGACGACCAGGAGTGACAATCAAGAAAAAGGAAACCAGCCAGACTCAAAACAATAGAGTTTTCCCGCGTCAAACTGAACCGAGGCAACACAAACAACTGAAGCGAAACTTGAACAGACTTAACCCCATCCAAGTAAAAGATGCAAGCAAACGCAGTATAACACAACGCAAATCACCTGAAAACTGAAACTGAAATAAATAAATTAAACCCAAACAATACATTAGTTGCTGAAATAAATAATAAATTAATATGTTCTGTCCAAAAATGACCTATAATAAAGAAGGAAGAATGAGTAAGTAAATAGCATAATTTGAACACTATCACATTCTCCCCCTCCTGAAAAAATGACGACCCTGTCATTCAAAAGAATACAGAGTAAAACCATTCCTAGAAACAAACTGGCCATCCTTCAAAACAAAAATGTAAGTGCATACCTGAAAACATACCTGGAAATAACAAAGCACTTGATATTGGTGTCCGATCTGGAATCTAATAAGATAATCAAATAAGAAAGTATCTAATGAACCTGTGATAACTGTGAAGCAATGTATCAGTGTTTATTCTATGTGAAACACTAAAGTACATTAAAATCGTCATTTGTCGTAATTAACTGTTCAGCACAATAGATTTCTGGAAAATAGTTGTACCCATTAGAAGTTTAGAAACTGCTTCAGCAAAGTAAATAAGCAAATTTCACAACAAATTAGTAGGACCTGAAAGAATTTCTACAGCAAATTTCAAGTGTTTAACCCTGTAAATTCCTGAAAACAATAAGGGTATTTAGTTCTAATAAATGCAATTTTTTCCTGAAATTAACATGATTTCATTAAATTCTACAATGAGTTTTCAGGACATCTTAAATGTCATTTAATCAATTGACATTCATTTCACACGTGAAGCTAAAATACTATTAACATATAAAAACAATCACAAGATTAAAATCACTCAAGTATGGAACTAAATACTGTAAGAAGCATGTCGTCTTCTTCCTTTAAGGTACTGTTCCACTACAGTGTATTTTCGTACCGGCGCAATTTGTGGTGCAAGGACGTCTATACAGTGCAATTAAAAGTTCTATAAATTTACAGTGCGCTTAAAATAATAAAACATGCCGGTCTAGCATCTGATGGTGGTGGACCCAATCTGTTTCTTGAAGCTGTCTATAGATGTTGCTCTGACAGCTTCAGATGGCAGTGAGTTCCATATCCTAATCCCATCTGGGAAAAATGATTTCTGGTAGACCAGGGTTCTTGCATATGGTACCAAGAAGGTGATGTTATTCCCTCTTGGTGAAATGGTTGGTACCAGGAGAGCAGATGGAATGTCAATCAGATGGTACACAATCCTATACATCATAGTGACCTTGGCCTGGGCTCTTCGCTCCTGTAGTAGTGGCCACTGAAGTTGGTGCAGCATGTTGGAGACGCTGCTGGTTGTCCGATAGTCAGAGAATACCATACGGGCAGCCCTCCGTTGAACCATTTCCAGCTTGTTGATGTTGTCATCCGTAAACGGATCCCAGATAACACTTGCGTACTTTGTGAGTGGTCTAATCAGGGTTCTGTAGCAGAGAGACTTTGTTTCTTGTGGGCATTGGTGGATATTCCGCCGTAGGAAGGCTAAGGTGGAGTTCGCCTTCTTGGTGATCTGGTTGATATGGTGATTCCATTTCAAGCTTCTGTGAATGTTGACTCCAAGGTATTTCGCTGAGTTGACTACTTCGAGGGTGTGTCCGTGTATGTTGTATGGGTATTCCACGCATTTCCTTTTGTTGGTGACGTTCAGGACTTGGCATTTCTTGGGGTGGAACTCCATCATCCAGTCACTTTCCCATTGCTGCAGGGTCTCGAGGTCTTGTTGTAATTGGATGGCATCTTGTTCGCTCTTGATGTTCCTATAGAGCGTGCAGTCATCTGCGAATAGATGAGCCGTTGATCCCTCAGAGACGCAATCAGGCAGGTCATTTATGAACATTAGGAATAACAGTGGCCCAAGCACACTGCCTTGGGGAACTCCAGACTGTACTGCAGTTGTTGATGATGTGACGCCTTCTAGTAGAACTTGTTGAGTCCGTCCTTCAAGGAAGTCCCCTATCCATCCAAGATGACTGTGCCGTATGCCATAGTGTTGTAACTTGTACAGGAGACGTTTGTGGGGACTTTATCAAACGCTTTGGAGAAGTCCAGAAATATCATATCGGTTTGGCCTTTGACGTCCATATTCTATGCTAGATCTTGAATGGTAAGGATCAATTGACTCTCACAGGAACGTCTCTTACGGAATCCATGCTGGGCATCGGTCAAGATGTTGTTGCTGTCAAGGTGTCTCATGCTGTCAAGGTGTCTCATTTTCAAGTATGTCCGGTGACATACTTGAAAATACCTGCTTGTTTGTAAGTTTCTTTAAAAGCTCTGTTTTATTTACAGTGGAGGACTTACTTTCTTGTGGTTCAGAAACTTGGCTTAACACATACTCATCTTTTCGAAGCCAAGCAGGAGGTTTTCTGTCTCTTTGAGATCTTCGTGGTACTGGAATCGGAACTCTGTTACTAGAGACTACTTCATTGGTTGCTTCAGGGAGGACTGAAACATCACTCTCTACATTCTCTGCTTCAAATCCGGACTGGGTTTGATTAGTATTATCACTAGATAATACATCAGAGATAACCCAATGACCAACATCAAGACTTCTTGTGTCTTCATGATCTTCTTCATCTGCATCCTGGGCTTCATTTCCTTTATTTACCTGAATTTCGGCATTGTGGTCATCACCACCTGGAGAAATGAACCCTGTCTCTGCCACCAAACGTTGGTCGTCACCAGGTTGGGGCGAGACAAACCTTTCCTCAGAAACAACTGTTGGTTGTACAGTTTGATATTGAGGAACAATACAATAAAATTCTTCAGACTTGTCATCTGAAGAAAAGTCTCTAACACCAAGATCTTTCTTTTTGATTGTACAGCGTTTAGCTGGAACTGGCCTAAATTCTGACTGAGTCGGCAAAGAAGGAATGCGATCATCTTGTGGGGGTTCCACAGATTGGTCTGTATCCAATTCTATTGGCAAGGAACCGATAGGAAGGAGATGATTCCGGTGTAATGTTTTCTTCAAACCAGCCTCAGTATTTACCACATAAACTGGAATCTGTTGGTTTGGCTGCTCAATGACATAGTATATTTCATCGTCAAAGCGATCAGCTAACTTATGACTACCATCAAAAGCCAATGTCTTTACCAATACTCTGTCACCAACCTTAACAGAAGCACCACGAACTTTCAAGTCGTAGCCAGTCTTCTGTCTTAGCTGTGCTTTCCTGGCAAGGGATGAAGCAAGGTCATATGAAGATGTCAACTTTTCCCGAAGACTGGAAACATATTCTGAAGGTGAAGTTTCTGGGACAGACTTCTTTAATCCAAAGAGTAAATCTATTGGAAGACGAGGCTCTCTACCAAACATTAGATAAAATGGTGCAAATCCTGTAGTTTCATGCCTAGTTCAATTATAAGCATGAACAAGCGGTCCAACATGGCTCTTCCACTCTTTTTTCTTCTCAGGTTCTAACGTGCCGAGCATAGCAAGAAGAGTCCTGTTGAATCGCTCACAAAGGCCATTTCCCATTGGGTGGTAGGGGGTCGTTCTGGACTTCTGGATACCACAAAGTTGACACAGTTCTTTAATAAGAGCACTTTCAAAATTTCCTCCTTGATCTGAATGTAATCTGTCTGGAAGTCCATAATGTATGATGAAATTATTGAAAAGTACTTCAGCTGTAGTCTTGGCAGTCATATTCTTGGTGGGATAAGCTTGCGCATATTTCGTAAAGTGGTCTGTGATGACTAAAAGATACTGGTAGCCACCCTTGGAAGTCTCCAGTGTCAAAAAATCCATACACAACAACTCTAATGGATATGATGTATCGATGGAAACTAGTGGAGTTCTGGAATTGGTAGGTGACTTACGGCACAAACATCTTGGACAGTTTCCGATCCATTTCTCTACCATGCTGTCAATTCCCGGCCAATAAAATCTCTCTTTAACTAATGATATGCACCTATCCCTACCTGGATGGCCAATATCATTACGTAAAGATGTCAGAACTTTTTTAACCTGAGAAAATGGCAACACCAATTGTTGCCGTCGCTGGGAATTGAAAACAGCTTCCTTATATAGTGCGCCACGATGAAATTTAAACATGTTGAAATGTTGATACATGGCCGAGTGCTCTTTAGTAGGAGGTAAACTTGATCTTTTTGGATGGACACCAGACCGAACTGCTGTCGTCCATGGCTTGATAATGTCATCTTTCTCTTGTAATCTTCTCCAATCTCTATCTGTCATATCATCTATTTCCTGGCCAGCTGGGTCATCCAGGGCATCCAACACAGATACAGAACAGCACATACTGTTAACAAAAGGTTGTTGTAACTGCAACGAGTTACAAATAGTTCTGACAATTGACTTGTCAATTTTTTCTTCACAAGGGATTTCCCTTACATATGTTGGAAACCTGGAAAGACTATCAGCATCCATATTGGATTTGCCAGGACGATAGTTGATATCAAAGTCAAATGCAGCCAATGCTGACAGCCATCGTTGTGATGTTGCATCTAACTTTGCTGTGGTGAGAACATAGGTCAGTGGATTATTATCTGTAAAAACCACAAAGTGGTGCCCATACAAGTAATCGTGGAACTTATCAGTAACTGCCCATTTTAGAGCCAAAAACTCTAACTTGTGAGCCGCATAGTTCCGTTCGGAATTACTGACTCCATGACTTGCATAGGCTATTACTTTCTTTTGTCCATTCTGAGTTTGATACAATACAGCACCCAAACCATATGAGCTGGCATCTGTATGTAATTCAAATGGCTGGCTGTAATCTGGGTAACCTAGAACAGGTGGAGTTGATAAACACTCTTTTAGTTTGGAAAAAGCCAACTTCTGCTCCTCACCCCATGACCATTTATCTATGTAGATGGATTTCTTTTTACCTCTTTTCTTTGAAACATTAGTTGGAGGGAGCAGATCTGTTAAAGGTTTCGATATCTTTGAAAAGTTCTTCACATATTTTCTGTAATATCCTGCAAACCCTAAGAATTTACGTAACCCATCAGGATTTACAGGTGTAGGCCAATTGACAATTTTGTCAAATTTCGAAGGGTCAGCCTCTATTCCATTTTCTGATACAACATGGCCTACATAAACAATTTTTTTCTTAAACAGTCGACATTTAGATGGAGAGAGCTTCAAGCCACATTCTCGTAACCTATCAAACACCATTTGAAGCCTCTCCATGTGTTGTTCAAATGAATCTGAAAAAATTATAACATCGTCTATGTACACTAAGCATATTTTTAAGTTTAAACCTTCCAAACATTGTTCCATCATCCGCTGAAAACTTGCAGGAGCATTTTTTAAACTGAAAGCTATTCGATTGAACTCATAAAAGCCAAGAGGCCCAGCAGTAAATGCTATGCGCTCCTTATGCAACTCCAAGATTTCCAGCTGATGATAACCCGACTTCAGGTCGAGAACACTGAAATATTCAGATCCTGAAAGGTAGTCGAGAATTTCATCTACCCATGGTAAGGCATATGAATCCTGTACAGTTCTCTTATTTAAAAAACGATAATCTATACAAATTCTTAGGTCACCAGATTTTTTTCGAACAAGCACCATGTTTGAGGCATAAGGACTGTGTGACCGCCGGATAACTCCAGCAGCAAGTAACTGATGAAGGTGATTCTGTACCTCATCCAGCATACCTGGTGGAATACGTCTAAATCGTTGTTTGAATGGAGTGTCATCATGCAAATCAATACGGTGCTTGACAGTATTATAAAACCCAATATCATTATCATGTTGAGAAAAAATATCTGAAAATTTATGTACAAGATTTAAACCTTCCTTCAACTGATCATCAGATAAAGTTGAAGAATCAATATCTATTTTATCTGATATTTCATTACTAGAAACATTATTTGAGGTTTCAAGATCATTAGCAACAGACACTGGTTGTATTTCACATATATTTGCATGTGGAATAATAGAAATTGTTCTTGTTGTAGTATTTGATAAGTGAACTTTAATAATATCTGTGTTGTTATAATCATACTGAAGAATGTATGGAGCAATCTCAAGGCAAGAAAGACTATTGGAATCTGAAATTGGCTGCAAAATAGCACATGTTGGATTATATGGCAATTTGTGGCTTACAAAACCTGAAATTACATGTTCTGTATTAGGGTTCAAAATGACATTACCCTTTTCAGCACTTTTAACTACACCAAGCCTAAAATTATTTTTCTTAAGTTCCCTTTCTCGAAGAGAAAGACATCGGAATGCCATGTACCATGGTGTAGTTAAAGTCGCAACCTGTAAAAATTTGTCACCATGATATTCTTTGCACTCATCTAAAAATATGTTTAACACATTTGTACCAAGTAACACCGGTGTAGACATGTTGTACCCACTGTCTGGTACAACCAGTATAATACAATATTTGGGTTTACTAGAAACTAAGCAAGGAATTTCTATGTCTACCTCAATGTAACCTAAGTATGGAAGATTCTTCCCATCAGCACATTCCACATTCAGAATACAACTCAGCGGATGAAGTGTTACATTATTAAGATGTGAATGATAAAATGATTCACTAACTGTAGACACAGTTGATCCTGTGTCCAGAAGACATTTAGTTTGTGAACCTGAAATAACAATGTTAACTTCTGTTGCAGTACCATATAGCCCAGGTGGTTCATTGACCTTACAGGAATTAGGCCTATTATTTGTACCATTAGCATCCATGGCTGGCCTATCGTCACAGACGCTTGCTAATTTAAACCACCCCTTCTTGGAGTTCTACGTTTGTCAACTCTTGTTCGGCAACCAACTGCTATATGGCCATACTGAAAACATTTATGACATTGTATGTTATTATTTGAAACTTGAAAATTCCCAGTATTAGAATGATCACCATCATCATGAGGTGCAGTTTGTCTATGTCTGAAATATCTATCATTCTGTAAATTGTTAGAATCAGAATATGAGTTAGTAGCATTAGTGTAAGTATTATTGTTTCTAGAATTATAATTTCTAAAACCACCTCTTCTACCACATGATCGTTTAAAATAAGAATTAGGCTGTACATGACTAATTGGTGGTTGACTAAGCTGTCTATCTCTTTTAAGTTCTGCTAAATCAGATTTTAATTCATTAATCATTTTCCTGAGGTCCTGTAATTCAGAAGAATTTGATTGGATAACCTTAACAGAGGCTGTCTTGACATTGCTAGTAGGCATTTTATGGTGCTCTAATTCTAGCTTGCATAAGGCAACTCTCAACCCATCAAATGTTTTAGTCTGGTCGAATTTGTAACCACTAATATCTTTGAGATCTCTACGAAGACCAGACCAAAACATTGATCTCAACATCTGATCTGTTTCCTCTACCCTTACTTCACCCATAACAACAGCACGGTTTAATAAGTCTTCAAGCCTACAACCCCAAGTGACAACATCTTCTGTATCAGCCTGAAAAGAGCTATAAAATTGTGACAAAATTGATTCCCTAGTATCAATCACTCCATATATGCTGTCTAATTTTTTCAAGATTTCGTCACATGTTGCCCGAGCACCAAGTCTCATAACAATTCGAGCCGCTTCACCTTTTAATGATTTTCTCATACATTGTAAAATTTCAGATGTACTATGATTTTCTGAAATGAGACATTTTACTTCATATCGCTACAGATCATATGTGGTCTCACCCTTAGGATCACCTGAAAAAACTGAAATTCTTGAAGGATTTTTAACAATTATTTTGGGTTGAGGTTCATCAACAGGCTCGCTCTTAATTTCTGATTGTTGGCTGAAACCCTGTAACCAAGATTGGAATTGCTCTGGTGTGTCAGCCTTGGGTTTGACACCCATTTTCTGAAAAAGCTTTCACCATAGTCTGGATATCTTCCTGTGAAATATCATCTGAAGACATTTTTGAATACTAATGGTCAATTAACTGAAACAAAATGTACTGCAAAGAAAAATAAATTAATGTGTAGTAAGCAATTTTATGGTCTGTTGACTGAAAACCTAAAAGGGAAAGAAAATTGAAATAACATGAACATAATCATGAACGAACATGCAGAAATTTCAAAAAAAAAAAAAAAATATTTTCAAAAGCACAGCTGACCAAAGTCCAATTCCTCATGTAGCCTGAAAGTTCGTGAAACTAAAAAAAAAACAAAAAAAAAACAAATTGCAAATAAATTTCAAATTTACACAAAGTACTGCAAAACACAAATCAATTAAGTTATGTCACAGCGCATAATGTTGAAACAAACACCTGTAGTCAAGAATTCAATCCAAGTTAATATATCTGCACCTGTAGACTAAACCCTAATACCAAAAACTGCAAACACCTATAGCCACAACAGTCAGAATATCAACTGCCCAAATAATCACCAGTGAACTAACTACATCACCAAAGTAGGCAAACACTAAATTGTTTCCGACAAATGTCACATTCCGCGAGAGACAAACTTTTTTTTTAAATAAAAATAATAATCAGCACAACAAATGCAAAGTCATGGGATCAAATGCAAAAGATGTCTATGTCAAATGCTAATACGTTAAAAAAAAATATTTTTTTTAGGGTTGGTGTGGGGGTTGAGGGTGGGGTAGGGTAGGGTTGACGGTGGGGGTGATGACACCTCAAGCAAATAAACACACCATAATTGTGCACCACCTCAATATGAGAAGAAAAAAAAAACAAAAAAAAATCAGTCAGGTTCAGCCAAACATTCTATCAAAATAATTCCAGAAAACTATTGCTTATTTACTATAAACAAACAATTGCTTTCACAAAATAATATTCTTTCCAAATATCTGCAAAAGATTTACACAAGTTCTGCTTGTCACATTAACACAATGAAAATTACAACAGCCACTGAATCTGGCCAGAAAGCTGAAAACTAGGGCAGACCTTTGACCTTTATAACTGGAGAAACTACATCACGTGACAATGACCTCGGCTAATTATAAAGGTGGGCGTTGCTTGTTTATCATTCAAGCCATATGTTTCCCCGAATGAAGCACAGGACTAGTAAAATAAACGAACGCAGTTAGAAAGGGGAACTGCAGATCAACGTAAACAAAACTGCAAACAGCTACACTACAGGCACATTATCTCATCACAAAATGAAACAATGTGTGAATAATGCTCGTGTTTGACACTGAAGTTACATGTGCAAGTATGGCGTGGTTTGTAAACAATAACAAACTAAGTGGGCGTGACTTGTTTACAGTAAACAATTACCGGAACAAGAGGTCACCTGGAATCATATTAACACTGTAACACATCATCAATTGCAAATGAGAAATAATTGTGGGTCTCTGTGTTTTGTTTACTACATTCAAATCATCGTCAATTGTGTAAAGTTTATAACTTTCTGGGTCACCTTCAATGGGAAGATAAGTGAATGCTTCAAAGTTGTCTCACACAGTCAGTTATCGTTCATCAACCAATGGAATAAGCAGTTCAATGGACTATTGGTCACGAATCGTTACGAGGAGTTCATCATGTGTGGGAAAATATAAATCTAAAAGTTGGGTATAACAACTGTCTGAATACATCCTAAGCTTTCTGACGAAATCACAGTTCAGAAATTTCCTGTACAGTAGTGAGTAGAAAAATACGAATCCACAAATATGGAGAAAATCACACTTCACAACTCTCACAAGTTAATCCAAAACATGACAGAATCCTTTTCGTCGATTAATAGGTGGAACTAGCTGTATGATGACATGATATTTACATATTCAATTTCCAACACGATGTTTTCACTGATGAAACGTAAACAGTATCTTCCACCAGATCCATTCAATGAAAATCAGAATGTACGTTGGGCGCCATTATCGCAGAGTGGTGGGTTGAAACATATCGAGCCATCCCCCGATAAAAATAAAATGGATCTGTCTTCAATTCACCTTATATACATATTTATTTATTTACACTAAAATATCACAGATGGAAATGTCAAGAAGAAATGGTACATCGATCACAACAAATCTTTACATCATCACAATGAGAATGAGATCCTGCAAAATAATTATAATATGTAAATAGTACATTCCCAAATAATATTGTGGAAGCGATTTCAAAAAGAGCGAAACATAAACGATTCAGTGTCAATGCAGCTTCAGGTGATCGGGGCGATTGCGTCTAGCATCCTGCAGATGCTTTGCACTTAAAATACGAAAAGTATAAACAAATGTTTCTTACCAATTCAGAATGACTCGGATCTTTTGAAAATATTAAATTGCCTCCACAATATACAAATTTTGATCAAGGATCAATGTCTGACGACCAGGAGTGACAATCAAGAAAAAGGAAACCAGCCAGACTCAAAACAATAGAGTTTTCCCGCGTCAAACTGAACCGAGGCAACACAAACAACTGAAGCGAAACTTGAACAGACTTAACCCCATCCAAGTAAAAGATGCAAGCAAACGCAGTATAACACAACGCAAATCATCTGAAAGCTGAAACTGAAATAAATAAGTTAAACCTAAACAATAAATTAGATGCTGAAATAAATAATAAATTAATATGTTCTGTCCAAAAATGACCTATAATAAAGAAGGAAGAATGAGTAAGTAAATAGCATAATTTGAACACTATCACAACATAACTGGTATAAGTGGGATGATGTTTGCTTTATACTCATTATGTAGCATTTTGTAGCATTGAAACGCATTCCCCATTTGTCAGCCCAATCTTCTAATTTTTTAAGGTCTTCTTGAAGAATCTGGTGGTCCTTCTGTGAGTTAATTTGGCGGTAGAGGAGGCAGTCGTCGGCAAAGAGTCGTACTTGGGGCCTGACACAGGATGGAAGATCATTGATGTGACATAAAAACAATAGTGGGCCGAGAACGGTACCCTGTGGGACTCCAGACTTGACATGGACACTTGATGAAGAATCGCCATCCACCACCACTCTCATGTTATGCTGTGTCAGGAATGCTGTTAACCAAGTGTGGATGTTTCCAGTAATGCCGTAGCTTTTCAGTTTCAAGAGAAGTTTGTTGTGTGGAACTGTGTCGAATGCTTTTGAGAAGTCCAGTATCGCCATAACGGTCTGTTTGTTCTTATCGAATGATGTCAGAAGGTCCTGTGATGTTACTAACAGTTGTGTAACGCAGGAGTAGCCTGCACGAAAACCGTGGTTTAGTGAGGTCAGGATGCTGTTCTGCTCAAGGTGGGTTATGAGATGTTTACAGATGATATGTTCGAGTAGTTTACATGAGACTGATGTTAATGAAACCGGGCGGTAGTTTTCTGGTTTATGGACGTCTCCTTTTTTGAATACGGGTGCAATGTTTGCATTTAACCAGTCATGTGGTAGTTCGCCGTCCTCCAGTGATTGTTGGAAAATCTTAGTGAAGTGAGGTGATATCTCTTCGGCGCAGGTTTTAGTGCTATGTTCGGGTTAGCATCAGGACTTACTACTCCATCAGTTGTTATTTGCAAAGGTTGGATTTCAGACTTTGAGATTTGTTGTAGTTTGATGTCTGTTGGTGTTTGCCTGGTGAACACAGATTTAAACTGGCCATTCAAGATCTCAGCCTTTTCTTCATTGTCATTTACAAGTTCTCTCTTCCTCATTAACGGGGCAATGCCAAAGTTATCCTGTTTCTTGGCCTTCATATATTGTCAGAATGGTTTTGAATTGTTATTCACCATTCCTTCATTGATGATTTTGTTGATGTGCTTCCATTCTGCATTTCTGATTTCTTTTCTGCACTTTGCTTGGTGGTGTTTATATTCTGCCCACTGGTTTGTTCTCTTTGCCTGCTTATGTAATCGTGTTTTTCCTCCACATTCTTTTGGTGGAGTGGTTTAACCAGGGTAGGTTTGTAATTTTTTTCTTTAGTTTGGAAGGTGTGTATTTTTGGACTGTGTTCATGATGGAATTTTTGAAGTGTTCCCATGTTTATGTTAGCCTTTTCTGGTAGTGTTAATTTGCTGATGTCTGCCTTGATGCTCTCCCACTTGGCTTTTGCGAAGGCGAAATATTTACGTGGTTTCTGTTTGTTGAGCTGTGGTTTGATCATTGAGTCTGTGATTATCATTTCGTGATCTGAGATGCCAGGAGCATTTATTGATGTTTTGATCAGCGTCGGGTTATTTGTCGGAATGATGTCTAGAAGATTGGGCTCTCTAGTTGGTACATGTATTCTGTGGATCTGTGTTAGGTTGTGTTCAATGCACATGTCCACAAGTGCTTGTTGTATATCTCTATCTGGTGAGCCTGATTTAACCGTCATGGTGTCCCAGTCTATGTTAGGGCAGTTGAAGTCGCCTCCTAAGATGATATGTTTAAAGGTGTCCGACTGGAGTTTAGATAATGATTTTTCCAGGTTGGTTATGTCCTTTTGATTTCTGTGTGGCATATAGAATGAGCCTATATAGAGATCTTTGCTGTTGTTCAGGATCACTTTAGCCCATTCGATTTCGCTATCACCAACAAGTGATGCGCATTCTGTTGTAATTAGTTCTAGTGCCCCGATGAATACTCCACCACCTAGTGTGCCTCTATCATTTCTGTATATCGTGTATGACGGTGGGAAAGCTTCGGCCGATTTAATAGCATCCTTTGTTGTTTGCTTTCGGGTTTGACGCCTTTCAGCCATGATTCTGTTCCTATAATCAAATCTGGTTTTATGTAGTTTGTAGCAGATTCGAATTCGGCTTTGTTTCTCAGTACACTTCGGCAGTTTACTGTTAGGATTCTCAGATTTGTTTTCTTTGGGAGCTCAAAGATGTTTGAGTGGGAGCTTGGTTTTCTGTGTGAGTGTCTCGAGTGTGTTTCCTTAGGTTATGAGTTTTCTTTCAGTGAAGGATTTGGGCTACTGGTGTGTAGTGGTTCAAAAGGTTTTAGATTTGCTATGCTGTCCATGGTTGAATCAAGTCTGGATAATGGTCGGTAAAAATTTGTAGTGTGAAGTTCATAGCTGTTGTAAGTAAAGCTGTCTACGTTTATGCTATCACATTTGCAGCATAACCACTGTACACTTGATCTTTGTAGTAATTCGTAGTCCGCGGTACATAACTCAATATATGTCCGATGATGCCAGATATTACAACCATCACAACAGACCCCTTTGCATTGCCAAGTTACAGGGTACTCACAAAGGCCGCATTGGCTAACTGTTACATTCTTCTTAGGTGGACCTGGATTTTGTTCAATATCAATTGATAGTAATAGTAGAAGATGGAGTATGGTGGCACGCTGTGTTGCTGCGTGTAATCGTTTCTCTGTACGATTTTTTAGATTGCTGTATTTGAGTTTCTTGATCGGTATGTAATTTGTTGAAGCTCTTGATGTTTTTAGGTTTATGATGGCAGTACATACCAGTAAAAATGTTAGCATCGTCAGCAGTGGGGTCCATGTGATTTTGATTTGATGATGTTTCATGATTGTCGTACCCTCTAGGTATGTCTCAATGTAGCGTGGTATTGTGTTGTCAATATAGTGTGGTAAAGCCCACTCTGATTGATATGCACAAGGCTTAGAGAATTGTGGGTGTAATCAGTGCCAGCAGTCTAATGACATTCTGTTGGTGATCTTTCGAAGCCAGACTTTACTAAGTAGATGTGTTGGGTGGATGCCATCCCTGTAGTGGTTGAAATTATAGGAATGCCTGGTGGTGGGTGTCCTTTTTGATCCTGTGCGGTATTTTGTATTTTTGCTGAAGTCAACTGACAATTCTGGTGATCTGCTGGATAAAGCGTTGTTAAGGTCTTTCACACGTTTATTCAATTCTCGTATCTGTTCAGTTAAAATGTTGTCATTTTCTGCAAATACTGATGGATCCTTGTGCTGCTTTTTATGTTCATTCCATTTCTGTATGGAGTAGACTGGTATCTCAAGGAAGGTGACTTTGGAATCTGGGAACCAGTTTATGATCTCTATGATTTTTTTTGTATCCCTCCACGATATGATCAACAGTGTCATTATTCTCAGATGTCATGTTGATGTATCCGTTTTTCGCGGTTAAGTTGCGGTTAAGTTGCATGTACCTACCCAAACATACAGTGAGATGTTTCCTGTACTTTTGATCTTATTGGCAATGTTTTGGTCTAGCCATTTTACACTGTCTTCAATTTTTGCACCACCATTTAATGTTACTCTCTACTTCGCCGTGGTCTACAGTACGTGGAGAGTGGATTGTGACTAAATCACCCGCGGAGTGGAGTTATCACCCAAACTATAACTTTAAAATTTTGTATATATCAACTAAAAACACAAGCAATGTTTCAGCCAATGGACCTCTGGGTTTAACCCAGAGGTCCATTGGCTGAAACTTTGCTTGTGCTTGTTATGCTTTGCAACAAATTTGCAATTATTGCTTGGGTGGAATCTCCACTCTGCGGGTGATTTAGTGATAATACACTCTCCACGTACTGTATGTCGCGTAGGTAGTTTCCTTTACTATCAGAAAGGACGGTAGGTGTGTGATGTTTGTAGCCGCTTTGTTGAATTTTTGGTCTTTCCAGGTATTTTTCCAATTTCTTCCGTCAGTGACCTTTGATGTTGCTTATTTCAGATATGCTGTAAACAATGGTGGAAACTTACAAAACTATCAGCAAGGAAGTTTCAGGGTGGGCCAGCGGTGTTTAGGTTAGGTGCACATGATGAATTGAGTTGTCATGTGCATTTGGGCTATTGAGAGAAGGAAAATGAGTTGCAAAACACTTTGGGTTTTCAAAATGGCGGTGTCAACATGATTCCGGTGATTTGTGGCAAAGTCAGGTTGAAACTAATTCAAAAGTTTATTTCGTGGCTCTAGAACTTTTGCGTAATGTCTCTGGTTGCTATTTGTGGGTGTGCACTCATAGTCATGTTTTCCAAGAAAATTTTTTTCACAATTTGAATGTTATTTTTGAGTTTTTGGTGAAATATTGTCAAGATTTTCGAAAAAGACGTCTTTCCATTTTCACGCATGCGCCTGTGCAAAATGATTTCGAATCTGATTATGTTTGTACATTATAAACAAATAAGGTAATATGTAATCAGCAAGAATAATGGCATTGTTGTAGTGGTATAATGTCAGCCGAAAATTTAAAAAATCACAAAATGAGCCGAAATCGAGTTTGCAGGCTTCAGTGAGATTTAGAAACAGACTAATGTTCTGCAATAACCAGACCAGAGGTCCGAATCAGCCAAGTGGGGGTCTGAATGATCCAGACTCGAGGTCCGAATCAGACAGAGTCGAGGTCCAAATCAGCCAAAAAAAGGTCCAAATCAGCCAGAAAAAGGTCAGAATCAGCCAGGGTTAGAATCAGCCTGACACCGAAATCCCGCCTTCAACACTACAGTGTGATTTTTGTGGGACGAAACGTTCTAGACGAGTCAATCCTGGGTGGTCACTAAAAGAGGTAGTCCGAGTCGAAAAAAAGCCGAGTCGGAATATTTTTTTATTTTAAAAAATCTTCATATGATAGACATGGGTGCAATTCTGACATATATTATGTCTCGGTGATAGGGGAATATATATACCAAACCTTGGTTTTCAAAACATATTTTTGTAGAATTTATTGACAATTTATCACTTGCAAGTCACTAAAAGAGGTAGTTGAATCGCCGAGTCCGAGTCGGAAAATGCCGAGTCGAGAAGGAAGATCGGGAGTGTACATCTTTAATTTCGACGTATGCTTGCTTGGAGTGGACAGCAGCTCTGACTTTGGCTACTTTATATGGATGGACTCATTTTATGAAAAAACAACAAACAATTCAAGTTATTTCAAATGTATTTATTAACTAAATTATTATTCACATATTTCCAGTTATGGTGAATTTGAGCTGCAGGTTGTTGAACAGGCTCAAATTTTAAATGGTACTGCCGCTTTGTATCAAAGAGCGGAGCTCGGCCTGTGTATTGAAGTCCATTGATTGAGTATTGGTTTTTAATTAAATATAAGAAGGAATATCTTAAGACATTGACTTGTTAAGCTGTCGACTCGGACTGGACCACCTCGTTTCTCAACTGCCTTATTTCTCGCCAACTACCTTATTTATTTATTTATTTATTTATTTATTTATTTATTTATTTATTTATTTATTTATTTATTTATTTATTCGCCTCGATAAAGGGGTGAATAAATGAATGAATAGATAAATAAATAGACGGCGTTGCATGTATTTTTCTGCCATGTATTTAGTTATTCCTTCATTCACGGATGAATGAACGAACTTCCCAAAGATATTGACCTGTTAAGCTGTCGACTCGATCTGGACTACCTCGTTTCTCAACTACCTTATTTCTCGCCAGCTACCTGTCTTATTTATTTATTTATTTATTCGCCTCTATAAAGGGGTGAATAAATGAATGAACAGATAAATAAATAGACAGCGTTGCATGTATTTTTCTGCCATGTATTTAGTTATTCCTTCATTCACTGATGAATGAACGAATTTCCCAAAGACATTGACTTGTTAAGCTGTCGACTCGGACTGGACTACCTCGTTTCTCAACTTCCTCTTTTCTCAACTACCTAGTTTCTCGCCAACTACCTGACTATCTTATTTATTTATTTATTTATTCGCCTCTATAAAGGGGTGAATAAATGAATGAATAGATAAATAAATAGACGGCGTTGCATGTATTTTTCTGCCATGTATTTAGTTATTCCTTCTTTCACGGATGAATGAACGAATTTCCCAAAGACATTGACTTGTTAAGCTGTCGACTCGGACTGGACTACCTCGTTTCTCAACTACCTCATTTCTCAACTACCTAGTTTCTCGCCAACTACCTGACTATCTTATTTATTTATTTATTCGCCTCTATAAAAGGGTGAATAAATGAATGAATAGATAAATAAATAGGCGGCGTTGCATGTATTTTTCTACCATGTATTTAGTTATTCCTTCATTCACGGATGAATGAACGAACTTCCCAAAGATATTGACTTGTTAAGCTGTCGACTCGATCTGGACTACCTCGTTTCTCAACTACCTTATTTCTCGCCAGCTACCTGTCTTATTTATTTATTTATTCGCCTCTATAAGGGGTGAATAAATGAATGAACAGATAAATAAATAGACAGCGTTGCATGTATTTTTCTGCCATGTATTTAGTTATTCCTTCATTCACGGATGAATGAACGAACTTCCCAAAGATATTGACTTGTTAAGCTGTCGACTCGGACTGGACTACCTCGTTTCTCAACTACCGTATTTCTCGCCAGCTACCTGTCTTATTTATTTATTTATCTCCTATATAATGCACCAACAGGAATAACTAAATGCATGGCAGAAAAATACATGCAACGCCGTCTATTTATTTATCTATTCATTCATTTATTCACCCCTTTATAGAGGCGAATAAATAAATAAATAAATAGATAAATAAATAAATAAGATAGTCAGGTAGTTGGCGAGAAACTAGGTAGTTGAGAAATGAGGTAGTTGAGAAACGAGGTAGTCCAGTCCGAGTAAACAGCTTAACAAGTCAATGTCTTTGGGAAATTCGTTCATTCATCCGTGAATGAAGGAATAACTAAATACATGGCAGAAAAATACATGCAACGCCGTCTATTTATTAATCTATTCATTCATTTATTCACCCCTTTATAGAGGCGAATAAATAAATAAATAAATAAATAAATAAATAAATAAATAAATAAATAAATAAATAAGGTAGTTGGCGAGAAATAAGGCAGTTGAGAAACGAGGTAGTCCAGTCCGAGTCGACAGCTTAACAAGTCAATGTCTTTAGATATTCCTTCTTATATTTAATTAAAGACCAATACTCAATCAATGGACTTCGATACACAGGCCGAGCTCCGCTCTTTGATACAAAGTGGCAGTACCATTTAAAATTTGAGCCTGTTCAAAAACCTGCAGCTCAAATTCACCATAATTGGAAATATGTGAATAATAATTTAGTTAATAAATACATTTGAAATAATTTGAATTAATTGTTTGTTGTTTTTTCATTAAATGAGTCCATCCATATAAAGTAGCCAAAGTCAGAGCTGCTGTCCACTCCAAGCAAGCATACGTCGCAATTAAAGATGTACACTCCCGATCTTCCTTCTCGACTCGGCATTTTCCGACTCGAACTCGGCGATTCAACTACCTCTTTTAGTGACTTGAAAGTGATAAATTGTCAATAAAGTCTACAAAAATATGTTATCATAACCAGGGTTTGGTATATATATTCCCCTATCACCGAGACATAATATATGTCAGAATTGCACCCATGTCCATCATATGAAGATTTTAATAATAAAAAAACATTCCGACTCAGCTTTTTTTCGACTCGGACTCGGACTACCTCTTTTAGTGACCACCTCAATCCTGTACCAGGCTTGATTTGAAACGAGAAGACCCAATGTGAAGTGGTGATTGTATTGTGTCCCGGAATCCTCTATGATCCGAAGTATCGCGGCATCTCAATCGAACACCCTCTCTTTTCAACTTCAAGCCGACATTTGATACGCATTCAAAGACAAAGATTTTTCAAACTCCGTGGAGCGTTTAAAAGAAGTAACGAAGTACATGTATAGCAAGGTTCGATTTCCCAGATAATATGAAATAGCTGGTACAGTCTATAACCACGAGGACTCGGGCTGACGTTCTCCAATAAACTAAAATGGGACATTCATATGTAAACAAAATGGGTCCTCCTAAATACCAGAACCCACCAGAACCGCACAAAACCCCCCCTCTAAATTACATTTGCGCAGTGCTTTACAATGAAATATGTTTATTTATGTAGTAATCCTTACAGGGAAGAAGAATAGAAGTAAATTCATTCTTATAGTCGCCTTTGTCGAGGCGGGTCTGGGAGGTTCTGGTATTTAGTATTTTTCTCCTAAATGCCAGAACCGCACAGAATTCCTAAGAACCACCCTCTAAATGACATTTGCACGCTGCTCTCGGGGAAAATATTCCATTTCCAGTTTCTTTTAACATTCAATAGGAAAATGAAATTTAATTTATTCACCAATTCATACCTGTGTCGGCATTTGCTTGGCGCTTGGCTGATCGCAATCGGGCTATTCCTGTGACTGACCCACGTAAATCTCATTGTCAATTTATTTCTGAATTTCCCAGGGTATTTCTGATATACCCTGGTGTTTAAGTACAATACCATGCTATCTTTTAACTGGTTGAGTGCTATAAATTTACAGAATGAGTTCAGTGAATTACACTACAAGTCAGAAGTAGTTGTAGGTAAACCGCAATTATCTCGCGGTTTTGTGCGCGGTTATAAACTACACAAAAACGTGAGTTTCGTTTCCGTGCCACTAATAAAAACGATAACCGCGGTTACCGATCGTTTGCGACCGGAGTGCGAAACGTAAATAAACGATAGTGTTAGTCTTGTGGGAAGAAACGAGACGTGAGCTTTGATGAAACTGCATTGTGGCATTCAGTCATAAACGCAAACAAACGATACCAACAATCACTTATGATACGATCTATACACATGTAAAGCAAAAATCCAAAATCTGTTGTTGGCGTTTGCAATGCTCAAGTCGAGCAATCAAAAATTTAGAACGTCATTCCATTCGAAATATTGTCCATTGTCTGCCTTTTAGTACAAAATTTCCAATTTCGCAAGTCATACTGCAGACTGTCAAATATTTAATAAATAACGCACGGATCTGATCACTGCGACAACGAGTGGCCCAAATTATCTTGAAAAATCATCTGATGTGAATATAATGCATAATCCATTGTATATTTGAACAAGTTAAAAGTCAGATTGAAAATATTTTTTCAGTGTTATTGTCGGTCGCGAGTTTTTAAGTCGGCCCACCAAAGGCAAAGAAAGCCTTCAAAATCTCAATACCGCTGCATCTGGATCACAACAAACTACAAATTCAACAACACATTGTTGGGCTTTATTTCTTGATGAAAAATTCTGTCCCACTACCCAGTATTCTTTGCCTCTCATGCCCAATAATCTGTCACAGTTTAATGGAAGAGAATAACACGTTTTTCCAACACACGTAAAAAATTATCCTCTATCAAAACACCACTTTCACTTTCCAAAGCGTATCTGAGTGACCGATGAGTGATGCAATGGCGTAGACAGCTTTTCACTGGCGGAGGGGCAAGCCCAAATTTTTCCGACAGACCGAAAATTTTCCGACAGTGTAACAACAACAAAAACTCAAACAAACAGAAAGAATCTGTTGTTTACTGCAAATGTACTGAAAATTGGTCTTTTTTACCCAAAATGGCATGTTTTTATCCCCAAAGCCAGCATTTTAATGTTATTAGGCATAAATTCGCCTAAAAATGGTCCCCAAAAAATTCTCCGACAAAACTTCTGGTGGGGGGCCTCCGCCCCCCCCCCCCCCCCCCCCCCCCCCCCCCCCCCCAATCCCCTTTATCTTCACCACTGGAGTCATGAACAACACCTTAGCATAAAGCAGAAGTAATGTTTCGTAATTTTTTACTGCCCACCCAGTGTTACCATACTAACCCGCACACATCTACTGTCTGAACCACATCCAAGAAAAATACAGAACTCCAAAATTAAACGTTATTCAACTAAGAGTTTCCCAGGCATGGGTTAAGTTCACTGATGCATTGGTTCCTGAATCTCCACTACACGGGCAAACTTTTACTAATACATTAATTGGCATGCCAGGTAACAAGGAAATTCAAATGAATAACGTGTGGGACTACTGTATTTTTCACCAGTGCAAAAGCCAAATATACTCGAATTAAATGTTTGTGAGGCGGTTGTTTTGTGGTGAATAAACATTTGAAGAAATGTGCGAATGACCATTTAATCTAATGAAATATGTTTTGTTGGGATAATGCACGTTAAAAATTAAATGATCATCAAACAGAAAAAAACAACGAAGAATGGTTCCAGCCTTAATTTGTTTATTTGTGTGCTAAACACGAAAATGCTAATTCTCGTCTGAACACGTGCTCTGTACAAAACACGAGACATCTTCTGCCCACCTAAGTTCGGACCTGCATGCAGTTGAAACCAAGTTCCATTTAAAATACTCCATTCCAAGAGAAACCTTAGAGGAGTACATACACACACCATGATTTTAAATAAATACACATCCTTGTCGGGAACCCTTGGAAGCAAAGAGTGCTGCTCTACAGATGTAGACATTTATCTATTGCACCAAAGAGATTGCGGGGTGAGAGTGGGCATACTAAAACTTCCTCCACAGGCTCATTGTCGAGAGGGATGCAACATTTTTTTTTTAAATAATTTAAAAAAATATATTTCGTGAGGGCATTTCAGTGGTGTAGCCAGGGGGGGAGTACATACCCCCCCCCCCCCCCCCATTTTAGTCGTCCCCCCATTCCGGTGATGTGGCTTAATTATTGATGCCCTTCACGACTTATAAATTATGGACACAAGCAGACTCAGTCAAGGAAATTGAGTCCCCCCACACACACACACACATCAAGTGAGGGGTGCTTCCTCTTGTACTCGCCCCCATCTCGTCGATACCTGGATCGGGTAAAAGGCTCAAACATGTTATTCTTCCCGATGGGCTCCCCTTCTCTCACCACGCTCTCGCAAAATCCTCAGACTCGAAATGATAAGCGTTCGTATTAAGATGCAATGGAATTTCAATATTCAAATGTGTCATGAATTCAGAATAAAGGTATGGCTGCTATTGAATGTGAAAAGAATAAAATGTCACTGTAAGTACACTGAACTGAAGAAATGCAGAGCGTCGGGAAACAATACACAAGTCGGGAATGGATTAATTAATGCCATTCTCAAAATATTTAATTCAATTGCATGAATACTTAATTACTTTTCGGGGTGCATTGTGAGATCCAGAGCATTGTTTTTTTGTAAACAATAACTTCAGAAGGCCTGCACAATAAAAGGAAGCTGATTGATTTGTATGCCCGGCTCTTAATCCAATTTCGGTGAGTGTCTAATTGCCACCAGTTTAATTACAAAACAAACTACTGTAATTAACCACCTGTGGAAACACGAAAGAGGGATGCTTACTGCTATTCTAAGAGTGCTTGTTCCATTGTTTTTTTTTCCTTTTTATCTGAACTACCCGCTATTTGCACTATTTGAATGGCAAAAGGAGATCTGCTGCATTTAAATGATTGACATTTTTTAAAAATGTTGGCGTTAAAATCTAAATGCACTCAGACATTGAAACATTTTGTATAATGTACAATGGAAGAATTGTATGAAACTCAGAAAACGTCGACCATGTTATTTTCACTGATAAATCTACGATCCAAATGAGAAACTCTGCAAACAAGTGTTACAGAAAATGGGATGAAACGACAATACTGACTCCTCAACCCAAACACCCATATTCTGTGCATGTTTGGGGTGGAATCTGACAAAAGGGTGCCACTACGCTCGCAATATACAATGGCAAAATTTTCAGGGAGAGTGGGAGGAGGGGACAAGATCTCTAGATGAAGAAACTCAGTTTGTTTCATTATTTCAAATGAAAAATTCAAGTGAAAGCCTTGCAGAATATGGGTCAAACTGAATAGGGACGAATTGTCTTTGTTCCCAGGCGCATGTGTCGAGCAACGATCTTGTCACGTTCAGTCGATATGTGCGTTATTTTTTTGGCAATCTCTACCCTTAGAAATTGGCACATTTTTTAAATATTATGGCGAATAAATAACTAAAACTCATTATGTTTTTTTTTTTATCACATAAACATCTTCGTCCAATGAAGGAAAGCAAACAGAATATCAATTTACCTCAAATTGACATCCAAATGATAGGGGAGGTACATGTAAAAACCTGGGGTTTGCACATGCATGTGTTATGTTTGGAACTGTCCTTAGTCCTTCAGAGTTCAGAATGAGAGGGTGGGGTGTGCATGGAGAGGAGAGGGGTGGGGTGTCATATACAGGGGCACCGAAGCCTTTATTAAGTGGTAAATGACATCCGACGTAGCTAAGCGTATTACGGCATCAAGTCATTTAAGACAAGACTGCGGCGATGAAATAGTAAGTATTTTTTTCTATCAAATTGGAAACTTCAGGGCATTTAATCGCCAGAGTTTTGGTGAATGGCGCAATAGAGGCCGGAGAAGACTCGTGAAATGGGGTATTGGGAGTTGGTGGGAGGGACAGTTGATGGATAACTATGTTCATGTCGTTTTGAATTTGAATGGCGAATTTTCCATATTGCGCTAGCTATTTTTTAGCCAGCAAGTGGTTCAGGTGACCTCGTCCGTGAATATAACTAATAGGTAGGCAATTGGCATTTTGGGGGGCTGGGGATGGAGGGGGCCCCCCCCGGGGGAGGGCACATCGCAAAGTGGTGGTTTTTGTAAGGGGCGGGGGATGGTGTTAAGTGATAAATGGGGAGAGATGTTTGGAGAGAATTTTTGTGAGATAAAATAGCTACATGTACATGCTATGCATGCGATTTCTGTGCTGCTGTCTTTTCTTTTAGTTTGCTCTTGTACATTCAAGTTGAAGCACATGTGCCAATGCTCGTTATTTGCCGAACGGATGAATGTTTATCTTCGTTTACAATCGGGAACAGAAACGAACTGTTACATGATATCCCTGGAGGATAACCACAAAAAAGGATAAACGCGTTTATCTTCGTTTACAACCGGGAACAGAAACGAACTGTCAAACGATACTCCTGGAGAATAACCGCGAAAAAAACGATGAACGCGTTTATTGAAAGTTTACAACCGCGTTTCGATTCCTGATTATACCGCGGTTGTTCCTACAACTACTTCCGACTCGTAGTGTAGGTCTGGTCCGAGTCTTCAGTGAGATCAAGACCTAATTTACTGGATGCATTTCGTATTCTATAAACTGAAAGTTGAAGATTTTCATTACTTGAGTAATGATGTTGGCTCGAGTTTGTTGAGCCAAATCAATCAGTGAATGCAAAATTCCGAGTTAACTCCCTTGACTAAATTTTTAATGTTCAGCTGTGATGAGAGCGAATTTGAGAATAAATCATGTTTTAGTTTTCCACAGAACTCTAAAACAGTCTGGAAATGGAATCTTTTCTTCGAAAACAATGTGTAAATGTAACTTAAGAGGAGGTTCTTTGGGGGAAAATCTGAGAGGTTCTGGTATTTAGGAGAACAAAATACTAAATACCAGAACCGCCTAGACAAAAGCGACTATAAGAATGAATTTACTTCTTTTCTTCTTTCCTGCACGGTTTATTACGTAAAATAAACATACTGCATCGTAAAATACTGTGCAAATATAATTTAGAGGGGAGTTCTGGGTAGTTCTGTGCGGTTCTGGTATTTAGGAGAACCGAACAAAATGAATGCAAAAGCAAACTCGACGCTAGGTTTCATCAAGCGAAATTTAAAATATGCACCAAGAGCCCTGAAAGAAACGGCATACAAATCCTTAGTTCGGTCAAAATTAGAATAGACTGTTTTAGCGTTCTGTGGAAAACTAAAACATGATTTATTATCAAATTCGCTCTCATTTCTGAACAACGGAATTTAAAATGTAGTCAAGGGAGTTAACTCGGAATTTTAGGCTTCATCATTACTCGATGTAAACTCGCGGAAAAATGTAATAAAATAAAAGCATTGAGGTCCAGATGATATGGCTTATCTGAATGAATGAAAAGTTTCAGCACGTCGAGGGCACACAGGGACAATGTGGGATTGAAATCCTTTGCGACCCCAAAAAAACTTATATCAATTTGTTGAGAATTTACATCACATTTGAATGAACAATAATTTAAATATTCCAAAATGATTAATTTGTTTTACAGACAATTTAAATAGTATATATGTTGCAATCAATATTTGAACACCACAACCCTGTCTGACTTTGTTTATCTATTTTCCTTTCAAGTAAATGTTCTCGGCCGATTTGTTAACTCTGTGTTTTTTTTAAGGGCCTATATAAGTAATGAAATTTTGTTTATTTTGAAAATTCTCACCTCTGATATTCCTTCAATTCAAATTAAATATACACAAAATGTGCATCAAAATGAAGGTTGGGATGTATAGAACACGAAACACACGTGTAATCAACTCATAGAGTCGACTGTAGGCACCACTGGTTCCTGGAAGTCTGCTCCCGTATTCGCATCAGAACTGATAATTTAATAGTATTTCACGAAAACAACTTGTGGCCAAATGTGCTTTACATATCCAAGAACAAAGCTAGGGGATAAAAATTCTTCAAAACACGGCGACAGAGCTGCATTGTGGAAAATACCAACGCCTTTGCTTTTTAGCTCATCTTGACAAAGTCAAGCTGAGCTAATCTAATCGCTTCCCGTCCGTCATCTGTCGTCCGTCAACACCATGTTTTGGTCTTCTCCTCCAAAGCCACTGGGCCAATTCAAGTGAAAGTTTGTGTGAGTGATGGTCCCAAAGGGGCATTTCATTTTTGTTCAACTCAGTATGCCCGGCCCCATAGGGAGGGAGTGGGGGAAAATGCTCAAAAATATTTTAAAAATCTTCTTCTCAAGAACCAGTGTGTGCAATGACTTGATATTTGCTATGGAGCTTCCATATGAGGTGTAGAATCAAGTTTGTTCAAACGAAGTTCGTAAAGTAATATTTGGCTTTGTAATAGGAGGGGTAAGATTTTTGGCCCCGCCCAAAATTTCTATTTTCTGAACTGATGGTCTGGTATGAACCAAATTTGGTTTGTGGTAGTATTGGGTCATAAGTACTTGACCCATGCAAAAAAAAAAATTCCTGCATCCCCATGGGAACCCTGGGAGCCAAAAATAGAAATATTTTCAAACGCCCATGTTTCCCAAACCCCACGGAACAGAGAGCTTTTATTTGGTAAGAAATATCCTTATGACCAGTAGAATTGAATGGTAAAAAAAATTGCCATCGGTTATGTTAGGGTGTTCTGTAATGGGCATCGAAAAAATGCTGAGTCAGCATATTTGCAAAAATTAAAAAAAATCTTTTCTCCAGAACCAATCATCAGAATCTTTTGATATTTGGTATACAGCATTCATAGGGGGGTCAGATAAAAGTTTGTTCAAATAAAGCTCATTGGTTCATATTTGGGCTCTCTACAGGAGCCCGAAGTTTTAACATAGGGTAATATGGGGAATATTCTTTAAAAATCTTCTTCTTCAGAACCACCAGTCAGAATCTTTTAATATTTGGTATACATCATTGTTATGAGGGTCAGATTCTAGATTGTTCAAACCAAGTCCCTAGGTTAATATTTGGGCTTCCTACGGAAGCCCAAATTTTATCTTTGTTCAATATGGAGGGTAATTTAAAAAAATCTTCTTCTTCAGATCCATCAGTCAGAATGCTTTGATATTTGGTATGCAACATCTCTATGGGGGTCAGATTCAAGTTTGTTCAAATCAAATCCCTAGGTATATATTTGGGCTCACTATGGTAGCCCAAATTTTTACTTAGTGCAATATGAGAAAATTTCTTTAAAAATCTTCTTCTTCAGATCCACCAGTCGGAATGCTTTTATATTTGGTATACAACATCTCTAGGGGGGTCAGATTCCAGGTTGTTCAATTCGAGTGCCTAGGTTAATATTTGGGCTCCATATGGGAACATGAAATTTAATTTAGTACAATATGAGGGAATTTCTTCAAAAATCTTCTTCTTAAGATTGCTTTCACATTTGGTATACAACATCTCTAGGGGGGGTCAGATTCAAGTTTGTTCAAATCGGATCCATAGGTCAATATTTGGGCTCGCTATGGTAGCCCAAATTTGAACTTAGTGCAATTCGAAGAAATTTCTTTACAGTTTCTCTTCTTCAGATCCAACAGTCAGATTGCTTTCATATTCGGTACACAACATCTCTAGGGAAGTCAGATTTAACTGTGTTCAAATCATGAGCCTGGGTTAATATTTGGGCTCTCTATGGGAGCCGGGAATTGGCATTTTGCTGAAGAATTAAAAAATTTGTATTCAGTACCCTCTAGAGGTGCTAAGATTAATCCACATAGGTTGTATCAAGGGGCTTCATAGGGGAGCTCTGCATTTTACTTATGATCAACTGAAGAAAAGGCATGATGCCCAGATTATTTTTGTCACTCCTGAGGGGACTAAAGGATTGACATTGTAGCCTATGGCGATGGCTTGCTTAATGTAGACTCATTCTTGGACTCTGTTTAAATTGTGTTCTGTACAAGATGAGCGCTTCAGGCCCCGTGGGGGTCCTCTTGTGTTTACATATAGGTATACTTTCGAATTTCCGGCCGACATCATCGGACAGAAAAAGCATGTAAAAAACAACGCCGTCTAAAATCAAATAATGAAAAAGATCGCCTTCATACAGTATACTGTTCTTAGATAGAGATTGCACAGTTGCCATATTCAATGCAAGATATCATGATACCTGTTGAAATTTCTTAGAATTACGATTTTGTTTTTTGATGGAAATTCGTGGTAACGAGTGATTTGCGCATGTCTGTTGAGCATGGAAACCATCTTCATTAAAAAATGCAGACAGTGTTGTCCATTTCCAAAATGCAGACCTATCGCTGTATTCGAAAGTGTTTTGAATGCCTAGCTTTGTTCTTGGATATATGAAGCACATTTGGCCACAAGTTCTTATGAAATATTATTTTATTATCAGTTCTGGTGCGGGAATACGGTAGCAGACTTCCAGGAACCAGTGGTGCCTACAGTCCGACTCTTACGAGTTGATTACATACATGTACGTTGTTTCGTGTTCTATACATCCCAACCTTCATTTTAATGTATAATTTGTGTATATTTAATCTGAATTTAAGGAATATGAGAGGGTGAGAATTTCAAAATAAACAAAATTCCATTACTTATATAGGCCCTTAACAATGGCCGACAAGCCAGGTATATTTTAAACACATTGAGGTCAACATTTTAATTTCTACCAACTGTTTGGCTTCATAATATTGATTCTCCCTCAACATCAACTAAACTGACTTGGGCTTTCACAACGATAATCCTTAGTTCAAATATTTGCCACAACACACCTTTCTATTATCTGCAAATCACTCACTTTCTGCAATTGCTGACAAATTATATATAGATATAGGGTGAATTTCTCGTTTCAATCCGTGTATCATTTCACACCGCTCAACCAAATGTATTCTCAATTCATTACGGTTTTAAAACCCAAACCTGCAAAATTTCCATGAGGTTTTTGTGGGGGATGGTTGCAGGTTTAATTCAATTGAATGTTCTGATTGTCATCAATGGATTCATCGTCGTTGTGTTCCAGTGTCCAATAGTCTGCTTGAAAAATGGTCAGCATATTTTTTTAATTATTGAAAAGATTAGTGCCAGTTAACAGTTTACTTCTATGTATTGTCAACAGTTTTTCTGAGCAGTATCAAGTTCATTTTCGAAATTCTGGAGAAAATTAGATGTGGTGAGAGAGGCGAGAGAGAGAAAGTAGGTTTGGATGGATAAATTACGAAAATCTTTTTCACAGTTCACAGTTTATAGTGAAATTTATTAGTGAAATTTATGAAATGCGTCCCATAAAGTAGGTCTGGATCTCGCAAAAGACTCGGACCTAATTTACTGAACTTATTCCGTAACTTTCACTCTAAACTGGGAACTCATTGAAGATAGTTAACCTATGGCATTTTATTTTTGACTCAAATACCAGGACAGGGTGGATGGTCCAATAGGGGGTAGGGTGGGGGCGTGATAAAGAGATGCCAGGTTTTGAAGAGTACCGGTACCTTGATAAAATACCAGTCTAAAAGAACAAGATTCATTAGCAGTGTAATGGGGAAGTGGAATGGGAGAATGAAGGACATGTGGTTAGTGAGAGATTCAAAGGAGAGGGTTAATATGCTGATCGGAGAGATTGAAAAGAATTTGGCAAGGGATGTCATCAAGCAGTTCGTCTCCGAGTGTTAGAAGTAGAGAAGAAGCGTGGGAATGGGGGAGATAGTTGTGAGCACAAAAAAGACCTGTTACATCCCTTCGGTCGTTAGATAAACAGTATTTTGGTGACATATCGTCCTCCGAGTTCCAATGTGTTCTACATGCCTACCGGCACATAGAACACATTGAAACTCGGGACGATATTGCTCTTCTTTATTTTTGCTTTGACAATGAGATTTCCGTGGGTCAATCACATGAATAGCTCGATTGCGATTAGTCAAGTGCCAAGAAAATGCTGACACAGACCATGGGATGCAAGACACTCCCCCTAACAGTCCCCCCCCCCCCCCAATCACTTCCCCCCAAATAGGTCATTTCCCCCAAAGTAGTCATCCTCCCAAAAAGTAGTCATTTTCTACCCAAAGTAGTCATTCCCCCCCCCCCCCCCCAAAAAAAAAGTAGTCCTCCCCCCATGTTTTTTTTTTTTTTTTTAATTCTTTCTTGAAGAAAACATGTGTGCAATGTTTGTTTGCAGCATGTAAATTCTAGAAGGGTTAAATGATTAAACATTATTTAATTAAATTACTGCACAGAAAGCATTGTGGAAAAGTGTTCGGGAATGGGCAAATTGGTGGGGGGGGGGGGGATGACCAGGTCTTTGTAAGATTGTGACCTAGGGCCCCTTCCTCTCCTGGCCCGGGAGGGAGCCCAACGTCAGTCTTACAAAGACAAGGAAAGACCAACAGAGGGAGGACTACAATTGGGGGGGGGGGGGGGGGGGGGGCAACAATGTCTACTTCAGGGGGAAATAACAAATTTGGGGGGAAATGTTCAATTTAAGGGGGGGGGGGGGGGGGTGACAGGAGGAAGTGTCTGACATTCAGACCATGTATGAATTTGGATGCTAAAAGAAACTGAAAATGGAATATTGTCCCCGGCAGCGGTGTGCAAATGTCATTTAAAGGGTGGGTTCAACAAATTCTGTGCGGTTCTGGTATTGAGGAGAAAAATACTAAATACCAGAACTGCCTACACAAAGGCAACTATAAGAATGAATTTACTTCTATTCTTCTTTCCTGTAACGATTATTGCATAAAATAAACATATTTCATCGTAAAACACTGCGCAAATGTAATTTAGAGGGACGTTCTGGGGAGTTCTGTGCGATTGTGGTGGGGTTCTGGTATTTAGGAGGACCTGTCCAATGTAAATTTGGTGAAATTTCGGGTAATTTTCTCCAAAGTCCTGTGAAGGTCATAATGGATTAACCCTTTACCCAACGAATCGCCACATCCTCCCGCATAATATGCAAATTCAGCAGCTGAAAAAATATTATTTTTCGTAAATTTTCAGTAAAATCACATCATGTAACCTCTCTCTGGAACGAGCTCGTCGAGCTTGTTCCAAAGAGAGGTCACATGATATGGTTTTGTTGAAATTGTTTGAAAAAAATATATTTCAAATAATAAATTTTGAAATCGTCTGCGTTGGGTAAAGGGTTAAGGGGCTATATAAGTAATAGAATTTTGTTTATTTTGAAATTCTTACCTCTTGTATTCCTTACATTCAGATTACATATACACAAATTATACATCAAAATGAAGGTTTGGATGTATAGAACATGAAACATGTATGTAATCAACTCATAGAGGTGACAGCAGGCACCACTGGTTCCTGAAAGTCTGCTATCATATTCGCACCAGAACTGATAATAAAATAATATTTCGCAAGAACAACTCGTGGTCGAATGTGCTTCAGATATTTAATAACAAAGCTAGGCATTCACAACACTTTCTAGTGCAGCGGCAGGACTGCATTTTGGAAAAGGACAACGCTGTCTGCATTTTTTATTGAAGATGGTTTCCATGCACGACAGACATGCACAAATCCCTCGATACCACAAATTTCCATCGAAAAACAAAATTGTAATTCTAAGAAATTTCATCAGGTATCATGATACCTTGCATTGAATATGCCAACTGTGCAATCTCTATCTAATAACAGTATACTGTATGAAGGCGATCTTTTTCATTATTTGATTTTAGACGGCGTTGTTTTTACATGCTTTTTCCGTCCGATGACATCGACTGGAAATCGAAAGTATACTCATACATAAACAAAAGCAAAGGCTTTGGAATTTTCCCCAATGCATCTCTGTCGCCGTGTTTTGAAGAATTTTGATACCCAAGCTTTGTTCTTGGATATGTAAAACACATTTGGTCACAAGTTTTTTTCATGAAATATTATTATATTATCAGTTCTGGTGCGAATAACGGCAGCAGACTTCCAGGAACCAGTTGTGCCTACAGTCGACTCTATGAGTTGATTACACATGTGTTTTGTGTTCTATGCATCTCAACCTTCATTTTGATGTACATTTTTTTGTATATTTAATTTGAATTAAAGGAATATCAGAGGTGAGAATTTTCAAAATAAACAAGATTTCATTACTTATATAGGCCGTTAAGGGGCTTTATAAGTAATGGAATTTTGTTTATTTTGAAATTTCTCACCTCTCATATTCCTTAAATTCCGATTCTGTATTAGTTATAGTGTAGGACCATTTGGCATAGAGACACCGGGTGGAGAGTCGTCAGTGGCTTTTCAAGAGGGCAGAAGAAGAGGGAAGCCCTCTACTGTTCGTGCATACACTGTATTGTTTCCAAAGTGGTTCCAATCAATAGCGGTGCGGATAAAAACTGAGTTCTGATATTCTATGGTTTTAGCAGTTCCAACTACATGTAAAGTTAAAACTAGAAGTCTTGTCACAAACTGCGCGCTTATCTAGGCTTAATTGCGCGTATGAATTGTGCGTAATTGCCATATCGAATGGCATCCAAAGCACTGCAGGTTCTCCTGGTTACTTATAGCAAACATGGGCAATGTTTCTGCCAATGGACCTCCGGGTTACCCGGAGGTCCATTGGCTGAAACATTGCTTGTGCACAGGCCATATTTACAGAATTTGATAGCCTTACTATGGTCATATCGCGTAGATTAACGCGCATATCGACGTGCTATTTGTGCGCATTTCAGGACAGGACTTCTAGTTTTAACTGTATGTTTGGTCTTGTATTTTTTGCTGTGTGTCTATCAATGATGTTTTCGGTGACACAATCAGTATATATTTTGCTTTTGATTTGCCTTTTGTTTTCTTTTGAAGGAAGTTATTTGTGGGGATGGCTGGCACAGACCCCTCAACAATCTTGTAGAATTGGGTGAGCCTTTTGTGTCTGCGCCTGACATGGAGGGCATCCAATTTTAGTTTGGTGAGCATTTTTTGTGGAGGTGCCCTCATCCCTTGAGCGATAGACACCTGTGATGAACCTGGCCTTTTTTCTTTGCACCCGAGCCAGTTTGTCTATATCCTTTTGAAGATAAGGGTCCCATACTGTTGATGCGTTTTCAATCACTGACCAAACTATTGCAATGTATGCTGTTTTTTGCAGTCCTCTGGGCAAAATTTAAAATTTCTTCTCAAGAAGCCAATGGTTGAATTGGCTTTACTTACAATTTTTTTTTAGATATGTGGGAATCCCACTTCAGGTCCTGAGATAATATCACCCCTAGGTATGGTGATTGAGAGACAGACTTGTTTTAAAACCTGGTTGTCTGAGGTGTTGAAATGGGGTGATTTTTCGTCCGTGGCATTACAAAGTAAATACATGTAAGACATACAGTTAAAACTAAAAGTTCTGTCCTGAAATGCGCACAAATAGCACGTCGATATGCGCGTTAATCTACGCGATATGACCATAGTAAGGCTATCAAATTCTGTAAATATGGCCTGTGCACAAGCAATGTTTCAGCCAATGGACCTCCGGGTAACCCGGAGGTCCATTGGCAGAAACATTACCCGTGTTTGCTATAAGTAACCAGGAGAACCTGCCGTGCTTTGGATGCCATTCGATATGGCAATTGCGCGCAATTCATACGCGCAATTAAGCCTTGATCAGCGCGCAGTTTTTGTGACAGGACTTATAGTTTTAACTGTAAAGAAAACATGAGCCACTTTATTTTTTTCAAGAAACAGAAATTCATTGTTGAACTTTAATCTCAATTAACTTTGCTTGCAGCTAATAAAACACTAGTATGACTTTTCTATTGTTAGTGGCAGAAATACTAATCAAGTTTACAGGGAATACATTGAGACCGGATGTACTCAAATAAAGAAGCATTGGATTTATTGTTCTCCTAATTGTGCTACGGGCAATGGAACAACATGTCCATGTATTGAATTTGCGAAGTTATCAGTTACCAATTTCACACCATTCGTTGGAAGCTTATTTCGACGGATTAACAGGAGTGAATTAGTCTAAAGTATGTAATTTTTCAGTCTAACTTTGATCCGAGATAAAATTGGATAGCCCCCACATACATGTACATCTCATTTCGCATTTTTGTAGCACACATGGACTATTTTGATCAATATTACTGTGAAAGTCGGTATACCGATTAAGTTGAACATTGCACGGTACATGTATTTACTCGGCATCGAAAAAAATACCGAGTTTCGGTAAATTACCGAATTACCGTGCAGCCCTATAGACATGAGATATTATTTCTTTGCGTTAAATTTCATGCCCCAATTTGAAGCCCATCCTATAGTTCAATCAGGTCATTTTGAAGGATGCTGTGATGAGCCTGAGATTTCATTGGCCGATATAGAAGGCAGATTAAATCACAGTTACTGGAAGTTGTCACTGCAACCACTTTTTCACCGATTACAATTAATGCATCACGTCAGTCCTGACCCCATGTTACAGTACGTTCAGAGTGTATATCATATGAAGCACGGAAAGTGGGGATTACATTTCCTCAAAACACAGAGTTATCTGGTGAAACTTGGTGTTACAGCGAAGATTACTAACACTGTGTTGGTCGGCGATTTTGTGTGAAAGAGATTAGTGTTGTTGATTGGCAATAAACGCGGTCTCACAGAAATTGCTACTGAAGCTTTTATGCTTTTTCGGTGTTCATTCGAACTTGTCGTAAATACTTTTCTTCTTCAACGAACTGTGGATGTAGACCTACAATTATGATTAATTATTGATGCTCAATGCCACATCAGCAACTGAGGATATATCACGGCAGATGTGGCATTAAGCACCAATTAATATGATTGCCAACCCTCTCATGATTGCCATCCTTCTGGATGAAAACATATGCGAAGGGCATGTGTGCACTCTCCCTGCCTGAACAGAGAATATTTCTCTATTGGGGGGGGGGGGGGGGGATGTCTTCACAATCATGTTGACCAATTTTTAACCACTGTTCATTGGAGAATGGAGGAAAGCCACATTTATAAATTATTTTGACTCTCCTTGGAAATTCTGAAGGTGTGGGTGCTTGACTTCCTTCCTCTTCTTGTCTCCTTGGTGGGTGATTCATTGTGTCTTGGCTGCCTTTATTTTTGCTTCTGACTGCCCTGGCCTAGAATTTGACAAACAACATCACTCAGTAATTCAAGGGTGTCAAGAGGCTCATGTGCGTCAAACACAAAAACATGTATATATGAATATGAAACATTAAATGCATGGGTGTCCGGGGGATTTTTTACTTTAGGGTCAAGGGGGGGGGGGGGGGGGGGGGGGGGGGGGGTGGTGCGGGGAGGGGGTTGGAGGAAACAAAAGTACCGTTGAAGTATAAAGTTTTATGTAGAATTTATCAATTTTTTTAGTACTATACAGTAAAGACAGTATATTTTTATCGCAGTTTCATGTGAGAAGACCATGGATACTTTTGTGCATGGTTCATCAACACTACAACACTTTATGAGATTAAAGTTCGTTCAAACCATGTCCCTAGGTCCATATTTGGGCTCACTGTGGGAGCTCGAATGATAACTTAGTTCAAAATGAGGAATTTTCTTTAAAAATCATCATCTTCAGATCTAGCGGTCGGAATATTTAGATATTTGGTATGCAGCATCCTTGGGGGGGGGGGGGGGGGGGGGGGGGGGGGTGAGATTCAAGTTTGTTAAAGCCAAAATCCCTGGGTCCATATTTGGGCTCACTGTGGGAGCTTGAATTGTAACTTTGTTCGAAATGAGGAATTTTCTTTAAAAAATCTTCTCCTTCAGGTCCAGCAGTCGGAATGTTTTGATATGTCGTGTGTAGCATCCTTAGGGGGGTGAGATTCAAGTTTTTTAAAGCCAAATCCCTGGGTCCTTATTTGGGCTCCCTGTGGGAGCCCGAATTATAACTTAGTCAGTATGAGGAATTTTTTTTTAAAAATCTTCTTCAGATTCAGCAGTCGGAATGTTTTGATATTTGGCATGCAGCATCCTTGGGGGGTGAGATTCAAGTTTGTTCAAGCGAAGTCCGTGGGTTCATATTTGGGCTCACTGTGGGAGCCCGAATGATAACTTAGTTAAAAATGAGGAATTTTCTTCAAAAATCTTCTTCAGATCCAGCCGATGAATGCTTTTGATATTTCGTATGCAGCATCCTTTGGGGGTAAGATTCAAGTTTGTTCAAGCTATGCCCCTAGTTCCATAAAATTTGTGTCTCATGACTTCATTCCTTTGTAGTGTTGATGAACCATGTCTAACTGAATGTGACCCCAAATATTTCGTTGAACCACTTTGTTTGAATCACTTTACCCGGTGAGCAATTAAGGCCCCTTGGGGCCTCTTGTTTCATATGTTTCAATTCCATTCGTGTTTTTCTGGGAATAGACGATCCAACAGTTAACAGTCGTCAGCAAAATTAAATAAAAATAGTGTTAGGAAATACGTCCGTTGTGTATACATTTTTGGCATCCTAAGCGATGTACATGCAACCTACTTTCAAACTGGGTTATTTTGGTAAGTCACGTATAAAGTCACCTATTTTCGTTTCGACGCTTGAAGCTTCGACTGAAACGGAACAAAATAGAAATAAAAAATCAGTGTGATTTCAAATAAATGGTTGCTTATTTGATGAGTGGAAATGCCCATCTACATGTATCACACTCAAGCTCATACGATTCTTGAAAATAATCGTTTTTGTGCAAACCTCGGATCACTCAGTTCAGACTTTCCTGAATTTTTGGCCAATTTTTAGTAGGGCTGTCACGATTTTTAGTCCCCTACCAGCATCGCCAGAGGGTACTCTAGGTTTGCACTCTGTCCATCCGTCTGTCTGTCTGTCAGTCTGTTAGTCACACTTTAGTTTTCCGGAGTTTTTTTGAAAACGCTTCAACAGAATGATTTCATTTTTGGTAAACCACTATAGAATGATGACTTACAGATCAAGTTTGAGTTTCATGCTGATTGCATTATTCTTGTGTGAGTCATGGCCCTTGGAAATATGGAAAAGCGCCAAAATATCAGTTTTCTGGACTTTTTTTGGAAATGCTTCAACGGAATGCATGCTGATCACATCTAGGTTATAACATTTGTATAATTATTAATGCTCAGCTCATTAGTCCGGTAGGGGACATTGTATTGCTTCAGCGATACAAGCGCTCTTGTTTAATTTAGGAATCGATTAAATATGGAAAAGCGCCAAAATATCAGTTTCCCGGACTTTTTCTGGAAACGCTTTCATTTACACTCTGTCCATCCGTCAGTCTGTCAGTCAGTCTGTCGGTCGTACTTTAGTTTTCCGGACTTTTTTTGGAAACGCTTCAACGGAATGATTTCATTTTTGGTAACCTACATGTACTATAGAACGATGACTTACAGATCAAGTTTCATTTACACTCTGTCCATCCATCCGTCAGTCAGTCTGTCGGTTATACTTTAGTTTTCCGGACTTTTTTTTGGAAACGCTTCAACGGAATGATTTCATTTTTGGTAACCTACTATAGAACGATGACTTACAGATCAAGTTTCATTTGTACTCTGTCCATCCGTCAGTCTGTCAGTCATACTTTAGTTTTCTGGACTTTTTTTTTGGAAATGCTTCAACCGAATGATTTCATTCTTGGTAACCTACTATAGAACGATGACTTGCAGATCAAGTTTGAGTTTCATGCTGATTGCATTATTCTTGTGTGAGTTATGGTCCTTGGAAATATGGAAAAGCACCAAAATATCAGTTTTCTGGACTGTCAGTCTGTCAGTCACACTTTAGTTTTCCGGAGTTTTTTTGGAAACGCTTCAACAGAATGATTTCATTTTTGGTAAACTACTATAGAATGATGACTTGCAGATCAAGTTTGAGTTTCATGCTGATTGCATTATTCTTGTGTGAGTCATGGCCCTTGGAAATATGGAAAAGCGCCAAAATATCAGTTTTCTGGACTTTTTTTGGAAATGCTTCAACGGAATGCATGCTGATCACATCTAGGTTATAACATTTGTATAATTATTAATGCTCAGCTCATTAGTCCGGTAGGGGACATTGTATTGCTTCAGCGATACGAGCGCTCTTGTTTAATTTAGGAATCGATCAATCATCGCAAATAATCGATTATAATCGATTAATCATACATAGATGACCCCGTCCCCACATTTCCCTCTCTTTAAGTTGTTAAAAATGAAGTTCAAGTCAGTTGACCTTCCTCAAGTAAACAACGAAGACTATCCTCTTTTAGGTACATTCAAAGGTTTGATGTTCTGAACTTTTGAACCGTCAGTGTAATAATCAAGACCTGTCGTCAGTTGCGAACTTGTCGTCAGTTCAGAACATCAAAGCTTTGAATGTTCCTAAAAGGCAAATGCTTCTAACGGCTTCTTGAGATTTAATGTCGACTTTCTTGACCCTTTACCTTAAGAAACAATAGTTTTTTCATTTTTTTTAATTATTAAACGTCTAAAACGGGGTAAAATTTACCGATTCTTCAACAACGAAAAATACTAATCGATTTCGGCGTGATCGATCAGCAATCGAATAATCGTGACAGCCCTAATTTTTAGAGGGCAACTTTTAATTGCCCTGACTATTTTTCTGGGCGACTTTGGGCTTCGAAGGGTGACATAATCGCCCTAGTCGCCCTCACGACTGGTCCCTGCCATCACCTCTTGTCCGGCGGCATACAAAATGTACGAACGTACATCCACAATTTACTTTGGCACACCTCACAGGTCGCATTTATGGTCAGTTCACATTGAAACTTGGTATGCTTGTTTGGAGTTACCTCTAGATGGGAGCTATCAATTTTCTTCAATGTCCGTCAACAAATGTTGCCGCGGCCAACGTTCTTAGAACTTAGTTTAGTTGGACCTCAATATTTCCCTTTGGTGCACGCTACAGGGCACATTTATGATTGGATTGCTTTGAAACCTGGCATGCCTGTTTGGGGTGATCTCTAGTTGGGAGCTTTTCTTCCATTTCCATTAAAAAATGTTGCCGCGGCCAACATTTTTAGAACTTAGTTTAGTCAGACCTCAATATTTCCCTTTGGCACACCCTAGAGGGCACATTTATGATCGGATTGCTTTGAAACCCTGCATGCTTGTTTGGAATGACCTCTAGATGGGAGCTATTGATTGTCTTCCGTTTCTGTTCAAAAATGTTGCCACGGCCAATGTTCTTAGAACTTAGTTCAGTTAGACCTCAATATTTCCCTTGGGCACACCCTACTGGGCACATTTATGATCGAATTGCTTTGAAACCTAGCATGCTTGTTTGGAGAGACGTCTTGATGGGAACTATCGATTTTCTTACATTTCCGTTAAAAAAATGTTGCCTTGGCCATCGTTCTGAGAACTTAGTTCAGTCTGACCTCAATATTTCCCTTTGGCACACCCTACAGAGCACATTTATGATCGGATTGCTTTGAAACCTGTCATGCTTATTTGGGGTGACCTCTAGATGGGAGCTCTCGATTTTCTTCCATTTCCATCCGTCAAAACATGTTGCCTCTGGCAACGATCTTTGAACTTAGTTTAGTCAGGCATCAATATATTCATTTGGCATGCCCTACAGGGCACATTTATGATCAGATCAGTTTGAAACTTTGAATGCTTGTTTGGGATGGGAGCTATCGATTTTCATCGATTTCCCCGGCCTGGTATTCTGAAAAATGCAGGAGGGCAAAAAATCGCTCTCCTCAATCAGCTTAGGAGAGAATTAGGTTTACACAGCATTTTAAGTATCCAGTTGAACGAAATCATTTAAACTGAAACCAACAGACTACATCAGTGATTTTATTAACTCTACTAAGGTAAAGCGAAATCTCTTAGACATCTAGATGTCTCACTCAACAACCGAACACACACTTGAAAAGACCTGTGTGTGTACCCAGACCTGTTGACCAAGAAAGTCATACGTCTACCACTATCACCTTCAACCCCCATGGGGGGTTGAAGGTGGTAGTGGTAGGCGTATGACTTTCTTGGACAACAGGTTTGCTTGAATCTACAGTCACATCCTGGTGCAAGTGCTTCAAGTGACAGGATAGTAGTAATGGTAGTATATTATAGTGTCAATATTCCTTGAATAATTACCCCTCAAACTGTGATGTCAGTTGTTGAACTTGAAACTGACAGAAAAAAAATATTGCTGTGACCCATTTTGCTTCAAATGATTGCAACTGTGTTTGGGTATGGTTGCAGCCATTACCTTTTACCACTAAACCACTTTCAAAATGAAATTACGTGATGTTATGTGACTTCGAAGTTAAATTACAATTTTGCTTTACAACAAAAATTTAATGTGAGCATAATACATGTAACCTCAATCATCCCAGACCAAAATATTTAGGAGGGCAATTTTTCGCTCTCCTTAATTCTTTCAGGAGGGCAGTAAGGAGAGCTAAAAAATTGCCAAGCCTGATTTCCGTCAAAAAATGTTGCCACTGGCAATGACCTTCAATGAACTTAGTAAAAACTTAGTGCAGTTACAGTTACAGATGTTTCTGCCAATGGACCTCCGGGTTACCTGGAGGTCCATTTGCTGAAACATTGCTTGTGCACAGGCCATATGTACAGAATTAGGTAGCTTTACTTGGGCCATAACGCATACATTAACACGCATATCAACGTGCTATTTGTGCGCATTTCATGACAGGACTTCTAGTTTTAACTGTAAGCATCAGTATTTCCCTTTGGCACACCCTGAGGTCACATTTATGATTGGATTGCTTGCAAACTTAGTGTGCTTGTGTTAGGTGGCATCTAATGTATATGGGAGCTGTCCATTTTCCTCCATTTCTGTCAAAAAATGTTACTGCTGACCTTTGAACATATTTTAGTCAGACCTCCAATATTTTCCTTTAACACACCCATCAGGGCACATGTACAGTTAAAACTAGAAATACTGTCATGAAATGCGCACAAATAGCACGTTGATACGCGCGTTATGACCCAACTAAAGCTATCATATTCTGTACGTATAGCCTCTGCACAGGCAATGTTTCAGCCAATGGACCTCCGGGTAACCCGGAGGTCCATTGGCAGAAACATTGCATGTGTTTGCTATAAGTAACCAGGAGAACCTGCTGTGCTTTGGATGCCATTCGATATGGCAATTGCGCACAATTCCAACGCGCAATTAAGCCTAGATAAGCGCACTATTCGTGACAGGACTTCTAGTTTTAACTGTATGATCGGATCACTTTGAAACTTGGTACAGTACGTCCAGAGTGTATACCATATGAAATATGGGATGCAGTGTGTACATTTCATCAAAACACAGTTATCTGGTGAAACTCGGTGTTACAGCAGAGATAACTAACACTCTGTTGGTCGGTGATTTTGTGTGAAAGAGATAAGTGTTTTTGATTAGCAATAAACACAGTCTCACAGAAACTGCTACTGAAGCTTTTATGATTTTTCGTTGTTTATTCGCCCTTGTCGTAAATACTTTTCTTCTTCAACGAACTGTGGATGTAGGCCTACAATTATGATTAATTATTGATGCTCAACGCCACATCTGCGACTGAGGATATATCGAATATCGCCGCAGATGTGGCGTTAAGCACCAATTAATATGATTGCCATCCCTCTCAGGATTGCCATCCTTCTAGATGAAAACATGGGTAAATAAATTTCAAGCTGGAGAGCTCTGTCTAAACAGGTCAAAATTTTTTATCACCTAATATAAATTATTTCGACATACATGTACTTTGGAAGTAAACACTCTAAAGCTAAGACATTTGTTATTTTCATCACTTATTTCATGCAGAAATTTTTTTTTCGGACTTTTTATGTTGTGTTTTGAATGATTAAAAAAAAAACAAATATTTTTTTAGCCTTTTTTTATTTAGCCATAAGAAAACAATTGGCCCATTCAATGTTTCTCATACCATCTACAGGTAGTCTATTTCATTTCAGACAAACAAATTGTCGTGTAATCTTTTCATTTTTCGTCAATAAAACCCTTATGTTAGACATGCATCAGACATTTTATAATTTGATGTTATAAAGTAAGTCATAACCAATACAGTACCCTACAAAACTAATTCAGATTCAGAGTACTTTCATATAGGCATATGCTCCTAGCATGTCAAAATCATTGAAACATTCTGAGCATTGGTTCCTGAATTATTTAGTGTCAAACTAATCATTTCAGAGTGGACATTTCAGTGGAGTGGACATAGATATTTGACCTTGCTCAACATGATATGGTTCTATGTGAACTTTTTCCAATCAATTTCAGTTAATTAGCTTTGGAACAAAGCTAAAGTACCACAATTATATTAAGTGTAGATAACTTTTTAGAATTGAGCCATGCATTACAATGATTCACAACATCTCCACTGTGTTAGGAACTGTTTGGGAAAAACTTTAAAACTGTTGCATATTCTAATTTTCCTGAGTTTGGTTTTTTAAAATGGAACTTTAGCAACTTTACAACCCTGAAGTCTTTTTAAGCTCATGTATTCATCTTGAGAAGAAACCCCCAAAGTTATAAAATACTTTATTGGTAAGTCTGAGTGGACACATCATTTTGACATACACTTCTGTAGAATAATTCATCAGTATCTTGTGAAATGAAATTTCTTTTTCTACTTGCCATCTTATGTTGAGTTAGGAGCTTGTTATAAGGTATGAAAATTATACAGGATAGATGATACAGCAGCCATGCATTTTAATTACTGTATTGTTGCTGTATCAAATATCCTGTGTAATTTCCACAGTCCTTTAACTTGTATATCCAACCGTAAACCAGTATGGACAAAACAGCTTTTATAACCATCAGTTTACACATGTGCAAAGTTTTAAAAGTGATTTTAGATGGTTGCTTGAAATTTAATGTGAGCATAATACATGCAATCTCAATCATCCCAGACCAAAATATTTAGGAGGGCAATTTTTCGCTCTCCTTAATTCCTTCAGGAGGGCAGTAAGGAGAGCTAAAAAATCGCTCTCCTGAAATTGCCAAGCCTGATTGTGCATAAATATATGACCTTAAACACCAATAAATAAATAAATAAATAAATTGATAATGGGAGCAAAATGTTTCTCTATTTGTGACACACCACATTTGGAGCATTTTCTCATTTTTTTTACTTGTTTCTTTAGAGGTAATTCACGACTATTGGCATACCATGTTTCCTCTATCTTTTGTCAAATGTCTGGGGTAATGTGACTTCCACATATTCTGTATTGACCAGATAGACCCTTTTTTGCTTTACTCAGTATGTTGCTGGTAATTCCAAAGTTTCTAGCTGTTCTATATTTCACTCTACCCATCACACATGCCTTAGCTAAAATGTAGCAAGCGGCTTTCGCTTTATTCGTTTTATTCTTGGATAAATGCTTCAAGAACCTTTTTGCACCCATTTCAAATCCAGATGGTCGCTGGCTATCTTGAATAAATTCATTTTCCAAATTTCTTCTGGAATGAAGACCTGCAGACTGGAGGAACCTCTTTTTATTTGGAGAGGAGGATGACATCAGTAAATTTAGCGATTTAGCGTACGATTTTGGAGTTTCCGGAAGAACTTCCATAGCCATTTTCACTTTCCTATATAATGTAGCCCTGCTTGAGCTGGTGCTTGCTGATTCTGCTGCTAGTGATGTTTAAATTTTTTTTCTTTGGTTTTTGGCCTGTGTTTTCTTTTTTTCTCTCATGGAGTTTTTAATTTTTCTTTCTTTTTGTTTTGCAGTGTGATTGTACTCTCGTTTTTGTTCCTTTGTCATGTCCTTGATTTTGATTTTTAATTTTTCTACAGTCTCAGTTAGTTTACTTGTATTGGTATGACTTTCATTTTTCCTACGTTTATTCCTTTTCTGCAAAGTCCTTTTAGCACATGCTGCCTTTTGTTCTTTCTGGTTCAAATCAGATATGAGGACTTTTCTTTGATGCCATCTTCTCCTATCTTTAGCTTTCATAGCTTCAAATTTATCAATATTTTTCTCTCTGATAGTTTTCCTGTATTCAGTTGCCTTTGATGCAGACATTTTCTCCTGGTCATTGATGGGAGGACATTTCCTTTTCCGCAATTGGTGTCTATTATCACACCAACTGAATGTCCCTGCCACTACAAGCTTATATTCCATTTTGGCACCACACAGCAAGTTAAAAAAAACTGTGTTCCACACTTCATAGAATGTACTAAATGACACACTGACAGCAGGCCTGGGAAGTTTTGTCAGTACAGTTATAAACAAAAACAATCGATGCCGAAGAGTATTATACAGTACCAGCTGAATTAGGTTGTGACACATTTTTGGTAATTATTAAAACTAGACCCAAGTTAAATTTCTTGGAAAGTTCCTTGAGAGTGCTTTCCAATAAATGAGCCTATTTTTATCAACACAGAAAAAGTATACTGTAAATGACTTTGTGTGTTTACTACAACTCATTTTTACATACCATACACTGTTGGTGATGAGTTGTGCTGCTGAGCCACCCAGTGTGGCTACTGTATACATGTACAGTTGTCCGGTTATGATGTAACAGTTACTGAGCTGGAGGTATTCATGAATTTGAACAACCAGCCAACGTACGGTGAGTGATGCCGAGCCGCGAAGTGGTGAGGTGTTACAGTACGTTGGCAGGTTGTTCAAATTTATGAATACTGACAGCAGCATTACTTACTTACATGCCAATTCACAAAATGTACAGACCCAGGTATGGTGAGTGAGTACAGGTATTCATGTGACGACACTCGAACACCTAGTCCATTGTTCTATCAGGTATTTCATCTCTCTTACCAACCCAGAGAAGACAAAGGAATTGGGGTGACAAGTCAATCTATCTACACCTCACCCACCTGAGTCTCCGTGGTGAAACCCATGTGGGAGAGCGATAGTATACAGGTGTTTTACTCAGGTTAGGCTATGCCCACATAATCCCTACAAGATAAGAGGCAAGTTCTTGACAGTGACAGGAAGACTTGGGTGGGGTGGGTTTGATGGTGTGGGTGGGGTTAGGAGAGGGTGAGGTCCAGACCTCATCTATGAGGCGGCTGTACCCCAACTATCCCCCCGTCCCCCCTTTGTCACCACTCCATGACCAGAGTTATAAAAATTAAATTCAAACAGGGGGGGGGGGGGGGGGGGGGAATTGATGTGTTAAAAGCAGTTTTGGCACGTGCATTTTTTGTCAAAAATACCAGTTCACTCCGATACTAAAGGAAATGTTACTTAAAATCTATTATTGTGCATCAGCATCATTAAATGGCCTTCAGAGATACATCAAAATGTTATATTGAAATAAAACTGTGTGATTGTTAGAAGCAGTAAGTGTGTAAGCTTTCAGATTATAGGCTGTATATCACAATAACAATCGTACTGCACATATTACTAATGTTTTTTTATACCTCACTCCTGAGAACTCACCAATTTTGAGCAAGTTTATTTCAATTCACTTGTAATGTATATCTGAAAAGTGAAATCATGGAGAACTACTCTTATGATGCAGAATTTTTTAGGATTTCCAGTCGTTAGTTCGGAGTGGACATTTTATTTGACTTAGTTAAACTATTGTCTTTTGATAAACCCTGCATTCCATTCAATAAATTGATTTTTTTTAATTAGAGGCCCTACCGTTGAATGAATTTATGGCAGGTAACAGTACAAGAATAATTATATTTGCAAAATATGCAAGTGTTCGGAGTGGACATGTTTTTTGACAGAAATATAGGTTGATCCTTTTTGCTGACACCAAGGAAAAACTGTCCACTCTGTAGAAAATGTGTTTTGCCCACATTAATTTGCGCAGTTTCCCCCATTAAATTGCCACCAGTTGATACATTATTCAGTTACTGTGAACTGGTGGTGTTCATATTTGGAGTGGACATTATCAAAAAAGCACTTTTTGTCAAATTTAGCATTTTTAGAAACAATTCCGCCATTTTGTTCATTGGTATCCAATTTATGTATTTTTTTTTTTTAAAATGATCACATAATGCTATGCTTCGAAACATATAACAAAAACTTCGATTAATTATAATGTCTTGCATATTAATCATTGTGCTATGAGAACAAATATTTGGGACGAGAATGAGTGTTTCTGGGTGAGATCCAAAATTCAAGATGGCTTCCAGTGGCCATTTTGTACCGAAATTAGGTCTAATCAGTTTTTTTGTATTCAACTTCTCTACGGCTCAGGCTGAAGGCCGCATTTATGAACCAATCTTTACGAAACTTCTTGGGTACCTTTGTTATCACCGTGTGATGAAAACAAGTGTTTTGGGGTGTCGTCCGAAATTCAAGATGGCCACCAGCAGCCATTTTGTACCAAAATTAGTGCAATCAGTTTTTTGTACAGAACTTTTGTATGAAAGTTCTGATTTGAATAAAGTTTCGTATGAATGTTTAGTAACATGGAATACATCACATATAGTACGGGTTTTTTCTCATGCAGAAATTATGCAAATTAGATGAACTTTGATTTATTCAGTGCTACTTGTACACAGTAAGTGCACATGTCAATATGGCTCGGGTTAGAGGCTGTATTTATGAACCGATCTTCACAAAACTTCTTGGGTACCTTTGTTATCACCTTGGGACGAGAACGAGTGTTTCTGGGTGCGGTCCAAAATTCAAGATCGCTGTCAGTGGCCATTTTGTACCGAAATTAGGTCCATTCAGTTTTTGTCACAACTTGTCACCTTGTGACTGGAACGAGTATGTTTTGGTGTGCCATTCTTATCACTGTGCTATGAGAACAAATATTTTGGGGTTCAGTCAGACCCACTCTGGGACTCAAAGATTTCTTTTCTAGTTTAGCATCTGACTGTCACCCACCTTTACAATACTTTACCTATACATTTGTTACAGGCTGCGGTCAGTATTTATGTACAGACTATTACAATTCTTTATATGTACCTTTGTTATCAGGTTGGAAGTGCGGTGGCTCAGAAGGTAGGGGTGCGTGCTGCAAGCCGAGAGGTCCTCTGTTCGAATCCCACCTGCGGCAACCGCGTTGTGTCCTTGGGCAAGACACTTCATCTCCATTGCCTGTGTGGGGGCACGATGACGCCATGTACTAAGGCGTACTGAACGCCGACGGTACGCATGTCTTCAACCAATCTAACCCTGCCTGTGCTGCAGTGCGGAGTTACGATGTTGGGGACCTGGCAGCTGCTCGGTGGTTCTCTCCGGGTACACCGGCTTCCTCCACGTAAAACTGTCATGGTCATGGTTAGCCATTGTGCATAAATATGTGACCTTAAACATCAATAAATAAATAAATTATCAGGTCATTACCTAGATGTTTGTCATTGCTGTGTCACATACCATACATGTACATGTCTTAGGCCAAAAAAAAAAAAGGAATTGATTCTCAGGCACCGCCACGTTGAAAAAAATGGCCCGCGTTGGGCCTTTTTATTTGGACCGTCATTGCACGAAAATAGGAAACAGGGAAATTGAAAAGGGACTATTGGTTTTAAGGCCCAAAACCAATGAATAAACAGGTAAATATACACAGGCATGTGTTAAGTGTGAGAGGGGAAAGGTTTTCGCCATATTTTCAGGAGATTGGGCGCACACGGCAGGGGAATTCAAACGCAAACTTGACTCGGTCGATGTTGGGCGAGTTGTCCAACACAGGCATAACCCACCTTGTCGAATACTAAACATTAAATTTGCCAGGTACTGGCGTCAAGTAAACCTTTTTTGCTGTGAAAACACGAATGAGAAATAGTGAGAATAATCGGTACAGGTAAGTATATTTTCGGGTTAGGGAATTATCACTTACTAAAGAAATACAAAAGTCCAAATTCTGCTGATGTGTCATGAACATAACGGGAAAGAATGGGCAAACACTGAATGGAATCTGAAATTCAGGTTTTTCCAGAGCAGTTGTGCATCAAGGGAGATTACTCAAAACACACGTGCGTTTCCCAATACGAATGACGTCTTCATTCAAAGAAAACAAACGAAGTCTTTACGGGCCGACACGTCCAGCTTATTTTGTGTATTGAGTTGGGCCTATCCATTTATTAATTTCACCCACGGGAGATCGGATAGTGATATGAATGAAAGGGCTTCGCCGCAGTGGAAAAATAAAGTGATGTTTCCCTTTTTTAAATATCAAACTTGATCGCTTGGATGTATACGGGTTCAAACTATTTTTAATAGGCGTGGTCTTTGGGAGGGGCTCTTTGACAGACGGCTGATGACGTTACAAGTGCTGTGTAAGTTCCATGCCGAGTTGACACCGGAAGCTTGCTTCCATTCTGGTTTGTTTTTGTTTCCCTTCCAAAATTTCTATCGTAAAAATGTTAATTTCTATCAAAATAACTCAAAATGAGACCAAAATAATACGAGGGTGGTCAATAATATATATGGAAGACGACAGTTCTTTGGGGGAGTTAATTAAAAAACTGTTCGCCGCTGAGTTTGATAATAACAATGATGCACTTTCCATGCTTTTCAGGTAAAAACAGACATCAGAAAGTGACTTTTGCCTCTCAATCCTTTCTCACCATCTGGAAGAAATAAAAATAAAAGATAAAAATAAAATTGCCTGAGAATCAATTGATTTTTTTTTTTAACAAGTTGAGCTACAGTGTCACTGACACTTTCATTCATTGTTCATTCGCCCTTGTCGTAAATACTTTTCTTCTTCAACGAACTGTGGATGTAGGCCTACAATTATGATTAATTATTGATTATCAACACCACATCAGCAACTAAGGATGTAACACCGCAGATGTGGCATTAAGCACCAATTAATATGATTCCCATCCCTCTCATGTTTGCCATCCTTCTAGATGAAAACGTATGCGAGGGGCATGTGTGCACTCACCCTGCCTAAACAGAGAAGATTTTTCTTTCGGGGGGGAGGAGGGGGGGGTGGAGGGGGAATGTCTTTACAATCATGTTGGCCAATTTTTAACCACTCTTCATTGGAGAATGGAGGAAAAAATCCACATTTATAAATTATTTTGATTCTCCTCGGAAATTCTGAAGGTGTGGGTGCTTGGCTTCCTTCCTCTTCTTGTCGCCTGGGTGAGTGGTTCATTGTGTCTTGGCTGCCTTTTTTTTTGCTTCCGACTGCCCTGGCCTAGAATTTGACAAACATCACTCCGTCATTCAAGGGTGTCAAGGGACTCACATACGTCAAACACAAAAACATGTATATATGAATATGAAACATTAAATGCATGAGCGTCGGAGGGATTTTTTTTTACTTTAGGGTCGGGGAGGGGGGGGGGGGAGTGTCACTGGTGTGGACAAAACAAAATTACCATAGAAGTATTAAGTTTTATGTAGAATTCATCGATTTTTTTTAGTACTACACAGTAAAGACAATATTATATTATTACTAACACTTTGGCTGACCGCTGATTTGGTTCCATGTGAGAAGACCCTGCATGGATACTTCTGTGCTTCCAACCACTTCCCTATTCCCACATCTCTTGTCATCAATGAGTTTGCTCCTGAATGTCAACATTTATATGAGTAGACTAGTAGAATAATCTGAGAGATGATGTGCGAGTTATTTAGATTTCCTGGTACCTACATGTACAACGATGACACTTGTATTTTTAAGACAATACATTTGATGAAAACAATCATTGAATCTGTGAAAAGTGGCTCTAAAATTATTTCTGTTGAATATCCTTGAGAGCTTTGTTGCTATCGGGGCAACTCGGTCCCAATAATGTGACATTTGGGACTGACCGAAACGGCGAAAATTGTCTGGGTTGAGTTACAACGGAACCAGTAAACAGTGGGAGGTGTTTAAAAAAATTCATTGACAATATCTTATGTATTTTTGATTTGATGTTACCTACCTAGACATTGTCGCATCAGAGTCTACCTGAGGAAAGGGGGGCACCATACTGTTGATTGTCAAATTCGGACGTACTGTACATGTAGCTTGGTTTTCACCTACCCAAATTAGTAAAGCGTTAAACCGAAATAAACAGTTCTACTCATGTGAAACATACAGTACGTGGAGAGTGTATTATTAAATCACCTGCAGAGTGGAGATTCCACCCGAGCAATAATTGCAAATTTGTTGCAAAGCATAACGAGTACCAGCAAAGTTTCAGCCAATGGACCTCAGGTTTAAACCCGGAGGTCCATTGGCTGAAACATTGCTTGGGTTTTTTGTCGATATGTACAAAATTTGAAAGTTATAGTTTGGGTGATCACTCCACTCTGCGGGTGATTTAGTTACAATCCACTCTCCACGTACTGTATGATCAACAATTCAACATCCTCTGAAACTCCATTTAAAAATAATTCAATCAACACTTGTAACTGGATATTGTCTGTTCAATATTTGGTTGTTGGAGAAACATTTTAATATTTTGGCTTCGCACTGTTTGCTATGTTATTTTGCAAATAATTATATCAATAGAGATGAAATACCATTTGTTGGGGGGGGGGTGTTGCGGTAACCAGTTCTTTTCAGATCACCAGAGTTAAGCAACGTCGAGCCCGGTTAGTCATTGGATGGGTGACCGTCTGAATGCTCGATTCAGACTCCTGCATTGTGTCCTTGGGCAAGGCACTTAACCCTGATTGTCCATGTGGGGCACAATGATGCTGTGTACTGAGACATACTGCAACCAATCTAACCCTACCTGTGCTGCAGTGCAGAGTTATGATGTTGAGGAGCTGGCAGCTGCCATGATTAGCCGCTGCATAAGTATATGACCTTAAACACCAATAAATAATAAATCAATACCATTTGTTATAACTGAAGAATCCAAACATTATGGCTTGGCCTCAATACTTACAATGCAATGCAGTGGATGTTATCATAAATTCTTTTTAGTCAATAGTGACAAAATATTCATTCAGCAATTGTCTGTGAGAAGATACATGTATTATGTAAATTTGAGAGCAGTGTGGGGCACTGTTGTTAGTGGAGGTCAGTGGAGGGGGTGTTTCACAGTTGAATGAATGCATGGGTACATTGGGTGTTCCGGGTATGACACATTCAACATTTACTGGATAAGAGCGGGAGATTGGAGATATGTGCCGCAAATTATTAATGTCAGATATGCTTTCTGCAGGTACAGAGGAAAAGAATTTATCTCTGCAGATAATGAATTTCTCCAAGGTGTGCCAACTATAACTGTTATTTGTGATGGTGGGTGGTAATAAAGAACACATAAACATTCCTATAATGCTATGGGGGTGCAGCTGTAATATTTGATGCCAGGACTGGAAAATGTTTATTCATTGAAGTTCAGGGCTTATATTTTGACGAGAATCCGAGAATCAATTCGCCCAATAAAACCGGCGAGAATCCATGTAGATAGCTGCACCTCTGCTAGGATTCGCATGAAAAAAAGTGAGTCAATTTAACCCTTTAACTAACACAGTGGCAACAAATTAACCAATAGAAGGCTAACATGACCTGAAATATCCTGACACTTTGTCAATAAAACCTTACAAATTTGGCTGTCATTGGAACCGGCTCATTGAGCCGTTTCCAACGACAGCCATATTTGTAAGATTTTATTGGTAATATTGTTCATTTACTTATTTTATCATTTATTATTTATTGTTTAAAAATGATCAAACTTAGTTTTAAAAATTAAAAAAGTGTGTTGGGTAAAAGGTTAACATGTGTAATCAGGATACAACAGTGGTTCAACCATGGTGGCCTCATGGAATCCTGGGACACTCATTGTAGGTATGGATTCTCGCAACCATTTTCACGATAATCCAAATGGATTCTCACAAATTCAGATGAAATATAAGCCCTGGGAGGTAGGGATAAATTTTGTTACATTTGTACAAAAGCTGAAACCTTACATAAAAACCTTCCTTCACATCAATGTTTTAAAATCTGAAATTGAAATGGTCAGTCAATGGAGGCTGATATTATTCTAGGTGGGTTTATGCAGTGTTTATATCTGCATCAGGGACCAGCCATAAGGGCGACTAGGGCGAAATGGGCATTTTTCATTCGTCAAATAAGCGACCATTTATTTGAAATCACAGAAGAATCAATTGTCCATTGTCGCTTTTTGCAGATTTTTTATCTCTATTTTGTTGCGTTTCTGTCTGAGCTTCAAAGTCTTGAAACGAAAATAGTTGAATTGTGCGACTCTACAAAATAACACAGTTTGAAAGTAGGTTATGTTGCTTAGGATGCTGAAAATGTATACACAACAGACGTATATTCTAACACTGTATTTTTATTTCATTTTGCTGACGACTGTTAACTGTTGGGCCATCTCTTCCCAGAAAAACACGAATGGAATTGAAACACGTGAAAAAAAAGTTTTAGTGATGACAAGAAAAGCTTTGTAGGGGGCACAAGTGTGCATATGAAGGATCATGAAAAAGTACTTTCCAAGCAACCTTTTCACATCTTTTCCTGTTCACACTTTCAGACTTATTAATTATTAGCTCAGCAACATTGGTAAAAGGCAGGGTGTTGGAGGATTGACACAAAGAAGAGGGGAGGGGTCATGAAGGAGAGGGTAGCAGTGATAGATTTTCAATCAATAATTACTTTGTGATTTTTTAACCTGGCATAGATGCATCATAGACAGCTGGACCTGGATAAATCAGGCATTAATGGAGGACCATGAGCTGAAAATATGAAAGGGCTGCAGGGGGTACAGTACTGTGATCACAAAAGCGGACACCAAATCGCGGTGTGTTCTCGACGCGGTCACGATCGAGGTGACAGACAAGAAAAAAACCTTATCGACAGAAGTGCGGCTAAAGCGAAACACAATCTCCATTCTGCCGATTGGATTTTCGCCGAGATTTTTCGCGAACGTCGACAGCGCCGCAATTTTGTCGGAGGGAAAAGTCTGAACTGCATGTGCACAAATGTAACCGTTTTGCAGTGTTAATGTACATGTAGACCTAACCAATGTATCGAGTTGTTATATATTCTAAAAAAAGGGTCAAATTCAACACTTCCCAGATGTCGCGATTGCCCACACCCCAACAATAATCATAACATAAATTCATAATCGTATTCATCTGAATTTGAAAATCGTGATAAACATGGACTTGAGGCAGACACCCCCGCTCCACCCACTATGTCTTTCACCACTCCCTCTCTTTTTATTGCCTCCCCGATCTGACAATGTGTAGGCAGCACCCTCCAATCTCAACTTAATTTGTACTTTCAGTTTCAGTTTCACGCATTTCACCACAATCTGTCCTTTGGGTTGAATACAATATCGTCGTGACCAACTATTCTCTCTGTTAGAAATTCAAGAGTTTTGTTGGTTGTTGGGATCTTAAAAAATAAAAAAAAAACGATATTTTATCCCTTTAATTATCAAAATGACTGACATCACATGAACACATTTGTATTTTAAGAAGCATGTGAAGCGTCAATTTTTCGGACTTTTGGGTACATGGCGGTTTTTAATGGCAAAAGTACCAATTCGTTATCAAGTCAATTCGTAGTCAGTTTGGTTATGGATATTGAACCGCAAAATATTCATCCAGGTCAGTTCAATCCTTTTAAGCCCCCACTCCCCTACATACATCTGGCAACGGAGGGCTGTAGTCGTCCCGGCCTCATGTGCCTATGCTTCTTGAAAAAAAAATTGACATCACCCCACCCATCATAAACGAGCTATATGTATTCCATAGTTCTGATTAAACCTGTTTTTACAGTGTGTGTGTGTGTGTGGGGGGGGGGGGGGGGTAGGGGGTCTTTTGGCGGGGTGGGGAGGATAGCCAGCTCGATATATGCCACATGCATATCCGATGGTCATAGCCCTGAGGTGGGTGTGGCCTTCCCGCCGGTGGAGCTTCGATGGAATTGTAGATTAGTCTTACTTCACTATTTTTGAAAGTGCGAAGTCTCTGACGGAACTTTTATTTATTTAACTGCAGGGGATGTACATGTAAATATACCAGGTGCACAGTCAGGGGATGGGGGCAGGGGGGGGGGGGTCTTGCAAAGAGTCAATGTTTTTTGGTGGGGGAACAACAACACTGAATTTTACTGGTACCCCCTCACCAACCCCCCCACTCCCCCCCTCCACCGGTCTTCTACACATGATATTGTAGACTCTAGGATACGTGCCTGAAAAAAAGACTTCGGATTTGGACCAGGACCGTGGCGTGAACCACCAACATTAGCATTGTTGATGCAGTGCTCGATTGTGCATGTTCATGATTCATAATTACTGGATGGCTGGGATTAAAAGAGGAATAAGTACTGGATGATTGGGGCGCGGTGGCTCAGTAGATAGAGGTGCAAGCTGCAGGCCGAGAGGTCCCCGGTTCAAATCCCACCTGTGGCAACCGCGTTGTGTCCTTGGGCAAGACACTTCACACCCATTGCCCACGTGGGGGCACGGTGGCATTGTGTACTGAGGCGTACTGCACGTCGATGGTGCATCTGTCTTCAACCAATGCTAACCTTGCTTGTGTCGAGCTGACAGTTGCTCGCCGTTGCTCAGTGGTTCTCTCTGGGTACTCCGGCTTCCTCCACCCGTAAAACTGTCATGGTCATGATTAGCCATTGTGCAGAAATATGTGACCTTAAACACCAATAAATAAATTGGTTGATTACAACAAAAACACTTATGTAGTAGAGTTTCCACTCAGTGTGCTCAGGTTCTGTGAAAAACTTACAGCACACTGGAGACATACTTCAACAAATTCGTTTCAAAGCCTCTAGACCAAAATACTAAGTTATGTTACTTTAATTTAACCCGGCGGGGCGAACTGTGAGGAGCGAAAAACATTCAAATGATAAAATGACAGACTCCTCAAACACGTGTTGTTTGAAAGTTGTGAAAAAATAATGCCCTCGTACTTAAAAAATACACTTTCTGGTGTGTTCTTTCATATGATATTCATGAATAAATAGTAAAAATGTACGATCACTGTTTTTCTTTCATTCAAATACGCTTTTCTTTAACCATTTAACTCGGAAATGCATGTCCGATCAGAATATCGATTCACCCAAAACAGCCGACTTTGTGGTGAGAGAACGTCCAACCGTAAAATTAGCTTTTGACTGATTTCTGATGTTGGGTAAAGAACTTCTGTTTGAAGTAATTTGGATATCGCTGATGGAGATGGCCGCCTTTTTCCTTTTTATTTGTTTATTTGTTTATAATAATTTTACGAATTGACAGTAATATTTCTATCGACACCCAGACGGTGGCACGGGGTGGGGGTGGGGGTTGGGGGGGGGGGGGGGGGGGGCAACCGCCACTTTTGAAAATGGAAGTAGTTTTAATCATTTAATTATTTGTTAACCCTTGGCTGCATCCAATGGTAGGTTAAACAGATAGTTCTATAAAAAGCTCAGCCATGTCTAACCGGAAAAAAATCCTTTTTTTTTGCATCAACTTAATTATAGCTCAGGTCGTGAGCTCTCATTTGACCGAGCGCATTCGAGTTAGGAGGCTATAGACATGTTTTTTTTTCAGGAAATCATTTTTTAAAAAAATAATTGAATCTGCCTAGGGATCAGGCCATCACTTTCTGAATTTAAAAAAAAAATTAAGCCTATGTGATTTCATTTTCATTTTAACCAAAACTCGGGGCAAAGTTGGCCTGTTTGGCTACACCAAACTATATTGGAGGAAGTTTTGTTGGGGGAGGACTTATCCTGCTGAATCCTTCATGACATTCATTGATGGACCTTGAAATATTCTGCTTCTCTTAGCTACCAGAAATTTTGCAAGGTACCACATTGGCTATATTTCCATAAAATAAAAGACGGGTGGAGTTAAGACTGCAGGCTTAATACTTTTCGTTCTCAGTTTGATGCGCTGAGGATTTACCCACACAGACCAGGTCTATTCTTATGATAGTGTTCACTTGTTCACATCTATTTACATCTCCGCCCACTTTTCTTTCAAAATTTTTACTTTTGTCGATTTGAAAAGGGGGCGGCAATATATCTTCAGGTTTGTAACTCGACTGGATTTTGTTGTTTTTTTAATTGCGACATACAAATACATCGAACGAATCTTAGAATGTACGATCCGTTCACGCCATACTTTGAAGTTTTCACCACCGAGGAATACATGTAACAAATCATCTCACAATGTATTGGTGTTTCCGTTGCGATTTTCTCTCGATTCTACCTAAATTTTGTCTCGATTCTTTCTCCATTCTGCCGCGTTTTATCGACAGAACCGCGATTCTCAATTGTGACGGAACCGAAGCCGGATCGAGAAGGCAGAATTCATTAATAGTAAAACTTCATTTTGCCACCTTTAGCTTATCTAAGCTTAAGGAGAGCTAAACGCTCCCCTGGGTCATGTGAGGGGAGCGATTTTTAGCCCTCCTGCATTAAGAATGCCAGGCTTTCTGGTAAACTGACAAAGGAAATCAGATTGAGGCTCCTGAGCTCAGTAAGATGTGCAATAAAAATGAGATCAAAGGAAGAAAATAGGAAAAAAGCTGTAAAAACATTAAATCATGATATTGAAAATTCTATTTATCATCATTTATTTGGAATTCATAAAAACTCGAGTGAGTTTTACAAAGCATCTACTTCATCAAAATGACAAGGTTCAAGCATAACTTATAGCAACTTGAAAACTTCTAATACTGTTACTGAGGTACTTTCTGAATAGGTTTCTTATTGGACAGAGGGGACATCTGATATCAGTTAAGAAATTTCCAGGTACCCATCAGATTTATGCCCAACTGCATTAAATGTAGAATTACTGAAAGATGTTAATTGTCTTTTGAAAACACTTTATGAAAAGCTGATTGTTTATTTGGCAATAACACGACTAATTTACCAGAATCATGGATGGCAATAACGTCTAAATTTGATGATGGTAAACTGTTTAATAGATCAAACAGGGGGTATTGGTTCACAAGGTGTTATGGAGAGGCATTAAGAAAAAACTTTGGACCCCAGTGGTCACCAAGAGACTTTGATTCAGATTGAGCTTCACAGAGGGTAAATTCAGTGATATCATCATTAAATTCACCTCTGGGGACCTCATTTTGCAGATGACAGTCTGCCTATTCTCTGGCTTGGAACCATATCTAAATTAAATAAAAGTATGGTAGTTTATAGTGTGCGTGTGATGAATTTAGATTAAGTTCAAGTCCAAAAAATTAAGTTTATCATTAGTTTGAGAATATCGACATTGCTAATCGACGATATCGTGAAGGTCGGTACATGTATATCGAGTGAGTTGAAATTTGCTGAGCATGGTATCACTTTTGAAAAAATTACTCTGAGTTTCGTTGAAATATCGACATACTGTGATGCCCTATATTCATGGAGATAATACACAGAGATCAGATATTCTGGGAACAAGAAATTCTTCCAAAGTTCCAGTCGTTCTATTTCTTTGTTTTACTTCCCTCCTGGGCTAGCCTCTCCACGTTATACTAAATAAAGTACCTGGAATTAGAGAGCTAGGAGAATGGGCAAGTAAAATTGACAGTTTTTTTTCAGGGACCGACCTGGGCATGCGCCAGTGCGTATTTGGTTCTGAAACATCAGGACCTGGCTCTTAAATCTCAGAAATAGGCTTCTCAGTTGGCGGGTAACCTCTCGGATCATATTTTGATATTCTTTTGATGGATAATCGAGAGAGACACTCTTACATGTATTGTATATATGATTATCATTTATCATTGTTGTAGAGTGCTTAAGTTAATACTTCAAGTCTTAATTACCAAGCATTAATCTTCACTGTGGTTTCTGATCAAGTCTTGGCTGCCTAAATAGGCAGCCAAGACTTGATCAGAAACCACAGTGAAGATTAATGTTTGCTATAGTGTACTAAATGAAAATGATGAGAGCTATTACATACTTGCAGTGTGTGTTACAAACAGCAGTGTGACTCCGTAAATTGAAATCTGGCGCATGAATTGAAAAAATAGGCTCCGAGGCTAGAGCGTATTTTAAATAGTCCTGATCAGTCCCTGTTTTTTTCTTCATTGTTCATGTCAAAGAACTGTATTGAAAATCATACAAATCTAAAAAAGTATTCCCAATATCAGTTTTAACCCTTTACCCAACGAATCGCCCACATCATCTGCAACCTGTTCACGTTCCAAGAGGCAGACAAGAAAACCATCTAGACTGAGTGAGGCATTACCTTTAGTAGGCAGAAAGATACGTCACAAGTGGATTATTGATGAGGAATCACAACAGTGTGAGTAAAACCACAAAATGATTGGTAATTCAAAAGCCTTGTCCTCAAAGTAATGATAAAATACTACAGACTCTGAGAAAGCATTTTTATGACACACACTGGTGTGTTTTGATGTTGGAATGCAATACCACCAACACAAATTTTGGATGTTCCGGATGTGGCCATGTTTCAGTGATGTTTATTCCGGTCATGTGATTACAATGTGGTTCTTGCTGGAATACTCATTTTGGCCGATCATAAGAATGAAAGGATGTGATCAGGTCCTTTATTTGCTCGAAACAGTGTACATGTATGAGCTGATTTTGCAAACACATTACAGCAAATACTTGAGTCTTTAATGTCATAACTGCTAAATATGGTTTGAAATTCCCTCCAGTGTTTACAGGCCATCTGAACTTTTTGTTGACAAAAAATCTGAATTATTGCGCACTAAAAAGTCACTATGAACCACTTGTAAAAAACTTACCAAGTGTATAAAATCGGGACGATACACATAAAATAAGGTAATATTCATAGTAAAGTAAGCAGAATGCTTCAGAAATCACATTCTCTCAAAGTATATTCCAAATGACCTGGAACTATATTCAGCGTATTGATTTCCCCCGAAGTTGTGAAGTTATTTACTTCCTAGTAACCATGGATCTTTGCCACAACTGCTTTTATGTCTGCAAAGGATCAATTGAAGATGGGTTGAAAATGATGCAATCGCACTTTTAAATAAGGTGCCATTGGACGATGCTGTGAATTTAGTTTTTTCTTGCAATCAACTATACCAACACAAGCACTGATCAGTGTCTTTTGTCATCATTTTACACTGACAAATGTGACAAATCTCCTTTACCGGAAACTATCTCCCAATTTGCATATCATAATAAACATAACCACTGACAGCGTGACTGTGATGGTCAAAACCCAAACAAATTATCGAATCCACGGTCAAAATTAGCCGCAACTGGCATTTAAACAAATGAAATCCATGAAATATTTGTAATTTCTTCATTATCCATGCTGAGTTAATTTTTAACCAGACCACATGTGTTCAGTTTCATTTGTCGGCATCATACAGCCTGCAGTGCAGATATTGTTTGTGGTAATACAGTTAAAACTAGAAGTCCTGTCATGAATTGCGCGCTTATCTTGACACAATTTCGCACAGGAATTGCACGCAATTTTCCTATTGAAAATACCCAAATTACCACAGAGTCTTGCCATTACTCACAGCAAACACAAGCAATTTTTCAGCTAATGGACCTCTGGGTTAAACCCGGAGGTCCATTGGCTGAAACATTGCTTGTGCATAGGCTGCTTAGAGAATTTGATAGCCTTTCCATGTGACCTAACGCGCCGATAAACGCGCTAAATGGCGAGGTGTTTGCACGCAATTGATGACAGGACTTCTAGTTTTAACTGTAATAGTACAGGATGTCAAAAGAAGCCAAATATTTTCCCATCATCAGTAAATTAATTAAAATTGATAATTCTGTTTTTTTTCCTGAAATTATGAACTGATAAGGTGGGTGTGTTGCGATTATTATCAGAGCTTGCATTTTAGAATTGTGACCAGGCTGATTGATAGGCCTGATAAAAGGAGCTACCAGGCCTGATTTGTACTGTTCGGGGCTGATTTCCCATATTACATATATTGGCAATCAGCCTTGAACCAGGCCTACTGATCAGCCTCGTAAGAATTTTATAGGGGCTGATTACCAGGCTTGGGCTGATAGGCCTGGTGAAAATGCAAGCCCTGTATTATGCCCCGCACCTGGAAGTTGGAAAGTCAAAGGTGCATCTAGTGCCATGGAAACCTCTGTCCTCTAATCCATACTAACATTCTCCCTTGTATCTCAACCACTACTACTCCAATTTGAAGGATATTTGGTGTTGTGATCGAACACCATGGGGAAATGATGCCTGTGTAGCTGCTGTAGCATGTGTTTCTTCCACACATTTTTTCCAGAATTATGGTCCTTTTTCATTCTTTCGAGTTGGAAAATTTTGTTTATAACTAGTTGATTTATTACAATTTGTTGGGAAGTGCCTGCTGACACCCTTGAATTTAGTGCAACAAAATATTTTTTGTGAATATTTTGTTCCTATTACTTATCAAACAACAAGCTAATGAATATTCTGTAAAGCCACCAATCTGATGTTTGACACTTTTATCGGAGCTGATAAATTAAGTGTTATAGTTGGAAGTAAGAAGCATGAAAGGTCCAGAACTTCAAGTCTAAAAAGAATGTTTTGCAATGTAAAATGATTTTTGCAGATACACTTATTTGGAGGCTTACCTGTCTAATAGTGTTTGGAACATGTGTGGCCAGGATCTTCAAAAAGAAAAAACAGTTAAACTTTGAGAAAAAAGGCATATGCATTGAGTGCCGGAGGTTAGAGTCATACAAGGAAGAGAGCCCCTGCCCCCCTCCCCCGGGAAATTTTGTGTGTCAAATGGAGCTCACTTGTCACCTTTTGGGGATTGCTTTGTGTACTGCGTTCTTGAAAAAAATATGTGAGACACTGAGACCCTTTGGATGTGCCCTTCTGATCTCAATATGCGAATAAGCCTCCTTGGGGAAAGTACATGCAATAATGTTTATGTAAGGTTGATTTGATGTGTTTTGAATAACAATGTACTTTTAAGTACATTAGATTGTTTATTGCAGTGACAGGTTACAGTTACCCTTATTTCTTCTCCAACAAATATCATGAGTGTGTGTATTGGTGTCCAAGAGTAAACAAAGCTATGTTACTTATTGATAAACCAGACAAATTTAACAATTTAATCACTGTCAAATTGATGCATGGGATAAAAGGGGTTACAGTGCAAGGGGTTTGTAAATATATTTATTCTACTACAATGTATGACTTTACAGTGCATTCTACATAGGAGAATATCATAGTTTCTTTCCAAACCACCACAGTGACACATACATCTTTATATTGGGAGACACTCTTTTGTCCTTCCATACTTCTTCTGGAAGACTCCTTCAAGTTGACCTTTGTTGAACTCCCCAAATCAAAACATAAACAAAAGAAAATGTATGCCTTCAATCAGTGAGCACTCCACTTATAACATTTGGTCTCAGTCTTTATTACCATATTTACTCTGTGTATTGGGACATTCTATGATTTGGGACACACATTTTTTCCAGAAAACTATACTTGTTTATGCTCCAAAGTTTGGGACATTCAGGAGATTTGTTTCCTGTTGGCCCGTCACTAGTAGCAGACGACACTCATAAAAAAAATTCTTGAGTAACTGAAAATTTTCATTTTTTGCTTCCAAAACATAGCTTATGATCCCTCATTGGAACGTGCACAATGCGCGCGTTCCAATGATGGATCATAAACTATGTTTGCGCTCATTCCAGTGATGGATCATAAACTATGTTTTGGAAGCAAAAAATGAAAATCTAAAAAAAAAGTGGACGATGATTTTCGTATATAGTGATGGAAAACGAATCACACACAACTTTATTCAGCATCAAATCAAGACCAGGCTGTGTTCTTTCCCCATTTTCTAAGAATTGGGACACCTGTGAAAATAATTATTTTTAGCTGTCCCAATACATAGAGTAAATACGATACTTTCAAGAATTAGGAAAAGATTTCTTCGAGTATGTACTTCAATGTTTATAGAATACAGCTGTTATTCTATTTTGAAGTATTTTATTGTAAAAATTTTGTTCTCTTACTTATGCCATAGCAGACTTTCAGTGACACATTGGAAAGGCGCGCTATCGTTCTCGCGAACCATCGCTCACACAGATATTGTCCAAGGTGCATGAATAATCACTCCCCTCTATTCTTGGGAGTGTTTTCAATCCTTTTGAGTTGCGTCAAGAGAAACATTCAATTAAGTTTTGATGTTGGGAAATTTTAAACAATCACTCACAATTTGAAGCGTTTAAAATACAGTTGCAAACAATTTCCTTTCCGTAGTTATGAACAAGACACACAGTAGTTCTCTAAAACATCCACACAGGACACGCTAACAGTAAGAGGGTTGCACATTGACAACTCTCCCAGAGCTTGCTCCCGACTCAAAATGAACACGAATGTTCAAATGTTCAAATAAAAAAACGGTGCCCATTCTGAGACACTTGTATGAGAAACATTTTAATACTTCCGTATTTTTTTAGCTCATCTTGACAAAGGTAATTTCATCGCTCTCAGTCCGTCGTCTGTCGTCCGTCATCCGTCAGCATCATGTTTTGGTCTTCTCCTCCAAAGCCACTGGGCCAATGCAAGTGAAAGTTTGTGCGAATGGTGGTCCCAAAGGGGCATTTCATTTTTGTTCAACTCAGTATGCCCGGCCCCATAGGGAGGGAGTGGGGGAAAATGCTCCAAAATATTTTTACAATCTTCTTCTCAAGATCCAGTGTGTGCAATGACTTGATATTTGCTATGGAGCTTCCATATGAGGTGTAGAATCAAGTTTGTTCAAACAAAGTTCGTAAAGTAATATTTGGCTTTGTAATAGGAGGGGTAAGATTTTTGGCCCCGCCCAAAATTTCTATTTTCTGAACCGATGGTCCGGTATGAACTAAATTTGGTTTGTGGTAGTATTGAGTCATAAGTACTTGACCCATGCAAAAAAAAAAATTCCTGCATCCCCATGGGAACCCTGGGAGCTAAAAATAGAAATATTTTCAAACGCCCATATTTCCCAAACCCCACGGAACAGAGAGCTTTTATTTGGTATGAAGTATCCTTATGACCAGTAGAATTGAATGGTAAAAAAAAATTGCCATCGGTTGTGTTAGGGTGTTCTGTAATGGGCATCGAAAAAATGCTGAGTCAGCATATTTGCAAAAATTTAAAAAAATCTTTCCTCCAGAACCAATCATCAGAATCTTTTGATATTTGGTATACAGCATTCATAGGGGGGTCAGATAAAAGTTTGTTCAAATAAAGCTCATTGGTTCATATTTGGGCTCTCTACAGGAGCCCGAAGTTTTAACATAGGGTAATATGGGGAATATTCTTTAAAAATCTTCTTCTTCAGAACCACAAGTCAGAATCTTTTAATATTTGGTATACATCATTGTTATGAGGGTCAGATTCTAGATTGTTCAAACCAAGTCCCTAGGTTAATATTTGGGCTTCCTACGGAAGCCCAAATTTTATCTTTGTTCAATATGGAAGGTAATTTAAAAAAATCTTCTTCTTCAGATCCATCAGTCAGAATGCTTTGATATTTGGTATGCAACATCTCTATGGGGGTCAGATTCAAGTTTGTTCAAATCAAATCCCTAGGTATATATTTGGGCTCACTATGGTAGCCCAAATTTTTACTTAGTGCAATATGAGAAAATTTCTTTAAAAATCTTCTTCTTCAGATCCACCAGTCGGAATGCTTTTATATTTGGTATACAACGTCTCTAGGGGGGTCAGATTCCAGGTTGTTCAATTCGAGTGCCTAGGTTAATATTTGGGCTCCATATGGGAACATGAAATTTAACTTAGTACAATATGAGGGAATTTCTTCAAAAATCTTCTTCAGATTCTCTTGTCAGAATGTTTTCACATTTGGTATACAACATCTCTAGGGGGGGGGGGGGTCAGATTCAAGTTTGTTCAAATCGGATCCATAGGTCAATATTAGGGCTCGCTATGGTAGCCCAAATTTGAACTTAGTGCAATTCGAAGAAATTTCTTTACAATTTCTCTTCTTCAGATCCAACAGTCAGAATGCTTTCATATTCGGTACACAACATCTCTAGGGAAGTCAGATTTAACTGTGTTCAAATCAAGAGCCTGGGTTAATATTTGGGCTCTCTATGGGAGCCGGAATTGGCCATTTTGCTGAAGAATTAAAAATTTTGTATTCAGTACCCTCTAGAGGTACTAAGATTAATCCACATAGGTTGTATCAAGGGGCTTCATAGGGGAGCTCTGCATTTTACTTATGATCAACTGAAGAAAAGGCATGATGCCCAGATTATTTTTGTCACTCCTGAGGGACTCAAGGATTGACAGTGTAGCCTATGGAGATGGCTTGCTTAATGTAGACTCATTCTTGGACTCTGTTTAAATTGTGTTCTGTACAAGATGAGCGCTTCAGGCCCCGTGGGGCCTCTTGTTAAAGTTCTTGTTCGATATCAGTTTTGGTTTTTCAGGTGGAGTAAAACCTCAGTTCGGTTCGGTTTTCGGTTTGTTCATGAGGCCAAGTAAAATTCAATAAAACTCATTCTTATGTCCGGAGTCATAACTGAATGGTAGTGAAATTGAGTGAAACACAATGAATGCCTGAAATAAGCTATAATACATGAAGAATCAGGAAGCCAATATAATAATTACCTAAATATACAGAACTTTTATTGTGCTTGGCCATTTTTGAAGGTCTGACACCTACACGCAACTTGAGGAATGCTGCAAACACAACTAAACTGAAATGTCGGAAATTCACAGAATGTAGCCTTCCCAGAGTAGTGAGAGTACCCAGACACTGCCATTGGCAGTGTCTGGGTACTCTCACTACTCTGGGATGGCTACATTCTGTAAATTTCTGCAGCAAGAGAGTATTTAATAAAAAAAACCGAAAAACCTTAGATTACAGGATGTCGACGGTTTCAGTTTCGGTTTTTAAAAAAACTAAAAACCTCGGTTCGGTTTCGGTTAACCTACAGCTCTAGCTTTTACTTCAAATTAGTGCAGAAAACGGGACAGGAGTTCTAGTTTTACCTGTACGAAGCACAGAGGGGCCAACTGATTAGCTTGGCAAGTTATTTAATGAATCACTCAATGCGGTGTGATGATTCACAATGAATCAAATGATTCATCAAATAACTTGCTGGACTAATCAGTTATCACAGTAACTTGTCAAGTTCATGAGATATCACCACTATTTATTTATTGGTCACATATTTCTGCACAATGGCTAATCATGACCGCGACAGTTTGATGGGTGGAGGAAGCCGGAGTACCTGGAGAGAACCACCGAGCAACGACGAGCAACTGTCAGCTCCCCAACAAACTGACTCCACACAAGCGGGTTAGCATTGGTTGAAGACAGGTGCACCATTGACATGCAGTACGCCTTAGTACACAACATCACCGTGCCCCCACGTGGGCAATGGGGGTGAAGTGTCTTGCTCAAGGACACAATGCGGCTGCCGCATGTGGGATTCGAACCAAGGACCTCTTGGCTTGCAGCCTGCACCTTTACCAACTAAACCACCGTACCCCCATCAGCACTGAACCTGTAAAGTTACGATATGATTGAATGTTGGGAAATTGGGTCAGGTTGCAGCTATTTTCAGTGAGCTATGCATATACCAAATACCGTACCAAAACCCACGTATTTTTCCTGAAAAATACCAGTACCAATACTAGAGCTGTCACGACTATCATTTTTTGTAATCGACTAATCGTGACCAGTAATCAACGGTTAGTCGATTAATAGTCGCTTCCCATGATTTTTTAGCAAATCATTCTTCTGTTCGTAAAACTCTGAAAATGACAATGACACCAGTGTGTTCAGACGAAGTGGGTTTGTGGGAACAACAAATCGGTCCCGACTGAAGCTACATGTAGTCCAATCTTGGACCCACAGTCCGTAATATAATTTTTGGGGTTGGTACATCCTGTGGGACGTACCAACCCCAAAAATAATATTACTGACTGCGGGTCCAAGTTTGAACTAGATTGAAGCCGATGAATTAAAATGAATTTACCAAAGAACATTCCTGCATATGTTTCCTTTCTGCAATAAGTTTCTCAAAATTTTGAACATTGAGATCTATGCATTCCCTCGTCAGTTGTTAAAATTGGATCTTAGTCTGAAGTTCCGAACTTTGAGAAGTGATCTGACGTTCTGACTTTCGTCATAATTTTGTCACTTCCGCGCTTTAGGTTTTCCAGTGGGTGCATTCGTGTGTACAAGACTGGAGAAATTCAGAAGAATCTATTCTTCTCGAGTAACTGTGAGTGTTCTTTCTTACACAGTCAGTGACAGTCGTACAGTCTTCCGGATATGAATGTTAACTATGGTTAGATATTTAAAGTTATTCACCTTCATTGATCATTCACCTCACAAAACAATGCAATTTAGCCCCGACGTGTAGTAGACGTGTACCACCTTGAAAATGAACGACGATCGACTAAAAATAAGAAAACGTCGACTACGTCAATAGTCGACGGTTAGTCGACTAATCGAATAATCGCGACAGCCCTAACCAATACTGAACCTGAAATTTCAATACCGCAAGCTCTACCATGTATTTGTTATGGAAGCATATTAGCTTCACATCGTTTTTAGTCATTAAATTGTAGATAAGTACAATTTAGGTAAATTTTAGCTACAGTTTAGTTTAGTTTAGTTTAAACAGTATTTATTTCCCAAGTATCTAGATGCAAAAAGACAATAAAATACAAACTTGTATAGCTTACATACCAATAGACACAGGAGGAAAGGGATTCAGCAACAAGCTTCGAGCTTATGCGAGGCTGTTTCCATGATAATTCATTAAGTTTACATTTAGGCAGCTTTGGCGTTTAGACACAAGGAACCCAAGGCAGACATAGAACAAAACAAGTACATACACGCTCCCTCACATACACACGCACATTCACGTTTGCAAGCAAGCAACCTGCGCCAGCACATGGGTCCCTATTTTATAACTGAACAGTATTAAGTATGATACTATGGATGAAAACACTATTTGAATGGTGGGAGAAACATGGGGGTATGAATAGGTAGACTGTATTGTTGGTAGTGACAGCAAATCTAATAAGGACACCTACATGGGAATCAGTGAAGTGTGCAGAAATGGGCAGGCCAGTCAGGGATGGCCAGTTGGCTTTCATATTTCATGATAAATAAAGATGACTGGACTGGAGAAAGTTCTGGGGCATCAGGGAGCTCACATAACTTCACTAACTCCTTGGTGGGGGAAGGGAGGAAAAACGGTTGACATTGTTTGAAAACTGCTCATATTTTTATAGTGACTTAATGGAGTGCCCTGTACAGGATGAATTACATCTGAATTTAGAAACACTGACAAATTCAGTGTTTCAACTAACCCCAAAATAATGTCATATATAGCACAGGAAGCAGCATTGATCGTACATGGGATAATTACTGCCCCCAAGCCACATAGGACATGTTTATATAATGTATACGTTTGCATGGTTCCCACTAGCCATTATCAGACTTAAAACTTTTTGTCAATAGGATAAAAGTATGGACCGATTCAAAGACTCATTTATTAACTGGTAGAGTGCTAGAAGCCACTATCAGGGCTTTAATATGAAGAGCAGGTACCCCAGCCTGAAGGTGTCATATTCTGTGGATGTGCTTCACATTATCTTAGAAGCGAAATTACTTAGTCTATATGGGTTTGCCTTGTTACAATTTATGGGAGAGTGCCTCTTGGCACTCTCCCATAAATTGTAACAAGGCAAAGACACAGGAACAAATTTTGATGACCAAAAATAACTTAGCACTCTACCAGTTAACTGCTGGGGTGAAAAATTCACTTCCATATAAGAGGGTGTCAACATTAATTTTGATACTTAAAGAGCTGATGGTCGTACATTGCTGTGATGCAGACAAAACAATAAAAAGTGTTCAGTTGTTTCACGTATGCCACATCTGCAATGGTATGTCTCGGATAGGTGATTTGTATACAAATGGTCATTCAAATTGTTACATCCTAGACGAAGTCTGCAGTGTAAGATCTGGGCTAAGCGTGATTTGTGGCAATCGTAAAAGGTTGGTATAATATGTTTGTCCTTGTTGAGGTATGATTTAAAATTTGTAGGATTTTGGTTGTTTCTGACTTCGCTTGGGGTCTCGCTCCAAAGGCTAGTTGTTGCGGGGAGGAAAGAGGTTTGGTGGCTGTGTGTGCGGCATCTAACATTGTTCAGGTTTGAGCTATTTCGAAGGTTGTAGTTTTGGGTTTCACCGACAATTGTGGGAAACATCAGTGATATGTAGCGAGGTGTTAGTCTGTGGTACAATTTAAAGTATTGCATCAGTTTGTGTTCTTTCTTCTCAACTCCGAAGTTTCCCAGCCAGTTTCAATATTCAAGTACTGTTTACTCGCACTTTTGGTACCTCCAGTCACAATTTGCACCGCCTCGATTTGGATTTTTTCAAGCCCGCTTGTTTCTTCAGCAAAACAGTTGTCCCAGACCACATCCGCATATTCCAATGCTGGTCGGACGAAAGAGAAATATATTTTTTCTAAGACTCTCCTGTCGAGTTGAACTTTAAATTCCTAATCAGAGCTATTTGTTTCCATCCTTCGGTAGTTATTTCATTTAAATGAGATGCCCAACTACCACGTTCGTTAATAGTCAGGCCCAGATGTTTATGTCTAGCAACATTGTTTATATTTGGGGAGAACATGGTCAGAGGGGGGTGGGTTTGCTGTAAAATCTTACGCGATATAACCATTGATTCAGTTTTGTTGGGGTTAAAATTGACAAGCCATTGACGAGACCAGTCTTCAATTACTCTGATATCCTTGTTGATAATTTCAGCTGCCAAACAGGGGTCCTCACTAATGAGATACAGGGTTGTATCATCGGCAAAAAGTCTTATGTTACTATAAATATCATCAACTATGTCATTGATGTAGATTAAAAATAGAAAGGGGTCCAAAATAGAGCCTTGAGGAATGCCAGCAGTGACGTACTTCCAAGATGACGCAGCTGAATTTAAACACACCCGCTGCTGTCTGTTTTCCAAGTAGCATTTGAACCAATTTAGTAGAGGACCAGTAATACCTATGCGTTCAAGTTTAAACAAAAGACCTTTGTGCCAGACTTTGTCAAATGTTTTGCTGACATCACAGAAGACTACGCGGATTTCTTTACCTCGTGATAAATTTCGGTTAACTGCAGAACGGTTAAGTCAGAAGGGAGAAATCCTGGTTGGAGAGGAGTTAATAGGGAGTTACTTTGTAAAAATGAAATAATCCTTTTGAAAATACACCGTTCAAATACTTTGCTTATGCAACTGAGCAGGGTTATTGGACGATAATTAGTTACTGACTGAGGATTTCCGGCCTTGTAGACTGGTGCAACATTACCTCTCTTCCACTCACTGGGAAAAAACGACTGATTGAGCATCATATTGAAGGCAATTGTTAAAGGAGGTGCTAAACTAGTAGAGCACATCTTTAATACTCTTGGGCTAATATTATCTGGACCACATGCTTTCGAAATGTTAAGAGAGTTAAGTGCTACTTTCACCTCATCAGAGGTAAGGGTGATCTGACTTATTCTTGGTCGGTCAGAATTCAACAAAGCTGTGGGAACAGGGTGATCTTTATCGTCAACTGTTGAAATATTGCAAAAATAATCGTTTAGAATGTCAGCTTTTTCTTTATCGGGTGAAATTACTTCATCATTTACAATGAAGTCGGGAATGGGTGACCGATTTTTAAAAAGGATAAGTTTCAATGTTTTCCACCACTCAGATGGACTCGTTGAGGGACAGTTTAAAACATGGTTAATTTTGTTGTTATAGTGTTGTTTCGATTTCCGTATTTCGTTAATAACTTCATTTTGTTTTTTTCTATATTTTTCCCATGATTGTGGAGAATTTTTTATTATTTAAGCTTTGCAGTGGAGACGTTTTCTTTGGTGGATTAGACGCCTGAGGTTATTATGGAACCATTTTGGTTCTAGAGGTCTTTCAGTAATCATTTTGTTGGTTATAAACTTTGAGGCTTTACTTATTATTATGCTACAGTTTAATAAATAATAACTACAATTCAGCAAAATTATACGTACAATTTAGCTAAATTGTACCTACAATTTAGCGCCTGTACTTTTATTGGTCAAGCTAAATTGTCGCTGCAATTTAACTGGCCAATCGGGTTTGTTGTTTTGTTTTCGCTAAAAATGGCCTGAATAATCTCTTTCTTTGAGATGTTTCACACATTCCGCCAGTTGAGTCAGTCACGGCAACAAAATCTGATAATAGAAATGGAAAAATAACATCATCATCATTTCATTATAAATATAAATATTAGCTCAACTTTGGCAAAGCCAAATTTGAGGTATTGTCATGGCCTGTCATCTGTCTGTCTTCCCATCGCGCTGTTCACATGGCTCGGTCTAGAGTCCGTATTTATGAACCGATCTGTATGAAACTTCTTGGGCACCTTTGTTATCACTGTGGGACGAGAACAAGTGTTTGTGAGTCTGGTGGCCACCAGCAGCCTTTTTGTACCAAAATTAGTGCAATCAGTTTTTTGTACATAACTTCTGTATGAAAGTTCTGATTTGAATAAATTTTTGTAGGAATGTTTAGTAACATGGAGTACATCACATATAATGCAGATTTTTTTCTCAGGCAGAAATTATGCAAATTAGATGAACTTTCATTTGTTCAGTGCATATGTCAATACGGCTCGTGCTAGAGCCTGTATTTATGAATTGATCTTCATGAAACTTCTTGGTGTACCTTTGTTATCACCTTGTGACAGGAACGAGTGTTTTTTGGTGCCTTATCACTGTGCTATAAGAACAAATATTTTTGGGTTCAGTCAGACCCATCCTGGGACTCAAAGATTTCTTTTCTAGTTTAGCATCTAACTGTCACCCCACTTTTACAATACTTTACCTATATATTTGTTACAGGCTATGGTCAGCATTTATGTACAGACCGTTACAATACTTTACATGTTCCTTTGTTATCAGGTCATTACCTAGATGTTTGTCATTGCAGTGCCACATACTATAGATGTACATGTCTTAAGTTGAGCTACAGTGTCATTGACACTTTCATTTTTATTTTGGTTATCATTGGGAATAATTTGAGTATTATTGGGTAACATTGGCAACTTGGGTGTCATTGTGTATCATTGGGGTAAAACACATGCCGTAAGGAAGTGAGGGCCCTAGGTAGCGCCGATCTGCGTGAGCCTGTAGGGTCAAGTAATGCATAACATCAACCATGTTGTGGACCCACGGGAGAAAATTTGTTTAATCCAAATGGAAAATGAGCCATTTCCTCGTACTTGAACCTCTCAAAAACATTGTTTCACATGATTCATGTTGCATATTTAAGAGAATGTTATCATTTTGCACAATTCCCATGTGAAATGTGGGTGTAAATACTCAAATAGTTATCAACAGTAATTATGAACACGGCTGTATAATTTGCCACTGAAGATATTGACATTTGTACAACAACAGAATTCAGTGAACTGGGACATGCACACAATTTGTAATTATGTTCAGTTCCCTTAGTGTTGAGAGTTCAGTTTTTGATTTGGAGTTGAATTGAAAAGTTGTTTATCAAGAATTATATGGTGGTATGAGAGTTGAGAAACTTTATTAGTTGGTCCCCCTAAATGAGTGAAGCCCTGGCTGTTTCCTAGTCTGGCCATTCCTCAATAATTGATGGAAAGGTTTTGTGTGCAACTTCTGGTGATAATATAGAACATATATTGGGAGAAGGGCGTGCACAGTGGGTGAGGAGGTGCAGTCATAATTATACAAAGTTGAAAATGGTTGCTTTTAAAACCAAAACTTCAACAAGTTCTGCCCTCAAGAAAATTAATAAAATATACATAAATTGTTTGTTTACCCCCATGTGCCCCGCCCCTTACTGCTGACCAGATACAGATAGCTTGGTTTTGCCCTGCAAGTTCATGATTTCACATCTTAGTCACATACATCCCCGATTTCTGGATTTGATCCAAGCTAAAGCACTTGGGGCCAAAATCTACTCCCATGATTTGAAATACCTTGGCTTTATTCTCTCAGCATGCAACCAGGACATTCATAAAACAACGGCAAACCCCACAAGTGTCAAGGTTATTTTTGTTAGGCCTAATTAGTTATTGTGGTTTCATGACACTTTCAAAGACCAGTGTTGTGTTATGTCGGTGACAGATATATGGATGGAGGAAGCCAGAGTACCCAGAGAGAACCACCTAGTAATGATAAACACCTACCAGCTACCCAAAATCATAACTCCACCCTGCAGCATAGGTAGGGTTGGAGCGATTGACAACAGAAGTAAGTCGATAGCGGTTTATACACCTCAATACACAGAGTCGTTGTGCCCAATGTGAGCACTGGGATGAAATGCCTTGTCCATTATGCATTGAGGGCCGCTCGTATGGCTTAACGAGCTTGAACTCAGAACCTCGAGCACAGAAGTCAAGCTGTCTTATCAGTGATTCACCACTACCCCTAAATTTATCATAACAGTATCCTCAAGGAATTAACTCGAATTGAGGATGACCTCCATGCTATCATATTTTACCAATGAGAAGGTTGGTTTTCCTTTACAAATGTTCAAGCATTTTGGAGCTGGGTGTGCCTTCAAAGACTGAAATTTTTCTGGATTGGGAAAACATCCTCAAAATGCTTATCCTAATTGGAACACATTTTTTCTCACTACCAGTACTATAACACCCAAATCCTGTCGGTCTGAGTGTTATGATAATGAGCCAATTTTAACCTATCGCCCAAAATGCCATGGCTTCCGTGTTTCCTGGGCTACACATATTACATTCCCTTTCTATCCAGCACTCTATTTAATGTCCCCATCCCCCGCAGTTCTAGTGATTTTGATCTGACCCTAAACAGCAGTGACCCCAAGCAAACCACCAAGATAACGTTCAAGAGCGGTCGCCTCTTTCTTACTTAGCCCATCAAATAAGCTTTTAGATTTAACACCTGCCTTCTCATTCCCATTACAATCCTCTAAAAGTCTTTAAAAAACTCGCCAACTAATACTGTTTTAAACTCCTAATATTTGCCCCTCAAATTGATGATTTTCGACTATTTCAAGTGTAAATGCAGGATTGAGTCATGGTACGTGCAAATGTCACCGATTGGCCTCTTGAATTGCAGCTTCAATTTACCATGACCAATAAAAGCACAGGCGCTAAATTGTAGCTACAATTCATTAAATTGTAGGTACATTTTTGCTAAATTGCAAAATTGCAGGTGCAATTTATTAAATTGTAGCTACAATTGAACTAAAAACGACGTAAAGCTAATAGGCTTCCGTAATTTGTTGGAACTGTACAGGTTTTGATTTTTTTGGCTTTTTAAAAAATTTTTTTGTTTCGGCATATTGCTATGGTGGTTCACTATAACATTTAACTCTTTTCCAGGGTATTTTTTCTTAATTTTAACCCATTGAATCAAATTTTAGACTTATTTTGATGTTTGCGTGCAGGTTTTGATGGGTTTTTTTTCCTTTCTTCCAAGTGTCTGGTCATGATGGGGAGCTTAGTGCTGTGCGTGCAATGAGATATCAAGACGGCACAGCAGGCCTGACATTCTGGGCCTGCAATGAAATATCAAGACAGCACATCAGGCCTGGTATTCTGGGCCTGCTATGAAATATCAAGACGGCACATCAGACCTGGTATTCAGTACATGCAATGAGATATCAAGACGGCACATCAGGCCTGGCATTTTGTGCATGCAATGAGATATCAAGACAGCACATCAGCCTGGTATTCTGTGCCTGCAGTGAGATATCAAGACAGCACATCAGGCCTGGTATTCTGTACATGCAATGAGATATCAAGACAGCACATCAGGCCTGGTATTCTGTGCATGCAATGAGATATCAAGACAGCACACCAGGCCTGGTATTCTGTGCATGCAGTGAGATATCAAGATGGCACGTCAGGCCTGGTATTCTGTGCATGCAATGAGATATTAAGACGGCAAATCAGGCCTGGTATTCTTAAAAATGCAGGAGAGCTAAAAATCACTCTCCTCACATGGCTTAAGGGGGCGATTAGCTCTTCTCAAGCTCACAAAAGCTAAAAGTGGCAAAATGAAGTTGCAATATTAATGAATTCTGCCTTTTGGGCTTTGGACATTTTATTTAGTGCTGCTAACCAGGTAGTCTCTGTGAGACTCCTACACTGCCCCTCCCACACCTCTGGGCTTTGGTCAGGCCCAGATGTGTGGGAGGGCAGTGTGGCCATATTGCAGAGACCACTGACATAGCAGAGATCTGTGGGCTTTAGGAATTGGCTGTTGTGGTTATCATTATTTTCTAAGACTAGGAGGGCTACTTTTCGTCTTCCTCAATTTTTTTTAAAGAGAGCAAATAAATCGCTCCCCTGAAAATGCCATGCCTGACACATACAGTACGTGGAGAGTGTATTATTACTAAATCACCCGCAGAGTGGAGATTCCACCCAGTCAATAATTGCAAATTTGTTGCAAAGCATAACCAGCACCAGCAAAGTTTCAGCCAATGGACCTCCGGGTTAAACCCGGAGGTCCATTGGCTGAAACATTGCTTGTGTTTTTTGTCGATATGTACAAAATTTGAAAGTTATCGCTTGGGTGGCAACCCCACTCCGCGGGTGATTTAGTTACAATCCACTCTCCACGTACTGTATGACATTGACTACTTACATTAAGATTATATGAGTGATCAGATCCAATTTATGTAAGGTAAATATCTTCATTGGACTTGTTATTGTGATGCACACTAGTGCTCAAACGACTAGTGAATTCCATAGTCAACTAGTCAATACCCAAAAGTCAAGTCGACTTCGACTAGTCATTGGTGATAACCTGTCTCCTTATAACAGTGTTGGTGTTCCGGTAGAATGGTGAAGGTCCAAATTTGCCTTCACTTGGGCATTCATATACAGCAACTTACTGGAACATTATTCTGTTAATGTTCTTCTAATTATGCTAAGAGTGAAATTATATAGTCTTATTTAATTTGCCTTGTTGCGATTTATGGGAGAATGCCTATAGGCACTCTCCCAAGTACCAGTTAAAACAAACTACTGTCACCACTATTAGATGGCAATAGATGTATACATTGATTGCCCAATATTGCTGTTCAAACTGTCTGACAGTGGCACAGAAGGAATACTATTTATCTAAAAGCTTGAACTCCTCCGACTAGTCGACTGCACAATTGAGAGTCGACTACTGGTTTGCCCAGAGTCGACATCGAGTAGTCGACTAATCGTTTGAGTACTAATTAGGGTTTAACAACACCTTAACAGCCAGCGTCATATTATGTCGGTGACAGTTTTACGGGTGGAGGAAGCTGGAGTACCCGGAGAGAACCACCGAGCAACGACGAGCATGATGTAATGTGAGTGTTATGTGTGATGTAATAAAAATAAAATGAATATCATTTTTTAGCTCAAATTTGAAGACGTCAAATTTGAGGTTTTGTCATGTCCCATCGTTTTTTGAACTGGTTTTGGCTCACCAACGTTAGTTGTGTGAGCCTATGGCATAGCCCTCATGTCGGCGTCTGCGTCTGCTCTCAAATATTTTGAACTTTTGTGTACAGGTTTTGATTTTTTGGCTTTTTAAAATTTTTTTTAGTTTCTGCATATTGCTATGGTGGTTCACTATAACATTTAACTCTTTTCCAGGGTATTTTTTCTTAATTTTAACCCATTGAATCAAATTTTAGACTTATTTTGATGTTTGCGTGCAGGTTTTGATGGGGTTTTTTCCTTTCTTCCAAGTGGAGATTTACCTCGCAGCATATGTCCATGCTTTCTATTGTATGTAAACATGCATCTTAGGGCTATGTTTGTATTATTTAACCCTTTTCCTGCTGAATAACTTCAATTTTGGACTTTTATGTACAGCTTTTGGACTTAGGCTTACAGCTTCTTACTTTTATGTACAGGTTGTGATAAAAAAAAACAATTTCAAGTGAGGTTGACCTCACTGCATATTGCAGTGGTGGTTATTATAACGTTGATATCTTTCCAGTGCATTTTTTAAAAAATTTTGACCCTTTGAATAGATTTTTAGACTTATTTTGACGTTTGCGTGCAGGTTTTCATGGGTTTTTTTTTTTTCCTTTCTTCCAAGTGTAGAGATTCTGCATATTGCTATGGTGGTTCTCTATAACATTTAACTCTTTTCCACGGTATTTTGTCTTAATTTTAACCCTTTGAATCAAATTTTAGACTTATTTCAATGTTTGCGTGCAGGTTTTGATGTTTTTTTTTTCCTTTCTTCCAAGTGGAGATTTACCTTGCAGCGTATGTCCATGCTTTCTATTGTATGTAAACATGCATCTTAGGGCTATGTTTGTATTATTTAACCCTTTTCCTGCTGAATTACTTCAATTTTGGACTTTTATGTACAGCTTTGACTTAGGCTTACAGTTTCTTACTTTTATGTACAGGTTGTGATAAAAAAACAACAATTTCAAGTGAGGTTGACCTCACTGCATATTGCAGTGGTGGTTATTATAACATTGATATCTTTCCAGTGCATTTTTAGCTCAACTTTGACGAAGTCAAATTTGAGCTATTGTCATGGCCCGTCATCCATCGTCCGTCCGTCCGTCCGTCCGTCTGTCCGTCCGTCCGTCTGTCTGTCTGTCCGTACGTCAACAATTGGCTATGGCTTGGGCTAGAGGTCGTATTTATGAACCGATCTTTACGAAACTTCTTGTGTACCTTTGTTATGACCCTGGGATGGGAACGAGTGTTTTTAGGTGTGGTCCGAAATTCAAGATGGCTGCCAGTGGCCATTTTGTACCGATGATGCAAAAATCAGTTTTTTGTACAGAACTTCTGTATGAAAGTTCTGATTTGAATAAAGTTTTGTATAAATGTTTAGTACCATGGGATACATCACATATAATACGGGTTTTTTTCTCGTACGTAAATTATGCAAATTACACTGACTTTGATTTATTTAGTGTTACTTTCAGAGCTGTAAGTGCCAAGCTGCTATGGCTCGGGCTAGAGGCCGTATTTATGAACCAATCTTTACGAAACTTCTTGGGTACCTTTGTTATGACCCTGGGACGGGAACAAGTGTTTTGGGGTGTGGTCTAAAATTCAAGATGGCTGCCAGTGGCCATTTTGTACCGATGATGCAAAAATCAGTTTTTTGTACAGAACTTCTGTATGAAAGTTCTGATTTGAATAAAGTTTTGTATAAATGTATAGTACAATGGGATACATCACATATAATACAGGTTTTTTTCTCGTGCGTAAATTATGCAAATTAGACTAACTTTGATTTATTTAGTGTTACTTTCAGAGCTGTAAGTGCCAAGCTGCTATGGCTCGTGCTAGAGGCCGTATTTATGAACCAATCTTTACGAAACTTCTTGGGTACCTTTGTTATGACTGTGGGACGAGAACGAGTGTTTTTGGGTGCAGTCCCAAATTCCAGATGGCTGCCAGCAGCCATTTTGTACCGACGATGCCGAAATCTGTTTTTTGTACAGAACTTCCATATGAAAGCTCTGATTTGAATAATTTTTTGTATGAATGCTTAGTACCATGGGATACATTACATATATTACAGGGTTTTTTCTTGTGCGTAAATTATGCAAATTAGGCTAACTTTGATTTATTTAGTGTTACTTTCAGCACTGTGAGTGCAAATCCCAATACGGCTCGGGCTAGAGGCCGTATTTATGAACCGATCTTAACGAAACTTCTTGGGTACCTTTGTTATCACTGTGGGATGAGAAGGAGTGTTTTTGGGTCCAGTCTGAAATTCAAGATGGCCGCTAGCAGCCATTTTGTTCAAAATTAAGTGCAATCAGATTTTTGCGCAGAACTTCCAAATGAAAGATCTGATTTGAATAAATTTTTCTATGAATGTTTAGTACCATGGGATACATTACATATAATACAGAGTTTTTCTCGTGAATAAATTATGCAAATTAGGGGTCCGGGTGGGACTTAGAAAATTTTGGACCAAAATCCGGAAATTAGTTTTTTGTGTTTTGATGCATTTTGGTCAATTTTAAGAAGAAGAAGAAAAAATTTTAGTCTGAAAATATTTTGTTTGGGACTGAAAATTTCCACACAAAAATAATAATCTACAATGATTGGTCTTAATCTGTAGTCCATTACAGTCACCTTGTAATTCTTTTATTATTGTTGACTGGGCCAAAACAAATACTAATTCCTGTCATATTCATTATTCAGTTGTCTTGGTCACAGCAAGTACTAATTCCTGTCATATCCAAGTTGAGCTACAGAGTCATTGACTCTTTCATTAAAAAATTTTTAACCCTTTGAATAGATTTTTAGATTTATTTTGACGTTTGCATGCAGGTTTTCATGGATTTTTTTTTTCCTTTCTTCCAAGTGTAGAGTTTCTGCATATTGCTATGGTGGTTCACTATAACATTTAACTCTTTTCCAGGGTATTTTGTCCTAACTTTAACCCTTTGAATCAAATTTTAGACTTATTTTGATGTTTGCGTGCAGGTTTTGATGTTTTTTTTCACTTTCTTCCAAGTGGAGATTTACCTTGCAGCATATGTCCATGCTTTCTATTGTGTGTAAACATGCATCTTAGGGCTATGTTTGTATTATTTAACCCTTTTCCTGCTGAATTACTTCATTTTTGGACTTTTATGTACAGCTTTTGAACTTAGGCTTACAGTTTCTTACTTTTATGTACAGGTTGTGATAAAAAAAACAATTTCAAGTGAGGATGGCCTCACTGCATATTGCAGTGGTGGTTATTATAACATTGATATCTTTCCAGTGCATTTTTAAAACATTTTTAACCCTTTGAATAGATTTTTAGACTTATTTTGACGTTTGTGTCCAGGTTTTCATGAGTTTTTTTCTTCTTTCTTCCTAGTGTAGATTTACCTTGTAGCATATGTCCATGCTTTCTATTGTATGTAAACATGCATCTTAGGGCTACATTGGATTCTTTAACCCTTTTCCTGCTTAATTACTTTAATTTTGGACTTCTTTTGTTTACAGGTTTGGATTTTTGTGCTTTTAAAAAAATGTTTTTCTTCTTTGCATATTGCTGTGAGGGTTCACGATAACATTTAACTCTTTTCCAGGGTATTTTGTCTTAATTTTAACCCTTTGAATCAAATTTTGGACTTATTTTGATGTTTGTGTGCAGGTTTTGATGTTTTTTTTACTTTTATGTGCAGGTTTTGAGGTTTGTCTTTCTTCTCTTCCAAGTGGCGACTTACCTTGTAGCATATTGCCATGGTTCCTATTTTATGTTAGGATGCTTCTTGGGGCTAGTATTATATTATTTAACCCTTTAGCTGCTTATTTACTTTAATGTTGGACTTTTGTGTGCAGGTTTTGTAGTTTTGTGTGCAGGTTTTGATTTTTTTTTTAAGTGGAGTTTTACCTCACTGGCATATTGCCATGGTGGTTACTGTAACATTTTCAGGGTATTTTTTCTAAATTTTAACCCTTTGAAACAAATGTGATACTTTTATGTGCAGGTTTTGAGGTTTGTCTTTTTTTTCTTCCAAGTGGATATTTTTCAAGTAGACTTTCACCTTACTGGCATATTGCCATTGTGGTTACTGTGACTGGGTATTTTTCTCAGTTTTAACCCCTTGAAACAAATGATACTTTTTTTTACTTTTATGTGCAGGTTTTGAGGTTTGTCTTTCTTTCCTTCCAATTGGTGACTTACCTTGTAGCATATTGCCATGGTTCCTATTTTATGTTAGCATGCTTCTTAGGGGTTATTATTATATTATTTAACCCTTTAGCTGCTTATTTTCTTTAATTTTGGACTTTTGTGTACAAGTTTTGAACTTTTTTTTTACTCCAGCCACCCCTTTACATTGGCCACCTGTTGGTGAGCCACGGGGTACTGATACCCCCTCTAGTTAGCTCACCTGAGCACAGCTCAAGGGGAGCTTTACTAATCACTTTACGTCCAGCGTTAAGTTTGCATTATGGACTTCTAACAACCTACTGCACCAAATTCAACAAAATTTGCTGTGCATGTTCCCTATCATATGTCAATTCAAGTTTATTCAAATCAAGTTGACCCGCCCCTTGGTAGGGCCACGCCTAAAAAGTGTCCTTAAATCTTACAAAATCTTCTCGAAGACTTGATATTTGGTGTGCAGCTTCCTTTTGAAGTCTAGACTCAGATTTGTTCAAGAGAAGTTGGAAGAGCTATATTTGCCTTCGTTATGGGAGGGGCAAGAATTTTTACCAAGCCCAAAATTTCTATTTTCCAAATCGAGAGATAGATTTGAACCAAATTTGATATGAGGGCATATTGGGTCATAAGTACTATGCCCAAATTTTTTTTCTTGTCGTTCCATGGGAACCACAGGCGTTAATTTTTTAATTAGAAAAAATTAAAACGCCCATATCTCCAAAACTGCAAGGCAATAAGAATTCTTATTTGGTGTTAAGCTTCCATAGGACCAACAGAATGGAATGGTAAAAAAAAATTGCTATCGGTTTTATCATGGGGTACTTTTTCTGTACATATAAAAAGTGCTGAGTCAGCATTTTTTAACACTGTGGGTAAAAGCATTTTTTAACACTGTGGGTAATGGGAAAATATTTAAGACTGCTTTTCTCCCAAACCACTGCCCCAAAAGCTTTCAAGTTTCACATATAACATCATTGGAAGATTGTTTAACAGGTTTATTGAAATCAAATCTCTGGGCCCATATTTGGGCTTTCCTTGGGAGCCCAAATGTTTAAATTAGTGTAGTGCAGTATGAGGAATATTCTTTAAAAACATTCTTCTTCAGATCTTTTAATCAGAATCTTTTGATATTTGGAATGCAGCATCCTTAGGGGGTGAAATTCAAGCTTTTTAATGCCAAGGTCCTGGGTTTATATTTGGGCTCACAGTGGGAGCCTGAATTATAACTTGGTTCAAAATGAGGAATTTTCTTCAAAAATCTTCTTCCTCAGATCCACCAGTCGGAATGTTTTGATATTTGGTATGCAGCATCCTTGGGTAGGGGAGGGGGAGGGGTGAGATTCAAGTTTGTTCAAGCCAAGTCCCTGGGTTGATATTTGGGCCCAAATTATAACTCAATTCAGTATTTTAGGAATACCATTAAAATAATCTGTAATGACTGCCCCCCACCCCCACCCTTCCCATCACAAAAAAGTTTTTTGCTTCACAGATAATGACAGCCCATATACACATACCTAAATAAGCAATAATTTTATAATTAGTTTTCATCAGGCAGTTCATCACCTGAGTCGAAAAATTCATTCACTGCATCATTCATTGACATCAATTCATCCAAGTCATACTACGGGTCGCATGCTCCTGTAATTCATTTAAACTCTCTGATGGTTTATCTACATTGGCTGCCATGGGCGTTGTCAATTTAAATTGTCCTCACTCCCATTTATAGCATGTGATTGTTTTTATCTCAGCGGTTTGTTTGATGAGAAAATACCTGTTTCATGGCAGTGATGTGTGATCAACTACATACAGTCCGGTGTTGTTTTAAATTCCAACAACAAAGGAAAAGGTAACAAATATGATTTATTGTATATCAGAGGCGTGGTCTGATTTTTTGGGGGTCAAAACCTGAATGCATGTTTGAGTGCTATTGAATGGAGAAGTGTGTTGTACATGTAGGCATGTTAAAGCTTCTTGGAAAATGTCAATCAATGTTATCACTTCCATTTCTGAGATCTCGTGTGTACATACATGACCTTTCTCATACCGATGATCAGCTGTTTGTACATCGTGTCGATCTATTTTCCCCAAGCATTTTTAGCTCACCAGACTTTCAGTCAGGAGAGCTAAAGGGATCACTCACCATCCGTTATCCATGAACATGTTCTTTGCATCTTCTCCTCCCAAACCACTGAACCAGTTTAATTGATATTTAAGATAATAGTTTATGACATCGCAATTTGATTTTGTTCAAATCAAGTTGCCTTGCCCCTTGGTAGGGCCACGCCCAAAAAGTGTGCTTAAATCTTAAAAAATCTTCTTCTCATGAACCAGCAGTAGCAGATACTTGATATTTGGTGTGCAGCTTCCTTTTGAGGTGTAGCCTCAGATTTGTTCAAGAGAAGTTTGTGGGGCTATATTTGCCATCGTCATGGGAGCGGCAAGAATTTTTGCCCGTCCCAAAATTTCTTTTTTCCAAACCGAGAGGCAGATTTGGATTAAATTTGATATGAGGGCTTATTAGGTCGTAAGTACTTAATTTATTCCCAAATTTGTTTTCCCGTCTCCCCCATTGGAACCACAGAAGCTAAAAATAGAAAAAAATTAAAAACGCCCATATCTTCAAAACTACACAGCACTGAGAATTCTTATTTGGTGTGAAGCTTCCTTAGGACAAACAAAATGGAATGGCCCCTAAAATTGCTATTGGTTTTATCATGGGGTACTTTTTGGGGACTTTGAAAAAGTGCTGAATCAGCATTTTTTAACACTGTGGGTAATGGGAAAAACAATTAAAATTCTTTTCCGCCAAACCACTGCTCAAAAAGCTTTCAAATTTCACATATAACATCCTTGGAAGATTGTTTCACATGTTTATTGAAATCAATTCTCTGGATCCATATTTGGGCTCTCTATGAGAGCCCAAATGTTTAAATTAGTGCAGTATGAGGAATATTCTTCAAAAATCTTCTTCAGATCTGCTAATAAGAATCTTTTGATATTTGGTATGCAGCATCCTTAGGGGGGTAAGCTTCAAGTTTGTTTGAGCCAAGTCCCTGGGTTTTATTTAGGCTGAAAATTTGGAGTCCCGTTCCGGACTTAGAAACTTTTGACCAAAATCAGCCCCAAATTTTTTGTGTCTTTTATGCATTTCGGTCAATTTTAAGACAATTTTTTTTTTTTTTTACTCTGAAAATTTGCGGGCCGGGTGGGATTTAGAAAATTTTGGACCAAAATCCGGGAATTAATTTTTTGTTTTTTTAAGCGTTTTGGTAAATTTTAAGACAAATTTTTTTTTTTTTTTTACACTGAAAATTTGTTGTCCGGGTGGGACTTGGAAAATTTTAGACTAAAATCCGGAAATGAGTTGTTTGTTTTTTTATGCGTTTCGGTCAGTTTTGAGACAAAAAAAAAAAAAAAAAAATTTTCCACTGAAAATTTTGGACCGGGTGGGACCAAAATTCAGAAATTAGTTTTTTAGCTCAACTTTGGCGAAGCCAAATTTGAGCTTATGCCATGGCCAGTTGTCCATCGTCTGTCTGTCCGTCAAAAATTCAATACGGCTCGGGCTAGAGGCCGTATTTATGAACCGATCTTTATGAAACTTCTTGGGTACCTTTGTTATGACTGTGGGACGAGAACGAGTGTTTTGGGGTCCGATCCGAATTTCAAGTTGGCCGCCAGCCGCCATTTTGTACCGACGATGCAGAAATCTGTTTTTTGTACAGAACTTCCATATGAAAGCACTGATTTGAATAATTTTTTGTATGAATGTTTAGTACCATGGGATACATCATATATAATACGGGTTTTTTTCTCGTACATAAATTATGCAACTTAGACTAACTTTGATGTATTTAAGTGTTACTTTCAGCACTGTAAGTGCAAATGCCAATATGGCTCGGGCTAGAGGCTGTATTCATAAACCGATCTTTACGAAACTTCTTGGGTACCTTTGGTATCACCGTGGGATGAGAGCGAGTGTTTTTGGGTGTGGTCCGAAATTCAAGATAGCTGATGGCAGCCATTTTGTACAAAGTTAGGTGCAATCAGATTTTTGCACAGAACTTCCATATGAAAGTGCTGACTTGAATAATTTTTTGTGTGAATGTTTAGTACCATGGGATACATCACATATAATACAGGTTTTTTTCTCGTGCAGAAATTATGCAAATTAGATGAACTTTGATTTTTTCAGTGCTACTTACAAACAGTAAGTGCACATGTCAATACGGCTTGTGCTAGAGGCTGTATTTATCAACCGATCTTCACGAAACTTCTTGGGTACCTCTGTTATCACCTTGGGATGAGAACGAGTGTTTCTGAGTGCGGTACAAAATTCAAGATGGCTGCCAGTGCCCATTTCGTAACGAAATTAGGTCTAATCAGTTTTTTTGTACACAACTTCTATACAGCTCAGGCTAGAGGCCGTATTTATGAACCGATCTTTACGAAACGTCTTGGGTACCTTTGTTATCACCGTGGGACGAGAACGAGTGTTTTTGGGTGTGGTCCAAAATTCAAGATGGCCACCAGCCACCATTGTGTACCAAAATTAGTGCAATCAGTCTTTTGTACAGAACTTCTGTATGATTGTTCTGATTTGAATAAATTTTTGTATGAATGTTTAGTAAAATGGAATACATCACATATAGTACAGGTTTTTTTCTAGTGCAGAAATTATGCAAATTAGATGAATTTTGATTTATTTAGTGCTACTTATACACTGTAAGTGCACATGTCAATACGGCTCGGGCTAGAGGCTTTATTTATCAACCGATCTTCACGAAACTTCTTGGGTACCTTTGTTATCACCTTGGGACGAGAACGAGTGTTTCTGAGTGCGGTCCAAAATTCAAGATGGCTGCCAGTGGCCATTTTGTACCGAAATTAGGTCCAATCAGTTTTTTGTCACAACTTCTATACGGCTCGTATTTATGAACTGATCTTTACGAAACTTCTTGGGTACCTTTGGTTTCACCTTGGGACAGGAATGAGTGTGTTTTGGGGTGCCTTTGTTATCACTGTGCTATGAGAACAAATATTTTGGGGTTCAGTCAGACCCACTCTTGGACTCAAAGATTTCTTTTCTATTTAGCATCTGACTGTCACCCACCTTTACAACTTTACCTATACATTTGTTACAGGCTACGGCCAGTATTTATGTACAGACCGTTACAATACTTTATATGTGCATTTGTTATCAGGTCATTACCTAGATGTTTGTCATTGCTGTGTCACATACTATACATGTACATGTCTTGACAAGTTGAGCTACAGTGTCATTGACACTTTCATTGGTATTTTATGAGCTTTGGTCAATTTTCAGAAGAAAAAAAAAATTTTAGGCTGAAATTATTTTGTTTGGGACTTCGAAAATTTCCGAACAAAAATATAAAAAATCTGTTTTTATGCGTTTATTTCAATTTTGGGATGTAAAAGTGCAGGCACTGAAAATAGAAGGAAAATCATGTGTATTGTGTGGGCACAACAGCTTCATCTAGCTGGTATATGCTTTTCTTAGGAGGGGCGTATGCAGCTTATTCAAGTCAAGTCCCTGGTTTTGATATTTAGATTACCATGTCAGGTGAGCGCCTCCAGGCCCACTGGGGCCTCTTGTTAGTTCTTCTAATTATTGATACACATCTTTTGGGCATTTAATTTCAATTTCCAAGTATTGAGACAGGTAAAAAAATTATTATACCCCCACTTTCGAAGAAAATGGGGGTATATTGGATTACATGTGTCCGTCTGTCCATCTGTCCGTGTGTGAGTCCATCCAAGATTATTCATAACTTAAGTAAATTATTATTTTCTATAATATTTGTTGGTCATAGGTATGCCCACACTAGCTATTTTTTATTTATTACTTGTGCACTTAGAAATTGTGTCTGTCCGAGCCAAATTTTGTCTGTTCAGCTTGTATCTCGGGTATCGAATATTCTATTGCAATAAAATTTGCCATGATCACTGCTTATGATATAGGCTTTAAAAAAAGGATTCAACGATATTTCTCACATTCTCCTTTTTAGAGTTATCCCCCTTTTTTGACTTAGAAATTGTAGGAAATAGACATTATTTGTCTGTTCAGCCTGTATCTCAGGTATGGGTTATCAGATTTCAGTGAAATATGGCAAGCAGTTTGTCTTTGACAAAGGCATCTGCCTCATTCCATAAAACTTCCAAACACCAAACAATTTACCATACTTTTTGACTTAGAAATTGTTGAAAACTTTCGAAGAAAATGGTGGGGGAGGGGGGATTATACTGGATTGCGTTTGTCCATCTGTGCATCTGTCCGTCAGTCCGTACGAGAATATTCATAAATAATATTTGTACTAGGTGGTACACTGCGTGGGGGTATGCACCGGACGAAAGTCCAGCTCTTGTTATTTTAAACTGTATTAATACATAGAGTAAGTACGGTATTCTTAAAAAATCGTCTTCACATCCACCCGTCAGAATCTCTTGATATTTGGTGTACAGCATCCTTACAGAGGTGAGATTCAAGTTTGTTCAAGCCAAGGCCCTGGGTTCACATTTGTGGGAGCCCAAATTATTACTCAGTTCAATATGAGGAATATTCTTTAAAAATCCTTTTTTTTTTTAGATCCACTGGTCAGAATCTTTGGATATTTGGTATAGGCTTTTCATAGGAGGGGCAGATACAACTTGTTGAAATCAATTCCCAGGGTTGATATTTAGGCTACTGTGTCAGGTGGGCGCCCTCAGGCCCTTTGGGGCCTCTTTTTTGGTTTGGTATGTCCTTTCAGTCCAGCATTCTTTCCATTCCTCCTGTGGTGAAACTAAATAGCCGATAAAAATCATCAACTGGTGGGGCAGTTTCAGATTTGTTCAAATCGGTTACCTGGGTAAATATTTGGATCCCTATGGGAGCCCAAATGTTAACTTCGTGCAATATGAGGAATTCTTTTTAAAAATCTTTTTCTTTAGACCCTGTAGAGAGAATGCTTTCATATTTGGTATACAACATCTCTAGGAAGGTCAGATACGAGTTTGTTCGAACCTAATCCCTGGGTTGATATTCAGCTCCCTATGGGAGCCAAAATTTGAACTTCATGCAATATAAGGAAATATTTTTAAAAATCTTCAAATCCACCAGTCAGAATCCTTTAATATTTTGTATACAACATCTCTATGAGGGTCAGATTCAAGTTTGTTCAAATCTGGTTTCTGGGTTGATTTTTGGGCTTTCTATGGGAGCCTGAATTTTAACTTGGTGCAGTGTGAGAAAATTTTTAAAAAATCTCCAGAATCGTCAGTTAGAATCGTCTGATATTTAGTGTTCAACATCTCTTGAGGTGTTAGATTCCAGTTTGTTGAATCTGATCCCTGGGTTGATATTTGGGCTCCCTATGAATTTTAAATTAGTGCAATTTGAGGGAATTTATTTTAAAATCTTCATCAGATCCTCCATTCAGAATTCTTTCATATTTGGTTTTCTGCATCTCAAGGTGGGGCAGATTCAAGTTTGTTCAAATCGGGTGTCTGTGTTAATATTTTGGCTTCCTATTTGACCCCCAGAGTTTTAAGTACAATGTAAGGTCATTTCTTTAACCCTTAAGCCCCCATATAGCCCCAAACCGCCACTTTTATATTGCATTGAAGCAGGTGCTCCCTTGTGTAATCTTTTTTATTACTCTTGTGTGTAGACTGAATTTTCCCTGGCAGTGGTTCTACATCACTGCTGGCTGCCTGTTTTGGCAGCCAGCAGTGATGTAGAACCACTGCTAAGTCATCAATAACTAATTAAGCAGAAACAGGCCATAAATACTTTAAAATTAATCTGAGGACTTAAGGGTTAAAAACCTTCTTCAGATCCAGCAGTCAGAATTCTTTCATATTTGATATATAAAATCCTAATGTGGATCAGATTCCAGTTTGTTCAATTTGAGTATCTAGCTTAATATTTGGGCTCTCTATAGTCGGGTTGTGGAAGGGAGTTGGCAGGGGGGGTGGGGGGGGCATTAGGTTCAGGTTTGCTCAAATCCATTTCTTAGTGTTTTTCCATAAAATTTCCCTTCATGACTTAATTCCTTTGTAGTGTTGATGGACCATGTCTAATTGAATGTGACCCCAAATACTTCTTTTAACCACTTTGGTAGGTGATCGATTAAGGTCCCTTGGGTCCTCTTGTTTCTTCGTGCCTTTGCACCATTTTTAGCTCAACTTTGGCAAAGCCAAATTTGAGATATTGTCATGGCCTGTTGTCCGTCTAGCCATTTGTCCGTCGTACACACGGCTCGGGCTAGATGCTGTATTTGTGAACCGATCTTTATGAAACTTGTTTGGTACCTTTGTTATCACTGTGAGACGAGAACGAGTGTTTTGGGGTCCAGTCCGAAATTCAAGACGGCCGCTGGCAGCCATTTTGTACAAAATTGAGTGCAATCAGATTTTGCATAGAAGTTCCATATCAGACTCTTGATTTGAATAATTTTTTTATGAATGTTTTGTACCATGGAATACATCACATATAATACGTTTTTTTTCTCGTGTGTAAATTATGCAAATTAAACTAACTTTGATTTATTCAGCATTACTTCCAGCACTGTAAGTGCAAATGTCAATACAGCTCGGGCTAGAGGACGTATTTATGAACCAATCTTTACGAAACTTCATGGGTACCTTTGTTATCACCGTGGGACAGGAACAAGTGGTTTTGGGTGCGGTCCAAACTCAAGATAGCCACCAGCAGCCATTTTGTACTTTAGTTAGTGCAATCAGTTTTTTGTACAGAACTTCTGTATGAAAGTTCTGATTTGAATCAATTTTTGTATGAATGTTTACTAACATGGAATGCATCACATATAATACAGGGTTTTTTCTCGTGTGAAAATTATGCAAATTAGATGAACTTTGATTTATTCAGTGCTACTTATACACCGTAAGTACACATGTTAGTAGGTTTGGGCTAGAGTCTGTATTTATGAACCGATCTTCACAAAACTTCTTGGGTACCTTTGTTATCACCTTGGGACGAGTACGAGTGTTTCTGGGTGCGGTCCAAAATTCAAGATGGCTGCCAGTGGCCATTTTGTACCAAAATTAGGTCCAATCAGTTTTTTGTACACAACTTCTATACGGCTCAGGCTAGAGGCTATATTAATGAACTGATCTTTACGAAACTTCTTGGGTACCTTTGTTATCACTGTGGATGAGAACAAGTATTTATGAGTGCGGTCCAAAATTCAAGATAGTCGGCAGCAGCCTTTTTGTTCCAAAATTAGTGAAATCAGTTTTTTGTACAGAACTTCTGTATGAAAGTTCTGATTTGAATAAATTTTTGTAGGATAGTTTAGTAATATGGAATACATCACATAAAAAACAAGTTTTTTCTCGCACAGAAATTATGCAAATTAGATGAACTTTGATTTGTTTAGTGCTACTTATACACAGTAACTGCACATGTCAATACGGCTCGGGCTAGTGTCTGTATTCATGAACTGATCTTCACGAAACTTCTTGGGGTACCTTTGTTATCACCTTGTCACAGGAACAAGTGTTTTGGGGTGCCTTTGTTATCACTAAGCTATGAGAACAAATATATTTGGGTTCAGTCAGACCCACTCTGGGACTCAAAGATTTCTTTTCTAGTTTAGCATCTGTCACCCCACTTTTACAATACTTTACCTATATATTTGTTACAGGCTACAGTCAGCATTTATGTACAGACCGTTACAATACTTTACATGTACTTTTGTTATCAGGTCATTACCTAGATGTTTGTCATTGCTGTGTCACATACAAAATGTGTACATGTCTTAACAAGTTGAGCTACAGTGTCACTGACACTTTCATTTCTTTCCCAAATTGCTTGGGAAAGAACAAAGTAGAGAGTATGCATGTACTTCTGAGTTAGGAACTTCCACTGTAGTGCTGTTGTGAACAATTGTGGCAGGTAAAAGAAGAAAGGAAATTTACTAGAAAATTTTAATTTTCTTCTCCAGAGCCACTTGTTCAGAATCTTTTGATATTTAACATGCAGCATCCATAGGGGGATCAGATACAAGTGTGTTCAAAGTAAGCCACTCGGTTCATGTTTGGGTTCAAAACATGAGCTTGTATCTTAACTTTGGGTGATATGGGGAATAAGCTTTAAAAATCTTCTTTTTCAGAACCACTAGTCAGAATCTTTTAATATATGATAAAATCATCATTTTGGGGGTCAGATTCAAGTTTGTTAGAATCAAGCCCTTCCTGTTAATATTTGGTCTTCCTTTGAACTTTGTGCAATATGGTGAATAATCTTTGAAAATCTTCTCTTTTAGATCCACCAGTCGGAATCATTTGATATTTGGTATACGATATCACTAGGGGGTTTGAGATTCAGGTTTGTTCAAATTGTGCTCCTGTGTTAATATTTGGGCTCTCTTTTGGAGCCAGAATTTTAACTTGATGCAATACATGTATGAAGAATTTTCTTGAAAAATCTATTTCTGATCCACCAGTCAGAATCCTTTCAGATTTGACATACATCATCTCGGGGTGTCGGATTCAAGTTGTTCAAATCGAGTTCTTGGGTTGATATTTAGTCTCCCAATGGGAGTACAATATGGGGAAATTTCTTTAAAAATCTTCTTCACTAGTCAAAAGTCTTTTATATCTCCATTACGTACAGAGTGTATAGCGCCTCATCCACTCGGTGTGGTGGCAGGTGATTTTTAGCTCAACTTTGGCAAAGCCAAATTTGAGGTATTGTCATGGCCTGTTGTCCACCTGTCGCGCCATACACACGGCTCGGGCTAGAGGCCGTATTTATGAACCGATCGTTACGAAACTTATTGGGTACCTTTGTTATCACCGTGAGACGAGAACAAGTGTTTTGGGGTTCGGTCCAAAATTTAAGATGGCTGCTGGCATCAAAGCTCTGATTTGAATAATTTTTTTGTACCATGGGATACATCACATATAATACAGGTTTTTTTCTTGTGCGTAAATTATGCAAATTAGACTAACTTTGTTTTATTTAGTGTTACTTTCAGCACTGTAATTGCAAATGCCAATACGCCTCGGGCTGGAGGCCGTATTTATGAATCAATCTTTACGAAACTTCTTTGGTACCTTTGTTTGTCATCTTAAGTTGAGCTACAGTGTCATTGAAACTTTCATTAATTGGTTGGTTTCCTGTGATTGTTCGCCTATATGTCATTTTTGAGTGCATAATTCATCATAAATAAATTGCTAGTCTTTGGGTACCTCAGAGGCTGCATAGCCAGTTAAGTTGAGTTAACTGGTATTCAGATGATTACATGCGGGATTTCAATGCTCACGTGCATAATAATTATTAGTCAGATGCATCATTGTATGTTATGGACCTTAGAATTTATGAATTATTTTGGTGGCGGTCTGTTTCGAGCCTGTTAATCATACCTACTTCCATTTCTAGATCCAGGTTTCTATTAATGTTGGTACTCAATCGAATACACCTTGTTTTACACCCTTGTATATGGGATAGATATCAGATAGTACATGTCGGGGAGTGTTGTTACTGGAATTTATTGTACGCCTGAATGGGGTCCCCTGTGGGTTACCCCGGAAGTGTGTTTACTCTCCAGAGATTGTTCATTGTGGTTCTATTGGACTTGTGTATGTTATATATTATATTTATGGTTTTCGACCTATTTGTGTATGCCGACTCCGGTGTACGTTATATAGTGGGCGATATTAATTACCAGGATCATTGATATAGCCTTAGCTTCTGAAGTGGGGTTAAGAACCATTTATTAATAATAATTAATACCTGAGTGCCTGTTCGAAAAATTCTTATGTTGTTTCTTGGTACTGCTTTTACTGACTCAGGAGCGCTCTCCTCTTTCTTTTTGAAGATTCCTTCAAAAGAAGGGGGGGGGGATTTTTTACCTCTCCTCAGGCTTGATAAGTATGTATCTATGAGTGAAGCTGTTTTGTCTGTAATTATATCCTGCGTACAGCTGGAGTTTTATTGTATGTGGCGTATGTTTGTGGGGGATATTCTCTCATTCTCAAATATGCCATCCTTATTTTCGGAGCCTAGTACGGTCTAGCCTTAACTCCATTTAACATAGCCTTCATGCTAAGATTACAGAATTACTTGAACTGGGCTCTTTTTTGTATTAGCTCACCTGAGCGAAGCTCAGTGGGAGCTTTACTGATCACATTCTGTCCGGCGTCAACTTAACGTTATCGACTTCTCCAAAACCACTAGCCCAATTTTATTCAAATGTTGGGTAAATGTTTATTACCTAATGCCAATTCAGATTTGTTCAAATGAAGTCACCCCTCCTACTGGGTGGTGCCATGCCCCCAAGGGGCACCAAATTCTTTGAAAATCTTACTCTCATGAACCAGCAGTAGCAGAGACTTGGTATATGGTATGCAGCTTCCTTTTAAGGTGTAGACTCAGAGTTGTTAAACAGAAGTTTGATGGACTATATATGGTGAGATTTAAGTTTGTTCAAGCCATGTCTAGATCCATATTTGGGCTCACTGTGGGAGCCCGAATGATAACTTAGTTCAAAATGAGGAATTTTCTTTAAAAATCTTCTTCAGGTCCAGCAGTCGGAATGTTTTGATATTTGGCATGCAGCATCCTTAGGGGGTGAGATTCAAGTTTGTTCAAAACTAAGTCCCTTAGTTCATATTTGGGCTCACTATGGGAGCCCGAATGACAACTTAGTTCAAAATGAGGAATATTTTTATACTGTACCAATGACCCAGACTTAGCTGGTGCTAACTCTTAATTATTTCGGGATAAACGCAAATTTGACCCCCAAATGCCCCAAAATTTGCATCAAAAACCGAAAATTACATGTCTTATATGGTCCTCCATACTTTTACTCCACTGGGCATGCGCAGTGCCAAGAAGGTCTCGAAATTGCCGCCAAAAATCATTCTTTGTGTGGCCCTGAAATCAGTAACACATCACTGATATTTGTGCTTGTAAATCTCAGTTTAAATGATGCCAGACGCATAATTATGAGAGAAATGGTGGATATGAAGAGGAAATATTAGGAGGAGAGGAAAAACAGTGGATTCAAATGTTCAGGGCTGTAACTTATAATTATTTTACGAAATTATTTCATGTTGCCTATTTTCGAGGCATGGCCCTGTTGTTGTCATTCTTGCTATGAATGTTCCATTGTTTGATCAGTGTTTCCTCTCTCCCTTTCCCTTATTCCCCCCTAGCTATTCTCCCATGCTTTTGGCTTATTTTTTGTAATGTTTATTACTAAAATTTCTTGGGAGTTTTGGCTTGGAAACAGAATTATTTCTGTTTTTTCCCCATGTTTATGTCCTCACCTCACCCTAGGGTGTTTAGGTGTTTTGGTCTGAATCTACCATCTGATGCTCTGCAGTTTCTTCTTGGGAAGTCTCTGTTTTGCATCAGATAGTGTTCAAATTGGATACTGATTTCGGGCCATGTTTACCAGTGCCTGGAGTCATGTTTCTGGTTTGTTTACATTTTTTGTTTTGGTTGACAACAGTTACTTCTGATAGTGATTACTTGTTTTCTACTTAGTTTAGTTCATAGCAAGATACATCAATATTGTCCGTATGTGTTACATTAATTTTTCTAAATGATTTAAAATTTTTGTCCACACTTAGACTTTATTGGGATCCATTTGGGCTCAGGGTTCCCATTGGGAACTTGAGCTCTTCTGAAAAAATTTTTTCAAAAAATTTTTTCTTTTTGAATAATTTTTTCGAAATGTTATAATGGACTATTTTATTATGTATCTTTGTTTTCAAGGTTTAGTGCGAGTACTATGACTGTTTACTTTTTTCACTATGAAAATTATTGTTCAATTTGTAATGGGAGGAAATCTTCCTCTGATTCTCATGATTTCTGTATTAATTGTAGTCAACGTACTCGCACTAACCCTTGTTCAATGTGTATTTTTGGATGACAAATGTTGGAGGCGTGTGCCACGGTAGGTTGTTAGTGGGGAGAGGACCATGCCGGTCCTCTCTCCGCAGGGTCACTCTAGTTTTTCACTCTCCTTTTCAGAGGAACAAGAACAGGGTGATGTTTCTGTGATGTTGTCCAAGAGTGTGCTTCCATTGTCACAATCAAATGAAGAGCTAGCGGCTAAAGTGCTCATGGATATACGGCAATTGCCTAAGAGGCCCCAAGTAGGGTTGACGTCAACGTCCACTAGCTCGCCCGGTGTCGCGTCCATTCACCGAATGGGTCAGCAGTCAGGTTCGTCCAATGCGGTCCAGGAAGGAATTTCAGGTGTTGCGAGCACTATAAACATACCATGTGCACACCCAGTGATGACAGAACAGAGGATAGTACGGAGGAAGCCTGTTAGTCCAGTTCCTAGCTCGTCCAGGTCCCTCCGGACCGCGACCAAGAGAGGCCCCTCTCTCTTACATCAACATCTGCGCCGCGATGTTGTATGTTCGTTTGATAGTCGGAGCATATGTCCACTCCTCCTGCTCGGGACGCTCCATCGCATAGACAGTCCGACGCGGCTGTTATATTGGCTTCCTCATCCTCACATCAGCACACACACACGACGTCCGCTAGCTCGCCCAGTGTAGCGACCATTCAACGAATGGCTCGGCGTCCTGGTTAGTCCATTGCAGTCCAGGAGGAGATTTGGGTGTTGCGAGCACTATAAATACAGCATGCACGCCCAGTGACGATGGATATGAGGATGGTACGGAGGAAGCCTATTTGTCTGGTTCCTAGCTCGTCCAGCTCCATACGGACTGAGAGCGAGAGAGATCCCTCTCTCATACAACAACATCTGGGTACAGATGTTGTGGTACAGAATGTTCCTCAGTCGGGGCATTCGTCTACCGCTTGGGGTGCTCTGTGTTATTGACAGTCCGGAGAGACTGCTTTACTGGCTTTCTCATCCTGACGCCAGTACACACGACCGCACCTTGGCTACGTGACCAGTGATATCCAGCCAGTCTCGCCGACCAGGAATTCACAGCGACCAGGTCACGCCATCTGGTAGCCAAGGATACGAGGCCTTCATACTTCGGACATTCGCATTAAAAAAGTATGCAGGAGTCAGCGTCTTAGGAGCTTCCAGCGGCTAAATATTGTAAGACCGCAGCTCCACGGGCCTCTGTTACGGACGGGCTATCGCAGTTAGCACAAATTATCGCAGCATCCCAGCAACCGACAGAAACTCTTTGGATCAGAATTTATCCTTATAAGCTGGGTCGGTATGTTCCACTGCAGGTGCAGACACGGACGGCCAAGAGTTTCAAGTGGTCTGACTGGATGGCGAAAGGGATACGGAATAGTTGAATTTTCCTTTTCGAAACAACATAATTGCCATGGAGTTCATCCGGCTTTATTTTTCGGACGTTCCTCTGGACCAAAATTGCTGCGTAGTCGAATAAGAGACTGATAGTGCCACTGGACACAGATTTCTTTAATCAGTTCAGGGACATCGTTTCCGCAGTTTCCGTCACAGTCCAGAAATGCCTCGGAGACATTTGAACTGTTATATGACGCTATATATATTATATAAACTTGCTATCAATAGCGCAAGTCTGGTTTCTTATCGGCAAGTGCTCTTCATCTGCCTTTCATCAATTCATGGAATAATTCGAAACGGCAGGACAGGACATTCCGAGAGTTCCTCTGTGTCTAGACGACCAGGCCGAAGTCCTAGAATTGTCTATACGGTCGTCTATGTCAATTCCAACCATGATGTTGGAAACGTCAATATCGTCTAATACGGCTAGCTTAGACGCATTTTTGTATGCAGTTCACCTTACCAGAGTGTTATCATTATGTATCAAGGAAAAAATTCTAGGGTGAACGATCCTCCTTAAGAGTTCTTTCTAGGGCCATAGCATTCTCCATGTATAACTCCACCCTTTCAGTGGCAATTTGGAGTTGGTTACACATGATGCGGCCCTGGCTACATCCACCCATGCGCATGGATAGTAAGGTGTATAACTCTCTCAGAGTCGATCCAGTCTCTGGAGAGCTTCTCTTCGACGGCAAGCTTTCCGCAATCTATGTTCAGATAATTAAGAAAGCTTTAGATTCTCTGCTATTCAAATCCGCTTCTATAAGTCGGAGTCAGCGGAGAAGAGTAGGACAGGCACTTCTCGGGCGAATACTTCCAAGGGAAGTTCCTATAGAGGTTCCGATGCATCCTCTAGGTTTTACTCTAGAGACCATCAAGGTAGCGACTCACATAGGGGCCGTAATTCTGGCCAAAACAACCGGTCAGATGTCCTTAGATCAACGGGACGAGGTGCGGGCTGTGGAGGACGTAGTTTCTCCTTCTGCAAGCCTCACAGATCCAAGAGGTGATGGTTTAAACCTTTGTCGCATTCCAGTGGGCGGAGGACTGTCGAGTTTCTCAATCAATTTTGATTTTATTACGGAAGACCCTTCAGTTCGAGGAGTTATAGTGGAAGGACGGAACTGTCCTTCACAGGAGAATTTCCGTTAACTCGAAGTCCAAGATGGACTGAGCTTTCAACAAATCGGCAGAAAGGAGCCTTGCTTCTATCAGAAGTCCAGTCTGTTCTGGAGAAGAATGCGATAAAGGTCATAGTAAATCAGGAATCTCCAGGTTTCTACAGCCATCTTTTTCTGGCTCCGAAACCAGACGGCTTGTTCCATCCAGTCATAGTTCTGAGCTAGATAAACAAGCTGATTGTGGCTTCAAATTCTTTATAGAGACCATTTGATTAGTCAGAGCGAGCATTCAAGTGACCGACTATGCTGCGAGCATAGATCTCAAGGATGCGTACTTTCCTGTCAGGATACATCCGGCGTTCAGAAAGTATCTTCGCTTCATCGTCCTAGGAGTCGTATATCAGTTCCGAGCGATGTGCTTCGGTCTGAATCTGGCACCCTGGGCTTTCACTTGAACAATGAACTCGGTATTGACTCATTTCCGAGTTCATTTGTTTGCGGTAACGTCGGGCTACCTGGTCTATATTCTTCAGAGGTACGGCAACGAGTTACTGCTTCAAAACGATGTACAGAATCTGCTTCTTTTGCTCCGGCTTCTCGGTTTCATAGTAAACGTAGAGAAGTCGAATCTGATGCCGTCCAAATTGTTCACCCACCTAGGGATGAGCTTCAAGACGCACAATCTCGTTCGTCTGCCAGTAATCTGAGCGAAGTTAGTCAGTTGTTACGCTAGCTATTGTCTTCTCTCAAACAAGGTTTCAGTGAGAGAATTCATGTGACGGATAGGTTTTTGCGGAACGGCCACGGATCTCATTCCAATGGGGCGGCTACGCACTCGTCCAGTCCAAATCCTTCTGACTCAGATTTGGAGGGTGAAGATTCTTTCGCTCGATACGGACATCCTCTTCTCAAATCAAGTGAAACAAGAGATTCAGACTTCGGCAGACATTCAGTGGTTAACTCCGGGAGTTCCACTGCAATTGCTGGATCCGAGTTTTACAGTTATGACAGATGCTATTCAATAGGTTGGGACGCAATATTGAGCCCAACGAATTGAAGTGCCAGGGTCTTTGGGATCCTCAGTCCCGTATCAAGCACATAAACATCAAGTATTGATGTCAATTTGACTTGCGCTATGTCATTAGATGGACGTTTTTCAGAATGCACATGCAAATTCTATCCAAAAATACGACGGTGGTAGCGTATATTCGGAATCAGGGAGGCACTCATTCCATTCCGTTGTTCTAGCTAATAGAAAGAATCCTATTTGTTCTAGAACATTAGGTTCTTCTATCGGTCCGTCATATTCCGGGTTGTCTGAACGTATAAAGGACTCCCTTTCACGGAGTGTTCGCTTGTTGCCGTCAGAATGGATTCTCAACAAACAAGTATTCAATCAGATTTGCTACCTATGGGAGCAGCCAGGATAGTCTTTTTGGGATGCATCTCAACAATTAGATGCAGATGTATATGTCACTATGTCCGGATCCTCGAGCGTTTTCAGTAGACACTCTATCGATCTTGTGAGACGGAATGAGAGGATATGTGTATCCTCCAGCATCGCTGATTCAGCAGACGTTGCTCAAGATTAATCAATCTCAATGCAATTCTGTGGTAGCATCTCTGTCCCCACAGAGACCGTGGATTATTCTTCTCAGGTGTCTGTTGTGGGACATGCTGTGGAAGCTAACTCCACATTTTGGTCCATTCTATTGCTAGATGGATTCAATTAGCTATCCGTACTGCTGATCTATATTATCTTCAGCTCAGCAGTTTGTGCTTAGATTTCACCTCATGAAGTAAGGGCTCTATCTACTTCTTGGGTTTTTGCTAATAGTGTTGTAATTACTGATCTAATGAAGGCTGCATATTGTTTTCAGCCTTCCACTTCACAAGTTTTTTATATTAAGAAATATTGAGTCCATTTCTGGAAGATCTGCATTGTTTAGGTCCGTTATCTGTTGCTCAGTATGTCATCCACTAAACAGTTGCAACTATGGTTATGCAGGTTTTCTGTTCCGGCAGGGACTCTGTCCTGCTGCCCTCTTTGCTCTGGGGTATTTGACCCAGGGCAAGGGAAAGGGGTGGGGGTGTTCCCTTAGGTCACCTGCTTTAAAGTGTAAACCAAAGGAATACCTCCTCTGGAGTCAGTAATTCTGAGTTGGCACCGGGATAGTTTTATAGTGTTAAGCTAATGTTTACTCATCCATGTAATATTTTTAAAGTGTAGCTTGGTGTGAAACATTTGTATATGTCTCTTTTCACAAGGGCGTTAATATACAATCTTCGGACCCTCTTAATGAGTATAAGAGTCTCATTTCTTTGGACTTCCTTTATTTATTGGCTTTCCTTTAAAAATAATTAGCATAATGTGTTATACTGGATGTTAATAGAGATCATTGAGGTTATTGTGCTCAATTACAGAATGGTGATGTGTCTTTCTTTTTGATACATAATGAGAAAGATACATGTAAAGCCTATTTTTCATTTTCTCCTCTAGGGGATAATTTGGTTATATGTAGTTGAGCCTATTGGCTTTTCCTTTATGTCCTAGACCCTCCAACCTTTTTACTATTCAGCTATGTCTGGGTCATTGGTACAGTATAAAAATGTTAAAAAATTTATAGTAATTTATATATTTTTTATACTTACCAATGACCCAGATGGGGATGGCCCTCCATGAGTTGGGGACTCATACCTTCCCGCTGAGTACACAACGCCTACCAGGCACTGGTTGTAAGAATGATTTTTGGCGGCAATTTCAAATCCTCCTTGACAATGCGCATGCGCAGTGGAGTAAAAGTATGGAGGAGGACCATATAGGACATGTAATTTTCGGTTTTTGATGCAAATTTTGGGGTATTTGGGGGTAAAATTTGCATTTGGCCCTAAATAATTAAGAGTTAGCACCAGCTAAGTCTGGGTCATTGGTAAGTATAAAAAAAATATAAATTACTATAAATTTTTTAACTTTCTTTCAAAATCTTCTTCAGATCCAGCAGATGAATGCTTTTGATATTTTTTATGCAGCATCCTCAGAGGGATAAGATTCAAGTTTGTTCAAGCCATGTCCCTAAGTCCATATTTGGGCTCACTGTGGGAGCTTGAATTGTAACTTGGTTCAAAAAGAGGAATTTTCTTTAAAAATCTTCTTCTTCAGATCCAGCATTCAGAATGTTTTGATATTTGGTGTGAAGCATCCTTAGGGGGTGAGATTCAAGTGTGTTAAAGCCAAGTCCTTGGGTTCATATATGGGCTCCCTGTGGGAGCCCGAATTATAACTTAGTTCAATATGAGGAATATTCTTTAAAAATCTTTTTTTTTTTTTAGATCCACTGGTCAGAATCTTCGGATATTTGGTATAAGCTTTTCTTAGAAGGAGCAGATACAACTTGTTGAAATCAATTCTCTGGGTTGATATTTAGTCTACTTTGTCAGGTGAGCACCCTCAGGACCCCTGGGGCCTCATGTTATACATCTTCTCTATTACTGTATAGAGAGACATACATGTAATTCCTAATAATTTTAATTTCCTTTCACTTTGGATTACAGGATTGGAACTATGTTGATCATCCAATTCTGAAGTTCTAGGCCCTCCACCTTTTTACGATTCAGCTAGTCTGTGTGCTATTGGTTTACAGTGTAAAGTAATTTGTAAGACCTAGTTTTTCCTGCAAACCTCGTTTGAGTTACATAAATGCATTTCTTCACTTCTTGATTGGCGGCTGGGTCATGTTCTATGCCGACCTCATGGGCACATCCCCTTTTTAGTTGGTTGGTTTCCTGTGATTATTCGTTTATATGTCATATACGGGGGCTTAATTCATCATAGATAAATTGCAAGTCTTTTGGTACCTCGAAGGCTGCATAACCAGTTAGCTGGTATTCAGATGATTCCATGCAGGATTTTAATGCTCACACGCATAATAATTATTAGGCTGATGCTTTATTATATGTTATGGACCTTAGAAATTATGAATTATTTTGGGGGCAGTCCGTGTCGGAGCTTGTTAATTATACCTACTTCCATTTCTAGATCCAGGTGGTTTCTATTAATGTCGGTACTCAACTTGTATATTTGCACGTTTATAGTGTCATAGATATCGGATAGTACACAGAGAGGAGTGTTGTTACAGGAATTTATTGTACACCTGAATGGAGTCGCCTGTGGGTTACCTCAGAAGTGTGTTTACTCTCCAGAGATCGTTTATTGTGGTTCGATTGGACATGTGTATGTTATATATCACCGGTTTTTGACCTATCTGCGAATGCTCTCTCCGGTGAATGTTATATAGCAGGCAATATTAATTACCGGGATCGTCGCTATAGCCGTAACTTCTGAAGTGGCGTTAAGGACCATTTATTAATAATAAATTAATACCTGAGTGCCTGTGCGATGAATATTTATGTCCTAATTTTTGGGGCTTAGTTCAGGCTAGCCTTAAAAATTAGGAACTCGTTGCATCCAATTAGCATAGTCTTCATGCTAAGTTTACAGAATTTCTTTAACTGGGCTCCTTTTTATGAAATGTCTTCTGTATTACTGTTTTGAGAGACATACATGTAATTCCTAATAACTTTAATTTCCTTTCACCTTGGATTACAGGATTGAAACTATGTTGATCTACTAATTCTGAAGTCCTAGGCCCTCCACCATTTTTCGATTCAGCTAGTCTGGGCCATTGGTTTACAGTGTAAAAATATTAAAAAATTAACGTAATTTGTATATTTTTATTCTTACCAATGGCCCAGGTACAGATGGCCCCCTCATGAATGGGCACTCTTACCTCCCTGCTGAATTTTTATGTAGTACTCTCTTCTGCAAAGAATGATGTTGGCACCAATTCCGGTCACTCCCTGACGTCTGCGCATGCGCGGAGAGTATTTGTTTGATTTTGGGGATTGGGGGGTTCAAATTTGTGTTTGGCCCTTAATAACTTTGAGTTAAGCACCAGCTAGTCTGGGCCATTGGTAAGTATCAAAATATCCAAATTACTTTGAATTTATTATTTTTTTGTAACTTCATATATAGAGGGTAGATTGAGGTTTGTTCAATTCGACTCCCTGGGTCAATATTTGAGCTTTTTTTGGAGGTGGGGGGGGGGGGGGGGGTGATTTAGTCCCCAATATTTTAACTTGGCAATTTATCAAATCGCTAAGTTAAAATATGGGGGCCCAAGTTTTAAATTGGCGCAATTTGAGGAAATATCTTTAAAAAATTTCTTCTCCGGAACGGTCAATGAGAATGCTTCCATATTTGTTTTAGTTTTACAACATCTCTAAAGGGGAGGGTGGGGTTGTGGTCAGATTGAAGATTGTTCAAATAGGGTCCCTGGGTTAATATTGGGGCTCTCGATTGGGGCCCTAAATTTAATTTTGTGCAATATGAGGAGATTTCTTTAGAAATTTTCAGGTCCACTAGTCAGAATCCTTTCATATTTGGTATATAACATCTTTAAGGGGGATCCAATTCAAGTTTGTCCAATTCAAGTCCATGGTTTAATATTGTGGCTCTCTATGGGGTTGGGGGCAGGGAGGGGGCAGGTTAGGTTCAAGGTTGTTCAAATCCTTTCCTTTGTGTTTTACCATTAATTTTTTTCTTTCAAACAACTTGAGCCTCTGGTTTCTTTCTAATAACCCTTGGAGGTTTGGCAGTGCTTGTCTACATCCAATAGAATTGGAAGCAGTAAGAAAGACCTATGATAATAATCATCTGACATGGACACTTAGAGGTTGAGAATAATTTCATGTCCTCTGTAGTGTTGATGAACCATGACAAACTGAATATGATCCAAAATATTTCTTCCAACTACTTTGTTAGGTGAGCGTTTGAGGCCCCTTGGGGCCTGTTGTTTTAACTTGGTGTGTGCATTAGGTAAGACCCCTAGATAAGAGCTATAAATAATTATTCATTTTTGTGAAAAATGTTGCCATTTACAATGACATTTAAACTTACTGCATTCTTCCTTTAGCTAGCCCTACAGTTTACATTTAAAAATGCATGCTCTGACTTTGTGCACACATGGTGCTGTTATGTTGAAATTTCACATTGCAACCTATGATCTTCAGTTTTGCCATTTCACTTAAAACACACCCAGTTCAAATTTGTCAAGTTGGGCTACAGTGTCATTGACACTTTCATTCCTAGTATTAATGACAGCTGATATAGTAATGTGTTTTGTTCTTCAGAATAAACATCATGATAAGAGAATGCTGTTTAATATCCAGGTAACAAAAATTGGAACTTGCGGATTTGTGTTGAAGGTTTAGTATTGGTGGAAAGAAAAAAAGATTCGGATTGAAGGCAGACATGAAATTACAGTAATGTTATAAATTGACAGTTAACTTAATACAAATTGCTGATTTATGAAGAGTTTTGAGAAGTTGAAATGTAAATGAGGTACATTGGGCTGTTTTAATTGAACTGTTTGAACAGAACAGACTTGGTTGATCATAAAAAGTATGGACGAGCTTTCTGTTGGATTCAAGTGTGTTAGATCTTTTTACCAAAAACAAGGTTTGACGCAACATTTCGAAACACCCACAAGTGAGAAAGTATTTGAATGTAATATGTGTAATGAAGAGTTTGCTTGTGAATCATATCTCAACAACCATCTTAGAACTCATACAGATGTGAAACTATTTGAATGTGAAAAATCAAGTCAAGCATTTATTGATGATTCTAAGCTCTCGAAACATGATGAAATTCCTACAGAAGAGAAACTTTACCAATGTAACATATGTAGTAAAGAATTTACTACTGAAGCACAGCTGAAAACACATCTCAGATTTCATACAGGGGAAAAACAATTTGAATGTAATATATGTAATAAATCATTCAACAATAATTCAGATCTCTTCCAACATTTCAGAATTCATTCAGTTGATAAAACATTTTGCTGTACTATGTGTAATAAAACATTCGATCAAGAATCACTTCTCAAACAACATCTCAGAACACATACAGGCAAAAAAACATTTGAATGTAATATATGTAATAAAGCATTTAGTTTTGAATCAAATCTCAAAATACATCTTAGAACACACACAGGTGAGAAACCATTTGAATGTATTACATGTGATAAAGCATTTACTTGTGAATCAAATCTCAAAATACATCTCAGAACACACACAGGTGAGAAACCATTTGAATGTAATATATGTAATAAAGCATTTGGTCATAAATATAATCTCAAAATACATCTCAGAACACACACAGGTGAGAAACAATTTAAATGTATTACATGCGATAAAGCATTCGGTCATAAATCATGGCTCAAAAATCATGTTCGAACTCATACAGGTGAGAAACCATTTGAATGTAATATATGTAATAAAGCATTTAGTCATGAATGTTTTCTCAAAATACATCTCAGATCACACACAGGTGAGAAACCATTTAAATGTATTGTTTGCGATAAAGCATTCGGTCATAAATCATGGCTCAAAAATCATGTTCGAACTCATACAGGTGAGAAACCATTTGAATGTAATATATGTAATAAAGCATTCAGTCAAAAATCACAGCTCAACATTCATCTCAAAACGCATACAGGTGAGAAACCATTTGAATGTAAAATATGTAATAAAGCATTCAGTCAAAAAACACTTATCAAAAGACATCTCAGAACACATACAGGTGAGAAACCATTTAAATGTAATTCATGTGATAAGGTATTTGGTCGAAAATCACACCTCAACACGCATCTCAAAACACATACAGGTGAGAAACCATTTGAATGTTATCTGTGTAATAAAGCATTCAGTGAAAAAGCACTCATCGAAAGACATCTCAAATCACATACGGGTGAGAAACCATTTAAATGTATTACATGTGATAAAACATTTGGTCATAAGTCACAACTGAAAGCGCATGTTCGATCTCATACAGGTGAGAGACCATTTAAATGTAATATATGTAATAAAGCATTCAGTTTAAGTTCAACCCTCAGCAAGCATCTCCAAGGACATACAGGTGAGAAACCATTTGAGTGTAGTATATGTAATAAAGTTTTCCGTTGCAAACGAAATCTCAAAATACATCTCAGAGCACATACAGGTGAGAAACCATTTGAATGTAACATATGTAATAAAGCATTTGGTCGAAAGTCGATCCTCAACAGGCATCTCAAAGGACATATAGGTGAGGAACCATTTGAATGTAATATATGTAATAAAGCATTTGGTCACAAATCATTTCTCGAAACACATCTCAGAACACATACAGGTGAAAAATCATTTCAGTGTAAAATATGTAACAAAGCATTTGGTATAGAGGCAAATCTAAAAATACACCTCAAAGGACATACAGGTGAGAAACCATTTGAATGTAATATTTGTAATAAAGCATTTCGTCAAAAAGGAACCCTCAACACGCATCTCAGAAGACATACAGGTGAGAAACCATTTGAATGTAATATATGTAATAAAGCATTTCGTCAAAAAGCAAATCTCAACACGCATCTCAGAAGACATACAGGTGAGAAACCATTTGAATGTAATATATGTAATAAAGCATTCAGTCACGAATCACTCATCATAATACATCTCCGGACACATACAGGTGAGAAACCATTTGAATGTAATATATGTGATAAAGCGTTTGGTCAGAAATCACACCTCAGCTTGCATCTCAAAACCCACACAGGAAAACCATTTGAATGTAACATGTAATGAAGCATTTGGTCCTGAATCTTATCACAAAATTCATCTCCAAAAACCGACCATGTGAGAATCCATTTGAATGTGATTTATTTTTTTAACTCCTTCGCTGCTTTGCAAGTTTTTAATTTCCTGTGCCGAGCCATATATGGGAGAAAATGGAAAAATATGATAAAAAATGAAAAAAATCAGAAACGGAAAATAATTTGTAATTTTTGTCATCTGCTAGAACATATTTGAACATGTTTGGAGTCCAATGTTTAGTTCCAATACTTAATTGTGATGTGGTATAACCCAAAACATGGGTAACAGCATAGTCCAGGCCCCCCACGGTCACATCGGAACTCCCCTCAGGTTCATCAGAATCTCTAATGTCACTTGAACTATCTAAATCACCAGCATCACTATCATTGTCTGCATACAATTCTGCAACAACTTCTTTGGTTGTTTACAATCTTTTCGACATGTTTACACTACAAGAACATCAGGAAAAGTAATTCTCATTGGAAATTTCACATGCGGTTCACTTGGGTATTTCTTATCAACCTACCTTACAATTGTTTACTACAGGCTTGCACTACAGTGGAAGAACCTAACTCGGATAAAATACTCTCTATTTTAATCTTTCCCAAGAGATTTGGGAAAGAAAAATGGTGTAGAAACACCACGAAAAAGTAGGCCAAAACTGCATCGAGCGCCATCGGCACACACCCAGTAAGGGACGCTCTTCTCTTAGTACAATTCCACGACATATGTTATCCAATGCGCAAGCAGTAATATCAAAACCATTCTTTTGTCTGTGCAACGTGGTTGATGTGTTGCGCCATCTCTGCATTATCATACAGTGATAATTCAACTCGTTGATAATGGTTTTACTGTGACTGGATTATGGATCTGAAGATTGTACAATAACAGGACTGTGTTTTATATATTCTCGTTAATATTTTCAACCACATTCTCATTGTATATTATTTATTATTCCGTTTTCACGAGTGTTTTTTCGACATCGTGTCGACAATGAATGAAATTTTTCAGTTGATAAATTTAAATTGTTATTGGAGTTAGGTTTCAATTAGGGACTGTCAGGACAGGATTTTTTCACTCTGTTGAGGGCTTAATTTCTGGGGTTTTTTTGGTCCCTGACGGCCGTCTGGGTTCTGTCATGTACCCACCCTTTTTTTCTGCCACCTTCTCTCGTAGTTGAGTTCTTCTTTTTTCTGTTTCTGTTGAGTTCATCTTTTTCTTCTACTGCTCTCACCTCTGTTATTTCCAGTTCGGTTCCTTTAGGGCAATTCCTTTTGCCCTCGCCTTGGTGCGTTCTTGATGCCGTTTCTTCCGCATCCGCTGGTGGTGTGGAACGCTGTCGTTTCGGGGGCCTCCCCACTCGACCACATCTGGTGTGAGTTATACCCCCTCCATGGGGGATGTGCAGCTCCTCCCACACCCATGGAGGGGGGAGGTGGAACGCTGTCACTAGGGTTGTGACTCCTCCAGTTCCAACAGTTCCTGTCGTATCTGCTGCTACTGCTGATCCGTCTACGTCAACGGGCACCGTTTTTAGTCGGCCTCGGCTTATCCCTGCAAGGGTCTGCGACGATGTCTGTAGTGTGGTTGTGGGGTATCGGCCTCAGCCTTCCCCGGCTTCAACTCGGCGAAGTCGGAAGTGGCTGCAGACTGAACCCCCTGCTGTGTCCTCTCGGCCATTGAGCACAGCAGTTTCATACCTGCAGTGGTCTGCTGCGGTGTCTAGTAGTGTAGAAGTGGGGGTATCGGCCTCAGCCTTTCCTGACTTCAACTTGGCGAAGTTGGAAGTGGCTGCCGGCCAGGCCTTCTACTGTGGTCTCTGCGTCATCGAGTACCACAGTTTTGTCATTGGCATTTTCCATCCACTCATTCTGGTCACACGGCCAGTTTTGCGGGACCAACACCTTCTGTGCAGCCTGGACCCTCTGCCTTGCAGAGGTCAGCGGCAACTCTCCTGAGTTCCCGCTATGTTGATCCTCAGGGTGAGTCGTACCCCTATACACATCTGCCCTCAGATGTTTTGGCTGCCGCCCATCGCCCCACTTCGGGTGTATTGGAGGATCTTAACCCTTCGCTGGTTAAGAGGGTCAGGTGTGAAGCCACTTTGCTGGTTCGTCCCCATGTCAAACCGGCTGGTACAGGCAGTGAGCTTAGGGAGGCCCTCTCCTTACTCACTCAGGTTCTGTCCAAGAGCCTTCCTGTTGCTTCCATCGAGGCAGCGAGTGGTTTCCAGGCACCCCCTATGGCGCCGCCTCCCGGGATTGGAAACAGGCCCCTTTTTGATCCCCCTGCTATTCCTAATCGTTGGCGTTGGCTGGTTTGCCCACGATGGGCTATGTGTCTTCCGACTCCAGGGAGGAGTCAGACATCGTTGATGTCGAGAGCCAGCAGTCTTCTGACTTGGGGGCAGCTCTTGACTTTGTGTTTGGTTTCCTTCCGGATCTCAAACCATCAAACCAGCCGACAGTATCAGCCAGGCCGCGATCATCGGCCACGTGCCTACAGCCTGTGGAGCAACCTGCTTCTGGGCGTCTTCGACTGTGCCAGTCAGTACAGGTGGTTGAAGCATTTTCAGTCTTGGACTCTAAACTGAGTTGCAAGGCTGTGAAGGATCCATTCTTCACCAGGGTTGACACCTTTTTGCCTCCGGTGCGTTATCGTTACTACGATTTGCCAATCCGTCAGTCTGCCAAACTTGGACGGTTTTGGATCAGGACTCCAATTCCCTCGGGCTTTCCAAGCCCAAGTCTGCCGTCATTCCTATGACGACTCTGGACTCCATGTTGGGCTGATCAGGAGGAATGCCGAGTATGCTATCTCTCTCCGATCACATCGTCTCTGCCTTAGCTGCCTATCTGCCTCCTGATAGGTTTGATGATCTGCAGGCTCCTTTGCGTGTGCTGTCCAGGGCGCTCATGCATCTTACTCACATGGCTATTTTGGAACTAGTTTGAAGGGACTTTGTGGTGGACACAGGCTGATCCCTTCCTTAGGGCAGCGCGCTGCTCTTCGATCTGCTTCTTTGACAGGACCACTACTGTTCCATGGGTTCCGCGTCGACGGTCCGGGATGGCATGCTACGTCATTCCAAAGATCAGCTGCTGCTTCATCAGCTTGATCAGCCTTCTAGGGGAGGCAGGGACCTTTCAAAGCCTAACAAGTGCCCTTCTGCTTCCTCTGCGAAGCAAATGGTGCATCCTTCTGCCTCCACTTCTTCTTCTTACTCCCGGGGTGAGGGTAAGCATCGGCAGGCTAGAGGGAAGTCTCAGGATTCTTCATTCAGTAGAGGAGGTGGTTTCTCCTCTCGTTGGGGCTCGAAATGAAGGTCCTCACCTCGACTCGTCCCAGGTTGGAGGAAGGATAGCAGAGTTCGCAGACTGTTGGGCCACCATCACATCCGATCCTTGGGTGTTAGATGGTGTTTGGTCCGGGCTGCGATTATCCTTCTGAAGGCACCCCACTCTATCCAGAGTACTTCTTCCAACCACAGTTCCTTCAGACGTTTTACGTCGGGAGCTTTTGTCCATGGAGCTAGACAATCTCCTGGCCAAGGGGGTGTTCGAGGTTGTCAAGAACATTCAGTCAGTGGGGTTTTATTCCCACCTGTTCTTGGTGCCGAAGAAGGACGGCCGACTCCGACCGGTTAACGATTTGAGTCTATCAGTCTATCATTGCTCCCAAGTTCAGCATGGAGACTTTCAGGTCAGTCCACTGTTCCATTCACCATGGAGATTTCGCTTCCAGCATTGACCCCTCGAGACGCTTACTTTCACGTTCTGATTCATCGGGTGTCGCGGAAGTATCTCAGGTTCGCTTTTCTGGGCGAGTTTGTCAGGTAAAGGCCATGTCTTTCGGCCTCCACCTGACTCCTTAGCCCTTCACCCGATTGATGTCGCATGTGATAGCCTTCCATCGCACACAGTCCAGGGTGGCTACTAATGCATATCTAGCCGATATCCTCCAGAGGCATTCCAATGCTGCCTTACTGGAGTTGGATGTCGACACTCTGTTGAGCTTGCTCACGTTGCTAGGATTCAGAGTCAACGAGGCGTAGTTGGATCTGGTCCCTTCTCCGTTGTTTTGTCATCTGGGGATGGCCATCCTCACACAGTTCAATATGGTGGCGGTTCCCCAGTCCAGAGCTGTGATTCTCTCAGCTTTTGCTCTGACTCTGTCCCAGTCCACATCCGCAACAGCAGGGGGTATTCTCCGGCTGCTCAGTCTCTGCAGTTCAGTGACGGATCTCATTGCTCTAGGTCGGCTGCATGTCCGACCACTCCAACACTTTCTGCTCAGTCGTTGGAGGCCAAATGTCGATTCTCTGGATCTGATGCTTCAGTTTCCAGAATCTCTTCATCCTCACCTTCTCCACTGGACGAATGTTGTGTGGATCACGCAAGGTGTCCCGTTGGACTTACCCACGTCCAGTCGCGTTCTGACGGCAGATGCCAGCGATCTCGGATGGGGTGCGACATTGGATCCTCTAGGTCTTCCCCTTCACGGGATGTGGGACCAGGATCGGGCATCTCTACACATCAACTGGAAGGATTTTCTTGCTCTTCTTCCGAGTTTCAGGCAGTGGATCCTTCACCTGTTGAATCGTCAGGTCCTTCTGTTCAACAAATCGACAGTGGTTGCTTCATTCAGAACCAGGGCAGCACGCACTCGGTTCCAATGTTCAAATTGGCTCGGGATCTTCTACTGCTCGCTCAGGATGTCAATGCCAGGGTGGTTGTTCGTCACATTTCTGATCATCTGAACGTCCTAGCTGACACCCTGTCCCAAAGGGGCAGGTTCTTTTCCACCGAGTGAATGCTCCACATGGCGGTGTTCCAACGATCTCTTTGCGACTCATTGGAACCATCAGGTGGACACTTTTGTGTCCCCATGTCTAGATGCTCTGGCTTTCGCCGTGGACACTCTTCCCTCCTTTGGGACGGTCTTGTCGGCTACGCCTTCCTGCCGGTTCCGATTCCGCCTCAGGTTCTAGCCCAGATATGAACCTGCAGTCGTCGAATCCTTTCGATCACACCCCTGTCGCCTCGGTGGGTGTGGTTCAATCTGCTCCGCTCTCTGTTAGCGGCAGTTCCAGCATGTCTCCCTCTACATCGTGACTTTCTTTGCCAAAGTCGCCCGAGGAGGTTTCAAGTTGACCTGACCTCATAGTGCCTTCGCGCATGTCTTTTATTGGGTCCTGTCTCCTCCGTAGTGGTTTTTAGAGACAAGCAGTGGAGTTGCTTTTCTTCTTCCAAGAGACACTCACTCCACTGGTTTTAGCCTCTGGCTAAGTAGAAGGTTCTTCTGTCGATGGTGCGCAATCACTTTGTTGCTTCTGTCACTCCTTCGATCACACCGCTTGTGGAGTTTCTGGTATATGTTTGTTTCTGGGGGTCTCCAGCAATGGGGACAAGTCCATGATTTGGAGACCTTTTTCATATGTCGTACCGCATTGTTTCGGCACTCATCCTTGCCTCTCCAAGGTTGTTAGCTCTTTTCCTTGAAAAGGCCTAGGACTTTGCAGTCTACACCAAGATGGACACTTTGTTGGATGCTGTTCTGCTCTGCTTGGGGGGGGGGGGGGGGGGAGGGGATTTGCGCCTTTATCCTGGATGGATAAGCGTTTTCTCACATTCCAGATCTCTCCTGCATCCATTTCTTGATGGATTTGTCTTGCTATTCATGCAGCTTCCGCTCGGCTAGCTACTGGTGAAATTGTTTTTTGTGCCACGAGGTGTGTGCATTGTCTTCCTCTTGGGGCTTTTACTAACTCTGTGATGTTGTCGGATGTTATACTGGCAGCCTACTTGAGAAATGCTACTTTCTCCATTTATCTGCGACAGTTGCAAGAGCCGACAGAGGACCTTTGTCCTGCATGCCCTCTTTCTTCGGCTTAGGCTGTTGTCTATCCCAGCCATTCAGCTTTTTACAGGGTCAGTTCCAGCTCTGTGCTGTTACTGCCCTTTCTGTTTGTGTGTCGCACTTCACCATACGCCTCATCTTTCATTGTCTTTGACTAATGTTTGTGATGCTATGGTTTGATAGGCCTAGGGATCTCTTTCTCTGTCCATGGTTCCAGTGCAATTGAGTTATGTGTGGGTTGGTTATGCGATTCCCTCCTCCTATTGTCTATTCAGCCTGTAGTAAACAGTTGTAAGGTAGGTTGATAAGAAATATAAATTTTATAGTAAATTTCCTTTCTTATTATACCTACCGCAATTGTTTACATGGAGGCCCTCCCATCTTCTTGTTCGGGTAAGAATCCTTCCTCCCTGCTGATCACATACCTCCTATGTTGGCGGACTCAGAAGAATGGTTTTGATATTACTGCTTGCACACTGGATAACGGAAGTTGTGGAATTGTACTAAGAGAAGAGCATCCCTTACTTTGCCGATCGCCCTCATCCCAGTTTTGGTTTATTTTTTCGTGGTGTTTTTACACCACTTTTCTTTCCCAAATCTCTTGGGAAAGATTAAAATAGAGAGTATTTTATCCGGGTTAGTAGTGCAAGTCTGTAGTAAACAATTGCAGTAGGTATAATAAGAAAGGAAATTTACTATAAAATTTATATTTTTATACTGTACCAATGACCCAGACATAGCTGGTGCTAACTCTTAAAATTCTAGGGCCAAACACAAATTTTGCCCCCCCCAATCCCCAAAATTTGCATCTAAAACCAAAAGAAATCATGTCCTGAAGGTCCTCCATACTTTGCCCTTACTGCGCATGCGCAGTGTCAAGGACGCCAATTATCATTCTTTGTTTGGCCCTTCATCAGTTCACATCTGACTGATATTTGTGCTTGTAAATCTCAGTTTAAATGATGCCAGACACATAAATATTAGAGAAATGGTGGATCTAAAGTGGATATAGAAGGAGGAGAGGAAAAATGAGTGACAGAAAATATTCAGGGCTGTAACTTAAAATTTTTTAATGAAATTATGTTAAGTTGCCTATTTTCGAGGCATGGGCCTGTTGTTGTCATTCTTGCTATTAAGTTTCACTGCTTATTCAGTGCTTCCTCTCTCCCTTTCCCTTAAGTCCCCCCTTGCTATTCTCCCATGCTTTTGGCATATTTTTGAGTAATATTATTACTAAAATTTCTTGGGAGATTTAGCTGGGTAACAGAATGAATTCTGTTCTTTTCCCCATGTTTACGTTCTCACCCATGGGTGTTTAGGCGTAGTGTTCTGCATCTACCATCTGATGTTCTGCAGTTTCTTCCCTGGAAGTCTCTGTTTTGCATCAGATAGTGTATTATTGGTAACTGATTTCGGGCCAGGATTATCAGTGCCTGGAGTCATGCTTCTGGTGTTTATACACTTCTTGTTTACATTGGCAACAGTCTCTGTTGAGGGGGATTTTTTGTCTTTGTACTAGTTTAATTCATTACAAGATACATTATTATTATTCGTAAGTGTTGCATTAATTTTTTAAAATATTTTTAAAAATTTTGTCCACACTTAGGCTTGGGATCCAATGGGGCTCAACGTTACTTTTCAGAAACTTGGGCTTTGCTGAAAAAATATTTTTTCAAAATTTCTTTTTGATTTCAATTATTTTTTCTATGTTAATGGATCATGTTATTATGTATCTTTGCTTTCAGGGGTTCGTGCGAGTACTAGGATATTGTTCAAATTGTAATGAGAGGAAATCTTCCTCTGACTTTCATGATCATTGTATTAATTGTAGTCAGTGTACTCGCACTAACTCCTGTTCAGTATGTGAATATTGGGATGACAAACATTGGAAACGTGTGTCATGGTATGTTGTTAGCGGGGAAAGGGCTATGCCGGTCCTTTCTCCGCAGGGTCACTCTAGTTTATCAGTTTCTATTTCAGAGGAACAAGAACAGGGCGATGTTTCCATGATATCTTCCAAAGGTGCGCCTCCGTCGTCACAATCAAATGAAGAGCTAGCAGCAAAAGTGCTCATGGAGATACGCCAATTGCCTAAGAGGTCCCTAGTAGGATCGACGGTGTTGACGTCCGCTAGCCCGCCCGGTGTAGCGTCCATTCATCGAATGGTTCGGCAGCCGGGTTCGTCCGTTGCGGTCCAGGAAGGAGATTTGAGTGATGCGAGCACTATAAATATTCTAGGTGCACACCCAGTGACGGCGGATAAGAGGAGAGAATGGAGGAAGCCTAGTAGTCGGGTTCCTAGCTCGTCCAGGTCCATCCGGGCTGCGAGCGAGAGAGGCCCCTCTCTCGTACAGCAACATCTGGGACCAGATGTTGTGGTACAAAATGTTTCGCAAACGGAGCATACGTCCGCCGCTCGGTATGCTCCATTATATAGGCAGTCCGGAGAGATTGTCCAAAAGGCTTCCTCATCCTCTCAGCAGCACACACGACCGCACCTTGGCTATGTGACCACGGATATCCAGCCAGCTTCGCCAATCACGGCGACCAGGTCACGCCATCCGGTAGCCAGGGACAAGAGACCTGTAGACTCCGGACGTTCGCATAAGAGAAGTATGCAGGAGTCAGTTTACGCAGAGCTTCCGGCGGCTAAGCAGCGTAAGACCGCGACTCCGCAGGCCTCGGTGACAGACATGCTAGCCCAGATAGCACAAATTATCGCAGCATCCCAGCAAACGACAGAGTTTATATCGGATCAAGAATTATCCGACGATGCTGGTACGCTCCGCCGAAGCATCGGGTGCGGACGACCGAGAACATCATGAGGTCCGACAGGATGGTGAAAGGGATACCGAGGATTTGGAGCTATCCCTTTCGGAACAACATAAAGCTGCCATAGATTTCATCCAGCATTACCTTCCACAAGTTGTTCTGTCGGGCCAGACTGCTGCGATGCCGGATAAGAGACTGATAGCGTCATTGGACACTGAATTCTTTGAGCGGTTCAGAGACATCGTCCCTGAGTTTCCGACACAGTCCAATAATGTCACAAGAACATTCGAATTATTGAACGACGCTATCTATAAGCTTGCTTCCAAAACAGGCAAGGCTGGTTTCTTGTCCGCTAATGCTCTCAATCTGCCTTTCATCAATTCAAGGAATAAATTTGATACGGCAGGACAGGGCATACCGAGAGTTCCTCTGCGTCTAGACGACGAGGCGGAAGACTTGGAATTGTCATTACCGTCGTCTATGTCTATTCCAACCGCGACGTTGGAAACGACAATAACGTCTAACAGAGCAAGCTTAGACGCTTTATCATATGCAGACCACCTTACAAAGGCGTTATCATTGTGTCTTCAAGGGAAAGAATTCCAGGATATACAATCCTCATTAAGACTTCTTTCAAGGGCAGTAGCTTATTCCACGTATAACTCCGCCCTTTCAGTGGCAAACCTGGAGTTGGTTAGACGTGACGCAGCCCTAGCTACATCCACGCGTGTGGATAGTAAGGTGAAGAACTCTCTCAGAGTCGCTTCGGTCTCCGGAGAGCTTCTCTTCGACGGCAAGCTTTCAGCAATCTATGATAAGATAACTAAGAAAGCTTCAGATTCTCTGCTTTTTAAATCCGCTTCCAAAAAGTCGGATACAGCAGAAAAGAGTAAGACAGGCACTTCTGGGACAAATACGCCCAAGAGAGGTTCCTATAGAGGTTCTTATACATCCTCTAGGTCTTATTCTAGAGACCATCAAGGCAGCGACTCACGTACGGGACGTTCTTCGGGCCGAGACAACCGGTCTGATGTCCCGAGGTCGACGGGATGAGGTGCGGGTCGTGGAGGATGTACCTCCTCCCGCAGGCCTCGCAGGTCCAGGAGGTGATGTTTTCAACCTCTATCGTGTTCCGGTTGGCGGAAGGTTATCGAGTTTTACCGACGAGTGGGCGTCGATTACGACTGGGTCAGAGGGGTAATTTCGGAAGGACTAAGAATATCCTTCAAACGAAAGCCTCCATTAACTCGAAGTCCAAAATGGACTCGGCTTCCGTCAAATCCGCAGAAAAGAGACGCTCTTTTATCGGAAGTACAGTCTCTTTTAATGAAGAACGCGGTAGAGGTCATAGAAGACCAGGAATCACCGGGTTTCTACAGCCATCTGTTTCTGGTTCCGAAACCAGACGGCTCGTTCCGTCCAGTCATAGATCTGAGCTGGATAAACAAGCTGATTGTCGCTCCGAAGTTCTATATGGAGACGATTCGATCGGTCAGAGCGAGTATTCGGGTGAACGATTATGCTACAAGCATAGATCTCAAAGATGCGTACTTTCACATCATGGTACATCCGACATTCAGAAAGTATCTACGCTTCGCAGTCCTAGGAGTTGTATATCAATTCCGGGCGATGTGCTTCGGATTGAACCTAGCGCCCTGGGCTTTCACTCGAATAATGAACTCGGTAATGATACATTTCCGAGCTCATTCGTCTGCGGTAACGTCAGCCTACCTGGACGACATTCTTCAGAGGTACGGCAACGAGTTAACGCTTCAGAACGATGTGCAGAATCTGCTTCTATTGCTCCGACGTCTCGGTTTTATTATAAACGAGGAGAAGTCGGATCTGGTGCCGTCCAAGTCATTCACTCATCTGGGAATGAGCTTAGAGATGCACAACAATCTCGTTCGTCTGCCGTAAACCAGAGCGAAGTTAATCAGTTGTTACACTCGCTATTGTCTTCACGCAGACAAAGTTAAAGCGAGGGAGTTCATGAGACTGATAGGTCTGTGCGGAGCCGCTGCGGATCTCATTCGGATGGGGCGGTTGCGCACTCGTCCTCTCCAAATTTTCTTGACTCAGAATTGGAGTGTGAAGATTCATTCGCTCGATATAGACATTCTCTTGTCAGATCAAGTGAAACAAGAGATTCAGACTTGGGCAAACATTCAGTGGTTGACTCAGGGAGTTCCACTGCAGTTGCCGGATCCAGGTTTTACGATTATGACGGATGCCAGTCAAACAGGTTGGGGTGCAACATTGATCCCAACGGATTCGAAGTGCCAGGGTCTTTGGGTTCCGCAGTTTCTAAGCAAGCACATAAACATCAAGGAAATGATGTCAATTTGGCTTGCATTACGTCATTGGATGAACATTATTCAGAAAGCTCATGTCCAAATCCTGTCCGACAATACGACAGTAGTGGCATATATCCGGAACCAGGGAGGCACTCATTCCGTTCCGTTATTCAATTTAACGGAAAGAATCCTTCTGTTTGTTCTAGAACACCAAGTTCTACTTTTGGTCCGTCACATACCGGGTCGTCTGAATGTACTAGCAGACTCCCTTCCACGGAAGGGTCGCTTGTTGCCATCAGAATGGACTCTCAACAAACAAGTATTCAATCAGATTTGCTACCAATGGGAACGGCCAATGATAGACTTATTTGCGACACATCTCAAGAATCAGTTGCAGACGTATGTGTCACCATGTCCGGATCCCCGAGCATATGCAGTAAACGCTCTGTCGATCTCGTGGGACGGAATGATCGGATATGCGTATCCTCCAGCGCCGTTAATTCAGCAAGTATTGCTAAAGATAAAACAATCTCAATGCAAAATTCTGTTGGTAGCATCTCTGTCTCCACAGAGACCGTGGATAAATCTACTCAGGTGTCTGCTGTGGGACTTACCGCGAAAGCTTCCTCCACGAGAGGATCTTCTTTCGCTGGGGAAATCGCGTCAACTTCATCACCACCCGCAAGGTCTCAACCTTCACATATTTCCGTTGTGCGGTCCTTCTTGCATGGCAAGCATTTTACAGGACGAGCAGTGGACGCGATTTCTAACTGTAGGAGGACCTCCTCTTCGCTAAACTATGCGGCTAAGTGGAAGGTCTTTCGTCGTTTGTGTAGGGATCATTCTGTTGATATTTTTGATCCCTCCATACCAGACATTGTAAACTTTCTAGTATACTTGTTTGACGAAATCAAACTGCAGCCTGTTACTATTAAAGGTTATAGGTCTATGTTATCTGATACCTATGCACACCATGATAGTTTACAAATTGGATCTAATGTCTCTTTATCTAAATTATTTAGAAACTTCTCGATAAATAGACCCAGAACTCTTAGATTAATTCCTAAATGGAATTTAGCTTGGGTTCTTCTTAAACTGAAAGAAATCCATTTGAGCCTCTTGGGACAGTAGATTTCAAATTCTTGTCTTATAAGACAGCTTTTCTCTTAGCTTTCTCTTCTGCTAGAAGAGTCAGTGAGCTTCATGCACTATCGGTGGACGATTCTCACTATCGTAGTGTCGGGAACACTATTACCTTCACTACTAATGTGGGATTTTTAGCTAAGAATCAGGCTCCTAATAAATATCCAGAACCTATTGTTATTAAGGCCCTTCTGTCTTCAGACGGTCATAGGCCTTTACTCTGTCCTGTTAGAGCTTTACGTATTTATAAACAAAAATCTCAGTTTATCAGAAAGGGACGGAAATGCTTCTTTCTGTCTCTGATGCCTAATAGAAAGGACATTTCGGTCCATTCTATTGCTAGATGGATTCAATTAACTATCCGTACTGCTTATGATAATCTATCTTCTACTCAGCAGTCTGTGCTTAAGATTTCGGCTCATGAAGTAAGAGCTCTTTCTACATCTTGGGCTTACGCAAATAGTGTTGCTATTACGGATTTAATGAAGGCTGCTTATTGGTCTCAGCCATCCACATTCACAAATTTTTATCTCAGAAATATTGAGTCCATTTCTGGAGACCTGCATTGTTTAGGTCCGTTATCTGTTGCTCAGAATGTCGTCCACTAAACAGTTGCAACTATAGTTATGCAGGCTTTCTGTTCCGGCAGTGACTCCGTCCTGCTGCCCTCTTCGCTCTGGGCTATTTGACCCAGGGCAAGGGGGGGGGGGGGGGAGGGTGTTCCTTTAGGTCACCTGCTTTATAGTGAAAAGCAAGGGGATTCCTTCTCCGGAGTCAGTAATTCTGAGTCGTTACCGGGATGGTTTTAAAGTGTAATATTAATGTTAAAAATTAATTCATGTCACATTTTTAAAGTGTAGCTTGGTGTGAAGCATTTGTATATGTCAAGCGTCAAACGGGCGTTAATATACAATCCTCGGACACTTTTAAAAGAATATAAAGAGTCTCAGTTCTCTGGACTAACTTTATTTATTGGCTTACTTTAAAAATAATTAGTATAAGGGGTTATACTGGATGTTAATAGAGAACATGAATGTTATTATGCTCAATTATGAAGGGTGTTGTATCTTTCTAATTTATCATAAAATAAGAAAGATACATGTAAAGCCTAATACTCCTTTTCTCCTTGAGGGGTTGACTCTATTTATATAGTGGAGCTTATTGGATTTTCCTCTATGTCCTAGGCCCTCCAGCCTTTTTACTATTCAGCTATGTCTGGGTCATTGGTACAGTATAAAAATGTTAAAACATTTATAGTAATTTATATATTTTTTATACTTACCAATGACCCAGACGGGGATGGCCCTCCCAGGAGTTGGGAACTCATACCTTCCCGCTGAGTACATAGCGCTGACCAGGCACTGCTTGTAAGAATGATAATTGGCGCCATTTTCAGGACGTCCTTGACACTGCGCATGCGCAGTAAGGGCAAAGTATGGAGGACCTTCAGGACATGATTTCTTTTGGTTTTAGATGCAAATTTTGGGGATTGGGGGGCAAAATTTGTGTTTGGCCCTAGAATTTTAAGAGTTAGCACCAGCTATGTCTGGGTCATTGGTAAGTATAAAAAATATATAAATTACTATAAATTTTTTAACATTTTCGTAAAAATGACGGAAATTACTCGAAAAAATATCTGATGTCAGCCTCTTACATGTGTCACCAAGTGTGTTATATTGAGAATACCACTGTGCGGCGTATTGATGTTATCTGTGTGGTAACTCCGTACACAGTACGGACGTGTAGCACAGGGAATCCAATTTTATTTTCGTACCCAGTACGGACCTATAGCGGGGGGCGCGGTGGCTCAGTTGGTAGAGGTGCAGGCTGCAAGCCGAGAGGTCCTCAGTTCGAATCCCACCTGCGGCAACCGCGTTGTGTCCTTGGGTAAGACACTTCATCCTGATTGCCTACATGGGAGCACGATGACGCTGTGTACTGAGGCGTACTGCACGTCGATGGTACGCATGTCTTCAACCAATCTAACCCTGCCTGTGCTGCGGTGCAGAGTTCAGAGTTACGATGTTGGAGAGCTGACAGCTGCTCGTCGTTGCTCGGTGGTTCTCTCCGGGTACTCTGGCTTCCTCCACCCTTAAAACTGTCACGGTCACGATTAGCCATTGTGCATAAGTATGTGACCTTAAACACCAGTAAATAAATAAATACAGACCTATAGCAGCGAAAGGGTTAAAACCTTCTGGCAAGAATCACATATCAAAATACATCTGAGAACACACAGTGGTGAATGTTATAAAGCATTCAGTCAAAAATTGCACCTTAACACAGGGCGCAAAACACATACAAGTGAGAAACCATTTGAGTAATATGTGTAATAAAGCATTCAGTCAGAAAACACTTACCAAAGGACAACTCAGAGCACACAAAGGTGAGAAACCATTTCAGTATAATGTATGTAATAAAGCATTTGGTTACGAATCAGCTCTCAAGACATGCCAATCCTCATAAAGGTGAAAAACCATTTGAATATAATATGTATTAAAACATTTAGTCAACTAATGTATCTCAACGTAAGTCTCATATCCCACTCAGGTTAGAAACCATCTGAATGTAATATATGTAATAAAGCATTTGGTCAAGAACCAAATCTCTATTTATTTTGCAATAAAACATTTGGTCGAAAATACATCTCTGAATGCATAAAGGTGTGAAAACATTTAAATGTATAACATCTGATATAGCATTTGGTCAAAAACCACAAGTCGAAGAGCCTGTCCAAATGCATACAGGTGAGAAGTCCTTTGAATGTAATATATGTAATAACGCATTTGGTTTTGGATCAAGTCTAAAAATACACCTGCGAACACATACAGTTGAGAAACCATTTGCATGTAGTATATGTAATAAAGCATTTGGTGAAGAATCAAATCTCCAAATTCATCTCAGAAGGCACACAGGTGAGAAACCATTGGAGTGTAATATTCAAGCATCTGGTCAAGAATGAAATCTAAAAATACATCTCGGAACACGTCTCGTGTTCATTCCGTATCTGGGTTGACCCGCGTTGTGTCTTTGGGCAAGGCACTTCATCACGGTTGCCTACACGGGGGTAGAATGACGCCATGTACTGAGGTGTACTGCACGCCGATGGTGCACATGTCTTCAACTGCTGTAACCCAGCTTGAGCAGAGCTTGAATAGAGTCAGAATGTTGACTTGACAGTTGCTCATCGATGCTCGGTAGTTCTCTTTGGGGACTCCGGCTTCCTCCACCTGTAAAACTGTCAGGGTCACGATTAGCCATCGTGCATAAGTATGTGACCTTAACCACCAATAAATAAATAATAAATATCTCGGAACACATACAGTTGAGAAACCATCTGAATAAAATAAATGTAATAAAATACTCGGTTGAGAATCACTTCTCAAAAATAATCCCAGAACGCATATAGGTGAGAAACCATTTGAATGTAATAAATTCAATAAACCATTCAGTCAAAAGTCAAATCTCAAAACATCACAGAACCCTTACAGATGAGGAAACAATTTTGATGTAATATATGTACCTCTCCCCAGGTGGAAAGCAGTTGCTATTATTTATAGGATCCTGCAAATATTTGAGATTCGATAACGATACCATACTTCTGCTACAAGGTCAATCCCGAATGAAGTCTCAAGTTTTGATTTCTTCAAATCTCTCGTACTAATTTCCATTCATTACATTTCCAGTAAAGATAGGATAATATTGACATTAGACCATTCATGTTGGCTCACTTGGCGCGTGAGGTATGTGAGCATGCTCACTAAGGTTCTATATTTAATTGAGTACCGTATTTACTCTATGTATTGGGACACTCTATGATTTGGGACACACATTTTTTTCCAGAAAACTATATTTTTTTTATGCTCCAAAGTTTGGGACATTCAGGAGATTTGTTTCCAGTTGGCCCGTCGCTAGTAGCAGACGACACTCATAAAAAAAAAATCTTGAGTAACTAAAAATTTTCATTTTTTGCTTCCAAAACATAGCTTATGATCCCTCATTGAAACGAGCGCAATGCGCTCGTTCCAATGAGGGATCATAAGCTATGTTTTGGAAGCAAAAAATGAAAATATAAAAAAAAGTTGGACGGCGATTTTCGTATATAGTGATGGAAAGCGAATCACACACAACTTTATTCAGCATCAAATCAAGACCAGGCTCTGTTCTTTCCCCATTTTCTAAGAATTGGGACACCTGTGAAAATAATTATTTTTAGCTGTCCCAATACATAGAGTAAATATGGTAATTGACAGAGGTTAATGTTAGGTAAGTAGTGAATTTTGTACAGAATATTTACCATAGTTATAGCTTTTGAAGGATTAACCTTTTACTATTCACGTTCATAAGAATAGAAACCGGTTAAGGCTAAAAAAAAATAATGTTTTGATTCTCAGGCCCTCCCTCGTTGGATTTGAACCTCCTCATTAGACATTTTTATTATGTTATGTTTTTTAAAAAATTTGTGAAAACTTGGAATGGTCATTTTTTCACATTTCTCGACATATAATTATTTAGCTGTGTTAGCACTAAATTGGTTTTTCTTGTTGCAGTTTATGGGAGAGTGCCCAGGGGCACTCTCCCATAAACTGTAACAAAGAAAATTCTGATATACTGGATCATGATTTAATTATTTATTTATTTGCTGGTGTTTAAGGTCATCATATATTTCTGCACAATGGCTAATAATGGCTGCAACACCGATATAAATTCAAGTTTAACCAATCATTTAGAACCATGTTTCCCATTTTAAAGGACTCCTACCCCAAGCATTGGTTAGTGGGGCCTATTCTAATGGATCATGATGCTTGACAGACCTATACCATTAAAGTGAACAATAAAATACAAATCCTTTTAGCTGTTGTTATGGCTCTTAGTTATAAAAGGCATACTATAATTACACTAAAATACAACCTTTTCTCTTTTTGAAGTGGAAAGACAGCAAAAAGATTTACTGAGTATACTCAACCCTTTTACACAAAAAAAAAAATTAAAAAAAGTAAAAATAAAATCCTCCCTCCCTCACTGATTTGAAAAAAAAATTGCCTGAGAATCAATTTATTTTTTTTATTTGGCCTAAGCCTTCACAAACTAAAACTATGGATAATGGGCCAAGCTGTTTCAGCAACGATTCCACAGATAATATTTATTTATTGATGTTTAAGGTGTTTTGAGTCCTGTAAGGGTCAACATAGTGTACAGTAACTTCCGTTTGATGCAATATGAAATAACTTGTTTATTAAGATTTAGTTCGAGATCTGATTTGATATCGATATCAGACACGATTCGATTTTATTATTATTTTATCCCCCTCCCCCCCTGTGCTCCAGATGTGGAACAAATTTGATACATATCACAATATGCTTTAATAAGCCGATAGTTTATTCAGAACCCTCCCCCCTCCTGTACTCCACTTTCCCAACATACTAAGCAGGTGCCGAGCTAAACTGAAATAATGGCTAGTATCTTCACAGTTTCTTCTAGTGCTGGGAGGTAATGAAATTTTTCCACTGTTTCAGATCTACCAACAAGAATCTTTTGATATTTGGTATGCGGCATTCTTAGGTGGGTGAGATTCAAGTTTGTTGAAAACAAGTCCCTGGAAATTTTGGATCAAAATCCGGAAATGAGTTTTTTTGGGTTTTTTTTATGTGTTTCGATAAATTTTAAGACGAAAATTTGGGATACGTGTGGGATTTAAAAATTTTGGACCAGAATCTGGAAATTAGTTTTTTGGTTTTTAGCTCAACTTGACAAAGTGAAGCTGAGCTATTGACATCACTTCTCGTCCGTCGGCGTACGTACGATAGTACGTACAACCACAATTTGCTTTGGCACACCTCACAGGTTGCATTTATGATCAGATCGCTTTGAAACCTGGTATGCTTGTTTAGGGTGACCTCTAGATGGGAGCTATCGATTTTCTTAATTTCCGTCAAAAAATGTTGCCGTGGCCAATGTTCTTAGAACTAAGTCAGACCTCAATATTTCCCTTTGGCATGCCCTACACACCTGCTTGTGTGGGGTGACATCTATAAGGGAGCTGTAGGTTTTCTTCCATTTCTGTCAAAAAATGTTGCCACGACCATCGTTCTTAGAACTTAGTTTAGTCAGACCTCAATATTTCCCTTTGGTACACACTACAGGGCACATTTATGATCGGATCACTTTGAAACTTGGTATGTGTGTTTGGAGTGACCTCTAGATGTGATGTCATTTCCATAAAAAGTTATTGTTGTTGTCACCAGCCTTTGAACTTACTGCATTTGTTCATCAACTTATCCCTTTTGCACTCTCTGCAGGGTATATTTATGAATTTCCATAAAAAAAAAACATTGCCACAAAGCAATGACCTTCTACTCAGTGCATTTGAGCATTACCATCTTCCTTTGGCATGCCTCAGAGGGCACATTCATTATTAGGTTGTTTTGAAACTCTGTATGCTTATGCAGGGTGACAAATATAGGAGCTATTGATTTTCTTTTCATTGCCATCAAAAACTGTTGCTGTTAGCAACAATCTTTGAATTTATTGCATTTGTGCATCAACTTTCTTTGACATGGCCTACAGGCCACATTTATCAAAGGATTGCTTTTGAACTTAGTGTGCGCATTTGGCAAGAACTTTGGATAAGAGCTGTTGATTAGCATTCATTTCTGTGAAAAAAGTTGCCAATAACCTCTGAACATACTGCATTTGTGTTTCAACATTCTTCCTTTAGCCAGTCTTACAGTTTACATTTAAAATTGCATGGATTACTCTCACAATGCTGTTGAAATTTCATCAAATAACATTGGTACCAATGATCTTCAATTTTGCCATTTCATTTCTAACTTACCAAGTTCAAGTTTGTCAAGTTGAGCTACAGTGTCATTGACCCTTTCATTTGGTGGAAAGTATATGTTGATAGAAGGAAGCTCCCTTTCGATTTGTGTCACTGTCTGATTTGTCATTCCAGAGTTATACTACGCTGCAAGCGACGATTACATGAATCGCCCAGGTCCGAGTTAAGAGAAAAGATTTAAACCTGTCCGATATTACGCCGACTGAGTTAGCAATAATTAAATCCAGTGAGGCATTTCAAGAGAAAAGGATTAGCTCATGTCGCGTAATCTCGGAGATAATTGTGTAAAGGATTAGCGGTAATTAACTTCTGTACATCAACTCCACCTCAAAAAAAAACAGTCTTATAGACACGTGCACATTTTATTCTGACAATTTCTGTCGACAGTGTTACCTTGAAAATAACATTAAGGGCCTATATAAGTAATGAAATTTTGTTTATTTTGAAAATTCTCACCTCTGATATTCCTTCAATTCAAATTAAATATACACAAAATGTACATCCAAATGAAGGTTGGGGTGTATAGAACACGAAACACATGTGTAATCAACTCATAGAGTCGATTGTAGGCACCACTGGTTCCTGGAAGTCTGCTGCCGTATTCGCACCAGAAGTGATAATTTAATAATATTCTCAAAAATATCGGGAACACAATGTCCCAGGGTAAATTGAAACGTCTCGGACTCCAATGGGCCAACCCCCCCCCCCCCCCTCCACCCATCCATCTATTCCTTTCATAAGACCAACCTGCTTCAAATTTCTTCAACACAAGCCGTGTTCTTTGGAGGAAGATGGGGGTGTGGGGGGGGGGGGGTGGGGGGGAGGGGGGGGGGTCCGAGTTCTCCAAGGAGCCAATTCTCAGAAATGGTGTGCAATGGGATGGGGTCTTTATTTAAACAGAAAATTTCTTCATGCTCTTTAAATGTGCCGATTGAAAACAATATAACGTTGTGTTAACAGACATCCGATTGAAAAGTGGATTTTGCCATATATATTATTAATTATTATTACTGCCAAACATTCTTTGTAGACTTGTGTGAACAGTCGAACTGATTTTAAGGTGGATTTTTTACTCATCCCGCTGCAGCTGCAGGCTGCAATGGAAAAATCAGTGAATCACTGTGTGATCGAAATCGGCCGTGATATTGGCAGATTTCCCGAAAACCACTGTGGTCAGAATTCAGTTGCGTTTGAAACCATTATCCCGTTATGGCCAGTGTATTGAACGAAAATAAAATGGACTTGTTGGTACGATCGTTTTCGTGCATATAACGCGTGCGGTAATTTTTATTTTTTCTAAAATTGAATGCACATCTCTTCGTCACAATGAGACATCACCAGTTTGAATCAACATACGTTTAAATAGGCTTAGCCTGTTCGCCAAACCCCATTTCAACGCACGTTTTTGCAGTAGCGCAATTGATAACCAGTTAATTATATTACCAAGAAGGAAATAATCCGTTTCACACTGAATCACCATTGCAACAGTGATTTACCAAGAAGGAGATACTCTTTTCCACATCTAAACACCGTTTGCACACGGTGTTTAATTTGGTCAAATTACACCGTGTGACACGGTGTTGGCCGGTGATTTTCAGAAAATCGTCTACCGTGTCGGGTGTTTGAGACAGGATACACTTGGCACGTACTGTATATGATAAGAAACATGGACTGTTGTATGGGGCGAAATGTAAAGGTCCGGATGAGTGAGAACGTTTTTTATTTTATTTCGAAATGCCACGTGTGAGTGAATATAAGTTCAAAACGTTTATTTCTTTCATTTTGTTGTGTTGAATAAGTCTAAATAATTGAGTATTTGAATCTTCGTTCTGCTCTTTTTAATTGTACCGGTAGTACTCCTTGATTGAAAACTTTTCCCAAGAATGAAAATTATCAATTTACCCCAAACAGCATGTAGCGGTCGATCGATTGAGACTGAGAAAAAATGGCAACTATTGTTTGGAAACTCGCATTCAGTGGCATAATTGGCACAAAATGGATTTGTTGGGGAGGGGGGGGGGGGGGGGGCATTGGGGAATCTTTGCACGGCGATGGGTGATGGCCACTGCAAAATGTGTTACGTGGGAAATTTATGCACTTAGGCCTAGTGTAATGCAGGGGAGCGCGTAGGGGGGGGGGGGGGAGATGCTGGATTGGCAGTCATTCAACATAAATAGGCATATTTATAGGGTGGCGGAGGTAAGGGTGGAACAGTATCATGCCATATTTCGAAGGGCTCTGGGCCACTAACGTTGATTTTATTTTCTCGGTTATTGTTTCTCAGCCTATCCAATTCATTTTTTTTTTGGAATGCAATCTCCGAACAGAATAGATTACTCTCTCTGCGAAAAACGCCTATAGAAATATATAAATTTATATTAAATAAGGTTGTGCTTATTTAATATTAATTTATATGTATACATGTAATCTTCTTTTCACAATTATGGGGAAATCGAGTGTTTATTTTGAAATTGTTGTTTAAATGGGTAATAATAAATTGTGAAGCATTTCGCAACGAGTTAAAAATGGTTGGCGTAACTTGATTTAGTTTTAATATTTTCATAATTTCTTTTTGCAACTTGAGGGAAAAGTTGTTATAATCTGCTGTCAATAATTGTGAAGCTTAATCTTTTTCACAGTACTGTCCGAGAAACCAATCAAGTCGATAATCCATTTGTCTCGTTCCGTCCGAGTTTTTTTTGTCGGACACAGATCACAGACATACTCTCCGACAATCGCCGGCAATTTGTGAGTGATCTTGAGACACAGTTCCTCGGACCTGGGAGATTCATGTAATCATCGCTTGCAGCGTAGTGTATGGGATTGTCATCAGTATCCATCTGACTGTACCTTTCATTGTTTGCACACTATTTCTCTTCTGTTATTTCTGGTACTGATTACCAAATTATTTTATTATATAAACTACATAAAAGTTCAGATGTTGAACAATGTATCCAATACATTTACCATTTTTTCTTGAAGTTATGATCTCTATAGACATGAGATATATACATGAAATTCAAATAATTTATTTCCAAATTAATGAACACACTATGTTGTTGGTTATGATTATTGTACAAGGATTTAAAAAAAACCTGATAAGTACATATGTATGCTCATATTGTGTGCTTCCTTGTAATTAATAATGGGCGTATCATGCGCTCATGGCACAGCTGTTTATTTTCTGTGATTTCCACCCTTTTTATTTAACACATTACAGGAATGACAGTATTCAAGATTGTGCAGTTAAATAACCATGTGTGTCGTGACTGACGGTTATCTCACATTCTGGTTGGTCGGTGTTTTTAACCTTTTCACTGCTATAGGTCCGTACTGAGTACGGACCCTAATTTTGATATCTAGTGCTGTAAGTCCGCATGCAAATACCGCATACAGAGAATGGATACAACAGCACACTATTATTCTCAAACATAAAAAAACCTGGCACCACAGACCATTATATATTTTTTATTGTTTTGTCGTTCTGTGGCACAGAACGACAAAACACAAAAAATATCTAACGTCCTTTGGGGCACAGTTTGGACTTCTTGTTCAGCTATTAGTGAGGGTTTTCTTTCTGGTGTTCTAAAAATTCAAATATAAATCGAAAAAAAAATAAGTTGCCTTTCTTGATACCATTCAAAGGTTAATGTGACTCAAAAATGTTAGTCAAATGGGAAATAAATACAAGTGATATAGCGGGGGAGGAATTCGCTAGAATTGTGCACTTGGTGATACCTTCCTGAAATTTGGCATGATGTAAGGGTAGGCATCAGAGATTTCAAAATCGATCGGCTACAAGTTGGCACCATCCTCTAGCCACCACTAGCAGCGAAATCCAAAATGGCCGCCAAGCGGATCGAAAAAAAGCTATTTTCGCCGATCGCACAACTGAAGCTCCAAACCTAACACCATACATGTGCTGTAATTGATGTGAATGATGGAGTGAAGCCCTTGGAACAAGTTGGGGGGAAGATTAATGGATAAGGGGATCAGAATTTCCGTCGATGTGTGCGTCTGTGTGTCTGACTGTCAGTATGATCGTCCGTCCGTAGATAAATTAGTGTTGAATGTTTCTCGGGAATGCAATGGTCAAATGAACATGGTATGAGAGATTCCTGTCAACACATGAACAAGGGTACTCGATAGTATGCAGCAGTGGGGATACTTGGACATTTGATAATCCAATTAAAGTGACAGTCTATTCTCAACTTCCGGCATTTTCGATAGATTTATTTTCTAAGAAAATAAAACTATCAAATTTCTAGAGGAGTTCTGGTTCAATCTCAACACCATAGCGACACGTCTGCCAGCAAGGGCAGTGCTGGAATGAACTCGGGATGCATTAGTTCCCGTTGTTAATTATACAATGTTATCTTGCCAGTATAGAACATTGGCAAAATGGGACTAGAAGGGGTGAGTGTATGTTTGCAGTCATTCGAGGTACAGGAATATTTTTTGACTACAAGTAGTATTCTTCATTTTCGGCCAGTTAAGATGTGGTGTGTTCCAAGTCAGGATTAATGTTGCCGACACTTAATGCCCATCCCTCATGGTATGCTACTTTACCAGGGATATAGAGATATAGCCACCACTGGGAGCCAAAACATGACCTTTGATGTCGATGAGTGGTCGAAATGTTTTAGCGAATAACTTATCGAAATATAATCCGGTATGGCAATTTGATACCTTACGTTAGATTTATTAGATCAACTCAGGTATGGATTCATTGAGACATGAGTGCGCTACAAGATGAAGGATTTCCAAGTTGATTTGCTATGGAGTAGGAACTGACTAGTCACATGTGGCCTATGGCCAGAGAAAGACAAGGATACCATAGATGAACACACGGGTGAACGAAGGTATCAACTGTTGTACAGAGGCAAAATAGTTGGGGATATTGTATCATGCTATGCATGAATTAACACCGTCTTGTGCAGTAAATAACAGACTATTTTCCGAAATCTAAAACTGTATTCCTATACCCCGGACAATGTAGCAAGCCACATGGGATGAACATTTGTTAGCAAAATCAACTCAACTAGAAACATGACATGTGTTAACTGGCCGAAAATGGAAAAAAAAATACCAGAATAGGAGATGACTGGTCCTAACATGACAGTATACTACTCAATATTGTTACAACAGCCACCTTCACACTTACACAAAGGTGTGCACCTTAATCCAGCTTTCAAGCATTTGCAATTGCCCTTGCAGGCCTTGGCACAACTACAGTGGAGCATCAGTGCACATGCAGCACTTGCGTCTCCTAGGTGAGTCCAAAATGGGACCAGAATATTGAGACGTGGATTCCACTCCCATCCGTACTGTGATGGGTCTGGCACACATAAGTGTTTCTGCAGAGCACGATGCCAAATGAAAGATGACACAAGAATTACCCTTTTTACATGTTGATACAGAGCTGCTTTGGTGGGCGGGATGTTTTCCATAGACTTAAGGCCATGTGTGAACATATGCCGTCTCGCATCATTGACACGTGTACTGACACAACTGTTACTGTACATCTGTATGGTGAGTTTTTCGATATGCTGCATATGAGGGGAATCCTCTGAAAAGACTTGCGGATTCTCAGTCAATTCTATCATCATTTCAGTTGATGCGGGAAAATTCATCCATGCATTCCATCCTGTCTTCTTCCCAATGCCGAGCATGCTGGATGTTACATCACAACCTGTGAAGGCGTGGAAGAAAGTCAGGGCCTTACAGTAATCAGGTCCAAGTTGTGAAGCTATCTCATGAATTGGCATATCTTTATATGCCTTTCCAATTCCAAACCCAATCCACAGCTCACTGAGTCCAAGGTCACGGAATGTTGCGAAATGGTGCAAAGACAGAATGACGACATCAGAATCAACCGTGCGAAGAAAAGCTATTTTGTGACCTTGTGAGACTGCATGGTTGAGATGAAGCATCATGCGCGTGTCTGCTTCCTCGTGGTTCGATGGAGATATGTCACATAAGCTAACATCCTTATTGCATAGTACATATTCTCCTGATGTCGTTAACAACTGGTACTCGGATGTTGATGTTAATTTCAGCAGTTCAGCAGACAGGAACTTGAAAAATTCGTCTTTATTCTCACTAACTTTCAAGAATGCCTGCCAATTCTTCCCTTTAGGTAAAGGGACGTTCTCGGACACCCGTATCAACCTAACTGCTGTCTCACCGAGGCGTTTTGCTCGCGTCTGATTCTTCAAACTGCCTTCGGGGTAACAGTCATAGATCGCATCAACCCTTGTGGTGTTCGTGTTAATCAGAGATTCGATGTATGGCAATAATTGCAATCGAGCATATTCTCCAAACAGATCCGCTTTCTGTGGTTTGATTACATGGACTACAGCAGGCATATCCAAGATGACAACTGAAGCTTGTCTAGCTGCTGAATTCTTCCCTTGTGCAGGAATAGCTGGTAAACAATTGAGAATTTGAGATTTTGTCCCACTCCGTAGCTTACCTCTATCGGATAATGCTGGCGGATCACGTGCATTCTCGTGCATGAAAAACTCATCCATGTTTGAATCAGGCCGGGCTTGCAGTGAAACGAACATCTGGGTAACTATTGCGGCAGTTGCTTTACTTGACATGAGTTTGTCTCGGCCTTTGTCCAGGTTGGCTGGGGGTGGGTTAAGGAAGGTATATATATTTGCCTTGGGAATAACATCATTCAGGGGTACGGTGCATTCCACAAGCCTTTCCTTCAAGAAAGTGGAATATAAATGCTTGCCCCTTTCGGGTAATGACCGTAAACTCTTACTAACTTCGGGGTCCATATATTCACCAGTATCTAATGTCACCAGCTGACCACTAGTTTCATCATAAGGGTTGATAATGAGTCCCTGATTCACCAGATCGAGGAGAGATTTCAATTGATTCAGAAATTTTTTCTGCTCTGATACCGAACTTTCCGGGTGTTCCGTGTTATCTGATGATGTTGTGTGGAAACTTGCATATTCATACTCATCTATAACACGCAGAACTTCTGACCTTGAAAGCTCAATAACGACTTTCTCTTCAGCCTGGCCATAGAGACCTTTTGGACCACTGTCTTCTTTGAGTAGTTGGATACTATGTTCTTGGCTCTGATCTAAACCCATCATACTGAACTTCCTCTCACTACGCTGGACCACAAAATGGCCTTCCATGAATTTGTTGTGGATTGAAGGATGCCGCCTGGGTAGCTGAGACATGTCTCTCAGAAATACGGGGACCCACCGACAATAATTTGTATGTCCTAGGGCAAAAAAGTAACTGCACAACTCATCGATAGAACACAGTGTACCAGGCCAGTTACCGATTCGTTGGTTCCGAACGAATTGACAGCTTGTCAAGAGAAAGTTCCGAACGATTTCACCCCAATAGCGCGCAGTTGGAGATTGTGAAAGAATCCTCTGTTCCCACATTTCAAATGACTCATGGGGCCCAGTCTGCTGACAGTAAATCTCATAAGCATTCTTTCTGAGGATCTCAACCCAAGCTAGAGTGAGAAGATATGCCTGTCGCGTCCTCTTGACATGTTTCCCACCAAGTAGGGATGATGCTACACCGGGTGTGAATATCTTTGCGAGGTGAAACATTCGCTCCCAACCAGAACCACCCATAAGCTTACCACCAGCTTCTTGGGTGCACATTTCAAGATGCAGGAATCCAATCATACACACCATTCGATCCTCACCTATCTCCTCTGGGAACAGCCATTGACATTTTTTCTGCCTGGCATACAACGGACAGTCACCTTCAATGACAGGTATCTGGCCGGGGTTTACGAAAGCAGTAGCTTCCCTGACCACATACATAGCATGCTTCTGCATACTGAGTGAGTCCGCTTTCTGCTCACTGAAAACAGGGAATACCCCAATAACTGCACGAGGTTTGACATTGTCTTGATCTTCATGTTTTGAAAAGAAGCCTGAAAAGGTCACAGGGACTTCATCAAGCTGCCAGCTGCCATCAACCTTCCCTTTATTGCTGATCTGTGACACATGAGACAACCAGGCATTCTCTCCCACGTTCAAATCTGCATATTCATTGGGCCGTACATTACATTCATCTGGAGATTCAAGCCTGATGTCCCCACCAAAGTCTTCAACGAAAGGAACAAATGCATAGTCGTCTGGGAGTTCAATTTGTGTGTCTTCTGGAACATCTAAACTCAGTGGTGGGGGATCAGTACCCACATTGTCCCTGCTCAGTTGACCAATGAGTGTGATGGACGTACCATGCATATCAGATCTACCAGATACATCAATGTTATCAGTGGTTCCTATCGAGAAAACATTACGTTTGCAGTTAGCTGGGACTACAACACCTTCGTTCTTGAACCGCAGTGAAACAGCTCTCGCGAAACTCCTGCGAACATCCATTACGCGATCATAAGAGACAGAGAGTCCCATTTGATGAAAATCTCTGATAAGATTTTTCATACGATCATGGGCATGCAACTTCAAACCCACATAAAGAGGCATTGGAGTTTCTCTGTCACGTCTCTGGTGAACATTTTGTGCATGTTCGGAGCGTTTCGCTGAATTGCTGATCAACATCTGTGAAATAGTACAAGCCACTCGAGTCTTGGCATTAACAGTCTCATCATCGCCTAAGTTCTGTATACTACATGTGCCCTCAAGTAGAACTCTAAGAAGAGTCAGGAGTGAGTTGGGTACAGGCTCGCTCAAGCAATAAGATGAAAATGATCCCGTGAAAGGAGCTTGAGATATGAGTATGTGTTTACGCAGAAGAAGACCCACATCAACTATCTTTTTTGCCTCTTCCTCAGACACTATACGAGTTGAAGATTCGGACAACAAGGAGCCAACTCGAAACCTACTTGAAATAAACACATCTCTACCCTGTGTGAAGGCGTCCCAGCCATCGCCCAATTTCTGCAACAAATGTTCTTTGAATCGAGTGGAATGTATTTCTTCACTAAGCCAATCAGAACCGACTTGCTTCAACCTCCGACTGTACAGATTCTTGAGATCGACAAGCTTCATCGCGGAATCGTTGTGTTCAACAAATGTTATGAGCTCTGCCATAACGAGAGGGTCATAGGGCAGGCCTGACGCGGAATGTTCGGCGTTCTTCGACTTTTTAGATTTAGCCGCTCGTGCTTCATTGGCAAGCTTACAATAACAGGTTTTGTGATAGTAAAGATCACTAGCAGCGGAATCAAATGCTGCATTGACCCGAGAAAAAACAACCCAGTTCTCGGCTTCCTTTGCCATAATTTTGAGTTTATTGTTATCAGACATTGATCTGCAAATAGGCTCACTGCTGTCACCTTCGCGTTTGTGACAATAAACACACTGGGGCAGTTTCCTGTCACAGCCAGATTCAAAACTTGTCCGTGTTCTTTTAGGACTCAGCGTGGAGCAGGATGCCACTGCCTCATTTCGCTCTCGCTTGTGTAGCACGCGCTGTACGATGTGAGTCCGAATACTGTCACGGCATGTCTTATGATATATTGCCTTATTCGTCAACAGTGACATCGACATACACTCATCACTCTCTCTCATCAAACAATCAATGGTCAAATTATATGGAAGCTCAACGCCATTATCTAGGAAGCGCGTTATGTCTTCCTCAATAGCTTTATAGGCGTCATGAAAACGAGATTCTCTATACGGACGCATCAATTTCTTGGAACTGTCTTGCTGGCAAAAGCAACAACGTTCCCAGTCAGTACTAGTCCGTACACGAAGAGGATTCTCACTCATTCTGTGAATGATTTTTGTGAACAATCGCGTTCTCGAATTAATTTCGACAGACAAATCAGAATTGCTTGCGGAATTACGCCAAACAAGAGATTGTATGGCAAAGAGACTGCTTCATAAAGAGCGTTGTTTCTCCGGGATCAGCGTCATTCAGGTTTGCCTGAATGACGCTGATCCCGGAGAAACAACGCTCTTTTCAAGTTCCAAGAAATTGATGCGTCCGTATAGAGAATCTCGTTTTATTCTACATCATCTCCCACGTCTGTTTCCAACACGTGCGTGGATCAGAGTTCACTTTCGCGCCCTTACAATCGGATGTATAGTCGGTAGACCGTCGAAAAGGAGGTTCCCTTCAGCCGCTGGCGGCCATTTTGGATTGTGCCGCTACTGGTCGCCACCGGTCGGTGTCAACTTGTAGCCGATCGTTTTTGAGAACCTCATAGCCTACACTAACAGTGTGCCAAATTTCAAGAAGGTATCACCAAGTGCACAATTCACCTGTATGTGACGAATTCCTCCCCCGCTAATAAGACACTTGGACGAGACATCCTTTTTCTGTGGGTAGCTGGGGGTCCTGGATGAGATTATTACATTATGTTCAAATATGTACTAACAACTTTAAAATTACAAATAAGTCTTAAGTCCCCGATGTTTTCAGTTCTTTTCCCTTTAACCCCATTTCAGTCAAAAAACTTTACTGCACAGGATATTATCAATTCGTGAATTAGCGAAGGGGTTAAATAACCCCCCAACACTATCCTGCATTAGATAGATTTATTTATGAGACCCATTGATTATTGCCATAATGTAAGGTCAGTACAACATAATATTTGCCAAGCTGAGCTAATTTCATCGCCCTCCGCCCATCGTCCGTCCGCACCATGTTTTGGACTTCTCTAAAGCCACTGGGCCAATTAAAGTGGAAGATTGTGTGAGTGATGGTCCCGAAGGGGGCATTGCATTTTTGTTCAACTCAACATGCCTAGCCCTATAGGGAGGGAGTGAGGGAAAATGCTCCAAAATATAATAAAAATCTTCTCATGAACCAGTGTGTACAATGACCTGATATTTGTTATGGGTCTTCTTTTTGAGGTGTAAACTCAAGTTTGTTCAAACAAAGTTTGTGAAGCAATATTTGGCTTTGTAATGGGAGGGGTAAGATTTTTGGCCCCGCCCAATATTTCCATTTTCTGAACCGATAGTCCGGTTTGAACCAAATTGGTATCTGGTATTATTGGGTCATAAGTACTTGACGAATGCAGCAACTAAAAATCCTGCATCCCCATGGAAACCCTAGGAGCTAAAAATAGAAATATTTTCAAACGCCCATATTTCCCAAACCACACAGAACAGAAAGCTGTTATTTGGTATGAAGCATCCTTAGGAGCCGTAGAATTGAATAGTAAAAAAAATGCCATAGGTTATGTTGGAGTATTCTGCAATAGGCATCGAAAAAATGCTGAGTCAGCATATTTGCGAAAATTTTTAAAAATCTTTTCTCCAGAACCAGTCATCAGAATCTTTTGATATTTGGTACACAGCATTCATAGGGGTGTCAGATACAAGTTTGTTAAAATAAAGCCCATTGAATCATATTTGGGCTCAATACAGGAGCCCAAATTTTTAACTTTGGGAAATATGGGGAGCATTCTTTAAAAATCTTCTTCAGAACCACCAGTCAGAATCTTTTAATGTTTGTTATACATCATTGTTATGACGGTCACATTCAAGATTGTTGAAACCAAGTACCTAGCTTAACAAAGTTGTAACTTTGTTCAATATGGGGGGATAATTTTAAAAATCTTGAAAATCTTCTTCTTCAGATCCATCAGTCGGAATGCTTTCAAATTTGGTATGCAACATCGCTAGGGGGGGCTTAGATTCAAGTTTGTTCAAATCAGATCCCTTGGTATATATTTGGGCTCGCTATGGTAGCCCAAATTTTTACTTAATGCGATATGAGGAAATTTCTTCAAAAATCATCAGATCCACTTGTCAGAATGCTTTCATATTTGGAATACAACATCTTAAGGGGGAGACGAGAGGGGAGGGGGGCAGATTCAAGTTTGTTCAAATCGGATCCATAGGTTAATATTTGAGCTTGCTATGGTAGCCCAAATTTTAACTTAGTGCAATATGAAGAAATTTCTTTAAAATTTCTCTTCTTCAGATCCAACAGTCAGAATGCTTTTATATTTCGTATTCAACATCTCTAGGGAAGTCGGATTCAACTGTGTTCAGATCAAGAGTCTGAGTTAATATTTGGGCTCCCGTTGGGAGCCGGAATTGGCCATGTAGCTAAAAAATTAAGAATGTTGTATTCAGTACCCTCTAGAGGTGTGTTAACCAAGATAATCCACATAGGTTGTGTCAAGTGGCTTCATAGGGGAGCTCTACATTTTACATTATGATCAACTGAAGAAAAGACATGATGCCCGGATTATTTTTGTCACTCCTGAGGGACTCAAGGATTGACAGTGTATCCTATGGAGATGGATTGCTTAATGTAGACTCATTCTGGGACTCTTTTTATATTGTGTTCTGTTCAAGATGAGCGCTTCAGACCCTATGGGGGCCTCTTGTTTTCTTCTCAAATCCAGAAAAAGTTGTCAGATATGTCAGTTGGATGAGGAAAACAATACTTACTCGTCAATGAACGTGTTTTCAAATAATGTTGTTTTATTATTTATATTTTCATTTTATTTCTGTTTACTTTCTCAGGCAAGACAACTTGTGAATAAAAGTCCTAGAATATAAATATCGATCCCTTTGTTCCCAATATCAAAAGTTCTGATATAATTTTTGTACGCCCACTTGATATTTATTTATTATTTATTGGTGTTTAAGGTCACATATTTCTGCACCATGGCTAACCATAACCGTGACAGTTTTACCGGCGGAGGAAGCTGGAGTACCCAGAGAGAACCACCGAGCAACGGCGAGCAACTCTCAGCTCCCAAACATACCAACTCCACACAAGCAGGGTTAGCATTGGTTGAAGACAGGTGCACCATCGACGTGCAGTATGCCTTAGTATACAGCGTCACCGTGCCCCCACATGGGCAATGGCGGGTGAAGTGTCTTGCCCAAGGACACAACGCAGTTGCCGCATGTGCGATTCAAACCGAGGACGTCTCGGCTTGCAGCCTGCACCTCTACCAACTGAGCCACTGCGCCCCCGCCATCTTGATAAAAATAGAGTATTATGTGATTGGACTGTCTGTCCATCTGTTCATTTGTCTGACCATCGATATATCGTCGCCTGAGTGCTAGAATGTTCTATGTCCCCTATGGGACATAGAACATTCTAGCACTCGGGCGACGATATCTGTCCATAAACTTTTCCATTTGGATTTATAGATATGCACCAAACTTGCTATGTGCCACAATTTAAAATGAAGGTTAAGTTCGAATCGGGCCGATGATTCTTACAAGAGTTATGGACTTTTCAACTTGGAGCACATTTCCATGAACATTTTCGACATATCCTCATCTTCAAAGGATATTTTATTTAATGCTCAGGCATCAATTCACGCTGAAAAATTAAGTCATATTCCCCTGTCGGTCGGCAAAACGAAATATCAAAATGATATTTAGAAATCGATATTTCATCGTAGGTTCGGATGACGAATCACATGTACTTTAAACGAGTCAGCACATCAGTAATGAATTCCAGAGTCCCAAATACAAACGAATTCGAATAATTGATAGTGACAGTGACTAAATCAATTCATTAAATCAGCGGTTTCAAAGTTTGACTTTCTCATTCACCTTCCAGCGAAAAGCCGAAATCACTTTCAAATTTCTTCAGTTCAACTTCACACGTCTTCAGTGCATTGAGTTCAAAAAAAATAAAATGACGTGTCTTGTTATTGAAAATAAGAAAGTGGTGTTTTTTGTTATTGTTCTATTTCTTCGAAACACATTGCGATTATTTCAATTCGCCAGCCTTGGTAAATCATAAAGTTAGGGGAGAAATAAGATGGGACTACTTTTTGTGCGGATATTCACACATTCCAATGGTTGGAGTTTGGTTGTTGTAATTTTTGTATGGACGCCGGTTCGGCACATAAATTTTGCGCCTTAATGGCAAATAAAGGCCACAAATTGGAGAGTTTGTAGTCGTAGAGCATTAAATAAAAAGAAAATTCACGAAAATTTGATGAATACCGAAAATATCTCGTGAGTGGCTACAAGAAATATGAGGATCTTCACGAGCGACGCAGTCGCGAGTGAAGATCCTCATATTTCTTGTAGCCACTCACGAGATATTTTCGGTATTCATCAAATTTTCGTGAATATCCTCGATATCTTTGCAGCAAAATTGATTCACCACTTCATTGTCTCAATTGATAATATCCTGTCAACATACCGGGGGGGTACCTACCAGATGCTGCCAAACAGTCCTTACTTATCTGTACTGTGAGTACAACCGACAGTAGAAGGCCTTTCTTTTGAACACAAAATCTCAAGTACCATTCTCTCTTTAAAATGTCCACATCGAAATAATAGTAGGGCTGTCATTATTAATCGATTGTCGCTCGGTCACACCAAAATCGATTAGTATTTTTCATTGTCGAAGAATCTGTAAATTTTACCTCATTTTAGAATTTAATAATTAAAAAAAAATTGATGAAAAACTAAAATTGTTTCTAAGGGTAAAAAGTCAAGAACGTCGACAAAGTTCGCAACTGCTGATTGGTCTTGATTATTACACTGACGGTTCAAAAGTTCAGAAACTCAAGGCCAAATAAAAAAATCAATTGATTCTCAGGCAATTTTTTTTTTCAAATCAGTGAGGGAGAGAGGATTTTATTTTTATTTTTTTTTTTTTTTCGTGTAAAGGGTTGAGTGTACTCAGTAAATCTTTTTGCTGTCTTTCCACTTGAAAAGGAGAAAAGGTTGTATTTTAGTGTAATTATAGTATACCTTTTATAACTAACTGCCATAACAACAGCTACGGATTTGTATTTTATTCTTTTTAATGGTATCGAACTGTCAAGCATCATGATCTATTTAAATAGGCCGCAGTAACCAATGCTTGGAGTAGGAGTCCTTTAAAATGAAAAACATGGCTCTAAATGATTGGTTAAAGTTGAGTTTATATCGGCCTTGCGGCCATTATTAGCCATTGTGCAGAAATATATGACCTTAAACACCAGCAAATGAATAAATAATTAAATCATGATCCAGTATATCAGAATTTGCCTTGTTACAGTTTATGGGAGAGTGCTGGGCACTCGCCCATAAACTGCAACAAGAAAAACCAATTTACTGCAAACACAGCTAAATAATTATATGTCGAGAAATGTGAAAAAAACCATTCCAAGTTTTCACAAATTCTTTAAACATGACATAATAAAAATGTCTAATGAGGAGGTTCAGATCCAACGAGTAAGGGCCTGAGAATCAAAACATTATTTTTTTTAGCCCAAAGCTTTGGATGTACCTAAAAGAGGATCGTCTTCCTTGTTTACTTGAGGTAGGTCAACTGACTTGAACTTTAGTTTAACGACTTCAAAGAGAGGGAAGGGGGGGTCTTTCAGGTACGATTAATCAATTATTATCGATTGTTTGTGATGATTAATCAATTTCTAAATTAAAAATTTCTTAACAGCCCTAAATAATAGAGCTGAAAAAATACATTGAAAAGATGTTATCTGCTTAAATTATGTATTTTTATCTGATAACCATAGAGTATAACACCCGTTGTATATACTTGAAGTATATACAACGGGTGTTGTATATAATTATAATTTATGCGAACGGCCTTTGACCTCGTTCGATTCCATTTTCATTCATTCATAAACTTCGTAATGCAAGTTTGAATTCTACGTTGAAGGAGCAAGTGAAATTTAATCGAAATATATATGACATATTTTCTATAAGTATAAACGTGTAAATTTTCAGTTTAGTTTGCTGTAATAAAGAAATAATTACAACCTACTTCGTTCAAAACCTTACTAGACTGTCAGTAATGTGTAATGCGCTATTTATAGCTACGTCTACGTCCACGATCAAAGTACTGCTCCAATTACCCGTTTGTCTGCCACGTGAAAAAAACGTTTCGTACGAATTGTAAACAAAAACAAAAGTGGACCATAATTAATGGAAATTGGAAACTTCTCGATTGAATACACATTATCATCGTCGCCAGGTAGAGCTGAAAAAACATGAATAATAGATCAACTGCAACCAGTGGCTATGACTGTACAGCAACAACCAAAAGATCGCGTTTGCTTTGTCTCATTTTCTACCGAGGCCCGTGGGAATGAGCATAAAAGTGAATATAAGCCTCAACTTGTGAAACTGCTGTTTTTTATCAGATAAAAACAAAAAACATATAGTGTTTTTTTATATCTGTTTATACAACTCGTTGAAATATAGTTAATATTTTCTCGGCAGAGCCTCGAAAATATTAACTATATTTCAACTTGTTGTATAAACCAGATATAAAAAAATACTGTATGTATATTTTCTATATATTATCATTTACCACTATCTCTTTGTTGTTATAGCACTCTGTATTTTTGTAAAAAAAATGGTTTTTATATCTGAATATAAAAAAAATATTTATGAACATGAAACGCTTGCAGTGGAGCCCACTTAATTGGATACCATGTTAATTGAATATAATTTCCCACCACAAAACCATTTACCATGCCTCCAATACAAATTTCACCTGTTTATTAGCTCGCCTGACTTTCAGTCAGGGGAGCTATAGTGATCACTCACCATCTGTCTTCACTGTCCGTTGTGCGTGGACATGGTGTTTGCGTCTTCTCCTCCCAAATTGTTGAACCAATTTAATTGATATTTGAGATAATAGTTTGTTATGACATCTTGTTATGATTTTGTTCAAATGAAGTTTGCCTTGCCTGTCGGTAGGGCCATGCCCACAAAGTGTGCTTAAATCGTAAAAAATCTTCTTCTCATGAACCACCAGTAGCAGAGACTTGATATCTGGTGTGCAGCTTCCTTTTGAGGTGTAGACTCAGATTTGTTCAAGAGAAGTTTGACGAGCAATATTTGCCTTTGTTCTGGGAGGGGTAAGAATTTTCGCCAAGCCCAAAATTTCTATTTTCCAAACCAAGAGGCTGATTTTGAACCAAATTTGATATGAGGGCTTATTGGGCCATAAGTACTTAATTTATGCACAAAAAAATTTTTCCCATCACCCCATGGGTACTGCCAGCTAAAAATAGAAAAAAATTAAAACGCCCATTTCGCCAAAACTACACGGCAGTGAGAATTCTTATTTAATGTGAAGCTTTCTTAGGACCAACAAAATGGAATGGGCCCAAAAAATTGCTATCAGTTTTGTCATGGTGTACTTTTTTGGGACTTTGAAAAAGTGCCGAGTCAGTATTTTTCAACACCGTGGGTAACGGAAAAGACATTTAAGACTACTCTTCTCCCAAACCACTGCTCCAAAAGCTTTCAAATTTCACATATAACATCTTTGGAAGATTGCTTCACATGTTGTTTGAAATCAATTCCCTGATCCATATTTGTGCTCTCTATGGGAGACCAAACATTTAAATTTGTGCAGTGTGAGGAATATCCTTTAAAAATCTTCTTCAGATCTACCAATCAGAATATTTTTATATTTGGTATGCAAAATGCTTGGGGGGGGGGGGGGGGGGGAGGGGGGGGGAATTCAAATTTTTTCAAGCCAAGTCCCTGGGTTCATATTTGGGCTCACTGTGGGAGCCTGAATTATAACATTTCAGAATGAGGAACTTTCTTTAAAAATCTTCTTCTTCAGACACAGGAGTAAGAATGTTTTGATATTTGGTATGCAGCATCGTTAGGGGGGTAAGATTCAAGTTTCTTCACGCCTTGTCAGTATGTTGATATTTTGGCTGTCTGTGGGAGCCTGAATTATAACTTAGCTCAATGTGAGGAATATTCTTAAAAAATCGTCTTCTTCACATCCATCAGTCCGAATCTTTTAATATTTGGTATATATTATCCCACTGGAGATGAGATTTAAGTTTGTTCAAGCCAAGCCCCTGGGTTCATATTTAGGCTCCCTGGGAGATCCCGAATTATTACTTAGTTCAATATGAAGAAACTACTTTAAAAATGTTTTTTTTAGAACCACTGGTCAGAATCTTTGGATATTTGGTATAAGCTTTTCTTAGAAGTGGCAGATGCAACTTGTTAAAATCAATTCCCTGGGTTGATATTTATGCTACCATGTCAGATGTGCACCCTCAGGTCCCCTGGGGCCTTTTGTTGAATATAGGTTATACAGTAAACTCCTGTTAATTGATTAAGACATCTTGAAATCTGTAGAGAAATTACCCTGACTCATCCCAGTTTTCCTTTGTTTATAGACCTATTTAGCCTCACCCAGTACATCCAATACAGGCATGTAATCTAGTATATCTTGTTTGACAGAGCTCATGGAGCTCTGTCAAATAAGATATAATAAATGCTTAGTTTATCTCTAGAATACAGGAATGTGACACATTCCCTGTTAATTGAATAATCCTGTTAATTGAATATTTTTTCATTGGCAAAGTGGCTATTCAATTAACAGGGGTCCACTGTGTTTATTTCGAAGTAAATTTTGTATTTGTGCCTAATTATTGATTTCCAGTTTTCAACAGAGTCTGAATATTAAGCACAGCATTATATCACTCAATTTCCTTCATTTTATCTGACAAATTTGTTAGTCTCCCATATTTCTATTGTCTGACATTTTTATATTCTTGAAACCAACATACCTGTTAATCCTTTATATAACGAGACAGCTGCATTTGTCCTCATAATTTACAGAATGAGGCTCATTGAGCAGTTGAAAAAACTTTTTAAAATATTCCATCAAAGTCATGTGATGTGACGCCTTACTGGAAGGAGCTCATTCCAATGAGGGGTTATGTCATATGGCTTTATGAAAACATTTTTAGCTCAACTTGACAAAGTCAAGCTGAGCTATTGCCATCACTTCTCGTCCGTCGGCGTACGTACATACGTTAGTATGTTAGTACGTTAGTACGTACGTCCACAATTTCCTTTGGCACACCTCACAGGTCGCATTTATGATCAGATTACTTTGAAACTGGGCATGCTTGTTTGGGGTGACCTCTAGATGGGAGCTATCGATTTTCTTCAATTTCCGGCGAAAAATGTTGCCGCGGCCAACGTCCGTAGAACTTAGTTTAGTCAGACCTCAATATTTCCCTTTGGCACACCCTACAGGGCACATTTATGATCAGATTGCTTTGAAACCTGGTATGCTTATTTAGGGTGACCTCTAGATGGGAGCTATCGATTTTCTTCAATTTCCGGCAAAAAATGTGGACACGGCCAACGTTCGTAGAACTTAGTTTAGTCAGACCTCAATATTTCCCTTTGGCACACCCTACAGGGCACATTTATGATCAGATTGCTTTGAAACCTGGTATGCTTGTTTGGGGAGACCTCTAGATGGGTGCTATCGATTTTCTTCAATTTCTGTCAAAAAATGTTGCCGCGGCCAACGTTCTTAGAACTTAGTTCAGTCAGAAGACTCAATATTTCCCTTTGGCACACCCTACAGGGTACATTTATGATCGGATTGCTTTGAAACCTGGCATGCTTGTTTGGGGTGACCTCTAGATGGGAGCTATCGATTTTCTTCATTTTCCGTCAAAAAATGTTGCCGCGGCCAACGTTCTTAGAACTTAGTTTAGTCAAACCACAATATTTCCCTTTGGCACACCCTACAGGGCACATTTATGATTTGATTGCTTTGAAACCTGGTATGCTTATTTAGGGTGACCTCTAGATGGGAGCTATCGATTTTCTTCAATGTCCGGCAAAAAATGTTGCCACGGCCAACGTTCGTAGAACTTAGTTTAGTCAGACCTCAATATTTTCCTTTGGCACACCCTACAGGGCCCATTTATGATCAGATTGCTTTGAAACCTGGTATGCTTGTTTGGGGAGACCTCTAGATGGGAGCTATCGATTTTCTGCAATTTCTGTCAAAAAATGTTGCCGCGGCCAACGTTCTTAGAACTTAGTTTAGTCAGAAGACTCAATATTTCCCTTTGGCACACCCTACAGGGCACATTTATGATCGGATTGCTATGAAACCGTTCATGCTTGTTTGGGGTGACCTCTAGATGGGAGCTATCGATTTTCTTCAATTTCCATCAAAAAATGTTGCCGCAGCCAACATTCTTAGAACTTAGTTTAGTCAGACCTCAATATTTCCCTTTGGCTCACCCTACAGGGCACATTTATGATTAGATTGCTTTGAAACCTGGTTTTCTTATTTACGGTGACCTCTAGATGGGAGCTATCGATTTTATTCCATTTCCGTCAAAAAATGTTGCCACGGCCAACGTTCTTAGAATTTAGTCTAGTCAGACCACAATATTTCCCTTTTATACACCCTACAGGGCACATTTATGATCGGATTGCTTTGAAACCTGGCATGCTTGTTTGGGGAGGCCTCTAGATGTGAGCTATCGATTTTCTTCGGTTTCTGTCAAAAAATGTTGCCACTGGCAAAAAAAAATGACATTGGTACCAATGATCTTCAATTTTGCCATTTCATTTATAACTTACCAAGTTCAAGTTTGTCAAGTTGAGCTACAGTGTAATTGACACTTTCATTTTGTCATTTTGAGATATGAAAATCTGGGGGTAGTGGGGGGTGCTCTTATTTTTAAAATTCGTGAAAATATATTAAGTTTTCTGTTTAAATGTTTGATGAAAGCAAGCTGTTGTAACCAGTTGTCTATTTCGTTAAAATAATTCAGTCGTCGCTTCACGAAGATGATACGTTTCTGCAAATTGCATTGTCAAATATCATAACTAATAAGAAAATATACACTACAAGTAGGAAATAAAATTTATTGTTGAAACATTCATTAACTGGTAGAGTGCAAAATTATTTTTGGTCTTTAAAATTTCTTTGTGCATCTTTGCCTCGTTACAATTTATGAGAGAGTGCCAAAAGGCTCTCTCCCATAAACTGTTACAATGCAAATCCTAACAGATAAAATAATATCACTTGAAAAATAATATGAAGCACTTCCACAGAATATGAAGCCTTTAAATTATGGTAGCGGCACTTCAGAATAAGGCCCAAATTTTGGAGCTTCCAGCACTCTACCAGTTTATTGAGCAGAAGCACTTCTTGTGGTTTACCACTGAGGAAACAAAAAGTTGTTTACATTGACAACCGTCTATTTATAGGACATAAGTGGAAATTACTGAATTTAGAATTAGACTCTTCAGGCCTGGCATTCTTTAGGAGTGTTGCACGCCTACTGCACGCCTAGAAAACATTGAGGAGGGCACCCCTTGATTTTCTGGAATTGTAGCTGAATATAGTACAATTTTTCAGTCACAATATTAATACCTTCAAGTGAATATAACCAAAATAGCATGCAAGTTTTTGCATTGAAAATTTCAGGTGCATTTGAACTCCGAAACAGTCTGAGGAGGGCAATTGTTTTGCACGCCTTGATTTTCAGGATTGCCAGGCCTGTCTCTTGAAAAGTGAATATAGTGCATAGTATCAATGTGCGATGTTCGAATGTCACATGATCGTTTGGTATTAATTGGATAACTTACATGATCCACTGGTTGAAATAACAGGTTGTTTTATGCAATTCGTTAATAATGTATTAAACTTGCGAAAATCTTTCAACAAATAGTTTTGTTTTTGTGAATAATTTGGACCATGCAATTATGGTGGCATACACTCAAGGATGATTAATTTTATGTGCCAATGCCGTGGCCTATAGCTGGCAGCTTTGGCACATAATTTTACTCATCACTTTACTTTGAAAATAATGTCAGTGGGTTGTTTGACATACACTAGTATTCGCCTCTAATTCCACCATTGTATGACAGCCCGGGAAGTAAGCAGCACTTGTTTACTGTGGTAAACCAGTTCCGCTTTACTAGTAAAATAGGACCCAGTCACCAATGCTTGGGGTGAAAGTCCTCTAAAATGGGCAACATGTTGATCAACGATTGACTAAACTTGACTTCATCTCCATGTTGTGTCACGATTAGCCATGGTGCATAAATATGTGACGTTAACCACCAACAAACAAACAGACAGCCGGTTGCATCTATATTGTTTGGGGAATAAGGGAGGGTTTATGTTCTAGCGAATTCAGGGTATGAGTTGCATTGTTTATATATACTTAACCCCGATTGTCTACATGGGGGGGGGGGGGGGGGGGGCACGATGACGCAGTGTACTAAGGCGTACTGAACGCCGATGGTGCGCATGTCTTCAACCAATCTAACCCTGCCTGTGCCGTGATGCAGAGTTCAGAGTTACGATGTTGGAGAGCTGGCAGCTGTTCGTCGTTGCTTGGTGATTCTCTCCGGGTACTCCTGCTTCCTCCACCCGTAAAACTGTCACCGACATGATATGACCCTGGCTGTTAATATGTCAAACACTAATAAAAAAAAAATTGTTTATATATGATCTAGAAGCTATAGTCATTGAACAATCTAGTCTGTGTGTATGTATTTGCATGTGTGTTTATGTTCGTATAGGTATGTATGTGTATCTCAATGTGTATACGTATAAATGCATATATATCTCTGTTTTATTCCTGTACATATGTATAGGGGTATCTTTGATATATATGTCTCTATGTGTATGAGCGTACACATATCGTGGGTGTCGTTCTGTTGGTTGATGCTGGGATAAGGCCACATGTCTTGTTATATTTTTGTTATGTATTTTTGTGTACCACTTTTGTCATGTATCATCAGTTGATATTTAAGGCAATAAAAGTATTATTATTATTACTGGTATTATTATTATTATTATTATTATTACTGGTATTCTTGGTGAAATAACACCACCTGGAAATCTACTGCTGGTACAGTGCACACAGAAGAACATTTCAGCTGTGGTGTAAACATTATATAATATCGGTTTAACCCCAGGACTACCACCAGTTAAACAATGTGATAATAAATCTCTGAATTTTTAGGGCTATTATCTCATAATAAATTAACCCTTCCGAATAGATAGCCGGCAATTATATGTAAAACAGTACTCAAATCTATGAATATTCTCTGACGTCCTTTACAGTTATGTGTACCCCTCTCTGAGTATTTCAACCCTTTACCTAACATAGTGACCACGTACTCCAAAAATTAACCAGAACAAGCCTACCACAGCCTAAAATACATCAGAAGTTTTTCCTGACTGTTGTGTATTCACTACAATGTAATATTATCTTTTATGTCTGGGATACAATGATCATACATAGTTTATCTTTTACTGTAGGTTTCGGTATTTTATGATATTTCTCAATATACCCATACAAATTGCTCTTCGAGCTGGTTTTAATGATATCCATTTATGAATAGTTTTATTGAAAAATTTGGAAATTAGTTTTCAAAAAATGTTAAATTTAATTTAATTTTTAATAATACTGTGTTGGGTAAAGTGTTAACTTGTACAGGTTGGTAACTGTTAACTGACAGCTGGTACTGGTTGGTAATTGTTAACTAACTGCTTGTACAGGTTGGTAAATGTTAACTAACCACTTGTACAGGTTGGTAGCTGTCAACTAACCACTTGTACAGGTTGGTAAATGTTAACTAACCGCCTGTACAGGTTGGTAGCTGTCAATTAACCGCTTGTACAGGTTGGTAACTGTTAACTAACCGCTTGTACGGGTTGGAAACTGTTAACTAACCGCTTGTACAGGTTGGTAACTGTTAACTAACTGCTTGTACAGGTTGGTAACTGTTAACTAACCGCTTGTACAGGTTGGTAATTGTTAACTAACTGCTTGTACAGGTTGGTAAATCACTAAATGTCAACTAACTGCTTGTACAGGTTGGTAGCTGTCAACTAACTGCTTGTACAGGTTGGTAACTGTTAACTAACAGCTTGTACAGGTTTGTAACTGTTAACTAACCACTTTCGATAATCTTCAGTACACTATAGGCTAGCGGCCAAACGCAAAAAGTTGTCATGTACCCCTACCCACGGTATAACAATTTGAAACTGGTGTCATTTTAAAGATAAATATATAACATTGTCAGACATGAACAAAATAATTGCCGGAAATGGTGGCAGATATGTTTTATAGAGCGAAATTTAACCCTCCCCGTCGTGATTTTTGCGACATTGGGTTGACTGGCATATTGGTATGCACTTGTCATGCTGATGGTTTCTAGATTGTGATGTTGCGCTTAGAATAACACATAGGAGTTGTTCTTCCAGAAAAACAAGAAAAATACTCTCCTTTGGCGATCACCTGGTAGTTTCCGCTCATTATATCCCCGAAAACATTTTCAAAATAGCGTATTTTCATTATTGTGTCCACAAAGTTCCTTTTCGCTACAATATGCTCGGAAAATATTTATAATTTTCTTTACATGGCGAGATTGTACCCCATTCCGATCAATTTGATACCAAATATCACGGATCTGTTCGCATATTTACTCGAGAATAGATAATTATTTTAGCCCCCCCCCCCCCCCCCAACTCCTTCATTCCCAGTGCTACACCATGAACCATGACGCAGAAACTAAACTTCGGATTTCGAGAACAGCTTCGAATGAAGCCAGATCACATGACTTACACCAACTGAACAGTTAAAGGTGGAATTTTCGAATTTATAATTACAGAATGGACCCAGTTGGAACTTGGATGAACAAATACGAGCTGAAACTGAAATTTTTGTGAAAACCATTTTCAATAATTGGTCCCAGTTGAGTCAGGTGTACCACAGGGTACAGTCCTGGGCACAATACTGTTTTTATGCCACATCAATGACCTGCCGCTTTCAGTAAATTCCCAGGTAAGATTATTTGCTGATGACTGCCTGTTATACCGCCCGATGAAATCACAGGCTGATCACAGTATTCTCCAAAATGACTTGATCCAACTGGAAAAATGGGCTTCAAACTGCGGCATGAAATTTAATGCAAAAAAATGCTACCTCATGTCCACTAATGAAAAGTCACCCCATTTCTACACCCTGGATAATCAAATTCTAAAACAAGTTTCCCAACCACATACTTGGGAGTGATACTATCCCAGGACCTGAAATGGGACTCCCACATATCCGAAATTGTAAGTAAAGCCAATTCAACCACTGGCTTCTTGAGAAGAAATTTAAAATTCTGCCCCGAGAACTGCAAAAAACAACATATATTGCAATGGTCAGGTCAGTGATTGAATACGCATCAACAGTATGGGACCCTTACCTACAAAAGGATATTGATAAACTGGAACGGGTGCAAAGAAAAGCTGCCAGGTTCATCACAGGTGACTATCATTCAAGAGATGAGGGCACCTCCACAAAAATGCTTCTCAAACTGGAATTAGATGCCCTCCAGATTAGATGCAGACATAAAAGGCTCACCCAATTCTACAAGATTATTGAGGGGTCAGTGCCAGCCATCCCCCCAGATAAATTCCTGCAAAAGCGTAACAGAAGGCAAAAGCAAGTCATATACTGACTGTGTCACCCAAAACATCGTTGATAGGCACACATCTAAGAATACCAGAGCCTATAAAGTCGGAACTGCTAAAACCATAGAATACCGGAATTCATTTTTTATCTGCACCGCTGTTGATTGGAACCACTTGGGCAGGCATTGACCCCGCCCCAGAATACCGCTGAATAATATGAAGCATCTGGTAGATCAGTAGTATCAAGGGCCAGCAAGAGATCTACACGGATATGTACAGCCTGTGCTATTCTACCGTTCTAAAGTACCAAGCATTACCCCCACCCCCACAAAATCACTAGGGCTACCAAAACGTACTACACATACCAGCCATATAATAAAACAAAGCAATCGGTTGGTTAATAGTATCAAGCACTAACAGGGGCCTATAGGTGTATATACCGTCCATACTATAGTACCGTTCTAAACTACCAGGCAGTACCCCTACCCACAATACCCCTATGCCTAGCATTGCATACTACCTATACCAGTCATAGGATAAGAAAGCATCAGGTGGATTAATAGTACTAAGGACCAGCAAGAGACCTATAGGGATATGTACAGCCTATATAGTATCCTCAGATAAGTATCCTATAAAAGGTATTCTCGGTAGGTATCCTCGAATAATACAATACCAGGCCATGGGTATCCTCAAATACCGAGATGAGGCTAAGAGTCGTAGTAAATTATGCCTCATTGAGGGATTTTTAATGGTCCTCATAACCTCAAAATTCAATGAGGCTATGAGGGATAGTAAATGAGGACTCATTGGGGGCTTTTACATAGCCCTCATGGCCTCATACGACAAAAAGGGATTCCACAGTCACAGGCGTTTTCCAAAATGGGAGTCCATAGGATATACCTGTTAAATACTGAAATGAGGATAAGAGTCGTAGTAAATTATACCTCATTGAGGGATTTTTCAAGGTCCTCATAACCTCAAAATTCAATGAAGGTATGAGGGATAATAAATGAGGACTCATTGAGGGCTTTTACATAGCCCTCATGGCCTCATACGACAAAAAAAGGATTCCATAGCCACAGGTGTTTTGCAAAAAATGGGATTCCATGGGATATGGCCACTGGATATAGTCTTTTGTTATACAGAAGGGGGATAACCATGCATACAGATTATGGGAAATCAAGCAATCTGATTGGTTAGTTATAATCTAGATAAATGAAACAACAAAAGTACTTGGAATAGGGTCAGAACTAACAAGAATAGACCAGAAATTGCTAAATATAGTAATATTAAGTGAAGCTGTTCCAATTAATGGGCTCTTCTACGCTACTGGAGTATACTCTAGAATAAAGGAACATGCCTAGGTAGACGTAAACTATTGCATATATAGATAGAAACAGAATTCTGAAAGAATGCGAAATAATACAAGTTGTTGGGTTGTTTGTGGTAATTATCCAGGGAAGTCGTTCCAGAAAATACTCCGATTCAATCGGGCATACCCTCCGAACATACCCCTATCCTATTGTAGGCCTTAGGTAACATAGCAATCACGTGCTACCATAGAAACCAAGATGGCGGCTTCCAGTATACAAAATGGACGACGGAAGCTCGTATCACCCTAACAACACGCGCTGCGCATGCATACTACCACCACGTATTACTATGGAGATGACGTCACAACATGGCCGCTTACACGGGTTACCATGCCAACACAACATGGCGGCACTAGGTCACGTGACATGACGTCACTTCCGAGGTCCTGCAACTAAGGCCCGTTTGGGTACATGACATACTACTAATGTGAACGAAGTGCATGCAGTTTGAAAGCTGCTTCTGTTGGTGGCAGTGACGCACACGTTCCATCGGTTTTGGCTGAGAGCAAATATCTCAGTTCATTTAGATTATCCGACGCAATATTCTTTTTCTGTAGAGCGCACAAATGAATCTTCTCGCTATTTTCAGTACATTGTTGATTGACTTTGTCGTACCAAAGTCTGATAAGCACCCAAGGTCTTTGAAGTTACTATTCAACCGGTTGAAAGCTGCCTTTTTGCCAATGCGAAATAAAGAGCAGGACGTGTCACACCCTATCAAAGCATGCATGGCTGGAAGGGATGCACAAACCGCAGAACCGATCCAGTCAGCAATATCATGAACCGGAATAAATCGTTCGTGTGTTATTTGCTTGGTGGCATGGCCAGTGTGCATGCATACCTTCGATGGGAGAACCCCCTTGTTGATATAATATAACAAAAGCACAAGCACATCGGTGTCGTCATAACGATCGACCCCCAGTATTTAGTGCGTCAATGCCATGAAGAATCATTCTAGAATCAGCTTCCTCTTGGTCCGAAAACAGATCTACGCGGTCTTTACAACCATCTGTTTTTATTTCCACCACCTTAGCACCGTCTGTGAAGCCTCCGGACAGTATGACACTCTTACCTGCTGGTAATTTATCAGGAAGAACTGAACACAATGAATCACACAAAAACGCACTATTCAGAAACGATTTGTAGTTGGGTACATCTCGATTTCCAGATATTGCATGCGTGGCCTTAACATCACTCTCCATCGCCGAACGGCGATGCCGTTCGTAAGATTTGACAGATGTTTGGCGATCGTATCGGTCAAAAACAACAATAACACTGGCACAGTCTGTCCCGTGGATTTTGTCACTTAGATGCCTGAGGAATCTTTTCGCAATCAGTTCTGCAATGTCACTAAACTTTTTGAATGAAGATTCACTTAAACCTTGTAGCATGGCCATGCCATCAATAATATAAGTGGAGCATGAGAAGTTTCATTATTTGTCTCACTAGATAGTAGCCGTAGAGTCCTTAATGTATTGCCGAATGATTCTAATTTTTTTAGCAAGACTGATTTATTTGTTTTTCTCATTGTTCCGTCATCATTGAAAAGAGATGGTGGGACGGCTGCCAGCTCGTATGCCATGATATCCTTGAGGTGAATTTCTCGTGAACACGAGACAGCAAGTAAACGGCGGAATAAAATATCGTTACTGCAGGAAATATTCTTTTGAGTGCCAACTAAGATGTTTGTCTTCATGTCGGAAAATGTAGGAGTTCTAACTTTAGATGTCTTTGCCCAAAATGAATCACACCTTTTTTCGCCTATCCTGCCGACAGCTACCTTTTCCATCAGGCTTCTCCCATCCTTCACCACATTCGACAGTCCTTTTTCTACAGCATCAGGTGCAATGCGCCCAGTGACTATATTGATCAGCTTTGCTGGCACGGTGTCCATATCGAATGGATCTTGGAACTGTTCTTGTGTACACGACATGACAGACTCAACATCTTGGATGTCACGAGAATGGGAGCGTCCCATAATCCTACTAGAACTATCCTCCTTCGCAAACAGTTGCTTGAAGCCTGCAGCGTATGCCGCGGTAACATGACGAGTCATGAGCCATCGGATTAAAGTCGATTTCCTCAAAGTGAAACCTACTATGCCTCCAGTACCCTTCGCTTCCCTATTAACTGATTGTTCAAGGGCCTGATCTGTTGGCACACAATTGAATTTTCTTCGCCCAGACCTACGTACTACAAATCCACCAGCCTTCAAGTGTTCAAAAGATTCTGGGTGCTTCCTCTCTAATTTTTGCATTTTAGCAATATAAATGGGTGTGAAACGAGCATAATGCAGTCGACCAGCCATCACAAAGTAGTGTATAGCTTCTTTCACGGACTCCAGATGTAGCGCAAAATCTGCAGATCGTTCAGCTTGTATTATCCTTAACATCACCCCGATCGCTGACACTATGTCATCCCAAAACTTGAAGGTTGCACTTTTTGATCTTCCCATGTCACGGAACTCATTAAGATACAGTTGCAATTTTGTAACATCCACTTGCTATGTTGAAACGTGACCAAAGTCTTTTCCTTCCACGTTTTCTGGAGAATCTCAATTCCAGCTTTTAGGGGTGAATCTAACCAATATTTCCCGTTCTTCAAACACCATGATTCAGCGGCGGACAGAAGTAGGCGCGACATGGCTTCATAAAGTAAATTTCAGACCCCTCACACCTCTATTGAAATGCTTGCCCTCGAGAATCATTCGCGCTGTCGATGGGGCGTACACATTTGCCGTCACCAATAATTGTTCTACCCCACCATCCCCAAACAGTTTGCCGAAACTAGCAATGAAAGCCATCACCAAATGCATTCCACCTAAGCGCATGGTTACTTTCTTGCCTAATCCATTCGGGTCGGCCCAAACAACAAGCACAGCTTTACCTTATATGCCTAGATCGGCGGTTACAACTATGTGAGACTGTCCCTTGGATTCTGCAACAGACACCAGTCTTAATAATGTGGTGTATATTGTAAACAAATCGGATGGTGGTGCCCTAATGAACGGCATGTACCTAATAGCTGTGACATCTACCCCTTCCTCGGCCACAATTGAAATGAATGGCGTCCAAGATGGGATGTCGACGTTTTCTGGGTTGACCCTTCGTAACAGTAACAAGACCAGATCCAGAGAAGAAGCGATAGAAACTGTTTGGTTATCTACACTTAGAAAGACACCTTTCACTTTCACAGGTGGCTCGGCCTTTTGACTCGACACAGGAAACCGAACTATCTGTTCGTCGTCAAACTGTACGGTATCAAGGACTTTCTTAGTCAAACGGGACTATCAAGTTTGTGCCTTCCAGATTTCGAACAAACTACTTGGTACAACACTGACGCCATTGAATGGGTTGTCCTTTTACCGTCCAATGTTTCTTCGTTGCGGTCAAAGTTGTCGATAGCTGCACTGATTATTCCGCCCCGCTCAGTACACTGAATCCCATCAGGAACATAAAGAGATTTTGACCGCGAAGCCTGGTCTTCAACGACTGATGTGAGAAAACGTCTGACTTCATCATATGGCGCACATATTCCAAGAGTATACATAAGATCAATGAGCTGTCGGCTTCCTGTATTGTGATGCAAGTATAGAGCAAATACCAAAGACATCGGTGTGCCCTTTGATCTGCCAACTGATACTATGCTATGACAAATCGACACGACACCCATGTTAGGTACATCATCGGTAGAGGCAACATCCAGGTAGGCCTTATCATCCGTCAACCAGAGAATGAAGTCGTAAAGAAATGTCGGCACAAACTTAAAGAATTTCTCCGCATCTATGGCGGTAGAAGGGTTATAAGAGTCAGAATCAAATTCTATTTCCTCTATGTACTTTCGAAGGATCCCGGCTGCCCGGTGCAAGATTAAATTTTCTTCTTGCTGGGTGCATTGTTTCCCATCACCAAAAGATGAATATTCGACCTCCTGATCGCTGTCATCCGAATCACACAGTCTTGAGGATTTCCTCATCACATCACCTACCGTAAGGGTGCCAGAACAAATAAGGTCCGACAAACCAGGCCGAGAAACAAAACAGATCCTTTCTCCAAAATGCACCTTAAGTTTCTGCTCCAATTTCCATGATTTGTAACTGTTTATGGGGTCTCATCTGGTACACTTTTTATCACGAAGTAGCTTTCTAAATTTTGATAATTGACTCGAAAACGTTAGAACATCCGGTTTTTTTAACACAAAATTGAGTTTTCAATGTCACCTACAAGTATAGAAAAGGCGTCAGCATGGGGTGGGGCGACAGATTGCTCAGTAATCTTCGACTCAGCCGATTTCAAGTTCCGTTCAGCTATGTATCGTGAATAGCAGCTACGGTGATATTTAGCGTCATATGCAAATAAATCTCGGTACATCTTCAAACGAGCTTTGATGCAAAGATCTTTTCTTCTGTGGGCATCAATAACTTTCTGCCAAGTCGTTTCCCCAGTTCCTGTGCATATTTCTGTAAGATGTTGTCTGCTTTTGTTTTTCAGTCGCTTGGACGCATTACCACAAATCAAACAGTCACTCCTTATATCAAATGCAACGGTCGATCTCGTGGATTGCTTCACTTTGCCCTCAAATTCAGTATCATCTAGTCTGCACTTCTTTTCAGGGGGTTCATCATTCTGTAATAAATAACGAGCTAGTAAATATATGTATGATGAGCAGGAGCAGTACCAATTATACCACCGGTAATAAAGTCCAGGATTATAATCAACAATATAAAATTTCATAAGTTTTTGCCACTGATTGAGAAAACAACAGACTCAGGCATCATTTCTTAGAAAGCTCGCTGTGAGCTTTCCAGGAAAATGATGCCTGAATATAGAGCTATCTATCAGCCGATACAGTTGAACATTTATTTCGTTTACACCACAACTTGTTTCCAACGGTATTGCCCTTTAGAGGTTTTCAAAATGTTTCACCTTCGGTGGAGGTGCTAAAATATTTCATGAACAAGAAAACTATAATTAAGAACGATCGCCTGAGTGTTTTATTAACGGTAATAATTAGAGTGGCGTGGTTAATGTTCATTAGGACCTGGTCAGTGTACCCCAGCCAAGCGTAATAATATGCAAATTTTTCTATGTGTGTGTGTGCGTGTGTGTGTGTGTGTGTGTGTGGAGGGGGTATCATTCCGGCAGTGTTCGGGTTCCGGTGGGCAGCTGGCTGCCAGTTATAAATCACAGAATAGTTTGGGAACAAACAACAATACTCTCGGTCAATAGCTTTTCACAGTCCTTGGCAATCGCTTTCTCTTACACTATATCACTCGTGCATCTTCGCCCGTCACCATATCTCTGCCTATCCCTCTCTAGCTCCTCCCACCCCTCCCACATACACACTCTGATTCTTTGTCTCTGTCGCCCTCTGTCTGTCCATCTGACTGTCTGTGACAGCCTGTCTGTCGGTCGGTATGTCCCGTCTGTCTTCCAGACTCTGTTCCCACCTCTCTCTCATCCTATCTATCTATCTCAAATCCGCCCTTATTCCTGACAGCGTATTTTTAAAATTGAGCTGCCTCAGAGAGCCCCCCCCCCCCCCCCCCGAAAAAAAAAATAAATAAAAATAATGCCAGAACCTGGTGTCAATGTACGAATATATTTTTTTATCTTATGTGAAAAGATATTCCACTTATTATTACTGCATATTTGTGAATTGTTGTGCTCGTGGTTTTCCGTACATTTTTTTTTCACTTTTGAGCCTGTCGCTCAGAAAAGAGAGAAATGGAGTCTTCTGCAAAATTGTGAGCGATAAATAATTCTGCTCATTTTTTGATGTGACGCCTGTCTCAGACCATAAAAACCAACCTTAGGCATCCTGTTGGTGGAAGATATCAATATATTGATTCAGAAGTCGGTAAAAACTCTCAAACTCTTTCGAAATATGTATTTGTCGATCAATTATTTTTATAATTCGCACGAGTGATAACAGCGATTTGCGTCAAAACGGAGTTACGTTCCTTGATGTGTACGAAAAGCTGGGATACTCGGTACAAAAACCAGCGTTTGGAAAAAAGACGCAAAACAGGTGACTTAGAAAACTGTTTGTTTGTCGGATTCTTTTCAGTGAGTTGTCTTGTATTTGGTATCAAAATCATCGCCAGGAAATGCAGAACGTAGACATATATTCCATATTTGCCTGAATAATGTAGAAAACACACAACGTAAAACTTTCGGAGAGAATTATGGAAAAAGCCTTATTTTTACAACGAATTTCGCGGAAAAACCTGTCACGATCACCCAAAATTGAAAATCTACATAAAATGCGACCCGGAATTATAATTCTCGGTCATATTGGAAACAAAAAATGTTCATTACATAATCATTCCAAGATTTGATTGGATGCCAATATGATGGTAATTAAACCACCCATTTTCCACAAAACGGGCGTGGGTAGGGTTAAATATTTGGATATTGTACATACCTGCCACCATTTCCAGGAAATAAAAATGCCCTCAATGGACGCTTGATATAATTATCCTTCAAGTGAGACCAATTTCAACTTGTTATACCTTGGGTAGGGGTACCTGAAAAACTAGAGGCTTTTTTTGCGTTTGGCCGCTAGCCTGCTATTGATCGACTCATGTGTTAACATGGCCTTAATTGTTAAAAGTAACACTGATCTACACATATAAACACTTTATCAAGTTATACATAGTTCCAAACACATTTTATCCCCCACTTTGATTTTATCCGTTTCATTGAAGGAAGCCATAAAAACTATTTGGAATGCAAAAGCTATCTGACATAAAATCTTGTTTGTCCATCTTAACATCCAAAGCCTTAAACCTAAATTAGATATTATACAATGTGAATTCGCATCATTTGACATTTTGGCTTTGAGTGAGACATGGCTGCAAAGTGACGATCCCACTGTTCAACTCCATGGGTTCCACCATCCACTGAGATTCAACCGCTCATCAAGGGGAGGAGGGGTTGCCATTTACATTAAAGACGGTATTTCATTTCGACACAGACCGGACCTCGATACTCTGAATACGGAGTGCATATGGGCCGAAATATTCACAAGACGGAGTAGGTCATTATTGTTAGGCGTATTCTACCGTCCACCCAACATTCCTCCGGATACATGGGATGCTATAGCAGCATCCATCGAAAAAGCCAGAGACACGTCAATTAGGAACTTAATTGTCACAGGAGATTTTAATGACAACCAAATGGCTCCCTCGAGGAGTAGCTTTTTCGAGCTAGCTAATTACTTTAACCTTAAACAGATTGTGAGTGAACCAACTTGTTTCACTGAGACGTCTGCTACATTGCTAGATCTCTTTGCAATCAGTGACACAATCAACGTGAAAGCATGCGAGGTGCTTGAACCAATTATCCCAGACATGATCCGCTATCACTGTCCAATCTCATTGAAGTCGAATTTTTAAAACCTAACCCTTCCTCTTTCAAAAGAAGGATGTGGATTTATTCTCAGGGTAATTACGAAGTATTGAACCAGTCTCTCTCGAGCACCGACTGGAACTCTGTCTTTGATAACCCATGCCTTGATACTATAGTCTCTAATTTCACCGACAGAATACTCGATACAGCATCCAGACATATACCCAACAAAATAGTTACTTCGAGGACTGGCCAACCGAGATGGATGCACAATGAACTAAGACTTCTGATAAGACAAAGAAAACGCTTGTATCGTACTGCCAAACGAACAAATCACCCGCACGCCTGGGATAAATATAAACTTAAACGGAATGAAGTTATATCAGCTATTAGGAAGGCCAAAGCCACGCATTTTTCAAAAATTCAGTTCACATTGAGAAGCAAAGAAACCCCAGCATCACTTTGGTGGAAGACACTAAAAGCACTCATCAGTAGCAGTAACACAACAGGAATTCCTACATTGATCCATTCTAACAAAATATACTCATCAAGTCTTGAGAAAGCTGAAGTGTTCAACGAATACTTCAGTTCGATCTCAACAGTTGATGATTCGAACGCCTCCCTTCCAGACCCACTACTCCATGTTTCTCAGCGTATTGATAGTATTACCCTACACTGCAGCGAGGTATATGCTGCAATGAAGTCGATAAAGGTATCCAAGGCGTCTGGTCCCGATCAAATAAGCCCGTGTCTCCTTAAAGAATGTAAATCCTCTCTAAGCGAGCCACTATCAATCTTATTTAACCTCCTTCTGAATAGCTCATACTTCCCTTCACTCTGGAAAAAAGCAAATGTCTCCCCTAACCTAAAAAAACAACCCTCAAACTCAGTTACTAGCTATCGTCCGATATCATTGATCAGCTGTGTTGGCAAAATATTCGAAAAATGCGTTTTTAAACGCCTGTGGCTGTTTCTAAGTGAAAATAATGTTCTCAGTCAACTCCAGTCAGGTTTTACACCTCGAGATTCAACTGTCCTTCAACTGACTGACATATATGATGAATTTTGTCGTGCACTCGATGAAGGCAAAGAAGTTAGGATAGTTTTCTGTGATGTCAGTAAGGCCTTTGATAAAGTATGGCATGCTGGTCTTATCCACAAACTGGAGAGTATTGGGGTTTCGGGGGAGTTATTGCTATTTTTAAAATCATATCTTGCCGATAGATCGCAGCGAGTTGTGATAGCCTCGGAGACATCTTCATGGAGGCCCATCAATGCCGGTGTGCCTCAGGGGTCGATACTTGGGCCCTTACTGTTCTTGATATACATTAACGACATAACCAAAGACCTACTTAGCTCTATACGCCTGTTTGCAGATGATACTTCCTTATATCTCATCATTGAGAACCCAGAGCAACCCTCGAACATAATCAATCATGATTTGGCGACAATTGAGCATTGGGCCAAAACATGGTTGGTTGAGTTCAATCCCAATAAAACAGAGAGTTTGCTTATATCACGTAAAAACAATCTCAACTCTCAGCCACCCTTATATCTAGGGGGTTCACAGATATCGGAAGTTTCCGAACATAAACATCTGGGGGTCATACTAAATAGCACATGTACATGGAACGACCACGTTGACCACATTTGCTCGAAAGCCTGGTCTCAGTTAGACATGCTGAGGAGACACAAATTTTATCTCGATCGAAGTGTCTTAGAAAAAATATACTTTGCCTTCATTAGACCCCTTCTGGAATATGCGGATACTGTCTGGGATAATTGTTCCGTATCCAATATTGCGGAACTAGAAAAAATACAGATTGCAGCAGCCCGAATCATTACGGGAGCAACAATTAGTGCCAGTAAGTCCTTGCTGTATTCTGAAACACGATGGGACTCCCTTCAAGAAAGACGCCGCAAACATAAATTAATTCAGTTTTTCAAAATGTATCACCGTATGTCACCTCCACATATTTCCAATAAAGTCCCCCCCCCCACCCCCCCCCCCCCCCCCCACTCGTCTCCGAGACGAACTCATCATTTAGTCTTCGATCAAGTCAAAACCACCGCGTTCCCTTTTGCCGAACCCAATTGTATCAGTCCTCGTTCATCCCAAGCGTTACAGACCTATGGAATAAGCTACCCTTACCTGTACGCGAGAACTCATCATTGATCAACTTTAAGACCTTCCTGAGCAATGGGAACCAAAGACCCCCAAGGTTCTACAGTGACGCGAAATCTCGAGCGGCTCAAATTTATCATTGCAGGCTTCGATTGCACTGCAGTAGTCTTAATTCTCACCTATATGACAATCACTTATCACCCAACCCCTCTTGTCAGTGTGGAGAGCGCGAAACTACTGATCACTTCCTCCTGCATTGTCCGGTGTTCTCAAACGCTCGCAACTATACGATTAATTTACTCCCCTTTGCAGTAGACTCATCCACGCTCCTGTTTGGCTCCGAGTTCTTGAATAATGAGGACAAGCGTCTTATCTTTGAAACGGTACATGACTTCATTCTATCAAGCAAGCGATTCCATTGAGTTACCGCTCAATTACTGTACCCCACCCTGCCCCACGTGGGAACACCGTTCCTGAAGCATTGCTCTTTCTGTAGCTCGGTAATCAAGTTCTGTACAACTGGTGAAATAGGACCCACTGACCTATGTCTTGAGTGGAAGGCCCACTCACGCCTCAACACCACCGAGTCTAGTATGCAAAACTCTTATCAAAGGAACTAAAAGTAAGAATCAAATACCGTACTTATTACGCTATGGAGTTTTAAGTTAACATATTTAGTGTTCAAGTTGGCCAAATTAGGTTTTGCTCTCTTATTTTTCTGAATCTTCTCCTCTCTTTCTTTGATCATCTTTTCTTCCGGCTCTTTCTTTCCTTACCCTATTCAGTCTAAAGTTTAAACAATTTCACGTATCGTTGACTAGCGGTCGGGGTCGTCTTCCTCCTTTTCGTATTGGAGGGGGCCGGGCCTTCACGCAACGATACGTGAGCTCTATTACAGATTTATACCACCTGAAGGAGTATTTTTTCAAATGTGCTGGGGAGACGACTTACATAAGCTGTAAGCTTTCTGTCGAATCCCTTTTCTACTCAGAAACCTGTTTTCTTATATTTATTGTCTTTCTGTATACTACTGTATCATGTACATTGACGATTTACTTCTTTGAACAATTATTGTGAAGTGTATACATTGAAACAAATGCTTTAATAAATACTGTTTAAACTAAAATCTTGTGATGTGGGGAACTTGTTCTAAACTTCACGTCTGGAGCGAAGATACGTTTTTGCATGGAACGTCTCTATCATACGGGGAATTAATTTACAACGTGACCCGTCAATATCTGATTTGGGCCAAACCTCATTAGGAAGTGCCGAATGCAAGATATAAATATGCCAACTGGCACATAGAACACATTGGAACTCAGGAGACATTTTATCAATGTCATATCTATCTAATCTTCCAGATGTTTTTTTGTAAATATTTTCTTCAAACCAAGTACCTGTCTATCAGGCCTTTAAATTCTTCCCAACTAATGACGGTAAACACTGCGCCCAAATAAGATAATCGCGCCCACAAATTATGCAGAGTTTGAAACTTTTTCCAAAGTTCTGCAGTGTTTCGGCCATGCTTCCATGATGCTTGTAAGTAGCTTACCTTCGAATCAAAAAATGCAACAGATAAATATTTTTTAAAACAAGAGACCCCAAGGGGCCTTAATCGCTCACCGGGCAAAGTGATTCAAACAAAGTGGTTCAAAGAAGTATTTGGGGTCACATTCAGTTAGACATGGTTCGTCAACACTACAAAGGAATGAAGTCATGAGAAACAAATTTTATGGAACTAGGAACATGGCTTCAACAAACTAAGGTTGCTGCATACCAAATATCAAAAGCATTCATCTGCTGGATCTGAAGAAGATTTTTAAAGAAAATTCCTCATTTTGAACTAAGTTATCATTTGGGCTCCCACAGTGAGCCCAAATATGAACCCTAGGACCTGGCTTGAACATCCTTGAACTTCACCCCCTTAAGGATGCTGCATGTCAAATATCAAAACATTCTGACTGCTGGATCTGAAGAAGATTTTTAAAGAAAATTCCTTATTTCGAACTAAGTTACAATTCAAGCTCCCACGGTGAGCCCAAATATGGACCTAGGGATATGGCTTGAACAAACTTGAATCTCACCCCCCTAAAGATGCTGCATACCAAATATCAAAACAATCTGACTGCTGAATCTGAAGAAGATTCTTAAAGAAACTTCCTCATTTTGAACAAAGTTATAATTCGGGCTACCACAGTGAGCCCAAATATGAACCCAGGGACCTGGCTTGAACAAACTTGAATCTCACCCCCCTAAGCATGCTGCATACCCAGTATCAAAGGATTCGGCCTGCTGGATCTTGAGAAGAGGATTTTTAAAGAAATTTGCCTGAAATGCACTAAGTTCGAATTCGAGCTATTATAGTGAGCCCAAATATGAATCCAGGGGGTCGATTTGAACAAACTTGAATCATATCCACCCCACAATGTTGCATACCAAATATCAAAACATTCTGCCTGCTGGATCTTGAGAAGAAGATTTTTAAAGAAATTTGCCTGCAATGCACTAAGTTCGAATTCGGGCTTCTATACTGAGCCCAAATATGAATCCAGGGGACCGATTTGAACAAATTTGAATCAGATCCACGCTACAATTTTGCATACCAAATGTCGAAAGATTCTGCCTGCTGGATCTTGAGAAGAAGATTTTTAAAGAAATTTTCCTGAAATGCACTAAGTTCGAATTTGGGCTTCTATGGGGAGCCCAAATATGAATCCAGGGGGCCGATTTGAACAAACTTGAATCAGACCCATACCACGATGCTGCATACCAAGAATCAAAAGATTCTGCCCACTGGTTCTGGAGAAGAAGATTTTTTAATTTTTCTATAATTCATACGGTGCTATCAGAGTTATGCCCCATACAGAGCCCCCCCCCCCCCCTCCCCCCCCCCCCCCTCATGGGACGTGGCCATTTCATTTGAACAAACATGAATTGCCATATAGTAACGAACATCCACATGAAGTTTCGTGAAAATCGGACCAGTGGTTTCAGAGGAGAAGTCGTTTGAAAAATGTTCACGACGCCGGACGACGACGGCCGGCCGGTGATAAGTTAAGCTCGCTCCCTTCGGTGAGCTAAAAACTCCACAGAAAAGCAATTGTATATTCTGAACAGGGACGCTAGATGTAAGGGGAAATGGACCTGGGAGAGAAACGACAGAAAATCAATAATTTACTACATTCTCACAGATATGAATTTATGGAGGGAGGTGATAAGGGTAGAAGTGGATGATGAGGCCAAAATGGAGTTGGATAGTGATCACAACTTGATTACAGTGACGATGAGGGCCAAAAACCTAGAGAAAAGGAAAGGAAGCTTCAAGGAGATTTGGGAACTCAAAAAGGATGCCGACTGGGCGAAGTTCGAAGAAAAACTGAAACCAAAGCTTGCAGCCGTACACAAGGGGGGTAGTGTCCAGAAGATGGCCGACGCCATAGTTGCGAGCCTAGTGGAGGCAGGGAAGGAAAGTGTAGGAAAGATTAGGGTGCCAACACGGGAACTTGGGTACAGAGTGAACGAAGAACTGAAAAGGGCCATAAAGGTTAGAAAAGCTAAATGTGCTGCATACAGGAGAAGTAGAAAACTTAAGGGGGTGGAAAGCAATGAGGCCATGGTAGCAAAGGAAGAATACCAACAAGCACGAAATAAAGTAAACAAGATTAAAGACGACAACCGGAGAGTGCGAAATGGCAGTCTTATTAGGACGATAAGAACGACAGGGTGGGGGGGGGGGGGGGGGGTCGAGTTCGAGCGTATTTTGGAAATGGGTGAACAAAGGGAATAACCCACAGAGCATTAAAGTAGATGGCAGAGTTACAGAAGAGCGAGATCAAATCGCATTAGAACTAGTCAAGCACTGGGAAAAGGTAAACGATAAGCGATGGGGCATGGGGAACCCACCGGAGTGTCCGAACCAGGTCGAGGAAAATCTCTCGGACTTCGTGTGCAGCGAAATCAAAACTGAGGAGGTGCGAAGGGTGATCTCAAAATTGAGGAATGGAAAAGCGGGAGGGGTGGACGAAATTCCTAACGAGTTTATCAAAAAAGGGGGAGAGGAACTCTTGGAAAGCCTAACTGCCCTATTCAATTTAGCCATAGAAAAACAAGAGGTCCCAAAGGAGTGGAGGGAAAGCAAAGTGACATTTATTCACAAAAGGGGGAAAAGACGTTTTGGATAACTATCGAGGGATCTCTGTCAGTAGCAACATTGGAAAGGTTTTTTGTAAAGTCCTTTATGGGAGACTAGAGGAGGTGATTGAGGAGAAGGGTTTTTTGGGAGAAATCCAGAATGGCTTCAGGAAGGGAAGGAGAGTAACCGCTATCCCAAATGATAGAATCCGCGAAAGCAAAAAAGAAAAAGATGTTTATGGATGGAGGGTATGTAATAATAATAACTCTTTGGCCAGCCGCTGATTTGTCGCGGTCCTCATAAGAGAAGGCCATCATTCCCCCTGCACCCCACCCCCTCTTCCCCTCCTCTCCTCCCAGCATTCAGATATAAACTGCTTAATAGTGTCCCTCACTTCCTCTTTTTCAATTTCTTCAATAAGCATTCCTATCCTCTCCCTCGTGTCCCCCTTCAGCCATCTATCCTTTGTTTCTTCACCCCACTTCTGCATTATTCTTCCAGTAAATTTTATTCTATGAGGTATATACTGTGGGCATTCCAAGAGAAAATGTTCCAGGGTCTCCACTACTCCAGAGTGGCACATTTGGCATCCCTTTTCCCCATCTCTCCCAATTTTTCCCCGAAGCTCCAGTGATCTTGATCTCAGTTTGAACAGCAGTGACCCTCCAAAGGTGCCATCTAGGTACTTCTCAAAAGCTGGCTTTTCTTTATATTGTAACCCCTGCAGTGATCTTTTCACGCTAACCCCTGCTCGCCAGTTTCGATTGCAATCTTCCATGACTCTCTCTTTGACAAACCTTTTGCCTTCTTTCATTCCTACTTCTATGTTTGTGACCTCTATAGAGTAATTGTCCATTAGTTCCCTCACATGTTTTGACCACCCCGTTTCTATATTAGAATTCCAAATGGTATCGAGCATCACTTTGCACCACCGGTTGTCAGGCAGGTTTCTCAAGTAGTTAAAGTAACACAGTTTTCCCAAATCTACCCCGTCCTTGATTTTCATCCACCCAAGCTCCCCCTTACTGCTTCCAAAGCTGCTGCATTACTCGACCCTGTTATCCATCTGCCGGCATCATTCTGAGTACTTTCCAACTTCTTAATAACGGTTTGGTTTAATGGAATCACGTCCGTGCCATACGTTATACTTGGTAAACCCACCCTCTCCCACAGTGTTTTCCCCACAAAGACCTTGTTGAAACTATTTTTCCCTAAAAGTTTTAGTTGGTTCAGAATTATTTTCCCCTTCAGAATCAGTTTGGCTGAGTAACTTCTGTACACCCCTCTTCCCGTTATATTTATGCTTACCCCTAGATACTCATACTCTCCCGTTTCTCCTACAGTAATTTGTTTGCTTTCCCCTTCGGGGATTGAGAACTCCCCCACTCTCCATCTCTTCGTCATATCTACCTTGCGTCCAACGGGTATTACCTTGCTTTTATTTTCATTTAGTTCGAGCCGCCAAGTGTTCCCATATCTACCAACAGTTTCCAGCAATTTCTCTAGCCCCTGTTCAGTTCTAGACATTAACACCATGTCGTCCGCAAAGAATAAGCCTGGTATCTTTATGTCTCCAACATTTACCCCCTCCGCACTCTGAATTAGTTCGTCCCCTAAATCTTTAACATACAATGCAAACAAAATCGGTGAAAAGATACACCCCTGCTTGAGGCCTATATCCATAGGGACTCGTTTTGTAGTGATACTCCCTAAACTGAGTTGGCTTTGCACATCTGTATACAGTGCTTTCATGATTCCCACAAAGTCACCCCCAGTCCGATGCCCTCGAGCTTTCGCCACATACCTTCCCTCCACACTCGGTCGTACGCTTTTTTCACATCTAGAAATGCCAGAAACATCTTTTTCTTTTCAGCCTTTGTTGATTCTATCAGTTGGGTGAGTGTAAATAGGTGATCAGTGACGCTTCGTCCTTTCCTGAAACCATTTTGAATTTCTTCTAAAAAACCTTTCTCTTCAATAACTTCCTCTAGTCTACCGTATATGACCTTACAGAATACTTTTCCGATGTTACAACTAACTGATATCCCCCTATAGTTATCTAGAACTTCCTTATCCCCCTTTTTGTGTATGAACGACACCTTTCTTTCCCTCCACTCTCTGGGGACCTCTTGCTTTCGCAGAGCCAGGTTGAAAAGGTTTGTCAGGACTTCAATAAGTGCCTCCCCTCCATTTTTGAGGAATTCGTTCGGAATTTCATCAGTCCCTCCCGCTTTACCATTTTTTAAATTCGAGACCACGTTCCGCACTTCTTCTCCCGTTATTTCGCTACATACACGATTGGATAGGTTCTCCTCCACCAGTGTATTTCTTTTTGGTGGGGACCCACTGCCCCATCGCCTATCGTTTATCTTTTCCCAGTGCTTGACTAACTCTGAAGCGATACGGCCTTTATCTTCTGTACTTTCCCCATCCACTTTGATACTCTGCACACTACTTTTCCCCCGTTTATTTACCCAGTTCCAAAATACGTTTGAGCTCGAACCCCCCGTTTTCTTTATTGTTCTGGCAAGACTGCAATTGCGCTCCTTCCTATTATTATTCTTTATCTCATTCACCTTTTTCCGTGCCAGTTCATATTCTCCTTTCATTAGTCTCGTGTCATTGTTATCCACCCCTTTAAGCTTCCTACTTCTTCTGTAAGCAGCGCATGTTACCTTCCTTTCTTTTATAGCCTTTTTCAGTCCCTCGTTAACCCTGTATCCAAGCTCTCTCGTTGGGACCCTCACCCTTCCTATACAATTTATTTATTTATTTATTGGTGTTTAAGGTCACATACTTATGCACAATGGCTAATCGTGACCGTGACAGTTTTACGGGTGGAGGAAGCCGGAGTACCCGGAGAGAACCACCGAGCAACGACGAGCAGCTGTCAGCTCTCCAACATCGTAACTCTGAACTCTGCACCGCAGCACAGACAGGGTTAGATTGGTTGAAGACATGCGCACCACCGACGTGCAGTACGCCTCAGTACACAGCGTCATCGTGCCCCCATGTAGGCAATCGGGGTGAAGTGTCTTGCCCAAGGACACAGCGCGGTTGCCGCAGGTGGGATTCGAACCGAGGACCTCTCGGCTTGCAGCCTGCACCTCTACCAACTGAGCCACCGCGCCCCCTTCCTATACAATCCTTCCCTGCCTCTGTTAGGCTATTTACTGTGCCATCTGAAATACTCTGGACATTTGCATCCCTAGGTATACATTCAAGACTTGGTTTTAGTTTTTCCCGAAACTGCTTCCAGTCGGCTCCTTGTTTTAGTCCCCAAACTTCCTTGAAGGTATTTCTGTCTCTGTTCGTCTTTTTGCCCATAATCTTAACTGTTATCAGGTTGTGATCACTACCCAAGTCATTTTTTCCCTCGTCATCTATTTCTACATCTATAACCTCCCTCCATACGCTAATGTCAGTGAGTATATAATCAATTATTGTTTTCTTATCGTTCCTCTCCCAGGTCCATTTACCCTTACATTTCGCATCCCTGTTCAGGATCTTTAAACCAAGCTCTTTTGATAGGTCCAACATCTTCCTCCCATTCGTGTTAATTTTCCTATCACCTCCCTGTATGCCCTCCTCCTTATCCCCGATGTGCCCATTGAAGTCCCCCATTAGGACAATACTGAACCCTCTGCTTTCAAGCTCTGTGATATTCGATCTAAGAGTTGTATATATTGAATCATTCCACTCGGGCTTACTTCCCTCCACTGCTAAGTATGCAACACCAACGGCAACACTCCTGCTTCCTAACTTGATTTTTGCCCAGGCTATTTCGTTGGATACTGGAATCTGAGTCCTTGCTTCTGCGAGATCTGTAATCAATGAGGGCTGTAATTCCTCTTTAGCGTAGATGCCAACACCCCCACCCCGTTTCTGACCCTCAGTTCGCCCAGCTCCTATCCACACGCAACCCTTCATCTGATCAACCCGCTCATCCCGTCGTATCCACGTCTCACTTAGACCCATTATATCGAAGTCTCCTTCGTCCATCATTGTTGATATTTCGCTTACTTTCTTGTTCAGACCCTGGATGTTGCAGTACCCAAACTTAATGAATCTTTGTTTTTTTGTCATCACTGGCACATTATTATAACCCTGGTATGTCCCTGTGTTGTGCATGTTTGTTGTTCTTCCTATGTTCCCAGCATTTGTGCCCCTCTGGGTTATCGACTGTGGTCCCCTACCCCCCTTTTCTCCAAAAAAGGCCCTGCCACCTGTAAAAATTTTTGGCCCAACAGGTCTGTACCCATCCTACTTAAATGCAATCCGTCTCGCCCATACAACTCTCCTTGTCCCCAGAATGAATCCCAGTGGTCAATGAAATGTATTCCCAAGTCTTTGCAGTGCTCTTCCAGCTCCTCGTTTAGTGCCATAATCCGCGAGTTCCTCTCATTCCCACCACCCATAACGGGGAGCACCCCTGAAACGATGATCCGAGCATTCCTGCTAAGTAACTTACTAATTAGGCCCTTGTATGTGTCCACCAAACGAACTGATTTCCTCTCCCTGATGTTATTGGACCCCACATGTAATACCACTACCGGATCAGGCCCCGACCCAGCTACAATACCGTCCACTCTATCCCTCAGGTCCTCCACTTTAGCCCCCGGAAAGCACAGAACTGTTCTATTTTTACTCTCCGGACCACAGACAACCTTGTCGATCCCCCGAACTATGCTACTTCCCGCAACCACCAACTTACTTTTGGCCCTCGCCCTATTTATCTCCTCTAGTCTCCTATTGTTTACAGCGTCATCTTCCTCTCCAACAGCCCCACTCGGAATCAATATCAGTATCGGTATCTTTGACCTAGGATTACTCCTATCCTTGTCCCTCCGTCTCTTTCCAGGCCCTGAACTACCTGGACTACTCCCCTGGTCTTCTCCCGGATCCCTCCTCCTTTTTCCTGGCCTAGACCCCAAGCTACTATCTGTTGCAACTACCTCCATCTCCTCCTCTGACTCTTCCGAATCGAGCACATCAAATCTGTTTCTGGTGCTGCACTCCCCACTGCCTTTGGACTTTACACCCCTATCTACCTGCTTCTCTGGCCCCCCTTTCCTACCACTTTTGATAGTCCACGCCAAACGCTTTACAGCATTGCTCCGGCCTGGGCCCCCCTCATCTGTCCTACGTACTTTTCTAGCAGCCCCCACCTCATCACCTACCTCATTCACATCAAATGTTCTACCCCCATGTTTCCTCTTGGAACCACCGACAACCACCCATCCTTCTCGGAAAGCTACTTTCACAGGCGTAACTCCAGACAGCCCCGCCCTACCAAGTTTTCCCTTCAGCTCAGCAATCTCCCCCTCAAACTTAACAATTGTCTCAAGTAGGCGGAGGATTTCCTGACAGTTTGCACATACCTCTCCATATCCCATCGAACGACAGTCCCCATGCATCATAGAGAACTGTTTACAAACTTCAAGCCCAATATCGCCATCGGTGGCCCCACCAACCTGGCTCTGACCGACACCCCCAGTGACCTCTGTCTGCACACCAATACTTACCCCGTTGGCACCGTTGACCTGGAACGCGATATTACACGTATTTACCTCCATACTTACCTCGTCTGAACAGACTTGCTCGCCATCATCAAGACAAAATTACGCGATCGGACAGGGAAAACTGTAAACACGCGACAAAAAGCAACACGACGAACCGTTCGACAACTCAGCGCTCACAGTTTTATTTAAGACCTCCTAACTTTGTCCCAGTTACTATACTAAACTAACTCTCCACAAATTTGAATAAAATAACCTGAAAATGAAATATATATGATTAGTAAACAATAAAAATACTTAATTTCGATTCGTAACCAAGGAGACTTCTTCTGTGTACTTGCGGATCGAGATCAAAATTCAAGATATAAAGATGTACAGAGTGAGCTTAGCCTGGGAAACATTACAACAAAACGTGTGCCTATGGAGATAGGCCTAAAACAGGGGTGTATCCTTTCGCCAATCCTGTTTGCACTGTACATCAAAGGTTTAGGAGATGAACTCCTGCGTAGCGACGAGGGGGTAGCAGTTGGGGACTTGAAGATCCCAGGGCTATTTTTTGCAGACGATATGGTTCTAGTGTCAGAAAGCGAAGAGGGGCTAACGAAAATGGTGGGAATTGTTGGGAAATATGGGAGCAAATGGAGACTCGAACTTAATGAAAGCAAGAGCAAAGTTATACCTGTGGGCCGCAAAGTGGACCCCACTCGAAGGTGGAGAGTGGGTGAGTTCTGCATTCCGGAAGGGAGCAGCAAACTTCTCAGTGTAGGAGAGACAGGTGATTACGAGTATTTGGGGGTAAATATAAACATTACAGGAAGAGGCATCTACCGAAACCACACAAATAAATTGATTCTGAAGGGGAAGCGAATCCTTAACCAAATGAAACTTATAGGGAGAAACAGTTTCAATAAGGTTTTCGTGGGGAAAACCATTTGGGAAATGGTGGGGCTGCCAAGTATAACATACGGTACGGAAGTGGTACCCCTAAACCAGACGGCCGTAAAGAGCTTGGAAATCTTACAGAACGATGCAGGCCGATGGATAACGGGGTCGAGTAATGCCGCAGCGCTAGAAGCAATCAGGGGTGAGCTTGGGTGGATGAGGATCAAGGACAGGGTAGACCTATTGAAACTCGGTTATCTTAATTATTTGGTGAATCTCCCCGACAGCCGATGGTGTAAAGTAATGTTCCTGCGAATTTTCAACTCAAATATCAAAACGGGGTGGATGGTCCAAGTGAGGGAGCTAGTAGAGAACTACTCATTGGAGATCTCGGACCTGGACGTTGGGGCAAACCAGGGTAAAAAAATCGTCAGAGAAAGGGTCATGGAGGATTGTAACCGTAATTGGCGAGAGGGGGTCAAATCAAAGAGGCCTTTGGGTGGCCTGCGTGATAAAGAGAGGCCAGGTTTTGAAGAGTACCTTGATGGCACCTTTGGGGGGTCACTGCTGTTCAAGCTGAGGTCGCGATCCCTGGAGCTGAGGGAAAAAATTGGGAAAGACGGTGAAAGGGAGTGCCAGATGTGTAACTTGGGCATGGTGGAGACCCTGGAACACTTCCTTCTAGAATGCCCAAAGTATCAGTCTAAAAGAACGAGATTCACTGGGAGTATAATGGGGAAGTGGGATGGGAGAATGAAGGACATGTGGTTAGGAGGAGACTCAAAGGAGAGGGTTAATGTGCTAATCGGAGAGATTGGGAAGAATGGGGCATGGGATGTCATCAAGCAGTTCGTCTCCGAATGTTGGGAGGAGAGGAGAAGCGTGGGAACAGGGAGGCAGTTGGGAGTTCAGGGGTAACCAAGGCCTTCTCGTCCGAGAACCGCGACAAATCAGCGGCTGGCCAAAGTGTTATTATTATTATTATACGACACTGTCGACGGCGATTACTTTTCTGTAGCAAATTCTCTATGACCATGCACTTACAGCTTGAGATCTATTATATTCGTGTTTGTGGCATTTCTCAGTAAACGCCATGTGCAATTTAGCTTACATTCAAATAGGCCTTCGGCTCGACACTGGGAAACTAAGAAGCCTTCTCGAGTTAGTCGAGTAATCTTACGTCAGAGGGTGGTGGAAACCAGTGATAATGGTGAAGGCCTATAACACCGGGTTATAAATTATCACTGGGTGATTCGTCATTGAAGATTCGTCGTAACGACGAATCGTCCAAATTACGATCACCACGAATCGTCTTTTAGGTTTTCGACGAAACGTCCAAGACATAGATCTGTAACACTGAATTATTTTTAAATTTTTGGTCGGTTGATTTCATTGAAGTTTCAGGTACTTTCATGTGGGATCTTTTGAAGTCACATCAAAAAGTGTTAAAAAAACAAGCGTATGCTTATTGTTTTGATTAGAATAAGACATGTATGCTGGTGAGTTCTTAATACCTCTTTGATGTGACATCAAAAGTGTTTATAAGTGAATATATACCTGCAAATTTCAACCGAATTGAAAAAGCCTGTCCCTAATATTGAGCTTAAGCTTTACGACCATAAACTTGAAGCTAGTAATGAGGCAAAGTTTCTGGGATTCACCCTGGATAGCAGTCTCAATCTAAACAATCACATAAACTCAGCCACTGTCAAAGCCACTAAACGCATCAATTTCCTGAAAATGATTAGAGGTAAAAATTGGGGAGCCAATAAAGAAATTCTCCTCAATCTTTACAAATCATATATACGCCCAGTACTAGAGTATGGGACCATAATAACAAGTAACCTGAATAAAATCAACATTGAAAAACTACAACGGGTCCAAAATCATGCCTTGCGCGTGGCTCTGCGCAAGCCCACGTGGACATCGATAAAACAACTTCACGAGATAGCAAAAATAGCCACTATAGCAATGCGCTTAAAAGATCTTCAAAGCAAAACTCTAAATAGACTTCAAGACAGCGAATTAATAATAGAACTCAATGCGCATCGCGTCCTCAATAGGAAAACTAAATAATCTGGGGCGTGTCTATCGAAAGGGTTAAAGATTACACCATTGTGATGGGGTGAGCCAGGCATTCTGTGACCTAAATTTAGAACTGGCTGCGGGTGACACGATACGCACGAAAGCTTTCCTCTGTTACCAGTGGGAGTTGCAAACAGCGAGGAAAATCTCCACCTGCTGCCGGGTCTCCCCTCCCTGAGATATAAATCTCGTTGAAAAAATGCTGGCTTCCCTATCCACATGTCACTGGTCGTCAAGGACGGAACAGTTGTAAAAACCGAATTGCTCTAATTTCCAGCTCTCTATCTTTTCTACCTCCTCTATCTCATCAGAAACACGACCAAACTGAATGACAAACTATGAGGGATTGAAACAATCTTCAAGCAAAGATGTGCAGAGAACCTAACAAGACTAAGGCAAGGATTGAAACAATCTTGCCAGCAAACAGCCCTTTTAAGGGTTTTTTTGTGGGTGGGGGGGGGGGGGGGGGTGTTGGAGGTCATTTGGAATTCCCGAAGGATAACCAGATACCTCAAATCACATAGGGCATCCTATCTCCCAGAAGGCTTGATGGATGACTCACGGTTTTTCAAACTAAACTGTTGGAGCTTTCTCCACTCCTTTTTTGTAACCGCTATGGTGATATACCGGGGCCGGTACCAAACCGACGTTGCTGTTTGGTTTTCTTTTTTCTTTTTCCCCTAAAATTGCCATCGCACAACATTATATTCTGGCTCGCCACCATGGTGGGACTCAAACCTCTACCATCGCCAAGCTGGAACAGAATAGAGCCCACTCTCTAATAGTCTTAATGGCATTGAGGGATTGATCTTTGACAATCTATCACTCCAATGCAAACTGCCGGGAATTCTAAGCGCGTGCATACCCCTTCAGACCCCAGTAGTATGTCATGTGGTTTTGAGGTGGAGGTTGGATGACCCCGGTGGATGACCCCGGAAGTGACGTCATAGTCACGTGACCTAGTGCCGCCATGTTGTGTTGTCATTGTAACCCGCGTGAGCGGCCATGTTGTGACGTCATCTCCATAGTGATACGTGGTGGTAGTGCGCATGCGCAGCGCGTGTTGTTAGGGTGATACGTGTTTCCGTCGTCCATTTTGTATACTGGAGGCCGCCATCTTGGTTTCTATGGTAGCACGTGATTGCTATGTTACCTAAGGCCTACAATAGGATAGGGGTATGTTCGGTGGGTATGTTCGATTGAATCGGAGTAAATCTGATTACCACAAACAACCCGACAATCCCCCAAATCACCAAAATCCACTCAAAATCACCGAAATTGACTTTATTTCCCCAATTTATCGGCTTAGCACGTAGTGCTATAGTACCGAGAGGGTATCGGGGGTGCGTTCCTTTGTAGAAGAGTAATGTTCTGGCTTAGAATTCTCCCAGAATCCCTTTTTGGATCTCTATCCCATGACGTTTTTCCCATTAAAAGACAGGTTCCGTTGGTCATTACCCAGAATTCTCCGCTTCTATCTATATATGCAATAGTTTTCGTCGATCTGACCCTGTTCCTTCGTTCTAGAGTATACTCCAGTAGCGTAGAAGAGCCTATTAACTGGAACAGTATACCTTATTATTACTATATTTAGCTATTCTAGTCTATTCTTGTTAGTTCTGACCCTATTCCAAGTACTCTTGTTGTTTCATTTATATAACTAACCAATCAGATTGCTTGATTTCCCATAACCTGTATGCAGAGTTATCTCCCTTCTGCATAATAAAAGACTATATCCAATGGCACCCCAATTTTAGCACCCCTTTTTTGAAAAACATATGGCCTTCGGAACCCCTTTTTTGTCATATGTGCTTATGTGAAAAAGCACAATGTGACACAATGTGACCTAGCACAAAGGCACATGCTTTATGTGCCGATATGTGCTTATGTGAAAAAGCACAATGTGACACAATGTGCCCTATCACATAGGCACATACGGGTATTTGGGGATACCTTTGGCCTGGTATTGTATTATTTGAGGATACTTATCGAGGATACCTACTGGAGAATCCCTTTTTTGTCATATGTGCTTATGTGAAAAAGCACAATGTGACACAATGTGCCCTAGCACAAAGGCACATGCTTTATGTGCCGATATGTGCTTATGTGAAAAAGCACAATGTGACACAATGTGCCCTATCACATAGGCACATACGGGTATTTGAGGATACCTTTGGCCTGGTATTGTATTATTTGAGGATACCTATCGAGGATACCTACTAGAGAATCCCTTTTTGTCATATGTGCTTATGTGAAAAGGCACAATGTGACACAATATGCCCTATCACATAGGCACATGCATTATGTGCCGATATGTGCTTATGTGAAAAGGCACAATGTGACACAATATGCCCTATCACATAGGCACATACGGGTATTGGAGGATACCTATAGCCTAGTATTGTATTATTTGAGGATACCTATTGAGGATACATATCGAGGATACCTTTTGGAGAATCCCTTTTTTGTCGCATTAGGCTATGTAAAAGCCCTCAATGGGTCTAATGTAGTCTTACCAACCGTTTCCATCTTGTCGCCAAAGCTCCAAGGCCATTACAGGTCTATGGCCTATCTGTCCTATCATTAGCTTCTACAACAGTCTTGTTCCATTGCGGCCTTGTACCAGTACTATTGGCTTCTGTTATTCTGCCCCATATCTCACCCATTACTTCCTAGCTATACCTATCTCAGTCTCGACGATAACATTGATCAAGTTTGAATCAGATTCCCCTTATACGTATAAGGCATTCCGTTATTGAGATTCCTAGCCGAGTCCGTAAAATTTGGATTCCGTGTTTTAACATCAATACTCGAGGGTATTTCCCTTCCCTATTGGAAGAATTCAGTTTAATGGGTTGTAGTTTAAAAATTCAGATCACCTTCGTTATATTTTCATTAAGTTTAAAATTTATTCAGTTCAAGGGTGTTAGCATTGGGTTATAGTTAAAAACTTTCTGGACTTCAAAGGGGTTTTAATTACATATAGTTCATTAAAACACTTCAAAGGGTGTTAATACCTTCATTAGGGTTATAGTTCAGAACTTTGTTCAATTTGTAATGGTCAATTAACTTCGAGTTTGGTTATATTTGAGTTCATTCAGTTGAAAACTTTGTTATGGTCAATTCACTTCCATCTTGATTGTATTTGATCAGATCTGTTCAGTCTGTCCAACTAGTTCGATCAATCCAACTAGTTTGACATTCTTTCACTTTGTTATGTTCACTTCGATCTTGGTTCTGTTGGATCTTCGTTCTGTTGTACCTTTATTGTTTTGTAATGGTTGGTTGTCTCTGTTTAGAGTCTTGTAATAATAATTGGGTGTTATTAATCCCTTTCCATACCCTCGAGTATTGATGTTAAAACACGGAATCCAAATTTTACGGACTCGGCTAGGAATCTCAATAACGGAATGCCTTATACGTATAAGGGGAAATCTGATTCAAACTTGATCAATGTTATAGTCGAGACTGAGATAGGTATAGCTAGGAAGTAATGGGTGAAATATGGGGCAGAATAACAGAAGCCAATAGTACTGGTACAAGGCCGCAATGGAACAAGACTGTTGTAGAAGCTAATGATAGGACAGATAGGCCATAGACCTGTAATGGCCTTGGAGCTTTGGCGACAAGATGGAAACGGTTGGTAAGACTACATTAGACCCATTGAGGGCTTTTACATAGCCTAATGCGACAAAAAAGGGATTCTCCAAAAGGTATCCTCGATATGTATCCTCAATAGGTATCCTCAAATAATACAATACTAGGCTATAGGTATCCTCCAATACCCGTATGTGCCTCTGTGATAGGGCATATTGTGTCACATTGTGCCTTTTCACATAAGCACATATCGGCACATAAAGCATGTGCCTATGTGATAGGGCATATTGTGTCACATTGTGCCTTTTCACATAAGCACATATGACAAAAAGGGATTCTCCAGTAGGTATCCTCGATAGGTATCCTAAAATAATACAATACCAGGCCAAAAGTATCCTCAAATACCCGTATGTGCCTATGTGATAGGGCACATTGTGTCACATTGTGCTTTTTCACATAAGCACATATCGGCACATAAAGCATGTGCCTTTGTGCTAGGGCACATTGTGTCACATTGTGCTTTTTCACATAAGCACATATGACAAAAAAGGGATTCTCCAGTAGGTATCCTCGATAGGTATCCTCAAATAATACAATACCAGGCCAAAGGTATCCTCAAATACCCGTATGTGCCTATGTGATAGGGCACATTGTGTCACATTGTGCTTTTTCACATAAGCACATATCGGCACATAAAGCATGTGCCTTTGTGCTAGGTCACATTGTGTCACATTGTGCTTTTTCACATAAGCACATATGACAAAAAGGGGTGCCGAAGGCCATGCGTTTTTCAAAAAAGGGGTGCTAAAATTGGGGTGCCATTGGATATAGGCTTTTATTATGCAGAAGGGAGATAACTCTGCATACAGGTTATGGGAAATCAAGCAATCTGATTGGTTAGTTATATAAATGAAACAACAAGAGTACTTGGAATAGGGTCAGAACTAACAAGAATAGACTAGAATAGCTAAATATAGTAATAATAAGGTATACTGTTCCAGTTAATAGGCTCTTCTACGCTACTGGAGTATACTCTAGAACGAAGGAACAGGGTCAGATCGACGAAAACTATTGCATATATAGACAGAAGCGGAGAATTCTGGGTAATGACCAACGGAACCTGTCTTTTAATGGGAAAAACGCCATGGGATAGAGATCCAAAAAGGGATTCTGGGAGAATTCTAAGCCAGAACATTACTCTTCTACAAAGGAACGCACCCCCGATACCCTCTCGGTACTATAGCACTACGTGCTAAGCCGATAAATTGGGGAAATAAAGTCAATTTCGGTGATTTTGAGTGGATTTTGGTGATTTGGGGGATTGTCGGGTTGTTTGTGGTAATCAGATTTACTCCGATTCAATCGAACATACCCACCGAACATACCCCTATCCTATTGTAGGCCTTAGGTAACATAGCAATCACGTGCTACCATAGAAACCAAGATGGCGGCCTCCAGTATACAAAATGGACGACGGAAACACGTATCACCCTAACAACACGCGCTGCGCATGCGCACTACCACCACGTATCACTATGGAGATGACGTCACAACATGGCCGCTCACGCGGGTTACAATGACAACACAACATGGCGGCACTAGGTCACGTGACTATGACGTCACTTCCGGGGTCATCCACCGGGGTCATCCAACCTCCACCTCAAAACCACATGACATACTACTGGGGTCTGAAGGGGTATGCACGCGCTTAGAATTCCCGGCAGTTTGCATTGGAGTGATAGATTGTCAAAGATCAATCCCTCAATGCCATTAAGACTATTAGAGAGTGGGCTCTATTCTGTTCCAGCTTGGCGATGGTAGAGGTTTGAGTCATCCACCGGGGTCATCCAACCTCCACCTCAAAACCACATGACATACTACTGACCCCATTTGAGGCAATAGGAAAGCTAGGCCTGTGTGATCCAAGATCCAAGTGAAATAAAACAAGGCTAACCGGGTCGCAAGGGATTTGTAAATCCCACATCGTCCCTGCGCGCCTTCGGCGCGCTAAAACCTTTCATTCATCAAGTTGTTCCCCCTGAAGGCAGACCAGATGGCCATTACTCAGCATCCACTCTCCCTTATAGGCTGATGCGAAAAGCATAAAACACATATTGGTGGATTTTTTCCTTTTTGTAACCATTAAGGATAATATGCTGGGACTGCTCACAAACCAGCAATTGTTTGGGTTTCTTTTTCTTTTTTCTAAAATAACCACTAAACTGTGGTTTCAGTATTACCATAATTTTCCCCACTTCTTTTAGCAAACACGGTGCATAACTCTTGTAATTATGCAAATTCTTAGCCATTTTCCAGATCGAGGTTCTCGGGGATCTCAACCCACTGTCCTACTGCCAGTCGCACCCTCATACTTAATAAGATTATGGACTCTCGCTCTCGACTCTCGTGGATTTATAAGCAAATAAAGCTATAAAGCAAATAAAGTTATTAGGGTCGTAAGGGATTTCAATCCCACATCGTCCCTGTGCGCCTTCGGCGCGCAGAAACTTTTCATTCATTCATTCGAATTGCGTCAAGTCACCTCTGCCGTCACAGCGAGCAGACGTTTCGTCCAGCACTGGTGATTTCACACAAAACTGATTATCGCTCACTCGGAAGTTCAACAACGCTATTGCAATTTGCACTATTTCTGTGTATCTTTTTGTATCACTCCAAGTGTTTACTTTTTTCTCTTTGCTATTTCTATCTGCATTGTTCCGCTAAAAAACGAATATTTAAGTCAATACAATTAAATTAAAATCTCTAATTACATAAAAAACTAGAGAATTGTAATTTGTTGGACAAATTGCGGGCTTTCCCAACTTTTTAATGTGAAAAGGCAAACTGTATTGCATACAAAACTATCGATTAGTTTTGAAAACAGAAGATTTAGTGGAAATCAAAGTTTTTGTGATGCTACTAGTTTTTATGCAGCCAAAACAGATATTTGAGATACAGCAGGACACCAAAACATTTAACACAAAATTTCCTCTTCAATAATTACAGAATATTTTCATAGAAAGCAAAACAAGCGATGTCCTTGGTGCTTTGGAAAAAATTTGTACATATGAATTATGGGAGTACGGGCCGGGGTTTCATGAAGGACTGTGCCCCAACTCACCCCTGAGTCAGGAAGGAGCCGATTTTTCGGCCAATATGCCAGAAAATTTCGGACAATTTAGTTGCCAGAAATTACAAAACATTTTGGTTTTCCACACAAAATGTTGTTTTCCTATCTCAATCACTTAGAAGTTGCAAGTAAACTGACCATTATACTGTACAAGTTGATTCAGTGGAACCGTATCCACGTTAATATTATTCATTTATAATCACACAAGTACATATAAAGAGCTCTATTACTGCATGTTACGGGAGCACGGTGGTTCAGAAGGTAGAGATGATTGTTGCAATCCAAGAAGTCCTCGGTTCGAAACCCGCCTGTGGCAACCACATTGTGTCCATGAGCAAGACACTTCATCCCAATTTAATTTTCAACGTGGGGGGGGGGGGGTGGGGGGGCTTGATGGCGATGGGTACTAAGGGTACTTTGAGGGTGCACTTGTCTTCAACCAATGCTAACCCTGCTTTTGTGGAGTTAGTATGTTGGGGAGTCTGAGTCGCTTGCCATTGCTCGGTGGTTCTCTCCAGGTACTCAATGGGAGGGAGACCCTCCCCCCACCCTCCCTCCCATATCCACATTTGGCATTTCCTCCTGAGATTCAACTTTTTCGGGCTAAAAGGGTTCATCCCCCCACCTGAAAAATAGCCCTCAACGGCTATGCAATGAATACCTGGACTTGAATAGATACCTATATTATGGTCATGATATAGCTGTAGATGCTGAAAGTGACCTTAAATATCAATAATTAATTTATTCTCTATCATTTTGTCTGTTTGTGAATGTGTGGGAATTGTCAAGAAACGAGGGTAAGCTTCCTACTCCATGATTTCACAATTTTTCCAACATATCTGTTTCAAATGCAATGAAATACATGTAATATGAGTTACTGTCACACACAAATTAGTTGTTTATTTGATATGGTTTAAACCATCTGGAGAGCTAGTATACACAGTGATGGGTTCAGTTCAAGTCAAAATGAGTTGATTAAAGGGACGTTGAACAGCTTGTTAATCTTTCTTGCATTACATTACTACTTTGCTATTTATTGACAGAAGGATTTCACAGAGGGTTTCCGTGACGGTATTTATTTATTGGTGTTTATGGTCACATACTTATCCACAATGGCTAATCGTGACCGTGACAGTTTTACGGGTGAGGGAAGTCAGAGGACCCAGAGAGAACCACCGAGCATCGACGAGCAAATGTCAGCTCAACATTCTAATTATGTTCAAACTCCGCTGAAGCAGGGTACCAGCGGTTGAAGACATGTGCACCATTGACATGCAGTACGCCTTAGTACATGGCATCATCGTGCCCCCATGTTGGCAAGCGGGATAAAGTGCCTTGCCAAAGGACATTACGTGGGGCGTCCCAGATAGGGATCAAACTCGGAACTCTATCACAGAAGTCAAACCGTCTACCACTGAGAAAATGTGCTTTCTTTCCTGGCGGTATTCTTATTTGTACGGCCAAACTGGTGTTGGATAACACGGAACACCAAAACATATAACACAAAATTTGTTCCCCATTGATTTTTGAAAGCAGTTATGAAAAGCTCAAAGAGCTCTTTCCTTTTTGTTTTTGGACAAGTGAGTATTCACTCAAAGTCATTTTTTGCAGACAGTGCTATTTTTAAGTGGCCAAAGCACATGTTTTATTAAGTCCCAGAACATAACTAAAGCCGGATTTATTGATTAAACATCTCTGCATATAGCAAAGCAAAGTGTCTCAAATTAACCCATTCCAAAATGATAGTAGAGAGTAACAAAAGTTGGATAATTTGGGTATTTCCAAATGGTATACTTATTCTCACTCTCATTGTGCTTGAGGGTTAAATCTGAGATTGAAAGGGTTTTCCAATCTTACTCAGGGAAGGTGAGTACAGAAAAGTACGAAATTAATCAGAAAATGAATTTTGTCTGACGGTACTAATATTTGTACGAGCAAAACTGGTACTGGATTTATTTATTTATTTATTTATTTATTTATTTATTTATTTATTTATTTATTTACTTATTTATTTATTAGGTTTTAACGACGCATTAACAGCCAAGGTCATATTATGTTGGTGACAGTTGTATTGGTGGAGGAAGCCGGAGTACCCAGAGAGAACCACCGGGCAATGACGAGCAGCTGCCATCTCCCCAACATAGTGCCTCCGCACTGTAGCACAGGCAGGGTTAGATTGGTTGAAGACATGCGCACCATCGACATGCAGTATGCCTTAGTACACGGCGTCATGGTGCCCCCATGCGGACAGTCGGGGTGAAGTAATCGGGACATAATTGGAATATATCTGGCAGATACAATGCCGGATATATTCCAATTATGTCCCGATCATGAAAGTCAGCAACTTGAAATTCTCAGAATGTTTCCTACTGTCCCTGCCCGACAGTTTAGTATCTTTGTCAAGTGCCGAGACCGCGTGGAAATACCGTGGATCAGGTGGAAACCGAGGGCACGATTCGTCCCTACTTCATTCTCAACTCAACGACTTTTCCATTCATTATTTACCTGTCACCGACTGAGTTTGGTATTATATTTGTCTATTTGATGAACTTTTCAACCATAACTATTTGCGGCTTCATGTAGCACCACTGAAAGGCCACTGCACGGTTACCAATATATTCAGGGATTGATTTTACGAAAATAACAGTTATTCCGACTATACCCACATGGGAACTCCTAAATATGCCAAGGGTTAAACTTTTGATAATGACATATAAAACAGAAGTTGTCATGCTATGCTTGCTGCATGCAGGCATTGAAAACATTCAGCGCTCAATGAATTAGGAATGGAGTAAACTGTCACTTAAACCTACGAAATTCTGAAAAAATGAGTTTTTTCGACAGCATCTACCATTATGCATCTGAGACAGGGATTGCGTTAAACTTTACAGCAACCTTATAACAGAAAATATTCTTGGAATTGAACTGTGAATCCGAATTTCGAAAGCATTTTCGGATATTCTATGCCAAACTACCACTGCACGCTTATCAATAATCAGTGATTTTATGAAAATTAAAATTATCCCGACCATACCCATATGGGCAGTCTCGAATCTGCCAACGGTTAAACTTTTAATAATGACATATAAAACAAAAGTTGTCATACTATGACTGCTGCATACAGCCATAGAAAACGTTCAGTGCTCAATCAATTAGGAATGGAGTAAATCGTCACTTAAACTTACCAAATTCTGAAAACGAGAGTCTTTTTGGACTGCACCTATCTTTATGCAAACAGAACGAGCATAGGGTTAAACTTTACAACCAAACTTACAACAGAAAATATGCTCGGTAGGCAATTGTAAATACGAACATGTAAATCATTTTTCGATATTCCTTTCGAAAATGGAAAAAAGTGAGCTCCAAATTAGCCAACTTTATGAAGAATTTTAGGGCACTCAAATTAAACGCCCGAAAACTGGGTGAAGGTTAAAACTTTGAATAAAATATATAACAGCAAAATTGTTCTTGGATGAAGGCCCAATCCTCTCATGGAAAAGGTTTTGAGACGATATGGCTCCAGTGCTGAGAAAGTGCATGTAAACGTTGGCGAAAATAACAATTATTCTGACAGTACCCTTATGGGAAGTCTCAAATCTGCCAAGGGTTAAACTTTTAATAATAACATATAGAACGAAATTTGTCATACTTTGACTGCTGCAAGCAGCTATAGAAAACATTCAGAGGTCAAGCAATTAAACATGGAGTAAATCGCCACCTAAATTTACCAAATTCTGAAAGAAATTGGAAATATTTTGGACGGTACCTACCTTTATACAACCAGAATGGGATAGGGTTAAACTTTACAACCAAACTAACAACAGCAAATATGCTCGATAGTCAATTGTGAATACGTACATGAAAAGTGTTTGAAATTAACCCATTCCAAAATGATAGAAAAGGCAACCAAAAATGGCTAATTTTGGCATTTTCAAACGGTACTCTTATTCTCCCCCTCATTGTGCTAGAGGGTTAAATATGAGATTAAGAAGTAAACAGTAACTTTCTTCCACAATTATTCTTGCATCTAGCCATACCAAAATAATTTTTACAACTACCTTGTAATTAGAAAAAATTGCTCTTGAAGTTGGCGAAAATAACAAATATTCCGACAGTACCCTTATGGGAAGTCTCAAATCTGCCAAGGGTTAAACTTTTAATAATAACATATAGAACAAAATTTGTCATACTTTGACTGCTGCAAGCAGCTATAGAAAACATTCAGAGCTCACGCAATTAAAAATGGAGTAAATCGTCATCTAAACTTACCAAATTTTGAAAAAATTGGATTTTTTTTGGACGGTACCTACTTTTATGCAACCAGAATGGGATAGGGTTAAACTTTACAACCAAACTTACAACAGCAAATATGCTCGGTAGTCAATTGTGAATACGTACACGAAAAGTGTTTGAAATTAACCCTTTTCCAAAATGATGGAAAAAGCAACCAAAGTTGTCTAATTTTGGCATTTTCAAACGGTACTCTTATTCTCACCCTCATTGTGCTTGAGGGTTAAATCTGAGATTAAAAAGTAAACAGTAACATTCTTCCGCAATCATTGTTGCATCTATCCAAACCAAAATAATTGTTACAACAACCTTGTTATTAGAGAAATTTGCCCTTGAAGTTGGTCAATTTTGAAGAAATATTTTATATATTTCTGGTCAGTGGGGGTTAAAGTTGAATGATCTGAGTGGTGATTGTGGTGTATCATATTATGGTCTGAATGTGTGGAAAATTTGAGCTAAATAACTAAATAAATGTAAACAATTTTGAGACATTCGAAAAATGGTGAAATTTTGAAGGTTTTGGCAGAATATTTTGAAAATACGCGTTTTCACAGATATGACGATACCGCATTTCACTAGATTTTATGACATTACATAAGTGTGCCAAATTTGGTCAAAATCGTACAGCTTGTTTTCGAGCAGTTCAACAGACAAAATTCAGGGATGAAAAAAAAAAAATTAAAAAAAAAAATAAATAAAAAAAATAAAAAGAAAAAAGAATAGAGAAGAAAAATTTTGAAAAAGAAGAATAACAATAGTCTTTCCCAAACTGGGTTTGGGAAAGCCTAATAAATTTTAGAATTATTTACAAAATAAAAACAATGGATAAACAAAGTCAAGTTCAGTTAAACAGTTCTGTCTTTAATTCTGGCAGTCTAGGCAACAGTGGAAATTCCACTAACACTGATATGGCATCGATGATGTCTGGCTTCCAGAGAGAAATATCCAGATTGAATGACACAATAGAGGGTTTGCGGTCAGAGCTTCAAGCCCAGAAGCATCAGGCAGATAAAGAAAAGGCTGAATTGAGAAGGGAATTGGAAAAGGCAATTCTGAAGGCCAAACCAGGTAAGGAGGACCATGCTCCTCCAGTTCCTGATTTACCATGTATTGACGCCGCTACAGAAATGAGAAGACCTGCGTCCGACGGCTCACTGGCGGGGATATCTGAAATAGATTCAGATCTAATTACCCCCAGCCAGGATAACTGGCTGCGTTCCATAGTAGAAGAAGCTACCAACACGGCTGCAGCTTCTCCGGGAGGCGGTTGAAATTCAATTGGATAAAAATTCAGCTAAAATCCCCAAATCGCAGCGACAGAAAAAATCACCAAACCACAATCGGTCAAAAAGGAAACTCTCCAATGAGTTCCGTGAAAATGATGAAACCGTGGACGTCGAAGATGAAAATGGTTTCTGTATGACTATTGATCGGCATGTCAAGAAGACAAAAACTATCAAGAAAAATTCACTGAGCACCGCTACTGAAAAGGACTCGGTGGTCACACCAAGAAATTGGGCTCTGTTATCGCAACAGAGTCTACATCACCGGAAATAGTGAATGCGACTGCGACAGCTAGCCCAACTGATAGCGCGACGTACGCCGATAAAGTAGTAAAAGCCAAAACGCCCCCCCCCCCCCCACACCCCAAGGTGACCAATAAAACCAACAAGACACAAAACCCCTGTGTCGTAATCACACGTGTCCACCCCAAAACGGAGAAAAGAACTCGATTGAAAAAGCCCTTCCAGGATGCTCGTGGGAGAGACTAATCTCCAAAGCCACGGGCAACCACACTTGGAAAATAAAAGTAAAATGCCCTAATAGAGCAACGAAATTAAATCTGATAAGCAAAGGGGTAATTATCAACGGCAAAAAATACGAAACCGAGGAATATCGTGTTCTTCCACAACCCGTTCAGTGTTCCAAGTGTAGGAAATTTGGGCACTTGTCACACAAATGCAACGGGGAGCAACGATGTATGGAATGCGGTGACAAACACATCGCGAAGGCATGTAGTGCTCAAACTCTGAAATGCCCCAATTGCGGTGGTCAACACCCCAGCAACTACCGGGGGTGTAACCACTTCAAAAAAGTTAAAACAAACATTCAGCTTAAAGCTCTAAATGTAAGTAATGTCGAGAACTCATCTTCCCCTTATTCCACGTGTACTCTAATGGCTGGCTCCATTTTCAGCATAATGAAGAAACACTTGGACACCAGTCTTTCGGACGTTTGCAAAGAGATTAGTAAAACAGCCTCTAAGTTATATAATACTCAAATATCTCACACGCTATTAGAAGCGGCCGTCAACAGAATATAATTATCTAACAATATTACAAATAGCAATTAAACTTAAATAAACTTAGTACCGTTATTCCTAAACCATTCATGGATACACTAAAATAGTCCAGTGGAACGCTCGAAGCGTTAATTAGAAAAATTTGCAAATGTCACATTATTTAAAAAATACGGAAGTAATTGAAATTAGCGAAACATGGCTTAAACCAAACAAAAAATTCTTGTTATGTGGTTTTGATATTATTAGAAGAGATCGCCCATCCCAAAAAGGTGGCGGTGTCGCTCTGCTAATAAGGCAGGAGATTAAATACAAATCAATACCATGCGACCACCTCAATGCTGAAGTGATTGCAGCTGAAACTGAACTTGACCACAAACACGTGGCCATCATATCATATTATAACAAACCGCAAGCAACAGTAGACAGTAAAGTATTTGAATTTTTTACCAAAAAGTACAAGCACTGCATATTCTTGGGTGATTTCAATTCCAAACACCAGGTATTCGGTTGTCATAAGACTGAGCCTAATGGTGACGCCCTTTTCCACAGCATTGAAGAACTCGATCTATTCGTGGTAAATAACGACCAAGACGTAACATACATAAGCAACAACCCACTCAATCAATCAGATATCATAGACTTGATTATCAGCAGCAAATCACTAACCAGCCAAATGCAAGACATATTTGTAGGGGATGATGAGCTAGGCAGTGATCACCTGCCGGTTCACGCTTCTTTGAAATGTAATACTGGTCCCGCAAGGTATCCTCCCGTGAATAGGAGGAACCTATCAAAATTTGACTGGAACCTCTTCAGAAACATTATCGAAGTAAAAATAAAGGCAAATGACCCCCTGAATGCTCATGAACTAGAAAAAGCCTGCACCCATCTTAACGAGGTTATCAACAGTACACTAGATGAAATTTGTCCCAAACAAACAGTAAAGACGCGGGTAAACAGAATAACCCAAACAACTCTTCAAATAATCAAACAAAAAAGAAAAGCCTTCCGGGCTTACCAATCTGAGAATGATCATATGAAAAGAGCAGAACTTAAAAAGACTTGTAATACATAATAGGGATCATGGATCCTTTGTCTGGAAATTGGAAGGTGGGAGCAAAGTTAAACTCAAAGTCCCCAATTGAATCTTCCACACGGGGGAACCTGAACACACAATAGGGGCCCTGAACTGTTGCGAAATAATCTGAAAAGTCAAAATGGTGAACCTTAACCCTTTATCCAACGCAGACGATATCAAAATTTATTATTTTAAATATCATTTTTTGAAATTTTTCAAAAAATGTCAACAAGCCCATATCACGTGACCCCTCGTTGGAACGAGCTCGTCGAGCTCGTTCCAGCGAGGGGTCACATGATATGGTTTTGTTGAAATGTTTTGAAAAATAATATTTTTTCAACTGCTGATTTTGCATATCACGTGGGCGGATGCGGCCGATTCGTTGGGTAAAGGGTTAAAGACATTTTCAGCACGAATCCATTAACGATTAACCCAAATACTCGTAACATCTATCTCGTTATCTCCATACAATTTGTAATGTTGGACGTCTTTTTAGCTCACCTTGACGCAGTCAATCTGAGTCTATCTAATCGCTTTCCTTCAGTCGTCCGTCAAGTTGGGTCAACACCATGTTTTGGGCATATCCCCCCAAACCACTATGCCAATTCAAGTGCATATTTGTGTGAGTGATGGTGCTGGGGGGGGGGGGGGGGTGCGGTTTTTTTTTGTTCAACTCAATATGCCTAGCTCCCTAGGGAGGGAATGGGGAAATACTCAAGTTTGTTCAAATTGGTTCCCTGGGTTCATATTTGGGCTCCCTATGGGAGCCCAAATTTTAACATGGTGCAATTTAAGAAGATTTCTTTGAACATCTTTTTCTTCAGCTCCACCAGTCAGAATCCTTTCATATTTAGTATTCAACATCTCTAGTTCACTACTCAGTACTCTAAGTCTGATTTTAACAAAATATATTTGATTTATATGACAAAAAATAGCCATGGCTATCGTGGGATTCATTGTATGCTAAATATAGAAACATGATTACAAGTTAATATTATAGGGAGCCATGTAGCTGAAGATTTAGAAATTTTCTATTAAGCACCCTCAGGAGATGTGTGACTAAAATTAACACACAGAGGTTGTATATTCAGGAGCTCCATAGGGAAGCTCCATTTTTTGCATTATGACTAACTGCAGAAAAAGCATGATGGTTGGACTATTTTAGTCACTACTAAGGGGGTCAAGGATTCACAATGGATGCTATGGAGTTTGATTGCTTAATGTAGATTCCTTCATGTCCTCGGTTTACATGGGGTTCTGTTCAAGGTGAGCGTTTCAGGCCCCGTGGGACTTCTTGTTTAAAAGTGCCCTAATGGGAAAGAAAAAATACTTATGAAATTGACAACAAGGTAAAACTGGCCGTTTGTGATGTCATTAAAGCAGAAAAAACATTTTAAAGCTTTGTAGTAGCCACTTTAAAGAAAACAATACCCCATTAAATTATTAAAAAAGGTCCGTGCCCCATAAAATCACTTTTGGGCCCTTAATATTCATCAAGGGTTCTTAACTGTAGTCTAATACCCTGAGCTGTCAAAATGGTGAAACTGCAATATTTCATATTACCTCGAATTTATTTAAGACGAGCTAAAATACTGATGTTATCGCTCTTTTGTTCTTTCTGTACGGTTTTGGTCATTTTAGGTGCCCCTTATAAGAGGACCATTATAGGGTTAAAATAGACACCAGGGATTTGACAAAAAGGTACAACCAATTCCTTGTTTGGTGACCAAGATAATTAAAGAAAAAGAAATGCTTTCGGCCAAACTTATTGTCGCCTAAGTGCTAGAATGCTCTATGTCCCACAGGGGAGATAGTACATAGTCCCATAGGGGAGATAATACATAGTCCCATAGGGGAGATAATACATAGTCCCATAGGGGAGATAATACATAGTCCCATAGGGGAGATAATACATAGTCCCATAGGGGAGATAATACATAGTCCCATAGGGGAGATAATACATAGTCCCATAGGGGAGATAATACATAGTCCCATAGGGGACATAGAACATTCTAGCACTCAGGCGACGTTACGAAGTAGCCCTGATATCATGACAAATGCCCGTTGACTACTGGTGTTCGGGAACTAATAATTACTGACTGTTGTCATTCATTGTGGTAATTTGTCCAAGACATCTCCTGCTTTATTTTAGAAGTTTGGGATATTTATTTATTTATCGACATTTAGGGTCTCTTTCGACATTTCTAGCTATATCATAGCACAAAACAGGTATGAACTAAAGTTTAGAGGATAGTTTATACACAGAAGACTTCCAACACAGATGTTGGTTAATGGGTCATACCTTTGATGTAAAAGGAAGGTATTTTCCTCGAAGTGGTTATTTTTTTCTACGTATATTGTGTTATCGTAACTACAGAACATACAAGAATAAATTATATGTGTTAGGAATAAACTACTTGACGTTCTTCAGAAATACATAAACGAAATTAAATTGGTTTTACTTTTATATATAGAATTCAAAAGATCAAAGCAGATGACAAAAACGGACACATTTATTATAACAGTGAATAGCACTTCACTTAACGGTTGAACAATATCAATGTCCTACATTACTTCGTGTTTGTTAGGCTGTCTAGCACAATAAAGGGGATTTTCGGGGTTGACTGGCTTCTCATAAAATACATGTATGCGTGCCGTGAATGAATGTATCAGCTACGTTGTTGATCGCAAGGGCAGGTAGGAAAGTCTTTTTGAGCAAAAATAACTAGGGTGTTGGAGTCCAAAGCTTTTTTCAATGATTTCACTTTTCTGACTTTTTCCAGACTGATGCGTCTACATCTTGTGGAAAAAAAAACACCCTCACCTGTATTTTGTGGTATTTGGAAAAGGTCATAAGAGTTTGCTTGGAAAATAAACTGTGAAAATTCCTTTGGGCACCTGTGTTCTAATTCCAGCTAACTCCTTCGAAGCCTCCGGGAATGGACCGAGTAGAACACTTCGAACAAATTAACAGCTGATGTTGGTATTGAGTCCAAACACGAAATGTCAAGCAATTCTGTTGGTTGGTTAATCCAATCCACCACAGTGCACCCTACTGACCCAGCTATATCCTATTTTCAGGAAATGATCTTCTCTATTCACAAATTATCTAAAAATGCCGCTTTGGCTTGGCGAAAGTCTTTAGAGATTGGCTGACAGCCCAAACTGCAAAAATCACTTAGTGTTCAATGTTGAAGCAGTGAACCCCTGTAGTGTTTTATTGCGTAACCGGGTTAACCGGAGGTCCATTGGCTGAAACATTGTTTGTGCACAGGCCATATGTACAGAATTTGATAGCCTTACTATGGTCATAACACGTAGATTAACGCCGAAATGATGATTTCGCGCGCCGAAGGCGCGCAGGGACGGTATGGGGGACAAGCCCCTTTCGACCCTCTGTGACTGTATAGGGTGGCTCTCACATGTCAAGGCGTGTTGAAGGAGGAAAAGGATCCGGTACTCGGCAGGTGTCTCCAGTAGTGTCCAGTTGTGGATGGGTAGTATCATTGGCAGATGTCGGTTGAACCCTCGAGTGAGGACCAGTGTGGAAGGTTGGGTCCTCTCACAAAGGTACTACCTCTCCCCGAGGGTGCAGTCGTTCTGGATTTTCGGGCAAGTATAGTCTGCCGCTTCGAGGATGATAATGAGTGATGGCCATCACTGGTAAATATAATCTGCCTCAGGCTGTCTCTATTATAGTTGGACTCTTTGGAGGAAAACAACAACGACCCCTTTCGGGGACCACCAAGAAGAAGACCCGAACTTCCCTGGTTCGGGGGCAGGCCTGCATTGTAATCCTATTGGGTTGGGACAAAAGATGCGCATTGCGCTTACAAAAAGGGGCAGAGGCGGGACGCAGGACCAACGCTCGCCTCCCTTAAAGTGGTTGACCACTTTTAGGGATGGAGCGGAGGATGTTTAGGAACCGTCGGGGTGACTGTTTCCATAACGGTTAGGTGCTGGTCAAAAAACATCTTCTGTGCACCTGCTTAAAAGAAGAAGGTAGAATTAGTTTTCAATAGAATATGTAAACTGTAAAGATAAAAGTAGCACCTCTTTAGTTGCGTGTCCTTGTGGTATCTGCTGTGTGTGTGTGGAGAGTATGGAATGCACGAATCTTTACATTCGTAAGAGCAGTAACATACTCTCGTGTGGTATTGTGCTGTGTGTGTGTGCTTGTCGCTATGGGGGAGAGTATGAAATGCACGAATCTTTACATTCGTAAGAGCAGTAACATACTCTCGTGCTTGGGACCCCAATCGTTCCCTATTTATTATTTAGTTTTAAGGTGCAGAGGATCGCGAGCGTTTTAAGTGGGCTGAACTTCCTAGTTTGCAGCGGGACGGTAACAGGTCTAGCACACTAGACCACACCCGAGGGTGTTTCTTTCCTGTTGTGTCCTTCGCTGGAAGTGGCCTTATTTAGGTTAGTTTAAGTTTATTTGAAGTTGAGGGTGCCGGGGATCGCGATCGTTTAATGCGGGTTGAGCTTCCGAGGCTGTCAGCGGGAGGGCAACAGGTCTAGCACACCCGAGGGTGTTGCTTTCCTGTTGTACCCTTCGCTGGTTGCGGACTTATTTATTTTAATTTAGTTTAGGGGTGTTCGGGGGCGTCGGGCTCGCAGTTCACCTTGTCATTCCCTAGTTTTTATTCGAGCGGTCTTAGTTTTGATTGCAATTTTTGGGCTTTTGTCGGCTTTCGCAAATTACTCCAAGTTCGGAGATTAGTTCGCCGTCGGCTAACCGGTCATGATTTTTCGCGGCCAGGGTGGCTAGGCGGTCTTTAATGGTGGGGATATCGGCCCTGTCGTGGAGTGTTTTTATGGGTGTGTCCCATGGGGCGCGGAGGGCAACTCTAAGCGCGTGATTTTGGACCCTCTGGAGTTTTCCCATATTAGTTTGGTTGCGGTCAGTTAGTATTATTGCACCGTATTCGAGTACTGGGCGCACAAAGGATTTGTATAGTTTGAGTAGGGTGGACTGGTTGCCCCCCCCCCCCCCCCCTTCCCGCCCATGAAGTTCCCTTGAGCATTTTCAGTAAGTTAATTCGTTTAGTAGCTTTTTCGCCATGTCGTCGGTATGTTTGTTGAAGGACAGTTTCTGATCAATGGTGATGCCCAGGAATTTCGCTTCTTTGCATTCTGGGAGGGTGTTGTCCATAAGTTTTAGGTCAAAATCTCGTTTATTTTTCTTGCGAGTAAAGGTGATTCGTTGGGTTTTATTGGCGTTTAGCTTAATTCTCCATTTGGCACACCATTGTTCTAGGTCATCGAGAGCGCGTTGCAGGGGGTTTTTGAGCAGATTGGCCGTATTGTTTGAGTCCCAGAGGCCCTTGTCATCCGCGAATTGGGAGACTTGTACACGATCTTCGGAGAAGTTAAGGTCATTTACATAGAGGATGTAAAGGGGGGGGGGGGGCTCAGGACGGATCCTTGGGGGTGCCTGCTTCAAGGGGGACACTGTCAGACATTTCATTGTTCACTCTGACTTTAATTTCGCGATCATTTAAGAAAGAGGATAGTAATCTGAGCAGCTTCTTGGGGAGTTTCATTTCTGATAATTTGTAGCGCATTCCATTGTGCCAGACGGAGTCAAATGCTTTTTCGACGTCTAACAGGACTGCCGCGCCTATTTGCTGATTGTTGATAGCGGCCTTCATTTGGGTAACCAGTCGGTAGACATGTTCAATGCCTTCTTTGCGGTTTCTATAGGCTCTTTGCCATTTATTAAAAAAATCGTTGTCTTCAAGGTGCCCCCTGAGCCGATTGGTAAGGATTCGTCATCGTTGCCCGCGCCTTGATGCGGGCGATGCGTTTTTCTTAGGAGGTCAGCAAAGGTGTCGGCCTTGTCTTTGTCGGTGCGCGTGAAGGAACCGTCTTCCTTCTTAGGAGGTTTGCCTGCGGCTTTTGTTTTTTTGCCCAGTTAGGGTTTTGAAGGAGTCCCAGAATTTTTTGGCATCCTGGACTCCGTTTAGGTCGGCTGTTGCCTTTTCCCAGTTTGCTTGTTTTTCAGCTTGGAGGGCTTTCTTGACCTCCCCATGAAGGCGGTTGTATGTTTTTTTGAGGTCAGCTTTCTTACCGGGGTCAGTTTCGGTTTTAAGAGCTCGAAGAGCTTTCCGTTTAGTTTTGATTAGTGAGAGTGTGTCGCCCGAGATAGTATTTCTCCAGGGGCGTACTTTTTTTATTTGGGCATATTTCGTTTAGGGTTGAGTTAATGATTTTCTCTATGCCCTCGCATTGGGTTTCGAGATCCGTTGCATTGGATGGGGGGGGGGGAGGGGAGGGGGTGTTTGTGAGTTTGACATCGATGATGTCACGATAGAGGTTCCAATTAATTTTTCTAAAATTTCTGCGGAGAGTGGGGGGGGGGGGGGGGGGGGTACCTGAGTGGGCCATTTCCTAGCAGCAGTGAGGCATGGACCGGGAGGTGTTCGCTGCCTAAGTCGTCATCGCCGACCCAGTGGTCATCTATGTGATTTATCAGAGAGTCACTGGCGATAATTAGATCGAGGATCTCGGATGAAAATAATGGGTTATTACTGATATAAGTTGCAGAGCTGTCATTCATAACCACATGAAGGTTATGCTTTTTAGTGATTTCAAGGAGGGCTTCACCGTTAGGGGAGGTTTTGTTACAGCCGAAGTACAAGTGTTTGGCATTGAAGTCGCCGAGGAAAATGCAGTGTTTGTATTTTCTCGTAAAGAATTCAAAGACAGTGTCAGAAACAATTTTACTTGGGTCGTTATAATAACAAACAATCGCGATGTTTTTGTTGTCGACAATGATTTCAGTTGCAATCACCTCTGCATCGAGGTGATTGGTTTTTATTGTTTTAGTTTTCATGTTCTGCTTTATTAGAAGAGCGACGCCGCCACCTTTGGTGGTTTGTCGGTCTCTTCTTATAGTGCTGAACCCGCTGACTGAAAAATTCTTGCTGGGTTGAAGCCAACTTTCGCAGATACAGACAATGTCTGTACCTTCGAAGTATCGGCTCATTTGAAGTTTTTTATTATTAACGCTTCTAGCGTTCCACACGGCTATTTGTAACTTATTCATGGTGGGGTTGATATTTAGTTACGGTGTTCCGATACGGATAGTCGGTGGTTTTAATTAGTGTTGATAGCAGCTTTTACTACAGTTAAAACTAGAAGTCCTGTCACGAATAGTGCGCTTATCTAGACTTAATTGCGCGTTGCAACTGCGCGCAATTGCCATATCGAATGGCATCCACAGCACGCCAGGTTCTCTTGGTTACTCATAACAAACACATGCAATGTTTCTGCCAATGGACCTCCGGGTTACCCGGAGGTCCATTGGCTGAAACATTGCTTGTGCACAGGCCATATGTACGGAATTTGATAGCTTTACTTGGGCCATAACGCGTACATTAACGCGCATATCAGCGTGCTATTTGTGCGCATTTCATGACAGGACTTCTAGTTTTAACTGTAAGGATTCGGAGATTTGGGTCTTGGAGAATCTGGACGCGGATCGGCTGACATCTTGGCAGATGTCACCCAAATTGGTGTTGACATGTTTTTGTAAAACTGAATAGAGTGCGCCCGCGATAAGGGAGCAGACGGCATGAGGAGATGAGGCGTTTTCAGGCTTGGTTAGGTGTAGGTTTTTTAGCTCTATGCTTGTTTTAACCTTCTTATAATGGGGACATCCTCGGTAGCTGCTTGGGTGGTTTCCTTTACAATTGGGGCAGGAGGGGGATTCTAATCTGCATGATTTACTGAGGTGATTACCTCCACATTTCATGCAGGTTAGGATCCATCTGCATTTGTTGGCCATGTGTCCGAACTTCTGACATTTGTGGCACTTAATCGGGGAAGGAGTATATTTGTATTCTTCCACAACGTGCCGTCTATTATTAATGATTATTCCGTTGGCTAGCATTCCTGATTTGGTTTCCTGGTTGGGGCATACGGCTTTTATTTTCCACGTCGTCTTGCCTGTGGCTTTTGAAGTAAATCTTTCCCATTTGCAATTCTGCAACCCCTGATTAATGAGTTCTCTGGGCGTGTCGGGGTGAACCCTGGTGACTACAACTACAAATCTAGGGGAACTGTGATCTTTGTTGTCTCTTTGGCTATTCCTACCTCCATTTGTGCTTACGGCACTGGTGGAAGCGGGTAGAGTCCGTTTCCCCCTATTGATGTTAGAGTTTTGATTAAGATTGATTGTATTACTGGCTACAACTTTATTCCAGGGTCTCTCCATGAGTGGTGGTATATTAGGAGCGGTTAATAACTTTGAAGCTGAGATTGGATCAAATCCTGAACCGGAGGTGGAGGCAGAGGAGTCAGAGGGTGAAGAGGGGCAGTTCCTCACTTTTTTCGGCTGTCTATCAACAGTGTGAATGAACCCCTCCTCATCCGCTACTTCCAGTGTTTCCACCTCAGGCTCTAGACTTATTTTCTTTCTTTTGTTGGGTGTTTTAGTAGTCGTGGTGGTGCTGGCCAAGTGGTCTGAAGACTGGGGCAGGCCATCACCCAGACCTGTCGGCGTGGCCAACATTTCCGCTATATCCTTGTCAGGGCAGAAGGCCTTGCTGTTCAGTGGATCAGCGGGATCCAGTAAATCAGAGTCTGCCGAGACTACTGGGGACTCGGCACTCAGTGTGCCCATTGCAGACACCTCATGTGCTGCTTTAACACCCTCCGCCGCCTCAGCGTATGTTTTGTGCACAGAGGCATCTTTAACCTGAATGTCTTACTCTTTCTGCTCAGTTTGTTCTGTAGGTGTGATCAGAGTTTCAGGGACTTCATGAACCTCTGCCATTACCTGGATCTCCCTGATGGGAGAGACAGGTGAGACAGGTGAAGCTATGGACTGGGTAAGGCTTCCCTTAAACAAATCCCTAATAAAGGCCTCATTTTCCTCAATTTTGGCCTCCTTCTCTTCTAGTTTTTAGTCAGATGGGCAATCTGTTCTTTAAGGCCTCTGAGTTCCTCCAAGTACTGAGCTGGAATATACCCCCCCCCCCCCCCCCACACAGTCTGGACTTGCCCTATCATCACCCCCAACACTAGAGTTGGTAGAAAGACTCTGACTTACCTTGTTTCCCCTTCTAGTTGCGTTCTCTCTGTCCTTTCTCTCTTGTTTCCTTTTTTTGTTCTCCTCCCGTCTCCTCTCTTGTATATTGAAGGTGGATTTTTTCATATAAGCTGCCATGATGAATTCAGTATAAGAAGTGTTAAAGTGTTAAATAAGGTTTATACTCTTTTAATATTAAGAATATGTAGATTAACGCACAGATCGACGTGCTATTTGTCCCCATTTCATGACAGGATTTCTAGTTTTAACTGTCATTACGTGTACAGTCCCTGTAAAAGTAGTCTTCTAAATTACCCCAGTTGTTACATATGATTACATAATGCAGTCACTGTTAATCCGGTTCAATTAAGATCTCTGTGTCTATTTATAGAGGAACTTTTTATGAGTGGGTGGAGCTAATTAATGGGTTTTTTCAGCACTTGTCTGATAAAGCATAACACTTTTGAGATGTTATTTATAACCTTTCTGAGAACTTTTATTTATCAAATGTTATTAAATATCTTTTTGAAATTTATTCTGTATTTTGTTATAATTTATTGGGAATGCATATATATCAACATATTCAATTAATTGTAATTTGTAACAAAAACAAAAAATCACATAAAAATAATCTTGGCACATAAAGTTCAAATGGAGAAATATGCAAGTTTAATTACTGTGTAATATTCATTTTTGCATTTAACACTTTACGTGACATAACTGTAAAAATCGGCCAGCGCTATACACGAAATTCGTCGTTTCCATTTTGTTCTAGGTTTTTATCTTAATTTTTTGCTTCCAAAGCATATCTTATGACTTCTGATTGAAACGACCGCGTAGCGTCCGTTTCAATCAGGCGTCATAAGCTGTGTTTTAGAAGCAAAAAATATTTTGACAACTGTTGTCTTCTACTTCAACGAAGGTTAGATAAATGGTTTATCGGTCAACCCTTTACCCAACAGTTCAGCTGTACTGTCCAGAGTCTTGCACAAAAGCCTCATCTTTGCTTCTGAAATATAGCTTATGCTCCCTCTTTTGCAACTAGTCTGGGGGACTGGGCTAGTTTCAGTTAGGGGTCATAAACTATATTTTGAAACAGAATCCTGTAAAAAGTATTTTCCGGATCGACGCTTTTTGGCCGATTTGGCCCGCGCTTTAAGTTTTGCGCTTTTCGACCCACGCTTTTCGGCCTCGCCGGGTCTGGCGCCCTTCGGCCTCAGGATGTTCGGATGGGTTAATGTAATAATATATAAAGAAAATAAATTCATTTTTATAATTTATTTCAAGTTATCGACTAAAACTATTCAACACATATTTACATCATCAACACAAACAAGACTGACAACAAATCGAGATACAATTGATCACCTTCTATTTTAGTTATCACCGCTTATGATCTGCCCATATTAATATTGTCGAAAATAATTTTAATGATTTTATTTGCAATGACCGGCTTCCGTTTTTAAATGCACTCAAATTAAATTGCGTTTCGGCAACAACATAATTATGCCGAAAAATAACTTTTGACTCTCTGTGGAACTAGAGGTGGTGTCAGTAGGCCTATCTCTGCGATAGATGACATGTGATCCCCGACATGTGGTGGGGGGGGGGGGGGGGGGGGGGGGGCATACATCCGTTATTTATGGGGGGGGGGGGGACTTTAAACTATAAGGGTGTCGAAGCCTGCTCTTACTGGATGCCGATTCGGCACGTGTACATACGGCGATCTTAGATGGGAAAGACAGCTATCCAGTATTAAAAAAACAGCACCCGAACACATGGTCTCTCAGTGTGCTTCAAGACACGGGCTGTAGAAATTCTGTTTTTTTTTTCTCATTTTTTGCAACTATCTATTCAAAACACCGCTGGATGTTTTCCAATAAATTGTCGCCAAAAAAAAAATTCAAGCTTTGTTGTGGTATAAAGTCTACAAAGAGTTAAATGGTGGGAAGTCGCCCCCAAATAAAGTTGCCCATGGGAAAAGTCGGCCAAAAATAAAGTCAGCAACTGAGGTATGCCCCTAAGTCGATCCACGGAAGTAGTATGTCTCGGGCTTTTCACTCCCATTCTGGATGACCTCGGTGGATGACCTCGGAAGTGACGCCATGTCACGTGACCTAGTGGCGCCATGTTGTGTTGTCATGGTAACCCGCGTGAGCGGCCATGTTGTGACGTCATCCCCATAGTGATACGTGGTGTGAGTGCGCATGCGCAGCGCGTGTTGTTAGGGTGATACGTGTTTCCGTCGTCCATTTTGTATACTGCAGGTCGCCATCTTGGTTTCTATGGTAGCACGTGGTTGCTATGTGACCCAAAACCTTCTAACAAGACAGGGGTATATTCGGAGGATGTGTTCCTTTGTAGAAAAGTAAATTCCCGATTTACAGAATTACCACAAACAATCCGACAACCCCTCCAAATCACCAAAAACGACTTTATTTACTACGGATTCCCCAATTTATCGGTGTAGTAAATTATACCTCATTGAGGGATTTTTCAAGGTCATCATAACCTCAAAATTCAATAAGGGTATGAGGGATAATAAATGAGGACTCATTGAGGACTTTTACATAGCCCTCATGGCCTCATACGACAAAAAGGGATTCCATAGCCACAGGTGTTTTGCAAAAAATGGGATTCCATGGGATATGGCCATTGGATATAGTCTTTCATTATACAGAAGGGAGATAACTCTGCATACAGATTATGGGAAATCAAGCAATCTGATTGGTTAATTATAATTTATATAAATGATCTAGATAAATGAAACAACAAGAGTACTTGGAATAGGATCAGAACTAACAAGAATAGACCAGAATAGCTAAATATAGTAATAATAAGCAAAGCTGTTCCAACTAATAGGCTCTTCTACGCTACTGGAGTATACTCCTATTCAATTGAACACATCCCCGGTACCCATTGGTGCTATAGCAATACGTGCTACACCGATAAATCGGGGAATCCGTAGTAAATAAAGTCGTTTTTGGTGATTTGGGGGGTTGTCGGGTTGTTTGTGGTAATTCTATAAATCGGGAATTTACTTTTCTACAAAGGAACACGTCCTCCGAATATACCCCTGTCTTGTTAGAAGGTTTTGGGTCACATAGCAACCACGTGCTACCATAGAAACCAAGATGGCGACCTCCAGTATACAAAATGGACGACGGAAACACGTATCACCCTAACAACACGCGCTGCGCATGCGCACTCACACCACGTATCACTATGGGGATGACGTCACAACATGGCCGCTCACGCGGGTTACCATGACAACACAACATGGCGCCACTAGGTCACGTGACATGACGTCACTTCCGAGGTCATCCACCGAGGTCATCCAGAATGGGAGTGAAAAGCCCGAGACATACTACTCACGGATTAAATCGGCCCAGGGCTTTTTCGTAGTGCTAATATACATGTGCACGGTTAACTTAAGTGACAGGCCGAATGTTAGAAATTGAATGTTTTCTCATCGTGTTGCAACTATTTGTTGGAAAACACCACACGAGAGCTGTCTTTTCCTATAAATAGATTCAAAATAATTTCAATATTTGTCGTAGTGCTAATGAAATTGTTAAATGCTAGGTCGAATGTTAGAAACAAAATTTTTTTTCAAGTCACAGTGCAACTATAAAAGTATATAGATATGAATGAATGAAATGTTTTAGCGCGCCGAAGGCGTTCAGGGACGATGTGGGATTTACAAATCCCTTGCGACCCGGTTGGCCTTATTTTATTTCACTTGGATCACACAGGCCTAGCTTTCCTGTTGCCTCAAATGGGGTCTGAGGGGGTATGCACGCGGTTAGAATTCCCGGCAGTTTGCGTTGGAGTGATAGATTGTCAAAAATCAATCCCTCAACGCCATTAAGACTATTAGAGAGTGGGCTGTATATAGATATACATAATTGTAATTCAATTTAACCAGTTTCTGATGTTGGAAATCTGAAATGAATAAACTGCATAGGAGTAATTTATGCTTTATCTGTTGTCACCAGTCAATGTTTTCATTGCGATCAGAGGCTGTTTCAGAAACAATCAGTAGCTATTGTCAGCTCTTGTTTTACATCTTTGGGAGGGTAATTAAAGGATTAGTTCGGATTGCGAAATGTTATTGCGACCAAAATTTATTGCTGCCGCGAGAACTCAATAATTGATGATGTTAAGTGTTGTGTTATATTCAGTTATATTACAACAGCCTGGGTCTACTTTTCTCAGTGGTTCAAAGCAACAAACCTCAAGCTATATGTATTGTTTTAACGAAATATAAAATATATGTATATGTTTCTTCTAATTTTGCTGAGTTCAGACGGGAAACTGAAAACTCTCCCAAATTCTGCCAATTTATCATTTTTAACTGATCTCAGATACATTCAGACACATCGCATCCCATCTCGCCACATAAAGAAGGGTCTCCAAAAAACTCGAGGAGTGAGGTTTGCACTCACAAAATATGCTCTCAGCTTCGTTGGAAAAGGGACACCTAGGCCTAGGCCCATAAATAGGCATACAGCAACACTGAACATTAGGAGACAGAAACACAGACATTAAATGTTTGTGGGGTTGGTCTACGCAACTGCACCCTCTGATGGCAAGATGGTAGGCCTATAACAGTTGGCTCTTTGCCTCCATTGAATTTGTACTTAGCCCCACCCCCCAACCAACCAACCAGTCAGTTAACATTCTGCACCCGTCTTTTGGATATTCTTTTTATATTTTTGCCCCGCCAAGTTGAGTGGGAACATCGCCTTGTAAAACATAGATGCTTTGCCGCGTCACTGGGGCGAGTTCTCAATGGACCGGCTCGTTCTCTGCACACCTTGAAATCCAACATTACCCGTTGAACGCTTATTTTTTTATTGAGAAATGTATATCATCCTCGGATTAAAGGGGATTTCGTCATTCGGAGTTGCTGTGCATCCCGCCCCCAGGTCTCACTGCCTAATCTAACCACAGACGTCTGGAGACCTGATTAATATCACATCATCCCCAACGTCACACCTCCCTCTTATATATGCCCCCCCCCCCCCACAGTTCCAAAATAAAAAACACACAGATCTGTGTATTATATATCTTGGGGGGGGGGGGGTGCATATAAGAATGAGGTGTTTTGAGGTAGGGGTGATTTAGATCAGGTTTCCAGATGTCTGTGGTCTAATAACTCTGGCAATTTGGCCCGTTTTGTGGGTAACGAAACTACGTTGTTCTCAACCTGTTAAGTCAACGTCAGCTGTCCTTCATGCGAATACCTGGGAACGCAGCCAAATTGTGTAAAGTTCTTTTTCATTGCCTGGAATATGTCTACCACTGCAGAATAAAAAAGGTGTGTATTTGAATGACTCTTTTCGAAAGGTTCTTCAACCTGTTACAAATGAGATTTTTTTTTATTATTTCCATTTTTGGCGTAATTTCGCTAATAATAGTCTGATTGTAAAAAATCAAGGACGAAATCGCACTGATTTTTACTCAATATATTCGAAACGAAACGCGTTTTTAAAATTTCCCTGTGATATTAAAAATAGTATTTGCCCGACGGGTTGGAAAAATGTGCTAATTGGTATCCAAAAATTACCGGATCAAAGAAACACCAACATCGACAAAAAGTAACGAGAAGGTTTTCACAAATATTCATGCGAGATCGAAACTGCCCTCAAAAGTCATTTTGTAAGATATTTCGAAATAAATTTAGCAAAGACGAGTAACTGTCAGATTACAAGGTGTGACAGTACTTAACAGGAGAATGGGCGGTTCTTATCATCGATCGAAGGACTGCAAATGCTCTATGCCTTAACACATAGCGTTATCGTGCTCCCGCATTGACAATCGGTCGACATGATCGTCTCCTTGCCCAAGGAAACAACACTGACTCGTACAGTTGATCTTTCTATCTCAAATCTAATATGTTAACCAATGGGCCACCGTGCTCCACAGACAATCACACCAATTATGATTATGGAAAGCTATTTGTGTGTGTGTTAGGGGGGGGGGGGGGGGGGGATTTGAATTTCCTTAATCCCAAAGTGTGAAAACCCCATGGGTTCTGTGTTTAATCTTCGTTGAAGCCCCGAGAAGCAACCGAGAGGAATAGTTTGAAGAGATTAATACATTTGATTGATATTATTCTGCTGGTTGCTCCAAGAGAAAACGATTTTTCAAGATTTATTTGTTTCGACGCCCTTTTACCCCACCCCCCCCCCCCCCCCCCCCGACAATTTTGGCCCTATTGGCCTAGCCATATTCAATTTTCAGGAAATGATGACCTTTGTTCACAAATTATCTAAAAATACCGTTTTGGCCTGCCGAAAGCCGTTTCAGGTTCACTGGCAGCCCAAAATATGAAAGTCACATAATATGGCTCAGTGTTGAAGTAGGGGTCCCTGTAGTGTCCTATTTCGAAACTAATAATATTTTTTATTCGACTCTTATAGAGAATACTTAACGCCAAATAAAAAGAAGACTTAATTTTAACTGTAGAAGGAACATGACAAATAAAAAAAATATTCTGACTGGTGGAAGATCAAGAAGATTTTTAAACATACTTCTCATATCGCACCACGTTATAAATCGGGGTCCCATATGGATCCCGACTATGGATCCAGGGACTCGATTTAAAGAAATATGTATGTGACCTACAAAGGAAGCTGGATACCAAAAAAATCAAAATATTATAACCAGTGGATCTAAAGAAGGAGAATTATAAAGAGTAATCGTCATTATTTATTTATTTATTTATTTATTGATGTTTAATGTCACATATTTCTACACAATGGCTAATTATCACTACGACAATTTTACTGGTGGAGGAAGCCGGAGTACCCGGAGAGAACCACCGAGCAACGGCGAGCAATTGTCATCTCCCCAACATACTAACTCCAGACACGTAGGGTTATTTTTATTTATTTTTTATTTATTTAATCTTATTTGTTTTACAAGGATTGGCGAACAAGTTATGCAACTTATATTAACGCCTCTCCTTGGCCCAATGGCGTAGGCTTGTGGGATGACCTTCATGGCGGCAACTTCGTGGCCTAGCTCTTCTCGAATACTACGAAGGGATCTTTAGCCTGCACGGAGTGTGTCTCTCTCCGCACAGAGGACAGCCATTTTACGTGACCACCCGATAGGACGGTACGCTGTGACAGCATCAACCCCACAATTGATGCTGACAGAGAGTGTTCGGACACCTCGAGAACTTTCTCCGACCGGGGAGCGATCTCGGGTCCTCTGGCATGAGAGACCAGCGCATGAGAGACCAGCGCACTTATCCACTCGGCCACCACTCTCCACTCTCTCACCACGTAGGGTTAGCATTGGTTGAAGACAGGTACACAATCGCCATGCAGTACGCCTCAATACAGAACGTCCAAGAACACAACGCGGTTGCCGCAGGTTGGGTTCTAACCGAGACCTCTCGGCTTGCAGCCTGCATCTGTGCCTACAGAGCCACCCCTCCCCCCGGCTCCCAAACCGAATAATCTTCACATTGCACGAATTAAAAGTTGGACTCTAAATGGGAGCCCAGATATGAACTCAAGGATTTGATTTGTCGTTGGGTTTCGACTTTCGTCCGAGGAAGTCAACCCAGAATAATATATTGGACGAGCAGCAACGATATGGTGCCGAGAGCATTCGACCAAGAAACGGTGATAAGATGATAAATTTTCGGTTTAGTCCTTTTTACACTCACCCATCACCTTGCGCAATTTTTCTACTGCCATTTTCAGACATCCACCCCCACTTTTCCATTGCAATTACGAACTGCTTTAACAAACACCAAAACAGATATGGGAAGAAGTATAGTTCGCTGATTAATTTCATTCCACCTGACAACCCAGGTACTTGTTACAACTTTTTATTATCTAGAAAGGTTGGTTTCACTTCCTGTTTGTAAAATGAGGCTTCAGAAATCTTAAAAACTTATCAAGAACAGCTCAAGGTCATGAAAGTATGAATGATGGCCTAAGATATGCCCGACCCCATTTCCCCTGATTTGACGTAAATAAAATATGTTTAAATTATTCCCATGATTTGTACCATAGGAGTAAGCTAAACATGACAAAAAATACAATCCATTCTGATCCATTTATTTATTTTTTACTTCATGCTGGCAGGAGTCTGCATGATTGATTCCATAAGTGACTACAAGTGCTAACCTTGTTAGTATGGTGTATTTATTGTTTGTTTATTGTTGCCAAAATCTCAATTAAAAATCAATTGAAAATGCTATATGTCAATTTTCTAAAATCTCAAGCTACCAATGACACATGTGATAAAGTCTTAATACACAATAATAACAAATTAAACTATATTACTGAATATTATATTGTGACAAGGTCATGCAACAATATTTGAAATTTGAAAGCGTGTTGGAACTGTTAATCAAGTTGAAACACGGCAGTTTTCACATTCAATTCACTTGCACTCCTTCTCCGTCATAATACTAAGGCAGTGACAACGAGTGAACAACAGAAAATATTCTCAAATATCCTTTTAACATTTGAGTGAATAAGTTAAGCCCTTGAAGTGAATAGAATATTATTTGATAGTAGCACATGTATACATTAATTCATGTTGTATCTGGTGCATTGTAAAGCATTTTCCTCAAAATTGTCCGACATGTTTTCTACACTGAGAACCAGGCAGCCACCCTTCCACCAACATGTATTATTTGTGACATTTGTACAGATTTCATCTCATATTAACACTTATAAAGTCTCCTTGTGTTACAGTTAACCTATTAGGGTTGATTTACAGCATTATCACAGCGGTTTGAAACATAAAAAATGATACATTGAAGAAAATTATGTTTGAGAACGCACGTTTTTAGCGCACTTATGAGAGCTACTCATCTCACACATAACATATCGCAAATTTTTGCTGCCCCACCCTCCCGGTATGAGAGACTTTTTAAATGTTTCTTTTTATCATTAACGATGTTGAAATAAATCGGGAGGGAGGGGTGGTGGCAAAATAACCCTTTATATGATCGTGTGGGCTTACTTTGAACGATCTTTTGTCCTTCCAGCAATATCTGTATCTGTATGAGGACGAGCTCGTTCCAATGAGGGGTCATAACCTATGTTTTTGAGACAAAAAAATGAAAAAAATAGTTATTCAAGAATTTTGTTTGCAAGTGTCGTCTGCTTTTCATGTTAGGTAAAGGGTTAAATACGACCTGTAGACTATGCTAACAGAGTTTGGATTTCGGGCTTGGGCAGCCATAACTGTCGACAAATCATGACCAACAAGGGAACGTTCTTATCTAGACATTATACAGGGTCATCCTACCAAGTTACAGAGAAATCCCTTCATAAATACAACCTGTAGACTGTGCTAAATGTTTTGGGGTTTTGGGCTCGGGAAGCCATCCCGGTTGGCCGATCGCGACCAAAAGGGGACGTTTCTGTCTAGATATGACCTCAAACCTGCATGTGGAATTTTGTGACGCTCGAACAAGACATACGAGGTGTATCCTGTGATAAAGGAAAGTGTGAACAGACTGACAGACCGACAGACTCACAGATTAACAGGCTTCCGCCCGCGTGATGGCAATAGATTATTTTGACTTTGTTAAGTTAGACTAAAAATAGGAATAATAATCGGAAATCTTGGTCCCGGAAACAACACAAATGTTTATTTTATCGAATAACAACAATACTTGAGTGTAGAAAATCCATAAGTAAAGATTATTTTTCAATAAAGAGAAGATTAGATTCACTGGTCCGACAAGTAAGAAAATAATTAACTCATCAATTTTCTGCTGTTTTCCTATTTTGATAAGAAAGCTAAATAATTTGATAGCGTGATACCATCGTTTTTATATTGATATGGATATAAGTAAAAGGGTAAAAAGAAATTATATTCACAATAAAACAAACCTCATCACCACTATAGATCGTCATAATATGTAATAAATTGTATCTTAACGTAATATCACGTGCCCGAACGTGCTTGATTGAGGGGACCAACTGGGGGACTTGGGATGTGACTTATTAATCACGTGATCTAGTTACGTCATGTTTGGATGTGACGATAGCCCGCGTGAGCGGCCATCTTGTAGCGTTATCCTCATAGTGATATGTGGTTTAGTGCGAATGGGCAGTGCATGGTCCCGTCGTCCTTTAAGTTTGGCGCCATCTTGGTTTTGATGGGAGAACGTGGCTGCTATATCAGGCGCGTTCCTTTGTATATTAGATCATACTAACCCACCCTAATCACCCTGTTTAGATTTACTCGTATACAAAGTTATACAAAGGAAGGTGCCTACAATTTGTATAATAGATCATACTAACCCACCCTAATCACCCTGTTTAGATTTACTTGTACACAAGGTTATACAAAGGAAGGAACCTACTATTTGTATAATAGATCATACTAACCCACCCTAATCACCCTAATTAGATTTACTCGTATACAAAGTTATACAAACGAAGGTGTCTACTATTTGCATAATAGATCACACTAACCCACCCTAATCACCCTAATTAGATTTACTCGTATACAAAGTTATACAAAGGACGGTGCCTACTATTTGTATAATAGATCATACTAACCCACCCTAATCACCATAATTAGATTTACTCGTATACAAAGTTATACAAACGAAGGTGTCTACTATTTGTATAATAGATCACACTAACCCACCCTAATCACCCTAATTAGATTTACTCGTATACAAAGTTATACAAAGGAAGGTGTCTACTATTTGTATAATAGATCATACTAACCCACCCTAATCACCCTAATTAGATTTACTGGTATACAAGGGTATACAAGAGAAGGTGCCTACTATTTGTATAATAGATCACACTAACCCACCCTAATCATCCTAATTAGATTTACTGGTATACATGGGTATACAAGAGAAGGTGCCTACTATTTGTATAATAGATCACACTAACCCACCCTAATCACCCTAATTAGATTTACTCGTATACAAAGTTATACAAAGGAAGGTGTCTACTATTTGTATAATAGATCATACTAACCCACCCTAATCACCCTAATTAGATTTACTGGTATACAAGGGTATACAAGAGAAGGTGCCTACTATTTGTATAATAGATCATACTAACCCACCCTAATCATCCTAATTAGATTTACTGGTATACAAGGGTATACAAGAGAAGGTGCCTACTATTTGTATAATAGATCACACTAACCCACCCTAATCACCCTAATTAGATTTACTCGTATACAAAGTTATACAAAGGACGGTGCCTACTATTTGTATAATAGATCATACTAACCCACCCTAATCACCCTAATTAGATTTACTCGCATACAAAGTTATACAAAGGAAGGTGCCTACTATTTGTATAATAGATCATACTAACCCACCCTAATCACCCTAATTAGATTTACTCGCATACAAAGTTATACAAAGGAAGGTGTCTACTATTTGTATAATAGATCACACTAACCCACCCTAATCACCCTAATTAGATTTACTCGTATACAAAGTTATACAAACGAAGGTGTCTACTATTTGTATAATAGATCATACTAACCCACCCTAATCACCCTAATCAGATTTACTCGTATACAAAGTTATACAAAGGAAGGTGTCTACTATTTGTATAATAGATCACACTAACCCACCCTAATCACCCTAATTAGATTTACTGGTATACAAGGGTATACAAGAGAAGGTGCCTACTATTTGTATAATAGATCACACTAACCCACCCTAATCATCCTAATTGGATTTACTGGTATACAAGGGTATACAAGAGAAGGTGCCTACTATTTGTATAATAGATCACACTAACCCACCCTAATCATCCTAATTAGATTTACTGGTATACAAGGGTATACAAGAGAAGGTGCCTACTATTTGTATAATAGATCATACTAACCCACCCTAATCACCCTAATTAGATTTACTGGTATACAAGGGTATACAAAGGAAGGTGTCTACTATTTGTATAATAGATCATACTAACCCACCCTAATCACCCTAATTAGATTTACTCGTATACAAGGTTATACAAAGGAAGGTGTCTACTATTTGTATAACAGATCATACTAACCCACCCTAATCACCCTAATTAGATTTACTCGTATACAAGGTTATACAAAGGAAGGTGTCTACTATTTGTATAACAGATCATACCAACCCACCCTAATCACCCTAATTAGATTTACTCGTATACAAGGTTATACAAAGGAAGGTGTCTACTATTTGTATAATAGATCACACTAACCCACCCTAATCACCTTAATTAGATTTACTTGTATACAATGTTATACAAAGGAAGGTGCCTTCTATTTGTATAATAGATCATACTAACCCACCCTAATCACCCTAATTAGATTTACTCGTATACAAAGTTATACAAAGGAAGGTGTCTACTATTTGTATAATAGATCATACTATCCCACCCTAATCATCCTGATTAGATTTACTGGTATACAAGGGTATACAAGAGAAGGTGCCTACTATTTGTATAATAGATCATACTAACCCACCCTAATCATCCTAATTAGATTTACTCGTATACAAAGTTATACAAAGGACTGTGCCTACTATTTGTATAATAGATCATACTAACCCACCCTAATCACCCTAATTAGATTTACTCGTATACAAAGTTATACAAACGAAGGTGTCTACTATTTGTATAATAGATTATACTAACCCACCCTAATCACCCTAATTAGATTTACTCGTATACAAAGTTATACAAAGGAAGGTGTCTACTATTTGTATAATAGATCACACTAACCCACCCTAATCACCCTAATTAGATTTACTCGTATACAAAGTTATACAAAGGAAGGTGTCTACTATTTGTATAATAGATCATACTAACCCACCCTAATCACCCTAATTTGATTTACTCGTACACAAAGTTATACAAAGGACGGTGCCTACTATTTGTATAATAGATCACACTAACCCACCCTAATCACCCTAATTAGATTTACTCGTATACAAAGTTATACAAACGAAGGTGTCTACTATTTGTATAATAGATCATACTAACCCACCCTAATCACCCTAATTAGATTTACTCGTATACAAAGTTATACAAAGGAAGGTGTCTACTATTTGTATAATAGATGACACTAACCCACCCTAATCACCCTAATTAGATTTACTCGTATACAAAGTTATACAAACGAAGGTGTCTACTATTTGTATAATAGATCATACTAACCCACCCTAATCACGCTAATTAGATTTACTCATATACAAAGTTATACAAAGGAAGGTGTCTACTATTTGTATAATAGATCACACTAACCCACCCTAATCACCCTAATTAGATTTACTGGTATACAAGGGTATACAAGAGAAGGTGCCTACTATTTGTATAATAGATCACACTAACCCACCCTAATCATCCTAATTAGATTTACTGGTATACATGGGTATACAAGAGAAGGTGCCTACTATTTGTATAATAGATCACACTAACCCACCCTAATCACCCTAATTAGATTTACTGGTATACAAGGGTATACAAGAGAAGGTGCCTACTATTTGTATAACAGATCATACTAACCCACCCTAATCACCCTAATTAGATTTACTGATATACAAGGGTATACAAGAGAAGGTGCCTACTATTTGTATAATAGATCATACTAACTCACCCTAATCACCCTAATTAGATTTACTGGTATACAAGGGTATACAAGAGAAGGTGCCTACTATTTGTATAATAGATCATACTAACCCACCCTAATCACCCTAATTAGATTTACTGGTATACAAGGGTATACAAGAGAAGGTGCCTACTATTTGTATAATAGATCACACTAACCCACCCTAATCATCCTAATTAGATTTACTGGTATACAAGGGTATACAAGAGAAGGTGCCTACTATTTGTATAATAGATCATACTAACCCACCCTAATCACCCTAATTAGATTTACTGGTATACAAGGGTATACAAGAGAAGGTGCCTACTATTTGTATAATAGATCATACTACCCCACCCTAATCACCCTAATTAGATTTATTTGTATACAAGGTTATACAAAGGAAGGTGTCTACTATTTGTATAATAGATCATACTACCCCACCCTAATCACCATAATTAGATTTAATTGTATACAAGGTTATACAAAGGAAGGTGCCTTCTATTTGTATAATAGATCACACTAACCCACCCTAATCACCCTAATTAGATTTACTTGTATACAAAGTTATACAAAGGAAGGTGTCTACTATTTGTATAATAGATCACACTAACCCACCCTAATCACCTTAATTAGATTTACTTGTATACAAAGTTATACAAAGGAAGGTGTCTACTATTTGTATAATAGATCATACTAACCCACCCTAATCACCCTAATCAGATTTACTCGTATACAAAGTTATACAAACGAAGGTGTCTACTATTTGTATAATAGATCATACTAACCCACCCTAATCACCCTAATTAGATTTACTCGTATACAAAGTTATACAAAGGAAGGTGTCTACTATTTGTATAATAGATCATACTAACCCACCCTAATCACCTTAATTAGATTTACTCGTATACAAAGTTATACAAGAGAAGGCGCCTACTATTTGTATAATAGATCATACGAACCCACCCTAATCACCTTAATTAGATTTACTCGTATACAAAGTTATACAAAGGACGGTGTCTACTATTTGTATAATAGATCATACTAACCCACCCTAATCACCCTAATTAGATTTACTCGTATACAAAGTTATACAAAGGAAGGTGTCTACTATTTGTATAATAGATCATACTAACCCACCCTAATCACCCTAATTAGATTTACTTGTACACAAGGTTATACAAAGGAAGGTGCCTACTATTTGAAAAGGGGGGATTAACAGTAGCGAAATGCAATGTGAAATCCCAAAGAGGACAAAAGAAGAAAAACAGTACTTAGCAGCGAAATGCACTGCCCCAAGCAAACACCTCTAAATCTGCCAGGTTTTATACTTGCCATTCCCATTCCGGTTAAAAGCACTACGTGCTAAGCCGATAAAATGGGGAATCCGTATCAAATAAAGTCAATTTCGGCAGTTTGGGGTGGATTTTGACGATTTGGAGGGATTGTCGGGTTGTTTGTGGTAATTGAGCGAATCGAGAAATTACTCCTGCACAAAGGAACACACCCACCCACCATACCCCTGCCCTATACGAAGGTTGTGGGTCACATAGCAACCGCATGCTACCATAGAAGCCAAGATGGCGGCATTCAGTATTCAAACTGGCCTACGGGAACACGTATCACTCTAACAATACGAGCTATGCGTGCGCACTAGGACAACGCATCACTATAGCGATGACGTCACAAGAGGGCCGCTTACGTGGGTTACCATGACAACACAGCATGGCGCCACTATGTCACGTGATATGACGTCACTTCCTAGGTCCCGAACTAGATCCTGTCAATGTGGGCCGTCCGGGTACATGCTATACTACGCTGAAGTCTTCATAACGATAGCCACCGCGATATTCAGGATTATCCCCAATAAAATGTGTCAAACCTGTGACCATTTAGTTCGCTACAATTTAAACGAAGTCTGCAATGGACAATCTGTTCTTTTCTTTTCTCGGCACAGTAATATTTCGAGACAATGACGTCATCAATTGCTGAGGCCTTTTTCAGGACATTTACTTTTTCACTGGTTCTGAGGTTCTCGTGGAGGCTATTCCAGAGCCTCTCCGCAGATGGCAAGAATGAGTCTGAGAACCGTAATTTCCCGTAATAAATTGGTTGCCCTGAGGGAATAAGAAGTTACTTCTAAAACTGAAGGATCAACAATCCCACAAATTAGGAACGAAGAAGTAAAGTATTGGGCTGGCTTTTCTGAGGACTCATCGTTCTTTTCTTCGTATAAACTCGTTGATCAATAGTTTCTGGTCGAAGCGTAACTTTTGAAGTATGTGGGTCTGACGAATAAGATTTTAAAAAGCATTCCCCATATTGCACTAATTTAAAATTTGGGCTTCCAAGGAAAGCCCAAATATTACTCTAGGATCTTGGTTTGAAAAATCTTGAATCTGTCCCTCATAATAACGATGTATACCAAAGCATTAAAAGTTTCTGACTGGTGGTTCGGAAGAATATTTTTAAAGAGTATTCCTCATATTGCCCAAAGTTAAAAATTTGGGCTCCTGTATTGAATCCAAATATGCACCAATTTCTGACTATTAGTTTGAAGAAAATTTTTTTTTTTTTTTAATTTTTACAAATATGCTGACGCGGCATATTTTCGTTGCCCCACCCCCTCTTAAAACACTCTGATACAACCGGTGGCCATTTTGTTCACCATACAATTCAACTGGTCCTAAGATTGTTTTGTACCAGATAACAGTTCTCTGTTTCGTATTGTTTGGGAAAAATGGGCGATTGCAAATATTTCTATTTTTAGATCCCGTGGTTCTCACAGGGATCTTTTTTGTTTTGCATGGATGAAGTACTTATGACTCAATAATACCACATACCAAATTTGGTTCAAACCGGACAATTGGTTCAGAAAAGAGAAATTTGGGGCGGGGTCAAAAATCTTCGTTTGACACAAACTTCTTGATTCTGCACCCCATAAGGAAGCTCGATAGAAAATATCAAGTCGCTGTGCCCACTGGTTCATGAGAAAACGATTTAAAAAATATTTTAGAGCCTTTTCCCCCACCCACTCCCTATGGGCTTGGGCATGTTGACTTGAACAAAAATGCAATGCCTCTTCGGGACCATTACTCACAGACACTTTCACTTGCATATGCCTTGTGGTTTTGAAGAAGACCAAAACATGGTGTTCGTGGACGACGGACGGACGGACGGACGGACGGACGGACGGACGGACGGACGGACGGACGGACGGAGAGCGATTAGATAAGCACAGATTGACCTCGTCAAGGTGAGCTAAAAATAATGCACAGAAATGAAAATAAAGCAAAAACCAATATAACCCTTTACCAAACGAATTGCCCGCATCCGCCGCGTAATATGCAAATTCAGCAGTTGAAAAAATATTATTTTTCAAAAAATTTCAACAAAACCATATCATGTGACCCCTCGTTGGAACGAGCTTGTTGAGCTCGTTCCAACGAGGGTTCACATGATATGGTTTTGTTGAAATTTTTTGAAAAATTTGAAAAAATGATATTTAAAATAATAAATTTTGATATCGTCTGCGTTGGGTAAAGGGATAAAGGGGAATTCAAAAGTACGATAACTAGAAGCTCTAAAGAGCCTGTAATCGCTCACCGTGAACTACATATAAAAATGTGATTTCCCATAGGCTTTTCCATGGTAACTAAGAGCTGCAATTGTGGCCATGTTAGTAACATTACATCAACATTACACGAGGATCATTGGTAGAAGGTGCCCCAATCCGCCAATCAGAATCAAAGAATGCCTCTGGAGGCCATATTTCAAACCCATTTGAACAAAATGAGGATCGTTTGTAGAGGACAAAATGAGGATCGTTTGTAGAGGACAAAATGAGGATCGTTTGTAGAGGACAAAATGAGGATCGTTTGTAGAGGACCTCCCACAGACTATCCCTGCCAGGTTTGGTTCACGTCCGCTCAGTAGTTCCAGAGAAGATGAAGAGGCTTTCTATAGTAATTATAAGCCACAATTGCAGCCATGTTTGCAACCCGATAAAAATTAACCCTTTACCCAACGTAACGCTCAAAACCGGCCAGCGCTATTCTCAAAATTCGCGAATTAATTTTCATTATATTTTCATTGTTTGTCTCAAAAACATAGGTTATGACCCCTCATTGGAACGAGCTCGTCGAGCTCGTTCCAATGAGGGGTCATAACCTATGTTTATGAGACAAAAAATGAAAAAAATTAGTTATTCAAGAATTTTGTTTACAAGTGTCGTCTGCTTTTCATGTTAGGTAAAGGGTTTTAAATAAGGATTGTTGGTATAGGGTATCTCAGTCATCAACCATGAAAAGTTTCAAAACATTTGGCCATGTAGTTTCAGGAGAGGATTTTTTAAATCGCCAAACAGAATCAAAACATGCTTCTGGCAGCCATGTTTTTCGATGCACGGTAACAAAAAATGAGGAGCATTTGTAGAAGTTCTCCCGTAATCTATCACAGCCAGGTTTGGCTTAAATCAGCTCAGTAGCTCCAGAGAAGAAGATGAAAAAAAAATGTGATTTCCCATAGGGTTTCTGTAGAAACTATAAGCCGCAATTACGGACATGTTTACAACCCGATCGACATTAAATGAGGATCGTTGGTGGAGGGGGTCCCAGTCATCATTTATGTGAAGTATCAAAAAATTTGTCCTGGCAGTTTCAGAGGAGAAAATATTTGAAAATCCACCAACCAGAACCAAAGAATGCCTCTTGCGGCCATGCTTTTCAACCCACCGGAACAAAATTAGGATCGTTTGTCGAGGATCTCACATAAACCAATCCTGCCAAGTTTGGTTCACGTCGGCTCAGTAGTCCCAGAGAAGAAGATGATGTTTTTATAGTGACCATACGCTGCAACTGAAGCCATGTTTGTAACCCGATCAACACTAAATGAGGATAGTTGATGGCGGGAGTCCCAGTCATCAATCATGCAAGGTTTCAAAACATTTGGCCCTGTGGTTTCAGAGGAGAAGATTTTTCAAACTCCCCCAATCAGAATCAAAGAATGCCTCTGGCGGCCATGTTTTCAAACCTATGGAATCAAAATGAGGATCTTTTGTAGTGGACCTCCCATAGACCATTCTTGCCAGGTTTGGTTCACATCGGTTCAGTAGGTCCAGAGAAGAAGATAAAAATGTGATTTCCCATAGGGTTTCTACAGTAACTGAAGCCGCAACTGCGATCATGTTTGTCACCCGATCAACATTAAATGAGGATCGTTGGTGGAGAGGTTCTCATTCATCATTTATGTGATGTTTCAAAACACTTGGCCTGGCAGTTTCAGAAGCGAAGATTTCACCAACCAGAATCAAAGAATGCCTCTGGAAGCAGTGGGGGTGGGGGGAGGGGGGGGGGTGTTGGGGCACTAAAAATTTGCAAGACGTGACGTCCTACTTTTTATTCAGCTCCTTTTTACACCCACCCACCCCTATGTGCAAATTTTCTACTGCGGTTCTCAGACATCCAACCCCACTCTCCCATTAAAATCCAAAATAAACTTATAAACTTAGTAGGCACAGCTGTCTTTAGGGGGGTTTCATAATGTTCTTAAACTGGTACCACCAATTTAAACCTCTGTGTGCTGCTGTGGGCCCCAATCTACAAATGACAAGCTGTTCATTATCAGGCTTGGCCAGAGCAGGTGTACATATACGGGAACAAATTTTCATTTGAATTGTTCTGTCAGTATTCTCAGGTGTTTGCTACTTTCCTCTTCTATCCATACAACTTCTGTTAATAAATAAATAACTTGGGTTGAATTTAGTGCATCAGGGAGAATTTTCTCAAAATATTGTCTGCACATTTTCTTCATTTCGAACAAGACACTCACCCCCTACTAATGTGTGACATTTCCCCAGATTAAGCCCAATATTCTTACATATAAAGCCTCCTGATGTTGTATTTATGTTAAAAGTGTGATGTACAACATCATCTTTAAGGTTTGAAACACAAATGATGGTATATATTAGCTGATATATTGATATATTTTTAAAAAATTCAAAAAATAGCACAACACACTAAAAACTAAAGTGTTAAAACTGACACTTTCAAGGTGTTAAACCCATTCTAACTCCTAGGGTTTGATTTTAACACTCAGAGTACAATGCTTACAATCGTCAGACATCTGAAACTTGAATGAATGGCACTTCCCATGTGTCTAGCATTGGTGGTTCTTCCAGAATTATCCATAATTTGATTTGCGCTTGGTGGGTACATAATTAAAAGGACACAAAGCAGATGACGCAGATCAGGCTCGAGAGTTCGAGCCTGATCCGCGTCATCTGCATTGTTTCCTTTTAAGTGTCGAGACATTACACTTGTCAAGTGGTATTATTGTAACACCTGTCAAGTTCTGGGATATCTACACTTGAACAATTTTCTAGTTCAGCACTAAGTAAGTGTTAAATACAGCACTTCAAGTGTAGTTTTTAACACTTTAGTTTTTAGCGTGAAGTTGGAAATGCACATTTTTGGCGTACTCAAGAGACCCGCCCACCCCCACGTCACGTCTTGCAAATTTTTGGTGCCCCCCCCCCCCCCCCCCCGCCCCTGCTGGAAGCCATGTTTTTGATCCAACGGGAACAAAATGAGGATCGTGTGTAGAGGACATCCCATCAACCATTCCTGCCAAGTTTGGTTCACACCGGCTCGGTAGTTACAGAGAAGAAGATGAAAATGTGAAACGTTTACGGACGCCGGACGAAGACGGACGCCAAGTTATGTGAAAAGCTCGCATGGCCTTTTTCCTTTTTGGCCAGGTGAGCTAAAAATGATGTATTCTGTATTCTGTATAACGGTAACAAGATTTTGCCGAGTCAAAAAAAAAAAAAGAAATGAGAAAAAAATATTAAATTAAGTTTCCGTTACCCATTGCAATGGCCAGCCCTATTCTCAAAAATCGCCAATTAATTATCATTATTTTTTCATTTTGGGTCTCAAAACAAAAACATAGGTTATGACACCTCATTGGAACGAGCTCGTCCCAATGAGTGGTCATAACCTATGTTTTGAGACAAAAAATGAAAAATAAATTAGTTATTCAAGATTTGTTTTACAAGTGTCGTCTGCTTTTCATGTAAGGTAAAGGGTTAAAACAACTTTAATAGAATAATCTCCTTTCTTGTAATACTTTCAAGACTTAGGCACACACGACGCGATGTGAATGTTGAGGTAAAGTGAAATATTTCTCCACTCAGTTCAACAATTTGACATGGTATAGTTTTTTGATTATAGCATTGCAGACGAACAAATATAAAATTAACGAGAAGTGAAACAAATAATCAGAGAGTATAATTTTGAAGCAATAATTTGTTCTGCAGAATTAAAATCAGTGATTTTGTTTCATCATTTCTGGAATCGCTGTGGTAATGTATTGTCTTAGTGCAGTAAGGCTGAAAATGAAATATCACGTCAAAAAAATATAGAAATGAGAAAACATATTATTTTAACCCTTTACCTAACATGAAAAGCAGACGACACTTGCAAAAAATATTCTTGAATAACTAATTTTTTTCATTTTTTGTCTCAAAAACATAGGTTATGACCCCTCATTGGAACGAGCTCGACGAGCTCGTTCCAATGAGGGGTCATAACCTATGTTTTTGAGACAAAAAATGAAAAAAATAATGAAAATTCATTGGCGAGTTTTGAGAATAGCGCTGACCGGTTTTGGGTAAAGGGTTGATGCAATGTGAGTACCATTCCCGACGAGTCTAGCGTCTACTATTATTATTATTATTTATTGGTGTTTAAGGTCACATATTTATGCACAATGGCCAATCATGACCGCGACAGTTTTACGGGTGGAGGAAGCTGGAGTACCTGGAGAGAACCACCGAGCAACGACGAGCAGCTGCCAGCTCCCCAACATCGTAACTCCGCACTGCACAGGCAGGGTTAGATTGGTTGAAGACATGCGCACCATCGACGTGCAGTACGCCTTAGTTCACGGCGTCATCGTGCCCCCACGCGGGCAATGGAGATGAAGTGTCTTGCCCAAGGACACAACGCGATTGCCGCAGGTGGGATACCTAAGGTCACATATTTATGCACAACAGCTAATCATGACCGCGACAGTTTTACGGGTGGAGGAAGCTGGAGTACCCGGAGAGAACCACCGAGCAACGACGAGCAGCTGCCAGCTCCCCAACATCGTAACTCCGCACTGCAGCACAGGCAGGGTTAGATTGGTTGAAGACATGCGCACCATCGACGTGCAGTACGCCTTAGTTCACGGCGTCATCGTGCCCCCACGCGGGCAATGGAGATGAAGTGTCTTGCCCAGGGACACAACGCGGTTGCCGCAGGTAGAATTCGAACCGAGGACCTCTCGGCTTGCAGCCTGCACCTCTATCTACTGACCCAACGCGTTCCCTTCTAGCGTCTACACTATGGTAGTAAAGGTAGAATCACGGATAAGAATTAAAAAAAATACTGGATCATTACTTAAATACATGGAAATCCCCGCCACCCCACCCCCCCCCCCCCCCCCCACCCCCCCGGTTAGTAACGGGGTCACCCCGTTAATTGACAAGAGCATACAACAGGAATCGGGCGATTTTCTCGTTGGACGGAACTGAACGCTCGCTCTATGTAATCAATATTATGCTTTCACTAGATCACCCCCTTCCGGAAACTGTTCGTCTGTTCAAAGTTATTAGTAGATCACCCCCTTTCCGAAAGTCAGTTCCAAGTTATTCGTTGATTGTCTCGCAGTCATTTTCCTGAAATATCGCATTCGAATGTTTCCTGAACAAAACTCGTGGAAACCACAAACTTCGTTCTTTTCAGCCACCCGTAATTCCAATATTTGACAACATTCAGGTCGGAGTTCAACAACGCAGGCTATTGGTTTTATATTTAGGTTTTTCTCTCTGGAAAAATCTCTTGTTATTCTACGGATTGTTTTATATATATATATATTTCTTTTTATACGCCCGTTTGAAAACGGGACGTATTATAGTATGGCGTTGTCCGTCCGTCTGTCCGTCCGTCCGTTTGGTTTCCGAACAATAACTTTAGTATTTGTTTTCCGATCGGCTCCAAATTTGGTATGTGGTTTAATCACAACAAAATACAGGTCAAGTTCGAATATGGGGTCGGTCCGAACATTTTTCGCCTGAATTATGGCCCCAGTTGGACTTAGAATTCGTCAAATATTTGGTTTCCGGATGATAACTTTAGTATTTGTTTTCCGATCGGCTCCAAATTTGGTATGTGGTTTAATCACAACAACATACAGGTCAAGTTCGAATATGGGGTCGGTCTGAACAATTTTTGCCTGAATTATGGCCCCTGTTGGACTTAGAATTCTTCGTCAAATATTTGGTTTCCGGATGATAACTTTAGTATTTGTTTTCCGATCGGCTCCAAATTTGGTATGTGGTTTAATCACAACAAAATACAGGTCAAGTTCGAATATGGGGTCGGTCCGAACATTTTTCGCCTGAATTATGGCCCCTGTTGGACTTAGAATTCGTCAAATATTTGGTTTCCGGGTGATAACTTTAGTATTTGTTTTCCGATCGGCTCCAAATTTGGTATGTGGTTTTATCACAACAACATACAGGTCAAGTTCGAATATGGGGTCGGTCTGAACAATTTTTGCCTGAATTATGGCCCCTGTTCGACTTAGAATTCTTCGTCAAATATTTGGTTTCCAGATGATAACTTTAGTATTTGTTTTTCGATCGGCTCCAAACTTGGTATGTGGTTTAATCACAACAAAATACAGGTCAAGTTCGAATATGGGGTCGGTCTGAACAGTTTTTGCCTGAATTATGGCCCCTGTTGGACTTGGAATTCTTCATCAAATATTTGGTTTCCGGATGATAACTTTAGTATTTGTTTTTCGATTGGCTTCAAACTTGTTAGTCTTTTTCTCAAATGACTGAAAAATTTAGTCATTTCACAAAATCACTGATCTCAAAGTCTGACCGTAACATATATATATATGCCAGTATAAATTTCTCACACTCTAAAAAAATTGCAAATGTGTTAAAATGGTACAATTTGAACAGTTCACGGGCGTATGATGCAATGCCCAGCGGTGCTCTTGTTTTTTTTGTGGGGGGGGGGGGGGGGGGGGCGGGGGAGGGGTCCACACATTTTGTCCGAACGATTCAGAAGCCATTTTTTTAACCGATTTTCACGAAATTTTGCACACTCATAGACGGTCACAAAATCTAAAAATGTACCGAAGCGGAATTTTCGATTTAACCCTTATTTCGTCAGACTTGGCAAAATACTGCCACAATTGGGGTTTATAGGCACGTTATCGAAGCACATCTTGTAGATTTTTTTTTAAACGTTCATCATTATTAGACCTGTCTGTGACACGACCATTCATATACAAGAGATATTAGGCGATGCATATGGTAACCCTCCACAGGCTGCCAAACATCGACATTTTGATAAAATGGGCCGTTTTCGGGCTGCTAAAGCACTCAAGACGATACACGGGAGATAAACATAACTTCATTTATTGGAAGTGGGATTCACCGTGGATCATTTTTGTAAGTAATAAGGGTATTCAAAAAAAACAAAACAAGCGTTAACCCGTTTTGGGTTGGTCAAACTGCAATACCCCTCAAAAGCTACAACATACGTTTTCTGTGGACAAAATACTCCAGTGAGCATTTGTTAACCATCCACGGCCTGCTAAATGTCAACATTGTGATAAAATGGGCTGTTTTGGACAGCAACAGCACCCAATGGGTACGCCACAAAGAAAAATACCTCCTTTTATCGAGCGCAAAATTTATACAGAAACATTTTTGTAAGTAATAAGAGTATTCAAAAATCGAAGTCTTAACCCACTTTTGGAAGGATAAAAAGAGATACCCCTTAAAAGCTTAGAATTCCCATGCTGATCATTAACGAAGTCTTGAACGCTGAAGTTGATTATTTCTCAGTATATACAACGCGGCTTCGATGTGTGATCTATCACAAAGGAGAAGCGGAAGATTTACCACGCTTTAAATGTGGAATGACGATCACTATCGATATTTCGGATAAAGGGTTGACGGTTTTTCTCATCGTTTAGGTAGTTAATTGGTTTCAAACCGATTATCCGGTTAACCATTTCAGTACTACACCCGAGACATTTTCCTGAGGTGGAGTATAAAAATACAGAAGTTAGATTCTCACATTTTTTTTCCTCCACCAGTTTGAATGTTTGACTATTGTTCTCTATTGAAAATCATTTAAAAATAAGAAAACGACGTTTTCACCATCTTTATATGTTCTGTAACATTGTTCTGTTCATTACATCAATAGTGTTCAGAATGGACATAAAGATGCCGTCCTTCCCATTAATATAAACGTCTGGGAGCGCCGCGGTGGATCAGTGCTTGACTGTTGAACTTCTATGCTAGAGGTCCCGAGTTCGATCCTCGTCTGGGACGACCCGCGTTGTGTCATTGGACAAGGCAATTTATCCCGGTTGCCTACATGGGGGCACGATGACGCCGTGTACTAAGGCACGTCGATGGTGCACATGTCTTCAACCGCTGTAACCCAGCTTGAACGGAGCTTGAACAGGGTTAGAATGTTGAGGAGCTGACAGTTGCTCGTCGACGCTCGGTGGTTCTCTCCGGGTACTCCGGCTTCCTCCACCCGTAAAACTGTTATCGGTCACGATTAGCCATTGTGCATAAGAATGTGACCTTAAACACCAATAAATAAATAAATAACATAAACGTCTACGAGATGAGATTTCGTATTGCTTTTCTCGGAAAGAATAAAAACCTGCAAATTACAGAAAAATACATTCGCTGAACAAAGAGTTAAAGTGGACTCTTAGTGTTGGTAGGTGTGATACTGGGAAATATTCTTAACCCTTTAAACTCCAGTGGTGTCTTCATGCCAGTTCAATGGAAGCACTTGGAAAAGTCCATATTCACTATTTGGGGTAGACCAATCAATATTTTCAACGTGCAGCGTCGGGGCTGCACGTTGAAAATATTGATTGGTCTACCCCACACATTTACTGAGCAGCCATCCTATTTAATGACGTTATGACGTATCATGTTCCTGGCCGGAAAAGCGGCCGCTAGGGTTCAAAGGGTTAATTATGGATTATCTGTTAATCAACTTATATCATCAGCTTATAATTAGACGGCCATTAAAAAGTCCAAGTTTCCTTCCGTAACTTTCAATAAACGAAAACAACAGACAGCGCCGAGGGTTGTTTGTTGTTTTCGTTTATTAAAACTAACAAAAGGAAATTTGGCTTCATATTGTCTACTGGTGTCATAAGTATTTTCTCAACAATTACTTGCTTCTTAACTGGACCTTCCTCGCGCGTCTAATAATTTCAAGGGAGGTAACTTTAACAATAAGAAAACGACGCGTTCATCATCTTTTGATGTCCTGTAACATTTTCTATTCATTATATGTGTGTGTCTCCGGGAATTCAGATCAAGTCGAGTTGTAGGAACAGAACAGTATTTCGACGAGCCCGTCAGGGCGAGTCGAAATGCGATTATGTGCCTACAACGAGACTTGAACAGAATTTCCGGAGACACACACTGTGGTGATGATAAATTTATCTCACAATATTGACCATAAAATGTGTTATAAAACTATTTCAAGAGGAAACCTTTTCATTTGCCTTATCGATGGAAAGACGCAAATTGAAAAATAGAATAGCGTTCATTGATCTTCATATTGAGGTCAGTGATGACGTTAAACTTCAGAGAAAATTACGTCACTGGGATTCACTTTACTGAATACTGTCCTGCGAAGTGGAGCAACTGTGTGTTTCGTCAACGTGAATTTGGTTGTTACTTTTGCAATAATTACTGGTGAATTAAATATCCCTCTTGGTGTGAAGGTTCATTATATTTTAAAATATGCCGTTCATCCTTTATTGAGGTGCAGTTTTCCGCATTTCATAGCGAAAGCTAATCCTTTAACTTCAAGAGAGAAGCCTCGACTCGAGAGTTCAGAAAAACCCCAATAATAGGCTACAAACCAGCCCAAGATGCCGAAAATTTAACTATTCGTTGAGTTAACTTCCCCAGTGACATTATAGCATGCCGTGCATAATAAATACGTTACAGGGCGTTTACAGTACCAACGGAAATAACTTGTACATTAAACGCCGTTATTCTTCGTTTGTAAACGCGTTCACAAATAGCATTTAAACGAAAAACGGGTTTATTTTCCGCTTACCAAACGTTTATAAACGATCCGTATTTCGATGATTGAAACGAAGGCTAAACGAAAGGTAAACGATTTTTCGTTTAGCTAAACGAAAGCTAAACGTTTTTTCGTTTAGCTGAACGGAAGACAAACGATAGTCCATTTATATGTACACGTACCGAACGACATATAAACGGTTTGCAAACAGACTGATCATTTCCGCAATATCGGAACAATTCATTTTATTGCGTTCACTTTTATCGAAGCACGGTTACAAATTAATGGGGAAGATTTTTAAAATGGTACATTTTTGCTTTTAAGATAGGCGTATAACGGATAACTGGAATGGGACGTGAAATCTGGCGTTTTAATTCCATTTGTGAATTTTTAGGTTTCAATATCAATACCAAGTTAATTTTCAAACCGAAACTGAAAGTTGAAGGGCTTCTGAAAAGTGTTTTCTGGAAAAGTAATGGTGTTGCATTTTTGCAGAAAAAACATTGTTTTAAAAATTGTCTCGACTTTGTATTCATACATGTACATTGTATCATTTCCCTTTCTATTTGATTGTTGTCGACCCCAAGCGGCCAAGCCACATAAAAGCTGGCATCCCATATTTCTTCTAAGAATACCATTCAGATTTGTCATTTTAAGTTTGGTTGTTATTGTAATTAAAATTTACTGCGGTACGAACCTTTGATACCAAGCACTGAGAACCTTTTCTGTTTGTATCTAAAACAATGGGTCTAAAAACAGTTTTTTGTAAAAATAAAAATAACAAGATGTTGTTCTTAACATTAAAGGCACTAGGACACACCTACATTTGTACATGCAGTCATTGGTCAAGACAGTATAAACAGAACAAATTTCCCTTTTAAAAAGGTGATTACTTGACTTGAATTTATCACTCGACTTTTCTGAATCAAAATGAACCGACGGAAAATGTCTTCAACGCCGAGTCACCATTTGGTGAGGTATATTGAAGACAATGCAATACAAGTGAGAAGCTCGGTTTTTTTTAAAGAACTGACAGACCCAATAAAGATAGGAGAATCTTACCTCATTCAGTGGAGAAGAGTGCACGAGGTTGCTGTTGGAAAGGTACGTGTTTTATTTTTAACCCTTTACTTACATGTATGCCCAAAACAAGGAACTGAAAAATATCCGACAGGGTCGGCGAGAGTTAATGTCGATCATGGTAGGCCTGGAAATAACTACTGAACCTCCGCTTAGGTCAGGCCCGAAGCCAGCAGTAAATAAAACTCCGACATGGAGAGTGTGGGGCGCCCCTCCCCTGCCACCTCACCCACCTCTGCATGTCGGATAGCATCCTGGTGCGAAGGCGAAGGCCATTTCCGAATTGCCTAGCCCCGACGGGGGTGGTGGTGTAGTGGGGTGCTGGGGGTTCTCCCCTTCCCGATTTGCTTTTACAATTCAAGGCTCTGAGCGCTCCCACCAGTATCGGCCCTGGTTTAGGTTATGTGGGGCTTGTCATTTGTAAAATACGTGAACAAGCTATTTGATTATACGACATGTCGTTTATCTTTTCACAGAATTATCGCCAAAAATAAATAGCAAAATTTAACGCGCGATCTCGCCAAAATGAGATTGCAGGTAAGTTTTTGCTCTTTATTATTGTGATAATTTTGTTGAAATGAAAGCAATTCCTACATGTAACTAATAATATACCCCCCCCCCCCCCTCCACCCGGACATACCTTTAACTATAAGTAGAAGGGGGCAACACAACCATTAAATTGGAATTGACCTGAGACCCGGGACTATTGGCACTAAAAGGACAAAATGAGAAAAAAAGGTGAGGGCGGCCTGCAGCCATAGGGGGAATGAGCAAGAGCCCCCACCCAAAAATATCCCCCCCACCCCCACACCTCTAAAAAAATACAGACAACATTTTTTAATTTGTATCCATTTTTCATTCACCTGCGCATTAACACAAAGCAGTACATTCGTCCAGTGGGTTGTGTGCACAGGAATAATAATTATTATATTTCCCTGTACTGATAATACCAACTTCTGGTATCAATCATTCGAAAGCTCGTTTCTTGTGTGTTCTCAATAAATGAGGTCGGGGTCAACTCGCCACTGGGTCAACTCGCCACCAGTACTTTTTCCGGGTCAAGTCGCCACATGTTAGCGGCGACTTGACCCACTTTTTGTGGCGAGTTGACTCACTTTTGATAAGTTTTTTTCCAATATTTTTCTACTTATTTTTAACATTTTTTTCCAAAAAATAAATTTGATTGTACTCACTGTTCACTCCGTGACCGTCCGGCAGTGATTTTCACGTGAAAATGAATAAGAGAAGATACGTTTGGGTTTGTTTTTATTGCACAGATTGTTGAATCAGCTGCCGTTGAAAGGTGATGACGGCTCAATAAAAAGCTTGCGATATTTCTATAATCCTTATTTTTCCAAATATGTGACTAGTCAGGGCTTAAAGTTCGTCCGATATCGCGAGAATCTTAACTAGATTCTCGCGAAATATATTCGCGCGAATCCATATAGGCCAAAACATGAAATTCTGCAAACGCCAGCTGAATGTTGCTGGAGAGATCACGAAATAAGTTTCCACACATGGTTTACCACATGCTTTACATTTTCTTGAGTTTCGTATCAAATCAAGTCAGGGCTGCTAATAGCAGCCATGACTTGATTCCATACCAAACTCAAGGAAATGTGAATGGACAGTTTCTCATGATTATGTATCTTATGATACAAAACGATCAGAGCGTAATTATGAATCTTATAATATTTTGTAGGTTTTGGATTCAGGAAATAGTTCCGAGATGAGCAAACGTTATAGCGAGGTCATAAAGGAAAATCCACAAGGAGTTGCGCCACCAGAGCCACCATCTTCGCCAAACCAGGCACCATCTGCATCAAGTAATACATTAGATAAAACACCAACACCAGCAACAGAACAAAGACAAAGGCAAACTACCACAAAGACAAAAAACGTTAAAAAGGTAAAAAAAATATGTTACTACATGTAGATTCCTTTACAAATTGAACGTGTGACAGTGACATAGCTATTCCACTGTCTGGTCACTAATCTTGTTGCAGCGACTGTCTGATCACCGGTTTTAATTACCCAACAATCAACTATAATTTATAATTTATTGCCACGATTTTAATAACCCAATAATCAACTATAATCACCTGTAGTCACAGAAGCCACACCAATAGACTTGCTGGGGTCACTTGCATATCCATTTTTATTGGGACGTTGTGTCAAAATGAAAAAAATTATATTATTTTTTGGGGTGTCATTTCATGTCGAAAATCGTTGCAAGCATTTTTTGTAATGATTAGGGATACAGTTTTCCACATTAAAATTGAAAATTAAGTAATTGCATCTTGTTCAACATAGCTCATTAAGCTCTGTTGAATAAGATGCAGTTTAGTTAAATTTTTGGCCCCGAATAGTGCCATTGAAGAAGATTAACATTATGGTACTACATGTATAGAGTTAAACGAATGGGTGAGTTTGTATGATCTCAAAGTGACCGAATATTCCCCCAGTGTGTGATTTTACGACATTTCAAATGTTAGCCCTTTACCCAACATAACAGTCCAAACCGACCAACACTAAATGTATTCACTAAATTCAAAGGGTTAAAGTTTAAAATTCCCTGTTAAATTTTGAACAAGAAATGTGAACTTTTATGTTTGAGGCGCGTTACTCCTAAATAAAGCTGATTAAATGTTATTTCTTTCTTTCATTTTCTTTCTTCCACTTAGGGGGTCATAAGATATGTTTTGGTAGAAAAAAAAATAAAATATAAAGGCTTGACCATTTTTCGATATTTCGCTTTTAATAAGTTGCAAATTGTTATTTTTTTCTTCCAAACCCCATCTTATGACCCTACTTATGGGTCATAAGATATGTTCTGGAAGAAAGAAAAATGAAAAAATAAAATAAAAAGGCTTGACCATTTTTCGATATTTCGCTTTTAATAAGTTCCAAAGTGTTATTTGTTTTTTCTTTTTTTTTCCCCAAACATCTTATGACCATACTTATTTATTCCAAAGTGTTATTTGTTTTTTCTTTTTTTCCCCAAAACATCTTATGGCCCTACTTAGGGGTCATAAGATGTGTTTTGGAAAAAATAAAAAAAATAATAAAAAGCTTAACCATTTTTCGATATTTCGCTTTTAATAAGCTCCAACGTGTTATTTATTTTTTCATTTTTTTTTCAAACATCTTATGACCCTACTTAGGGGTCATAAGATATGTTTTGGAAGAAAGAAAAGTGAAAAAATAAAATAAAAAGGCTTGACCATTTTTCTTCTTGCTAATACAATGACGTTATTTTTTTCTTTTCAGAACAAAGCAGCAATTGTAGTTTCTGCTTCACCTGCAAAGCCTACAGCACATGTGATCCCAACAGAAAAGGTTGGCATGAACAACTCTGCTGCGGAAGTGGTGGTCCAAGGGCGGTATTGCCTCAGCGAGAAAGCTACGGAGATATTGTCAAATGATACCACAAGTCCACCGACAGTACGTGTGGATCCTCCAGTTGACGACACACCCGTAGAGGTGGTAAACTCATTTTTGTCATCCACACGAATCCCTGATAATAGAGAGGCTGAAATAGCAAATGATGGAATACTACCCTGTATTTATCTTCCTGAGACGTGGGTGTCTTCTCCGATTCCATCCCCAGATTTTACACAGATCGAGCCACAAGCGTGCGAATGCAGCAGCATTTTAACTGAGGTCAGACAGGAGTTGGAAAAGTTAAAGACAGATATGGCCAATCTTCAAAAACATAATTCGGAAATGCAAGCAAGATTGGATAAATTAGAGGGTACTACATGTAGACGTATGCTCCAAAATGGTTCTGTTGTTGACAACGCCACTGGTAATGCTGTGGCCCCCCAAGAAATGCTTAAGTTGAAAATTACTGATAAAAGGTTCCTGGATATTTTTCTAGACAATTTGCCAGTGTCCATGAAGGAAGAAGATATTGCTGAGGCGATGGATAAAACCGCGACGGGCACTAATTTCATCCTTCACCCCGACCTTATTCAAGTGACGGCTGAAATATCAAAAGGTGACAGAAATGCTTTCGCAAGAAACATGTTTCGTAAGATGTTCACTGTTGGGGAGGTTAGGGACAAGAATGTTGCGGGAACGAGAGGAAAGCCCAGGATAGGTGTGGAGAAAATGGATATTCTAAAGCAGGTTTTGTTTCAGGTTTTCCCTGTACAGCCAGCAGGAAGACAAGGCATAGTGTGGGCAGACATAAAAAAGGTCATTGACCAGTTCAACAGAAATTTATTTGTCAACAAGATCTATAAATATTGTGATATCAGTGAAATTTAAGTTATGTACAATGTTTTCTTCCAAAACTCATCTTATGACCCCTCAGTAGGGTCATCAGATGTGGTTTGGAAGAAAAAAAAATAAAAGAAATAATTAACACTTGGGAACTTCTTAAAAGCAAAATATCGAAAAAATGTTCGATCAGTTCTTTTATTTTTTCTAGCAAAACATATATTATGACCCATAAGTAGGGTCATAAGATGTGTTTAGGAAAAAAAATGAAAAACTAAATAATTTTGGGAAACTTATTAAAAGCAAAATATTGACAAATGCTCGAGCAATTTTTTCATTTTTTTTTCTTCCAAAACATATCTTATGACCCCTCCGTAGGGTCATCAGATGTGATTTGGATGAAAAATGAATAAAAGAAATAAATTTGGGGAACCTGTTAGCAACAAAATATTGAAAAATGCTCGAGCATTTTTTTCATTTTTTTTTCTTCCAAAACATATCTTATGACCTCACAGTAGGGTCATCAGATGTGGTTTGGAAGAAAAAAAAAGAAATAATTAACATTTGGGAACTTTTTAAAAGCAAAATATCGAAAAATGTTCGATCATTTTTTTTTTTCATTTTTTTTCTTCCAAAACATATATTATGACCCCTAAAATATGAATGTTGATTTTTGTGTACGACGATTTTTTTCAGTTGTATGAGGTAAAGTGGTCAATGCCTTTTCACAGAATATTAGTCAATATTCTGACTGTTTTGGTAAATATTTATGTATATGTAACATTGCTTGCTTTTATAAATTGTGATTTCTCATTTTGCTTCAACTTTTTTCCATAACATTATCAAACCACTGTACTGTTATATTTTTAGAAATGTAAACAGTTTATTCTTGTTAAACAGAAATTTTCAGAGCTCTGTCAAACGATAATAAATTTGTTAAATTTTTAGTTATATTATGGGAAGAATTTTCTGCTTGAAATTTCATTACTTCTTCATCACTTTTGAGAATTAAATGTTAATGTACATGTACACGAGAATATTCAGTACTTTGTCGCCCCTCCACGCTCTTCAATGACACAAGGCATAACCTTGAATAAATGGTTGATGTAGTTATTGCAGTCATGTGGGGTTAACGCTGACCAGTAGTCTTTTATGCCCTGAATTAACTCTTCTTTCACTTTTGGCTTCACCGTTTTCCTCAGATAGTACTTCATGCCCGCCCAGATGTTCTCGATTGGATTCATATCTGGGGATTCTGGAGGTGATTTCCAATGATTAATGCCTTGAGCTGCCATAAATTCTAGGGTTGATTTACTAGTGTGCTTAGGGTCGTTGTCTTTGAACAGACGATGACCCTCAGATCCTTGAAAGTACATTTCAGCAGCCGGAATGAAATAATTCTGGAGAATTAATTGATAGAATTCACTATCCATGATGCCCGTGAAAATGGCTAATTTTGTGGCACCTTTTCGTGAAATGCCACCCCATACATGCACTGAATACGGATGTTTTGGTTTTGGGATGAAAGAAGCAGGTTCTCCTCTTTTTCTGTAACTCTTACTCAGACTGCTTTGCATCCTAACCGTACACTCATCCGTAAAAATAACATTGTCGAACTCTTCTTGTGTTTCAATGCACTTTTTGGCAAAGTCAAACCTTTTTTTCTTGTTCGCGTCCCTTACCATCTGACAGTACTTTGTGCCACTTCTGCACCAATTTAATTTCCTCCTGGCATCACACACAGTAGACGGAGCAATTTGTAACCCTAAGTCCATGTACATTTTAGAAAGTTCAACTGATGACGTTTCTGCGTTGTCTCTCATCGTTTTGTCAAGAAGGTTTAAATTGTCATCTGTTAAAAGTTTTGGCCTTCCACTCCTGGCCCTATCACATATTGTCCCTGTGATTCTATAACTCCTGATCACCCTGCTGATGGTTCTGCGATCTATATTCATTCTCTCTTCTTCTTTTATGATTCTAACTATTTCAGCAAAGTTTGAGCCTCCTTCATTCAGACTGACAATCTTCTGGCGTATAATATACGGGACCCTAGTTCGTTTAATAGAATTCATTTTGCTAACTGGGTGTATTCAAGGTGAGTTGGGAGACTTGGTCATTATATCATTACGAGCAACCAATGATACAAAAAGAGAGGAATGTTTTCCTCGTAAAGGGCGTTTTCGAATCCTCGTAAAAGGCGTTTTCGAATATTGTAGGGCCAATGGTCAGCATTTATTTTTCTCCTTTGAAAACGGAAAAATAACACTACTAATAAAAAATAACCCCAATTACGCAAAATAAACACACTAATCATGAGAGCTACTAATAAAATAATTACCGACAGTAGCAAACAGAAGGGATCAAACAAACGAATTAAAACACGTGGTTAATTGACTTTACTTAATCCAATTACCAGAGGACCATGGCAAATCAGTGACTGGCCAAAGTTTTATTATGGAAAGGGAATATCGGTGTTTTAAGTTTTAAATTGTGTTTTGTCTTTTCATATTGGCTGAGTAAATAGCAACTGTAATATCTATCTTGACAATTAACAAATACAAACGTGATATCTATCGTTGATATTCAATGATTGGTAACCGACAAAATTCCTCTTTTTTATTATTTTAAACAACCAAGAAATAAAGTTCACGTTTATGTACATGTATATGTATCCTGGTAAAAAGAATCAAGCATAAAATAATTTTCCCCGACCCCATCTGTGGGAGGTGGCACCTCCGCGCCGACCAAGGCACTTGAAGCAGCATACAGGCCTTACAATCGAAAAGAGCAAAGTGACATAGACAGCTTTTCGGTGACCGGGGTTCACGCCAACATAGGCGTATGTTTCAGGGAGGCTTGAGGACTGCAGTTCCCCTCCAGTCGGGGCAAATACATTTTTTTCGGCCAGTTTTTATGATTGTTTCGGGCAAGTTTGACTGACCTACTCACTTGGGCAGTTTTATCTTCAATAAAGGATTATGTCCCATCAGTTCTAACTTGGATACAAAGTCTGTAATATAATGTTTTGGTGTAGTACGTCCCACAGGTCGTACCACACCAAAAAAGTATATTACGGACTTCAGGTCCATGTTCGTACATATACCTGTAATACCGTCTTATCAGATTGATATCGCATCTGAGGATTGTAGACACGCCAGCGTAACAGTTTGTTCTAGCTAATTACAGACATAAACAGGCCGTTAGCTACAACTGTGGAAGGGGAACACCTCCTCCCACACCCAAACCCACCCAAGGACCACTTCACTCAATAATGCTCGCAGCATCACTTTTCGGAAAAATATTTGAGACCCCACCCCCCCCCCCCCCGAAAAGGTGTCCCGTACGCCTAAGCAAGCCCAAATTTTGTGACTCTGTTTGGTCGGAAATTTTGTGGTGTGCCCCCCCCCCCCACTCCCTCCAACTCACACACAAAACGCCCATATTTTTATGCTATTACACGTATAGGCATAAATTCGCCTAGAATGGTCCCAATAATTTTCCTACGGGACTGCACATTATCTTCCCAGTGTCTACGCCACTGACACCGAATGATCACACTGACTTGGTTGTGATATTGTCTGAACACGACTCAATTGATGCATGTGCTCGGGTATCATGAACGACGAGTTTCGCTTATGTAAACGAACTTAAACGAATAAAACGTTTACTTAAACGAAGGTAAACGAAACATATTCGTTTACAAACGCACTGAAAACGAAAAACGCCGTTATATTTCGTTTAGAAACGCAATGCCAAACGGAACCGTAAACGCCGTTATTTTGCGTTTACATGTACAAGTTATTTCCGTTGGTACTGTATATTAAAGACATAAAAATTTTATTTATTTAAAAACTTAAAATAATCACATTAATTTTTGAGAATAATAAAATAATCGGCGTTACCATACTTTAAAAAGAAATATTAATAATCAAGAGAACAAAAAATGTTTTTACACATCATCAAAGATTCCAAGAGAAGGAATGAACTCCTCGACGAATATGAATGAGTCAAGAGAAGCATTCGATCCGCTGACAGAAGCAGATGATTGGGAGAGATGGAATTAAGACGAGAGACCACCAAACTATTCAAACGTGTGATGGAGGTTCAGGAAGGAGGCAAGAATGAGATCGTCGAGGAACTGAAATCCATAAAAGAGAGTTCTTTGAGAACGGGTTCGTTGCCTGATAGTTTTACAAGGCAGTTTTCCTTTCAAAGATCCCCACTGGATTACGTTCCCATGAGAATCGAAACCGATGTGAGTGACAGCGATGATACAGTTTCGACTACTACCACTACTAGCGTCACATCGTCCGACGATGGTGGTAAGAGAGATCTGTTGTATGGAATTCGCGAGGATTCGAGTGGTAGGAAATTCGTGAGTGAGACTGAAGTGCAAGTGGATGATGAATATTTAATCGTCGGTTCGAATAGGTATGAAATAACTCCTGGACTGCAGAAATTGCTCCTTTACGACAAGCCTAGAGATTACATGGATCAGGATTTCGAAAATTACGGAGACATTCTGGTTCAGACCCACGCCATGAACAGGAATAACAACGCTAGAGAGGCGAGACCCCAGGCTAACAGAGGTTACAAGTGGACGAAGGTGGTGAAACCCATATGGGATATGAATAAGAAATTCATCGAATCGGTGACGGGAAAGGGAGTGACAACCACTTTTCTTCCGCGTGATTCCAATGCTCTGTTCAAGAGGTTGAAATTGTTGATGGCTTCTGGGCGCGCTGGTAATACTGGAGTGGATAATCAGATAGTGAGTATATGTGACGAATTGTTGAGGCAGAAGGTTTTGGATAGACAAGATTATAAAAAAGGTTGATGAACGAATTGAAGGATAGATATATAGTAAGTAGAGAGAAAAGAAGTATTTATACAAACAAAAAAGATTTACAAGCAAAAAAAACCAAAATATATATAAAATAAAATATGTTGGTGATAAAGAACAGGGGATATGTCAGAATTTACGTTTAAGGCGGTTCTAATATCGTTGATTCTATAATGCGAGCATTCACGAGCGATGCAGGTAGAAAACTCGCATCAACCGCATTTGAGGTCGGTAAGAAGACGGCTTTTGATGCTGGTAAGAAAGCCACTTCCGAAGCTAGTAGTAGGATCGCTTCGGTGTCTGGCAAGAGGGCGGCGGAGGCATTGATCGATAAGTTGATCAGTCCACTGGCGAAGAAAGCTATGTTAGAGCGATTGCTGAAAAGTTGGAAAGATTTTAAGGATGCTGTGGTACCCATACAAGATTTAGCCAAAATGACGAGTGGATCTGGATTGAAGAGAACCCGCAATGGTGTAATATAAATAAATAATAATAAATATTTATAAACCGAGTTTGAAAAAACATAAAAAATTAAGTTTGAAAATCTAAAAAAATTAAAAAAAACCCCAAAACCGATGAACATCAAAGATATGTCTTGGTACGACGCCGCGATCAAGAGATCGAATAACGAGTTCTTTCCCAAGAGCATAAGGGGCTTGATAGTGGGAAAATCGAATTGTGGAAAGACCAATCTGTTGATGAATCTGTTGTCGCAACCCGGCTGGTTGGATTACGACAGATTATTCGTGTTCGGCAAGAGTCTGTTTCAACCCAAATACAGATTGCTTCGACAGTGCATGGATCGTAGATTGTCCAAGGATGTCATAGCCAGAATTTTCGACAGTTGGGAGGAATTCGACAAAAGCGGACGGTGTAGCAATGGAATTGATGAAGAGAAATGCATCTTCGAATGCCAAGTGTCGATTTTACGAGAACGCGAGCGACATTCCGGATCCCAGGGAATTGAAATCGGAAAATAAGAATCTCATGGTTTTCGACGATCTGCTTTTGGAGAGACAGAACCGATGCGAATCGTATTATGTTAGGGGTCGTCATAGCAATGTGGACTGTTTCTACCTGTCTCAGAATTATTTTCGACTGCCCAGACAGACGATAAGGTAGAATGCTAATTTCCTGTGTCTCTTTTGCCAGGATTTCAAGAATCTCAATTACATCTACGGAGATCACGTTGCAAACGACATGAGCAGAGAAGAATTCAGGAGATTCTGCAAGAGGGTTTGGGATGGAGGACTTCACAATTTTGTCATGATCAATTTGACTAGCGAATTTAATCACGGAAAATATCGGAGCGGATTCGACAAGTTTTATGTTTCTGATGATAATAAAATAGAGAGTGAAAACAAAAATTAAAAATAATAAATCATCAATAATTTAGTTTTGAAAATAATAAAAATAAAAAAAAACATAATGTTCAAACAAGGAGAATTGTTAGAATGGATAGTCGAGAATACGGCTCCAAAACAGTCTATTCAAATCGTGGTGAGTGGCGATTCGACTCGATTCACACCAAAATTCGAACCTTCCATCGAATTGAATAGGGAGAAAAGATATGAGATGGCGTTGGTGAATCGGGAGACTTATTATTCCTTTCCCAATGTCACCAAAAAGAATAACTCGTTCAAGTATTCCGATGGAGTGGATTGGTTGGGGATACGAATTCCCAAAGGAAGTTACGACATAGACGATTTGAACAATTACATTCAGACGCGAATGAAGACGGATGGAAAGAGAAGCAACAAGATCAGACTTGCTCCCAACCGTAATACCCTACAGATGATGTTGGATTTGGAAGATAATTTTTGAGTGGATTTCAACACGGACGATTCGATCGGCAAGATGTTGGGATTAGATCGAAAGATTATCAAGGCCATGCGGTGTCCGAAAGTATGGTCGACATTCTCGCCGTTAATTGTATTCTGGTGAATATGGACATGATTGCTGGAAGTTACATGAATGGTAGTGCACAACCGACGATCTATTCCTTCTTTCCAAACGTGTCGATGGGTTATAAGATTGTGGAACGACCTCGAAATTTAGTTTATCTACCCGTTATTTTAGACATGTTGTATAGTCTCAAAACCACGTTGACGGATCAAAATGGTGAGCTGTTAGATCTTTGTGGAGAGAGGGTGACGATATGATTTCACATAAGTGAAATATAAAAGCCAAAAAAAAAAAAAAATAAAATAAAAAATATTGTGTATATAATATGAATAAGAAAATAAAAGAAATACAATATTAAATTACAAAAATTATTTAATATATAATTATCATTAAAACAAAAAAAACAATTGAACACAATATATTAAAAGAAAAAGAAATATGACTCGATAAGTGGTTAAAAACATGAACATATCCGATGGACAGAGGAAGAAACTTAAGAGAGCATTAAAAACTCGAGGTGAGGTGGTGAGATTCAAATTCACTCACGATTTGATCCCCTGGACCAGAACTAAAATCAAAAGGATGGAGAAAGCAATTTGTGAAAGAGGGTTGACAATGAGATTAAGTCCCACTCAATTGAAATACAATTTGAGAATGAAAGGCGGTTTCCTACCGCTATTGGCAGGACTCGCTGGAAAAATATTGCCCTTTCTTGGGAAGACCCTGTTGCCAGCTCTTGGCATGGCAGCTGCCTCGGGACTCGCAACTTCGGGAATTCAGATATTAATGGGTAGCGGACTGTTTTTGAAGAAAGGAGGAGTCGTGTGTCATGTCGACACAGATGGCGGTAAAGGAGTGTATCTAAAACCCGAAGGAGGTGGCAACTTTTTCAGTGGAAACAGTCTCTATCTGAAGAGCGGACAGAACATTGAACGACTCGGTAAGGATTTGCTGTTTGGTCAGATTTCGCCGTTTAAGGGTATACCACTTTTGAGTATGTTATTTTTAAGTAAAAAAAAAGTTATATAATTATATAAAGTATAAAAATATAAATTATATAAAGTACAAAAAAATAATATAAAACAAATGGATAAAAAGGATTACGAGACCTTTTTGAATGATAATGATGGATATTTCAGGATAGAACTCGGAAAAGAAGTGAAAAAAAATAGGGATAGATTGGGAAAATTAAAAAGAAGAAGAATGAGTTGTTTTCCACCACCACCATCACCTTCTGAAAAGAATGATAATGATGTGAGTGTTGCCAAGAGATGCACCACATTCATTCATAAATATGACAGAGGGAATGAAATGTGTTATTATAAAAAAACATAATATATAAAAAAAAGAAAAGAAGAATCAATAATGAAAGTGGAGAATAAACAGCTGCGCCATGGGTGCATGATACGCCCATTATTAATTACAAGAGGGAAGCACACAATATGAGTATACATGTGTACTTGTCAGGTTTTTTTATATTCTTGTACAATAATCATAATCAACAACATACTGTGTTCAATAATTTGGAAATAAAATTATTTGAATTTCATGTATATATCTTATGTCGAAAGAGATCATAACTTCAAGAAAAAAATCAATGATTTTCTAAGTAATAAAGTCCCATAACCCTGGAATGACTAATCGAATGGCGACACCAACCAAAAGGTAGCTTCCTTCCATCAACATAAACCACCTACCAAAAAATCATGAAAATCTCTCGAAGCGTTCTTGAGTTATCATACGACGTGTAAAAAATCAACAATTTTCCAAGTAATAAAGTCCCATAACTCTGGAGTGACTAATCGAACGGCGACACAAAACGAAAGGGAGCTTCCCTCCATCGATAAACACCACCTACCCAAAAATGCCGAAAATCTCTCAAAGCATTCTTGAAGTATCGTACAACGTGTGTCCGGATGGACTGCCTGATGGACGGACAGCGGTATACCATAATACGACGCGTTTTTTTCAAAACGGGCGTATAAAAAGGGAAGCGTTATTGCAATATATATGAGCGATAGTGAAGAAGAAGAAGAAGGAGGAAACAAAAAAAAAAAAAAAATAAGTAATGAGATCTAGAAAGATGTTCAATCTCTCTAGATCTCATTACTTTTTTTCCCCCTTCTTCTTCACTAATTGCTCTCTCTATTGCTTTTTTAATATTTCCAAGTCCGTTATTCGCATATGTGTTGAATATTTATCTTTACTTTTGCGAGATTTTTTACTTTGGTCAAGGCACTCTCACCACCAGATTTGTTTATGAGTTCGAGATTTTTGGATATATGTAACTTCTGTAGGGTAGCGACAAATTGCACTTATCGAATTCTTTGTGTTCGGCGACGACGATATTCTGTAGATCGCTTTCGTACTCGTAAAACAAATCGAGCGCAGCTTCATCCAATTTCAACAGCATGCTATATTTGTCGTATTTGTGCTGTAAGCCTTTCGTCTTGACCTCATTCAATTTGATAGCGTCGTGTCATTGTAATCTATAAATTTTACAACCGAGTTTCTTGCACGTTTCGACTCATTTCAATTTCAATTCGCATCTTTTAGGTGTTGTTGTCATGATTGATTATTTTTTTTTATTATGAATTATTGCAAATAATAATATATTTTTGAATTTTGTGTTTTTGTGTTAAATAATAATTTTTGTAAAAAGTTTTTTTCTTTCTATATATATACAGAAAGTTTTTATAAATTAATTTTTCTTTAATGTGAAATTTTTTTTTTTTGTAAAAGTTTTTTCTCTTTCTTTATCCACGTTAAGGAGGAAATAAAAATCAACCAACCTCAAAAAAAAATTTTTTTTTGGAGGGGAATTAAAAAACAAATATATAAAAGACTATTTTTAAAAAACTTTTTACAAAAAATTATTATTTAACAAAAATTCAAAATATATTCTTACAATAAAGCAAACAAATAAAAAAACAAGAGGCCCCAGGGGGCCTGAGGGCGCTCACCTGACATGGTAGCCTAAATATCAACCCAGAGAATTGATTTCAAGTTGCATCTGCTCCTCCTAAGAAAAGCTGAAACCAAATATCCAAATATTCTGACCAGTGGATCTAAAAAAAGATTTTTAAAGAATATTCCTCATATTGAACTAAGTCATAATTCGGGCTCCCACAGGGAGCCCATATATGAACCCAGGGACTTGGCTTTAACAAACCTGAATCTCACACCCCTAAGGATTCTGCACACCAAATATCAAAACATTCCGACTGCTGGATCTGAAGAAGAAGATTTTTAAAGAAAATTCCTCATTTTGAACCAAGTTACAATTCGAGCTCTCACAATCAGCCCAAATATGGACCTAGGGACATGGCTTGAACAAACTTGAATCTTACCCCCTAAGGATGCTGCATAAAAAATATCAAAAGCATTCATCTGCTGGATCTGAAGATTTTTAAAGAAAATTCCTCATTTTGAACTAAGTTGTCATTCAGGCTCCCATAGTGAGCCCAAATATGAACCAAGGGACTTGGCTTGAACAAACTTGAATCTCAGCCCCCTAAGGTTGCTCCATGCCAAATATCAAAACATTCAACTGCTGAATCTGAAGATTTTTAAAGAAAAATTCCTCATATTGACTAAGTTATAATTTGGGCTCCCACAGGGAGCCCAAATATGGACTCATGGACTTGGCTTTAACACACTTGAATCCCCCCCCCCCCCCCCCCCCCCCCCAAGGATGCTACTCACCACATATCAAACCATTCCGACTGCTGGATCTGAAGAAGAAGATTTTTTAAGAAAATTCCTCATTTCGAACAAAGTTACAATTCAAGCTCCATCAGTGAGCCCAAATATGGACCTAGGGACATGGCTTGAACAAACTTGAATCTCACCTCCCTAAGGATGCTGCATACCAAATATCACAAGATTCTGCCTGCTGGATCTTGAGAAGAAGATTTTCAAAGAAATTTGCCTGAAATGCACTAGGTTCAAATTTGGACTCCTATACTGAGCCCAAATATAAACCCAAGGGGCCGATTTAACAAACTTGAATCAGATCCACCCCACAATGTTGCATACCAAATATCACAAGATTCTGCCTGCTGGATCTGGAGAAGATTTTTGAAGAAATTTGCCTGAAATGCACTAAGTTCGAATTTGAGCTTCTATAGTGAGCCCAAATATGAATCCAGGTGGCCGATTTGAACAAACTGGAATCAGATCCACCCCACAATGTTGCATACCAAATATCATAAGATTCTGCCTGCAGGATCTGAAGAAGATTTTTGAAGAAATTTGCCTGAAATGCACTAAGTTCGAATTCGAGCTTCTATAGTGAGCCCAAATATGAATCTAGGGGCCGATTTGAACAAACTTGAATCAGATCCACCCCACAATGTTGCATACCAAATATCACAAGATTCTGCCTGCTGGATCTGGAGAAGATTTTTGAAGAAATTTGCCTGAAATGCACTAAGTTCGAATTTGGGCTTCTATAGTGAGCCCAAATATGAATCCAGGTGGCCGATTTGAACAAACTGGAATCAGATCCACCCCACAATGTTGCATACCAAATATCATAAGATTCTGCCTGCAGGATCTGAAGAAGATTTTTGAAGAAATTTGCCTGAAATGCACTAAGTTCGAATTCGAGCTTCTATAGTGAGCCCAAATATAAACCCAGGGAGCCGATTTGAACAAACTTGAATCAGATCCACCCCACAATGTTGCATACCAAATATCAAAAGATTCTGCCTGCTGGATCTGGAGAAGATTTTCAAAGAAATTTGCCTGAAATGCAGTAAGTTCAAATTTGGGCTCCTATACTGAGCCCAAATATAAACCCAGGGGGTCGATTTGAACAAACTTGAATCAGATCCACCCCACAATGTTGCATACCAAATATCAAAAGATTCTGCCTGCTGGATCTGGAGAAAATTTTTAAAGAAATTTGCCTGAACTGCACTAATTTCGAAATCGGGCTCCTATACTGAGCCCAAATATGAACCCAGGGGGCCGATTTGAACAAACTTGAATCAGATCCACCCTACAATGTTGCATACCAAATATCAAAAGATTCTGCTTGCTGGATCTGGAGAAGAAGATTTTTTAATGTTTTTCCCATTGCCTACAGTGTTAAAAAGTGCTGACTCAGCACTTTTTCAAAGTCCCGAAACTGTGCCCTATGATAAAACCGATGGCAATTTTTTTTTACCAATCCTTTCTGTTGGTCCTAAGGAAGCTGCACACCAAATAAAAATTCTGTGCCGTGCAGTTTTGGAGATATGGGCGTTTTAAATTTTGTCTATTTTTAGCTCCTGCTCCCATGGGGCTGCAGGAAATTTTTTTTGCATAAATCAAGTTCTCATGACCCAATGAGCCCTCACATAAAATTTGGTTGAAATCGGCTTCTCGGTTCAGAAAATAGAAATTAGGGGCGGGGCCAAAATTTTTGCCCCTCCCATAACAACGCCAAATATTATCCCTCAAACTTCTCTTGAACAAATCTGAGTCTACACCTCAAAAGGAAGGTGCATACCATATATCAAGTCTCTGCTACTGCTGGTTCATGAGAAGAAGATTTACAAAGATTTTGGTGCCCCTTGGGGGCGTGGCACCACCCAGGAGGAGGGGCAACTTCATTTGAACAAATCTGAATTGGCATTAGGTAATAAACATTTAGCCAACATTTTAATAAAATTGGGCTAGTGATTTAGGAGGAGAAGTCGATAATGTAAAGTTAACGCCGGCCGGACGACGGACGGATCACGATCAGTAAAGCTCCCGCTGAGCTTCGCTCAGGTGAGCTAAAAATGGAAAATTTAGATAAGTAGACCATACCCCGGTCAAACGAGATTTGTAAAGAATTAAAAATTCCAAATTTCAGAAATCATAGAACCAAATCAAAAAAAATTAAAGCCATACAGGAGTATCATTCGTGAGGCGATGGAAAGGAAATTGAAAGATCGAAAGTGAACAAACTTAAACAGACTCAAATTGCGAAAAATAAGCCGATGGCAGTAACATCTGACAATAGAAAACAAAATGCGGTAGTAGTGCAGCATAATGAAAAACTTAGAGGGATCATACGTGAGGAGTTAACGTAGTTTGTTCGATGAAAAGGGAAACGTTCCGATTGTGAAAAATGAGAAGAAAAAGGTGGTAAAGGGAATCGAAATGCCGACATCAAAAAAAGAAATGTTCCGGTTGCGAAAAATAAGACGACTACATGAAAAGTCGAAGAACTGCAAGTTTAAAAAAAAAAAAAAATCGAAAATGAATGATGCGGTTCAGAATCGAGACGAATGACACATACTGAATGAAATTCAATGAGCAATCAATGAAGGGAAAGGAGAAGAATATGTAGGATGAATCGTCATGAAAGCATTCCAATTGAATCCCGTAGAACGGGAGGGTGAGATCAAAGGCGTTTTTAAAACTTTCGACGTGGTTCCCTCATTCAAGAAAGTTGATCCAAAATTGTTCATGGAACGGGTGAAGAAAAAAGTATTGGATTTGTTTCTTGAACACATGGACATGGGACTAAAAATTGTGATGATACTCCATTGCGTGATGAATAAAATCGATGTGAACTCCGGCGAGAGCATCGCGAGAGATGCATATTTAAGATCTGGCATCCAGACCATATTTCGAGCTTCTGATTTATCGGACGTTTTCGAAATGATGAAAGACAAGATGTTGACGTCTCTCATTGTAACGACTCAATTACAACATAGAGGTAGTAACTGGACATTCGAAGATGTGTTGAATCTCAAAATTCACGTGATCAAAAACGATCCAATGAACAATGAAAGCGTCTTCCTATGTGGAATTACCGTATGTCATAGCTAAAAAAAAAGCCATGATCAACGTGAGAAATAAAGATGATCTGTGTTTTAATGGGCAGTCACCTCTGCTTTATACCCGGTCAAAATCAACCCCGAGAGAGTTTCTCATTACGAGGAGACTTGCAAAAATCTTGATTGGACTGGAGTGACTTTTCTAACGCCGTTAAAAGACATTGAACGTTTTGAAGCTCAAAATCCTGCCGTAGCGGTGAACGTCTTGGGATACAGCAAAGAAAAACGAATGATCTATCCTCTCAGACAGACTTCGTATCTCGGAAGAGAAAAAATCATTATTATCTTATTAATTTCGAACGGTGACAATCGTCATTATTGTTGGGTTAAAAATCCGAGCCGATTACTGTCGTGACAAAATAGTAAACAAAGAAAAGATATGTTTATGTTGTAACTCCATGAACATAGTTCGCAGCGAAAAATCATTAGCGAAACATCGTGAATATTGCAACAAAAATCAAGGCATCGCCGTTGAAATGCCCAAACCCAACACCATCGTGAACTTTCGCAATCACAATAGAAGGTTGAAAGTACCATTTGTTGTGTACGCCGATTTTGAATGCTTCACCGTGAAAATGAGTTCCTGCCAACCCGACGCTCTTCGAAGTTACGCCGAAAGATATAAAAAACACATGCCTTCGGGCTATTGCATTTACGTGAAATGCGCTTTCGACTCGCAACACAACATGGGTCCCTTCACCTACACGAAACGGTGTGAAGACCACGACGTGGCTCAAAGGTTTGTGGAAGAGTTAGAATCGAAAATTCAAATTGTATACAACAAATTCAAAACTCTGGTGAAAATGATCATCACGTGAGAGCAGCAGGACAAAAATAACAGACAACCGAATGTCACATATGCAGACAATCGTTCGACAAGAGTTTGCAGGAAAATATGGTCAGAGACCACGATCATTACACGGGTCTGTATCGCGGTCTGGCCCACAGCAAGTTAGATATCGAGACGCCACTTTCTATCCGGTGATAGTTCACAATCTCCCGGGTTACGACAGTCATCTGTTCGTGAAAAATCTCGGCACCTCCCACTAAGAATTTAACTGCATCGCGAACAGCGAAGAAAGATACATTTCCTTCACAAAATGGAAGGTCGTGGAGAAGAAAAGAGTAATCGACGGAGAGATGTTGGAAGAAGAAACGAAATCCATTCATAGAGCCATACGGTTCATCGACAGTTTTAAATTCATGTTGACCAGTCTGAAAAAATTAGTCGATAACATGAGCGAGGATAAATTTAAAATCACGAGCGAACACTTCGGAGAACGAGTAGACGTCATGTTGAGGAAAGGAGTCTATCCTTATGATTACATGAACGATCTAAAGAGATTCGACGACACCGCGCTACCTTCGAAAGAAGATTTTTATTCGAAATTATACGAATCAGACATTTCCGACAAGGATTACGAACACGCAGAAAACGTGTGGAAATCGTTCGATATGAAAACCATGAGAGATTATCATGATCTCTATCTGAAGACCAACGTTCTACTCCTGGCAGACGTGTTAGAAAATTTTCACAAAATTACGATCTGGATCCAGCTTGGTATTTCACTGCACCTGGTCTGGCGTGGGACGCTCTGTTGAAGAACACTGAAGTCCAATTGGAATTATTATCTGACGTGGACATGTTGCTCATGTTCTAAAAGGCCACGAGAGGTGGCATCTCAATTATCTCCCACAGATGTTCTGAAGCCAACAATCCCTACATGAAAGAAGGTCTCGATTCTAAACGACCGAATAAATACATACAGTATTGGGATGCTAATAATATGTACGGTTGGGCCATGAGTCATCCTTTAACGATTGAAAATTTCAAATGGGAGACGGAACCAGAAGAGATGCAAAAATGGAGAGACTATCCTTGCATTTTAGAAGTGAACTATCCGGAAGAGTTACACGACCTGCACAATGATTATCCACTGGATCCCGAACGAAAGGAAACGGTTGAAGGAGACGATGAAAAACTCATTCCCAATTTATTTAACAAACGTAAGTACGTCATCTTCAGTGAAATTTGAAACAATACGTCGATCACGGGATGAAGCTACTCGACATACATCACGTCATTCGATTTGACGAAGAGCCTTGGATGAAAAAATACATCGATCTTAACACGAATCTCAGAATTCAAGCCGAGAACAATTTCGAAAAAGATTTCAAACTCATGAACAACTGCGTGTACAGTAAATCGATGGAAGACATCAGGAAGAGAACCGACATTCGACTCCTCACGTCTGAGAAAAGAGCTAAAAAATTAGTAGCAAAACCCAATTACAGACACAGAACCATATTCAATGAAAATCTAGTGGCCGTTCACATGCAAAAGACGCACCTGAAGTTCGACAAACCCTATTATCTTGAACCGATCATCTTAGATATCAGCAAGCAATTGATGTACGAGTTTCACTACGAGTACGCCAAACGGAAATTCGACGAGAAAGCCAAACTACTGTTCACCGACACAGACAGTTTGGTTTACGAGATAGAGACATCTACTGAGATATATCTTCAGACATGGCCACGTGGTTCGACAGGAGCAATTATCCTGTCGATCACCTGTCCAACATTCAATTGAATGACAACAAGAAGGTGTTGGGTAAATTTAAGGTTAAGGACGAGAGCAGCGGTAAACAAATTGTCGAATTCATGGGTTTGAGACCCAAACCGTATGCTTACCGCCTAGAAGGCGAAGGGGTTCAAGCGTGCGTGGTGAAGAAAACATCTCTTTCTGAGAGTATAAAGATTCTCTGTTTGGAAGTGGACCAGTATACAAGACTATGAAATCGAATCGACACGACAATCACGACTTGTATACCGAAATACTCAACAAGATTTCACTGATTTCCGATGACAATAAGAGAATCGTGTTAGATGGTAAAATAAGCACTTAGGTGCTCGGACATTGGGTTTTGGATAAGATTAAGGATGAGAGGATTCCAGAAAATCAAGAGGAATTGGATGAATTCAAGATTATGGAAGTCGATAGAGACATCGAGAGATTTAGTTTAAAAAAAGAAAAAGAAAAAAAAAAAAAAATAAAAATTACGTCATTTAGTGAATTATAATAAAATAAATAAAAAGAAAAATACATTTATGAATAAGAAAATACGTATATCCGTAGAAGGTATTGTCTTACCTAACGAACCCCTATCCAACATCAAACTGTCGAATGCGGCAAAGGCCTTGAAAATCAAAGATTTTTGAGGCGTGTTTTCCAGAGATGCCTTGCTGAAGAGAAGACCTCAACAATGACAATCAGAATGTGGAAATTTAAATCTGGACGATTTATCAGGCGAAGGCACTCACTGGGTGGCGTGGTTCAAGAACGGGAAGAAGAATTATTATTTTGACAGCTACGGAATTTTGCCACCGAAAGAAATAAAGAACTATTTCGATGAATCAGTGGTTCATTACAACACGGAACGAGTGCAATCACCGGATCAAGTGTTTTGTGGTCACCTGTGTCTCTACATTCTCAAGAGATGGTTGGAAGGAGATCGGTTTCAAGACATTCGCAACGATTTACATTAGAGAGAGATTTTTTTATAATATATATAAAGGTAAAAATTATTTTTTAAAAAAAACTTAATCGAGTAGAATAAAAAAATAAAATAAGTGAAAAATAATTCATTTTTAAAAAAACAGCGTTGAAATATATTTTTAAAACCAAAACACCAAACAACATGCCAGTCGATAAATTCGGTAGGAGTGACGACGAAAGTCGACCTAAAAAGAAGAGGAAGACGCTCAAAGTTGGCGATGGTTATGATGTTGTCAACATGGATGACCATTACGTTCGGAGATACGAACCTCGAGAGGAACCTTTGAACATGAACGATAACGAGCTCTACAATCTTCCTGAGCTGGTAGATCTCGCTGATGCGGCGACTAAAAAATATGTCAACAAGGGGAATGTGGATTTCAAACAAATCATGAGAGATAATTACGGGGATAAAGCCATGACCGACAATCTCGATCTGAAATCCAATCGTTTGGTGAACGTCACGAATCCGATAGATTCCACCAATGCCACGACCAAGAAATATGCGGACGACTCTCTCACGTGCGATTCAGTGAACACCTGGGAGCTAGGTACGTTCAGAAAACGATGCAATCGGAATTGAATGCCAATTCTAACAAGATAACAAACATGGTCACTCCCACGAATCCTAAAGATGTGGCGACCAAACACTACGTAGACCTGGAACAGAGAAAGTCTGCCAGACAAGAAATGAAATCAGATCTGAATGCAGGATTCAACAAGATGATGAATCTGTCAAAGATCGAGGATGCGGACGAGGACTCCACCATGGTTAACAAGGGCCACGTGGATTCCGCCGTGACGCGATCTCAAGAATACATAGAATCACAAGTGGACGATCTCTGCCTGAACAAACAATCCGGCGGAACCATGAAGAGCGGCATCAACATGAACGGTCAAAATTTATTCGGTCTCGATCATGATACCGAATTCGATTCCAGTGCAGTCAGCAGGCAGTACGTGGACAACTCGGTCTGGAGAAAGGGCGACATCATGGAAGGTAAACTAGATCGGTGGACACTCACTCACGAATCTGCTGGATCCTGTGCTCATGTCGGATGCCTGCACCTTGATTTTGGTGGTGGAGAAAGTCAAATATGCCAGGCAGTTGATCACCGCGTGGGCCGAGTAGTGCGGGGCGTTAGACGAGGGAAAAGCCGAATGGTCTTTCGGAAATGGAGGTACCAGATCACAACATGGTCAGGTGGGATATCCGATGCCGTTGGAAGGTGAAATCATTCGAATGTCTCTGGCTTCCACGGATTTGAATAACAGAGTGGTCGTCAATCTCATGGTGAACGGAGTAGAGAGTGATAAGAGATACAGTGTCGAAAAGACTGATAATCAACACTCGAATGTCAGCATATTCGGCATTTCCTCTCAAAGTGAACGCCGGAGACAGGATTAATTTCCTTACGAAAACCAATAATCCTGAAGCCGCCACTTCCGTGGTGAGAATACTGATCGAACTAGATTCTCTGAGCAAACAGTGAACGTGTGGAAATAATTAAAAAATAATCAGTAATTATTAAAAGCAAAAGAAAAACTAAAAAAAAAAATAAAAAGTAATGAGATTTAGAAAGATGTTCAATCTCTCTAGATCTCATTACTTTTTATTTTTTTAAAAATTTTTTTTAGTTTTAAATGACGAATTCTCAAAATGTTATATCTCTCAACTCTAAGTGAAAATCTAGATGGTGAGAACGATCTGTATCATTGACACTTAACAGTACATCACATAATTTTAGTGTGGCCTATTTTGCAACTCTTCTAATGGTTCCCACTATTCTTTCCTTCAAATCTCTATCTCTCACAATTATGAGAAGTCAATTTCCTTCAGTGTAAAACACTCTGAATCTATCTTCACTCGATATCTTCTCGACTTCTTTCACCTTTTTAAAAATCTTCTGACACATCTCTAGGAATGACTCATTTTTCTCGTCGTGCCTTTCCAAATGGACGGTTAAATAGATATCATCAATGCTGACGCCAATAATCATTCCTAAATTTATGAGGTCTTCAAATCCCAACTCCACATCTGTAAATATTTGTGATTTTCTTTTGATTATATATGACTTTTCTTCTTTCATAATCATTGTATTAAAATGTTATTTTTATTTTTATTTTTTTAAATTTTTATTTCTATATTTTTTAGGGGTTTTAATACGTTATTTCTTGTAATGTTTCATCTTGTGAAATTGGATCGCCTATCTCTAAACACGAGTCAACATCTATTTTGGCATTTCGGAGAGCTTTTATACATTCTTGAAAAGCAGTTAGTCCTCTATGCGTCGTGTCTAAAAGTTTTCTGGTCTTATCTTCTATCAATATTTTACATTCGATTTCGTGTCTCATATAATCGGTCAATGTCAAAGGTTCCGTTCCAACTAAAGTGTCTAGAATCATTGCTAGCGAATCTTGTGAAATATTTTTAATCAAACCACGTCTGTTTCTTCTCAAGTATTCTCTTTCTTTATCATTCATTATTGTAATTATTTTTTTTTTAATTTTCATTTATATATTTTTTTTTCTTCACACACACGTCTCTCATCGAACGATAGACATCTTATTTCCATCCAATTCGAATTGTAATTCTCTATCCAACAGGACCAAGTCAAAGGCTTGGTTTTTTTTCAGCACGTTCTTGTCAAACTGCATCTTGATCTGAATGTCTAAGACGCTACTCTTGAGTCGTTCGCTCTGTTTACTGACGTCGAATACGAACATGGGATACATCGACTTGTATTCGGCGGGAGATATATTAGGGTTGCTCATCAATTTGTCCAGACTGTGATACTTCTTTATAAAATCTGTGGCGTCGCCGTACAGTCTGCAGAAATCGTTCTTCTTGAGTGACACGTAATCTATTGCGGGATATTTCATAGCGTTCAGAAACACTTGCATGTTTCTCAAGTTGCAGTGATCAAACTGAGACGTATTCATTTCTTGAGACCCATCCTTGTTGGTCTGAAATGTGACCATGATGAAACGCAGTCTCTCGGAAGCGGATTTCATGGTCAATCTCCAATCGAAGTGATTCGTGGAGGGTGGAATGCTAGCCATGTCTCATTCTAAATCCCACGGGTAATTTACTCTTGGATTCTATGATCTTGGAAAGATGCATTTTTTCCACGGTCGAAGGATGCACATGCGGAATGAACCACGATATCTTGTGTAGAGTTAACTTAGCCACAGCGGTCGCATCGAGTCTCACTATTGCTTCGTCGTCTCCCTTTCGCATCAACGTCAGATTGTGTTTGAATCCGCACATGATCCTGTCGTAATCATCCACGAATCCGAAGATGTGTTTCAAAGGTATCCTGAATGAAAAGGTTCCTTTGAGTTTGGACGTCTTGACAACGTAGTCAAATATCATGGTGACGCCGGTATTGGGCGGGGCCGATACCCGCAATGGTGTCTTTCACCCAGAAGTGATTAAGTCCCTTGGATTTTGAAAAATCATCCGGATACGTCAAGAGTCCAAACATCATGGTGACCTGACCGGGATGAAACATGGATTCTATCTCTTGTCCGGATAGCAAGTGTTTTATATTACTGAATAGATGCATGATGCCATTATTGGCTAGAGTTACCGTGTCGTCGGTGGCGTATTTGGTCCCATCTTCCTTGTTGAGACGTCCCTGCACCACTGTGTAACTCTCTCTAAGATGGATGAATAGATCTTGGGGTTCAACGTTGATTCTTACCTCTCCCGTATTGTTCAAACTCGTTCCGGTTATCGGTTCGTATTCATGAACCTCGTATTCCTCAATACTTTTGTCGTTCGGTATGCCTTGTGCGATATCTAGTATATTTACCATTTTTGAAGGTTTTGCTATTTTTTTTGTTTATTAATTCGTTTGCTTTTTTTTTCTAAAAATAGTTTTTAATTATTTTTTATTATTATCATTTTTTTTTCCTTTATATATATGTGTGTGTAAACAAGAAAATGTTAAAGAGAGTAAACATATATTCTTTTTTTATTAAAACTTCGTCTTCTACAATTGTAGTTCGTAAAACTTTCCGCTGATCTCTTAGTCATCCAAAGCTCCGATTTCATAAGTCACCGGATCGGTATGAAATATTCTGATTATCACGAAGATTTCCGGGTTGAGGAGTGTAACCCTTTTCGAAATGCTTCTTATAAGTGTAGATTCTTACTCGATCGCCGATCACAAATTTCGGTGGTCTAGACTCCTTCCTGATCTCAGATCTCTCGGGATATAGATTCGTGTAGACCCATTTTTTGTTTCGAGGATCGCTAGCTTCAGCAGGGGTGATCTTGATCGATCTGTGTCGCATGTTGTTGTAATCTTCGACCAGACCGTTCAGAGTGTATATGTATTTCTTGGTCGAATTCGCCGTGAAGTATTTGTCCATCTTTTCCTTCATCGTTCGATTCCAACGTTCCACGGCGCTGGCTTTCTCTTCGTTTTCGATCGAATAGAGGTTGACCAACTGACGAACGTCCTTGTTGTAGAATTCCTTCCCCTTGTCCACCCAAAATTTATTTGGTTTTCAGGAAGACGAGTCAAACACACTCTTCAGGGCCTTGGCGAGGCAAGGTCCCAATTTATTCTTCAAGGCTCTGATCCAACCGTATTTGGAAAACACGTCGATGACCGTCAATAGATATTTGACGCCCTCGTTCCACCTCGAAAACGATCTCATGTCGACCAAGTCGGCGGACCAAATGTCATCCAAACCATTCACGAACACCCTTCTCTTTCAAAATTTATGCATGATGGGCTTGTGTAACTCATCAATAATTGCTTCTTCTTCTTTTCTGAGACACTTTTTTTTTTGAACACCCCATCCGAATCAACGTTTCGTACCAATAATTTTGTTCGAACTTCTCTCTCCTGGTCGGATTCGATATATCTCTCAATTTCAACGTGTTTTATCGCAGACGTCGTTGCGAGTCTTGGTGTCAGGATGTCTGGCGTAGCACAGATCATGATCATATGCGGCCGCGTCCACCCTATTCATGGGTTTGCTCCAAGATTTAGGAGTCAGATCAGCGTTGAGTCTCTTGTTCAATTTCTTTCCGGGTCCCGTGAAACTGTGACCCAGCAGATGCATTTCGAAAGGTAGATTATTGATCATTTTATTTGAGACGCCTTCGCCTCTTGTCGTTTTTTTTTTGACGAACTGAGTCTTGATCGAACCACACACCTTGCAAATTCCGCAAAGCATCTGTCTGTTGTTTTTAGTTTGTACTTCTCAAGGATTACCCGTCTCAGTAACTGTCTTACACTTTACAAAATACATTTTTTTTTTTGGAGGGTTATTTAAATAATTTTGTATTTATTTTTTTTTTTATATATAAATTTATTATTTTTTTTTTCTTTAAAAAAGTCTATTCTTATTATATATATATTATTTCAATCATTGCTCTTGAGTTCTGTCAACTTACCAAATTCCTACCTGGCCTCTTTCCTCCCCCTTTCCACGAGAGAATCCTTCATCTCTTCCTTGATGATCTGACCAGTCTTGATTCTCACGGCTTCTTTCATGGCGTCGTATTTCGTTTTCTCGCTCAATATCGTGAAGTATTCTCCGTCCGATATCCTACAGTCTTTCAATGCCATTGAGATCATTTCGGATATCGTGTCGATCTTGGAGTCGGCCAAGACTCGAATCTTTTCGTGTTTCCTAGCCTTCAGATATAATTTCCTACTCAAAAAGTTTCCGACTGTGCTAAACAATTCGGCGGCGAGAGCCACTCCTTCTATGGTCAACACGTTCAAAAGACCGGCCACGGTTGACAACAATCCGATGCCGGCCACGTGTAAACCCATGATTGATGAGTGTCGTGTCGACCATGTTGACAAATTTCATCAGGTGTGAATACTTCTTCTTGGGAGAACGACGAGAGTCTCTCGAGAGCGTCAGATACAATAGGATTCTACTGATTTGATCGATGTGATACCTCTCTCCTCTTTCTTTTTCTTCTGGCGACGGTACCATTGGCAAAATGTTGTTCGGCTTCTCATTCTCGTCGTCATCTTACGACAGATACAATTTATTTCTGGTTTTCATTTTTTTGTGTGTTTTTTTTTCTTTCAAATTTTTATTTAATATTATTTACGCATGTATTTATTTTTTGTATTTTCTATTCTCCCTTATTTATATCAACAAGAAAACTTAGTCATGTCATGTGCTCCCTACAGCAATAATTTCAAGACGCATCCCTTGTCTTCTAAAGTCAGACTTCCATGTGCCAATTTCATTTCTTCCAAACCGGTGGGCTTGTCTCGCCCGCTACAGAAGACTATTCTCCTCCAAAATGTCAGACACGAATGATTCTCGTGATCGAAGTCTAGATGATCCCGACACCCGACGCATCATTCTAACAAGAGCCGACCTAGTTGTTCATTCAAACAGAATGCGAAGGCTCTCATCAGCACCTTTAGAAGAAACAACGCCCTCACAATATGGGAATCATTCATGATTTATGTATATTTTATTATCTATTCGATTCGATATTTTATTTATTTTTTTAAATAACTATTTATTTATATATTTTTTTTTCCTGTATTATACCAATTACTTTTTTTTTATTTCATCTCACAAATCTCGTGATTCTGTTACAATTTACCTCAAAACTCATAACAATTTTATTTTTCATCTGTTCCCTCCACTAGAAAATCCGTTTCTCGATCCACGATCGATCGCACCACCTTCTACACCACGATTACAAATGTGGAGAGAAAATTTTCCTCGATTCTAATTTTTTTTCTTAATCTTTCGCATTTCTATATCCTGGAAAAAAAAGCTGCATTTGCCAACGATCGATCAAACTGTCTAACTCATGATGGCAAACGATCGAGGATTTCCAAACTCCGATTTCTGCTGGGTTAGAATCCCCAATCGTCCGTCGGCGACTGGATCGCACCCACCACACTCTAGAACGTGATGATGAACGTTAGGAAAATTTTCGTCAATTCTGATATTTTTCGACATTTTGATGCCGAGTTAGAATCGCCACCGCCCTGCACCGCATTCGCCAAAGACTGATTGAAACATCTAACTCACGATGGCAAACGTTGAGAAATTTTAGACCGATTTTTGTAGATTTTCTTCTGTGCGGACTGAGTTAGAATCCCAACTCGTTCACCAATGGCTGATTGGAATGTCTAACTCACGACGGCGGCGATTTGGGGAGTCTACCTCAGATGTACAAAACCGTGTTTTGTACATTTCATGTACATTTTAACACTAAACTCTATGGGTACATGTACAAGTGAAAAAAGTGAGTTAGGAGCCCCCACTTATACCTACTCCGACACCTTTGCCAACCTCCTAAGAAAAACGCATCGCCCGTATCAAGGTGTGGGCAATGATGGCGCTGTCATAAACGCCATTGATGACTTCATCAATGAACACCCTGATATCTACCGTGACCCCAAATTCGATAACGAGCCAGAAGACGAAGTGAGCTACAAAATTCTAAAACAAAGCCCAAATTCCCTAATCAAAAAACTAAAACTGTACAATGCATGCCTCACCCATGGCTACTTTCCTAAATGTTGGAAAAAAGCCATCGGTGTCATGATACCAAAACCTGACAAGGACCCTTCCGATCCAGCCAGCTACTGCCCAATCAGCCTCCTCAGCTGCGTTGGTAAGACATTCAAACGAATCCTTACCAATCGGTTCAGGGGGCACCTCGAAGATAACGATTTTTTCAATAAGTGGCCTACAGAAACCGTAAAGAAGGCATCGCGCATGTCTCCCGACTAGTCACTCAAATGAAAGGCGTGATTGACAATCAGCAAATAGACGCAGCAGTCCTGTTAGACGTCAAAAAACATCTGACTCTGTTTGGCACAATGGAATGCGCTATAAATTATCTAAAATGAAACTCCCCATGAAATTGCTTTGACTACTATCCTCCTTCCTAAATGACCGCGAAATCAAAGTCAGAGTGAACAACGAAATGTCTGACAGTGTCCCTCTTTAAGCAGGTATCCCCCCCTTCCCCCCTCAAGGATCCCTCCTTTACATCTTCTTTGTAAATGACCTCGAATTCTCCGAGGATCGTGTTCAAATCTCCCAATTTGCAGATGATAAGGGTCTCTAACAATATCATCAATCTTCTCCAAAAACCCATGCAACACACTCTCGAAGACCTAGAACAATGGTGTGCCAAATGGAGAATTACGTTAAACGCCAACAAAACCCAACGAATCACTTTTACTTGCAAAAAAGGCAAACGCGACTTTGACCTGAAACTAATGGATAAAACCCTCCCAGAATGCAAAGAGGCGAAATTCCTCGGCATCACTATTGATCAAATACTGTCCTTTAATAAACACAACGACGATATGGCGAGTAAAGCAACCAAACGCATTAACTTATTGAAAATGTTAAAGGAAACTTCCTGGGGAACCAACCAGTCCACCCTACTCGAACTATACAAAGCCTTTGTGTGCCCAGTACTCGAATACGGGGCATCATCCTAACTGACTTCAATCAAACTAATATGGGAAAACTCCAGAGGATCCAAAATCACGCCCTTAGAGTCGTCCTCCGTGCCCCATGGGACACAACCATCAAAACACTCCACGACAGAGCCGACATCCCTACCATAAAAGACTGCCTTGCCTCTCTGGCCGTGAAGAACCATGATTGGCTAGCCGATAGCCAGCTAATATCCGAATTACAGGCAATTTGCGAAAGCAGACAAAAACCCCAAAACGTCAAAACCTAAGGAAATACTAACTAGGATTGTTTACAAAGAGCCAAACGCCCAAAATAGGAAATAATAATCAGGATTTATATCAGCAAGAACACAAACACAACATGGGGAAAGATAGGGAGGCCAAGCTATTGTCAGCAATACTACTGCGACCCTACAGTATGATTTGTCCTTTATAAGGCATGCTACAATACGCTGAATCGAACCACTCTGCCCCCATACACAACATAAACTCAGCAATCAGGCAATCAAAACAGAGAAAGTCTGGGGAGGCTAAGCTATTGTTAGCAACACTACTGCGACCCTACAGAACAGTATGTCCTTCTTAAGGCATGCTATAATACGCTGAACTGAACCACTCTGCCCCCACACACAACATAAACTCAGCAATCACACACTCAAAACGGAGAAAGCCTGGGGAGGCTAAGCTATTGTCAGTAACACAACTGCGTCCCTACAGTGGAGCTTGTCCTTTTTACAGCATGCTACAATAGCTGAGCCAAACCACTCTGCCTCCACTAACACTGAAAAGGAACCCCAACTCAACCGTCACGCTCATCATAACCAGAACACATACAAGCATTATATACATGCACACAAACACTGACAGATTTCTCCTTTAGTTTTTCTTTCAATCTATCTTCTTTCCCAAAATAACCGTTATGGCAATAAAATAACCGCTATGGAAACAAAAACCGCTATGGAACTATAACTGTTATGGACTTACTCATCCAACTAAATATTCTATTTTTATTTTCTATATTTTACATATTCTAATGAATACTAACTCTGCCTTCTTTTAAGTGGGTTCACAGAAGATGCTTTTTGATCAGCACTCCAATAACTGCTATGGAAACTATAACCGTTATGGAAATTACAAACCCCATGGTTCCAGCATATCCTCCACTCCATCCCTAGAAGTGGTCGACCACTTAAAGGGAGGCGAACGTTGGTCCTGCGTCCCGCCTCTACCCCTTTTTGTAAGCATATTGCGCATCTTCTGTCCCAACCCAATAGGATTATAATGCAGGCCTGCCCCCGAACCAGGGAAGTTCGGGTCTTCTTTCTGGTGGCCCCCGAAAGGGGTTGTTGTTGTTTTCTTTCAAAGACGTCCTACCAAACAGAGACAGCCTGAGGCAGATTATACTTGCCGGTGATGGCCATCACTCAAAATCATCCCTGTGGTGGCAGACTATACTAGCCTGAAAACCTAGAACCACTGCACCCTCAGGGAGAGGTAGTACCTTTGTTAGAGGACCCAACCTTCCACACTGGTCCTCACGCGAGGGTTCAAATGACATCAGTCAACGAAGCCATCACATAGCAACCAGAGACACCTGCCGAATACCTGAACCTTTTCCTCCTTCAACATGCCTAGACATGTGAAAACTGATCATATACAGTCACCGAGGGTCGAGAACTGATCATATACAGTCACCGAGGGTCGCGAGAAAGTTATCCATCATTTTTGGTTCTCATCACATCACATCATACATACATCATTCACACATCTGACTTCAGAGCGTGAAGACCTGGACAGCCATGGAATTACCAGACAGACTAGTGAAAGCCATTTCAGCTCTGGGCATCTCTTGCGCTATCTCCTGGACTATCAAGGAAATAGGCTTGAGCGTCCACCTGAAACTGGAGTTTGAAGTAGAGAACACCAAATCACCAACCTCTTCAGGGAGAGGTAGTACCCTTGGAGAGAGGATCCCCTCTCCCACTGGTCCTCACCCGAAGAGGCAGGGAGGCCCTGAAAAGAGTGAGAAGAAGAACAAGAAGCAGAGCCCTTCGACAAAGTGCAGGAGCACCCTACGCCTGGAGGCCTTCCGGAATAGGAAGAAAGAGTTGAGTGGGGATGGAGGTTCTGGAGGCAGCCACCAGTTTCCTTCCTAGTCCCACTGGTACACCCAACCAACTCCCGGCTCCTGAGTCGGTGGAGTTGGATGTGGAACACCCTGTGGAGACTGAGGAGGAACTGGAAGTTGCATTTTCACCGTCTCCCACCCCTCACTCCCCTCTTCCTTCACTACTGGATAGCCCAAGAGTGGAAATCACAACTGAACAGCCACCCCAGTCCTCGGAAACCAAAGAAGCCACCCTAAAACTAAAAAGAATGATGCAGGTGCTAGAAGAATCCAGGATCAAGGCCGATAAAATCATAGAAGAATCCAGAGAAAAAGACAGAAGGGTAAATGAAGAAATCAATGCTCGTAACTCAGCACCACCACCAGTCTTATCACCAAGCCAGGCACCACCTAAGAACTAGAGTGATGTCACGACTGTCCCAGGAAAGGCAATGCTTAGACGCAAAATAGTCAGAGCCATTTTTTGTTAACAGTTTACCTAACGAATCTGCCATGTCTACACTCGTGATATACAAAAATTGCTATTCAAATTTTATTTTTTCATTTCTCTACTTCAAAACATACCTCATGAGCTATTAATGGAACAAACTTGATGAACTTGCTCCAATAAGGAATAATAAGCCATGGTTAGAAGTAAAGAAAAAATGAAAAAATCTGATGTTTCAGAAAAATAATTTGTACTGTTGGCTTCAACTTGTGTTAGGTAAAGGATTAAAGATGCAGTAGATAAAGCAATGTTGGGCTATATGAGTCATTTTTTCTTTTTTGCATGTAATAACTCCCAATCCTTCATAATGCATTTGGGCAATAATTGCTTAAGTGACATGTTTGTGTGTGTGTTTTGGGGGGGGGGGGGGGGGGGGTGCAACCTATATTGAAACCTGGCCTGTATTACTAGCTGGAAAATACACACATCAACTTTGGTTGAAATCAAATAATCCAAACTGGATTTATCAGTCGGAAACCAATTGTTTACAGACAGATGGATGGACCGACAGATGGACAGACGAAAGTCATGACTATAGCCCTGACTATAAACAGTCAGGCTAAAAATGCATTTTGTACCATAGAAAATATATTGCATGAATGGCCCTGGGTGAAGAGGAGGTGGGGGTGGGGGGTGAGGGGTGGGGAGAGTGGGAGTGTGTTAGGGGAGTCCATTTTTTTTCCACATGTGGTCAGTCTAAATCCTTCAGAATGCATTTTACTTACTGGCACCATGAGGGTGGGGTGGGGGTGGGGGTGGGGGTGGTGTTTGTCTGGGTTTTTAACCACAAACTTTAACCAAAACTGTAAAAAAAACCATTTTTGACGAAAGAAAAACAAGTGCCTAATTGGCCTCCCGGGGGGGCAGGTTACGTGAGTTTAAAAAAAGGTTCCGCATGTAGTGACTGTAAATAGTTCAAAATGCATATTCGAGGAAAAAAAATGCCTAATTGGGGGAAGGGGGGGGGGGGGGGGGGGGGGGGGTGATGTTTGTCTGGGTTTTTAACCAAAACTGTAAAAAAAGCATTTTTGACGAAAGAAAAAAAAAAGCCTAATTGGCCCACCGGGGGCAGGGGGGGGGGGGGGGGGCATACATGGGGGGGGGGGGGGGGGGTGCGATAATTTCTGTCTGGACTTTTAACCACAAACTTTAACCAAAACTGTAAAAACGCATTTCTGACAAACGGAAAAACGGTTCTGCATGTAGTGACTGTAAATAGTTCAAAATGCATATTGGAGGAAATAAAAAAAAACAACTAATTGGGGGGGGGGGGGGGCGGGGTGGGGGGAGGTGGTGGTGTTTGTCTGGGTTTTTAACCAAAACTGTAAAGAAGCATTTTTGACGAAAGAAAAAAAAGTGCCTAATTGGCCCCCCCTGGGTGGCAGGGGTACATGAGTTTAAAAAAAGGTTCCGCATGTAGTGACTGTAAATAGTTCAAAATGCATATTCGAGGAAAGAAAAAAAAATGCCTAATTGGGGGGGGGGGGGGGGGGGGGTGATGATTGTCTGAGTTTTCAACGAAAACTGTAAAAAAGCATTTTTGACGAAAGAAAAAAAAATGCCTAATTGCCCCCCCCCCCCCTGGGGGCAGGCCCCCAGGGGGGGGGGGGTACATGGGGGGGGGGATAATTTCTGTCTGGACTTTTAACCACAAACTTTAACCAAAACTGTAAAAAAGCATTTTTGACAAACGGAAAAACGGTTCTGCATGTAGTGACTGTAAATAGTTCAAAATGCATATTGGAGGAAATAAAAAAAAACAACTAATTGGGGGAGGGGGGGGGGGGGGGGCAGGGCGGTGGTGTTTGTCTGGGTTTTTAACCAAAACTGTAAAGAAGCATTTTTGATGAAAGAAAAAAAAGTGCCTAATTGGCCCCCCCCCCCCCCCGGGTGGCAGGGGTACGTGAGTTTAAAAAAAGGTTCTGCATGTAGTGACTGTAACTAGTTCAAAATGCATATTCGGGGAAAGAAAAAAAAATGCCTAATTGGGGGAAGGGGGGGGGGGGGGGTGATGATTGTCTGGGTTTTTAACCAAAACTGTAAAAAAGCATTTTTGACGAAAGAAAAAAAAATGCCTAATTGCCCCCCCCCCCTCCCCGGGGGGCAGGGGGAGGGGGTACATGGGGGGGGGGGGAGGGATAATTTCTGTCTGTACTTTTAACCACAAACTTTAACCAAAACTGTAAAAAAGCATTTTTGACAAACGGAAAAACGGTTCTGCATGTAGTGACTGTAAATAGTTCAAAATGCATGTTGGAGGAAATAAAAAAAAACCAACTAATTGGGGGGGGGGGGGGGGGGGGCAGGGCGGTGGTGTTTGTCTGGGTTTTTAACCAAAACTGTAAAGAAGCATTTTTGACGAAAGAAAAAAAAGTGCCTAATTGGCACCCCCGAGGGGCAGGGGTACGTGAGTTTAAAAAAAAAGGTTCCGCATGTAGTGACTGTAAATAGCTCAAAATGCATATTCGAGGAAAGAAAAAAAAATGCCTAATTGGGGGGGGGGGGGGGGGGGAGAGGGGGGGATAATTTTTGTCTGGATTTTTAATCACAAACTTTAACCAAAACCGTAAAAAAGCATTTTTGACAAAAGGAAAAAAAAGGTTCTGCATGTAGTGACTGTAAATAGTTCAAAATATATATTGGAGGAAATAAAAAAAACAAGAGGCCCCAAGGGGCCTGAGGGCGCTCACCTGATATGGTAGCCTAAATATCAACCCAGAGAATTATTTCAACAAGTTGCATCTGCTCCTCCTAAGAAAAGCTTATACCAAATATTCAAAGATTCTGACCAGTGGATCTAAAAAAAAAAAGAAGATTTTTAAAGAATATTCCTCATATTGAACTAAGTTATAATTCGGGCTCCCACAGTGAGTCCAAATATGGACCTAGGGACTTGGCTTGAACAAAGTTAATCTCACTCCCTAAGCATGGTGCATACCAAATATCAAAAGATTCTGCCTGCTGGATCTTGAGAAGATTTTTAAAGAAAATTCCTCATTTTGAACTAAGTTACAATTCAAGCTCCCACAGTGAGTCCAAATATGGACCTAGGGACTTGGCTTGAACAAATATCAAAAGATTCTGTCTGCTGGATCTTGAGAAGAATTTTAAAGAAATTTGCCTGAAATGCATTAAGTTCAAAATCGAGCTTCTATAGTGAGCCCAAATATGAATCTAGGAAGCTGATTTGAACAAACTTGAATCAGATCCACCCCACAATGTTGCATACCGAATATCAAAACATTCTGCCTGCTGAATCTGGAGAAGATTTTTTAAGAAATTTGCCTGAAATGCACTAAGTTCGAATTCGGGCTTCTATAGTGAGCCCAAATATGAATCCAGGGGGCCGATTTGAACAAACTTGAATCAGATCCACCCCTCAATGTTGCATACCAAATATCAAAAGATTCTGCCTGCTGAATCTGGAGAAGATTTTTGAAGAAATTTGCCTGAAATGCACTAAGTTCGAATTCAAGCTTCTATAGTGAGCCCAAATATGAATGCAAGGGGCCGATTTGAACAAACTTGAATCAGATCCATCCCTCAATGTTGCATACCAAATATCAAAAGATTCTGCCTGCTGGATCTGGAGAAGAAGATTTTTTAAGAAATTTGCCTGAAACGCTCTAAGATCAAACTCAAGCTTCTATACTGAGCCCAAATATAAACCCAGAGGGCCTATTTGAACAAACTTGAATCAGATCCACCCCACAATGTTGCATAACAAATAACAAAAGATTCTGCCTGCTGGATCTGGAGAAGAAGATTTTTTAAGAAATTTGCCTGAAATGCACTAAGTTCGAATCTGGGCTTCTATAGTGAGCCCAAATATGAATCCAGGGGGGCCGATTTGAACAAACTTGAATCAGATCCACCCCACAATGTTGCATACCAAATATCAAAAGATTCTGCCTGCTCGATCTGGAGAAGAAGATTTTTTAAGAAATTTGCCTGAAATGCACTAAGTTCGAATTCGAGCTTCTATACTGAGCCCAAATATAAAACCAGGTGGCCGATTTGAACAAACTTGAATCAGATCCACCCCACAATGTTGCATGCCAAATATCAAAAGATTCTGCCTGCTCGATCTGAAGAAGAAGATTTTTTAAGAAATTTGCCTGAAATGCACTAAGATCGAATTCGGGCTTCTATAGTGAGCCCAAATATGAATCCAGGAAGCCGATTTGAACAAACTTGAATCAGATCCACCCCACAATGTTGCATACCAAATATCAAACGATTCTGCCTGCTGGATCTGGAGAAGAAGATTTTTTAAGAAATTTGCCTGAAATGCACTAAGTTCAAAATCGGACTCCTGTACTGAGCCCAAATATGAACCCAGGGGGGCGATTTGAACAAACTTGAATCAGATCCACCCTACAATGTTGCATACCAAATATCAAAAGATTCTGCCTGCTGGATCTGGAGAAGAAGATTTTTTAATCTTTTTCCCATTGCCTACAGTGTTAAAAAGTGCTGACTCAGCACTTTTTCAAAGTCCTGAAAAAAGAACCTTGTGATCAAACCGATAGAGATTTTTTTTAACCTTTCTATTCTACTGGATAAACGTAAGCTTTATACAAAATAAGAATTCCCTGTGCCGTGTAGTTTTGGAGATATGGCAGTTTTAAGGTTTTTCCTATTTTTAGCTCCCGAGGTTCCCACGGGGTAATGAGAAAATTTTTTTTTTGCATCAATCAACTACTTATGACCCATTATCACCTCATATCAAATTTGGTTCAAATCGACCTGAAGGTTCTGAAAATAGAAATTTTAGGCGTGGCCAAAATTTTTGCCCCTCCCATAACGAAGGCAAATAATCCCCGGCAAACTTCTCTTGAACAAACTTGAGTCTACACCTCAAAAGGAAGCTGCATACCAAATATCAAGTTTCTGCTATTGCTGGTTCTTGATAAGAAGATTTTTTAAGAAATGGAGCATTTTTGCCCCATCCCTCTGCTCAATATGAGCTGAAACCTAATTTGACAAAAAATCAAAATGCCCTTATATAGCCCCTGCTCACATGAAATTTCATTAATATGCGGCCAGTGGTTTGGGAGAAAAAGGCCCAAACACCACCTTCACGACGGACGCCGGACGATGGACGAAAAGTGATCAGAAAAGCTCACCCTGACTTTCAGTCAGGTGAGCTAAAAATGCCTAATTGGGAGGCGGTGGGGGGTGGGGGGGGGGGGGGGGGGTGATGGTGTTTGTCTGGGTTTTTAACCCAAACTGTACTGTAAACAAGCATTTTTGACAAAGGAAAAAAAAAGTGCCTAAGGGGGCAGGGAGGGTGGGGGGTACATAAGTTTAAAAAAGGTTCTGCATGTAGTGACTGTAAATAGTTCAAAATGCATATTGGAGAAGAGAAGAAGAAAAAAAAATTGGGAGGGGGGGGGGGTGGTGTTTGTCTGGGTTTTTAACCACAAACTTGGAGTCATCCTACCAAGCTACAATGAAATCCCCTCATAATTATGGCCTGTGGAATATTCTAAAGGTTTTCAGGCTTCGGACCTCTGTTGGCGTCACAGTTGCCCAAAAGGGGACGTTCTCATCTAGACATTATATAAAGTCAACCTATCAAGTTACAATGAAATCTCCCCCCTTAAATATGACTTGTAGACTGTGCTAAAGGTTTTTGGGCTTCGGGCTCGGGCAGCCATCATGGTTGAATGATCACAACCAAAAGGGGACATTCTCATCTGGGCATCATGTGGATTGATCCTACGAAGTTACAATGAAATCCCTTCATAAATATGACCTGTAGACTTTGCGGAAGGTTTTCAGGCTTTGGGCACCTGTAGCCATCACAGTTGCCCAATCACGTCCAAAAGGGGACTTTCTCATGTAGACATTATATGAAGTCAACCTATTAAGTTACAATGAAATCCCTCCATAAGTACGACCTGTAGACTGTGCTAAAGGTTTTCGGGTTTTGGGCTCGGGCAGTTGTGATGGTTGATAGATCACGCCCAGATGGGGAAATTCTCATGTAGACATCATATGGAGTCATCGTATCAAGTTACAATGAAATCCATCCATATTAAACATGACCTGCAGACTGTGCTAAAAGTTTTGGGGTTTCGGACTTGGGCAGCCATCGCGGTTGACAGATCATGCCCAAACGGGGACGTTCTCATCTAGGCATTATACAGAGGCATTCTATGAAGTTGCAATGAAATCCCTTCATAAATACGATCTGTAGACTGTGCTAATGGTTTTCGGGTTTTGGGTTCGGGCAGCCATACTGGTTGACCGATCACGACCAAAAGGGGACGTTCTCATGTAGACATGACCTGAAACCTGCATATGAAATTTCGTGACGATCAGACAAGAACTACCGGGTATAGCCTGTACTTGAAGGTTGAATAAAAAACTTTAACCACAAACTTTAACCAAAACTCCAAATGTCAACTAAACAGGAAAAGAAAAAAAAAAACCCAAAAACCCCACTTGAACCTTCAGTAAAAAACTTTAACCACAAACTTTAACCAAAACTCTAAATGTTAACAGATGGACAGACGGACGGACAAAAGTCATTACTATAGCCCTCACTGTAAACAGTTGGGATAATAAAAAGAGCCACAAAAAGCCCAAAAGGGGGTAAACCTTCTCCCTCCTTCCTTTTCCTCCTCTATTACGCATCGACATCATACAAAAACAAACAGCCAACGAGGGTTGAAATGGGCTTGTACCCCAAACAGTCCCTGCGTGCCTTCGGCGCGTGAAACCATTCCGTCCAGAAAGTTATCAGACAGATCACCTTACATGGACGGATCACCATACATGGACAGATCGCCAAACATGGACGAATCACCATACATGGACGGATCACCATACATCATCACACAGACCCAAAGAAAATAAAGAAAAATTAAGAAAAGTGATCTTAATCATATTCTTAATTCTAAAAGGAGTTTAAACCTTAAAAAATACATTGTTTGAACTGAATTCGAATCATCATGACAGCTTTCATGAAAAAATCTACCTTCAACATTCAAGAGAGGAGACGGAAGGAAAACAAAAAAAGGAAGCAAGAAAGGAGGGACAGAGAGAACGCCACAAGAAGGGTTTCATGTCCTGAAAACAAGGTAAGTCAAAGTCTTACTACCTCTAATTCTAGTGTTGGGGGTGATGATAGGACAAGCAGTACCGGTTCAGATTGTGGGGGGTATATTCCTGCTCAGTTCATGGAGGAACTCAGAGGCCTTAAGGAACAGATAGCCCAACTGACCAAAAAATTAGAAGAGAAGGAGGCTAAAATTGAGGAAAATGAGGCTTTTATTACGGATTTGTTTAAGGGAAGCCTTACTCAGTCCATATCTTCACCTGTCTCACCGGTCAGGGTGATCCAGATAGTGGCAGAGGTACACAAAGTCCCTGAAACTAACTCAAGCCTTGATCACACCTACTGAACCTACTGAACAGAAAGAGACAGATATCAATCAGATAAGGGTGTCTTTGGGCACAAGACTTACACTGAGGTAGCAGGAGGTGTCAAGCAGCACAGGAGGTGTCTGCAGTGGGCACAATGAGTGCTCAGTCTTCAGTAGCCTCAGCTGATTCAGGTTTACTGGATCCTGCGGATCCATTGAATAGCAAGGCTTTCTGGACTGAAAAGGATATAGTGGAAATGTTGGCCACTCCGAAAGGTTTGGGTGATAGCCTGGCCCAATCTCCAGACTTCTGGGCTAGCACCACTACACCCACCAAAACACCCAACAAAAGGAAGAAAATAAGCCTAGAGCCTGAGGTGGAAACACAGGAGTTAGCAGATGAGGAGTGGTTATTCACACCGTCGACAGACAGCCGAAAAAAGTGAGCAACTGCCCCTCCTCCCCCTCTGCTTCCGCCTCCTGTTCAAGTTCTGGTCTAATCTCAGCCTCAGAGTTAATAGCCACACCCAGTATACCACCTCTCATGGAGAAACCCTGGAATAGGGTTGTAGCTAACAATACAAATAATCTTAACCAAAACTCCAATATCAACAGGGGGAAACAGACTCCACTCGCTTCCACCAGCGCCGTGGCAAAGACGGAGGTAGGACTAGCCAGAGACACCAAAGATCACTGCTCCCCTAGATTTGTAGTAGCTGTCACCAGGGTTCACCCCAACACGCCCAGAGAACTCATTAATCAGGGGCTACAGAACTGCAAATGGGAAACGATTTATGTCAATGGCCACCGGGAAAGCGACGTGGAAAATCAAAGCCGTATGCCCCAATCAGGAAACCAAATCAGGAATACCAGCAAACGGAATTATTAACAATAGACAGCATGTAGCGGAGGAATACAGATGTACTCCTCTCCCGATTCAGTGCCACAAATGTCAGAGGGATCCTAACCTGCATGAAATGTGGAGGTAATCACCCCAGCAAATCATGCAGATTAGAATCCCCTCCTGTCCCATTTGTAAAGAAAACCACCCTAGCAGCTACCGAGGATGTCCCCATTACAAGAAGGTAAAAATAAGTATAGAACTCAAAAACCTACACCTAACGAAGCCTGAAAATGCCTCATCCCCTCATGCTGTTTGCTCCCTTATCGAGGGCACACTTTACTCAGTTTTACAAAAACATGTTAACACCAATTTGAGTGACATCTGCCAACATGTCAGCCGATCCGCGTCCCGACTCATCAAGATCCAAACCTCCGAATCCTTAGTAAAAGCCGCTATCAACATAAACTGGTAGAGTGCTAAATTATTTCCAGCCATCAAAATTTATTCACCGGTCTTTGCAATGTTGCAGTTTATGGGAGAGTGCCAAATGGCACTCTCCCATAAATTGCAACAAGGCAAATCCATACAATTGAAATAATTTCACTTCTAAGGTAATATGATGTAGACACACAGAGTATGAAGCCTTTGAGTTGTTGTACCTGCACTTCAGAATAAAGCCCAAATAAGGGCTTCCAGCGCTCTACCAGTTAATTAAAACCACCACCTATCCTTATCTGAACACCGTGACTAAATATCAACCCAGATCATGAAATAATTTACAAATAGCTGTGTGGAACGCTAGAAGCGTTAATAATAAAAAACTTCAAATGAGCCGATATTTCGAAAATACAGACATTGTCTGTATCTGTGAAAGTTGGTTTCACCCCAACAAAAATTTTGCACTCAGTGGGTTCAGCACTATTAGAAGAGACTGAAAATTCTCAAAAGGTGGCGGTGTCGCTCTTCTAATAAAGCAGAACATCACAACTAAAACCATAAAAACTAATCAACTCGATGCTGAGGTGATTGCTACTGAAATCACAGTTGACAATAAAAACATCGTGATTGTTTGTTATTATAACGACCCAAGCAAAACTGTTTCTGACACCGTCTTTGAATTTTTTACGAGGAAATACAAAACACTGCACCTTCCTTAGCGACTTCAATGCCAAACACCTATACTTTGGCTGCAACAAAACCAGCCCCAACGTTGAAGCCCTCCTCGAAATCACAAAAAAAACATAACCTACATGTGGTTATGAATGACACTCAGCTACCTACATCAGTAGCAATCCTCTATTCCCATCCGACATCCTAGACGTAATAATCGCAAGCGACTCCCTGATAAATCATGTCGGCAAGGATTTCCTACGCAGCAACCACCTCCCAGTCTATGCCTCAATCCAACAAGGCAATGGCCCACTCATTTACCCCCCAACTCTCCGCAGGAATTTTAGAAAAATCAATTGGAACCTCTACCGTGACATCATTGATGTCAAACTCACAAATACCTCCCCATCAAATGCATCTAAACTCGAAGCCCAATGCGAGGGCATTGAAAAAACAATCAACTCTGCCCTTAACGGAATATGCCCAAAAGAGGAAGTATGCCCCTGAAGAAGCACTATCTCGGGCGACACACTTTCACTAATCAAAACCAAATGGAAAGCTCTTCGTGCCCTTAAAACTGAAAATGACCCCCTAAGAAAAGCTGAATTCAAAAAAACATACAACCATCTTCATGGCGAGGTTAAGAAAGCCATTCAAGCTGAAAAACAAGTGAACTGGGAAAAGGCAACAGCCAAACTAAACGGGGTCAAGGATGCCAAAAAATTCTTGAACTCTTTCAAAACCCTAACTGGGCAAAAAAACAAAAGCCGTAAAGCTGCAACCAAACCCCTTAAAATGGAAGATGGCTCTTTCACTCGCACCGACAAAGACAAAGCAGACACATTTGCTGACCTCTTCAGAAAGACGCATCGCCCGTATCAAGGTCCGGGCAACGATGACACCATCATAAATGCCATCGATGACTTCATCAATGAACACCCGGATATCTACAGTGACCCCAAATTCGATAACGAGCCAGAAGATGGGGATGACGATGTCCTCGTCACCCCCATCATCAATGATGAAATCATCAACATCATAAAAAATGTAGAAATTCTTCCTCGCCCGGGGAGGATAAAGTGAGTTACAAAATTCTAAAACAAAGCCCAAACTCCCTAATCGACAAACTCAATAAACTGTTCAATGCATGCCCCACCCATGGCAACTTTCCAGAATGTTGGAAAATATCCATTGGTGTCATGACGCTAAAACCTGACAAAGACCTCTCCGATCCAGCCGGTTACCACCCAATCAGCCTCCTCAGTTGCATTGGTAAGGTATTTGATCGAATTCTTACCAATCGACTGAGGGGGCACCCCGAAGACAAGTTTTTCAATAAATGTCAAAGAGCGTACAGAAACTACAAAGAAGGCATCGAGCATGTCTACCGCCAAGTCACCCAAATGAAAAATGCGATTGACAATCAACAAATAGGCGCAGCTGTTCTGCTAGACGTCGAAAAAGCATTCGATTCTGTATGGCACAACGGAATGCGCCTCAAATTATCTAAAATGAAACTCGCCATGAAACTGCTTAGACTACTCTCCTCCTTCCTAAATAATCGTGAAATTAAAGTCAGAGTTAACAATGAAATGTCCGACAGCGTTCCCCTAGAAGCAGGCACCCCCCCAAAGGGTCCATCCTCAGCCCCCTCCTGTACATCATTTACGTCAACGATCTCAAATTCACCGAGGATCGCGTTGAAGTCTCACAATTCGCGGACGATAAGGGCCTCTGGGACTCTAATAGCACGGCCTATCTACTCCAAAAACCTCTGCAATGCGCACTCGACAACCTAGAACACTGGTGTGCCAAATGGAGAATAAACCTAAACTGAATGCCAATAAAACCCAACGAATCACATTTACCCGCAAAACAAAGAACCGTGACTTTGACCTCAAGCTAATGGATAAAGTCCTCCCAGAATGCAAAGAGGCGAAATTCCTTGGCATCAGCATCGATCAAAACCTATCCTTTAATAAACACACCAACGACATTGCCAATAAAGCAACCAAACGTATTAATTTATTAAAAATGCTCAAAACAAAAAAGGGAACGAGAAGGTGAACTAACAGGCAGATTAACAGTTCAGCTGCGGCCTTCTACCAGAAAGGGCTGCCTTCACCAACTCAACTAAAATCCCTACAAAACAGAAGCCTCGAGAAAAAATAGGAAACAAGAAGGTGAGCTAACAGGCAGATTAACAGCTCAGCTGTGGCCTTCTACCAGAAAGGGCTGCCTTCACCGACTCAACTAGCATTACAACACGTTTAAAGGCTGTATAAAACTAAACATGCTCGAGAAAAAACAGGGAACGAGACTGTGAGATAACAGGCAGATTTACAGCTTAGCTGTGGCCTTCTACCAGAAAGGGCTGCCTTCACCGACTCAGCTAAAATTACATCATATTTAAAGACTGCACTAAACTAAATATGCTATCTTTATTTTTTATATTTATATATTCTAATGATAACTAATTCTGCCTTCTTCTTTTAGCAGGTACACAGAAGATGCTTTATGACCAGCATCCCAATGACCACTATGGAACCTATAACCGTTATGGAAACTGTAACCCCCATGGTTCCTGAACATCCTCCACTCCATCCGTAGAAGTGGTTGACCACTTCAAGGGAGGTGAGCGTTGGTCCTGCATCCCACCTCTGCCCCTTTTTGTAAGCATCTATTTTGTGCTTCCTTTGACCCAGCCAAATAGGATCATAATGCAGGCCTGCCCCTGAACCAGGGAAGTTCGGGTCTTCTTTTTGGTGGTCCCCGAAAGGGGTCATTGTTATCTTTCCAAAGATGTCCTTCCATGAACATAAACACCAACTAAGACAGTCTGAGGCAGACTATACTTGCCAATGATGGCCCACCATCGAAATCATCTCCGAAGTGGCAGACTATACTTGCCTGAAAATAAAACATCACAGCACCCTCGGGGAGAGGTAGCACCTTTGTGGGAGGACCCAACCTCCCACACTAGTCCTCACCCGAGGGTTCAATCAATATCAATCAGCGCAGCCAACCTTCCACCCATGACACCTTAGCCACAAAGTTTTGCCGAGAAGCTTTTTCCTCTTTCAACACGCCTTGACATAAATCCAAAAGATCTGAAACAGCCAAAGAGGGTCGAAAGGGGCTTGGTCCAAACTGTCCCTGCATGCCTTTGGCATGCGAAACCATTCCGTCCAGAAAGTTATTAATAGGGCATCACATTCATTTGCACCTTGGACTCTGAGGTGCTAACAGCTGAACAATGGAGCTCCCACTTGTGATACAAGAAACACTTGTCAGAGTGAAGGCTACGCTTGCCACCACCTGGAGTATCCAGGTGCTCAAGGGTAAAATTCACCTTACAGTGGATTTTGACAAAGAACCTGAACCGCCGTCCTTGGAGAGGTGTAGCACCTTTCGTGAGGGGATTTACCCCCGCACTGGTCACCCTCCAAGTGACTCAGACTTGCAAAAGGATGATGACAGGCGCCGAACACAGATGAAGGACAGCCAGAAGAAAAGGAAAAGAAAGAAGGGACCTTCCACCAGACGACGTGATGCCCGCCGACTGACGGTGTTCATGGAAAAGAAAAGGATGGAGAAGGAAGAGAGGAAGGCTAATCAAGAAATTGAATGCTCAATGCCTGCTACCCCTGTCTGCTCCACGTCCAGCTCGGTTCCCTCCACTCTGGTGGAATGTCCAGCCCATCACACTCTTCCCCCCGAAGAGGAGATGGAGGAGGATGGTCTGTCTGTGGAGGAGAAAGTTGAGGCTGACATCGCACATGTCGCTAAACCCACTCTTGCTCTTCCTGCTTTTTCCGACCGGGACACCATCCAGGAAGCAAAAACCGCAGAGTTCGAGGAAAGTATCCTAATAGAAAAGGCCAGAGACGATGACCATCTTATACATCTACAAGCCCATATTAAGACCTTGAAAGATTGCGGGTGCAAAGGCAACATGCTCAGAATAGGATTAGAGAGTCTCAGCAACCACTACCTGAGAACAACACCAAAGAACTCTTCTCCACCGGCAGCTGAGTGGGCTAGACCTTACCAACTGAGTCAGCCCTCCACCACTCCTTCAACACCACCAAAAGGGGTATCACCAACTCAGCCAGACCAGACAAATCAATCACATACTGTTAAATACAGTCGAAAGGGGCTTGCCCCAAACCGCCCCTGCGTGCCTTCGGCGCACGAAACTATTTCATCTGATTAGGGCATATCATCTTGTGTCAATGTCTCTTTAAGATCAAAATGTCTGAAATCACTGATGAATCACATTTTATAACACAAAAACTTCTTAACAATATTGACAATATTTTTCGGTATGTGACTGAACAGAGCAGAAAAAGGATTTCAGATTGAAGTGCAAGAAGTTTTCAGTGACAGATGTGGAATCCATGATCGAAAGGATGACAAATCTAAAACAAGAGGCCCCAGGGGGCCAGTGGGCGCTCACCTGACATGGTAGTCTAAATATCAAACCAGGGACTTGAATAAGCTGCATACGCCCCTCCTAAGAAAAGCATATACCAACTAGATAAAGTGACTGTGCCCCCACAATACACAGGATTTTCCTTCTATTTTCAGTTCCTGCACTTTTACGTCCCAAAATTGAGATAAATGCATAAAAAGCAGATTTTTTTCCCAAACAAAATATTTTTACCCTAAATTTTTTTTTCTTCTTAAAACACATAAAAAAAACAAAAAACAAAAAACTAATTTCCGGATTTTGGTCCTACCCACACCCCAAATTTTCAGTGTAAAAAAAAAAAAATTTTTTTTGTCTTAAAATTGATCGAAATGCATTAAAAACAAAAAAAAACAAAAAAACAAAAAAATACCGGATTTGGGTACAAAAGTTTCAAAGTCCCACCCGGCCCCCAAATTTTCAGTGTAAAAAAAAATTTTTTTTTTTGTCTTAAAATTTACCAAAACGCATAAAAAAAATAAAAAAATTCGGATTTTGGTCCAAAATTTCTAAGTCTGGAATGGGGCCCGAGATTTTCAGCCTAAATATGAACCCTGGAACTTGGCTTGAACAAATTTGAATCTCACCCCCCTAAGGATGCTGCATACCAAATATCAAAAGATTCCTATTGGTAGATCTGAAGAAGAAGATTTTTAAAGAATATTCCTCATACTGCACTAATTTGAACATTTGGGCTCCCATAGAGAGCCCAAATATGGACTCAGGGAATTGATTTCAATAAACCTGTGAAACAATCTTCCAAAGATGTTATATGTGAAATTTGAAAGCTTTTGGAGCAGTGGTTTGGGAAAAAAGTAGTGTTAAATGTTTTTCCCATTACCCATAAGTGTTAAAAAATGCTGACTCAGCACTTTTTCAAAGTCCCTAAAATGTACCCCATGATAAAAACGATAGCAATTTTTTTTACCATGCTATTCTGTTGGTCTTAAGGAAGCTTCACACCAAACAAGAATTCTCAGTGCCATGTAGTTTTGAAGATATGGGCGTTTTAATTTTTTTCTATTTTTAGCTCCTGCGGTCCCCATGGGGCTGCGAGAAAGTTAAAAAATTTATAGTAATTTATATATTTTTTATACTTACCAATGACCCAGACATAGCTGGTGCTAACTCTTAAAATATAGGGCCAAACACAAATTTTGCCCCCCAATCCCCAAAATTTGCATCTAAAACCAAAGAAAACATGCCCTGAAAGGCCCTCCACACTTCGCCCCTACTGCGCATGCGCAGTGTCAAGGACGTTCCGAAATTGGCGCCATTAATCATTCTAATAACCAGTGCCTGGTAAGCGCTATGTACTCAGCGGGGAGGCAAGAGTTCCCAACTCCTGGGAGGGCCATCCCCGTCTGGGTCATTGGTAAGTATAAAAAATATATAAATTACTATAAATTTTTTAACATTTTTCTACTGTACCAATGACCCAGACATAGCTGAATAGTAAAAAGGCTGGAGGGCCAAGGACATAGAGCAAAATGGAATACGCTCAATAAAATAAAATAGAGTCATCCCCTGTAGGGAAAAAGAAGTAATAGGCCTTACATGTATCTTTCTTATTTATGATAAATTAGAAAGATACAACACCTTCCAAAATTGAGCTTCATACATTCATGTACTCTATTAATATCCAATATAATCCTTATACTAATAATTTTTAAAGTAAGCCAATAAATAAGGTAAGTCTAGAGAATAGAGACTCTTATACTCCTAAAAGTGTCTGAGGATTGCATAATCATGTCCATTGACATATGCAATATTCAAAAGCTATACTTTAAAAACTAAGACTTGAATGAATTTTAAAAACCTAAACTTCTCACTAAACAACCATCCCAATAACAGCTCAGAATTACTAACTCCGGAGGAGGTATCCCCTTGTTTTCATAGTAAAACAGGTGACCCAAGGGAACACCCTCCCCCCCCCCTTTTTCTTGCCCTGGGTCAAATAGCCCAGAGCGAAGAGGGCAGCCGAACGGAGACACTGCCGAAACAGACAGCCTACCTAGCTATAGTAGCAACTGTTAAGTGAATGACATTCTGAGCAGTAGATAATAGACCTAACAATAGAGGCCTCCAGAAATGGACTCGATATTTCTGAGATAAAATTCATGAATGTGGATGGCTGAGCGCAATGAGCGGCCTTCAAAAATCTATAATAGCGACACTATTAATGTAAGCCCAAGAAGTAGAAGAACTCTTACTTCATGAGCCGAAATCTTAAGCACAACTGCTAAGTCAATGATATACCATAAGCAGTACCGATAGTTAATAGAATCCATTAACAATAAAATGGAGCGTAACGTCCTTCTACTAGACATCAAAGACAGAAGAAGCTTACGCCCATAGTAATAAACAGATATCTGTTTATAAATACATAAACTGTACCCGGAAAGAGTAAAGGCCTATGCCCATACGAAGACGGAAGGACCTTAAAATAATAGGTTCCGGATAATAGGAGCCTAACTCTTATGCAACAATCCAACCTAAATAGTAACGGAAGTAGTGATTCCGAAACTACGAAAGTGAAAATCATCCATCGATAGTGCAAGAAACTCACTGACTCTACAGTAAAAGAGAAACCAACAGAATTACTGTCTAAAAGGTCAGAATTTGAAAACTACTGTTTCCAGAGGCTCAAATGATTACTTAGCTAAATAAGAACCGAAGTTAAAATCCATATAGGAATTTAATCTAAAGATTCTAAGTCTATTTATCAAAAAGTTACTAACTGACTTAGATAAAGAGACAAAAGACTCAATTGTAAACTATCGTAGAGTGCATAGGTATGAGGTAACATAAACCTATAACCTAAATAATAACAGGCTGCAGCAGATCTTGTGAAACAAGTATACTAAAAAATAGCAATGAGTAGTATGGAGGGATCAACAATATGAACATAATGATCCCTACACCACGACGGAAGAGCCTCCACTTTAGCCGCATAGAATAGCGAAGAAGAGGATCTCCTATAGTAAGAAATCGCATCCAAAGCTCGTCCAGTACAGTGCTTACAATGCAATACGGACCACACAACGGAATACATGAAGGTTGCGACCTTGCTGGTTGTGATAAAGATGACACGATTTACCCAGTGAAAAAAGATCCTCACATAGAGGAAGATTTCACGTTAAGACCCACAGTAGACAAGAGAGTAAATTACCCATGATCTCTGTGAAGATAGAGATGCTATCAACAGAAATGTATTGTGGTTGTTTATCTTAGCAATACCTGCTGAAACAACAGCGCCGGAGGATACGCGTATCCTATCATTCCGTCCTATAGATCAATAGAGCGTTAACAACATTAGCTCAGAGATCTGGACAAGCCAACACATACGTCTGCAATTGATTAGCAAGCTGTGTCATAAATAAATCATCATTGGGCGCTCCCATAGATAGCAAATCTGATTGAATACTTGTTTGTTGAGAGTCCATTCTGACAGCAACAAGCGACCCGTAAGAGAACGGGAGTCCGATAAAACAATCAGACGACCCGGAATATGACGGACCAAAACTGAACTTGGTGTACTATAACCAACAGACGGATTCTTTCCATTAAATTGAATAACGGAAACGAAAGAGTGCCTCCCTGGTTCCGGAGATACGCCACTACTGTCGAATTAAAGGACAGGAATTTGGGCATGCGTTTCTGAATAATGTTCATGCAATGACATAAAGCAAGCCTAAAACATTATTCTGCGGAAGAAAACTGATTGCTAAGAGACTGCGGAACCCAAAGACCCTGGCACTTCGAATCCGTAGGGATCAGTATTATATCCCAATCTGTTTGACTGGCAACCGTCATAACAGCCACACTCGGGTCCGGCAACTGCGGTGGCACTCTCTGAGTCAACCACCGAATGTTTGCCCCAGTCTGAATCTCTTGTAACACTAGATAGACAAGAGAACGTGTAAATCGAGCAATTCATGGATTGCCGAAAAGTTGCCGTCAAAGAGAAGCTCCTCCGAGAACGAAGCGACTCTGAGAGAGTTCTTAACCTTACTATCCATGCGTGTGGATGTACCTAGGGCTGCGTCACGTCTAACCAACTCCAATCAGCTACTGAAGGGCGGAGTTATACGTGAACAAACTACTGCCCTCAAAAGAAATTACATTGAGAATAATATCCCGTAAATCTTTTCTTGAAGACGTAATGATAACGCCTCAGTAAGGCGGATTACGTATGATAAAGCGTCTAAGTTAAGTCTACTATACATAATGTCGTTCTCAACACTGAAATTGGAAAAGACATAAACGGCGAAAAAGAATATATGCAGTCTTTAATCACACCGTCTAGATGCATATGAACTCTCGGTATGCCCTGCTCTGCCAAAATAAACTATTCGTATAAATGATAAAATGGCAGAAATGAGCAACGCGGACAAGAAACTAAACTATCATGCTTAGTAGCAGGCTTGTATATATATATATATAGCGTCGAAAAATAAAGCACATGTTGTAATGACAATATTGGACTGCGTCGGTAAGTCAGGGACAATGTCCCTGAACCGATCGAAAAATCCGAGTCCAATGACGCTATAAGTCTCTTATCCAAGATCGCAGCAATGAAGTCTGAAATAACAATCACTGGAAGATAATGCCAGAAGATATGAAAGGCATCTTCCGATACTACTAAAGGGAAAACTCGAAATCTTTCGAATCCCTTTCGCCATCCTGTCGGACCCTATAAAGCGTTCGGTCGTCCGTACCTGATGCAACCGCGGACCGCACCGACCCAGCGCCGTCGGATAATTCCTGATTCGACCGAGAGAAACTGTCAATTGCTGGGATGCTGCGAAACAACTGTGCTAACTCGGATAGCACGTCCGTCACTGAGGCCTGAGGAGAAGCGGTCTTACGATGCATTGCCGCTGGAAGCTCCGTGATCGTTACCCCGTGCATACTACCAATATGCGAGCGAACGGAGTGTATAGGCCTCGTGTCCCTTGGCTACCGGATGGCGCGACCTATTTGCCGTGGAATCACTGAATGCCGAAACTGATCGGATACTCGAGGTCACGTAGCCAATGTGCGGTCGTGTGCCCTGCTATGAGGATGAGGAAGCATTAAGGACAGTCTCTCGGACTGTCAATATAACGGAGCGTCCCGACCGACGGACATATACTCCGAATGTAAAATATCTGAACCACAACATGCGGTCCCCTATGTTGTTGGACGAGAGAGGGACCTCTCTCGCTCACAGCCCGGACGGACCTGGACAAGCCAGGAACCGGACTAACAGGCTTCCTCCGATCTGTCCTCAATCTGCCGTCACTGGGTGAGTACTAAAGTAATTAAAGTGCTCGCATCACCCAAATCTCCTTCCTAGACCGCAACGGACGAACCCGGCAGCCGAACCATTCGATGAATGTACGCTACACCGGGTGAGTTAGCGAATGTCACTCCGTAGGCGATAGACATATTCCATGAGCACTTATTGCCGCTAGCTCTTCATTAACTATGACGACAGAGGCACACTTTTGAAAGACATCTCCATAACTCTTCGAACAAGAAACCAGAAATGCTTGGTTAGCAAGCATAAAATAATAATATATATAGCGTCGTTCAATAATTCGAAAGTTTGTGTGACATTATTGGACTATGTCGGAACTGAGGGACGATGTCCCTGAACCGAACCAAAAATTTCTAAGTCCACCGACGCTATCAGTTTCTTATCCGGCATCGCAGCATTCTGGTCCGACGAAAGAAGCTGTAGAAGACCAAGTCAGATGACATACACAACAACATATGTTGTTCCGAAAGGGAAAGCTCGAAATCCTCCGAATCCCTTTCGGTATCCCGTCGGACCGGATGAAACTTTCGGACGTCCGTACCCGCTTCCGCGGAGCGTCCCGACCCAGCATCGTCGGATAAAATATATGCGACAGATTCAGTTGATGCTGGGATGCTGCGATAAACTGTGCTATTAAGGAAAGCACGTCCGTTCCCGAGGCCTGTGCAGTAGCGGTCTTACGATGCATTGCCGCCGGAAGCTCCGTGTACGTTGACTCCCGCACACTTCCTATGCGAACGTCCGGAGTCTGCAGGCCTCGTGTCCCTGGCTACCGGATGGTGTGACCTGGTCGCCGAAGAATCCTTGATCGGCGAAGCTGGTAATATATCGGCGGTCACGCAGCCAAGGTGCGGTCGTGTGCGCTGACGAGAAGAGGAAGCCTTAGCAGTCTCCGCGGACTGCCTATACAATGGAGCGTCCCGAGCGACGGACGTATGCTCCGCTTGCGACACATTTTGTACCACAACATCTGGGGCCAGATGTTGTTGAACGAGAGAGGGGCCTCTCTCGCTTGCCGTCCGGATGGACCGGAACGAGCTATGAACCGGACTAAAAGGCTTCCTCCGTTCTCCCTCCGATCCGCCGTCACTGGGTGTGCATTAGGTTAATTTATAGTGCTCGCATCACCCCAAAATTCCTTCTAGACCGCAACGGACGAACCCGGCTGCCGAACCATTCGGTGAATGGACGCTACACCGGGCGAGCTAGCGGACGTCAAAGGCCGTCGAACCTACTAGGGTCCTCTTAGGCAATTGGCGTGTTTACATGAGCACTTTTCCGCTAGCCCTTCATTAATTGTGACGACGGAGGCACACTGTTGGAAGACATCACAGATACATCACCCTAATCTTGATCGTCTGAAATAGAAATTGATAAAGTAGAGTGACCCTGCGGGGAAAGGACCGGAGTGTCCAAATCCCCAATAACATACCGTGACATACGCTTCCCATATTGTCATCGAAATCATACGATACAGAACAGGAGTTAATGCGAGTACACTGACCACATATAGAATGATAATAAAGTCAGAGGAAGACTTCCTCTTAAAACAATTGATCAATATCCTTTCAATGTGAAAAGTAAACAAGTCCTGGTACTCGCACTAACCCCTGGCAATCAAAATACATAATAATAATATGATCCATTAATATAGAAAAAATAATTGAAATCAAAATATTTTGAAAAAATATTTTTTCAGAACAGCCCAAGTTTCTGAAAAGTAACGTTGAGCCCCAATGGATCCCAAGCCTAAGTGTGGACAAAAATTTTAAAAATATTTTAAACAATTTATTCAACACTTACGAACAATAATAATGTATCTAGTTATGATTAAAATAACATCAAGATATTATTTTTTAGAAATCCCCCCCTCACACAGAGGGCTGTTGTAAATGTAAACAATGAGTGTAAAAACACTAAAATAAGACTCCAGGCACCCAGGCCCGAAATCAGTTACCAAAAATACACTATCTGATGCAAAACAGAGACTTCCAGGGAAGAAACTGCAGAACATCAGATGGTAGATGCAGAACACAACGCCTAACCACCCGTAGGTGAAGACGTAAACATGGGGAAAAGAACAGAATTCATTCTGTTATTCAGCTAAAACTCCCAAGAAAATTTAGTAATAATAATTACAAAAACTATGCCAAAAGCATGGGAGAATAGCAAGGGGGAACTTAAAGGACAGGGAGAGAGGAAAACACTTAAAAAACAGTGTAACTAAATAATCAGAATGACAACAAAATGGCTGCTGCCTCGAAAATAGGTAACTTTACATAATTTCATTAAAAAATTTTAAGTTACAGCCCTGATAATATTCTGTCACACATTTTTTTCCTCTCCTCCTTCTCTATCCTCCTTAGAATCACCATTTCACTAATATTTATGTGTCTGGCATCATTTAAACTGAGATTTATAAGCACAAAGATCAGTCAGATGTTAACTGATGAAGGGCCAAACTTAGAATGATTAATGGCGCCAATTTCGGAACGTCCTTGACACTGCGCATGCGCAGTAGGGGCGAAGTGTGGAGGGCCTTTCAGGACATGTTTTCTTTGGTTTTAGATGCAAATTTTGGGGATTGGGGGGCAAAATTTGTGTTTGGCCCTATATTTTAAGAGTTAGCACCAGCTATGTCTGGGTCATTGGTACAGTATAAAAATATAATTTTTTTTACATAAATTAAGTACTTATGACCCAATAAGCCCTCATATCAAATTTGGTTCAAATCTGCTTCTCGGTTTAGAAAATAGAAATTTTGGCAGGGCGAAAATTCTTGCTCCCTCCGATAACAAAGGCAAATATAGCTCCTTGAACTTCTCTTGAACAAATTGGAGTCTACACCTCAAAAGGAAGCTGCACACCAAATATCAAGTCTCTGCTACTGCTAGTTCATGAGAAGAATTCAGGCTTGGCAATTTCAGGAGAGCGATTTTTTAGCTCTCCTTACTGCTCTCCTGAAAGAATTAAGGAGAGTGAAAAATTGGCCTCCTAAATATTTTGGTCTGGGATGATTGAGATTGCATGTATTATGCTCACATTAAATTTTTGTTGTAAGGCAAAAATGTAATTTAAGTTCGAAGTCATCTAACATCACGTAATTTCATTCTGAAATTGGTTTAGTGGTAAAAGGTAATGGCTGCCTGCAACTGTGTTTGGGTATAAACAAAGTACATACCCAAACACAGTTGCAATCATTTGAAGCAAAATGGGCCACAGCAATATTTTTATTTTTTTTTCTGTCAGTTTCAACAACTGACATCACAGTTTGAAGGGTAATTATTCAAGGAATATTGACACTATAATATACTACCATTACTACTATCCTATCACTTGAAGCATGTGCACCAGCCCCCCCCCCCCAACCCAACCCCCCCCCCCCCCCCAACTTGGGCACACACACATGTCCTGTCAAGTGTGTGTTCGGATGCTGAGTGAGACATCTAGATGTCTAAGAGATTTCGCTTTACCTTAGTAATGTTAATAAAATCACCGATGTAATAGTCTGTTGGTTTCAGTTTCAATGAGTTCGTTCAACTGGATACTTAAAATGCTGTGTAAAGCTAATTGCTCTCCTAAGCTGATTGAGGAGAGCGATTTTTTGCCCTCCTGCATTTCTCAGAATGCCAGGCCTGGAAGATTTTTTAAGATTTAAGCACACTTTTAGGCATGGCCCTACCGAGGGGCAGGTCAACTAGATTTGAACAAACTTGTATTGACATATGATAGGGAACATGCACAGCAAATTTTGTTGAATTTGGTCCAGCAGTTTTTTAGAAGAAGTCAATAATGTAAAGTTAACGCTAGACGGACGATGGATGGAAAGTGATAGTAAAGCTCCCCTTGAGCTGTGCTCAGGTGAGCTAAAAACAATAAAAAATGGATTTGAACAAACCTGAACCTTACCTTCCCCCACCCCCCCCCCCCATAGAGAGCCCAAGTATTAAGCCAGGTACATGCACTGAACAAACTTGAATCCGATTCACCTATAGATGTAAATGAAAGTGTCAATTACGCTGTAGCTCAACTTGACAAACCTGAACTTGCTTAGTTATAAGTGAAATGGCAAAATTGAAGATCATTGGTACCAATGTTATTTCGTGAAATTTCAACATAATAGCATTGTGTGTGCACAACTTCAGAGTAATCCATGCATTTTTAAATGTAAACTGTAAGACTGGCTAAAGGAAGAATGTTGATACACAAATGCAGTAAGTTCAGAGGTTATTGTAAATGGCAACTTTTTTCACAGAAATGAATGCTAATCAATAGCTCTAATCTAAAGGTCTAACCTAATGAGCACACCAAGTTCAAAAACAATCCTAGGATAAATGTGGCCTGTAGGGCATGTCAAAGAATAATGTTGATGCTCAAATTCAATAAATTCAAAGATTGTCGCCAACAGCAATCATCCGGAGGTCATCCCAAACAAGCACACCAAGTTTCAAACCGATCTGATCATAAATGTGCCCTGTAGGGCATGCCAAAGGAATATACTGATGCCTGACAAAACTACTTTCAAAGGTTGTTGCAGACGGCAACATTTTTGATGGAAATGGAAGAAAATCAATAGTTCCCATCTAGAGATCACTCCAAACAAGCATGCTGAATTTCAAACTAACCCGATCATAAATATGCCCTGTAAGGTGTGCCAAAGGGAAATATTGAGGTCTGACTAAACTAAGTTCTAAGAACGTTGCCAGTGGCAACATTTTTTGATGGAAATTGAAGAAATTGAGAGCTCCCATCTAGACATCACCCCAAACAAGCATACCAAGTTTCAAAGCGATCTGATCATAAATGCAACTGTGAGGTGTGCCAAAGGAAATTGTGTGCATACATATGAACGTACGAACATATGTACATACGTACGTACGTACGTACGTACATACGTACATACGTACGTACGTACGTACGTACGTACGTACGTACGTATGTACGTACATACATACATACATACATACATACATACATACATACATACATACGCTGACAGACAAGAAGTTATGGCAACAGCTCAGCTTGACTTTGGCAAGGTGAGCTAAGATACTAATATGAAAGAAATCAGAGTGGGTATCTGAAAAATATGACTCCCTTAGAGATGTTGCATACCAAATGTCAAAATATTTTCTCTGATGAAAAAGGTTTTCAATTAATATTCCTCATAATGCACTAAGTTAAACTTTAGACTCCCATAGAGAAGTTTATAAAGATCATTTCTCATATTGCTGTAAGTTTAGAAGTCAGGTTCCTATAGCGAGCCCAAATATAAACCTAGGGCTTCATTTTAACACACTTATATCTGATCCCCTATGGATGCAGTATACAAATATTAAGAAATTGTGATCAGTGTTTTTTCTTCTTTAATTTTTACAAATATGCTGACTCAATGCCAGTCCCTGCTACAGACCACCTTGGCAGAACCGATCGGAGTTTGTGTTTTTTTTACCATACCATTCTACTGGACCTAAGATGCCTCATGTCAAATAACAATTCTGTTATGACTTATGTGTAGTTTGGGAAATACATGCATTTGAAAATATTTCTATTTTCCGCTCCTGTGGTTCCCGCAAGGACATGGGCAATTATTTTGGTATGAATCACGTTCTTCTGACTCAGTAATACCACCTATCATATTTGGTTCAAATCAGAATATCAGTTCAGAACAAAAGTTTTGGGCAGCGTAAAAAAACTTGCCCCTCTCATTACAAAGGCAAATATTGATCCACGAACTTCATTTGAAGAAACTTCTTTCTACACCTAAACAGGAAGCTCCATACCAAATATCAAGTCATTTAACCCACTGCTTCATAAGAAAACATTTTAAGAATTTTGGAGCATTTTCCAACACGCCCTCCAAATGGGGGGATGAACGTAGATTTGAACAAAACAAAGAGCGATGTCAGAACAAGCAATCACCTCAAATTTAACTAAAATATTGGTTTAGGCAGAGCAGGCACAACCACCATGTTCACGGACAATGAGTGATCACTAAAGCTCACTTTCAGTCAGGTGAGCTAATAAAAAGCTTCTAGCTTGAAAACTAAGAGGAGTTAGGTAAACAAACAATTGTATCCTATATGCAGATGGGCAAACAGACGAATGGAGGGACAGAATGACAGGTGTAAAACAATATGACTCCTCCCCCCCACAAACTTCTAGTTACAGGGACATAACAAACCTCACATTTTAGTACTTACTCGAGTTTAACCCTCAAAGCCTGTATCCAATATTGTGAGTTTTTTACATGTTTATGCAGCCATGTTCCAGTAAACAGATGCTCTTGCTGATGGAAGTTACATTAAGTACCTTTGCAGTCGTTTCTAGTGAAGTCCAGGTTGCCTGTATAAACAGCCAAGTCTTCATTAGACACAACCGCTAAGTCAGAGTGTTACTTTATGATGGAGCAAAACATAACTAGAATTGGCCAGGCATTTAATGATACTTCCAGAATTGATGACAAGAATCAAATGAACATTTGTGCAAATCAAAGTTGATTCTCTGTATTCTCCTTACGAGAATTATTTGTGGGAATCAAGTCCTGAATTATCACTGATTGCTTTATTACACATATCAAATTAAAATGGTTTCTGACCTGTAGGAATATTGAAGTGTTTTGACACAGGATTATTGCTTGAACACTTGTTCGATATATAACACATTCAACATGTTTCTTTACCTGTTTGGGTTCTCAGATGCATTTTGAGATTTGACTTTCGACAAAATGCTTTGTTACACACAATTATTACATTAAAATGGTTTCTCAACTGTATGGATTCTGAAATGTGTGATGAGAAATGGTTGTTTTGTGGATGCGTTATTATAAATGCTATTATTCAAATGGTTTTTCAACTGTATGTGTTCTGAGATGTCTTTTGAGAAATAATTCTTGACCGAAGAATGCTTTAATTACATATATTACTTTCAAATGGTTTCTCACCAGTATGAGTCTGAACATGTCTTGAGATTTGATTTGAAACTGAATGTTTTATCACAACATGTATTACCTTCAAATGTCTTCTCACCTGTATGTGATATGAGATGACTTTGCAGGCTTGACTTTTTCCCAAATTTTTTTTTACAAATATTATATTCAAAAGGTTTCTCACCTGTATGTTAACCTGTAGTGTTACGATATGTGTTTTGAGAGTTGATGTTCGAACAAATGCTTTATTGCATATATTACATTCAAATGATTTCTAACCTGTATGGGTTATGATATGTGTTTTGAGAGTTGATTCCAGACTGAACACATTATTATATATATTACATTCAAATGGTTTCTCACCTATATGTGTTATGAGATGACTTTAGGTTTGATTTTAGACTAAATGTTTTATTACAAATATTATATTCAAAAGGTTTCTCACCTGCATGTGTTCTGAGATGTTTTTTGAGGCTTAATCTGACACTAAATGCATTATTACATGTATTACACTGAAATGGTTTCTCACCTGTATGAGTTATGATATGTTGTTTGAGATGTGTTGCTTGACCAAATGTTTTATTATATATATTACATTCAAATGGTTTCTCACCTGTATGTGTTCTGAGATGACTTTTGAGGTTTACTTTTAAATTGTTTCATTACAAATATTACATTCAAAAGGTTTCTCACCTGTATGGGTTCTGAGATGACATTTGAGACCTGATTTGTCACCAAATGCTTTATTACACATATTACATTCAAATGGTTTCTCACCTGTATGGGTTCTGATATGTGTTTTGAGATTTGATGCTTGAACAAATGCTTTATTACAGATATTACATTCGAATGGTTTCTCACCTGTATGTGTTTTGAGATGACTTTTGAGATCTGATTTGCGACCAAATGCTTTATTACATATATTACACTGAAATAGTTTCTCACCTGTATGAGTTATGATATGTTGTTTGAGAGTTGATGTTCGAACAAATGCTTCATTACATATATTACATTCAAATGGTTTTTCACCTGTATGTGTTCTGAGATGAACTTTCAAATGTGACTTTTGTCTGAATGCTTTATTACATATATTACATTCAAATGGTTTCTCACCTGTATGAGTTATGATATGTGTTCTGAGATTTGCTGCTTGACCAAATGCTTTATTACAGATATTACATTTGAATGGTTTCTCACCTGTATGTGTTCTGAGATGACTTTTGAGATCTGATTTGTGACCAAATGCTTTATTACATATATTACACTGAAATAGTTTCTCACCTGTATGAGTTATGATATGTTTTTTGAGTTCTGATGCTCGTAAAAATGCTTTATTACATATATTACATTCAAATGATTTTTCACCTATATGTGTTCTGAGATGATCTTTCAGATGTGACTTTTGTCCGAATGCTTTATTACATATATTACATTCAAAGGGTTTCTCACCTGTATGAGCTATGATATGTGTTCTGAGATGTGATTCTTGACCAAATGCTTTATTACAGATATTACATTTGAATGGTTTCTCACCTGTATGTGTTCTGAGATGACTTATGAGAATTGATTTGACACCAAATGCTTTCTTACATATATTACACTGAAATAGTTTCTCACCTGTATGAGTTATGATATGTTTTTTGAGATATGATGCTTGAGCAAATGCTTTATTACATATATTACATTCAAATGGTTTCTCATCTGTATGCGTTCTAATATGTGTTTTGAGAACCGATGCTCGAACAAATGCTTTATTACACATATTACATTCGAATGGTTTCTTACCTGTATGTGTTCTGAGATGATTTTTGAAACTTGATTTGCGACCAAATGCTTTATTACATATACTACATTGAAATAGTTTCTCACCTGTATGAGTTGTGATATGTTGTTTGAGATCTGATGCTCGATCAAATGCTTTATTACACATATTACATTCAAATGGTTTCTCCTCTGTATGGGTTATGATATTCATTTTGAGATGTGATGCTCGAACAAATGCTTTATTACATATATTACATTTAAATGGTTTTTCACCTGTATGGGTTATGGAATGTGTTTTGAGAGTTGATGCGTGAACCAATACTTTTTTACATATATTACATTCAAATGGTTTCTCGTCTGTATGAGTTTGGACAGGTCTTTTGTGAATTGATTCCCAACCTGATGTTTTAATTATATTATGATCAATTGTTTCATCACTGACATGAATTCTGAGATGGTGTAAGAGATCTGAATTATTGCTAAATGCCTCATTACATATATTACACAGAAACATTTTCTCCCCTGTATGAAATTTGAAATGTGTTTTGAGCGGATTTTAGAAGTAAAGGCTTTACTGTATATGTTACATGGAAAAGCATCTCGTGTATGGATTCTAAGAATATCTGGAGAGCTCTGAATCATCAAGGATTGCTTCATTCCATTTTTAACATTCAAATAGTTTCTCACTTGTATGAGTTCTGAGATGTTTCATAAGATATTATTTTCAAGTGAAATCATATCTCACTTGTGTGTTTTGAAGTGTTGCTTCAAACGTTTTTTTTTGTTAAGAGGAAAAACACACATGAATCCATTAGAAAGGTCCTCCATACTGTTTGATATCAGCCATGTCAGTTCTGTTCACACAGTTCAAAGAAAAGAGCCAAGCACCTCATTTATAAACATTTCAGCTATATAACTCTTCATAAATCAGCAATTTGTAATAAGTTAACTGTCCATTTATAACATTACTTTAATTTCATGTCTGTCTTCGATCTGAATATTTTCACTTTACCACCAGTACTATACATTCAACACAACCCAGAAGTTCCAGTTTTCAATACCTGGATATTAAACAACATTCTCTCTTCATCAAGCGTATTCTGAAAAACAAAACAAAATTACTGTATCATCTGTCATTAACCCTTTACCCAACGTAACGGCCAAAACCGGCCAGAGCTATTCACAAAAATCGCCAATTAATTTTCATGATTTTTCATTTTATGTCATTATTTCAGGTCAATCTTGTAAGGGGTGCAATAGGTACATATACCTGTAGGCCTTAAGTGAGGCATAGTGTTACTGAGTACACTAGCAGAAACACACAGCAACGTCCTGCCTTAAACTGCAAGCAATGCTTATTAATCCTTAACCCAACTAAGCATCAAAACTTGCTGTTTACAAAAATCATTGTTCAATTTTCATTATTTTTTTTCATTTTTTGTGTCTCAAAAAATGTAGCTCTTGACCCTCATGAGCTCATTCCAATATTTGAGACAACGATGAAAATATTTAGATATTGAAGAATTTTGATTGCAAGTGTCATTTGCCTTTTGTGTTTGGTTAAAGGGTTAATTTGCCTAGTTCAATAGGTTATGGTAAAATAATAAAAGATAAATCAAATCCCTAATCCCATTAGTCTATCAAGCATTTACAAAATAACATAGTCTCTAACAGCAATATCAGTTGCGATAAGTCACATGACATCGCAAGAAAAGAACACATGCGCTTGACATTTTCTTCAAAAACTTAAAATGCTGCAACAAATGATGCACTAAATTTGCCTCAACATACATTCCACATTGCAGAGAATAACACGATCCATTATATAAACAAGACACCATGCAAAACACCAAAAATAAGAGATGGAGGTGAATCACAGTATTTATTATTTATTTATTTATTAATGTTTAAGGTCACATACTTGTGCACAATGGCTAATCGTGACCGTGACAGTTTTACAGGTCGAGGAAGCAGAAGCAGAAGTACCTGGAGAGAACTACTGAGCAATGATGAGCAGCGGTCAGCTCTCCAACATCGTACTTCTGAACTCTGCACTGCAGCACAGGCAGGGTTAGATTGGTTGAAGACATGCGCACCATCGACGTGCAGTACGCCTCAGTACACAGCGTCATCGTGCCCCCATGTAGGCAATCGGGGTGAAGTGTCTTGCCCAAGGACACAACGCGGTTGCCGCAGGTGGGATTCGAACCGAGGACCTCTCGGCTTGCAGCCTGCACCTCTACCAACTGAGCCACCGTGCCCCCCGATTTTTCATTTTATGTCATTATTTCAGGTCAATCTTGTAAGGGGTGCAATAGGTACATATACCTGTAGGCCTTAAGTGAGGCATAGTGTTACTGAGTACACTAGCAGAAACACACAGCAACGTCCTGCCTTAAACTGCAAGCAATGCTTATTAATCCTTAACCCAACTAAGCATCAAAACTTGCTGTTTACAAAAATCATTGTTCAATTTTCATTATTTTTTTTCATTTTTTGTGTCTCAAAAAATGTAGCTCTTGACCCTCATGAGCTCATTCCAATATTTGAGACAACGATGAAAATATTTAGATATTGAAGAATTTTGATTGCAAGTGTCATTTGCCTTTTGTGTTTGGTTAAAGGGTTAATTTGCCTAGTTCAATAGGTTATGGTAAAATAATAAAAGATAAATCAAATCCCTAATCCCATTAGTCTATCAAGCATTTACAAAATAACATAGTCTCTAACAGCAATATCAGTAGCGATAAGTCACATGACATCGCAAGAAAAGAACACATGCGCTTGACATTTTCTTCAAAAACTTAAAATGCTGCAACAAACGATGCACTAAATTTGCCTCAACATACATTCCACATTGCAGAGAATAACACGATCCATTATATAAACAAGACACCATGCAAAACACCAAAAATAAGAGATGGAGGTGAATCACAGTATTTATTATTTATTTATTTATTAATGTTTAAGGTCACATACTTGTGCACAATGGCTAATCGTGACCGTGACAGTTTTACAGGTCGAGGAAGCAGAAGCAGAAGTACCTGGAGAGAACTACTGAGCAATGATGAGCAGCGGTCAGCTCTCCAACATCGTAACTCTAAACTCTGCACAGGGCACAGGCAGGGTTAGATTGGTTGAAGACATGTGCACCACCAATGTGCAGTATGCCTTAGTACACAGCATCATCGGGCCCCCATGTTGGCAATCGGGGTTACTTGCTTTCCCTAAGGACACAATGCAGGAGCGTGAATCAGTCACTGAAATGGTCACCCATCCAACTACTAACTGTGCTTGACGTTGCTTAATTTCGGTGATCTGACGAGAACCAGTTACCCCAATGCCACTGTGCCCCAAAGAATCACAACAAAAGTGTCAATGACACTGCAACTTAACTTGTCTGTGTGTTGTGTTTGAGGAAAAAGATAATGTTCAATGTTTATGAAAGGATTATGAAACCAGACGCTCAATTGAGCCTAAAACGCTCACCTGTTTCAAATTGTCAAAACAGATGAGTGCATCAGCATGTTATTTATTTATTGGTGTTTAAGGTCACATATTTCTGCACAATGGCTAATCATGACCGTGACAGTTTTATGGGTGGAGGGAGCCGGAGTACCCAGAGAGAACCACCAAGCAATGGCGAGCAACTGTCAGCTCCCTAACATACCAACTCCACACAAGCAGGTTAAACATTGGTTGAAGACAGGTGCACCATCGACGTGCAGTACGCCTTAGTACACAATGGCACTGTGCCCCCACATGGGCAATGGGGGTGAAGTGTTTTGCCCAAGGACACAACACAGTTGCCACAGGTGGGATTCGAACTGAGGACCTCTTGGCTTGCAGCCTGCACCTCTACCAACTGAGCCACTGCGCCCCCGCATCAGCAGCAAAAGCAATTATTTTGATTTGCTATGACACAACCAAAGGCAACTTTTTTGGCCCTTCATTTCTGCTGATCCTAGGAAAGCTTCCTAGCAAACTCTGTTATGTGAAGTTTAAAAAAAAAACAATCTAAAGAATTTTTTGTTTTGTTTTAAACTACTGTGTTCTCTCTAGTAGCCCCCACCCCCCCCCCCCCCCCCAAAAAAAAAAAAGCGAATCGATTTGAACAAACTTGAATTCGACACTCCAAGAGATGTTACACACCAAATATGAAAGGATTCTCACTGGTGTATCTGAAGAAGAAGAATTTTCAAAAAATTTTCTCATATTTGACTAAGTTAAACTTTGGGCTTCAATAGAAAGCCCAAATGTTAAGCCAGCGACCTGATTTGAACAACCTTCAATCTAACCCTCCCAGAGGTGTTGTACACCAGATATCAAAAGAATTTGACTGCTGGATCTGAAGATGATTTTAAACGATAATTCCCCATATTGCACTAAGTAAATATTTGGGCTCGTTTGGGGAATCCAAATATTAACCAAGGAACTCGATTTGAACAAATTTGAACCTTACACCTCTAGAAATGTCACATACCAAATATGAAAGGATTCTCAATAGCAGGTCTGAAAAAGAAGATTTTTTAAGAAATCTCATATTGCACTAAGGTAAAATTTGGTCTCCAATGAAGAGCCCAAATATTCATCCAGGGATCCCATTTGAACAAACTTGAATCTAACCCCCCGAAAGATGCTGAATATCAAATATCAAAAGAATCTGACTGGTGGATCTGAAGAAGATTTTTAAAGAATATCCCCCTATTCCACCAAGTTAATAATCAGGCTCCCATCGGAAGCCCAAATATTAACTCAGGGAGTCAATTTGAACAAATTCAAATCTTTCACCTCTAGAGATGTCACATACCAAACATGAAAGGATTCTCACTAGTGGGTCTGGAAAAGATGATTTTTTAAGAAATTTTCCCATATTGCATCAAGTTAAAATTTGAGCCCCAATAAGAGCTCAAAAATTCATCCAGGGATCCCATTTGAACAAACTTGATTCTGCTGAGATGCTGCATACCTAATATCAAAAGAATCTGACTGGTGGATCTGAAGAAGATTTTTAAAGGTTATTCCCCATATTGCACTGAATTAATATTCGGGCTTCCATCAGAAGCCCAAGTATTAACCCAGGGACTCAATTTGAACAAACTTCAAACTGACCCCTGTAGAGATGCTATATACCAAGTATCAAAAGAATCTGACTGTATGATCTGAAGAAGATGATTTTTAAAGCTTATTCCCCATGGCGCTCAAAGTTAATTATTTGGGCTCCTCTGTTGAGCCCAAATATGAACCGAGGGGGGCTATTTGAACGCACTTATATTAGACCATCCTATGGATGCTGTATACCAAATATCAAAAGATTCTGACCGTTGGATCTGGAGAAGAAGATTTTTAAAGAGTATCCGTCATATTGCACTAATTTGAACATTTGGGCTCCTGTAGAGTGCCCATATATGGACCCAGCGGCTAAATTTCAACAACCATGTGAATCAATCTTCCATAGATGTTATATGTGAAGTATGAAAGCTTTTGGAGCAGTGGTTGGGGAGAAAAAGATTATTTTATATTTTTCCCATTACCTGCAGTGTTAAATAATGCTGAATCAGCATTTTTTCAAAAGTCCCAAAACTGTACCTTAAGACAAAACCGATAGCAATTTCTTTCACCATTCCTTTCTATTGGTCCTAAGAAAGCTTCACACTAAATAAAAAATTTCAGTGCCTTGCAGTTTTGGAGATATGGACGTTTTTTCTATTTTTAGCTCCTGAGGTTCTCACGGGGCAGCATGAACATTTTTTCACAGGAATCAAGTACTTAGGACCCAATAATACCTCATAGAAAATTTGGTTCAAATCGGCCTCACAGTTCGGAAAATAGAAATTTTGGGCATGGCACAAAATGGGGATCCTCCCGTAGTGAGCCCTAATATTGACCATTTCTTTGAACACACTTGAATCTTGAGTGCCAAAGGAGCTTAAATACCAAATTTCATAGAATTCTGACTGGTGGTTCACAAGAATATTTCAGGAGAAACTGATGGTTTTGGGGCATGCCCCTCACCCCCGTGGGGGCACCAAGTTCATTTTAACAAACTGGAAAGAGGATACCCCCAAAATATTGTATGTCAAATTTGTTTGGGTTTGGGCTAGTGGTTTTGAAGAAGACCGAGTCACGAAAATTAACGGACAACGGACGCCAAGTGATGGCAAAAGCTCACACTGACTTTCATTCAGGTGAACTAATAAGACAAGAATTGTTATAATTAGGAATATGTTAATTTCTGTTCCCTGTATACTATGTTTTCAATAAAAATAATATGAGATGTTGACTGTACAAATGAAATAAGGGGTGGGTCAATAGGGCCCTCACAGTTAATGTATGTGGCCCACACAGTTAATAAATGTCAACGAATATTACCAAGTTACAGTGAAATTATTCCAAAATGAGTCATCCTATCACATTACAAAGAAATCCCTTCATAAATACAGGCTGTAGACTGCGCTAGAGCTGGCCTGGAAATAAGTGGTCGGTCACGGACAGTGTCCGGCACAAAACGTCGATGTGACCGGCGCTAACTGTATCCAACCGGTCATGAATGGCCGGTGTATTTTTCTCCCAAGTATATTAATTTTTCAGTAATTTACATACGAGACCTTGTGTTCTGAATCATTAACTATGGCTGTTGATGGTGACTAATTTCCACATTCGAATATATTCTCTAAAATAAATACAAATACAAAATCATAAAACACAAGATAGATTTATAAATGAGAGACGCTCCTTTTGCAATCGAAACTGAAACCCATTTGTACTCTATTTTTTCTGTGTATATTCTTCGAAAATCGAACCAGATGATCCCCTCCTCTTTCCTTTCCTTTGTGTAATATACTTTCTTTGAAGACTGTGAGCAGAATTTGTCATAATTTCCAGAAAGCTTTACAGTAATTTAGTAATACTTACAGAAAAATATAGCCATTTTTAACTCAGGTGACAGATGTGCAAGTGCAGATTTTATTTAGTGCCGAGGTTACCTGGTGCCGAAATGATGGGGTTGGTTTTGACTAGGTGCCAGATTTCCCAGCAGGGAGTCGTCCAGCCTCCAGGTGCGGAGATGTTCTGCATTCAGTTTCAAAGAAATTGTCGCATTGGAGTCCAGTTGTTACGTTTTAAGAAAAAAAAAAGTGACTTTCGTACTGAAGACATCCCTGTCATGCAGTTTAATGTTATAAAAGTTAAGTGTCATTTCAATAAAATTGAATGCAGGTAGGCCCTCGTATTTTGTATATTGTTTGCCCTTAGCCCAACATAATTTACATGGGTTTTAGCCCTAGTTAATGTTTGATTTGGAAACCAAAAAATATGACCGACCCAGGTTACTGTATGACCGATCCGATCATTATGGAGCCGGTCATTATGACCGATGCACCAAAGAAAATTATTTCCAGGCCTGCGCTAGAGGTTTTTGTGTTTTGGGCATGTGTAGACATGACGGTTGACTGATCGCAACCAAAAGGGCACCTCCTCATCCAGACATTATACTGAGTCATCCTACCAAGTTACAATGAAATCCCTTCATAAATATGACCTGTAGTCTGTGATACAATTTTTCGTATTTTGGGCTCGGACAGCCATCACGGCTGATTGATCATGACCAAAAGGGGACGTTCTCATCTAGACATTATCTGGTGTCATCCTACAAAGTTACAATGACATCTCTTCATAGATTTTATCTGTAGACTGTGCTAAAGGTTTTGGGGCTTTGAACCCCTGTAGACATCACAGATGACCCATCACGACCAAAAGGGGACGTTCTCATCTAGAAATTATATGAAGTCAACCTACCAAGTTACAATGAAATCTCTAATTAAATACGACCTGTACACTGTGCTAAAGTTTTGGGGGTTTTGGGCTCGGGCAGCAGTCATGGATGATAGACCACGACCAAATATGGAAGTTCTCATCTAGATATCATATAGAGTAATCCTACCAAGTTACAAAGAAATAGCTCCATATAAAATATGACCTGTAGACTGTGCTTTAGGTTTCGGGCTTGGGAAGCCATCACGATTGACAGATCATGACCAAAAGGGGACGTTCTCATCTAGATATTATACAGAGGCATCCTACCAAGTTACAATGAAATCCCTTCATAAATACGGCCTGTACACCGTGCTAAAGGTCTTTGGATTTTGGACGCGAGCAGCCATCATGGTTGACGATCACAACCAAAAGAGGATGTTCTCATCTAGATATGACCTAAAACCTGCATATGAAATTTTGTGATGATCACACAAGAACTAAGGGGTTTAGCATGTGCTCAAGGAAAATGTGAACACACTCACAGACCAACACGCTTCTGCATGCATCATGGCAATAGCTTATCTTGACTTTGACAAGTTAAGCTAAAAACTGAAACTTATTGTGAGAAAATTCTGAAAAAGTAAAGTCAATCTTACTGCTATTTGATCACTTCTAAAAATTATAAAGGAAGTGATGTAATGTATTGGAAACAATTCTTGTGCACTACAAAATGAAAGTGTCAATCACACTGAAGCTCATCTTGACAAACTTGAACTTGGTAAGTTATAAATGAAATGGCAAAATTGAAGATCATTGGTACCAATGTCATTTGATGAAATTTCAACATAACAGCATTGTGTGAGCACAACGTCAGAGTAATCCATGCATTTTTAAATGTAAACTGTAAGAATGTATGGCATGCCAAAGGAATATATTGATGCCTGACTAAAAGTTCAAAGGTCGTTGCCAGCAGCAACACTTTTTGATAGAAATGTGAGAAAATCAACAGCTTCCATCTAGAGGTCACCCCAAACAAGCATGCCAGGTTTCAAAGCAATCCGATCATAAATGTGCCCTGTAGGGTGTGCCAAAGGGAAATATTGAGGTCTGACTAAACTCAGTTCTAAGAATGTTGCCAACGGCAACATTTTTTTATGGAAATGGAAGAAAATCAATAGCTCCCATCTAGAGGTCACCCCAAACAAGCATACCAAGTTTCAAAATGATCCAATAATAAATGTGCCCTGTAGGGCGTGCCAAGGCGAAATATTGATGCATAACTGCACTAAGTTCATCAAAGGTTATTGCCTGCGGCAACATTTATTAGTAGATATAGACGAAAATTGATAGGTCCCATCTAGAGGTAACCCCAAACAAGCATACCAAGTTTCAAAGCGATCTGATCAAAATTGTGCTCTGTATGGCGTGCAAAGGGGAGTATATTGATGCCTGACTAAACTAAGTTCAAAGATCGTTGCCAGTGACACCATTTTTTGACAGACAGAAATGGAAGAAAATCGATAGCTCCCACCTAGAGGACACCCCAAACAAGCATGCCAGGTTTCAAAGCAATCCGATCATAAATGTGCCCTGTAGGGTGTGCCAAAGGGAAATATTGAGGTCGGACTAAACTAAGTTCTAAAAACGTTTGCCACGGCAACATTTTTTGACGGAAATAATCGAAAATCAATAGCGCCCATATAGAGGTCACCCCAAGCAAGCATGCCAAGTTTCAAAGCAATCTGATCATAAATGTGCCATGTACGGTGTGCCAACGGGAAATATTGAGGTCTGACTAAACTAAGTTCTAAGAAGGTTGGCCATGGCAACATTTTTTAATGGAAATTGAACCAAATTGATAGCTACCATCCAGAGGTCACCCCAAACAACAATACCAAGTTTCAAAGCGATCTGATCATAAATGGGACCTGTGGAGTGTGCTAAAGGGGATTGTGGATGTACGTAGGTACAGACGTATGTATGAACGCTGATGGACAAGATTTGATGGCAATAGCTCAGCTTGACTTTGTCAAGTTGAGCTAAAAAATAACTCCTTTGTTCTTCTCACAAACCAGCCATCTGTGCATTGAATTGAATTTGGTTTAAAATATCATTGTGCAACAGAATAAGCATTCATGGCCTGAGTTTGATTTTTTTTCACTATGTACAATTTCATTCATGCTGAAGGAATTTCTTCACGTACTGTTAGGTTGAGATAACTGAAAATGGATATTTATTATTCTGATCAGTTGAGTGTTTATTAAATAACAATTATTTCTGGGAAGTCATAGTTATCGTTTTGTTTTTTTACCCTGTGCTTGTTTTTTTTTGGTCCTTTGGGGTTTTTATTTATTTTTTTTTTGGTGACTCGTAGCTATACATCCCCTAAAAGATTCTCTACAAGCACAATGTGCACAAAACACATATTTATGTTAACATGGTTCACTGCCATTGTAAATGAAATTTTTTCCAAATGAAACAAAATACTGCATTTTGATTGGGTGAGAGGTACAGTGTAACTTGCAATCCACAGAAACTTTTTTTACACCGTAGTTAACCATGGGTTAAAAACAAGATTACACAATAGCAGGGTATATGGCAGGCCTGGAAATAAGTGGTCGGTCACAGACAGTGACTACCACGAAACGTCGATGTGACCGGCGCTAACTGTATCCAATGGAATGATAGGTGCATTTTTCTCCCAAGTGCTGTACTGACCCGTGTCAAAGCCCATATTCGTGATTAAGCCCACCCCCAACTTTCTGCATTTTGAAAAAAACAGATCCCTCTCCGTGTTTAAGCCCACTCCCCCAATTTCGAAAACTGTAATAGTCCGCCAGTTCGCAGGTGAATCTGAAACAAAATTAGGTGAGTAACAATGTGTTGTCATTACCTGGAGGATGGAAAACAGTGCAGATTTCCTTTTCCATCTAACGTTCAAGAAATTGATTGTTGAATGCCTTGATATGTCAAAATGAAGTAAGCGATTCTATTTTATTAAAATAAAATTCATTCCGACGCAAAAATTATGTTATTTTTATTTTCATGAATTCACTTTGCTGAATAATATCCACAAACTTGACAACATGCTCCTTACAGAGCATGCAAAATGTTTATTTTTACCAACTGAATTGTAATTGCTTTCTATTGTCTCGGGTTATTTTTGAAGACAGCTTGGGGGGTGAATCCATACAAGAGTCTACACAAGATGCAGAAAATACAAATTATTATGTACACAATTAGAAACAACCACTCGATCGATCAGAGGTTCTGTTTGTTTTCTTTATTATAATAATCGCACGTGGCTGTGTTGACAACACAGTCGCACACAAAATAAATGTCTTTAAAGTCTGCCTATGATATTTGTATGGCTTTTCCCACAATATGTATAAAACTTGGGCCAGGCAGTAACTGAATCAAACAGTCATCGCAATGGAATCTAAAAATAAATCAGGCATTTGAACTTGTTAATTGGTAATTTCCTATATAAGTATTAGCGTCAATACATTCTCTATAGTAAATTTCCTGAGTACTCCAGGGTACCACCATAGGGGTAGACATTATGTGAATTTTCTCCCAATAGTCAATCCCCATAAAAGTGTCACAGTGATGGAACACTAGAGTATTAAGAGAAACTATCATGAAAAGTGTATTGACTTCAATATATCCCATAAGTGTACTATAAGGATGGCACCCTGGGGTACAACAGGAAACTTCTATTAAAAGTGTATTGTTATCAATATCAATACATTTTCTATAGTAGGTTACCCAAGTACCCCTGGCCGGTCCGAAGCCAGTAGACTCTGTGCAACCCGACAATAAGGGGAGGGGGAGGGAGAAGGGGGGAGCAGCGGTCCAAGCAGAAGTTGATCTGTTGATGTGATTTTCAAAATTCAAGCGCGAATATATTACAACAGGCAATTAGATCACTGCCACTGTAGAATGTTGTGAAAGTCACAGATCTACTTAAATTTCCAACCGGGACGTTCATGATGGGGGAGGGGGGGGGGGGCGGATTTGTATTGAGTCAAGAGTGGGTGTAACTTGGGGAGAATAAGTATTGTAATGCATCTGAAATGAGCGAATCCCTCAGGTGACATGGAAAGAAAAAAAATTCAATGCCTGGGAATGAACTGATTATCACGTGTTTTATTTGATATTTGCATTATTCATTTGATGTTTTATTGAGTAATTAGTGTTATTGAGTAATAAAAAAGATGAAACTGGGTTTGTTGTATTGTTATTTTGTCACTTCAAGTGGATTCCTTCTGATAAGATTGTATAGTTGGCTTGTTTGGGCGTTTAATTTGCTGGTTTTCGTCCTTGTTTTCAAAAGTGAAATATGAGTAAACATATTAAAATAATTGAACACTGAAAGTAAAACATGTTAAATACTCATTGATGATTTGAAAAATGAAACTGAAAACCAATGTTGATTTTGTATTTCGTTCATAATGTGATTGAAGTGGGATCATCATTTTATCAGTATGATTTATCCGATCAAGAAAAACCCTGTCACAGACATAAGTCTTCATGTTTAGGCCTACCGCTCGATTTGTTCTCAACCCACTGCAAACACCTGTGGGCTTAGACATGGGTCAATATGCCCTAGTTTATGTTTGATTTGAAAGCCAAAAAATATGTTACTGTGTGACCAACCTGATCATTATGACCGATGCACTAAACAAAATTATTTTTAGGCCTGTATATGGCTAAAAAAGTACCCATATTTAATTATTAATTCATACCTTCTGCTCGGTTATGTTAGAACAAAAATAAAAATTCAGGAAATTTGATATTTATGTGTAATAAAATAATACAGATATGGATGGCATTGGAACTGGCTCATTGAGCCATTTCCAATGACATCCATATTTGTCAAGTTTTATTAAGAAAATTATAAAGCATAAATTTTCTGTTAGTTTTTCCCACAATTTAGATTAAAGTATTAAGTACACCAAAATTCTTGGTAATAAATCTGTTATCCTTGTGTTTTCCAGGGTGTATGGGAATTTACACCATTTTGGGAACTCATACACCCTTCGGCTTTGCCTTATGGTGTAAGAGTTCCCATACAAGTGTAAGTTCCCATACACCTTGGAAAATGCAAGGATAACTAATTGTGTCAATGACACTGTAGCTCAACTTGACAAACTTGAACCTGGTAAGTTATAAATGAAATGGTAAAATTGAAGACCATTGGTGCCAATGTTATTTGATGCAATTTCAACATAACAGCATTGTTTGAGCACCATGTCAAGAGTAATCCATACATTTTTAGCTGCGACTAGCAGCTCTATAAGTGGCAATGTCGGTCTGTCTGTCTGTCTGTCTGTCTGTCGGTCGGTCTGTCTGTCTGTCTGTCTGTCGGTCGGTCTGTCTGTGACCAACGAGTTTCAAAACTCAATAACTTTTGAAATACTTGATGGAATGACTTTATATTTGGCATGTAAGTGTATCTTATTGATGTCTAGCCACTGTTCAAATGTATGTGTTGTTCCAAATATTTTTCTTGGAGTTATGGCCCGTGATGAACTTAGAATGTCGGTCGGTCTGTCTGTGACCAACGAGTTTCAAAACTCAATAACTTTTGAAATACTTGATGGAATGACTTTATATTTGGCATGTAAGTGTATCTTATTGATGTCTAGCCACTGTTCAATGCATGTGTTGTTCCAAATATTTTTCTTGGAGTTATGGCCCTTGATGGACTTAGAATTTTGTGAAATTGCACCACCCGTCGCAGCTATGGCGTCGATGTCGCGATTTTTTAAATGTAAACTTAAGACTGGCTGAAGGAAGAATGTTGATACACAAACGCAGTATGTTCAGAGGTTATTGTAAATGGCAACTTTTTCAAAGAAATGAATGCTAATGATTAGCTCTTATCTAAAGGTCTTGCCTAATGAGCACACCAAGTTAAAAAACAATCCCATGATAAATGTGGCCTGTAGGGCATGTCAAAGAAGAATGTTGATGCACAAATGCAATAAATTCAAAGATTGCTGCTAACAGCAACAGTTTTTGATGGAAATTAAAATTTTTCAGTAAATTTTGTTTCTTAACACACCTATCACAGTTGTTTACAATTGGCTGTAACATAAGTGCAAGCCCTACTTCGGAACTAACTCACACTTTTAGAAACTTTTCGATACAAGCTGGAAAAGTAACAGAGTGCAAAAGCACGAAAAAGATTGAAAAAGGGTCGAGCGAGACCACCGCTCAAAATTACAGGTACTCTCTCTGCACACCTCTTGCGTTTACCGAGTGCATGCGCAACAACCGTGCTGTCAATTCCGTATTTTCGCCAACAAGAAGTTTGTGATTTAGCGGGGAGGCAGCGATATCAAAGATATCCCCAAGGAGGGTGGGCCTCCAGTAAACAATTGTGGAAGGTATGTTAAGAAACAAAATTTACTAAAAAATTTTAATTTCTTTTCAACCTACTCACAATTGTTTACAACTGACTGAATAAACAATAGGAGGAGGTGAATCACATAATCAATACCAACAAGAGCAGCAGAAAGAAAATCAAGGAGGGCAGAGAACAATAGCGAAACCTGTAATGAAGATAGAGAGAAGGCACCTGAAAAACAAGGCTGAGCGAAGCACAACCTCGAGAAAAACAATTTAACGAGGATGCACAACAGCCTGAGCAGCAATGAGAGGGCCTAAAGAATAAAGGTCCTCAGATTGCTGCTGCAGCAAGTGTCAGGATTTCATGGTAACGATCATTACCGGTAGCGTGTCGGTACCATGGTCACTAAATGACAGAACCGAAATATAGTTACCCACCCAATCTGTCACTAAAGACATTGAAACATTTGTTTTTGAAAGAAATGCTCATTAATAACGAGCTGCTCATTGGTTACCAATCATCATTGTAATAGCAATGAAATGCTGTTTACATCGAATACAGAAACAAGTTGAAGTGGGAAAACATGTGTGTACCATTTGCACACGTTGGACATTTCAACCAATAACATTCTCGGAATGAGTACAGTGCGGGACCCTTTTGCTGAAGTGAATGTGATTGGCTCGTTCTGTAAACATGCCGACGTTTTTTTTAGTAACATTATCACAAGTCATTTTATTGTGTGTTTGTTTGTTTTAAAAATGATAAAATATCAAATGCCTGTGTTCAATATATTGAAAACTGAAAATCAGTTTTTTGAACAAAGGTATCATGCCGCAGGTTTACTGACGTTATAATATTTAAAACAATAAATATATATAAAAAAATCAACATCTCAATAACCTATATTATCTATCATGCCGAGGTAATTCCCTTCACTCTGGAATGTTAATATAGGAGGCCAAAACATCCCGAGGCTGAAACATCTCAAGGCCGAAACGCCCCAATACCATTTCGCATACAACTTACAAGTATATCAATGTATACAGGCAGTATTGTCTAGTAGGGAAACGGGTCTGAAACCTAAAAAGCTACGAATGATATAAAAGTTCCTCGATTTGGAAAAACTTCAAAGGTTCCCATAACTGCTCACAGACTGTACCTAAATTTCGTTACCGGTGGTTTCCGTACAACTTAAACCACGGTACCGATTTTTTGGTTCCGTTGTCGTCTGAAATCCTGATACTTGTGCAGGTGGTGGAGATGAAAGGAGAAGGTAGAAGCATTCCTCCAGTAAGCCGCATTCATAACATCCCGGAGCGAAACAGAATTGGAGAACGCCCAGGATGTAGAAATGGCACAAACCTCATGAGCATTAAACCGGTTCGAAACAAGATCCAAAGCAGACAAGCGGGAATAAGCCAGCTTGATTGCAAGACAGATCCACCTGGAAATAGAATGGGAAGAGATAGACTGCCTCTTAGGAATGGGAGACAGAAAGAATCTTTTCCGACCCCTCCTAATGAACTGAGTGCGATTAAATGTAAGTCTTGATCGCACGACCAGACAAAGAAGAGGTCGGAGACAGCAGGGAATACAGATGGGAGGAGGTACCAAATCAGGTAGTTGATTCTTAGCCAGAAAAAGAGCAATCAGTAGTGAAGGTGACACTGTTAGCATCATTTCTGAAGAAAGCAGAATCAACAGATAGCACATGAAGCTCACTGACTCGTCGAGCAGAAGCAAATGCTAGAAGAAAAGCCGTCTTATAGGTGAGAAAATGCATATCGGTCTCAGATAAAGGCTCGAATGGCGTCCCCTCCAAACAGTACAACACCCATGCCAAGTTTCACTTGGGTGTAAGACACAAAACTCGAGGCCTCTTCAAAGAAAAGTGCCGAATGAGTTTGGAGAGAAAAAGATTATGGCCGATGCACCGCTTTCCCACATAAGAGAAAGTATCAGACAGCATAGACCGACAGCCCTTAATCGTAATAGGCTGGAGGCAATTGGAGTCAAAAAGATATACCTGTGATCTGTACACCAGTGGCAGAAAACTTTCCACTTCGCAGCATAAGTCATGTCAGTGGAATGTCGCCGCGATGCAGAAATGCACTCCACTGATCGTCTTGAAAAACTTCTACGTCGCAGACAGGACCTAATAAAAGACAGACGTGAAGGGACATGCTCGCCAGGTTGTTGTGATACTTCTTGGGATGACCCTGGGAAAGAAGATCGCGACGTAGAGGTAGACGAATCGTCCGATCGGCCAACAGAGGCCGCAGCAGATTGATCCACACCCTCTGTGGAGACAGAGGTGCGATCAGAATGATCCTGCAACTGCAAGCACGAATCTTCGCTAATACTTGAGGAAGAATCGGTGCAGAAGGTAAGGCATAGCTGACCCAACCCGTCCGGTCCAGGGACAAAGCGTCTACCACAAATGCCAGAGGATCTGGATAAGGGGAGACAAAGGTCTCTACCTGATGATTCCAGCAGGTAGCGAAAAGGTTGACCTGAGGACGGCCCCACTGCTCGCAAATTGCCTGAAACACCGACCGATGTAGCATCCATTCGGTTGGAAGGACACTGTCACGTCGGGACAGGGAGTCTACTAGGACGTTGAGATGCCCGGGAATGTGTCGAATGGACACCCGAGCCAACAGAACAAGATCCCGAGACAGCCGATACATGGGAATTGAATGTGTGCCTCCTTGATTCCGTATGTAGGCCACTACTGTCAAATTGTCCAAAAGAAGCAGGACAATATGGTCCGACAGGTGAGGGATCCAAAGCAAGGAGCTCCTTCTGGTTGATATGAAGGCCCACCTGCTCGCTGTCCCACTCGCCGTGACTGGACAGACCAAGAGGATCCAATGTCGCACCCCAGCCCCGATCGCTGGCATCCGCAGTAAGGATGCGATCGGCCAAAGGAAGATCCAACGGAACACCCTGTGTCAGCCAGGGAACATCAGCCCAAGGGTGGAGGTGACAAAGCAGTGACTGAAGAATAGGAAGTTCCACGACCGAGCGGAATGAGATCTGTCACCGAACCGCAAAGGCCCAGCATCCGAAGGAAAGTCCTGGCCGAGACTGAAGAAGATTGAAGCAGGTTCCGAGTCAAGGCAGAAAGAATCATCGCCCGACCATGGGGTGGCCGACACTACATTGTGAAGACTGTCGAAATCCATCCCCAAATGATGAAATCGCTGAGAAGGAAGGAGATCCGACTTCTCGCGATTGACTCTGAAACCCAGCTACGCTAGGAGGCAAAGAAACTGCCTGACATCTAACTCCAGAACAGCAGCATCGTGGTGCCGTTGGAGGATGTCGTCCAGGTAGGCTGACGAAGTCACAGCCGACTTAGTACGGTGGAAAGCAAGCACATGTGACATCAGTCACATGAAGGCCCAAGGAGCCGGGTTCAAACTGAACGGGAGAGCTCTGAATTGATAGACTCGATCCCGAAACGAGAACTGAAGGTATTTCTGTGATGCTAGATGAATGGGTACATGGAAGTATTATTTATTTATTTATTGGTGTTTAAAGTCACATATTACTGCACAATGGCTAATCGTGACCTCGACAGTTTTACGGGTGGAGGAGGCTGGAGTACCCAGAGAGAACCACTGAGCAACAGCGAGCAACTGTCAGCTCCCCAACATACTAACTCCACACAAGCAGGGTTAGCATTGGTTGAAGACAGTGCACCATTGACGTGCAGTACGCCTTAGTACACAACGACACCGTGCCCCCTGGTGGGCAGTGGGGATGAAGTGTCTTGCCCAAGGACACAATGCGGTTGAATTCGAACCAAGGACCTCTCAGCTTGCAGCCTGCACCTCTACCGTACATGGAAGTAGGCATCCTTCAGGTCGATACTGGGAGCAAAGTCGCCCTGATGAACTGAATGTCGAACCGACTTGAAAGTCTCCCTACTGAAATGAGGGGCTATTATGCACTTGTTCAGGAGACTCAGATCGATGACAGGACAAAATCGGCACCAAGAAAAGACTCGAGTAAAATCACGGTAAAAGGGTGTTTCTGACCACCTCGATCGCCCCTTTGGAGGGGAGATTGTTGATCTGCACCAGAAGGTCCCGACGTAGAGAATCGGAAGGGACCCGAGTTGGGACGAGCACCCGAGATAAACTGGGGTGCCGATGGAAGGACAGTCGCAGACCGGATTGTATGACGTTGAGGAACCAAGTGTCCGACGTTATCTCTGTCCAACGGTCATAAAACTGCGACAGCCTTAACCCGACTGGAGGCGAATCGAGGTGAGAATCTTCACTTGAGGCCGCGAGTCTGGCCGCGTCGGCACTTCTTCTGAGCAGAAGGAGCAAACGAGCCGAAGGCATAACCGATGTCGCCGACGAGGCAGACGCAGCAGGATGCTTGGCAGGCCTGGAACGACCACCACCCGCAGCAGCAGGTTGGTCCAGCTGTCGCAACAAAAGCTGGTCCATCGAATGACGAAGAACCTCGCCACAGATAGCTTTCACGGAACCATGGAACAACTGAGGTCCAATCAAAGAGGCAGACCTCAGAACAGCAACCTGCTCAGAAGGAAGGAATGGAGAAGAATCCAACACCGCATCCCGGCGTGCCAGCTCCAAATTAGCCGTCTTACAGGCATAAACGTGTGTCAAGTTCATGAAAGCCTGTGACAAAATGCAAAAAGGTGCTTGAGCATCATCAAACTCCCCTGGTGGAAAATATTCAACCAGGGCAGCGACGACATGGTCTGCGAGAGATAACATACCCAGCATCTCTCGGAACAGGCCCACCATAGATTCAACTACTGACATCGGGAGAACTGCCGACTTAGGCTTAGTTAACCTGCGAGAAGAAGAATCCTCATCCACAGTAGTCATCCCTTGGAAGACTGGTGGACAGACGGAATCATAAACACGAAACTGTGATGGAAAAGCATCAGCTCTAGAAAAGAAAGAACCCTTGAGGGCCTCAGAACGCATTTTGGTGTCTAACAGGGTTACGGCGCTCCACAGAGGACCGTGACCGGACGGTCACAGATGGCTGGTCGGAAGGTTGAATGTCCAGCAATAAGCCGAAGATGAAATCCAAAGCCTGCCCCAAGACTGAGGAGGGGGGGGGGGGGGGCCCATCACCTTCAAGAAAATCGTCATCCTCCATTGCGGCGGAGCCGTATCCCAACTCGGGCTGACCGGCAGAAACCTCCTGCGAATACTGTGCAGTATCCAAGGGGCCAGGCGAGACATCTCGGCGACCGACCAAAGGAGGTTGTGCCTCAGGAGGCACATGGAGGCCAACTTGAGGGTTGCCAGAAAGCAACCGGGTGATGAGTGCCAAAACGGCCTGACACAGGTCACCCTGAGAATCTGTCGCAGCAGCATTGCCTGACGGAATGTCCTCACAATGGACTCTTCTGGTAGAAGAACCCAAATCCTCAGAAGAGACCGACGTCGAACATCGACCGGCAGCCAGAAAAGGGAGACGGTTAAAGACAACGGAGGATAGTTCCGATTGTGACACCCAGGGGCAATCACTGACCTCTGCGGAACAGAAGGTCCTGCCTGCAAATCCTCTAAAGAGACCGATGGCGTATGTCGATCGATAGCCAGACCTGGGACACGGTGAGAAGACACCGGAGGATAGTCCCAAGAATGACAGGAACCTGTCACTGGCCTCTGCACAGCAGATGGCCCCAACTGCCCATCTTCTGAGACTGATGGCAAGCATCGATCGACATCCAGACTCGGAACACAGTGAGGAATCACCAGAGGAAGGGTCTGAGAGTGACAGCTAACCGGGGCTGTCACTGACCTCTGCCACACATCAGGCCCTGGATGCCAATGTCCCAACCCCATCCTGCTAGTTGGCACACTAGTAGGGGAAGGAGGAACAATAAACGATTCACTTGAGGGGCGAGGAATCGCTGCCGAAGCGACCGAATGGCTCAACCGACTAGGAGCAAACTTTGCCAGATGAGACGCAGCAGACAGCAAACCTGCACAGCTGTAAAGCCAGGGGAGGCTGAGAGCTCACAGACACACCAGCAGATACAGCCTCGGTCCCCCAAGAGTGTATACTATCCCCAGAGGAGATGGAAGAGCCACCATCATACCGAATAGGATCTGTAGTAACTTCCTCAGCAACTGTCAACGGCGTAGGAGGCAAATCGGAGAGGGTCACCGAGCTGACCTCATAGAAGCTTTCTACAATCTACGAAAACAGATGCCTCAAGAGTGACATCAGAAGACAAAGAGACCACATTCTTCACGTCAGGTATCATCAAACTAGCACTGTCAACAGTTGCAGAGGAACTCGCCACAGAAAAAGACAGATCAGAATCCTGTGTGACAGAGTCATCATGTGCACTAACAGAAATGTCTGATATCGCATGGCAACCCTTACCCCGAGAACGAGGGGTTCTAGCTCTGGACAGAACCACCTTGTTAACAGAAGCCCAGAATTTTGAGGACCAACCCCCACAAATACCACATGAATGGGCCTGAGTACAATTGTTGCAAGTGACACATGTGGAATGAGAGTTGTCCACATGCTTCACTTGCAAGCAAGAGGTACAAGGAATAGTCTTTGGCATAATATGAATGTGAATGATGAAATCAAGCTTCCCGCCAATGGAAAACAGAACAAAGGTCGTGTTCACACATGGGGAAAAACAAGACCAAGTGTGAAGAAACAAGCAAAAATGATCAAAAATAGCATTAAATAATAATAATTTTGAAAGCTTGAAAAAGAATACAATCCACTTGCACACAATCAAATGAAGATTAGCACATACAAAAGTTGTTCATGAAGTAAACAGCTAAGAACAGCACGAGTCACAAAAATTTCCGACCATGTACATATGGCGGAAATAAAGGGAATTGACATCACGGTTGTTGCGCATACGCTTGGTAAACACAAGAGGTGTGCAGAGAGAGTACCTGTAATTTTGAGCGCTGGTCTCGCTCGACCCTTTTTCGATCTTTTTCGTGCTTTTGCACTCTATTACTTTTCCAGCTTGTTCAGCTGCTTGTTTGGAAAAGTTTCTAAAAGCTTGCGTTAGTTCCGATGTAGGGCTTGCACTTACGTTACAGCCAACTGTAAACAATTGTGAGTAGGTTGAAAAGAAAAGTCAATAGCTCCTATGCTTGTCACCTTGCATGAGCATACAAAGTTTTAAAACAACCTAATAATGAATGTGACCTCTGAGGCATGTCAAAGGAAGATGTTAATGCACAAATGCACTAAGTAGAAGGTCATTGCTTGTGGCAAGTTTTTTTTTGTTTTGTTTTTTTTTATGGAAATTCATAAATAAACCCTGCACAGAGTGCAAAAGGGAGAAGTTGATGCACAAATGCAGAAGGCTCAAAGGCAGGTGATAATGATAATATTCTTTTATGGAACTGAAAACAACAGGCCCCAGCAGGGTCTGAATGAGATCACCTGACAAGGTAGATTAAATATCAACCCAGGGAATTGATTTCAACAAGTTGCCCCTCCCAAGAAAAGCTTATACCAAATATCCAAAAAAGATTTTTACAAAAAAGATTTTTAAAGAAAAATTACTCATATTGATCTAAGTTATCATTTGGGCTCCACAGGGAGCACATATATGAACCCAGGGACTTGGCTTTAACACACTTGAATCTCATCCCCCTAAGGATGCAGCACACCAAATATCAAAACATTCCGACTGATGGATCTGAAGAAGATGATTTTTAAAGAAAATTCCTCATTTTGAACTAAGTTATAATTCGGGCTCCCACAGTGAGCCCAAATATGAACCCAGGGACTTGGTTTGAACAAACTTGAATCTCACACCCCTAAGCATGCTGCATACCAAATATCAAAAGATTCTGATTAGTTGATCAGAAGAAGATTTTCAAAGAATTAACCCCACATTGCACAAAGTTGAAATTCAGGCTCCGATAGGAAGCCCAAATATCACCCAATGCGCTTGGTTTGAACAAACTTGAATCTGCACCTCATATAGTTTATTGATAATAAATATTAAATGATTCTGACCAGGGGATCTTAAGAAGAAGAATTTTGAAGATAAAATCTAAGATTTCACTAATTTTGAAATTCAGGCTTCAATACCAAGCTCAAATATGGACATAGGGACTTGGTTTGAACAAACTTGAATCTCATCCATCCAAGGATGTTTTATACTAAATATTAAAAGCTTCTGATAAATAATTCTGAAGATTTTTTCAAGAAAATTTAGGGTAGTGTTAAAGTTATGCCCCTTGAAGAGCCCCTGGTGGGCGTGACAATATCTTATGAACAAATTTCGGTGGACACATGATGGGGAATATTCACATCAAGTTTTATCTAAATTGGCCTAGCTGTTCTTGAGAAGAAGTCGAAAACGTGAAGTTAACAGACGGACAGACAGACAGATGGATGCAAGTGATCAGTAAAACTCACCTTGAACTTCGCTCAGGTGAGCTAAAGACAAGTTATTGGGTGGGGGTAGAAATGATGTCGAAAAGTTATGAACAAAATGTTTTCATCAATATGTGGCCTCAAAGGGGTCTCTTTGGGGTAATTTTTTACAAGGAATTTTATAGAGTGGTTATGAAAACATTATGGGGTGGGGCTAGAAATTTTTTTCTCACTCATATTGAGCTTCAACAGAATCTACTAGGTATAACTCTTTCATGGAATTTAATGGGGTGGTTTTAAATTGTCAATAGGGTGAAACTGTGGGGGGGGGGGGGGGGAACATTCATTTAAAGAAATCTGCAAGCCAAATTTTGATAGGCAATGTCTGAGTTACCAGCCCACAGACAAAAACATTTACATTTTCAGGGGAACTAAGAACTCTTGAAAGAGGCATTCGAAAAAAATAGCTGCACAGTTTTTTTCAAATCTTTCATCTGAAGTAATGTACATGCCAAACTTTTTGAGAAACAGTAACCCATGTCTGAGTAAACTTTCGGACATACAAAGAATGTGCATTTACAAATGAACTAAAAGATGTAACTTGATAATGAAGCATGCAAACAAAATCAAACCGCCTTTCAAAGTATCCTTCCAATGAAATCTGCATGCCAAATTTGGTAACAATCCAAAAACAAATGTCTATCAGCCCCACACCAACCAAGAAATTGTTCGCAGAATATCTCCACCAGTGTTGTCCATATGCATGATATGCACTATTTACACTCCAGAAACATTGTTTGAAGCTAGTTGAGAGAAAAAAATTCTCTCCAATGTGTATCCATCTCCAACAAATTGCTCATTGTACACCGATTTCTGAAACATGTATCACAAAAAGCTCTTGTGTTAATTCAAGTTCTAAAAAGAAAATCATGATTATCTGAAAAAAAAAACAAGAGATAAACATCACAGATGCTGGGTCTCGGTTTTTGGTGGCCCATGCCAAACATGCAACAAGGACGAGGCTAAACATTTGGGTCTGGTTGGAGGGATATTTTTTTTTCTACAGCACCAAATAAATCTAAATCCTTCAAAATGCATTTTGAAGCAAAAAAAAAATAAAAATTCCCATAATTCCCCCCAAGGTGGGATGGGGGATGCAGTGTCATAGGGGTTATTTTTTTTTATTAAAATGAATCTAAATCCTTCAAAATGCACTTTGGAGCCCCCTCCCCCTCCCCATAAATTCACCTAAATGACACCCACCCCCTCTGGGGGCAGGGGAATGGGGCATAAAGGGCAAATTTTTTTTCCCCATAAAATGAATCTAAATTCTTCAAAATTCATTTTGAAGCCCCCAAAAAATCAGCCATATTGGTCAACATTTGTTTGAGTTATCGTGCTAACAAGCTATCAAGTAAGGAAAATAACTCTGGATAAAAAAACCGGACAGGACTGGTTGTCGAACTTGATCAAGATATTATCGACATAAACTCATATACCAAAAATCAGGCAGTTTGGTAGATGTTTGTTCTAGGTATCCTGCTGAAGATGTAAAAATTCCTAAAATCAATTAAAGGGGCTTTAGTAATCAAGTTTGACAACCAGTACCATCCGATGTTTCCATCCAGAGTTATGCCGCATAACTCTGGATTGAAAAAATGGACATTACTGGTTGTCAAACTTGATTAGAATATTATTGAAATAAGCATATACCAAAAATCAAAAAATGAGATTGCTATACATTTGTTTGAGTTATCGTGCTAATAAGCTCTAAACGGTGAACGGATGAGACAATGGACGATGACTGTCAACGGACCTTGCCAAATGAGAAGTTGAGTTTTCTGATATCGAAAGGAGTAGTGAAATTTCCTTAAAAGGTGGCCAGTGGTTTGAGAGAAAAAGACCAAACACCCCCTTCTCGAAGTGCAATGGACAAAAATTGATCAGAAAAGCTCACCCTGACTTTCAGTCAGGTGAGCTAAAAATCAAATATCAAAAGATTCTGACTGGAGGATCAAAAAAAAAAATTTTTTTAAAGAATATTTTTCTACTGATTTAAGTTATACATCGGGCTCCCATAAGGAGCCCAAATATGAAAGCTTCTGAAGCAGTCGGTTGGGAGAAGAAGATTCTTCAATGTTTTTCCCATTACCAACAGTGTTAAATGAAAGTGCCAATGACACTGTAGCTTAACTTGTGTGTTGTGTTTGATGAAAAGGATAATGTTCAATGTTTATGAAAGGATTATGAAATAAGACAAGAATTGTGATAATTGGGAATATGTTCATTTCTGTTCCCTGCATGCTATGTTTTTGATAATGAAAGTGTCAATGACACTGTAGCTCAACTTGTTTAAGACATGTACATGTATAGTGTGTGACACAGCAATGACAAACATCTAGGTAATGACCTGATAACAAAGGTACATATAAAGAATTGTAACGGTCTGTACATAAATGCTGACTGTAGCCTGAAACAAAGTTCATCTAATTTGCATAATTTCTGCATGAGAAAAAAACATGTATTATATGTGATGTGTTCCATGTTACTAAACATTCTTACCACAATTTATTCAAATCAGAACATTCATGCAGAAGTTCTGTACAAAAAACTGATTGTACTAATTTTGGTACATAAAGGCTGCAGGCTGCCATCTTGAATTTTGGACCGCACCCCAAAACCCTGGTTCTCATCCCACAGTGATAACAAAGGTTCCCTAGAAGTTTCGTAAAGATCGGTTCATAAATACGGCCTCTAGCCTGAGCCATATAGAAGTTCTGTACAAAAACTGATTGGACCTAATTTCGGTACAAAATGGCCACCATCTTGAATTTTGGACCACACACAGAAACACTCATTTCATCCCAAAGTGATAACAACAAATGTACCCAAGAAATTTTGTGAAGATCGGTTCATAAATACAGACTCTAGCCCGAGCCGTATTGACACATGCACTTACTGTGTATAAGTTGCACTGAATAAATCAAAGTTCATCTAATTTGCATAATTTCTGCTCCAGAGAAAAAACCCCCGTATTATACATGATGTATTCCATGTTACTAAACATTCATACAGAAATTTATTCATAACAGAACTTTCATATATAAGTTCTCTACAAAAAACTGATTGCACTAATTCTGGTACAAAATGGCTTCTGGCAGCCATTTTGAATTTTGGGACTGCACCCCAAAACAATCGTTCTCGTCCCACGGTGATAACAAAGGTACCCAAGAAGTTTTGTAAAGATCAGTTCATACTTTCGGTCTTTATCCCAAGCTGTTTTGGCATTTGCAGTTACAGTGCTGAAAGTAACATTAAATAGATCAAAGTTAGTCTAATTGGCATAATTTATGCACAAGAAAAAAAACCCGTATTATATGTGATTTATCCCTTGGTACTAAACATTCACACAAAAAGTTATTCAAATCAGCACTTTCATATGGAAGTTCTGTGCAAAAATCTGATTGCAACTAATTTTGTACAGAATGGCTGCTAACTTAAATTTCGGACCGGACCCAAAAAGACTCGTTCTTGTCTCACAATGATAACAAATGTACCCAAGAAGTTTTGAAAAGATCCATTCATAAATACGGCCTCTAGCCTGAGCTGTGTGTACGGCATGACAGACGGACGACGGGCTATGACAATACCTTAAATTTCAAAGTTGAGCTAAAAATAATATGAGGTGTACACTGTATTAAAGAGCTGAGGGGTGGGTTAATATGACTTCACAGTTAATGTATGTGGCCCTCACAGTTAACGTATATCAACGAAAGTTACCAAGTTACCGTGAAACTATTCCAAAACGAGTCATCCTATCAAGTTACATTGAAATCCCTTCATAAATGTGGCCTGTAGACTGTGCCCCTGTAGCCATCCGTTTCCTAATTGCGTCCAAAGGGGATGTTCTCATCTAGACATTATATGAGGTCAACCTACCAAGTTACAATGAAATCCCTTCATAAATATGACCTGTAGACTGTGCTAAAGGTTTTTGGGCTTTGGGCTCGGGCAGCCATCATGGTTGAATGATCACAACCAAAAGGGGACATTCTCATCTGGGTATCATCTGGAGTGATCCTACGGAGTTACAATGAAATCCCTTCATAAATATGACCTGTAGACTGTGCTCAAGGTTTTCGAACTTCGAGCCTCTGAAGCTGTCACAGTAGACAATCATGACCAAAAAGGGGATGTCATCATCTAGGCATTATATGGTGTTAAACTAACAGGTTACAATGAAATCCTTCCATAAATATGACCTATAGACTATGTTAAAGTTTTGGGGGTTTTGGGCTTGGGCAGCCATCAAGGCTGAATGATCGCGACCAAACAGGGACGTTCTCATCTAGACATTATTTGGAGTCATCCTACCAAGCTACAATGAAATCCCTTGATAATTATGACCTGTAGACTGTTCTAAAGGTTTTCAGGCTTTGGGCCCCAGTAGCCGTCACAGTTGCCCAATCGTGTCCAAAAGAGGACATTCTCAACTAGACATTATATGAAGTCAAACCTACCAAGTTACAATGAAATCCCTTCATAAATATGACCTGTATGTAGACTGTGCTAAAGGTATTCAGACTCGGGTATCCATAATGGATGAATGATCGCAACCAAAAGGGGGCATTCTCATCTGCGCATCATCTGGAGTGATCCTACGGAGTTACAATGAAATCCCTTCATAAATATGACCTATAGACTGTGCTCAAGATTTTCGGGCTTCAGGCCCCTGAAGCCGTCACAGTTGACCAATCACGACCAAAAGGGGATGTCACCATCTAGGCATTATATGGAGTCAACCTAACAGGTTACAATGAAATCCCTTCATAAATATGACCTATAGACTGTGCTCAAGATTTTCGGGCTTCTGGCACCTGTAGCCATCACAGTTGACCAATCACGACCAAAAGGGGATGTCACCATCTAGGCATTATATGGAGTCAACCTAACAGGTTACAATGAAATCCTTCCATAAATATGCCCTTTTGCCTATGCTAAAGGTTTTTGGGCTCGGGCACCCATCAAGGCTGAATGATCGCGATTAAAATGGAACGTTCTCATCTAGATATTATTTGGAGTCATCCTACCAAGTTACAATGAAATCCCATCATAAATATGACCTGTAGACTGTCCTAAAGGTTTTCGGGCTTCGGGTCCCTGTAGCCGTCACAGTTGCCCAATCACGTCAAAAAGGAGACTTTCTCATCTAGACATTATATGAAGTCAACCCACCAAGTTACAATGAAATTCCTCAATAAATATGACCTGTACACTGTGCCAAAGGTTTTCGGGTTTTGGGCTCGGGGAGTCATCTCAGTTGGCAGATCACGCCCAAATGGGGAAATTCTCATCTAGACATCATAAGGAGTCATCCTACCAAGTTACAATGAAATTCCTCCATATTAAACATGACCTGCAGACTGTGCTAAAAGTTTTTAGGTTCGGGCTTGGGCAGCCATCACGGTTGATAGATCATGCCCAAAAGGGGATGTTCTCATCTAGGCATTATACAGAGGCATCCTATCAAGTTTCAATGAAATCCCTTCATAAATATGACCTGTAGACTGTGCTAATGGTTTTTGGCTTTTGGGTTCGGGCAGCCATACCGGTTGACCGATCATGACCAAAAGGGGACGTTCCCATCTAGACATGACCCCAAACCTGCATTGGAAATTTCATGACGATTAGACATGAAAATGTTTCACACCGTATACAAAAATTCTCTGTGCCACGTAGTTTTGGAGATATGGGCATTTTAATTTTTTTGTTTGTTTTTAGCTCCTGCAGTTCCCGTGGGGCGACAGGAAAACAAATTTTGGCATAAATTATATACTCATGACCCAACAAGACCTCATATCAAATTTGGTTCAAATCGCCCTCTGGTTTGGAAAATAGAAATTTTGGTATAATTTGGGCTCCCACAGTAAGCCCAATTATTAACCCCAGGGACTTAGCTTTAACACATTTCACTCTCAGCCCCCTAAGAATGCCGTACACCAAATATCAAAAGATTCTGACTAGTTGATCTGAAAAATATTTTTTTTAAAGAATATTCCTCATACTGAACGAAGTTATAATTTGGGCTCTCAAAGGGAGCCCAAATATGAACCAAAGGACTTGGCTTGAACAAATTTGAATCTCATCTCCCTGAGCATACTGTATACCAAATATCAAAAAATTCTGACCGGTAGATGCGAAGAAGATTTTAAAAGAATATACCTCATATTGAACTGAGTTATAATTCGGGCTCCCACAGGGAGCCCAAATATGAACTCAGGGACTTGGCATGAACAAACTTGAATCTCACCCCCAAGGATGCTGCATACCAAATATCAAACGATTCTGATTTGTGGATCCGAAGAAGAAGATTTTTAAAAATATTCCTCATATTGCACAAATTTGAACATTTGGGTTCCCACAGAGAACCCAAATATGGACTGAGGGGTTTGATTTACGCAAATATGTGAATCAATGTTCCAAAGATGTTATATGTAAAATATGAAAGTTTTTGTAGTGGTTTGGAAGCAAACAATTCTTTAATTTTTTCCCATTGCCCACAGTGTTAACAAATGCTGACTCCGTATTTTTTCAAAGTCCCGAAAAAATACCTTACGACAAAACCGATCGCAATTTTTTTTACCATTCCTTTCTGTTGGTCCCAAGCAATCCTCACACAAAGGCAAATATTGCCCGTCAAACTTCTATTGAGGCTACACCTCAAATTGAAGCTGCATACCAAATATCAAGTCTCTGCTATGGCTGGTTTATAAGATTTTAGAAAAATTTGTGCATTTTGCCCCCCCCCCCCCTCCTCAATATGAGCAGAAACCCAATTTGGAGAGAAACCCAAATGCTCCTATATAACCGCTACTCATGAATTTTCATTGAACTGCAGGCAGTGGCTTGGGAGAAAATGACCCAAACACCACCTTCACGACGTACTACAGACGGACAAAAAGTGATCAGAAAAGCTCACTCTGACTTTCAGTCAGGGGAGCTAAAAAGCAATAGCTCACTCACATCTAGAGGTCATCCCTAAAACCCATACCAAGTTTCGTAGTGATCTGATCATAAATGTGCCCTTTAGGGTGTGTTAAAGGGAAATATTGAGGTCTGATTAAACTAAGTTCAAAGGTCAACGGCAACATTTTTTGACAGAAATGGAAGAAAATTGACAGCTCCCATACTGATGTCACCCCACACAAGCCCACCAAGTTCGCAACTGATCCAATCATAAATGTGCCCTGCAGGGTGTTTCAAGGGGAAATATTGATGCTTCCTTACACTAAGTTTTTACCAAGTTCATCAGAGGTTGTTGCCAATGGCAACTATTTTTGACGGAAATGGAAGAAAATTGATAGCCACATCTAGAGGGTAACCCCAAACAAACCTACCAAGTTTCAAACCATCCTGATCATAAATGTGCCCTGTAGGGCGTGCCAAACTAATATGTTGACCCCTTACTAAACAAAGTTCAAAGGTTGTTGCCAGTGGCAACATTTTTTGATGGAAAAATGGAAGAAAATCAATAGCTCCCATGTAGAGGTCATAGACCAAACAAGCATGCCAGATTTCAAAGCAATCGATCATAAGTGTGCCCTGTGGGGTGTGCCAAAAGGAAATATTGAGATCTGACTAAACTAAGTTCTAAGAACGTTGCCAATGGCAACATTTTTTTTTATACGGAAATGGAAGAAAATCAATAGCTCCCATGTAGAGGTCACCCCAGACAAGCATACCAAGTTCCACAGTGATCCAATAAAAAATGTGGCCTGCAGGGTGTGCCAAAGAGAAATTCTGATGCATAACTGAACTAAGTTCATCAAAGCTTGTTGCCAGCGGCAACATTTATTAGCAGATAGAGAAGAAAATTGATAGCTCCCATCTAGAGGTAACCCCAAACAAGCATACCAAGTTTCAAACCGATCTGATAAAAAATGTACTCTGAACGGCGTGCCAAAGGAGTATATTGATGCCTGACTAAAAACTAAGTTCAAAAGATCGTTGCCAGCAGCAACATTTTTTGACAAACAGAAATGGAAGAAAATCGATAGCTCCCATCTAGAGGTCACCCCAAACAAGCATGCCAGGTTTCAAAGCAATCCGATCATAAATGTGCCCTGTAGGGGGGCCAAAGGGAAATATTGAGGTCTGCCTAAAATAAATTCTACGAATGTCTGATTGGGACAGATGTGTTTAAACAGAGCTAATCATGATATTTAGATTGCTACTTGCTGACTACTCTGAATACTGCAATAGATAGTATTTAATTCATTCAACAAAATCCAAACTTTTTCGAATGTTGATGATGGCAAACCGTTCGAATTCAGAAAGCGCTCTCCCTCACAGCTGCTTACGTGCATTGTCACATTGGGCAGCACACACTTTCCACCAAAATTGTGTCACAAACGTTTTCCCACTTTTGTTATTTATTTCACTTTCAAAGCCAATAAGATCCTTGAAGGACCACTTCAGTAAAGTTGATAGAGTCACCGTTAGCATCTGGAAAACGTAACCAATTCAGAAAAGACAAACAGCAAAAACATCAACGATAAAATTTCTCACTTGTACACAAATCTTTGAAGAAAGGGAAACAAGGAGAAATTATTTGGTACAGGCAATTCGGTTGGCAGTAGCAGACAATATCACTACTGACTGGCCAATCACAGTTGGTCTATCTGTTTGTTCTGATTAAATTAGCATTGAACTTTCTGTTTCGTTTGCTGGATGAATTGGGATATAGAATGACATGTGCAGTGAATAAAGAAAACTGGAAATTGTTTCAGTTTTCACTGACTATATCGATTCAGACGTCTTACGGAGCAGATGGTGATATGGAGGTGGGGAGGGGGGACATACAACAGCAGTTTTGTTTTTGTTTTCGTTTTATCATTAACCAATGGACAATAATGAAATAGATGTCCATTCTGATTTGAAGCGTGGCAATGCTAGTGAGTTGAGTGCAATTTCATTGAAGTTGAACTGTTTGATGATGGGCGCGATTATTTGCACTTGTCTTTTTTCAAATTATGGGCACTTGCGAGCACAAGCGCAAAAAGGCCCGTCTCATGCAAAGGACTGAATAGCTAAGCTTGCCTTTGTCAAGTTGAGCTAAAAATAGAGAAGACAGAAGAGAGCATCACAAGCCTTACTTACATACTATAGACAGAAGAGCATCACAAGCCTTATTTACATACTATAGACAGAAGAGCACCACAAGCCTTACTTACATACTACAGACAGCAGAGCATCACATGCCTTACTTATATACTATAGACGGAAGACCATCACAAGCCTTACTTACATACTATAGACAGAAGAGCATTACAAGTCATACTTACATGCTATAGACAGAAGACCATCACAAGCCTTACTTACACACTATAGACAGAAGAGCATCACAAGCCTTACTTACATACTACAGACAGCAGAGCATCACATGCCTTACTTACATACTATAGACAGAAGACCATCACAAGCCTAACTTACATACTATAGACAGAAGAGCACCACAAGCCTTACTTACATACTAAAGACTGCAGAGCATCACATGCCTTACTTATATATTATAGACGGAAGACCATCACAAGCCTTACTTACATACTATAGACAGAAGAGCATTACAAGTCATACTTACATACTATAGACAGAAGACCATCACAAGCTTTACTTACATCCTATAGACAGAAGAGCATCACAATTCTTACTCACATACTATGGACAGAAAACCATCACAAGCCTTACTGACATACTATGGACAGAAGAGCATTACAAGCCTTACTTACATACTACAGACAGAAGACCATCACAAGCCTTATTTACATACTATAGACAGACAAGCATCACAAACCTTAGTTTCATACTACTGACAGAAGACCATCACAAGCCTTACTTACATACTATAGACAGAAGACCATCACAAGCCTTACTTACATACTATAGTCAGAAGACCATCACAAGCCTTACTTACATACTATAGACAAAAGGCCATCACAAGCCTTACTTACATACTATAGACAGAAGACCATCACAAGCCTTACTTACATACTATAGACAGAAGACCACCACAAGCCCTCCTTACATACTATAGACAGAAGACCATCACAAGCCTTACTTACATATTATAGTCAGAAGAGCATCACAAGCCTTACTTACACACTATAGAGACAGACCATCACAAGTCTTACTTACACACTATAGACAGAAGAGCATCACAAGCCTTACTTACATACTATAGACAGAAGAGCATCACAAACCTTACTTACACACTATAGAGACAGACAGTCACAATCCTTACTTACACACTATAGACAGAAGAGCACCACAAGCCTTCCTTACATACTATAGACAGAAGACCATAACAAGCCTTACTTACATACTATAGACAGAAGACCATCACAAGCCTTACTTACATACTATAGACAGAAGAGCATCACAATTCTTACTCACATACTATAGACAGAAGACCATCACAAGCCTTACTTACATAGTATAGACAGAAGAGTTTCACAAGCCTTACTTACATACTATAGACAGAAGAGCATCACAAGCCTTACTTACATACTACAGACAGAAGACCATCACAAGCCTTATTTACATACTATAGACAGAAGACCATCACAAGCCTTACTTACATACCACAGACAGAAGAGCATTACAAGCCTTACTTACATACTACAGACAGAAGACCATCACAAGCCTTATTTACATACTATAGACAGAAGACCATCACAAGCCTTACTTACATGCTACAGACAGAAGACCATCACAAGCCTTAGTTACATACTACAGACAGAAGAGCATCACAATTCTTACTCACATACTATAGACAGAAAACCATCACAAGCCTTACTGACATACTATAGACAGAAGAGCATCACAAGCCTTACTTACATACTACAGAAAGAAGACCACCACAAGCCTTATTTACATACTATAGACAGAAGAGCATCACAAGCCTTACTTACATACTACAGACAGAAGACCATCATAAGCCTTACTTACATACTATAGACAAAAGGCCATCACAAGCCTTACTTACATACTATAGACAGAAGACCATCACAAGCCTTACTTACATACTATAGACAGAAGACCACCACAAGCCCTCCTTACATACTATAGACAGAAGACCACCACAAGCCTTACTTACATACTATAGACAGAAGAGCATCACAAGCCTTACTTACACACTATAGAGACAGACCATCACAATCCTTACTAACACACTATAGACAGAAGAGCACCACAAGCCTTACTTACATACTATAGACAGAAGACCATTACAAGCCTTACTTACATACTATAGACAGAAAAGCATCACAAGCCTTACTTACATACTATAGGCAGAAGAGATTCACAAGCCTTACTGACATACTATAGACAGAAGAGCATCAAAAGCCTTACTTACATACTATAGACAGAAGAGCATCAAAAGCCTTACTTACACACTATAGAGGCAGACCATCACAAGCCTTACTTACACACTATAGACAGAAGAGCATCACAAGCCTTACTTACATACTATAGACAGAAGAGCATCACAAACCTTACTTACACACTATAGAGACAGACCATCACAATCCTTACTTACACACTATAGACAGAAGAGCATCACAAGCCTTACTTACATACTACAGGCAGCAGAGCATTACATGCCTTACTTATATACTATAGACAGAAGACCATCACAAAACTTACTGACATACTATAGACAGAAGAGCATCACAAGCCTTACTTACATACTACAGACAAAAGACCATCACAAGCCTTATTTACATACTATAGAGAGAAGACCATCACAAGCCTTACTTACATACTATAGACAGAAGACCATCACAAGCCTTACTTACATACTATAGACAAAAGATATCACAAGCCTTACTTACATACTATAGACAGAAGACCACCACAAGCCTTACTTACATACTATGGACAGAAGACCATCACAAGCCCTCCTTACATACTATAGACAGAAGACCATCACAAGCCCTCCTTACATACTATAAACAGAAGACCATCACAAGCCTTACTTACATACTACAGACAGAAGACCATCACAAGCCTTACTTGCATACTATAGACAGAAGAGTTTCACAAGCCTTACATACTACAGACAGAAGAGCATCACATGCCTTACTTATATACTATAGACAGAAGACCATCACAAGCCTTACTTACATACTATAGACAGAAGAGCATCACAATTCTTACTCACATACTATAGACAGAAGACCATCACAAGCCTTACTTACATACTATAGAAAGAAGAGTTTCACAAGCCTTACTTACATACTACAGACAGAAGAGCATTACAAGCCTTACTTACATACTACAGACAGAAGACCATCACAAGCCTTACTTACATACTATAGACAGAAGAGCATCACAATTCTTACTCACATACTATAGACAGAAGACCATCACAAGCCTTACTTACATACTATAGACAGAAAAGCAATACAAGCCTTACTCACATACTACAGACAGAAGACCATCACAAGCCTTACTTACATACTATAGACAGAAGAGTTCCACAAGTCTTACTTACACTCTATAGACAGAAGAGCATCACAAGCCTTACTTACATACTATAGACAGAAGAGCATCACAAGCCTTACTCACATACTACATACAGAAGACCATCACAAGCCTTACTTACATACTATAGACAGAAGAGTTTCACAAGTCTTACTTACACTCTATAGACAGAAGAGCATCACAAGCCTTACTTACACACTATAGACAGAAGAGCACCACAAGCCTTCCTTACACACTATAGACAGAAAAGCATCACAAGCCTTACTTACATACTATAGACAGCAGAGCATCACAAGCCTTACTTACATACTATTGACAGTATACCATCACAAGCTTTACATGCATACTATAGACAGCAGAGCATCACAAGCCTTACTTACATACTATAAACAAAAGACCATCACAAGCCTCACTTACATACTATAAACAGAATACCATCACAAGCCTTATGTACACACCACCACAAGCCTTACGTACACATAGAGACAGACCATCACAAGTCTTACTTACACACTATAGACAGAAGAGCATCACAAGCCTTACTTACATACTATAGACAGAAGACCATCACAGGCCTTACTTACATACTATAGACAGAAGAGCATCACAAGCCTTCCTTACACACTATAGAGACAGACCATCACAAGCGTTAGGCCATACAAAGTTGATTGTTTCTCAGGCCATTTTGTCCAAAAAAAGCATGCGGGTAGGCGGTCTTTTTTTTCTTTTTATTTTCTCCCTGAGAGGTTGTTTGTGGTAATTCGACCCCCTCCCAAACGCCAAATTTCGCAAATATATTGGTTATTCACCGTTGGGGTGTTGGATCATAAATGAAGTGGGGTTTGAATGTTTGTTTTTTCAGTGAAACGTGAAAATTATGACCCAGGACGAAACACCTGCAGGGTGAAAAGTCTCTGGATGAAATGTCTCTGGGACAAATCAAATGTCAAAGTGCCAACTTTCACAGATTTATTTTACCAAAAAAAAAAATCCTTTCACAACCTGCCTAATAAAATCGTGAATTGCAATTTTTCCCCATTATATTCAAAATTATCACAAACTATTTGAACAGGCAGTTCATCCACAAAATAAATAATATTTTTTGGAAATCTGAAAATGAAATACAAAATGAATGTTTGCGTGTTTTTATTAACCAATTCCACCGCACATACCTGCCTATATGCAATTTATTTTCAACTATGACTGTTACTTTTATATCAAGCAACGGTTACTATTAGTTATCCAATTATCCTGCATCTCAAATGCATTTATTTAAATTAACCGGGAAACTTGTAACGGTTTCAAATAACAGAACAAAAATTCCCAATGATGGCCATTTACAATACAAATGTTACTAAAAATAAATGCCAGGAGACTGTGTTCCATTCAACATAGCACCTGACTTTGCAGACTTTCTCAGGGTTGGTGCGAATCGATACAAAGGTTGCATGCACAGCAAAAATGACCATGCGTGCGGGCCTGAGAGACAGAGGTTCTTTTTTTATGGCCTTACTTACACACTATAGACAGAAGACCATCACAAGCCTTACTTACACACTATAGAGACAGACCATCACAAGCTTTACTTGCATACTATAGACAGAAGAGCATTACAAGCCTTCCTTAAACACTATAGATGGAAGAGCATCACAAGCCTTACTTACACACAATAGACAGAAGACCATCACAAACCTTACTTACACACTACAGACAGAAGACCATCACAGGCCTTACTTACACACTATAGACAGAAGAGCATCACAAGCCTTCCTTACACACTGTAGATGAAAGAGCATCACAAGTCTTATTTACATACTATAGACAGAAGAGCATCACAAGCCTTCCTTACACACTATAGAGACAGACCACCACCACAAGCCTTACTTACACACTATAGACAGAAGAGCATTACAAGCCTTACTTACATACTATAGACAGAAGACCATTACAAGCCTTACTTACTTACTATAGACAGAAGACCATCACAAGCCTTAGTTACATACTACAGACAGAAGAGCATCACAGTTCTTACACACACACTATAGACAGAAAACCATCACAAGCCTTACTGACATACTATAGACAGAAGAGCATCACAAGCCTTACTTACATACTACAGACAGAAGACCATCACAAGCCTTATTTACATACTATAGACAGAAGAGCATCACAAGCCTTACTTACATACTACAGACAGAAGACCATCACAAGCCTTACTTACATACTATAGACAGAAGACCACCAGAAGCCTCATTTACATACTATAGACAGAAGAGCATCACAAGCCTTACTTACATACTACAGACAGAAGACCATCACAAGCCTTACTTACATACTACAGACAGAAGACCATCACAAGCCTTACTTACATACTATAGACAGAAGACCATCACAAGCCTTACTTACATACTATAGACAGAAGACCATCACGAGCCTTACTTACATACTATAGACAAAAGGCCATCACAAGCCTTACTTACATACTATAGACAGAAGACCATCACAAGCCTTACTTACATACTATAGACAGAAGACCACCACAAGCCCTCCTTACATACTATAGACAGAAGACCATCACAAGCCTTACTTACATACTATAGACAGAAGACCATCCACAAGCCCGCCTTACACACTATAGACAAAAGACCACCACAAGCCATACTTACATACTATAGACAGAAGAGTTTCACAAGTCTTACTTACAATCTATAGACAGAAGAGCACCACAAGCCTTACTTACACATTAGAGACAGAAGATCACAAGCCTTCCTTACACACTATAGACGGAAAAGCATCACAAGCCTTACTTACATACTATAGACAGCAGAGCATCACAAGCCTTACTTACATACTATTTGACACAATAGACAGAAGACCATCACAAACCTTACTTACACACTACAGACAGAAGACCATCACAAGCCTTACTTACAGACTACAGACAGACGAGCATCACAGGCCTTACTTACACACTATAGACAGAAGAGCATCACAAGCCTTCCTTACACACTATAGAGACAGACCACCACAAGCCTTACTTACACACTATAGACAGAAGAGCATTACAAGCCTTACTTACATACTATAGACAGAAGACCATTACAAGACTTACTTACATACTATAAACAGAAGAGCATCGCATGCCTTCCTTACATACTACAGACAGAAGAGCATTAGAAGCCCTCCTTACACACTATAGACAGAAGACCATCGCAAGCCTTACTTACATACTATCGACAGAAGAGCATCACAAGCCTTACTTACGGTCTATAGACAGAAGAGCATTACAAGCCATACTGACATACTACAGACGGAAGAGAATCACAAGCCCTCCTTACATACTATAGACAGAATACCATCACAAGCCTTACTTACATACTATAGACAGAAAACCACCACAAGCCTTACTTACATACTCTAGACAGAAGAGCATTACAAGCCATACTTACATACTATAGACAGAAGAGCATCACAAGCCTTACTTACATACTCTAGACAGAAGAGCATCACATGCCTTACTTACATACTATAGACAGAAGACCATCACAAGCCATACCTACATACCATAGACAGAAGAGCATCACAAGCCTTACTTACATACTATAGACAGAAGACCATCACAAGCCGTATTTACATACTATAGACAGATTTACATACTATAGACAGTAATCCAGTTGCTCTGAATAAAATATTTAAAGTGTGTTTGTCTGAGATATGTCTGGAAAGTGGTTATACAATAAACCCTCAAACTATTGATTTTTCATCAACTGGCTAACTGTATTTTTAAAATGTATAACATGTAATTATAAAACACACCTGAAAAAAAAAATCTGTTGATGAAGTGGGAATTGATGAAATGGGAAAATATAATTTTAGAGGCAGTTGATGAAATGGGAATTGATGAAATGGGAAGACACCATCACATTGTATGACATCAATTTTTTAGACTCGCTGCAAAGTAACTAAAACTTTTAACAAACAAGAGGCCCCAAGGGGCCTTAATCGCTCACCACAAATGGTTCAAAGAAGTATTTGGGGTCACACTACAAAGGAAGGAAGGGATGAAAGGAAAATTTTATGGAAATCACTAAGGAAAGGATTTGACCAGCTTGAATCTATCCTGCTCCCCTCCCCCTGCCCCCAACCTCTCCCAAGAGAGCCCAAATATGAAGCCAGGGACTCAAAATGAAGAAACATGAATCTGATCCCCCTTGAGATGTTATATACCAGATATGAAAGAATTCTGATAGGTGGGTCTGAAGTAGGTATTTTAAAGTATGTCTTCACTTTCATCTAAGTTAAAATTTGGGCCCTCATAGAAACGTAAATGAAGGTGTCATTGGCATTGTAGCTTAATGTGACTGGGTGCAGTGTTTGATGAAATGGATAAGGCCCCACAAAGTAGATCTTCTGTTTCTCAGGCCATTATCTGTGAAATTGCATGCGGGCGAGCGATTTTTTATTTTATTTTTTGTTTCAGTAATTATTTCTTAGCCATCAAAAGTTCATGTTCTTAATTCAAGTTTTAGGCCTCATTCATAATCTACAAAATAGCATGGTGGTGGTGTATTTCATCCATCGAGTGCAAGAAGGCTTTGCAATGCTAAAGCATTGCAAAGCCTTCTTGCACTCAAGGGACAAATTCATCAATTTTTTTAACTTGGGTAAAATATCAGACATAAACCATTTAATTTTAATTTTTTTAAAAGTTTAAATTGGTTATAAAAAGAGAGCATGCGGCAGCCAAAAGGACCATGCGGGAGGGCCTGAGAAACTGATTTTTATTTTTTTAGGCCTAATATTCAATGTTTGTGAAAGAATTATGAAATAAGACAAAAACTGTCATAATTGAGAATAAGTTCATTTCTGTTCCATGACAAATTCCACACACTTATAGGGGACTTGATAATTATCTATAATTAGCTAATCTAAGACATGATGGAGGGAAGAAATAACCTGTCATCTGACACTTGGCCAATTGATGCAGACCAGACGTGGAATGCAGACTTGATATTTAATGTTGATACTATTATTCTCTCACCTATATTAAATGAATTCAGTGATATTTATTTGTTCTGGAAATGATACAAGCAATGCCAACAACATCTAGTGAGTATGAAGATTATTTGTCAAACATTTTGTGTCACAAGCCTTTGATTTCAATTGATTCTGCTGGTCCAAAGGATGCTTCATAAAAAATAACACTTCTCTGTTCCGTGTGGTTTGGGAAATATGGGCGTTTGAACATATTTTCTATTTTTAGCTCCTGGGGTTCCCACATGGAACAAGCATATTTTCTTTTAGCATGAATCAAGTACTTATGAACAAACTTGATACTACACCTCAGAAGGAAGCTCCATACCAAATATCTGGTCATTGTACCCACTGGTTCACAAGAAGATTTTTCCAGAATTTTGGAGCATTTCCCCCCCCCCCCCCACCCCTCCCTATGGAGCATGCCAACAACAAACTTTAATGTACATATGATAAGGACCATGCATATCAAATCTGTCGATAATGTAAAGATCATGATGGATGGCTGATGGACAGAAACTGTTCATTTGAGCTCTCCCGACTTTCAGTCAGTTCAGCTAAAAAAGGGCAACACAAAGCGTGTTTCAATGCTCTATACGCGCAAAAATATTTTCTACGTCAAAAGAGTGAAAAGGGGCCATAACTCTGGAAAAAATGAGGACGGAAACTTATGCTACACAGGTATCATTGAAGCTCTATCACAGCACCAAATATCATTTAAATCAGAGTGCTGAGAAACAAGGGAAAATGTTGGTGCAGTTGGACAGATGAATGCACGGACGAATGGATGGACAAACAGAGGGATGGCATAACAAGTTTGTTTGAGACTGCACCACAAATCTGTTAACGTCATTCAAGAAATAAATATATACTTGAAAAAAATTACACCAGATTCATGTTTTTTTTTCAAATCATACTCTGTAAAATGCTATTAACTTGCGTGAATTAAACTCCGTGTCATACAATTTATTTTGGATATTTATTGGCCCTCTATTGTTATTAATGCCAAAGCATTCAAGGTTTTCATTCAATCATAATGAAACAAAACAATGTTTTAACTCTACAATTTTCTTGTCCAAAGAAAGGTCATACCTTATGGGTGTCTGAATGTCAGAGGCTTGCATGTTAACGTGTTCTTTTCAAGATCTTATCACATAATCTGCACCATCCAAATTTTACAGTCCATGATAACCTAAATAAATCAATGAATTATTTTCATAACAGATTTCATTCCATGTATTTGTTATATGCTAGCCATGGAAATAGTACAGAAGACCGAAAATGGAAAATGCCAAGTGTATTTCTTTGACTGATACAATGTATAAGAAAGTTACATTTAAAAATCCTATATATTTCTTTCTCGGTGCTACTGCTAATTACATTCATACATTTTCAATCCATCAGCTATTGTTCTCAACAAGGATTCTCTGAAATTTCCTTGTAAGAAATAGCATTTTCTACAGATACAGCATTATTATAGTATTAAATGCCTTTATAGTCAGGTTTGCACCCAGGGCTTATATTTCGTCTAAATTTGTGAGAATCCATTTGGAGTGTCCCAGGATTCCATGAGGCCACCATGGCTGAACCACTATTGTATACTGATAACACATGTTAAACTTTTACCCAACACACCTTTTTAATTTTTAAAACAAAATTTGATAATTTTTAAACAATAAATAATAAATAAATGATAAAATAATTAAATGAACAATATTTACCAATAAAATCTTACAAATATGGCTGTCGCTGGAACCGGCTCAATGAGCCGGTTCCAATGACAGCCATATTTGTAAGATTTTATTGACAAAGTGTCAGGATATTTCAGGTCATGTTAGCCTTCTATTGGTTAAATTATTGCCGCTGTGTTAGTTAGAGGGTTAAATGATTTATTTTTTTCATGCGAATCCTAGCAGAGGTGCAGCAAGAATCTATATGGATTCTCGCCGGTTTAATTGCGCGAATCTTTGTGCGAATCGATTCTCGTCGAAATATAAGCCCTGGCACCATTTTAAAGAAGAGTGAAAGGGAATTATTTTGTTCTGTAGAAGCACTCAATTTGGCCTTAACAAGGCAAAATGTGTCTCATTACTCAAACAATTTTACATGCAATCCAGGTTCGATTGAATAGGAGTATTTTTCTGGCTTTTTCTGAATTACCACAAACAATCCGATAACTGTTTATTTGGCACACATTACCGCACAAATCTGATTTGTTTTTCAATAATTGGAGTGTCTCTTTGTATAAGAATCTCACGTAGTGCTGTAGGAAAAATTCCTTTTTATAAGAGTTTTTACCCAGAATCCTGTATAGTGTTTCCTGGAAATGGAACTCTATATTTTTATAAATTCCTATATTTAGTAACAACATTAAATGATCCCTTCACTATTTATTAAATTAGTCCCTAGTTGGTAGGACCTCTCTATAATTTTCATAAACTAAATTTTTAAGGCAGAATTATATTTTTTATAAATTCCTAGGCTCAATAATCTATTTTTAGTAACATCCTTAAATGACCCTATCACTATTTTAATAAGTTAATTAACGTTATTTTTTTAAAGAGAGGATCAAAGTTCCTTTTTGATCGCCAAACTGACCAATGAAATAACAGAATTATTGACCAATAAAATTAATGTATTCCTATTGTGTTTCTTTTTCTATTACAGTGGAGCCAACTTAATTGGATATCTCTTAATTGTACATCCCTGTTAATTGAATATAATTTCCCAACACAAAACCATTTACCATACCTCCAGTACAAATTTGACCTATTGATTGAATATAAGTTATAGAGTAAACTCCTGTTAATTGAATAAAAAACCTTGTAACCTGACGAGAAATTACCCTGACGCTCCCCAGTTCTCCTTTGGTTATTGACCTATTTGGCCTCAGTACATCCAATATAGGCATTTAATCTATTATATCTTGTTTGACAGATCTCATGGAGCTCTGTCAAACAAGATATAATAGAATAAATGCTAAGTTTATCTCTAGAATACAGGAAAGTGACAATCCCTGTTAATTGAATACTCCTGTTAATTGAATAACTTTCAATGGCAAAGTGGCTATTCAATTACCAGGGAAATACTAATTTTCTTATGTTCCCAACTTTAACCCGTCATCCAATAGAAAACAAACACAAATCCCAGCCAAGAATGAAAATATCAATAAAAAAACACTGTTACGCCATGACGTCAAAAACGACCCTCACGTTTAAATAAATTCAGTGACGTTGTGGCTTGGCTTTATTCCATTTTCATCTCTTGACGGAAAAGGATTATCTCTGTGTCCTCAGATTATTCAATTGTTTTGTGTATATGATAAGGATTATGAAGTCTTCTGGACTTTCATGCGATGATTGTGGGAAAATATTCATGGATATCTGCAACAGGAATAGGCATAGGATGACAGCTCACAGACAAGGTAAGACATTTGACTGTAACAACTGCTATAAAATATTTACAGAAGAGATAAATTAGACAACCATAAAAAAAACTTGCTAAGATTTATATACATGTTTGGAATGTGGACTGGAATTTAATCAAATTTTACATTTTAATAGCCATAAAAACACTGCCCATCTCCCAGTTACAACTCCCAAGAAACTGAATTCTGAACAACTGGCAATGGCCCCGAAAACAACCCATACTGTTTTGGGCTTTGATCCCATAGATTTTGATCAGGACCTTTTGACAGAAACAACTGATGAAATTTCGGAAATTTATCACAGGAATTGGAACACCATTCGGACCCACCACATAACAAATGGGAAAATACAGGACATTTTTAATTATAGACTAGACACAACAGATTTATTGACCATTAACTATGAATTAAATAAAACAATCTTTGAATCTCAGAAAAATAGATTCAAAATTAATTTAAGCTACGGCATCATTTTATGTAACAATGAAACAGAAGAACTAAGATTTTACCATCCTTCACAAAATAATCCCCGGGTTCTTGATAGGCGACCCCTAATAGAAAATGCTGTAGATTTGGGGAATTTCCTAGAAGACCTTGAACAGGAAGATATTTTGGAATGGGCTAGGCAGCAAAGACCCAACTCTAAATGGATTGTCCATCAATTGACCAGTGTAATTTTTTTGTAAACAAGATTAATGAAAGAGTCAATGACTCTGTAGCTCAACTTGGATATGACAGGAATTAGTACTTGCTGTGACAAAGACAACTGAATAATGAATATGACAGGAATTAGTATTTGTTTTGGCCCAGTCAACAATAATAAAAGAATTACAAGGTGACTGTAATGGACTAAAGATTAAGACCAATCATTGTAGATTATTATTTTTGTGTGGACATTTTCAGTCCCAAACAAAATATTTTCAGACTAAAATTTTTTCTTCTTTTTCTTAAAATTGACCAAAATGCAACAAAACACAAAAAACTAATTTCCGGATTTTGGTCCCAAATTTTCTAAGTCCCACCCGGACCCCTAATTCGCATAATTTATTCACGAGAAAAACTCTGTATTATATGTAATGTATCCCATGGTACTAAACATTCATACAAAAATTTATTCAAATCAGATCTTTCATTTGGAAGTTCTGCGCAAAAATCTGATTGCACTTAATTTTGAACAAAATGGCTGCTAGCGGCCATCTTGAATTTCAGACAGGACCCAAAAACACTCCTTCTCGTCCCACAGTGATAACAAATGTACCCAAGAAGTTTCGTGAAGATCGGTTCATAAATACGGCCTCTAGCCCGAGCCGTATTGGGATTTGCACTCACAGTGCTGAAAGTAACACTAAATAAATCAAAGTTAGCCTAATTTGCATAATTTACGCACAAGAAAAAAACCTGTAATATATGTAATGTATCCCATGGTACTAAACATTCATACAAAAAATTATTCAAATCAGAGCTTTCATATGGAAGTTCTGTACAAAAAAACAGATTTCGGCATCGTCGGTACAAAATGGCTGCTGGCAGCCATCTGGAATTTGGGACTGCACACAAAAACACTCGTTCTCGTCCCACGGTCATAACAAAGGTACCCAAGAAGTTTCATAAAGATTGGTTCATAAATACGGCCTCTAGCCCGAGCCATAGCAGCTTGGCACTTACAGCTCTGAAAGTAACACTAAATAAATCAAAGTTAGTTTAATTTGCATAATTTACGCACGAGAAAAAAACCCGTATTATATGTGATGTATCCCATTGTACTATACATTTATACAAAACTTTATTCAAATCAGAACTTTCATACAGAAGTTCTGTACAAAAAACTGATTTTTGCATCATTGGTACAAAATGGCCACTGGCAGCCATCTTGAATTTCAGACCACACCCAAAAACACTCGTTCCCGTCCCAGGGTCATAACAAAGGTACCCAAGAAGTTTCGTAAAGATTGGTTCATAAATACGGCCTCTAGCCCGAGCCATAGCAGCTTGGCACTTACAGCTCTGAAAGTAACACTAAATAAATCAAAGTCAGTCTAATTTGCATAATTTACGCACGAGAAAAAAACCTGTATTATATGTGATGTATCCCATGGTACTAAACATTTATACAAAACTTTATTCAAATCAGAACTTTCATACAGAAGTTCTGTACAAAAAACTGATTTTTGCATCATCGCTACAAAATGGCCGCTGGCAGCCATCTTGAATTTCGGACCACACCTAAAAACACTCGTTCCCGTCCCAGGGTCATAACAAAGGTACACAAGAAGTTTCGTAAAGATCTGTTCATAAATACGACCTCTAGCCCGAGCCATAGCCAATTGTTGACGTACGGACAGACGGACAGACGGACAGACGGACGGCGGGCCATGACAATAGCTCAAATTTGACTTCGTCAAAGTTGAGCTAAAAATCATCCAGTTGGTGGGGTCCCTGAAAATCTTCCCAGGTATATTTTGAAAAATTGTTCGGTTCTTGCCCTTGTGAACACAACCATGTTTATAATGACAATCTGTTTATTCCAGTGTTTAGCCCTCTGGAGCGGAAGTGAGCACCATACTTTGTTTGGATACTACAACTCAGACCCTATCGAGTGAATACACAGATGTACCAAAAGATAACTTTCCAGGTGTGAAATTAGACGGACTCCCCAAAGTTAACAAGAGCACCGCCTTGCGGGACATTATATGCCCGTTTTGTATTTTTGAAGGGTTGGGGGGTAGGATGGGGGTGAGGGTGAAAATTGTTCAGACCAACCCCATATTCGAACTTGACCTGTATTTTGTTGTGATTAAACAACATACCAAGTTTGGAACCAATCGGAATATACAGGAAATATTAAAAGTTATCATCCAGAAACCTAATATTTGATGCATTCCATGTCCAACAAGGGCTATAATTCAGGGGAACTTCGAAGTTCGAACTGACCCCATATTCGAACTTGACCTGTCTTTTGTTTTGACTAAACCACATACCAAGTTTAGGAGTCAATCGAAAAAAAAATACTAAAGTTATCATCTGCAAACCAAATGCTGACGAACGGATAGACCAACAGATGGACAAATGGATGAACAAATGGACAGACAGACAGACTGATTCCATAATTCGACGGTTTTTCAACAGGTGTATAAAAAAATCAGTCAGGCCATACGAAAGTTATAATCTGGTAAACACAAAATGCACAAATTCAAGAGGAATAACTCCAGAAAGGTACATGCAATTTTGGCCGACAGTGAACTTGAGCTGTACTTTGTGGTCGTAAAAAAATTTGAGAATTTGAAAGAAATTAGTCAAGGCAAACTAAAGTTATCATCCGGAAACCACATAATTCACAAATTTGCAATCATTCAAGGGGAATAACTATGGAACGGTACATGCGATTATGGCCAAAGGTGAACTTGAGCTGTGCTTTGTGGTCAAAAACAAAATCTGAGAATTTGAAATAAATCGGTCAAGGCAAACTAAAGTTATCATTCGGAAACGAGAAGTTGGGCTAAATTCCCATAAATAAAGGGCCATAACTCTACTGCAAATGAGCCGCTAGAAACGGAAATCGAGCTCATCCTGTATTTTGTCATACTAAATCCACATGACAAATTTAACTCAGCTCAAACCATTACAACTAAAGTTATCGTCCGGAAATGAAATGTGTCCATGGACGGACAGACAAACGGGTGGAGAGACCATTCACATAATACGTACCATTTTTCAAACGGGCAAATAAAAACAACATCTGAAAAATTTGGTGTCAAGGCGTTTGGCTTTAAATGAACGGAAACCAATTTTTTTTCAAAAATTGTGTTTTGAAAGGGCCATAACTCTGCAGCGGATGAACTGAGAAACACCAATATCGACTTTGACCTGTATTTTATTGCTACAAACAACATCTGAAAGTTTGATGGCGATCCGTCAAGGGGTTCGACTTTAAATGAAGGGAAACCAATTTTTTTGAAAGATTGTGTTTTCAAAAGGCCATAACTCTGCAGCAGATGGACTGAGAAACACCAATATTGAACTTGACCTGTATTTCATTGCTAAAAACAACATCTGAAAAATTTGGTGTCAATCCGTTAAGGCATTCAGCTTTAAATGAACGGAAACCAATTTTTTTAGAAAATTGTGTTTTCAAAGGGCCATAACTCTGCAGCGGATGGACTGAGAAACACCAATATCAAACTTGACCTGTATTTTATTGCTAAAAACAACTTCTGAAAGTTTGATGTCGATCTGTCAAGGCGTTTGACTTTAAATGAACAGAAACCAAATTGTTTACAGACAGACAGACGGACGGGCGGACAGACAGACTGATAACATAATACGTCCCGTTTTTATAAACGGGCGTATAAAAAAGTATTTGAAGTGAATATTGAAGCATTTGAACTCTTATTGGAAGATGATGAAGTTTTGGCTAAAATTGTACACAGGTCCAATAGAAATTTTGAGAGTACCATGTATGTCAATTTGTATGAGAACAATTTCAGTTACATCACCGACATTAATCAATATTGTAAATCCTTTGCTTGTCATAAATGTAGTAAATTGTGGAAAACAGGATTCAGTCTCAGTGAACATGAGAAAACTTGAACTGATGATGTGTTTTATAAGTATGTTGGTGGTATCTTTTACACCCCAAAGACCATTTTTGAAAAGTTACATGAAGAAGGTATTGTTATTCCAGAACACTTACAGTCATATCCATATAGGGATACATTTGATTTCGAATCTTATTTTGATAAAACTTCTCTCCCCACTTCAACTGATCCTATTGTCTGGAAAGCTAAACACAAACCCTTCAGTGTTAGTGTATGTAGTAACGTCCCCGGTTTTGATAGTCCCAAATGTTTTATTACTGGTGGTGGCGACACACAGATATTGGTTGAAAATATGATCAATTATTTAATGGAAATTTCTCAGAAATTAAAATTTTATAGTAAATTTCCTTCCTTGTTATACCTTCCACAATTGTTTACTACAGGTTTGCACTACAGTGGAAGTCCCTAACTCAGAAAATATACTCTTTATTTTGATCTTTCCCATGCGATTTGGGAAAGAAAAATGGTGCAAAAGCACCAAGAAAAAATAAGCAAAACTGAGTCGAGTGTTACCAGCACACACGCAGTAGGGGTCACTCTTCTCCTAGTACAGATCCACGGCTTCTGGTACCAGTGTGCAATGGTGTAACTAATGACTCATTTGAATATGCCAACATTGGAGCCAACATTGGAGTTATGTGATCAGCAGGGAGGAAGGATTCTTACCTGAATAAGAAGACGGGAGGGCTGCCATGTAAATAATTGTGGTAGGTATAATAATAAAGGAAATTTACTATAAAGTTTAAATTTCTTATCAACCTACCCTACAATTGTATAGACAATAGGAGGGGGAATCACATAACCAACCCCCACATAACCCGATTGCACTGGAACCATGGACTGAAGAAGCGTTCCCTAGGGCTATCAAACCACAGCAATACAAACATTAGTAAAAGGCAATGAGAATGAGGTGTATGGATCTGCATGATGCAGACAAAAAGGGCAGTCAAACAGCACAGGGCTGGAGCTGACCTTGAAGCCTAATGGCTAGGGTAGACAAGAGCCTCAGCAGAAGAAAGAGGGCCCAAAGAAAAAAGGTGCTCAGACTGTTCCTGCAACACACAGATAGAAGGTGGAGAAAGTAGAAGCATTTCTCCAGTAGGCTGCCTGCATAATATCTGACAACTTGACGGAGTTGGCATAAGCCCAGGAGGTAGACAAGGCAGGCACCTCGCGGGCAGAAATACTATTGGTAATTCATGCCTCAGTTGCTAGGCGAGCATCGACCGTGTGAATAGCAAGACAAATCCATCGAGAAATGGATCGATGAGATCTTCTTTCAACTAGGAATAAGAGACTGAAAGAATCATTCCTTGCCTTTCCTAATGATCTGCATCCGGTTGAGATAAATGCAAAGTGCATGTACCGGACAGAGCAAAGAGCGATTACCCTCAGCAGAAGGAAGATCCCTGACAAAGATCGGAGGTGGAGCTGTTTCTGGTACCTGATTCTTGGCCAGAAAGAAGCAATCAGTGGAAAAAGTAACAATGTTGGGCGAGCTCCTGAAAAAGGCCGGATCAATTGAAAAGGGCGTGAAGCTCACTAACCCATCTGACTGAGGAAAGCCATCAGAAAAGCTGTTTTGTATGTGAGAAAATGCATTTCCACCAAAGCAAAGCAGCACCAAAGAAAGATTCCATCTTGGGGTAAGCTGCAGAATCCTAGGCATTTTCAAAGAAAAGTGCAGAATAAGAGAGGTATGGGTTAGTACAGTTACGATGCTTTCCCACATACAAAAAAGGTCTCCAAAAGCAGTACCCCGTGATGGTAACAGGCTGGCGACCCAAGAATCAAACAGATATACCAGAAACTTGGCAATCTGTGTTATCGAAGAATTGGCATAATCAACAGAGTGATCATAATACTTTCAGAACTGATGACTAGACTCAAACTAGATGGTGTCACTTGTGTGCAAAGCACACTATAGTGTATCCCCGCATGTGCATCCTTGACTTTGTGTGAATGCTTGATACAAAGATGAAATGTATTATATGACACACTAAAATCATATTGAGTGGCACAGGTGACACAGCTTCGTGTGCACCTACAGACTCCACTGCAACATTTGAGCATGGTTTTACCATTTCGAAATACATACTGTAGGAGCCTTTCGCCGAAAATGGTCTATGAGAACATGAAAGAGGCAACGGTGGCACAGCCACGTGGCAACCCCAAAAATCTGAAACCTTCATGCGAATCTACAGACCCTATTGCAACATTTGAGCATGGTTTTAGCATTTCGAATTACATACCCTAGGAGCCTTTTGCCGGAAATGGTCTAAGAAAACGCAAAAGTGGCAACAGCACAGCCACTAGGCAGCTGAAAAATCCGAAACCTTCGTGCGCATCTACAGACCCCACTGAAACATTTGAACATGGTATTAGTGTTTCGAATTACATACCCTAGGAGCCTTTCACCAGAAAGGGTCTCAGAAAACACGAAAGTGGCAACGGTGGCACAGCCACATTGCAGCTGAAAAATCCAAAACCTTTGTGTGAATCTACAGACCCCACTGCAACATTTGAGCATGGTTTTAGCATTTCGAATTACATACCCTAGGAGCCTTTCGCTGGAAACAGTCTAAGAAAACACGAAAGTGGTAACAGTGGCACAGCCACATAGCACCCAAAAAATCCAAACCTTCCTGCACAACTACAGACCCTACTGCAACATCTGAGCAAGCTTTTAGCATTTCGAATTACATGCTGTAGGAGCCTTTCACCGGAAACGGTCTAAGAAAACAAGAAAGTGGTAACAGTGGCACAGCCACATAGCACCCAAAAAATCTGAACCTTCCTGCACAACTGCAGACCCTACTGCTACATCTGAGCATGCTTTTAGCATTTCGAATTACATGCTGTAGGAGCCTTTCGCCAGAAGCGGTCTAAGAAAACACGAAAGTGGCAATAGTGGCGCAGCATGTGGCAGCTGAAAAATCCAAAACCTTTGTGCGCATCTACAGACTCCACTGCAACATTTGAGCATGGTTTTACCATTTAGAATTACATACCCTAGGAGCCTTTCGCCAGAAATGGTCTAAGAAAACACGAAAGTGGCAACAGTGGCACAGCCACATGGCATTCCAAAAATCCGAAACCTTCGTGCGCAACTACAGACCCCATTGCAACATTTCAGCATGGTTTTAGCATTTCAAATTACATACCCTAGGAGCCTTTCACCGCAAACGGTCTAAGAAAACACGAAAGTGGCAACGGTGGCACAGCCACATGGCACCCCCAAAATCCGAAACTTTTGTGCGCATCTACAGACCCTACTGCAACATCTGAGCATGCTTTTAGCATTTCGAATTACATACTCTAGGAGCCTTTCGCCGGAAACGGTCTAAGAAAACATGAAAGTGGCAACGGTGGCACAGCCACGTGACACCCCAAAAATCTGAAACCTTTGTGCGCATCTACAGACCCTACTGCAACACCTGAGCATGCTTTTAGCATTTCGAATTACATACTCTAGGAGCCTTTCACCGGAAACGGTCTAAGAAAACACTTAACTGGCACAGCCCTGTGGCAGCTGAAAAATCCGAAACCTTCGTGTGCATCTACAGACCCTACTGCAACATTTGAGCATGGTTTTAGCATTTTGAATTACATACCCTAGGAGCCTTTAGCTGGAAACGGTCTAAGAAAACACAAAGGTGGCAACGGCAGCACAGCCACGTGGCACCTGAAAAATCTGAATCCTTTGTGCACATCTACAGACCCTACTGCAATGTTTGAGCATGGTTTTAGCAGCTCGAATTACATACCCTAGGAGCCTTTAGCCGGAAACGGTCTAAGAAAACACAAAAGTGGCAATGCTAGCACAACCACATGGCACCTGAAAAATCTGAAACCTTCGTGCACATCTACAGACCCTACTGCAACATTTGAGCATGGTTTTAGCATTTCGAATTACATACCCTAGGAGCCTTTTGCCGGAAACGGTCTAAGAAAACACAAAAGTGGCAACGGTAGCACAGCCACGTGGCACCTGAAAAATCCGAAACCTTCGAGCGCATCTACAGACCCTACTGCAACATTTGAGCATGGTTTTGGCATTTTGAATTACATACCCTAGGAGCCTTTAGCTGGAAACTGTCTAAGAAAACACAAGTGGCAACGGCAGCACAGCCACATGGCACCAGAAAAATCTGAATCCTTTGTGCACATCTACAGACCCTACTACAATGTTTGAGCATGGTTTTAGCAGTTCGAATTACATACCCTAGGAGCCTTTAGCCGGAAACGGTCTAAGAAAACACAAAAGTGGCAACGCTAGCACAACCACATGGCACCTGAAAAATCTGAAACCTTCGTGCACATCTACAGACCCTACTGCAACATTTGAGCATGGTTTTAGCATTTAGAATTACATACCCTAGGAGCCTTTCGCCGGAAACGGTCTGAGAAAAATCCGAAACCTTCATGTGCATCTACAGACCCCACTGCAATATTTGAGCATGGTTTTAGTGTTTTGAATTACATACCCTAGGAGCCTTTCGCAGGAAACGGTATAAGGAAACACAAAAGTGGCAACAGTGGCACAGCCACGTGGCACCTGAAAAATCTGAAACCTCCATACGCATCTACAGACCCCACTGCAACATTTGAGCATGGTTTTAGCGTTTCAAATTACATACCCTAGGAGCCTTTCGCCGGAAACGGTCTAAGAAAACACAAAAGTGGCACAGCCACGTGGCACCTGAAAAATCTGAAACCTTCGTGTGCATCTACAGACCCCACTGCAACATTTGAGCATGGTTTTAGCGTTTCGAATTACATATCCTAGGAGCCTTTCGCCAGAAACGGTCTAAGAAAACACAAAAATGGCAACGGTGGCACAGCCGCGTGACACCTGAAAAATCCGAAACCTTTGTGCGCATCTACAGACCCCACTGCAACATTTGAGCATGGTTTTAGCGTTTCGAATTACATACCCTAGGAGCCTTTCGCCGGAAACGGTCTAAGAAAACACAAAAGTGGCAACGGTAGCACAGCCACGTGGCACCTAAAAAAGCCAAAACCTTCGACTGCATCTACAGACCCTACTGCAACATTTGAGCATGGTTTTAGCATTTTGAATTACATACCCTAGGAGCCTTTAGCTGGAAACGGTCTAAGAAAACACAAAAGTGGCAACGGCAGCACAGCCACCTGAAAAATCTGAAATCTTTGTGCACATCTTCAGACCCCGCTGAAACATTTGAGCATGGTATTAGTGTTTCGAATTACATACCCTGGGAGCCTTTCACCAGAAACGGTCTAAGAAAACACAAAAGTGGCAATGGTGGCACCTGAAAAGTCTGAAACCTTCGTGCACATCTACAGATCATTTAGCAACTCCCTAGTGCAGTTATAGAACTCTGAATTACATAGGTTGGGATTATTCGAAAGAAAAGTGAAAAATCAGCACATTTTTCAATTGGCTGGTGGTGCAAAACTTTAAAAGTGGTATTTTTGGATTGCACAGACCCTATTGAACAACTGTAGAAAGTTACAGCGTTTCGAATTACAAAACCGGACGTACAGATGGAGATCACGACAATATCCCTGCATTTTTTAAAATGCAGGGATAATGAACATTTGTGTGAATCAAAGTAGATTCTCTTTGTTTTCCTTGTGGGACCTATATGTGAGAACCAATTCTGATTCTCGAATGAATTTGAAGTCCTGAATTATCACTCATTGCTTGATGACAAATATCAAATTCAAATAGTTTCCCACCTGTGTTTAGAGACAGCATTCTTGACTAAATGTTTTTTTGCATATATTACATTCTAATTGTTTTCCCACCAGTATGAATTCTCAGGTGCATTTTGAGATGTGACTTCCGACCAAATGTTCTATCACAAATATTACATTCAAATGGTTTCTCACCTGTATGAGTTATGATATATGTATTCTGAGACCCGATTCTTGACTGAATGCTTTACAGTAAAACCTGTCTTGAGAGACCACTGTCTTGAGAGACCACCTGTCTTGAGAGACCACATCTGCCAGGCACCGACTGGTTTTACTCTATAATGGACCTGCTATGGGAGACCACCTGTCTTGAGAGACCACCTGTCTTGAGAGACCACTGTGACCTGGTACCAACTTGTATTTTTATGCCATAATGGACCTGTCTTGAGAGACCGCCCCTTTGAAGACTGAAACCATGACAAAAACTTTTTACCTGTTCTGGAATTGGAAAATCCATTGTGGTTATACTAACATAATTAAAAGTATTAAAAGCTCTTAATTGGGTTTCAATTGCTAATTCATTACAGATTGAGATGTTTTTATAAGACCCCTGTGAAAAGATTAGGATTAGGATTATTGCTGAATAAACAATTTCATACATACCTGAAATGTGACAGATAGGAATAAAAATAAATTTGTGTTGAAAATCTTTTTGTAACAAATTGAAATGGACTGTTATAAAAATTATAAAAATAAATTAGTGTTGAAAATCTTCAATGAAGATTTTCAACACTAATTTATTTTTATAATTTTTATAACAGTCCATTTCAATTTGTTACAAAAACTTCATAAAAAAGAACAACTACAAAGTAATTACAAAAGTCCATTCTGCTCCATTTCTGAATTTTGTTGTTGTTTATTCACTGACTTGAGAAAACCTTGAACCTGTTTTGAGGGACCGCCTGTCTTGAGAGACCACTTTTGTGTGGCCCAAAGGGCAGTCTCTCAAGACAGGTTCTACTGTATTACAACTTAGATGTGAGTCTTTCATGGAAGACGTGTGTTGTCTGGCGTTTCAGACAGAATTCTAAGTGGAAAAGGGGCATAACTCTGGAAAAATACAGCGGATCAAAAAATAAAATAGGAGGTGCACAATGCCATTATGTGATAAAGAATCACTGAAAGTTTCATCAAAATCCATTCATAGGTTAAAGAGGAGTGGCGGATAAGAGAAAGTGTGACGCGGACGACGCAAGACGACAAAAGTAATCCCTATATGTCGCTCCCCACTTCGTGGGGCGGCGACACAAAAATTACATTCAAAGGGTTTCTCACCTGAGTGGTTTCTGAGATGAGTATTGAGATTTGTTTTTTGACCGAACGTTTTATTACATATATTACACTGAAATGGTTTCTCACCTGTATGCGTTCTGAGAAGTCTTTAGATTTGATGTTTGAATAAATGCTATATTACATCATATATTACATTCGAATGGTTTCTCGCCTGTATGTGTTCGGAGATGTTTTTGGAGAATATTCTTTTGACTGAATCTTTTATCACAAATATTACATTCGAAGGGTTTCTCACCTGAGTGGTTTCTGAGATGAGTGTTGAGATTTGGTTTTTGACCAAACGTTTTATTACATATATTAAATTTGAATGGTTTCTCACCTGTATGAGTTTGGAGATGTTTTTGGAGAATATTCTTTTGACTGAATCTTTTATCACAAATATTACATTCGAAGGGTTTCTCACCTGAGTGGTTTCTGAGATGAGTGTTGAGATTTGGTTTTTGACCAAACGTTTTATTACATATATTACATTCGAATGGTTTCTCACCTGTATGAGTTTGGAGATGTCTTTTGAGATTTGATACTTGAATAAATGCTTTATTACATATATTACATTCAAAAGGTTTCTCACCTGTATGAGTTTGGAGATGTCTTTTGAGACTATTCTTTTGATCAAATCTTTTATTACATATATAACATTCAAATGGTTTCTCACCTCTGTGGGTTTGGACATGCGTTTTGAGATGTCTTTTGAGAGTTGATGCGAGACCAAAATTTCTAGTACATATACTACATTCAAATGGTTTCTCGCCTGTATGAGTTATGATATGCATTCCAAGTTGTGATTCTTGACTGAATGCTTTATTACATATATTACAGTGAAATGGTTTCTCACCTGTATGTGTTCTGTAATGTATTTTGAGGCATGACTTTGACCGAATGTTTTATTGCATATATTACATTCAAATGGCCTCTCACAAGTATGAGTTATCATATGCGTTTTGAGATTTGATGCTTGATCAAATGCTTTATTACATATATTACATTCAAATGGTTTCTCACCTGTATGAATTTGGAGATGTTTTTTGAGAATATTCTTTCAACCGAATCTTTTATTACATATAGTACATTTGAATGGTCTCTCACCTGTATGAGTTCTGAGATGCATTTTGAGAATACACTTTTGACCGAATCTTTTATCACATATATTACATTTGAATGGTTTCTCAGCTGCATGAGTTGTAATATGCATTTTTGGATGTTGTGCCTGAACAAACTCTTTATTACATATATAGCATTGAAATGGCTTCCCACCGGTATGAGTTCGGACATGTCTTTTGAGATCTGATTCAAGAGCAAATGCTTTACTACAAATATTACAGTCAAAAGGTTTCTCACATGTTTGAGTTGGGTCATGCCTTTTGAGAAGTGATTCTTGACCTAATGTTTTATTACATATATTACAGTCAAACGTTTCATCGCCTGCATGAATTCTGAGATGGTGAAAGAGATCTGATTTATTGCCAAATGCTTTGTTACATATATTACACAGAATCATTTTCTCACCTGTATGAAATCTGCGATAAATTTGGAGTTGTTTTCAGCAGTAAATGCTCTCCTGCATATGTTACATGGGAAAATTTTCTCTCCTGTATGAATACTGAGATGTCTGGAGAGCTTTCAATCATCAATGAATGCTTTATTACATTTTTCACACTCAAATAGTTTTTCACCTGTATGAATTTTGAGATGTTTTTTAAGATATGATGTGAACCCTTTATTACATATATTACATTTAAAGAGTTTCACAATTGAGACTGTTTTGAAATATTACTTCAAACCTTGTTTTTTGATAAAAGGTCTAACACACATGAATCCATTAGAAAGCTTGGGATCAACCATGTCTTTTCTGTTCAAACAGTTCAAAGAAAAGAGCCATCCACCTCATTACAAACATTTCAACTATACAGTCTCAAAACTTTTCAAATCAGCTCTCCTCTTTAAATCAACAACTCATATCAAGTTGACTGTCTATTTATAACATTACTTTAATTTCATATCTGCTTTGATCTGTGTATTTTCACTTACCTCCAATACTAAACATCCAACACAAATCCGCAAGTTCCAGTTTTCTTTACTTGGATATCAAACAAGATTCTCTCATCATTAAGTGTATTCTGAAAAACAAAATGAAAGAGTCAATGACACTGTAGCTCAACTTGTCAAGACATGTACATGTATAGTATGTGACACAGCAATGACAAACATCTAAGAAAAGATCTGATAACAAAGGTACATATAAAGTATTGTAACGGCCTGTACATAAATACTGACCATAGCCTGTAACAAATGTATAGGTAAAGTATTGTAAAAGTGGGTGACAGTCAGATGCTAAAGTAGAAAAGAAATCTTTGAGTCCCAGAGTGGGTCTGACTGAACCCCAAAATATTTGTTCTCATAGCACAGGGATAACAAAAGCACCCCAAACACACTCATTCCTGTCCCAAGGTGAAAACAAAGGTACCCAAGAAGTTTCATGAAGATCAGTTCATAAATACGAGCCGTATAGAAGTTGTGACAAAAAACTGATTGGACCTAACTTTGGTACAAAATGGCCACTGGCAGCCATCTTGAATTTTGGACCGAACACAGAAACACTCGTTCTCATCCCAGGGTGATAACAAAGGTACCCAAGAAGTTTCGTGAAGATCGGTTGATAAATACAGCCTCTAGCCCGAGCCGTATTGACATGTGCACTTACAGTGTATAAGTAGCACTAAATAAATCAAAATTCATCTAATTTGCATAATTTCTGCACAAGAAAAAAACCCGTACTGTATGTGATGTATTCCATTTTACTAAACATTCATACAAAAATTTATTAAAATCAGAACTTTCATACAGAAGTTCTGTACAAAAGACTGATTGCACTCATTTTGGTACAAAATTGCTACTGGTGGCCATAGCACTGAAAAAATCAAAGTTCATCTAATTTGCATAATTTCTGCACGCGAAAAAAAAAACGTATTATATGTGATGTATCCCATGGTACTAAACATTCACACAAAAAATTATTCAAATCAGAGCTTTCATGTGGAAGTTCTGCGCAAAAATCTGATTGCCCCTAATTTTGAACAAAATGGCTGCCAGCGGCCATCTTGAATTTCGGACCAGACCCCAAAACACTCATTCTTGTCCCATTGGACATTTTCATACCATGTGTGATCGTCTTCAAATATTAATAAAGAATAACATGACATTTGATTCTGCCTTACCTATGAATAACATACTGCGAATAGCATCACATATGTTCTTAACCCCCTCCACACTGTTGTCAAAATATCTAAATTTCATGCAGAAAAAATTTCCCATAATGCAACTAGAAATTTAACCAATTCAATCTCGTTTGACAGAGCTCATTGAGCTCTGTCAAACGAGATTGAATTGGTTAAATTTCTAGATGCATTATGGGAAAAAACAGCTTCCTGAAATTTTGGTATTTTGACATCAGAGTGCAAGTTTCATAAAGATCGGTTCATAAATACAGCCTCTAACCTGAGCCATACAGAAGTTGTGTACAAAAAACTGATTGTACCTAATTTTGGTACAAAATGGCCACTGGCAGCCATCTTGAATTTTGGACTGCACCCAGAAACACTCGTTCTTGTCCCAAGGCGATACCAAAGGTACCCAAGAAGTTTCGTAAAGATCGGTTTATAAATGCGGCCTCTAGCCTGAGCCGTATTGGCATTTGCACTGACAGTGCTGAAAGTAACACTAAATACATCAAAGTTAGTCTAATTTGCATAATTTACGTACAAGAAAAAAAAGTATTATATGTGATGTATCCCATGGTACTAAACAATCATACAAAAAATTATTCAAATCAGTGCTTTCATATGGAAGTTCTGTGCAAAAAACAGATTTCTGCATCGTTCGTACAAAATGGTGGCTGGCTGCCATCTTGAATTTCGGACCGGACCCCAAAAGACTCGCTCTCGTCCCACGGTCTTAACAAAGGTACCCAAGAAGTTTCGTAAAGATCGATTCATAAATACGGCCTCTAGCCCGAGCCGTATTGAATTGCTGATGGACAGACGGACGACTGGCCATGGCATAAGCATAAGCCATGGCATAAGCTCAAAGTTGAGCTAAAAAGTAAAATTACGGTGTCTTCAGTCATTAACACGAACACAAAATGGATACCTGTTATTTTGCCCTTCACATACCAGCTGTTATGAGTGAGCTCTATGTAAGTACTTCATTTTGAATGCACCTTAACCCTTTGAACCTTAGTGGTATCTTCCACGTCAATTCAGTGACAGCAATTGGAAGAGTCCATATTTATTATTGGGAGTAGGATATTTATTTATTGGTGTTTAAAGTCACATACTTATGCACAATGGCTAATCATGACCATGACAGTTTTATGGGTGGAAGAAGCCAGAATACCTGGAGAGAACCACCGAGCAACGATGAGCAGCTGCCAGCTCCCCAACATCGCAACTCCGCACTGCAGCACAGGCAGGATTAGATTGGTTGAAGACGTGTGCACCAGTGACGTGCAGTACACCTTAGCACACGGCATCATCATGTGGACAATCGGAGTTAAGTGCAAAGCCCAAGGACACAACGTGGGAGTCCGATTCGATCGCTCAAACGGTCACCCATCCGAGGACTAAACTAAATGGGCTCGATGTTGCTTAATCAGACATTTTGGCCTATAATTTCAGCACTGTGAATTAACATACAATGGGTAACAGACTGAATAGCAAGAATGTAAAGTATCATTATCATAAATGCAAAAAGACATTTTGATTTTATCCATTATGAATCCAAAATGGTTGCCAAACGAGGAAAAAAAAGGCCAAATTTTCATTAACCAATACCTCCTGTTCGAAATGGGTTAATGACCAAAATTTTTTACAGATTTGTTATAAATACACATTTCCATAGCCAAGTGGTCACAAAAGTTTACCAAAATTATTTTTTCTGCCAAAATTTTCTAAACTGTCAAAAATAAGTCTGAATGAAAGTGTCAGTGACACTGTAGCTCAACTTGTGTTAGACATGTACATGTACAGTATGTGACTCAGCAATGACACACATCTAGTATTTATTTATTTATTTATTGGTGTTTAAGTTCATATACTTGTGCACAATGCCTAATCATGAGAGTGACAGTTTTACGGGTGGAGAACGCCAGAGTACCCAGAGAGAACCATCGAGCAACGACAAGCAGCCGCCAGCTCCCCAACATCATAACTGTCCACTGCAGCACAGACAGGGTTAGATTGGTTGAAGACATGTGCACCATCAACGTGAAGTACGCCTTAGTACACAGCGTCATCGTGCCCCCATGTGAACAATCGGGGTTCAGTGCTTTGCCTAAGGACAAAACACAGGAGTCCGATTCGATTGCACAGATGGTCACTCCTCCAAGGATTACCCGAGCTCGACATCGCTTAACTTTGGTGATCTGAAGAGAACTAGTTACCGTACTGCCACCACGCCCCTGAACACACATCTAGGAAATAACCTGATAACAAAGCATATATAAAAAAGTATTGTAACGGTCTGTACATAAATGCTGGACGTAGTCTGTAACAAATGTATAAGTAAAGGTGGGCGACAGTTAGATGCTAAACTAGAAAAAAAATCTTCAAGTCCCAGAGTGGGTCTGACTGAACCCCAAAATATTTGTTCTCATAGCACAGTGATAACAAAGACACCTAAAACACTCGTTCCTGTCCTAAGGTGATAACAAAGGTACCCAAGAAGTTTCGTGAAGATCGATTCATAAATACAGCCTCTAGCTCGGGCTGTATTGACATGTGCACTTACTGTGTAAAAGTAGCACTGAATAAATCAAAGTTCATCTAATTTGCATAATTTCTGCACGAGAAAGAAACCCATATTATATGTGATATATTTCATGTTACTAAACATTTATTCAAAAATTTATTCAAATTGGAACCTTCATATAGTTTTGTACTAAAAACTGATTGTACCTAATTTTGGAACAAAAGGGTCAGCCATCTTGAATTTCGGACTGCACCCAAAAACACTTGTTCTGGTCCCATGGTGATAATAAAGGTATCCAAGAAGTTTTGTGAAGATCGGTTCATAAATAGAGTTTCTAGCCTGAGCCGTATTGACATGTGCTCGTACTGTGTATAAGTAGCACTGAATAAATCAAAGTTCATCTAATTTGCATAATTTCTACACCTGAAAAAAGCCTGTATTACAGTGGATCCCGCTTAATTGAATATGGCTTTCGTTAGAAGAAAATATACAAATAACCCGAGTATACAAATAAGCAGGATCCAGTAAAGGGAAGGAAGGGGCAGGTAATTCTGGTCGGACTGAGCACAAAATCTGAATACATGTACATGTATCTTTCATTCAGTGATTCACCTCAATGAAGTGTTGATCTTATCAAAATGTGTGCATTATGTATTACTTATAGATTGTTGTAATAAAATGAAAAAAAAAAATTCCATATGTGCACTGATGTTCGTGTTTTTATTACTCCATGTACTACAGTAAAAAGGACAATTGTAATGTTGACGTACCCAAACGGTGCAGTGTTATGGCAGATATTTCGCCATGCTTCAAACACGTTTCCATTGCTACACGTTCACATTCAATACCACATGTACACGATAGGGCTGTGTACAAATCACACATGTGGTCAGGCCTGCAACCAATCTTTTGGGTGAATACACAAAGAAGGACAACTTGAATGCTTCTCATCATACAGTTAAAACTAGAAGTCCTGTCACAAATAGTGCGCTTATGTAGGCTTAATAGCGCGTTAGAATTGCGCGCAATTGCCATATCGAATGACATCCAAACCACGGCAGGTTCTCCTGGTTACTCATAGCAAACACATGCAATGTTTCTGCCAATGGACCTCCGGGTTATCCGGAGGTCCATTGGCTGAAACATTGCTTGTGTACAGGCCATATGTACAGAATTTGATAGCCTTACTTGGGCCATAACGCGCATATTAACGCGCACATCAACGTGCTATTTGTGCGCATTTCATGACAGGACTTCTAGTTTTAACTGTACATATTTTATTCATTTCATCCACATAAAAATATTAAATCCAAACAGCGAGTCAACATTGCAGAAACGTGAGCTTCATAAATATTCAAACATAAATTAGCAGTTACAGTACGTGGAGAGTGTATTATCACTAAATCACTCATGGAGTGGAGATTTCACCCAAGCAATAATTGCAAATTTGTTGCAATCCATAACAAGCACAAGCAAAGTTTCAGCAAATGGACCTCCGGGTTAAACCCGGAGGTCCATTGGCTGAAACATTGTGCTTGTGTTCTGTGTCCATATGTGTGGAATTTGAAAGTGATACTTTGGGTGATAACCCTACTCTACGAGTGATTTTGTTACAATTCACTCTCCACGTACTGTACATCATTTTGAGCTGTTCCAGAGAGACTCCCTCAATAAAATTATCATTTGAAAAACTTGCTTGAAAACCCAGTTAGTGTGTACACTTATGATCTCAGGGACTGGCATTTTTGTTCCATGGAACGTTTTTGTTAAAAATTGGCCAACAAATGATATCGACTTAATTTATATTTCGGATCTCAATGTGTCTATGTCGACTTCATTGGTTAGTTTTTAATAAAAACCTTTCATGAAATAAAAACGCTAGAGTGTGGGGAGGAGATCATCTTTCAGAAAATATTCAAGGAATTATCCACGAAATGTTGAAGGCATCCATCCATACCCCCTCCCCCCTTCCCCCACTTAATTTATATTTCATGTTGGGCTTCATATTCATCAGACTTCAAAGTGTATACCCCTACTCAGAACTTAAGTGACTCTGGCGTTTTTGTTCCATGGAACGTTTTTATTAAAAACTGACCAACAAATGAAGTATATTCCTTCTTTATTTCGTCTTTCTTTCCCCTTATTCTCAGAATCTGTTTCTGTGAACAGCCCATTTTCTTTGCTATTTCTGCCTGGGGACATTTTGTTCCAATAATTTGACAACCTCATACTTATCAGCAAGTGACAAATCATTTCTCTTCCGCTTTGTAGCCATGTCAAAGTTTTTTTGTACTGACCACCCATTGCTGCACTAACAAGTTATATATAAAAATTAAACAGTTGTTAACACAACATTCCCAAAGCCCCAGTATTAATGAAAACTTTTGAACAAATGGCTGTTTTGATAGTTATTTACTTTGAAGTGAAAAAACAAAGCAGGTCATAAAAGATGGCGGTTTGATTATATTTATTTATTTATTTATTGGTGTTTAAGGTCACATACTTATGCACAATGGCTAATCATGACCATGACAGTTTTATGGGTGGAAGAAGCCGGAATACCTGGAGAGAACCACCGAGCAACGATGAGCAGCTGCCAGCTCCCCAACATCGTAACTCCACATTGCAGCATAGGCAGGGTTAGATTGGTTGAAGACAATTCAAGACATGCACAACATCGACGTGCAGTATATGCCTTAGTACACGGTGTCATCGTGCCGCCATGTGGACAATCGGGGCAGTTTGATTAAATGAAGAACAAAACACATGTCAGTAATGATGTTTTAATAATTATGGATGAATGCGTGAAATGTGTCCATTCCTGTAACCTCTTCCCCCCCCCCCCCCCCCCCCCCCCGATTATTTCCCCAATCCCAGCATGGATGTCATCAAAACATACAGCCATCTTCACATGGGCTCAACAAACAATCCAGAGATGATTTCACTTTTGAAGGTTAACAAAAGTAAAGAATTATTATCAGTGTGTGCTTTTTAACCCCCTTCACATGATGTCAAAATACCAAAATTTCAGTATTAAAGTACACATGTCAATACGGCTCGTGCTAGAGTCTGTATTTATGAACCGATCTTCACGAAATGTCTTGGGTACCTTTGTTATCGCCTTGTGACAAGAACGAGTGTTTCTGGGTGCGGTCCAAAATTCAAGATGGCTGCCAGTGGCCATTTTGTACCAAAATTAGGTACAATCAGTTTTTTGTACACAGCTTCTGTATGGCTCAGGTTAGAGGCTGTATTTATGAACCGATCTTTATGAAACTTGCACTCTGATGTCAAAATACCAAAATTTCAGGAAGCTGTTTTTTCCTATAATGCATCTAGAAATTTAACCAATTCAATCTCGTTTGACAGAGCTCAATGAGCTCTGTCAAACGAGATTGAATCGGTTAAATTTCTAGTTGCATTATGGGAAATTTTTTCTGCATGAAATTTAGATATTTTGACATCAGTGTGGAGGGGGTTAAGAACATATGTGATGCTATTCGCAGTATGTTATTCATAGGTAAGGCAGAATCAAATGTCATGTTATTCTTTGTTAATATTCGAAGACGATTACACATGGTATGAAAATGTCCAATGGGACAAGAACGAGTGTTTTGGGGTCTGGTCCGAAATTCAAGATGGCCGCTGGCAGCCATTTTGTTCAAAATTAGGGGAAATCAGATTTTTGCACAGAACTTCCACATGAAAGCTCTGATTTGAATAATTTTTTGTGTGAATGTTTAGTACCATGGGATACATCACATATAATATGTTTTTTTTTTTCGCGTGCAGAAATTATGCAAATTAGATGAACTTTGATTTTCGAAGACGATCACACATGGTATGAAAATGTCCATGTAATCGAAATTAAATTTGATGACGATGATTTTCAAAGTAAGTTGAATAAAATTAAATTAGTTCGATAATATATTTCTGAACATTTTTTCGTCCACAGCCTTCAATGAAAATATTCATACACGTAATTTTGGTGTTAAAATCCTGTCAAATTTGTATACAATTAGGCGGGATATACAATTATACGAGATACAATTAACCAATCACGTTTGTGTTGCGTGAATGGCAAATGAATTGGTGAAGCAGAATAATATACATATACAGTTAAAACTAGAAGTCCTGTCATGAAATGCGCACAAATAGCACGATGATATGCGCATTAATGTACGCGTTATGGCCCAAGTAAAGCTATCAAATTCTGTACATATGGCCTGTGCACAGGCAATGTTTCAGCCAATGGATCTCCGGGTAACCCGGAGGTCCATTGGCAGAAACATTGCATGTGTTAGCTATGAGTAACCAGGAGAACCTGCCGTGCTTTGGATGCCATTCGATATGGCAATTGCGCGCAATTCCAACACGCAATTAAGCCTAGATAAGTGCACTATTCGTGACAGGACTTCAAGTTTTAACAGTAAGTGGGATATATAATTATCCGATATACAATTAAGTGGCATCCACTGTATATGTGATGTGCTCCATGTTACTAAACATTCATTCAAAAATTTATTCAAATCAGAACCTTCAAAGATAAGTTCTGTACAAAAAACTGATTGTACCTAATTTCGGTACAAAATGGCCACCGGCAGCCATCTTGAATTTTGGACTGCATCCAAAAACACTTGTTCTCATCCCAAGGTGACAACAAAGGTACCCAAGAAGTTTCATAAAGATCAGTTCATAAATACAGCCTCTAACCTGAGCCATACAGAAGTTGTGTACAAAAAACTGATTGGACCTAATTTCGGCACAAAATGGCCACTGGCAGCCATCTTGAATTTTGGACCGCACCCAGAAGCACTCGTTCTTGTCCCAAGGCGATAACAAAGGTACCCAAGAAGTTTCATGAAGATTGGTTCATAAATACAACCCCTAGCCTGAGCCGTATTGACATCTGTACTAACTGTGTATAAGTAGCACTGAAAAAACTAGATCGAGTTATTTGTGTGCAAAGCACACAATGGTGTATCCCCGCATTTCCTTAGCATAGTCTTAACGTTTCGAATTAATACCCTAGGAGCCTTTCGATGAAAACTGATTGTCTAACGATAAAAGTGGTTCCACTGGAACCACCAGGGGCAAAATCAAAATTCCAAAACCTTCATGCACATCTAGAGATGTTACCTGAACACATTAGCATAGTTTAAACATTTCGAATCAAATACCCCAGGAGCCTTTCGATGAAAACTGATTTTCTTACGATGAAAGTGGTTCCACTGGAACCACCGGGGGCCGAATCAAAATTCTGAAACCTTCATGCACATCTAGAGATATTACCTGAACACATTAGCATAGTTTAAAAGTTTCGAATTGAATACCCGAGGAGACTTTCGATGAAAACTGATTTTCTTACAATGAAAGTGGTTCCACTGGAAACACCCAGGGCAAAATCAAAATTCCAAAACCTTCATGCACATCTAGAGATGTTACCTGGACACATTAGCATCGTTTAAGCATTTTGAATTAAATACCCTAGGAGCCTTTCGATGAAAACTGATTTTCTAAAGATAAAAGTGGTTCCACTGGACCCACCGGGGACAAAATCAAAATTCCGAAACCTTTATGCACATCTAGAGATGTTACCTGAACACATTAGCATAGTTTAAATGTTTCAAATTGAATACCCTAGGAGCCTTTCGATGAAAACTGATTTTCTAACGATAGAAGTGGTTCCACTTGAACCACCGCGGGCAAAATCAAAACTCCAAAACCTTCATGCACATCTAGAGATGTTACCTGAACACATTAGCATAGTTTAAACGTTTCAAATTGAATACCCTAGGAGCCTTTCGATGAAAACTGATTTTCTAACGATAAAAGTGGTTCCACTGCACCCACCGGGGACAAAATCAAAATTCCGAAACCTTCATGCACATCTAGAGATGTTACCTGAACACATTAGCATAGTTTAAACGTTTTGAATTGAATACCCTAGGAGCCTTTCAATGAAAACTCATTTTCTAACGATAAAAGTGGTTCCAGTGGCCCTACCGGGGGCAAAATCAAAATTCTGAAACCTTCATACACATCTAGAGATATTATCTGACCACATTAGCATAGATTAAATGTTTTGAATTGAATACCCTAGGAGCCTTTCGATGAAAACTGATTTTCGAACGATGAAAGTGGTTACACTGGACCCACCGAGGGCAAAATCAAAACTCCGAAACCTTCATGCACATCTAGAGATGTTACCTGAACACATTAGCATAGTTTAAACGTTTCGAATTGAATACCCTAGGAGCCTTTCGATGAAAACTGATTTTCTAAAGATAAAAGTGGTTCCACTGGAACCACCGGGGGCAAAATCAAAATTCCGAAACCTTCATGCACATCTAGAGATGTTACCTGAACACATTACCATAGTTTAAATGTTTCAAATTGAATACCCTAGGAGCCTTTCGATGAAAACTGATTTTCTAACGATAGAAGTGGTTCCACTGGAACCATCGGGGACAAAATCAAAACTCCGAAACCTTCATGCACATCTAGAGATGTTACCTGAACACATTAGCATAGTTTAAACGTTTCGAATTGAATACCCTAGGAGCCTTTCGATGAAAACTGATTTTCTAAAGATAAAAGTGGTTCCACTGGAACCACCGGGGGCCGAATCAAAATTCTGAAACCTTCATGCACATCTAGAGATATTACCTGAACACATTAGCATAGTTTAAAAGTTTAGAATCGAATACCCTAGGAGACTTTCGATGAAAACTGATTTTCTAACGATAAAAGTGGCTCCACTGGACCCACCGGGGACAAAATCAAAATTCCGAAACCTTCATGCACATCTGGAGATGTTACCTGAACACATTTGCATAGTTTAAACGTTTTGAATTGAATACCCTAGGAGCCTTTCGATGAAAACTCATTTTCTAACGAGAAAAGTGGTTCCAGTGGACCCACCGGGGGCAAAATCAAAATTCTGAAACCTTCATACACATCTAGAGATATTATCTGACCACATTAGCATAGATTAAATGTTTTGAATTGAATACCCTAGGAGCCTTTCAATGAAAACTGATTTTCGAACGATGAAAGTGGTTCCTCTGGACCCACCGAGGGCAAAATCAAAACTCCGAAACCTTCATGCACATCTAGAGATGTTACCTGAACACATTAGCATAGTTTAAACGTTTCGAATTGAATACCCTAGGAGCCTTTCGATAAAAACTGATTTTCTAAAGATAAAAGTGGTTCCACTGGAACCACCGGGGGCCGAATCAAAATTCTGAAACCTTCATGAACATCTAGAGATATTACCTGAACACATTAGCATAGTTTAAAAGTTTCAAATTGAATACCCTAGGAGACTTTCGATGAAAACTGATTTTCTAACGATAAAAGTGGTTCCACTGGAACCACCGGGGGCAAAATCAAAATTCCAAAACCTTCATGCACATCTAGAGATGTTACCTGGACACATTAGCATAGTTTAAGCGTTTCGAATTAAATACCCTAGGAGCCTTTCAATGAAAACTGATTTTCTAACGATAAAAGTGGTTCCACTGGAACCACCGGGGGCAAAATCAAAATTCCGAAACCTTCATGCACATCTAGAGATGTTACCTGAACACATTACCATAGTTTAAACGTTTCGAATTGAATACCCTAGGAGCCTTTCAGGGTGGGTACGTACGTACGTACGTACGTATGTACATACGTACGTACGTATGTACAGATGGACGGACAGATGGACGGACGGACGGACGGACGGATGGATGGACGGACAGGTGGACGGACAGACGGAGATCACGACAATATCCCCGCATTTTTGAAAATGCGGGGATAATTAAAGTCCATCTAATTTGCATAATGTCTGCATGAGAAAACAAGGAGCCCCAAGTGGCATTAATCGCTCACCTACCAAAGTGTTCAAAGAAGTATTTGGGGTCACATTCAGTGAGACATGGTTCATCAAAACTACAAAGGAATGAAGTCATGAAAGGCAACTTTTATGGAAAAACACTAAGGAATGGATTTGAACAAACCTGAATCTAACATGCACTCCCCTGCCACCCCCTCACCCTACCCACAGGGAGCCTTAATATTAAGACGGGACTCACTCAAACTGAACAAACTTGAATCTCACACCCTTATGGATGCTGTATACCAAATATCAAAAGCTTTTGATTGGTGGATTGGAAGAAGATTTTTAAAGAATATTCCTCATATTGCACTAATCCAAATATTTGGGCTTCCATAGGGAGCCCAAATATGGACCCAGGAATTTGATTTCAACAAACATGTGAATGAATCTTCCAAAGATTTATATGTGAAATATGTAAGCCTTTGAAGCAGTGGTAAGGGAGAAGATTCTTTTTTAATATTTTTCCCATTGATCACAGTGTTAAACCAGAGGCTCTACAGAGTCTGTAATCGCTCACCTGGAACTACATGTAATGAAAGTTTCAATGACATTGTAGCTTAACTTGTGTGTTGTGTTTGATGAAAAGGATAATGTTGAATGTTTATGAAAGGATTATGAAATAAGACAAGAATTGTGATAATTGGGAATATGTTCATTTCTGTACCCTGTATGCTGTGTTTTTGATAAAAATAATAAGAGGTGTACACTGTACTAAAGAGCTGAGGGGTGGGTTAATATGACCTCACAGTTAATGTATGTGGCCCTCACAGTTAACGTATATCAACGAAAGTTACCAAGTTACAGTGAAATTATTCCAAAACGAGTCATCCAATCAAGTTACATTGAAATCCCTTATAAATATGGCCTGTAGACTGTGCTTAAGGTTTTTGGGCTTCAGGCCCCTGTAGCCATCAGTTTCCCAATTGCGTCCAAAAGGGGACGTTCTCATCTAGATATTATATGAAGTCAACCTACCAAGTTACAATGAAATCCCTTCATATTATTTATTTATTTATTGGTGTTTAGTGTCACATATTTCTGCACAATGGCTAATCATGACCACGACAGTTTTATGGGTGGAGGAAGCCGCAGTACCCGGAGAGAACCACCGATCAAGGGTGAGCAACTTTCAGCTCCCCAACATACGAACTCCGCACAAGCAGGGTTAGCATTGGTTGAAGACATGTGCACCATCGACGTGCAGTACGCCTTAGTATACAATGTCACCATGTCCCCACGTAGGCAATGGGGGTGAAGTGTCTTGCCCAAGGACACAACGTGGTTGCCGCAAAATCACTCCATAAATATGACCTGTAGACTGTGCTAAATGTTTTTCGGCTTTGGGCTTGGGCAGCCATCAGGTTTGAATGATCGCAACCAAAAGGGGACATTCTCATCAGGGCATCATTTGGTTTGGAGTGATCCTGCAAAGTTACAATGAAATCCCTTCATAAAAATGACCTGTAGACTGTGCTCAAAATTTTCAGGCTTCGAGCCCCTGAAGCCGTCACAGTTGACAAATCACGACCAAAAGGGGATGTCATCATCTAGGCATTGTATGGAGTCAAACTAACAGGTTACAATGAAATCCTTCCAGAAATATGACATATAGACTATGCTAAAGATTTTGGGGTTTTGGGCTCGGGCAGCCATCAAGGTTGAATGATCGCAACCAAAAGGGGACTTTCTCATCTAGACATTATTTGGAGCCATCCTACCAAGTTATAATAAAATCTCTTCATAAATATGACCTGTAGACTGTGCTAAAGGTTTTTGGGCTTCTGGCCCTTATGGCTGTCACAGTTGCCCAATCACGTCCAAAAGGGGAAGTTCTCATCTTGACAGTATATGAAGTCAACCTACCAAGTTACAATGAAATCCCTTCATAAATCTGACCTGTAGACTGTGCTAAAGGTTTTCGGGCTTCACGCTCAGGTAGCCATCATGGTTGAATGTTCGCAACCAAAAGGGCGCATTCTCATCTGGTCATCATCTGGAGTGATCCTACGAAGTTACAATGAAACCCCTTCATAAATATGACCTGTAGACTGTGCTCAAGGGCCCCTGTAGCCATCGCAGTTGACCAATCATGACCAACAGGGGATGTCATCATCTAGGCATTATATCGAGTCAACCTAACAAGTTACAATGAAACACCTCCATAAATACGACCTATAGACTATGCTAAAGGTTTTTGGGCTCGGGCAGCCATAAAGGCTGAATGATCACAACCAAAGGAGACGTTCTCATCTAGACACTATTTGGAGTCATCCTACCAATCTACTATGAAATGCCTTAATAAATATGACCTGCAGACTGTGCTAAATCTTTTCAGGTTTCGGGCCCCTGTAGCCATCACAGCTGCCCAACGTGTCCAAAAGGGGACATTCTCATCTAGACATTATAAAAAGTCAACCTACCAAGTTACAATGAAATCCCTTCATAAATACGACCTGTAAACTGTGCTAAAGGTTTTCGGGCTTTGGGCTCGGGCAGCCATCATGCTTGAATGATCACAACCAAAAGGGGAATTCTCATCTGGGCATCATCTGGAGTGATCCTAGAAAGTTACAATGAAATCCCTTCATAAATATGACTTGTAGATTATGCTAAAGGTTTTCAGGCTTTGGGCTCGGGCAGCCATTATGGTTGAATGATCACAACCAAAAGGGGATATTCTCATATGGGCATTATCTGGAGTGATCTCACAAAGTTACAATGAAATCCTTTCATAAATATGACCTATAGACTGTGCTCAAGGTTTTTGGGCTTCAGGCCCCTGTAGTCGTAACAGTTGACCAATCACGACCAAAAGGGGTTGTCATCATCAAGGCATTATATCGAGTCAACCTAACAAGTTACAATGAAATCCTTAAATAAATATGACTATAGACTATGCTAAAGGTTTTTGGGCTCGGGCAGCCATCAAGGCTGAATGATCGTGACCAAAAGGGGATGTTCTCATCTAGACATTATTTGGACTCAACCTACCAAGCTACAATGAAATCCCTTCTTAAATATGAGCTGTAGACTTTGCTAAATGTTTTGGGCTTCAGGCCCCTGTAGCCATCACAGTCGCCCAATCACATCCAAAAAGGGACGCTCTCATCTAGACATTATATGAAGTCAACCTAACAGTTTACAATAAAATCCCTTCATAAATATGACCTATAGACTGTGCTAAAGGTTTTTCGAGCTTCGGGCTCAGGCAGCCATCATGGTTGAATGGTCGCAACCAAAAGGGGACATTCTCATCTGGGCATCATCTGGAGTGATCCTACGAAGTTACAATGAAATCCCTTCATACATATGACCTGTAGACTGTGCTCAAGGGCCCCTGTAGCCGTCACAGTTGACCAATCATGACCAAAAGGGGATGTCATCACCTAGGCATTAAATAGTGTCAACCTAACAAGTTACAATGAAATTCTTCCATAAATACGACCTATAGACTATGCTAAAGGTTTTTGGGCTTGGGCAGCCATAAAGGCTGAATGATTGCGACCAAAGGAGACGTTCCCATCTAGATGCTATTTGGAGTCATCCTACCAAGCTACTATGAAATCTCTTCATAAATACGACCTGTTGACTGTGCTAAAGGTTTTCAAGCTTCGGGCCTCTACAGACATCACAGTTTCCCAATCATGTCCAAAAGGGGACATTCTCACCTACACATTATATGAAGTCAACCTACCAAGTTACAATGAAATCCCTTCATAAATATGACCTGTAAACTGTGCTAAAGGTTTTCTGGCTTTGGGCTTGGGCAGCCATAATGGTTGAATGATTGCAACCAAAAGGGGACATTTTCATCTGGGCATCATCTGGAGTGATCCTACAAAGCTACAATGAAATCCCTTCAGAAATATGACCTGTAGACTGCGCTCAAGGTTTTCGGGCTTTGGGCACCTGTAGCCATCACAGTTGACCAATCACAGCCAAAAGGGGATGTCATCATCTAGGCATTATATGGAGTCAACCTAACAAGTTACAATGAAATCCTTACATAAATACGACCTATGGCCTATGCTAAAGGTTTTTGAGCTCGGGCAGCCATCAAGGCTGAATGATCATGACCAAAAGGGGACGTTCTCATCTAGACATTATTTGGAGTAATCCTACCAATTAAGTTACAATGAAATTCCTTCATAAATATGACCTGTAAATTGTCCTAAAGGTTTTCGGGATTCGGGCCCCTGTAGCCGACACAATTGCCCAATCACGTCGAAAAGGGGCATACTCATCTAGACATTATATGAAGTCAACCTACCAAGTTACAATGAAATCCCTCCATAAATATGACCTATAGACTGTGCTAAAGGTTTTCGGATTTTGGGCTCGGGCAGTCATCATGGTTGACAGACTGCGACCAAATGGGGAAGTTCTCATCTAGACATCATCCGGAGTCATCCTACCAAGTTACAATGAAATCCCTCCATATTAAATATGACCTTCAGACTGTGCTAAAAATTTTGAGGTTTCGGGCTTGAGCAGCTATAACGGTTGACAGATCATGTCCAAAAGGGGGCGTTCTCATCTAGGCATTATACAGAGGCATCCTACCAAGTTACAATGAAATCCCTCCATATTAAATATGACCTTCAGACAGTGCTAAAAAATTTTTTGCTTTTCTTCACTTTGTCAAGTTAAGCTAAAAATATGATTTCCCATAGGCTTTCCATGATAACTGAGCTGCAATTGTGGCCATGTTTGCAACATTACCTGCGGATCATTGGTAGAAGGTGTCCCAGTCTTCAAAGACATGAAGTTTCAAAACCGCTGAATCCATCAAACAGAATCATAGAATGTCTCTGGTGGTTGTATTTCTATGGTGGCCATATTTTCAAACCAACAGGAACAAAAAGAGGATCATTTGTAGAGGGCCTCCTATAGACCATTCTTGCCTAGTTTTGGTTCAAGTCAGCTCAGTAGTTCCAGAGAGAAGATGAAAATGTGATTTCCTATAGTTTTTTTCTGTAGTAAATATAAACTGCAATTGTGGCCATGTTTGCAATATGATCAACATTAAAATGAGGAATGTTGGTGGAATGTGTCCCAGTTATCAACCATGAAAAGTTTCAAAATATTTGGCCTGGTCGTTTCAGAGGAGAAGAGTTTTCAAAATTGACCAATCAGAATCAAAGAATGCTTCTGACGGCCATGTTTTTTCACCCAACAGGAATTAAATGAGTAACAGTTGTAAAAAACCTCTCATAGACAATGCCTGCCACATCTGGTTTACATTGGCTCTGTACTTTCAGTGAAGATGATGAAAATGCGATTTCCGATAGGGTTTCTATAGTAACTATAAGCCACAATTGCAGCCGTAATTGCAACCCGATGAAGATTAAAATGAAGATCATTGGTAGAGGGGGTTACAGTCATCAGTCACACTAAGTTTTCAAACCATCTGGCCTTGTGGTTTCAAAGAAGGTTTTCTTGAAAATGCACACATTCATGAATTCTGTTTCAACAAAAAAAATCAGTAAAAGAAGGTTAAATATTTTAAAAATTACTATTTTTTCGACAATATTCTCTTTCAAAATAGCTTTGGACAGGTAAAGGTTTACAGGAAACACATTTTACTCCAATTTTATCAGATTTTAAAAGATATGTATAATTACTGTCATCTAAGCTGACACAATGGAAACAGAATTTTCACAAACTTTCCATGCTTTCCAAGCACCTGTCATCAATCATTATTTTCTGATAAGTAACATGAGAAAATACATAATTAGTTCACAGCTGAAGATATCAACATACAGTTACAGTAGTAGCACTTGTTTACAGTAAGGTAAAAATAAGTTGTGTAGGATAATCCTATAAACTATGTATTTTTCTCTTCTTGCACTGACAAGACCAGAAGCTGACATCATTATCTGGAAAACTCTCACTGAAAGCTTTCCAGAAAATGTCAGATTCTGATCTTGTCAGGGCAGGAGCAGCAGTTTACTTAGTTTATTGCAGTTATGCTAAAGCTTATTATGACCTTGCTGGGGTTGCAGGTCACTAAGGCATGGCTGCTGCTCAGCGGGCTTGGCTGCGAGAGGTAGTAAATTACATCTTTGCTCAGTTTATGAACTTTTATTAATGGTCCATCAAATATTTACATCATAATCGGCTGCATTAACATAAACATGGTAAAGTACATTGAATTTCTTGGATCAGCCTATGTCTACTTTGGTATAACATGGTATAACTAATAACTGGTGCTGCTAAAAATGGCTGTCTGCTAACTGATTGACTGGCAACATATTCAATTCTCTAACTTAACAATAAAGCAACTTGAAAACTGTGTGTCTTGATAACTTATTTGTTGACTTATTGACTGCCCTACACTTTCTTCTCTGCAGAGCTTGCCATATCTTTTTTGTATCGAAAAGGTTTCATCATCTATCTGCAGGTGACAGCCAATGTATGCTCCACCTATAATCCCACCCAGCTGTCTTTGATTGGCCTAGACTGACAGTTCTACCCAGTTACCCTGGACAGGAAAACAGCCATCTTGTGAATTTGCTATGGTCAATTTAAATGACAGACCTTAGATAAAGAAAAGCTGTTGTCTTTTACTTGAAAGATTTCAGTTGAAGATAGGGTGTCTCATTACACAATTTTACAGGAAATGAAACACCTAATCCTAGCAGGGTAGATTTCCAATCACCTAATTTGTTTTATAAATTGTTTTAAGGGATATTTACCATACAAATAGCCTGGGGGGAAGCAGGTGGGCTCAACATTAGGAACATCTTAAAATTATACAGCTACAAGGAAAAGAGTGTGCCAAGCAACAGAAAATAAATGATATTATTTTCTCTGACTGGACACACTGAATTTTTTGTAACTGGTTATACTATTTTGACTTGAACTGTATGCACAATATCTTGGGTTTTTTTCCCAGTTCTCAGTGGAGAAAACTGGAGCCAACCCTTACCAGATTCTCAAAAATGTATTTTGATGACAGTCCCGATTTTCATGCAGACAGGAGAGGCAATGGGTTAAGCATTAGAATATAGCCTCTGGTGGCCATTTCCATCCTCTCACAGACCATTCCTGCAAAATTTGGTTCACGTCGGCTCAGTAGTTCCAGAAAAAAAGATGAGGACTGGTGGTAGAGGGAGTCCCACTCATCACTTATGTGAAGTATCAAAACATTTGAACTGGCAGTTTCAGAGGAGAAGATTTTTGAAAATCCACCTATCAGAATCAAAGAATGTTTCTGGCGGCCACTTTTTTCAACCCACAAGAACAAAATGAGTATCGTTTGTAGAGGACCTCCCATGGACCATCCCTGCCAGATTTGGTTCACGTCGACTAAGTAGTTCCAGAGAACATGAAAATGTGATTTCCCATAGGGTTTCTATTGTAACTACAAGCCGTAGTTGTTGCCACATTTGCAACCTGATCAATAACAACAGGTCCCAGGGGGCCTGAGGGTGCTCACCTGACATCGTAGCCTAAATATCAACCCAGAGAATTGATTTCAACAAGTTGCATCTGCTCCTCCTAAGAAAAGCTTATATCAAATATCCAAAGATTCTCACCAGTGGCTCTAAAAAACAAAAGATTTTTAAAGAATATTCCTCATATTGAACTAAGTTATAATTAGGGCTCCCGCAGGAGCCTATATATCAACCCAGGGACTTGACTTTAACAAACTTGAATCTCACCCCCCTAAGGATGCTGTACACCAAATATCAAAACATTCCCACTGCTGGATCTGAAGAAGATTTTTCAAGAAAATTCCTCATTTTGAAGTAAGTTACAATTCAAGCTCCCACAGTGAGTCCAAATATGGACGTAGGGACATGGCTTGAACAAACTTGAATCCAACCCCCCCCCCCCCTCCCCCCCCCCCCCCCAAAGATGCTGCATACCAAATATCAAAACATTTCGACTGCTGCATCTGAAGAAGATTTTTAAAAAACATTCCTCATTTTGAACTAAGTTATCATTCGGGTTCTCACAATGAGCCGAAATATGGACCTAGGGACATGGCTTGAACAAACTTGAATCTCACCACCCCCCCCCCCCCCTCCCTAAGGATGCTGCATACCAAATATCAAAACATTCTGACTGCTGGATCTGAAGAAGATTTTTAAAGAAAATTCCTCATTTTGAACTAAGTTATAATTCGGACTACTACAGTGAGCCCAAATATGAACCCAGGGACTTGGCTTGAACAAACTTGAATCCCCCCCCTTAAGCATGGTGCATTCCCAATATCAAAAGATTCTGCCTGCTGGATCTTGAGAAGATGATATTCAAAGAAATTTGCCTGAAATGCACTAATTTTAAATTTGGGCTCTTATACTGAGCCCAAATATAAACCCAGGGAGCCGATTTGAACAAACTTGAATCAGATCCACCCCACAATGTTGCATACCAAATATCAAAAGATTCTGCCTGCTGGATCTGGAGAAGAAGATTTTTTAAGAAATTTGCCTGAAATGCACTAAGTTCGAATTCGAGCTTCTATAGTGAGCCCAAATATGAATCCAGGGGGCCGATTTGAACAAACTTGAATCAGATCCACCCCGCAATGTTGCATACCAAATATGAAAAGATTCTGCCTGCTGGATCTGGAGAAGAAGATTTTTGAAGAAATTTGCCCGAAATGCACTAAGTTCGAATTCGAGCTTCTATAGTGAGCCCAAATATGAATCTAGGGAGCCGATTTGAACAAACTTGAATCAGATCCACCCCACAATGTTGCATACCAAATATCAAAAGATGCTGCCTGCTGGATCTGGAGAAGAAGATTTTTTAAGAAATTTGCCTGAAATGCACTAAGTTCGAAATTGGGCTCCTATACTGAGCCCAAATATGAACCCAGGGGGCCGATTTGAACAAACTTGAATCAGATCCACCCTACAATGTTGCATACCAAATATCAAAAGATTCTGCCTGTTGGATCTGGAGAAGAAGATTTTTTCATGTTTTTCCCATTGCCTACAAGTGTTAAAAAGTGCTGACTCAGCACTTTTTCAAAGTCCTGAAAAAAGTACCTTGTGATGAAACCGATAGGGATTTTTCTAACCATTCTATTCTACTGGATAAAAGTAAGCTTTATACAAAATAAGAATTCTCCGTGCCGTGTAGTTTTGGAGATATGGCAGTTTTAAGGTTTTTCCTATTTTTAGCTCCCGAGGTTCCCACGGGGCAATGAGAAAATTTTTTTTTGCATCAATCAACTACTTATGACCCATTATCATCTCATATCAAACTTGGTTCAAATCGACCTCACGGTTCAGAAAATAGAAATTTTAGGCGTGGCCAAAATTTTTGCCCCTCCATAACGAAGGCAAATAATGGCATTAATGCCCGACAAACTTCTCTTGAACAAACTTGATTCTAAACCTCCAAAGGACTCTGTATACCACATATCAAGTCTCTGCTACTGGTGGTTCATTAGAAGAAGATTTTCAAAAAATTTGGCCATTTTTTTCCCCACACCTCTGCTCAATATGAGCCGAAACCTAATTTGGATAAAAATCAAAATGCCCCTATATAACCACCATATACATGAAATTTAATTAAAATGTGGCCAGTGGTTTAGGAGAAAGAGGCTCAAACACCACCTTCACGCAAGACGACAGACAATATACGACGGACGAAGAGTGATAAGAAAAGCTCATCCTGACTTTCAGTCAGGTGAGCTAAAAACTTGTGTTATTGGACATAACTCAGTTATTCAATGATATTATATTCTAAAATTTTTGGATTTATTTAAAAGTTTTTCTATTTATGCATTATTTCACAGTGAAAACACATATTTATTTATTTATTCCTGTTTAAGGTCACCTTTGCACAGCTCAGTATGTCTAATTGTCATCGGTGAAAGCTCGTAAATATTATAAAGAAAATACTATAGCTGTTAGCAAACTTCCAGCCAAAAGACCTCCAGGTTAAACCATGAAGTGCATTGGCTAAACCTTTACTAGTCCTTCTTTTTTGTTATCATTGCAATTGATACTTAATGTTCAGGCGGAAACGGCAGTCTGTGATTTTTTAGAGGTAATCCACTCACATTTTGTGATGTGTTGTGCATGGAGAGTAGTCTAATTACTATGACACCCATAGAGTGGATTTCCCATCAGGTAATTACTTTACTTTTTCAACAAAGCATGGTAAGCACAATTAAAGCTTCAGCTAAAGGACCATCAGTTTAAAAATGACTTTTAATCCAACAAACAAAATACTTAAAGGACTTGCTATAAATACTTCTAATTTAAAAAGTATTCAAAAATGTATTCATGAATACATTGTAATGTATTTGTATTCGTATTCAAATACATTTGAAAATTTGTGTATTTGTATTTGTATTCATGAAATTTCAAAGTATTCGTATTCGTATTCGAATACATTTACAAAGTATTTGCCCCAAGCCTGACTGTAAGACTGGTTAAAGGCTGAATTTTGATACACAAACCGTCGACAACCCGTAATCTAAGGTTTTTCGTTTTTTATTAAATACTCTCTTGCCAGCTCTTGCTGCAGAAATTCACAGAATGTAGCCAATGGCAGTGTCTGGGTACTCTCACTACTCTGGGAAGGCTACATTCTGTGAATTTCCGACATTTCAGTTTAGTTGTGTTTGCAGCTTTCCTCAAGTTGCGTGTAGGTGTCAGACCTCGAAAAATGGCCAAGCACAATAAAAGTTCTGTATACTTAGGTAATTATTATATTGGCCTTCCTGATTCTTCATGTCTTATAGCTTATTTCGGGCATTCATTGAGTTTCACTCAATTTCACTACCATTCAGTTATGACTCTGGACATAAGAATGAGTTTTATTGAATTTTACTTGGCCTCATGAACAAACCGAAAACCAAACCGAACCGAGGTTTTTCTCCTCCTGAAAAACCAAAACCGAAACCGAACAAGAAATTTAAAAACCTACAACTCTAAAATGCAGTATGTTCAGAGGTTATTGTAAATGGCAACTTTTTTCACAGAAATGAATGCTAATCAATAGCTCTAATCTACAGGTCTTGCCTAATGAGCACACCAAGTGTAAAAACAATCCTATGTTAAATGTGGCCTGTAGGCCATGTCAAAGAATGTTGATGCACAAGTGCAATAAATTCAAAGATTGTTGCTAACAGAAACAGTTTTTGATGGAAATGAAAAGAAAATCAATAGCTCCTATCTTTGTCATCCTGCATAAGCATACAAAGTTTCAAAACAACCTGATAATTAATGTGCCCTCTGAGGCATGCCAAAGGAAGATGTTAATGCACAAATGCACTAAGTAGAAGGCTGACGATAACGACAATAATTTTTTATGGAAATGAAAAAAAGCAAGGTCTGACTAAACTAAGTTCTAAGAATGTTGGCCGCAGCAACATTTTTGGATGGAAATGGAAGAAAATTAATAGCGCCCATCTAGAGATCTCCCCAAACACGCATGCCTGGTTTCAAAGCAATCCGATCATAAATGTGCCCTGTAGGGTGTGCCAAAGGGAAATATTGAGGTCTGATTGAACTAAGTTCTAAGAACGTTGGCCGCGGCAACATTTTTTGACGGAAATTGAAGAAAATCGATAGCTCCCATCTAGAGGTCACCCCAAACAAGTATACCAAGTTTCCAAGAGATCTGATCATAAATGCGACCTGTGAGGTGTGCCAAATGAAATTGTGGACGTACATACTAACTAACTAACGTACATACGCCGACGGACGAGAAATGATGGCAATAGCTCAGCTGGACTTTGTCAAGTTGAGCTAAAAATCTTTTCAATATCAATAATTCTTTGTAAAGGTCTTGTTAGGGCAATTTTTAGTTATTTTGTTTTTTTTCACTGTTAAGGTGCTATATAAGCAATAGGATTTCGTTTATTTTGGAATTCCTGTTGACAGGACCAGAGGTGCCTGCTGTCAACTCTATGAGCTGATAACATGTGTTTCGTGTTCTACACATCTCAATCTTCATTTTGATGTATAATTTGTGTATATTTAATTAGAATTTAAGGAGAACCAGAGGTGGGAATTTAAAAATAAACAAAATTCTCTCACTTACATGTATATAGCACCTTCAGGATGACCCAGGGTTTCCACTTGGGTGAAAATGATGGCACCAGTAATTTGGGGAAAACGGGTCAACCAAGAGTTGTCGCTACCATGGGCCAATCATGGTTCAGGCCATGGTGAGAGAATTTTAAATTTTGGGATCCCAAAACCCCCATTTCGTTGCATCTGGAGGATATTTGGAAGTTTTTCACAGTGATATTTATGTAGGTTTTCATATTCAGAGAGCTCAGCCGGTAATTGCAGAAGAATAAGGACCAATGAGGAGAAATTCATTCAGAGAGCTGGTAATTGCAGAAGAATAAGGACCAATGAGGAGAACTTCATTCAGAGAGCCGGTAATTGCAGAAGAATAAGGACCAATGAGGAGAAATTCTGGTGAAAAATCATTCATATAGATTACAGTACTTACCGACACTAACAGTCCATAATGGCATTGGATGATCCAATTCAACAATGAATGCACTGTGGGGGTGTTAACAACAGTTACATGTATATGTCACAACAGTTTACTCAGAAGCGATCACACTGAAATCAAAAAGCATAGAGTTGTGACATAAGTCACTGATTGACTTGAAGTTTGCAGATGCTTTCATACACTGTTGCACAATCCACACATGGTCTTTGCAATCATGGAGAGTGTCATCGACTGATCTCTGACTGACATTTGAGCATAAATTTACAATGTGTTTCCTGCTCCTATTTGGTGTGACCTGTGATTATCATCAAATGCATTACGTTGGTAGCATGAGAGTTTTATTTCACATTTTCTGTGATGTCAAACTTTTTGTAGCAATTTTTATCATATGACTCGTCCGTTTTGTTCACTTTAAAACATTTGATATTTTGTTTTCATATTAATCAGTGATAAATAGAGCCTTCCGTCAATTTCATTGGTCAATAATTTCAAAACTGGACAATTTGATTGGCTAAACAAAATACAACTGGGTCACATGTGCATAATTTCAGTAGGGAGAATTTACGTTATCTGTCCTATTTAGGACGGGTTATATTGTATTAATCTTTTACCTACAAGAAAAACGCCATTCATTTTTTTTTTATATTTTCACTTTTTGCTTCCAAAACATAGGTTATGACCCCTCATTGGAACGAGCTCAATGAGCTCGTTCCAATGAGGGGTCATAACCTATGTTTTGGAAGCAAAAAATTAAAATTTTAAGTTATACGAACATGTTTTTTCCAAGGATCGTCTGCAACTCAAGTTAGGTGATGGTAAAATGTCCTACTAAGTGGTTAATTTGTGCGTATATGTGTCATATGATAAATAGAATATGAAATGAGTGTTTTTATCATATAATTTTTATGAAACTCGTCCGAATTTTTCGTTTGGACTCGCCAAAACGAAAAATTCTTAGACTCGTTTTATAAATATTATATGAGAAAAACACTCATTTCATACCCTCTATATATCACTATGGAATGTGCAGTTAGAGGAACTTAGAGCAAGAGGAATGGAGCTATTCAGGAGATCCCAGGTCACCCTAGCAGAAACCATGGATGACCAAATATGTAATGCTGATGTGCATGGTTACCTGATACTTGAGATTATATATGTACCTTGTACCTACACTGACTGAAGTTTGCACACACAAAATCATTGGATCCTGTTATTGTGATATTGAAGCATCCAGGTGAGTGAAACAGAAGTGAAAAGAAATGCCCAAAACATAATTCATTTACATGTACAGTACGTGGAGAGTGTATTATCACTAAATCACTCGCGGAGTGGAGATTTCACCCAAGCAATAATTGCAAATCTGTTGCAATCCACAACAAGCACAAGCAAAGTTTCAGCAAATGGACCTCCGGGTTAAACCCGGAGGTCCATTGGCTGAAACATTGCTTCTGTTTTGTGTCCATATGTGCGGAATTTGAAAGTGATACTTTAGGTGATAACTCCACTCCACAGATGATTTTGTTACAATTCACTCTACTGAACAAAATCAAGTCTAAACAATGTCAAAATGTATATGTAAGAAACCAAATTACTTAAATATTTGTTGCTACGGTCGAATTCAACTTTTGTTTCTTGGTAAATGTTGAAGCTGTTATGGGTTCTTGAATTTTGGTGGAGGTTTGATGCGATTTTTTGCACAACAGAAGTTATTAGGAGAAAAAGTAGTTTTGAGCCAAATATATACATGTAGACTGAACAAGTTATGAGTTATAGTTTGATCCAACTACAGTATAATACCATATTTACTCTATGTATTGGGACAGCTAAAAATAATTATTTTCACAGGTGTCCCAATTCTTAGAAAATGGGGATTTGATGCTGAATAAAGTTGTGTGATTCGTTTTCCATCACTATATACGAAAATCGCCGTCTAATTTTTTTTATATTTTCATTTTAAGCTTCCAAAACATAGCTTATGATCCCGCATTGGAACGAGCGCATTGCGCTCATTCCAATGAGGGATCATAAGCTATGTTTGCGCTCGTTCCAATGAGGGATCATAAGCTATGTTTTGGAAGAGAAAAATGAAAATTTTTAGTTACTCAAGAATTTTTTTTATGAGTGTGGTCTGCTACTAGCAACGGGCCAACTGGAAACAAATCTCCTGAATGTCCCAAACTTTGGAGCATAAAAAAAATACAGTTTTCTGGAAAAAATGTGTGTCCCAAATCATAGTGTGTCCAAATACATAGAGTAAATACGGTACAGTATAATAGATCATTTTCAAGTTGTGTCTGACCTAATGATGTATAATTAGTTTACATGTATATTCAATTTGAATATATGGAATATCAGAGTTGAGAATTTTAAAGGGAACAAATTTCACTTACATTGTATATACACTACTGCGCAAGCGACCATTACATGAATATCCCAGTCCACGATATCTTCACTGAAGATCTAAAAGAAGTCGCCGACTAATATTGGCGATTGTTTTTCGAGTCAATGTCCGACCCGATATTAAAATCGCCATGATTCACAGTCAAACAGATTACCGCAGTAATTAATTTCTAGGGCACCTGAACGAAAAGGATGTACTTATTGTCGTATTTTGCACGACTCTTACAATTTTGCGGTCGAAATATATGTATAACTCAACATTCTCAATTTGACGAAATGACATTTACCAACACTCATAAAATATTTACGTTTTTAATCAGAAAGAATTTTTTTTTAAATTCTGACAAATTGCAACATTCTGACACAAATGTACATGTACATAAATATGATTCGGAAAATTATTGATGACTGGTTATCATTCTGATGTTCTGTGACATCAACATGCAGTAGTTTATTTGGTCTAATCTATTTCACAATTAATGCCGAGATTACGCTCTCTGGAGTTAATCCCTTTCACTCCAAATGTCTTGTCCAATTTAATTATTGCATTCATTGTCCGCATAATATCGGGTGGGTTTAATACTTTTGTCTCACCTCGGACCTAGGATATTCATGTAACGGTTGCTTGCGCAGTAGTGTAGCTGTAATAAGTAAGGGACATTTGTTCACTTTCGTAATTTCCACTTGAATTAAAAAATATTAAATTTTATTAATTTCATGGGTAAATAAAAATACTTTTGTGCAATAAATAGAGGATGTGGAATGAGTGTTTTCTCATATAATATTTATAAAACAAGTCTAAGAATAGCGAGCCCAAACGGAAAATTCGGAAGAGTCTGAGAAAAACCCTCATTTCATATTCTATTTATCATATGACACACACATGCACAAATTAGCCACTTAGTATGATTTTTTAACCCATCACCTAACTTGAGTCGCAGATGGCACTTGAAAAAAATCCTCGTATAACTAAAAATTTTCATTTTTTGCATCCAAAACATAGGTTATGACCCCTCATTGGAACGAGCTGATCGAGCTCGTTCCAATGAGGGGTCATAACCTATGTTTTGGAAGCAAAAAGTGAAAATATAAAAAAGAATGAATGGCGTTTTTCTTGTAGATAAAAGATTAATACAATATAACCTACCCAAAATAGGACAGATAACGTAAATTCTCCCTACTGAAATTATGCAAATGTAACCAACTGTATTTTGTTTAGCCAATCAAACTGTCCAGTTTTGAAATTGACCAATGAAAGCTCCCAACTCTAATTATGCAAATTATGAAAATGTGGCCCGTTTGTATTTTTTCAGCCAATCAAATGGTCTAGTTTTGAAATTGACCAATGATATTGATTTCCCCAAGACGAGAAACTCCGTGCAACACATGTTTCCTTGTTGCCACTCAAAACAAGTCCTAGCCTCAGGAAAAAATAGTTTTTAAACCTGCGAATCTCATCTTTTAAAATTGTCGAGGGTTGCACATTCACTTAATTTGAAAAGTTAAAAAATTTATAGTAATTTCTATATTTTTTATACTTACCAATGACCCAGACATAGCTGGTGCTAACTCTTAAAATATAGGGCCAAACACAAATTTTGCCCCCCAATCCCCAAAATTTGCATCTAAAACCAAAGAAAACATGTCCTGAATGGCCCTCCACACTTCACCTCTACTGCGCATGCGCAGTGTCAAGGACGTTCCGAAATTGGCGCCATTAATCATTCTAATAACCAGTGCCTGGTAAGCGCTATGTACTCAGCGGGGAGGCAAGAGTTCCCAACTCCTGGGAGGGCCATCCCCGTCTGAGTCATTGGTAAGTATAAAAAATATAGAAATTACTATAAATTTTTTAACATTTTTATACTGTACCAATGACCCAGACATAGCTGAATAGTAAAAAGGCTGGAGGGCCAAGGACATAGAGCAAGATGGAATACGCTCAATAATATAAAACAGAGTCATCCCCTCTAGGGAAAAAGAAGTAATAGGCCTTACATGTATCTTTCTTATTTATGATAAATTAGAAAGATACAACACCTTCCAAAATTGAGCATCATACATCCATGTACTCTATTAATATCCAATATAATCCTTATACTAATAATTTTTAAAGTAAGCCAATAAATAAATTAAGTCTAGAGAATAGAGACTCTTATACTCCTTAAAAGTGTCTGAGGATTGCATAATCATGTCCGTTGACACATGCAATATTCAAAAGCTATACTTTAAAAACTAAGACTTGAATGAATTTTAGAACATAAACTTCTCACTAAACAACCATCCCAATAACAGCTCAGAATTACTAACTCCGGAGGAGGTATCCCCTTGTTTTCATAGTAAAACAGGTGACCCAAGGGAACACCCTCCCCCCCCCCCCTTTTTCTTGCCCTGGGTCAAATAGCCCAGAGCGAAGAGGGCAGCAGAACGGAGTCACTGCCGAAACAGACAGCCTACCTAGCTATAGTAGCAACTGTTAAGTGAATGACATTCTGAGCAGTAGATAATAGACCTAACAATAGAGGCCTCCAGAAATGGACTCGATATTTCTGAGATAAAAATTCATGAATGTGGATGGCTGAGCGCAATGAGCAGCCTTCAAAAATCTATAATAGCGACACTATTAATGTAAGTCCAAGATGTAGAAGAACTCTTAGTTCACGAGCTGAAATCTTAAGCACAACTGCTGAGTCAATGATATACCATAAGCAGTACCGATAGTTAATAGAATCCATTAGCAATAGAATGGAGCGTAACGTCCTTCTATTAGGCATCAAAGACAGAAGAAGCTTACGTCCGTAGTTATAAACAGATATCTGTTTATAAATACGTAAACTCTAACCGGACAGAGTAAAGGCCTATGCCCGTACGAAGACGGAAGGACCTTAATAACAATAGGTTCCGGATATTAGGAGCCTAACTCTTATGCAAAAATCCAACCTAAATAGTAAAGGAAGTAGTGATTCCGAAACTACGAAAGTGAAAATCATCCATCGATAGTGCATGAAACTCACTGACTCTTCAGTAAAAGAGAAACCAACAGAATTACTGTCTAAAAGGTCAGAATTTGAAAACTACTGTTTCCAGAGGCTCAAATGATTACTTAGCTAAATAAGAACCGAAGTTAAATTCCATATAGGAATTTAATCTAAAGATTCTAAGTCTATTTATCAAAAAGTTACTAACTGACTTAGATAAAGAGACATAAGACTCAATTGTAAACTATCCTAGAGTGCATAGGTATGAGGTAACATAAACCTATAACCTTAATAATAACAGGCTGCAGTAGATCTTGTCAAACAAGTATACTAAAAAGTTGCAATGAGTAGTATGGAGGGATCAACAATATGAACATAATGATCCCTACACCAACGACGGAAGAGCCTCCACTTTAGCCGCATAGAATAGCGAAGAAGAGGATCTCCTATAGTAAGAAATCACGTCCAAAGCTCGTCCAGTACAATGCTTACAATGCAATACGGACCACACAATGGAATACGTGAAGGTTGCGACCTTGCGGGTTGTGATAAAGATGACACGATTTACCCAGCGAAAAAAGATCCTCTCATTGAGGAAGGTTTCACGTTAAGTCCCACAGTAGACAACGGAGTAAATTACCCACGGTCTCTGTGAAGATAGAGATGCTATCAACAGAAATGTATTTGGTTGTTTATCTTAGCAATACCTGCCGAAACAACAGCGCCGGAGGATACGCATATCCTATCATTCCGTCCTATTAGATCAATAGAGCGTTAACAACATTAGCTCAGAGATCCGGACAAGCCAACACATACGTCTGCAATTGATTAGCAAGCTGTGTCGTAAATAAATCATCATTGGGCGCTCCCATAGATAGCAAATCTGATTGAATACTTGTTTGTTGAGAGTCCATTCTGACGGCAACAAGCGACCCCTAAGTGAACGGGAGTCCGGTAAAACAATCAGACGACCCGGAATATGACGGACCGAAACAGAACTTGGTGTACTATAACCAACAGACGGATTCTTTCCATTAAATTGAATAACGGAAACGAATGAGTGCCTCCCTGGTTCCGGAGATACGCCACTACTGTCGAATTAACGGACAGGATTTGAACATGCGTTTCTGAATAATGTTCATGCAATGACATAAAGCAAGCCTAAAAAACATTATTCCGCGGAAGATAATTGGTTGCTTAGAGACTGCGGAACCCAAAGACCCTGGCACTTCGAATCCGTTGGGATCAATATTATATCCCAATCTGTTTGACTGGCAACCGTCATAACTGCAACACTCGGGTCCGGCAACTGAAGTGGCACTCTCTGAGTCAACCACCGAATGTTTGCCCCAGTCTGAATCTCTTGTAACACAAGATAGACAAGAGAACGTGTAAATCGAGCAATTCATGGATTGCTGAAAAGTTGCCGTCGAAGAGAAGCTTCTCCGAGAACGAAGCGACTCTGAGAGAGTTCTTAACCTTACTATCCACGCGCGTGGATGTAGCTAGGGCTGCGTCACGTCTAACCAACTCCAATCAGCCACTGAAGGGCGGAGTTATACGTGAACAAACTACTGCCCTCAAAAGAAATCACATTGAGAATAATATCCCGTAAATCTTTTCTTGAAGACGTAATGATAACGCCTCAGTAAGGTGGATTACGTATGATAAAGCGTCTAAGTTAAGTCTACTAGACATCATTGTCGTTTCCAACATTGAGGTTGGAAAAGACATAGACGGCGAAAAAGAATATTTCCAGTCTTTAACCACGCCGTCTAGACGCATATGAACTCTCGGTATGCCCTGCTCTGCCAAAATAAACTATACGTATAAATGATAAAACAGCAGAAATGAGCAATGCGGACAAGAAACTAAACTATCATGCTTGGTAGCAGGCTTGTATGCATATATAGCGTTGAAAAATAAAACACATGTTGTAATGAAATTATTGGACTGCGTCGATAAGTCAGGGACAATGTCCTTGAACCGATCCAAAATTCCGTGTCCAATGACGCTATAAGTCTCTTATCCAACATCGCAGCAATGTAGTCCGAAATAACAATCACTGGAAGATAATGCCAGAAGATATGAATGGCAGCTTCCGATACTACGAAAGGGAAAACTCAAAATCTTTCGAATCCCTTTCGCCATCCTGCCGGACCCTATAAAGCGTTCGGTCGTCCGTACCTGATGCAACCGCGGACCGCACCGACCCAGCGCCGTCGGATAATTCCTGATTCGACCAAGAAACTGTCGATTGCTGGGATGCTGCGAAACAACTGTGCTAACTCGGATAGCAAGTCCGTCACTGAGGCCTGAGGAGAAGCGGTCCTACAATGCATTGCCGCTGGAAGCTCCGTGATCGTTACCCCGTGCATACTACCAATATGCGAGCGAACGGAGTGTATAGGCCTCGTGTCCCTTGGCTACCGGATGGCGTGACCTATTCGCCGTGGAATCACTGAATGACGAAACTGATCGGATACTCGAGGTCACGTAGCCAATGTGCGGTCGTGTGCCCTGCTGTGAGGATGAGGAAGCATTATGGACAGTCTCTCGGACTGTCAATATAACGGAGCGTCCCGACCGACAGACATATGCTCCGAATGTAAAATATCTGAACCACAACATGCGGTCCCCTATGTTGTTGGACGAGAGAGGGACCTCTCTCGCTCACAGCCCGGACGGACCTGGACAAGCCAGGAACCGGACTAACAGGCTTCCTCCGATCTGTCCTCAATCTGCCGTCACTGGGTGAGTACTAAAGTAATTAAAGTGCTCGCATCACCCAAATCTCCTTCCTAGACCGCAACGGACGAACCCGGCAGCCGAACCATTCGATGAATGCACGCTACACCGGGTGAGCTAGCGAATGTCACTCCGTCGATCCTACAAGGGATCTCTTAGGCGATAGACATATTCCATGAGCACTTATTGCCGCTAGCTCTTCATTAACTATGACGACAGAGGCACACTTTTGAAAGACATCTCCGTAACTTTGCGAACAAGAAACTAGAAATGCTTGGTTATAGCAAGCATATAATAATAATATATATAGCGTCGTTCAATAATTCGAAAGTTTGTGTGACATTATTGGACAATGTCGGAACTGAGGGACGATGTCCCTGAACCGAACCAAAAAATTTCTAAGTCCACCGACGCTATCAGTTTCTTATCTGGCATCGCAGCATTCTGGTCCGACGAAAGAAGCTGTAGAAGACCAAGTCAGATGACATACACAACAGCATATGTTGTTCCGAAAGGGAAAGCTCGAAATCCTCCAAATCCCTTTCGGCATCCCGTCGGACCGGATGAAATTTTCGGACGTCCGTACCCGCTTCGGCGGAGCGTCCCGACCCAGCATTGTCGGATAAAAAATATGCGACAGATTCAGTTGATGCTGGGATGCTGCGATAAACTGTGCTATTTAGGAAAGCACGTCCGTTCCCGAGGCCTGTGCAGAAGCGGTCTTACGATGCATTGCCGCCGGAAGCTCCGTGTACGTTGACTCCCGCACACTTCCTATGCGAACGTCTGGAGTCTGCAGGCCTCGTGTCCCTGGCTACCAGATGGTGTGACCTGGTCGCCGATGATTCTCTGACTGGCGAAGCTGACTGGATATCCGAGGTCACGTAGCCAAGAGCGGTCGTGTGCGCTACCATGAGAATGAGGAAGCCTTATTGACAGTCTACTCCGGACTGACTATATGTCGGAGCGTCCCGAGCGACGGACGTATGCTCCGAATGCGAAACATTTTGTACCACAACTTCTGGGGCCAGATGTTGTTGTACGAGAGAGGGGCCTCTCTCGCTCGCCGTCCGGATGGACCAGAACGAGCTATGAACCGGACTAAAAGGCTTCCTCCGTTCTCCCTCTGATCCGCCGTCACTGGGTGTGCATTGGTTGATTTATAGTGCTCGCATCACCCCAAAATTCCTTCTAGACCGCAACGGATGAACCCGGCTGCCGAAGCATTCGATGAATGGACGCTACACCGGGCGAGCTAGCGGACGTCAAAGGCCGTCGAACCTACAAGGGTCCTCTTAGGCAATTGGCGTATTTACATGAGCACTTTTCCGCTAGCCCTTCATTAATTGTGACGACGGAGGCACACTGTTGGAAGACATCACAGATACATCACCCTAATCTTGATCGTCTGAAATAGAAATTGATAAAGTAGAGTGACCCTGCGGGGAAAGGACCGGAGTGTCCAATTCCCCACTAACATACCGTGACATACGCTTCCCATATTGTCATCGAAATCATACGATACAGAACAAGAGTTAATGCGAGTACACTGACCACATATAGAATGATTATAAAAGTCAGAGGAAGACTTCCTCTTATTACAATTGATCAATATCCTTTCAATGTGAAAAGAAAACTAGTCCTGGTACTCGCACTAACCCCTGGCAATCAAAATACATAATAATAATATGATCCATTAATATAGAAAAAATAATTGAAATCAAAATATTTTGAAAAAATATTTTTTCAGAACAGCCCAAGTTTCTGAAAAGTAACGTTCAGCCCCAATGGATCCCAAGCCTAAGTGTGGACAAAAATTTTAAAAATATTTTAAACAATTTATTCAACACTTACGAACAATAATAATGTATCTAGTTATGATTAAAATAACATCAAGATATTATTTTCCCTCACACAGAGGGCTGTTGTAAATGTAAACAATGAATGTAAAAACACTAAAATAAGACTCCAGGCACCCAGGCCCGGAATCAGTTACCAAAAATACACCATCTGATGCAAAACAGAGACTTCCAGGGAAGAAACTGCAGAACATCAGATGGTAGATGCAGAACACAACGCCTAACCACCCGTAGGTGAAGACGTAAACATGGGGAAAAGAACAGAATTCATTCTGTTATTCAGCTAAAACTCCCAAGAAAATTTAGTAATAATAATTACAAAAACTATGCCAAAAGCATGGGAGAATAGCAAGGGGGGACTTAAGGGACAGGGAGAGAGGAAAACACTGAAAAATCAGTGTAACTAAATAATCAGAATGACAACAAAATGGCTGCTGCCTCGAAAATAGGTAACTTAACATAATTTCATTAAAAAATTTTAAGTTACAGCCCTGATAATATTCTGTCACACATTTTTCCTCTCCTCCTTCTCTATCCTCCTTAGAATCACCATTTCACTAATATTTATGTGTCTGGCATCATTTAAACTGAGATTTACAAGCACAAAGATCAGTCAGATGTTAACTGATGAAGGGCCAAACTTAGAATGATTAATGGCGCCAATTTCGGAATGTCCTTGACACTGCGCATGCGCAGTGGAGGTGAAGTGTGGAGGGCCATTCAGGACATGTTTTCTTTGGTTTTAGATGCAAATTTTGGGGATTGGGGGGCAAAATTTGTGTTTGGCCCTATATTTTAAGAGTTAGCACCAGCTATGTCTGGGTCATTGGTACAGTATAAAAATATGACATCGATTCTACGAATTTAAACTTAATATTTCACACAAGAGGCCCCAGGGGGCCTGCGGGCACTCACCTGACATGGTAGTCTAAATATCAAACCAGGGACTTGAATAAGCTGCATATGCCCCTCCTAAGAAAAGCATATACCAACTAGATGAAGCAATTGTGTCCACACAATACACAGGATTTTCCTTCTATTATCAGTTCCTGCACTTCTAAATTGAGAAAAACACATAAAAAACAGAATTTTTTCCCCAAACAAAATATTTTCAGCCTAAATTTTTTTTTTCTTCTTAAAACGCATAAAAAACTAATTTCCGGATTTTGGTCCTAAATTCTCTAAGTCCAACCGGGCAACAAATTTTCAGTGTAAAAACAATTTTTTTTTTCTCTCTCTCTTAAAATTGACCGAAACGCATAAAAAACAAAAAAAAAATTTTGGATTTTGGTCCAAAATTTTCCAAGTCCCACCCGGACCCCAAATTTTCAGTGTAAAAATTTTTTTTTTGTCTTAAAATTGACCGAAACGCATAAAAAAAACAAAAAAAATTTCAGGATTTTGGTCCAAAATTTTCCAAGCCCCACACGGACCCCAAATTTTCAGTGTAAAAAAAAAAATTGTTTTTTCTCTTAAAATTGACTGAAATGCATAAAAACCCCCAAAAAATTTTTCGGATTTTGGTCCAAAAGTCCCACCCAGCCCCAAATTTTCAGTGTAAAAAAAAAATTATTTCTTCTCTTAAAATTGACCGAAACACATAACAAAAAAAATTTTTTTCAGAATTTGGTCCAAAATTTTCTAAGTCCCACCCGGGCCCCAAATTTTCAGTGTAAAAAAAAAAAATTTTTTTGGTCTTAAAATTGACCGAAACGCATAAAAAACCAAAAAAAATTCCAGATTTTGGTCCAAAATTTCTAAGTATGCAATGGGACCCCAAATTTTCAGCCTAAATATGAACCCAGGGACTTGGCTTGAACAAACTTGAATCTCACCCCTCTGAGTATGCTGCATACCAAATATCAAAAGATTCTTATTGGTAGATCTGAAGAAGAAGATTTTTAAAAAATACTCCTCATACTGCACTAATTTAAACATTTGGGCTCCCATAAAGAGCACACAAATCATTAGAGCCAATTTGCAATATGATATGTGGGTGAAAAGTTGTGAGAGCAGGGATGAAACATTTTACATCAGAGACTTTTGAACCGCTTTTGCCAAAGAGACGGACAATGATGTCACGGCCATTATGTGATGGGAGATCAAGTTTGGTGGCATAATTGTAGGAAGGATCCAAACATTTGTGATAGCGGTTAAAATTTTGTGGATATATAAATTCGGCCAACCGGGATATGAAAGAATGGCCGACGACGGCGACACGAACTTGCGTGGTCTCCATTGCACAGTCGGACAAATTAGTCACGCTGCGAAAGCAAAGTCAAACAACTGTTCCTTCGAGAATAGGATAAATATAGGTAATAAATTCTTACCGTAAGTAATGTTGTCGTTGAAGTCTGCGAATTATGGAAATGTTTGACTGCTTTAACTTTGAAAATAATAAATGTTGGAATGACCGCTTCCCGGCCCAAAAATTTGACAGAACACCGTTTGAAAACCACCGAGAAAATAATCCGTATTTCCATTGAATAATCTCGCAGGATCAAAGAGACCGGTCGAGTGGTCATTCCCATATTCTTGCGCGATTATTTTATGACCTAGAGGGGGGTTCCATAAATGAGAGAACTTGCAGAGTTACCTACTAAATGGGATTTAGCGTGATTAAAATTAAAACTGGATCTGAAAAGGTGGAACCGATACGGCGTCGGGAACAGGCAACTAATGATAACTGATTCCCGGACGAAGTTTGTCGATTTCTTTTATGCATTAAACCTGCTGTTGCATAAATACAGAGAGTTGCATTAATGAAACTATCTGGATATTAATCAAATATTGCAACAAACATCTCAGCTTTTACCAGAGAGATTGCAGCATTTTTTCATTTCTCAAGCAAAAATGTCAAAAAGACAAAAGAAGGGCTACAGGTGGACAGATCAGGACAAACTAATTGCATTGTCTATCTATTATAGCAGTCTTAAAACTATTCGGTTGCTGGCAAATTTATTTATTTTACCATCAGTGTCATCTATAAAAAGATGGGTCAGAAATATTACCAGCCAGCCAGGTTTTCATGAGGCAACATTTGATGTTCCGACTAAAAAATTTCAAGCACTTTCCAGAGAAGATAATACATGCATAATTTCTTTTGATGAAATGTCAATTAAAAGAACACTTTCCTACAATTCTGCTCACGACCAACTGATTGGACTGGAAGATTTTGGAAGTGCTATTGGAAAATCTTCAAACATAGCAAATTATGCCCTTGTATTTATCGTGAGAGGACTAAAGTTAAAATGGAAACAGCCTATCGGTTTTTTTTCCTCCTCAAACTCAACACCAGCAAATATATTAAAAACACTTTTAGCTGAAGCAATAGAAATAGTTGGAAAATCTGGTGGAATTATAAAAGGCATTGTTTGTGATCAAGGCTCCACAAACAGGTCAATGTATAAAAATTTAGGGGTTTCACCTGAAATGCCATTCATCACTGTAAACAATGAAAAAGTTTTTTTACTTTTTGATCCACCACATCTGATAAAATCTACCAGAAATAACATCAGAAAGTTAAAAAATTTATAGTAATTTATATATTTTTTATACTTACCAATGACCCAGACTTAGCTGGTGCTAATCTCCTTAATTCAGGGCCAAACACAAATTTTGCCCCCCCAATCCCCAAAATTTGCATCAAAAACCGAAATATACATGTCCTATATGGCCCTCCATACATCGACTCCTCTGCGCATGCGCAGTGTCGAGGAAGTCCCGAAATTGGCGCCAATTATCATTCTTACAACCAGTGCCTGGTAGGCGTTATGTACTCAGCGGGGAGGTATGAGTTCCCAACTCCTGGGAGGGCCATCCCCGTCTGGGTCATTGGTAAGTATAAAAAATATATAAATTACTATAAATTTTTTAACATTTTTATACTGTACCAATGACCCAGACTTAGCTGAATAGTAAATAGGCTGGAGGGCCTAGGACATAAAGGAAAATCCAATAAGCTCAATTATGTAAAAAAGAATATCCTCTCCAGGAGAAAAGAAGAGATAGGCTTTACATGTATCTTTCCTATTTATAATAAAGAAGAAAGACACAACACCGATCAGTAATTGAGCATAATAATCAATGATCTCTATTAACATCCAGTATAACCCTTTATACTAATATTTTTAAAGGTAAGCCAATAAATAAAGGAAGTCCAGAGAAATGAGACTCTTTATATTCATTAAAAGTGTCCGAGGATTGTATATTAACGCTCGTTTGACACATGACATATACAAATGCTTCACACCGAGCTACACTTTAAAAATATTACATGGATGATTAAACATTATCTTACACTTTAAAACCATCCCGGTACCGACTCAGAATTACTGACTCTGGGGGAGGTATTCCCTTGCTTTTCACTATAAAGCAGGTGACCTAAGGGAACACCCGCCCCCCCCCCCCCTTCCCCTTGCCCTGGGTCAAATACCCCAGAGCGAAGAGGGCAGCAGGACAGAGTCACTGCCGGAACAGAAAGCCTACATAACTATAGTTGCAACTGTTTAGTGGACGATATTCTGAGCAACTGATAACGGACCTAAACAATGGAGGTCTCCAGAAATGGACTCAATATTTCTGAGATAAAAATTAGTGAATGTGGAAGGTTGAGACCAATATGCAGCCTTCATTAGATCAGTAATAGCAATACAATTAGCATAGGCCCAAGAAGTAGAAAGAGCTCTTACTTCATGAGCTGAGATCTTGAGTGCCGACTGCTGAGAGGAAGATAATTTTTCATAAGCAGTTCGAATAGTTAATTGAATCCATCTAGCAATAGAATGAACCATAATATCCTTTCTATTAGGCATCAAAGACAGAAAGAAACGCTTACGTCCCTTTCTGATGAACTCAGATCTACGTCTGTAAATACGTATTGCTCTAACAGGACACAGTAGAGGCCTACGCCCATCAGATGATGGAAGGGCCTTAATAATAATAGGTTCAGGATACTTATTAGGAGCCTGATTCTTAGCCAAAAATCCAACATTAGTGGTAAAGGTAATAGTATTACCGGCACTACGGTAGTGAGAATCCTCCACAGATAGTGCATGAAGCTCACTAACTCTTCTAGCAGAAGAGAAAGCTAAGAGAAAAGCTGTCTTATATGTTAAGAATTTGAAGTCAACTGTGTCAAGAGGCTCAAAAGGCGCTTCTTTTAGCTTAAGAAGAACCCAGGCCAAATTCCACTTCGGAATTAATCTAAGGGTTCTAGGTCTATTTATCGAAAAATTTCTAACTAACTTAGATAAAGAGACATTAGTTCCAATCCTCAAGCTATCATGATGTGCATAGGTATCAGATAGCATAGACCTATAACCCTTAATGGTGATAGGCTGCAGATTAATCTCATCAAACAAGTACACTAGAAAGTTTGCTATGTCTGGAATGGAGGGATCATAAATATCTACTGAATGATCCTCACACCACTGACAAAAGACCCTCCACTTAGCAGCATAGTTTAGCGAAGAGGAGGTCCTCCTGCAGTTAGAAATCGCGTCCACTGCTCGTCCTGTAAAATGTTTTCCGTGCAAGAAGGACCGCACAATGGAAATACGTGAAGGTTTAGACCTTGCGGATTGTGATGGAGGATGCGCGATTTCCCTTGCGAAAGAAGATCTTCCCGTTGAGGAAGCTTCCTCGGCATGTCCCACAACAGACACCTGAGTAGATTTATCCACGGTCTCTGTGGAGACAGAGATGCTACCAACAGAATCTTGCATTGCGATTGTTTTATCTTGAGCAATATCTGCTGAATCAACGGCACTGGAGGATATGCATATCCTATCATTCCGTCCCAAGAGATCGAGAGAGCGTCTACTGCAAACGCTCGAGGATCCGGACAAGGTGACACATACGTCTGCAACTGGTTGTTGAGATGTGTCGCAAATAAATCTATCATTGGCCGTTCCCATTGGTAGCAAATCTGATTGAATACTTGCTTGTTGAGAGTCCATTCTGACGGCAACAGGCGACCCCTCCGTGAAAGGGAGTCTGCTAAGACGTTCAGACGACCCGGAATATGACGGATGGAGAGAAGAATCTGATGTTCTAATACAAACAGAAGAATTCTTTCCGTTAGATTGAGCAACGGAATGGAATGAGTGCCACCTTGGTTCCGAATATACGCAACTACTGTCGTATTGTCGGACATAATTTGCACGTGTGCATTCTGAATAACGTCTATCCAATGACGTAGAGCAAGCCAAATCGACATCATCTCTTTGATGTTGATGTGCTTGCTTAGAAACTGCGGATCCCAAAGACCCTGGCACTTCAAATCCGATGGACTCAGTGTCGCGCCCCAGCCTGTTTGACTGGCATCCGTCATAATCGTAAAACTCGGATCTGGCAACTGCAGTGGAACTCCCTGAGTTAACCACTGTATGTCTGCCCAAGTCTGAATCTCTTGTTTCACTTGGCTTGACAAGAGTATGTCCGTTTCGAGCGAATGAATCTTCACTCTCCAATTCTGAGTCAGATAGACCTGGAGAGGACGGGTGCGTAGCCGCCCCATCGGAATGAGATCCGAGGCAGCTCCGCACAGACCTATTAGTCTCATGAATTCCCTCGCTGACACTTTGTCTGAGTGAAGACAATAGCGAGCATAACAACTGACTAATTTCGCTCTGGTTAACGGCAGACGAACGAGATTGTTGTGCGTCTCGAAGCTCATTCCCAGGTGGGTAAATGACTTGGACGGCACCAGATCCGACTTCTCTTCGTTTACTATGAAACCGAGACGTCGGAGCAATAGAAGCAGATTGTGCATGTCGTTCTGAAGCGTTAACTCGTTGCCGTATCTCTGAAGAATATCGTCCAGGTAAGCCGACGTTACCGCCGACGTTACCGCCGACGAATGAGCTCGGAAATGAGTCATTACCGAGTTCATTACTCGAGTGAATGCCCAGGGCGCTAGATTCAGACCAAAGCACATCGTTCGGAACTGATAAACAACACCTAGGACAGCGAAGCGAAGATACTTTCTGAACGCCGGATGTACCATGACGTGAAAGTATGCATCCTTGAGGTCTATGCTCGCAGCATAGTCGTTCACTCGAATGCTCGCTCTGACCGATCGAATGGTCTCCATATAAAACTTTGGAGCCACGATCAGCTTGTTTATCCAGCTTAAGTCGATCACTGGACGGAACGAGCCGTCTGGCTTTGGAACCAGAAAAAGATGGCTGTAGAAATCTGGAGATTCCTGGTTTTCTACGACCTCTATCGCGTTCTTCGTTAAAAGAGACTGGACTTCTGATAGAAGTGCGGTTCTTTTCTGACAATTTGACGAAAGCTGAGTCCATCTTGGACTTCGAGTTAATGGAGGCTTGCCTTTGAAGGACAGTTTTAGTCCTTCCGAAATAACCCCTAGCACCCAAGGGTCCTCCGTAATTGATTCCCAATTGCTTGAGAAACTCGACAGTCTTCCGCCCACCGGAACACGACAGAGGTCTAGACCATCACTTCCTGGATCCGCGAGGCTTGCGGTAGGAGAAACCACGTCCTCCGCGACCTGCACCTCGCCCCGTCGGCCTAGGGGCGTCTGACCGGTTATTTCGGCCAGCATAACGGCCCCTAGTCGAGTCGCTACTCTGCCGGTCTCTAGAGTAAGACCTAGAGGACGCATAGGAACCTCTATAGGAACTTCCCCTGGACGAACTCGTCCCGGAAGTGCCTGGCCTACTCCTGTCTGCTGGTTCCGATTTCTTGGAAGCAGACTTAAAAAGCAGAGAGTCCGAAGCTTTCTTTGTTAATTTATCATATATATCAGAAAGCTTGCCACTGAAGAGAAACTCTCCAGAGACCGGAGCGACTCTAAGAGAGTTTTTCACCTTACTGTCCACACGTGTGGAAGTAGCCAAGGCCGCGTCACGTCGAGCTAACTCCAGATTTGCCACTGAAAGGGCGGAGTTATAAGTGGAAAACGCTATGGCCCTGGACAGAACTCTTAAAGACGTTTGTACGTCTTGAAATTCAGGTCCTTCAAAGCGTAATGACAACGCTCTAGTAAGGTGATCTGCGTAGGAAAGAGCGTCTAAACTAGCTCTGTTAGACGATATCGTCGTTTCCATCGTAGACGACGGAAGTGACATAGACGACGGCATGGATATATCAAGGTCTTCAGCCTGGTCGTCTAAACGCAGAGGAACTCTCTGGATGCCCTGACCTGCCGTATCAAACTTGTTCCTTTGATTAATAAACGGCAGCTGTAGAGCAGAAGCCGGTAGGAAGGCTGACCTGCCCGTCTTGTTGGCAAGTTTATCAATAGCGTCATTCAATAACTCAAAAATCCGAGAGACATTCTTGGATTGTGATGGAAATTCCGGGACAATGTCCCTAAACCGATTAAAAAACTCGGTGTCCAGTGGCGCTATTACCCTCCTATCCGGCTGCGCAGCATTTTGGTCTGGCGGAACAACTTCTGGAAGATAACACCGGATGAATTCTACGGCTATTTTATGTTGTTCCGAAAGGGAAATATCCAATTCATCAGAATCCCTTTCGCCATCCTGCCGGACCTCATGTAAATCATGTAAATCTCGGTCGTCCGCACCGGATCCAGCGGCGGAACCTACCGACCCAGCATCTTCTGACATTTCATGTTCCGACAGAGGCTCTGACGGTTGCTGGGATGCTGCGATTAACTTTGCTATCTGTGATAGCACATCCGTTACAGAGGCCTGGGGAGCGGCGGTCTTACTGGTTTTAGCCGCCGGAAGCTCCCTGGACATTGCATCTTGCATACATCTTTTATGTGAACGTCCGGACGAAGAAGGCCTCGAGTCCCTGGCTACCGGATGGCGTGACCTGGTCGCCGAGGAATCCCTGGTCGGCGAAGCTGACTGTAATTCACTGGTCACGTAGCCAAGGTGCGGTCGAGTGTGCTGCTGAGAGGATATGGAAGCCTTATAGGTAGCCTCGGCGGACTGCCTATATACCGGAGCCCTCCGAGTGGTGGACGTATGCTCCGACTGCGTAACATTACGGACTACAACATCTGGTCCCAGATGCTGTTGTATGAGAGAGGGACCTCTCTCGCTTGCAGCCCGTGTCGAACTGGACAAGCTAAACACCGGACTGTCAGGCTTCCTCCGATCCATCCTCCTTTCCGTCGTCACTGGGTGTGCACGTGGATGTTTTATAGTGCTCGCAACACCCGACTCTCTGTGCTGGACCGCAACGGATGAACCCGAGTGCTGCCCCATTCGGTGAATGGACGCAACCCCGGTCGAGCTAGCGGACGTCAACCCCTTCGGGCTCCTTTCAGGGAATTGACGAATCTCCATGAGCACTTTTGCCGCTAGCTCTTCACTTGTATGTGACGACGGAGGCACACTTCTGGATGACATCACGGAAACATCACCCTGTTCTTGTTCCTCTGAAAAAGAGAGTGAAACACTAGAGTGACTCTGAGGAGAAAGAACCGGAATGGACCTTTCTCCAGGAACAACATACCGTGACACACGTTTCCAACGTTTTTCATCCCATTTGAAACACACAGAACAAAGATCAGTGCGAGTACAGAGAGAACAATTAATACAGAGATCATGAGAATCATAGGAAGACTTCCTCCTATTACAATTTGAACAATAATCATTCATAGTGAAATGTAAACAATCAAAGTACTCGCACTAATCCTTGAAAATAAAGATACATAATACAACAATCCATTATATTCATTAATAAATAATGATTTGAAAGAAAAAATTTTTTTAAAAAAAAAATTTTTTCAGAAGAGCCCAAGTTCCCAAAGGGAACCCTGAGCCCAATGGATCCCAAAAAAAGCCTAAGTGTGGACAAAAATTTAAATTCATTTTGAAAAAATTAATGAGACACTTACGGACAATAATAATGTATCTTACTATGAATAAGAGATGCAGAAGACAAAAAATCACTATCAGCAGTAACTGTTGTCAACCTGAGCAAAAGTGTCAACAACCGGAAACATGACTCCAGGCACTGAAACAAACATGGCCCGAAATCAGTCACCAATTAAAACACTATCTGATGCAAAACAGAGGCTTCCAGAGAAGAAACTGTAGAACATCAGATGGTAGATGCAGACCAAAACGCCTAAACACCCCTAGGGTGAGGACGTAAACATGGGGAAAAAAAAACAGAAATAAATCTGTTACCAAGCCAAAACTCCCAAGAAATTTTTAGTAATAAACATTACAAAAATTAAGCCAAAACATGGGAGAAAAGCTAGGGGGGAATAAGGAAGGTAGAGAGGAAACACTGATCAAACAATGGTACTTCATAGCAAGAATGATAACATCAGGGCCATGCCTTGAAAAAAGGCAACTAGAAATAATTTCATAAAATAATTATAAGTTACAGCCCTGAACATTTTCTTGCACTAAATATTTTCCTCTCCTCCTAATGTATCCTCTTTATTTCCACCATTTCACTCATGAATATGTGTCTGGCATCATGAAAATTGAGATTTGGAAGCACAAATAACAGAGAAGTGTGACTGTTTTGAGGGCCAAACTAAGAATGATAATTGGCGCCAATTTCGGGACTTCCTCGACACTGCGCATGCGCAGAGGAGTCGATGTATGGAGGGCCATATAGGACATGTATATTTCGGTTTTTGATGCAAATTTTGGGGATTGGGGGGGCAAAATTTGTGTTTGGCCCTGAATTAAGGAGATTAGCACCAGCTAAGTCTGGGTCATTGGTACAGTATAAAAATATATAATTTCAAACACATTGGAAAAATAGTAAAATGGAGGTACATAGAATAATTATTTGAAAAAGATTCAAAATTAGGCCTAAAAAAGTTTAAAATCTGTTTCTCAGGCCCTCCCGCATGGTCCTTTTGGCTGCCGCATGCTCTCTTTTTATAACCAATTTAAACTTTAAAAAAATGAAAATTAAATGGTTTATGTCTGATATTTTACCCAAGTTAAAAAAAAATTATGAATTTGTCCCTTGAGTGTAAGAAGGCTTTGCAATGCTTTAGCATTGCAAAGCCTTCTTGCATTCAAGGGATGAAATACACCAACACTCATGCTATTCTGTAGATTATGAGGCCTAAAACTTGAACCAAGAACATGAACTTTTGATGGCAAAGAAGAAATTACTGAAATAAAAAAACGCTCGCCCGCATGCAATTTCACAAATAATGGCCTGAGAAACAGAAGATCTACTTTGTGTGGCCTTACCTGTTAGCATGTGCCCCAAACTCTCACCAAAACATATTCATTTAAACAACTTTTCAAAAATGCGGGTTTCACTTGCAACTCAGGTTTTGAGCCATTCTGTGGCTGCTGCTATTGTGACATACACCAGTTTAGGGGCAATGTCACCTGAAGCTGTTGATACTGCACAATTTATTGTTCAGTTTGATCAGCTATTTGATTGTTTTAATTCCCACAATTTGATTGATAAAATGAAACCCCACAGAGCAGCTATATCAGATAAATCAATCCACCTGAAATATTTTTCTGAGTGTCAACAAATGCTGTCAAAATTGAGTCCTTTAGGAACGGATGCCAACAAGTTACACTTCATCAATGGCTGGAAAATATCGATTAGTGCATTGATGGGTTTATGGGACGATCTATCAAACAATTTTAACTTCAAGTTTTTACTTACAAATCGTGGGGGTGAGGTGGCTCAGTTGGTAGAGGTGCAGGCTGCAAGCCGAGAGGTCCTTGGTTCGAATCCCACATGCGGCAACCGCGTTGTGTCCTTGGGCAAGACACTTCACCCCGATTGCCTACATGGGGGCACGATGACGCTGTGTACCGAGGCATATTGCACGTCGATGGTACGCATGTCTTCAACCAATCTAACCCTGCCTGTGCTGTGGTGCAGAGTTCAGAGTTACGATGTTGGAGAGCTGACAGCTGCTTGTCGTTGCTCGGTGGTTCTCTCCGGATACTTCGGCTTCCTCCACCCGTAAAACTGTCTCGGTCACGATTAGCCATTGTGCATAAGTATGTGACCTTAAACACCAATAAGTAAATAAATACTTACAAATCGTTTCAATCAAGATTGCCTGGAAAAAATTTTTTCTCAAATTCGACAAGCTGGAATCAGTAGGGATAACCCAAATGCAGAACAGTTTGCTGCCACTAAGAAACAATGTCTGGTGAATTTCATCATCAAACCACCCAAAAATAGCAATTGCATCAATGACACAGACACCATTTTAAGCTCACTTCAAGAGTTAACCAAAACATCTTCTGATTTGTCATCAAATGCCACTCAAAAACAAGGGCAGTGTGCATTAAGTGCAACCACCACAGTTATATATCTGAAAAATCAAACAATATAGACTCGGATGTAAAAAATGTCATAGATTTAGTATCATCCATGCCAGAAAAAAACACTCTGCACTATATTTCTGGCTATATAATAAAAAAAACTTGAAAAGAACCATGAAAATTGTGAAATCTGTAAATTTGATCAACTTGTGTCTGATCAAAAGCTGTATCAATCTGATCAACACACATGTATTTACTGGAAAGCTTTGTACAATGAGAAAGGTTGCTTTGGTGGGCTAATAGTTCCAAGTAACTGTCTTGTAAAATTTATAGAGAAATTAGAGAACATTTTCCGCAGTACATTTGAAAACATTGCTCATCAAGGAAAAATCAAGATGAGGCTGTGCACTAAAATGCTGAACTGTTCTGATGATACACTGGAAGAAATACTCTGTGACAGTGCTATCAATTACATCATTGAACTTTATGTAACTATTCGAGGTGCAGGCTGCAAGCCGAGAGGTCCTCGGTTCGAATCCCACCTGCGGCAACCGCGTTGTGTCCTTGGGCAAGACACTTCATCCCCATTGCCCGCGTGGGGGCACGATGGCGCCGTGTACTAAGGCGTACTGCACGTCGATGGTACGCATGTCTTCAACCAATCTAACCCTGCCTGTGCTGTAGTGCGGAGTTACGATGTTGGGGAGCTGGCAGCTGCTCGTCGTTGTTCGGTGGTTCTCTCCGGGTACTCCGGCTTCCTCCACCCGTAAAACTGTCACGGTCATGATTAGCCATTGTGCATAACTATGTGACCTTAAACATCAATAAATAAATAAATAAATAAATATGTAACTATTCGCATCCACGGCAATGTAAAATTTCAAAACTATGATCTTCAGAAAACAAATACAGGACCAAAGAAAGCAAAACAAGAAAGAAAAATTATCAAAGTTATGCATTTGTAAAATTTTATCAAACATAATTTTGAATGGTAATTTAACTTGAAAACAAGGTTGTTTTATGAATGACTAATTCTTGCATTTATGATCTAAAATGTGCTTCAGCAATATTTTCTCATGCTAATTGTTTTATCACAATTACATTTTATTGAGTCATTTTAAAGTAGTAGAGTACCTTATTCTTGAATTTTAAATTTTCCAAAAGTTTAAAACGGAAGGTGAATTTTTTACATATTTTAGCAATAAAGCATGGCCTACTCTAATCTGCCAAATTAAAGTTTTGGCTGAATAATAATCCTAAGCAGAAAAACTGAAATGAGCTAAATAATCAAAAATGACACAACAGAACAGATTAAATATTACATTCCCAAGTTGGAGAGAGCCAGTACCCGGAGTAAAAGAAGCCAGGACAGGTGGCTGACAGGTGACATGATACACACAAAGCTTGCCTCTGTTACCAGTGGGAGCTGCAAACAGTGAGGAAAATCTCCACCTGTTCAGCTGATGCCTGGTCATGAATTTCTGGGAGGGGGGAGTGACTGAACACCACTCCCCACCCCTCATCCCAGCCAAAAACTTGGTGTCAAAGAATCAAGTCTGGTAGCAGGTGACACAATTCGCACAAACTTGCCTCTGTTACCAGTGGGAGTTGCAAATGGCGAGCAAAATCTCCACCTGCTGCCAGGCCCGCCTTGACTTGAAATAAATGTGGGGGGCTGGCTGATCCCTCCCTCCCATACTGGCTCTCAGCCTTTCTTTAGGTGCGCAATCAAAACACTTGAAACAAATAAAACATAAATGAGCTAAATTTAGGTACAGGGAGAGTGGATTGCCACTAAAACCCTCTTGAAATGGAGATTCCACCCAGATGAAAAATCTTTGTAAAAAAAAACTCAAGATGAACAGCAACAGTTTTATTCAGTGGACCTTCGGGTTTATTGGCTAAAACTTAGTTTGCCTTTCTTATGCATCCACACAGTGGAATCAATAATTATTATCAGGGTGGAATCTCCACTCCACGAGTGTTTAGTGGAAATCCACTCTCCGTGTACAGTATATACTATAATACATGAATTGAGATGAACATGCCTTGATAACTAGACTTGTATGTGTGTGTGTGGGTAGATGGAGTTGTTCTCAAGTTCATTGTTTATTTATTCTAAGTGACTCGAATAATAGGATGGGTCAAAATAAAAGTATGGGGTAGAAACTCTCATTTCAAATAAAAGTATGGGTTTGAATAAAAGTATAGTATGGGGGAGACTTTTATGTGCCAAGATAATAAATATCGGTACATGTACTGAGATTTCAAACTCACTTTAAAACAGTTCAAATTCAATGTGCCACCTCCTGGATAAATTATCTCAAAATTCTCAAATAACTCCAAGTTTCTACAGTTAGGGCAAAATTTTAAGAATTTGGTCCAAATAGTGTATTCCATTGAGGTACTAATGCTCCAGCCTGTTGAAAATTAATAAACATTAGGAGACCAAATAAGAATCATATGGGGTGGAAAAGGGACAAAAACTTAATAATGGTCCGGGTATGTTAATTCGAGTCACAAGAGTATGTGTTTCAGGCTTACATTTAAATTGAATTTTATTTTTCAGTTGTTTCTGCATTTCAAGGGTGACTAGGTGATGTGTGGATTTACTAATCAGTTTATAGTTAAAATTCAACCTTAGACATCAAGGGACAATGACATTTGTAATTTTTTTCACCTCAAGAAAATTGCATCATATGTTTTAGTGCAAAAGGACAACAAAAAACAAACAGGTCATATGAGGATAATTGTTCAGAATAGACGAAATGGACACCTTGAGACATTAAAACTATAATATGTTTATTTATTTTTTAAAATATTTATTTATTTATTGGGATTTAACAACACTTTCAACAGCTAAGGTCATGTCATATCGGACAATTTTACGGATGGAGGGAGAGCCAGGGAATCCGGAGAGAACCACCGAGCAGTGTCAAGCAACTGTCCAACATACTAACCCGACAGAACTAGGGTTCCAGCATTTGAAGGTATGTGCACCATCGAAGTGCAGTTCACCTTAGCACACAACACCACTGTGCCCCACATGGGCCATTGGGATTAAATGTTTTTGCCCATAGTCACAATGAGATGAAGCAGGTCAGACTCAAACTGCTGACCATTAGGTTTCAAGCTAATGATGGCAGAATAATTCTGAAAGTAATTATACTAATGGCATTTTTACGCTTGCTTCATACCAAATAATAGTGATAGCCAATATTTTTCCTGCAAAACTAATAACAGTGTCATCACTATTAACCTACAAGTAAGAGTAAGCTGTTCATTTACATTATATCTCTTCGTCACGGGAGCGATTTGTTTATTTTACTTATCTAAGTTAGTCACAAGTGGTATTCAAGCTACATAGAATCAATATTTTGATTTTTCATCTTTGGAATTTTTAGTTTTTTGCATGACTTGTCATACTGGTCATAACTTATTTAGTATTTTCTCAGCACCCATAAATATTTTTAAAACACAGAAATGTGCACACATGTATCAGTGTGTAATTTGAATTTTACCCAGAGTGGATACCAGATGACACATGCATGCAAAAACAATTGTTGAATAACTAGAAATTTTCCATTTTGGTCCCAATATTGTCTCAAAAACATAGCTTATGACCACGACAAATCAGCGGCTTGCCAAAGTGTTATTATTATTATGACCGCCATTGGAATGAGCTGAATGAGCTTGTTCAAGTGAGGGGTCAAAAGCTGTGTTTTGAGACAGAAAATGAAAACATAATAAAATTTTAGCTGCATAGTTTTGACATGCAAGGAGTATGAACACTCAAGTGCCCAAAAAGAATTTGAATGACGATTTTTGTGAATGTTGCCAGATATCACTGGTAGTTTTGACCCTTTACATTGCGTAAAGGTTTAAGATTCCAGAGAAAAATGTCCACGATATTCACTTTCACATAGGTGTACCTGTGGATAGCCTATGGGAAAGGACTACAGATAAACCTGTGGCAAAATGTATAAGTTTTATAATTACTGAATTAACATAGACTATTTTACTTTTCTCCTGATGAACCATTTTTCAAAGTTAGCAAGAATACCGCTTAAGGTGAATAAATATGTGTATTTAAAAAAGAATACATTGTTTTACTGCTAGGGCCCACTCATTACACTTATGAGTGCATCTTCCAATAAAAGGGGAAGGCTTGCTAATTAATTTCTAAAAAAGACCCACCCAAATCTGACGTTTTGAAAATTGTAAAACGATTCATAATATGACATTTCGATTTCTGTTTTGTAAATTCAAAAGTGTGGAAAATAAATACAACGATGTTAAATTAATGTTGTTTAGTGGGTAAACACAAGTTAAGAGAAATAGATTGGTCGAGTATCGCTTTGGTTTCACTTGTGTGCAACTGCAAGTTGTGGTGCACGAATTTAGGGAATACCACAAGTTTTTCTTCCGATATTATAGCTTAATTATTCCAGCCAGCGAGTGTTGTTGTGGCATTTGTTATCACAATTTGATAGCGCTATCCCGTATTTGCCATGGATTTTGTCATCTCCACCCACTTTCTTTGAATTTGTTTGTTTTTGTTGAAAATATCGAAATTTCCCCATTCGTTCAGTGTTATTCTGTTGCGAAATGACTCCAACTACCAGAGGGCACTTTTCCAGAAAAATTACAACAGAGGGTATGGGAAGTGATTATTCCCCTTGTTTTCACGTTCCCTGATGGTAGTATTGAGTGATTTGCACATGTCTGTCGAGCATGGAAACCATCTTCAATAAAAAAATGCAGACAGTGTTGTCCTTTTCCAAAATGCAGTCCTATCGCCGCACTTGAAAGTATTTTGAATGCCTAGCTTTGTTATGTAATATCTGAAGCACATTCAGCCACAAGTTGTTCTTGTGAAATATTATTTTATTATCAGTTCTGGTACGAATACGACAGCAGACTTCTAGGAACCAGTGATGCTTGCTGTCAACTCTATGAGTTAATTACATCTGTGTTTCGTATTCTATACATCCCAACCTTCATTTTGATGTATAATTTGAATTTAAGGAATACATGTATCAGAGGTGAAAATTTCAAAATAAACAAAATTCCATTACTTATAATGTTATATAGCCCCTTAACTATTTTTACTTTCTGGGTAAAAAACTTTTTTATTGGGTACGAAAACACGCGCTTTGACCAACTCTTGGGGAAAACCATCTGTGGAGGGGGAGGGGGCGATTTGACCAATTTTCAGAGCTAATAAGCCAATTTACACTTTCGATCACGTGCGTGGAATTGTGGGAAGCTTTGGGATAAACAGAAATACATGATAACGTGGAAGAGTAACAGGAATATCAACAATGGAGATATAATTATCCCCGCATTTGAAAAAATGCGGGGATATATTGGTCGTCTCCATCTGTCCGTCCGCCCATCCATCCGCCCGTACATCCGGAAATGGTTTCCGGTGAAAAACTCCTAAGGGTTTCAATTCGAAACATTGAAAGTCTGTTCATGTTCATTCATAGGGTCTGTAGATGTGCATAAAGGTTTTGGATTTTTGATTCGGCCCTCGGGGGTGTAAGGGGCACCACTTTTGTCGTTAGAGGAATGGTTTCCGGCGAAAAACTTCTAGGGGTTTCAATTCGAAACATTGAAAGTGTGTTCATTTTCATTCATAGGGTCTGTAGATGTGCATAAAGGTTTTGGATTTTTGATTCGGCCCCCGAGGGGCACAAGGGGCACCATTTTTGTCATTAGAGGAATGGTTTCCGGCGAAAAACTGCTAGGAGTTTCAATTCGAAACACTGAAAGTGTGTTCATGTTCATTAGTAGGGTCTGTAGATGTGCATAAAGGTTTTGGATTTTTGATTCGGCCCCCGAGGGACGCAAGGGGCACCATTTTTGTCGTTAGAGGAATGGTTTCCAGAGAAAAACTCCTAGGGGGTTCAATTCGAAACACTAAAAGTGTGTTCATGTTAATCAATAGGGTCTGTAGATGAGCATAAAGGTTTTGTATTTTTGATTCGGCCCTCGGGGGCATAAGGGGCACCACTTTTGTCGTTAGAGGAATGGTTTTCGGCAAAAAACTCCTAGGGGTTTCAATTCGAAACATTGAAAGTGTGTTCATGTTCATTCATAGGGTCTGTAGATGTGCATAAAGGTTTTGGATTTTTGATTCGGCCCCGAGGGGTGCAAGGGGCACCATTTTTGTTGTTAGAGGAATGGTTTTCCGGAGAAAAACTCCTTGGGGTTTCAATTCGAAACACTAAAAGTGTGTTCATGTTATTTATAAATGAACATAAACACACTTTCAATGTTTTGAATTGAAACCCCTAGGAGTTTTTCGCCGGAAACCATTCACGGATGGACGGACGGACGGATGGATGGACGGAGACAACCAATATATCCCCGCATTTTTTCAAATACGGGGATAAAAAAACCCAAAAATGAACAGGCTGAAAATATTTGTTTCAAAGACATCAATTTTTTTAGGGTTTCATTGGAATACTGTGCAGGGAGAGAGATCCGCTTCTGAAAAATCCATTCTACCCAGACAATGAATATTAACCTATGTGTAAAGGCATAATGAGTCAAAGCAAGACTTCAACTGATTACCCAGGCCTCACTAGACCCATTAAATGAAATCTTATGCTTTTACAGTACGTGGAGAATGTATTATCACTAAATCACCCATAGAGTGGAGATTCCACCCAAGCAATAATTGCAAATTTGTTGCAAAGCATAACAAGCATAGGCAAAGTTCCAGTCAATGGACCTCTGGGTTAAACCCGGAGGTCCACTGGCTGAAACTAGGGCTGTCGCGATTATTCGATTAGTCGACTAACCGTCGACTATTGAAGTAGTCGACGTTTTTTATTTTTAGTCGATCGTCGTTCATTTTCAAGGTGGTACATGTCTACTACACGTCAGGGCTAAATTGCATTGTTTTGTGAGGTGAATGATCAATGAAGGTGAATAACTTTAAATATCTAACCATAGTTAACATTCATATTCGGAAGACTGTACGACTGTCACTGACTGTGTAAGAAAGAACACTCACAGTTACTCGAGAAGAATAGATTCTTCTGAATTTCTCCAGTCTTGTACACACGAATGCACCCATTGGAAAACCCAAAGCGCGGAAGTGACAAAATTATGATGAAAGTCAGAAAGTCAGATCACTTCTCAAAGTTCGGAACTTCAGACTAAGATCCAATTTTAACAACTGACGAGGGAATGCATAGATCTCAATGTTCAAAATTTCGAGAAACTTACTGCAGAAAGGAAACATATGCAGGAACGTTCTTTGGTAAATTCATTTTAATTCATCGGCTTCAATCTAGTTCAAACTTGGACCCGCAGTCAGTAATATTATTTTTGGGGTTGGTACGTCCTACAGGACGTACCAACCCCAAAAATTATATTACGGACTGTGGGTCCAAGATTGGACTACACGTAGCTTCAGTCGGGACCGATTTGTTGTTCCCACAACCCCACTTCGTCTGAACACACTGGTGCCATTGTCATTTTCAGAGTTTTACGAACAGAAGAATGATTTGCTAAAAAATCATGGGAAGCGACTATTAATCGACTAACCGTCGATTACTGGTCACGATTAGTCGATTACAAAAAATGATAGTCGCGACAGCCCTAGCTGAAACATTGCTTCTGTTTTGTCCATATGTACAGAATTTGAAAGTGATACTTTGGGTGATAACCCCACTCTGCTGGTGATTTAGTCACAATCTACTCTCCACATACACTACGCTGCAAGCGACGATTACATGAATCTCCCAGGTCCGAGGAACTGTGTCTCAAGATCACTCACAAATTGCCGACGATTGTCGGAGAGTATGTCTGTGATCTGTGTCCGACATTTGATTAAAAACTCCGACAGTACGAGACAAATGGATTATCGACTTGATTGGTTTCTCGGACCGTACTGTGAAAAAGATTAAGCTTCCCAATTATTATTGACATTAGATTTGAACAACTTTTCTCTCAAGTTGTAAAAAGAAATTATGAAAATATTAAAACTAAATCAAGTTACGCCGACCATTTTTAACTCGTTGCGAAATGCTTCACATATTATTATTACCCATTTAAACAACAATTTCAAAATAAACACTCGATTTCCCCATAATTGTGAAAACAAGATTACATGTATACATATAAATTAATATTAAATAAGCACAACCTTATTTATTATAAATTTATATATTTCTATAGGCGTTTTTCGCAGAGAGCGTAATCTATTCTGTTCGAAGATTGCATTTTTTAAAAAAATTGAATTGGATAGGCTGAGAAACAATAACCGAGAAAATAAAATCAACGTTAGTGGCTCAGAGCCGTTCGAAATATGACATGATACTGTTCCACCCTTACCTCCGCCGCCCTATAAATATGCCTATTTAATGTTGAATGACTGTCAATCCAGCCCCCTCCAGATTACGCTAGGCCAAAGTGCATAAATTTCCCACGTAACGCGTTTTGCAGTGGCCATCACTCTTCGCCGTGCAAAGATTCCCCAATGCCCCCTGCCCCCCCCCCCCCCCCCCAACAAATCCATTGTGTGCCAATTATGCCACTGAATGCAAGTTTCCAAACAATAGTCGCCAATCTTTCTCAGTCTCAATCGACCGACCGCTTCATGCTGTTTGGGGTAAATTGATAATTTTCATTCTTGGGGAGAAGCTTTCAATCAAGGAGTACTGCCGGTATAATTAAAAAGGACAGAACGAAGATTCAAATACTCATTTATTTATACTTATTCAACACAACAAAATGAAAGAAATAAACGTTTTGAACTTATATTCGCTCACATACAGTGATAATATACACGTGGCAGTTCGAAATATAAAAAAACGTTCTCACTCATCCGGACCTTTACATTTCGCCCCATGCAACAGTTCATGTTTCTTATCATATACAGTACGTGCCAAGTGTATCCTGTCTCAAACACCCGACACGGTGGGCGATTTTCTGAAAATCACCGGCCAACACCGTGTCAAACGGTGTAATTTTACCAAATTAAACACCGTGTGCAAACGGTGTTTAGATGTGGAAAAGATTATCTCCTTCTTGGTAAATCACAGTTGCAACGGTGATTCAGTGTGAAAAGGATTATTTCCTTCTTGGTAATATAATTAACTGGCTACCAATTGCGCTACTGCAAAAACGTGAGTTGAAATGGGGTTTGGCGAACAGGCTATATATATAAGCCTATTTAAACGTGTGTTGATTCAAACTGGTGATGTCTCATTGTGACGAAGAGATGTGCATTCAATTTTAGAAAAAATAAAAATTACCGCACGCGTTATCTGCATGAGAACGATCGTACCAACAAGTCCATTTCATTTTCGTTCAATACACTGGCCATAAAGAGATAGTGGTTTCAAACGCAGCTGAATTCTGACCACAGAGGTTTTCAGGAAATCTGCCAATGTCACAGCCGATTTCGATCATACAGTGATTCACTGATTTTCCCATTGCAGCCAGCGCCTGCAGCGGGATGAGTAAATCCACCTTAAAATCTGTTCGACTTTCACACAAGTCTACAAAGAATGTTTGGCAATAATAATTAATAATATATATGGCAAAAAAAATGTCAATCATTTAAATGCAAAAAATCTCCTTTTGCCATTCAAATAGTGGGTAGTTCTGCCATTCAAATAGCGGGTAGTTCTGCCATTCAAATAGTGGGTAGTTCAGATAAAAAGAAGAAAAAAAAACAATGGAAAAGGCACTCTTAGACTAGCAGTAACCGTCCCCCTTTTGTGTGTTCACAGGTGCTTAATTACAGTAGATTGTTTTGTAATTAAACTGGTGGCAATTAGACACTCACCGAAATTGGATTAAGTGCCGGGCATACAAATCAATCAGCTTCCTTTTATTGTGCAGGGCTTCTGAAGTTATTGTTTACAAAAACAATGCTCTGATCTCACAATGCACCCCCGAAAAGTAATTAAGTATTCATGCAATTGAATTAAATATTTTTGAGAATGGCGTCAATTAATCCATTCCCGACTTGTGTATTGTTTTACGACACTCTGCATTCCTTCAGTTCAGTGTACTTACAGTGACATTTTATTCTCATCACATTCAATAGCAGCCTTACCTTTTTCTGAAGTCATGACGCATTTGAATATTGAAATTCCATTGCATCTTTATACGAACATTTTGAGTCTAAGGATTTTGCGTGAGCGTGGTGAGGGAAGGGGAGCCCATCGGCAAGAATAACGTGTTTGAGCCTTTTACCCAATTCATGTAGCGGCGAGATGGGGGCGAACACAAGAGGTGTGCCCCTGAAACAAATGAGAAATTAGAGAAAAAAAACCCCTCAATTTCCTTGACTGAATCTGCTTGTGTCCATAATTTATAAGTTGTGGAAGGCATCAATAATTAGGCCACATCACCGGGGTGGGGGCACAACTGAAATGGGGGATGGGTATGTGCCCATCAGCCCCCCCCCTTCCCCCGGCTACACCACTGAAATGCCCTCACGCAATATTTTTTTTAAATTATTTAAAAAAAATATTGCCGCCCTCTCCAATAAGCCTGTGGAGTAAGTTTCAGTATGCCCACCCCTACTCCGCAATCTCTTTGGTGCAGTAAATAAATGTCTACATCTGTAGATCAGCACTCTTTGCTTCCAAGGTTTCCCGACAATGATGTGCATTTATTTAAATCATGGTGTGTGTATGTACTTTTCTAAGGTTTCTCTTGGAACGGTTATTTTAAATCGAACTTGGTTTCAACTGCACGCCCGGTGCAGAGCCTGTCATCCATCCAACAGCACATGTGGTGAGTTTCGAAGAACGTATGGTCTTCATGGCCCTGCCAAAATGATCCAACAGATTTAATGGTACTGTACTCATTACTAAGTTCCTAGGTAGGCCCTGGGTGATGTATCCCTACCTCCCCCCCCCCCCACCCCACACACACACAAACCGAGTTGATAAATAGATGGCTTCCGGAATATACAAAACGAGTTCAGTAAATCAAGTCTGGGCTAATTTACTGGATAAGGTATGTAATTTTCGGAAAAGTATGTAATTTTCGGAAAACTGAGGACGAGTTGACGAATTCTGTTTAACTTTTTATGATCCAAAAATCGAAAGGTGCAAATTGTTCCAGTAGTAGGCCTAATCCACAGGAAATTTAACCATGCCAAGAGTTCACTGAGCTCTGTGTATCAACATTGAACTGGTTCATTTTCTTGTACATACAATGGAGGCTCTTATTACGCCCATTTAACCTAATTTAAACTGAGAAATGAAGGCAATGGGCTGTAACGGGACAGTTGGATAAATTTGTTATCACTATGCGCTCGATGCTGCCGTGCTTCCATAACCCATAATTAATAAGGGCACGACAGCATCGATCCAAAAATACTATCAGATATCCTTTTTTCAATTTTTAAGCTTGTGCTGAGTTCCTGTGTTTGTTTTGACATTCAACGTGATGGTGATATCGATAATTAGAAGATTCAATACGGGGGGAAAAAAGCGAAAATCAGAAGGCGAGTCTAACCACTGTTTTGCAATGCACGCACGCAGAAAAATGAGAACTGAAGGCCAACATGTAGTCTAAACTATTTAAAATGAACAACACCGTCACAACGAAGTTTGAATAGAAATAATTGAGACTGAGTTCGCTATGACATTAACTTGAGGTATAATATTATGATGACGTATTTTGTTCTCAACATTTTAAAACTGTGTGTTAATTCAGCGTGAAGTGATTGAAAAATTCAAGAAGAATTGTCAGTGTAATGTATTGCTCATTAATGTTATTTTCGAGGTGACATTGTCGACAAAAATTGTCAGAATAAAATGTGCACGTGTCTGTAAAACTGCTTTGTTTTCGCGAGGTGGAGTTGATGTACAGAAGTTAATTACCGCTAATCCTTTACACAATTATCTCCGAGATTACGCAACATGAGCTAATCCTTTTCTCTTGAAATGCCTCACTGGATTTAATTATTGCTAACTCAGTCGGCGTAATATCGGACAGGTTTAAATCTTTTCTCTCAACTCGGACCTGAGCGATTCATGTAATCGTCGCTTGCAGCGTAGTGTACTAGTACTGTACATAGAATTTAAGTTACAGTCTGTGTAGTAAATTATACCCAGCACACCTCCCCTCACCATGTTATTATTTGTTATATAAATCAGTTCTTGTTGCCATTACCCAAGTAACATTCAAACGGTTATTTCAGAACATATGTTACAATTATTTTTTTCAGACTAATATTCTGACTCAAATGAGCGTTATTTAATTAAACATGTAATTCTACAATTTGGAGGCAAAATTATCTCATTTATATAGCAAGTACATGGGAATTAAGGGTGTAATTTTACTTCAAATTCAGAATGTTTTCTTGTGGTTATCCTACAACCTATTTCAGCTGGTACTCTAAAGTGAATGTAATGGTTAGTACAGTACAGACAGAAATAAGGTGTATGGTAACTACAGTTGTAGTTCAGTGTTAAATTAGTTGAATGGTAACAAAACCATTTTCTATCAAAGCTGAATGATGTAATCTGACCAACCATCATTGAACCATGGAATTGATACCATTTTCTGGAAAGCTCTCACAGCAGGTTTGTCAAAGAATGATATCAGGGCCTTGTTGGTCAATGTTGGATAAAATAAGGAAGAAAACCCAATTGTTATACTGTAAATTAATTCTGCTAATTCCAGTACTGTACCCTGTAGCTATATATTTACAGGTCAGTCTGGGGTAGTAAATTTGGGGATCACTTTTATCCGTTGGGAATGGGAATAGGACAAAAAGTGGTGAGCACTAGCAGTCTTTATACTTACAGTTGTGAATGCTACATAACTCGTATTCCAAAATGTTCAACTGTGATGTTCCATTTGAACAGTTTTTGAATACACAAAGAAAAAAGCATGCTTTTCGTTTGCGGTGTTCAGTATACCAAATTAATTACTATATAGCTACAGTTAAAACTAGAAGTTCTGTCCCAAATTGTGCACTTATCTAGGCTTAATTGCGCGTCGGAATTGCGCGTAATTGCCATATCGAATGGCATCCCAAGCACGGCAGGTTCCCCTGATTAATCATAGCAAACACAGGCAATGTTTCTGCCAATGGACCTCCGGGTTACCCGGAGGTCCATTGGCTGAAACATTGCTTGTGCACAGGCCATATGTACAGAATTTGATAGCCTTGCTATGGTCATAACATGTAGATTAACGCACAGATAGACGTGCTATTTGTGCGCATTTCATGACAGGACTTCTAGTTTTAACTGTATAGAAACAAAGACTGAATAAATGAATTGGGAAAAGGTATAGAATCATCAGAATGCAACGGGACGCCAGCTGGGGATATATTTCTACAAAACTGCTATATATTTTAATTGTTCACAGAATGTCAGACACTTCCCCCCCCCCCCCTTAACAATTTCTCCCCATCACTCCCCCTCCCAAATTGGTCATTTCCTCCCTCCCCCCAAAGTAGTCATTTCCCCCAAAAATTTGTTATTCCACCTAAAGTAGACACTGTCCCCCAAAAAGCAGTCCTTCCCCTGTTGGTCTTTCCTTGTCTTTGGAAGACTGACTTTGCACCCCCTCCGGGCCAGGAGGGGGTCCTAGGTCACAGTCTTACAAGGACTTGGTCCCCCCCCACCCCACACACACACACACACACACCAATTTGTCCGTTCCCAAACACTTTTCCACACTGCTTTCTGTGCAGTAATTTAATTAAATAATGTTTAATCATTTAACCCTTCTAGAATTTACATGCTGCAACCGAACATTGCAGACGTATTTTAGCAAGACAGAATGAAAAAAAAAAACATGAAAAGACCAGAGTGAGAATGCACATCACTCGGGGCTTTTGTGCCGCTTTTCATGTTTGTTTTTTTTATTTTTTCTTGCAAAAGTTAAAAAATTTATAGTAATTTATATATTTTTTATACTTACCAATGACCCAGACATAGCTGGTGCTAACTCTTAAAAATATAGGGCCAAACACAAATTTTGCCCCCCAATCCCCAAAATTTTCATCTAAAACCAAAGAAAACATGTCCTGAATGGCCCTCCACACTTCACCTCCACTGCGCATGTGCAGTGTCAAGGACGTCCCAAAATTGGCGCCATTAATCATTCTTATAACCAGTGCCTGGTAAGCGCTATGTACTCAGCGGGGAGGTATGAGTTCCCAACTCCTGGGAGGGCCATCCCCGTCTGGGTCATTGGTAAGTATAAAAAATATATAAATTACTATAAATTTTTTAACATTTTTATACTGTACCAATGACCCAGACATAGCTGAATAGTAAAAAGGCTGGAGGGCCTAGGACATAGAGCAAGTTGGAATACGCTCAATTATATAAAATAGAGTCATCCCCTCTAGGGAAAAAGGAGTATTAGGCCTTACATGTATCTTTCTTATTTATTGTAAATTAGAAAGATACAACACCTTCCAAAATTGAGCATCATAACATCCATGTACTCTATTAATATCTAGTATAATCCTTATACTAATAATTTTTAAAGTAAGCCAATAAATAAAGTAAGTCTAGAGAATAGAGACACTTTATACTCCTCAAAAGTATCTGAGGATTGTATAATAACGTCCGTTAGACACGTGATATATTCAAAAGCTATACTTTAAAAACTATGACCTAAATGAATTTTTAAAACATAAACTTCTCACTAAAAAGCCATCCCAGTAACAGCTCAGAATTACTAACTCCGGGGGAGGTATCCCCTTGTTTTCATAGTAAAACAGGTGACCCAAGGGAACACCCTCCCCCCCCCCTTTTCTTGCCCTGGGTCAAATAGCCCAGAGCGAAGAGGGCAGCAGAACGGAGTCACTGCCGGAACAGAAAGCCTACCTAGCTATAGTAGCAACTGTTAAGTGAATGACATTCTGAGCAGTAGATAATAGACCTAACAATAGAGGCCTCCAGAAATGGACTCGATACTTCTGAGATAAAAATTCATGAATGTGGATGGCTGAGCGCAATGAGCAGCCTTCAAAAATCTATAATAGCGACACTATTAATGTAAGCCCAAGATGTAGAAAGAACTCTTACTTCATGACTGATGAGCCGAAATCTCAAGCACAAACTGCTAAGTCAATGATATACCATAAGCAGTACCGATAGTTAATTGAATCCATTAGCAATAGAATGGAGCGTAATGTCCTTCTATTAGGCATCAAAGACAGAAGAAGCTTAGGTCCGTAGTAATAAACAGATATCTGTTTATAAATACGTAAACTCTAACCGGACAGAGTAAAGGCCTATGCCCGTACGAAGACGGAAGGACCTTAATAACAATAGGTTCCGGATATTTATTAGGAGCCTGACTCTTAACCAAAAATCCAACCTAAATAGTAAAGGAAGTAGTGATTCCGAAACTACGAAAGTGAGAATCATCCACCGATAGTGCATGAAGCTCACTGACTCCTCAGTAAAAGAGAAGCCAACAGAATTACTGTCTAAAAGGTCAGAATTTGAAAACTACTGTTTCCAGAGGCTCAAATGATTACTTAGCTAAATAAGAACCGAAGTTAAATTCCATACCGGTATAGAAATTTAATCTAATGATTCTAAGTCTATTTATCGAAAAGTTACTAACTGACTTAGATAATGAGACAAGACTCAATAGTAAACTATCATAGAGTGCATAGGTATGAGATAACATAGACCTATAACCTTAATAGTAACAGGCTGCAGTAGATTTTGTCAAACAAGTATACTAGAAAGTTGCAATGACTAGAATGGAGGGATCAACAATATCAACATAGTGATCCCTACACCAACGACGGAAGAGCCTCCACTTTAGCCGCATAGTATAGCGAAGAAGAGGTTCTCCTACAGTAAGAAATCGCGTCCAAAGCTCATCCAGTACAATGCTTACAATGCAAGAAGGACCACACAACGGAATACGTGAAGGTTGAGACCTTGCGGGTTGTGATGAAGATGACACGATTTTCCCCAGCGAAAGAAGATCCTCTCATGGAGGAAGTTTTCGCGTTAAGTCCCACAGTAGACATCTGAGTAAATTTACCCACGGTCTCTGTGAAGACAGAGATGCTATCAACAGAATTGTATTGTGGATGTTTATCTTAGCAATACTTGCTGAAACAACAGCGCAGGAGGATACGCATATCCTATCATTCCGTCCTATTAGATCAATAGAGCGTTAACAACATAAGCTCAGAGATCTGGACATGCAAACACATACGTCTGCAATTGATTAGCAAGTTGTGTCGCAATAAAATTATCATTGGGCGCTCCCATTGATAGCAAATCTGATTGAATACTTGTTTGTTGAGAGTCCATTCTGACGGCAACAAGCGACCCTTACGTGAAAGGGAGTCTGCTAATACAATCAGACGACCCGGAATATGACGGACCGAAGCAGAACTTGGTGTACTATAACAAACAGAAGGATTCTTTCCGTTAAATTGAATAACGGAATCGAATGAGTGCCTCCCTGGTTCCGGAGATACGCAACTACTGTCGTATTATCGGACAGGATTTAGACATGCGTTTCTGAATAAAGTTCATCCAATGACATAATGCAAGCCTAAATAACATTATTCCGTGGAAGATAAGTGCTTGCCTAGAGACTGCGGAACCCAAAGACCCTGGCACTTCGAATCCGTTGGGATCAATATTGTACCCCAACCCGTTTGACTGGCAACCGTCATAATCATAAAACTCGGATCCGGCAACTGCAGTGGTACTCTCTGAGTCAACCACCGAATGTTTGCCCCAGTCTGAATCTCTTGCTACACTTGATAGACAAGAGAACGTGTATATCGAGCAATTCATGGATTGCTGAAAAGTTGCCGTCGAAGAGAAGCTTCTCCGAGACCGAAGCGACTCTGAGAGAGTTCTTCACCTTACGCATTTTGGGATAGCACGTCCGTCACGTCTATTTGGGATAGCACGTCCGTCACCGAGGCCTGTGCAGTAGCGGTCTTACGATGCATTGCCGCCGGAAGCTCCGTGTACGTTGACTCCCGCACACTTTCTTATGCGAACGTCCGGAGTCTGCAGGCCTCTTGTCCCTGGCTACCGGATGGTGTGACCTGGTCGCCGATGATTCTCTGATTGGCGAAGCTGACTGGATATCCGAGGTCACGTAGCCAAGAGCAGTCGTGTGCGCTACCATGAGAATGAGGAAGCCTTATTGACAGTCTCTCCGGACTGACTATATATCTGAGAGTCCCGAGCGGCGGACGTATGCTCCGAATGCGAAACATTTTGTACCACAACATCTGGGGCCAGATGTTGTTGTACGAGAGAGGGGCCATTCTCGCTCGCCGTCCGGATGGACCTGGATGAGCTAGGAACTGAACTAAAAGGCTTCCTCCGTTCTCTCCTCTAATCCGCCGTCACTGGGTGTGCATTTGGTTGATTTATAGTGCTCGCATCACCCCAAAACTCCTTCTAGACTGCAACGGACAAACCCGGCTGCCGAACCATTCGATGAGCTAGCACCGGGCGAGCTAGCGGACGTCAAAGGTCGTCGAACCTACTAGGGTCCTCTTAGGCAATTGATGTATTTACATGAGCACTTTTCCGCTAGCTCTTCATTAATTGTGACGACGGAGGCACACTTTTGGAAGACATCACGGATACATCGCCCTAATCTTGATCGTCTGAAATAGAAATTGATAAAGCAGAGTGACCCAGCGGGGAAAGGACCGGAATGTCCAATTCCCCACTAACATACCATGACACAAGCTTCCCATGTTGTCATCGAAATTATCACATACAGAACAGGAATTAGTGCGATTACACTGACTACATATACAATGATTATGAAAGTCAGAGGAAGATTTCCTCTTATACAATTGACCAATATCCTTTCATGTGAAAAGAAAACAAAGTCCTAATACTCGCACCAACCTCTGACAATCAAAATACATAATAATATGATCCATTAACATAGAAAAAATAATTTAAATCAAAAACTTTTGAAAAAATATTTTTTCAGAACAGCCCAAGTTTCTGAAAAGTAACGTTCAGCCCCAATGGATCCCAAGCCTAAGTGTGGACAAAAATTCTAAAAATATTTTAAACAATTTATGCAACACTTACGAACAATAATAATTTATCTAGTTATGATTAAATTAACACCAAAATATTATTTTCAAGAAATCCCCCCTCACACAGAGGGCTGTTGTAAATGTAAACAATAAGTGTAAAAACACTAGAATAAGACTCCAGGCACCCTGGGCCGAAATCAGTTACCAATAATACACTATCTGATGCAAAACAGAGACTTCCAGGGAAGAAACTGCAGAACATCAGATGGAAGATGCAGAACACTACGCCTAACCACCCATAGGTGAAGACGTAAACATGGGGAAAAGAACAGAATTCATTCTGTTATTCAGCTAAAACTCCCAAGAAATTTTAGTAATAAAATTACAGAAAATATGCCAAAAGCATGGGAGAATAGCAAGAGGGGACTTAAAGGAAAGGGAGAGAGGAAAACACTGAACAAGCAGTGTAACTTGATAACAAGAATGACCACAACATGGCTGTTGCCTCGAAAATAGGTAACTTAACATCATTTCATTAAAATTTTTTAAGTTACAGCCCTGATAATTTTCTGTCACTCATTTTTCCTCTCCTCCTTCTATATCCTCCTTAGAATCACCATTTCTCTAATATTTATGTGTCTGGCATCATTTAAACTGAGATTTACAAGCACAAAGATCAGTCAGATGTTAACTGATGAAGGGCCAAACTAAGAATGATTAATGGCGCCAATTTCGGGACGTCCTTGACACTGCGCATGCGCAGTGGAGGTGAAGTGTGGAGGGCCATTCAGGACATGTTTTCTTTGGTTTTAGATGAAAATTTTGGGGATTGGGGGGCAAAATTTGTGTTTGGCCCTATATTTTTAAGAGTTAGCACCAGCTATGTCTGGGTCATTGGTACAGTATAAAAATATAGGTCTGCAATGTTTGGTTACAGCATGTAAATTCTAGAAGAGTCAAACGTTATTTAATTTGAAGTAGAAAGTAGTGTGGAAAAATGTTTGGGAATGGACAAATTGGGGGTGGGGGGTGGGTTGTTATGACCAAATCTTTGTAAGACTATGACCTTGGGCCCCCTCCCCTTCCATCCCCTAGAGAGGGTCCTAGGTCACTGTCTTACAAAGACTAGGAAGGACCAACAAAGGGGAGGACTACTTTTTGGGAGGGGGGGGGGGGGGGGGTGAATGACTACTTTGGGAGGGAAATGACTACTTTGGGGGAAATGACTACTTGGAGGGAATGACCAATTTTGAGTGGGAGAAGTGACCGGGGGAAATTGTGTGTGGGGGGGGGGGGGGGGGGGTGTCTTGCAAGTTGCACCCATCCAGGGGAACGAGCAATGTCACTCGAACACGTTATGTGCGTACACGTGGATTTGTTTATCCCAATTACTTCTATTTCCGGATTTGAGCAGTCGAAAGTGTAAACTGGCTTATTTTCGGGCACGTTTTGACCCAAAAATAAGGGGACGTTTTGGTTGGGGGATATGTTGACCAGCACCCCATTCCCCTACCAGTTTGGCCGGGAACTAAAAACACGAAAATTAAGGGCCTATATAAGTAATGGAATTTTGTTTATTTTGAAATTCTCACCTCTCATATTCCTTAAATTCAGATGAAATATACACAAATTATACATCAAAATGAAGGTTGGGATGTACACAACATGAAACACATATGTAATCAACTCATAGAGACGACTGTGGGCACCACTGCTTCCTGGAAGTCTGCTATCGTATTCGCACCAGAACTGATAATAAAATAATATTTGATCAGAACAACTTGTGGCCAAATGTTCTTCATATATCCAAGAACAAAGCTGGGCATTCAAAACACTTTTGAATACAGCGATAGGTCTGCATTTTGGAAAAGGACAACGCTGTCTGCATTTTTTATTGAAGATGGTTTCCATGCTCGACAGACATGCGCAAATCACTCGTTACCACGAATTTCCATCAAAAAACAAAATCGGAATTCTAAGAAATTTCAACAGGTATCATGATACCTTGTATTGAATATGGCAACTGTGCAATCTCTATCTAATAACTGTATACTGTATGAAGGCGATCTTTTTCATTATTTGATTTTGGACGGCGTTGTTTTTACATGCTTTTTCTGTCCGATGACGTCGACCGGAAATCGAAAGTATACTCATACGTAAACAAAAGCAAAGGTTTTGAAATTTTTCCCCATGCAGCTCTGTCGCCGTGTTTTGAAGAATTTTTACCCCCTAGCTTTGTTCTTGGATATGTAAAGCACATTTGGCCACAAGATGTTTTTGTGAAATATTATTAAATTATCAGTTTGGTGTGAATACGGCAGCAGACTTCCAGGAACCTATGGTGCCTACAGTCAACTCTACGAGTTGATTACACATGTGTGTCGTGTTCTATACATCCCAACCTTCATTTTGATGTACATTTTGTGTATATTTAATTTGAATTGAAGGAATATCGGTAAAGGTGTAGAATAGGGGACTTTTCGTTTTTTAAAAAAAATAACAACGCCTTTTTCGTTATTTTTTCTGTTTTCTTAAAGTAAACTATATTTCGAACAAAATGACACAAAATCACATACTTTTATCGTTTTTTTAAAGAAATATTAACGATTTTATTGTAACAGCGCCGTCGAACTCACTGCAATCGCTCCATTCCATTATCGCTATCACAGGGGGAGAGTTTAGTAATTGAAATCTCGGCTGACAAACCGTGCCCCCTCACTAAACTGACCCTATATCAAATTTTAGGGTCAGTCTAGTAAGGGCCAGGGTTAGCTTACCGATTAGCTCACCCTGGTCCTAACTGAACTGACCTTAAATCGAGGAACACGCACACAAGCAAAGTGCACCTGCTAAAAAATGCACACAAGCAAAGCACACCTGCTATCATATAGAATGATTTCTCCCCTGTGACGTCACTCGTAACAACGAATGAAAACAACAGATGCCGCGAAATTTTCAACGGTTGAAACAAATGGCAACTGAGAAACTAGCAATTCAACAGAATTCAATGGGATTTAAAATCTATTCTCTGACATGTTATAACATGATAGAGGTACCCAATTTGGTGTCATTTTGTTCAAAATATAGTTTACTTTAAGAAAACAGAAAAAGTAGCGAGAAAATCGTTATTTTAAAAAAAAAAACGAAAAGTCCCCTATTCTACACCTTTACCGGAATATCAGAGGTGAGAATTTTCAAAATAAACAAAATTTCATTACTTATATAGGCCCTTAATTGGAATTGAAGGAATATCAGAGGTGAGAATTTTCAAAATAAACAAAATTTCATTACTTATATAGGCCCTTAAGGAATATAAATCATGATTTCAACTTCAACATCGGCTGAATTCGACAGAATACGTATTTCTTTACATTTGTACAGGGGTTATTGATCCACACTGTGATTTATCTTTTACTTATGAAGTTATCGAGATAAAATTATGTAGTAACGTCAACTTTCGCTTCCATATCTTCCGCGTTTCTGTGGGTGCGTTTCCGTGAACAATCTGGATTAATCTGGATAGGTAAAATAACAATAACATGACTTTGGAGGGCATTGTGGTTTATTAGCGGCCCAACAGGTGCGAATAACAGCTCGACAGCTTATAAAAGGCCCGAGACGAAGTCGAGGGCCGTTAATAAGCTGAAGGGCTGTTATTCACACCTGTTGGGCCGTTAATAAACCACAAGGCCCGACAAAGTCTGGTTATTACTATTATTACCACTGCGATTCTGAGGAAGTTTTGACCCTGTACCTTACATGTACGGCAGTAACAAACAGCCAATTGGTCTTCATTCAATTCGGTTGATTGAGACATTTTTTAGGGTTACGGGTCGTTTCGTACCTTTTCCCTTTCGTACTGGGTCGTTTCTAGTTCAGCGATCTGAACGTAGTGGCTACCCCTCTACGTTCAGATTCTTCCCATTCAATCCTATAGAAAAAGTTCCCATCAAGTTTTTATGGGAACTCAAAACTCGAAATTAGAAATATATATCAAGCTTTCGCCCTTATTACCGGCTGCAATCGATAGTACACGTATTTCCTTACATTTGGGAAGAGTTTATGAATCCAAACTAGGTTTTATCCTTTAAATGTCGTCATTTGTGTACTCGTTAGGCGGCGACGGAGATTTCAAAATCGGCCATGTTGTTGTTTAAATATAAAACAGTAAAAACGATAATCGGTAATGGCGCCGAAACGAATAGACCTTTTCATCGATGCGGAATAGGAAATTCGATCGCAATTGTGCAGAATGGGTTTGATAATCTGCTCTGTGCGAATGCGACCGAGTTTGATGACCTCCTCTGCGCGAATGAGATCGAATTTCCTATTCTCAAACGCCTGGTAGTATAGGTCGTTAATGAAACAAAAGAAGCCCATGCATGCTTTGTCGACTGACCATTCGTGATTACTTGCCAATCGGTACATGAAGTAGAGTATAGAAACGTGTCCCGTTGTCGTTTTGACCCCACAATGTAGCCCATTTATTGCCGGGTTCCCTCGCAAATACCTTTTATAAACAATCGATTTTAATCATTGCCAAAACATAGCTTTTCCTCGATCACCCCCCCCCCCCCCTCAAAATGATCAATTTGCTTCCCCCCACTAGGTCCATTTGCTCCCCCCCCCCCCCCCCAAATATGTGCCTGTACACCGTGACTTTCGCCAACGGGAAACAAAAGGCTTGTCGCAAGTGTGTTTTCTGAGAACAATAACCGTGGATTATTTTACGAATCCACAGTCATTGTTCTCCGAAAACACACTTGCGTCGATCCCTTTGTTCACCTTGGCGATTCGGAGTTATAATGCACTGAGGCGGATAACGCGGCTGTGTTTTAAATTTTTCTAAACTTCATTATGCATGTACTTACTTGTAAGAAAGAATAGGGTGAATGCACGGATTGCCCTGTGAATAACTCCAGCTCGTTCCATTGAATGAATAATGTTAATTTAGTGTTCAACATGAGACACGTCCTAGCCCCGAATGAAGCCACATTCACTTGTTAAAACACAATGAAAGTTTTCGAAACAACACAAAACCATCCAATGAATGAATAGTGTTCCGCCTGAGTTACTGTTGTAAAACACAGGCACTGGCACGATTTTGTCTTTAAACGTGTTTACACTGTAACGTTTGCTTTTTGTTTGGCCGGCACAGCAAAGACGTCATTTCTTGGGAAGCTCAACATCAAAAGCTTACCACGAAAGGACGTCAAGGGTTGGAATTATCAAGAAAATGAAAATCGACACTGTTAAACAGAATGAACTTGAGAAACACCGTTTTGCAAAATTTCGAAAATGCTATTTCGTTGTTTATTCCCTCTAAAACTGAGTCGTTTCGTTCCCCTTTTTATGTGAGTCGTTTCGTTCCTTTTTATTTTGGTGAGTCATTTCGTACCTAAAAGGACTCGAAACGACCCAGTACGAAAAGGTAAAGGCACGAAACGACCCAGGGGACGAAAGGGAAATGGAACGAAACGACCCGTCACCCATTTTTAGCGTTTAAATTTTGCTAGATGATATTATCGTCTGTTCTCAAACAAACAAAGCGATTCAGTTAATGTGATGGCACACGGCGTGGTCCCCTTCGCTCCAGATCATATCAGATACCATTGTCCAGTTGTGGTAGAAATCAAGTTGACTCCCAAATTAATTAAAGAGTCTGAAGCGCCACGTGTGCTTATTTAACGAAGGAAATTATGATGACCTCAATCATGCACTAGCAAATATTCCGTGGGACAATGTTTTCTCTCACTTAAACCTAGACACCATGGTACGTAGATGCCTTCTCCTCTAATGTCATCGACTTAGCCCTCACATACATCCCTAACAAAATTACTGTCGTCAGGCGAAATGAGCCAAAGTGGATGCATAATCAAATTAGACTCTTGATACGTCAACGTAAACGTCGCGCAGCGAAATCCAGAGGTAGTCCAGAGGCATGGGATAAATACCGCCGGAAACGCAACGAGGTCGTCGCGGCTATTCGTAAATCAAAAACCAACTACTACAATAAAATCCAATCTACACTCGATAGTACAGGAACCGATTCTTCATTATGGTGGGAAACACTTAAAACATTTTTGGGAAAAGCTTGGGTTGGGATTCCTAATATTATTCATTCTGACAAGACTCGGTCTGTAAATATTGATAAGAGTAGTTAGGGGTGCCACTATACCCCCAAGCATTTTTAACACGGCGTTTTCCATAGGGTCCATAGGGTTAGTGTTAAATTGTGTAACTTGTAGCCCCAAGAATTTATAGTTGTGAAACTTATAGCCCCAAGAACTTATAGCCCCAAACCTGAATGCACTGGTGGCACAGTGCATTCAGGTTTTGGGCTATAAGTTGTTGGGGCTATAAGTTTCACAACTATAAATTCTTGGGGCTATAATTTACACAATTTAACACTAACCCTATGGACCCTATGGAAAACGACGTGTTAAAAATGCTTGGGGCTATAGTGGCACCCCTAAATATTGATAAGGCAAACGCGTTCAGTGAATATTTCTGCAGTATATCAAGAGTTGATGAAGCTTATGCATGTCTTCCCTCTTCGCATCTCCAGGATCGGCCAACTCTCAGCTCCATAGAATATTTTGCTCCAAAGATGTATTAGATTCACTCAAATCACTTAATGTTTCAAAAGAATCTGGACAAAATCTGATCAGCCAACGTATCCTCAAGGAATGTGAAAAGTTCATAGCCGAACCACTCACTACCTTATTTAACATATTAATCAATCGTTCATATTTCCCGCCACAGTGGAAGAAAGCGAATGTAATCCCAGTCCTAAAAAAGGATCCTCCAACCTACTGTCGAATTACCGATCTGTATCCCCGTTGAGCTGTCTTGGCAAGGTTTTTGAAAGATGTATCTTCCAGAATCTTTGGCATTTTCTGGAGGAATACAAGCTACTAATTCCTTTCCAGTCCGGATTTACACCGCGAGGCTCAACGGTGCTTCAATTAACTGACATTTACGATGCGTTCAACTGCGCACTTGATGAGGGGAAAGAAGTTAGAGTGGTTTTTGCGACGTCAGTAAAGCCTTTGACAAGGTCTGGCATCGGGGTTTGACTTACAAGTTAAACAAAATTGGTATAACAGGCGACCTTCTTGAATTTTTCAAGTCATATCTCAGTGATCGACACCAAAGAGTAGTGATTAACTCTGAAGCGTCCTCGTGGAGAGGTATTACCTCCGGAGTGCCCCAGGGGTCCATTCTTGGGCCTCTGCTGTTTCTTGTATATATTAACGATATAACGCTAGACTAAACTAGTAACATTCGTCTGTTTGCGGACGATACTACTTTGTTCTTGATAGTGGATAACCCTGATCTGGTATCAGACATATTGAATAATGACTTAGGCAGAACTGACCAGTGGGCACAAACTTGGTTAGTGGAATTTAATCCCTCGAAAACTGAAAATATGATCATATACAGGAAAAAAGACACTTCAAATCACCCTTCCCACCGTATGGCCAATGTCCCAATCAAGGAGGTTACAGACCACAAACATCTTGGTGTGATTCTTAACTGAAGCTGTACGTGGGATAACCATATTGACAACATTTGCACCAAAGCCTGGTCCCGTGTAGACTTAATTAGGAAGAACAAATTTACGTTAGACAGCAAAACATTAGAAAAAATATATTTTGCGTTCGTGAGACCTTTACTTGATTATGCCGACACGGTGTGGGAAAACTGCAGCGACACCAATTCAACGAAAATTGAAAACATTCAGATTGCAGCTGCTCGTATTGTTACCGGTGCTACACTAAGCGCCAGCAAAGAACTCATATATGTAGAAACTGGGTGGGAGAAACTCAGACAAACATAAATTGACACAATATTTCAAAATGTACCACAACATTGTGCCGAGTTACATTTCCTGCAGAATCCCACCTCCAATCCACGTGACTGAAACCCATAGTCTTCATAACGAAGGTAACCTACGAGTTCCCTATTGTCAGACGAAAAACTACCAATCATTTCTCTCCCCATCGACAACTAAACGGTGGAATGATCTGCCTATTGGTGTTAGAGATAATTGTTCTTTGTTGGATTTCAAAACATTTTTAAATGCGATTAGTCGAAGACCACCACCGTTCTATTTTTAATTCGTCGGATAGAAAGGCACAAATATACCACTGTAGACTAACTTAATGAACATCTCTTTAACAATTATCTAGCTGACTCGCCTCTTTGTCTCTGTGGTGAGCGTGAGACCGTTGATCACTATTTGTTAATATGCCCTCGATATATTCGAATACGCTTGGAAACCATAGCTCAACTTCCTTACCTAATTGACTGCAATGCATCATTGTACGGGTCTGAACTCTACAATCCAAGGTGAATACTAAAATATTTGAAACTGTGCAGAAGTACATTCTCAGCTCTGGAAGGTTTAACTGACTGCGATAAAAATGAGTATTCATTCCCATTTCTCTTGAAAATAAACCATATGTTTTGCCTATTTGTCTGGGTTTATTGCACGCGTGGCAGGCGCACGCACGCACGCGCTTGTGTATGTATGCAAACAAATGTGTGTGCATGTAAGTGTATGTGTATGAACACGTTTGTGTGCGCGTGGGTGGGATGGGCATGTTTAGGCCAACTATATAATCGACTCATGTTTTAAACGAATACATGCTTCTTAAAGTCGTCTGTTACGACCCGTAATGTAATAAATGCCCATAATGTAATACCTACCCATAATGTAATACAAAAACGACCCATAATGTAATACAAACCCATAATGTAATAAAAAACGACCCATAATGTAATAAATGTAATAACGTGTAATAAATGTTAGGTACCCATAATGTAATAAAATTTTTAAAAAATTAGATACAAATTACACTTTTCCAGGCCCGTAATGTAATAAAATTCTAAGTTTGATTTTTGTTTTTTCTCTTTACTCCAGCAGTGCGTTCGGCTACTTATGACACATCCTACGCCTTCATCAATGCTGCCAATGGCCCCTATGCCGTACACAGCCAACATGTGTGGGTGTGTTGGGATTATGATGGAGAGTATTCCGGGACCTGGGGCGGGTATACTCTGCTCTGAGTGGCAGGCATTATCCCTCTTCTATTTGTACCACCCGCGCAAACGTCTTCCTCAATAGCCTCTACTGCCCTGCCACAACCATATAGGTCTACCTTACCAGACATTCAGTAATTTTGATTCCAGGATGGTCATTTATAACTGCAATCATCATATTCGACCGGCTGTGGTAGTGTGGGATACAAGGAAAAGATGGAACAGAAGAAAGACGTTGAGTCAAGCGGCGCAGAGGAATATCGGGAGGCGATATGGTATGTGTACTGGTATTGGGATAGGGGATATCCTATAGCTCGATGGGATTTGGATTAGGCTACTTTCCTCCAAATTAAGCGTACGATCTATCCTCTGTCTCTCCAGTTTTCACTACCTGAACAAATTAGTCATTTCCCTGTACTGTACTACTATAAGTTTATGTCACACCCACCGCACCTGGAAACCAATGAGCCCGATCCCAGGATGACACTTAATAACGACCACATCATATTCCCGATCCTGTGATAACATGTGTCAAGTAATATTATTAGTCCACCACACGGCCTTCCACTTAAACTACCTACAGTCATGGCAGTTCCTGGCGGTTGGCAGGGACTTCCTGCCAACCGCCTACTCTATCACATCGACTATTCGCGTGTTCATCTCCGCTATTGTGCCATCTTCTCCTAAGTTACACTCAAACAACATACATAGCTAGACACGAGGAGTAACATGGGCGTATCCGTTTGACCGGGTGTGTGGCCTTGACCATCAAACCGGAAACCTTGAACCTGTGTATCGGCTCCTGCTGGGCGATTGTCCTGAAACTTTGTGTGTGGTTCGGGCGCCCAACAATTTCGCCACACCCGATGCCCGTCATGTGTGACCTTGATATTCAAACCGTTGACCTTGAACCTGTATCTCGGTTCATGCTGGGCCGATTTTCGTGAAACTTGGTATGTGGGAGTAGTTCAGGACGCTCAATATATATATATATATATATATATATACATATATATATATATATATATATACATATATATATATATATATATATATATATATATATATATATATATATATATACACTACATCAAATATTTTATATAACTTCGTCAAATTGCCGAGTCGGCATAAACATACACTTCATAGGTCATACACTTCATATATATATATATATATATAAGGATGAAAGACTCTGACGCCGATGGGGATCGAACCACTGCCTTGATGAGAGTACACTTCTGCGGCACCAATCGCCTAGCGAAACTGGACCAGCGCCATAGACCACTCGACTACCGACAAGCCCCAAAAAAGGCATGCTAGCATATCGAGCGTCCATGGAACTGGCACAGTCCACACTAAATTACTCGGTATCCCCCAGAATTAGTTTTTTACAATGAATTATACCATGCAATGCAGATGAAATCAGTGAGAATCAATCTCTTTTCCAAATTTCCTGTTTACGGTACAGAATACAGAATTCGGCACTTCTGTTATGCATTTTTTAGGATGAAAGACTCTGCGCCGATGGGGATCGAACCACTGCCTTGATGAGAGTACACTTCTGCGGCACCAATCGCCTTGCGAAACTGGACCAGCGCCATAGACCACTCGACTACCGACAAGCCCCCAAAAAGGCATGCTAGCATAGCAGATCGAGCGTCCATGGAACTGGCACAGTCCACACGAAATTACTCGGTATCCCCCAGAATTAGTTTTTTACAATGAATTATACCATGCAACCTATATATATATATATATATATATATAGAGAGAGAGAGAGAGAGAGAGAGAGTGAGAGAGAGAGAGCCCCGAACTACCCCCACATACCAAGTTTCACGCAAATCGGCCCAACATGAGCCGAGATATAGGTTCAAGGTCAACGGTGTGAATATCAATCAAGGTCACACGTGACGGGCATCGGGTGTGGCAGAATTGTTGGGCGCCCGAACCACACACCAAGTTTCATAAAAATCGGCCCATACACAGGTTCAAGGTCACCGGATTGATGGTCAAGGTCACACCTCATGGTCAAACGGATATGCCCATGTTACACCTGGTGTTTAGCTACGTATGTTGTTTGAGTGTAGCCTAGGAGAAGATGGCACAATAGCCAGGATGAACACGCGAATAGTCGATGTGATAGAGTATGCGGTTGGCAGGAAGTTCCTGCCAACCGCCAGGAACTGTCAGGAAATGTAGGTGGTTTAAGTGGTAGTCCCCACAGCTCAGAAAATGCTGTGGAATGCTTTTCCAATCAACATAATCTCAAGAACCACCAAAACTACTCTCTATTATAGATCTGCATTCGTCCTGTGCATACTATGAGTGATGCCACACCACTGGTGAAATTTATTTGAGAATGCAATCCCCTGAGCTCAATACAAAGAGGCTGCTTTGTACAACCAAGTGATGTGCACTTTAACTCGACTCAGTTGCTGGTCACAGCCACAGGTGAACATGACATACTCTTAACCAATCTTCTCGCAAAGGTGGCCTGCGTGGATGATAGCAGTCTACAAGGCGTTTAACTTGCTTCGGTTCATATCAATTGAGGGTGTTCAATCTGTGGTGTGTTGAGGTTTTAGAAAAATAACACTGAGAGAAGTTGAAACCATTTCACTCAGGGCTGTCACTATTGACACTGATACAATTTTTATTGAAAATGTAAGGTCTTTCTTGCATGTGCGAAGTGCAAACTATTTGACTGGAAAGCATTTGATAATATTACTTGACACATGTGATCACAGGACCGGGAATATGATGTGGTCGTTATTAAGTGTGGTCCTGGGCTCGGGCTCATTGGTTTCAAGGTGTGGAGGGTGCGATATGAACTTATAGTAGTACAGTACAGGGAAATTACTAATTTGTTTAGGTAGTGAAAATTGGAGAGACAGAGGATAGATTGTACGCTTAATTTGGAGCAAAGTAGCCTAATCCAAATCCCATCGAGCTATAGGATATCCCCCATTCCAATACCAGTACACTCACCATATCGCCTCCCGATATTCCTCTGCGCCGGTTGACTCAACGTCTTGCTTCTGTTCTATCTTTTCCTTGTATCCCACACTATACGCCCCCCCCCCCCCCCACTATCCGGTTATTGTGCACCCAAACCCCACTGCACCCCACTACACCCTCTGCCTCAGCAACTTTGGCCAGAATTGCTTGCACTTATTAACAGTATAGGAACCTGCTACCCGCATTGCTTTTATGCAAGTGAACAGCCGGTCGAATATGATGATTGCAGTTATAAATGACCATCCTGGAATCAAAATTATTGAATGTCTTGTAAGGTAGACCTATATGATTGTGGCAGGCCAGTAGAGGCTATCGAGGAAGTCGTTTGCGTGGGTGGTACAAATGGAAGAGGGATAATGCCTGTCACTCATAGCAGAGTATACCCGCCCCAGGTCCCGGAATACTCTCTATCGTAATCCCAACGCACCCACACATGTTGGCTGTGTACGGCATAGGGGCCATTGGCAGCATTGATGAAGGCGTAGGATAAGTCATAAGTAGCCGAACGCACTGCTGGAGTAAAGAGAAAAAACAAAAATCAAACTTAGAATTTTATTACATTACGGGCCTGGAAAAGTGTAATTTGTATCTATTTTTTTTAAAATTTTATTACATTATGGGTACCTAACATTTATTACACGTTATTACATTTATTACATTATGGGTCGTTTTTTATTACATTATGGGTTCGTATTACATTATGGGTCGTTTTTGTATTACATTATGGGTAGGTATTACATTATGGGCATTTATTACATTACGGGTCGTAACAGTCGTCCCAACCTGTTGGTGGTCCTGTGTGCACAGCGATTCCCGCATCACGCCTAAGCTGGTGATTACTGATGAGAACACCATACACCACATTATTCTCTATTATTCTCCATTATCAGTTCAACTCCAACATCCTCCTTCCTAGGTAATAATCTGAGATAAGTTTCTAGCCAAACCATTTCCATCGTGGTTCTATTAGCATTCGACTCACAGGGTACTCTCATCCCTATCTCCATTCGACCGGTCAGTAATTAGGAAACAAATCATGCTTTTCCCCCGTTTTTCCTTGGGCATTTTATCCTACAATGTCATTCAGGATAGTGCGATAACCGCGGTCTGTATGGGACCCGCGCGCAGGCGACGTCCTCACTCGCGACACAATGCATTGTTGGAGGTAAGTTTCGTTTCTGGGAGTTACGTGCGCAGTGGGGTGGCTAGCGTGTGGTTTTTGAGTGGTCTGCGGTGGTGTTATTGTTGACTTATATAAATACTCAGTCTACGATCCTGTGGTTGTAACTCATAAGAAACATTAATTTCAAGCCGACGTCAGTTTCAGTTCCCTTCAGTTATCTCCTTCACACTACCCGCTTATCCTACCAGGCGGCTGCAGACTTCAGTTGGTAATATATCACCAATACCCCGCGTATAGACCTCCAATAATGATACTAAAATGGGAGAAATTATGTCTTAGACAGAAAAGCCAGCCTTGTGATCCCAATAGGGATTAATAACTTTCTCTAGCCTACCTTGATTTCTCATTCCTCTGCCTGTGAGTAATAGAAATCAATGGTAAGCCTAACAGGTAGTGGAATATATTAGGAATTCTATTGAGTATGGAAATGGTTTGGGGGGTCATTGACTCATAAAACCCTCTGCTGCTTGGATATTGATTCTCAGAACAGACCTATCTCTTATTTTAGCCCAGTAATTATTCCTTCCCCAGGAAGTTGTTTCCAGTATTCCATTGTTAAAAATAATTTCATTCTCCCATATTTTCTTTTCTTTCCATTTGTTCTCCCATTTGTCCTTTCATACTAGAAAATGGTTCACTGGCTACCAAGGTTTGACTGATTCGATCTTTCTCCTCATCTTCTTATTGTTATTTGTAACTGTTGTATGAGTGGAGACGGTCACGTATAAGCTGTTAGCTTACTGCCGAATCTACACCATGGATTATTGTTAGAAATTGTACACAATGAAGAAATTTTGAAATAAATATTGTTTAAACTAAACTGGTGTCACATGATTATCGCGTGATCGGCCCCGGTAATCTTTTAATTGCAACGAAGTTAGATAACAGACCGCTTTTAAGGGTTCTAAGTCGATATGTACCACAATCTATATATACCAGTGGATATGTACCACATCGGCAGTCGATAATATGTACCACTTGAAAAGTCGATATGTACCACATGAAAGGTCGATATTTACCAATTGAAATGTCGATATGTACCACTTGAAATATGGACTGATAAATATGCTCGATATTTTTATTTTATTTTCTATTTATTTCATAATTTTTTCACCTTTTCTACACGTCAAAAATATAATGTATTCTTGTACTCTTTTTCTTTGGATAATTTCGGTAAAATTCCATTGTTAATGTTAAATCTTTGATGCGGTACTCTACATTAATTTGTTTAAAATAGTATTGATTGTCGGTATGTTGGCAAATTTACTAGTAGGTTGTTTGTTTATTCTTTAATCTTGAAACAAGCTTCGGAGAATTTTAAGTGAAATGCCAATTAACTGGTAGAGTGCTGGAAGCCCTATTTTGAGCTTTACTAAAAGTGACAGGCAATAACTGTCTGTAGCTACATTCTACCTGAGGAATCCTTTATTGTCCCTGATATGAATCAGATTTTTTATACAATACCTTGCTCTCTGACATTTAATTGGATAGTGCCTATAAAATGGAAAAAGGATATGCGACTCTGTATTAGCCACCCAAATTTGCGAGACTTATGGTGGGGGTGGGGGAGAGCGATTTCCAAAAGTTTTTTAGTATTGGATGACCTGGAGGAGGGGAGTTCATGAAAGTTTTAGGTACTGTGAGGGGATACAGGGGTGTGGAATAAAAAATGAATTATTTAACGAAAATTATTAATATATTATATTAAATGAATATACGCTATTTATTAGGGGGATTACGTCATAGCAATTAAGGTTATTAAAATTTTAAACATATGACTGCACACTTGTCTCCTTCACCCCTCCTCATAACCTCATTTGACCCCCCTTATTTGATGAGGAGCGTCTCCACAGGTCAATCGAGTTGTGCATCTCTGCTACTTGTGGCGCGATGATGGTCAAGTTGAATCAGCTGAAACCCACAAGTCGCGCAGTTAAATGTCAAGTTTTAACATTTCTCCATGTTTGTTTTCTAATGTATCTTTCCTACTATAGGAGTTCAGACAAAACGTCCACTGGAACATCTTGACATAGCCGTCTTTTCGATGTATACCGCCTCTCTTTTGTTGCATTTGCTATTGAAACACCAAATTGACAGTTCAAAGCACCTTCTTGGTGGGTTTTCAGATGATCCGTTAATTCATCTCTTGAAAGTATGGGGGCATAAAGTACAGCCATGTTTTGCCTCTCCCCATGTACAGTTGTCTCATGGCGTTTTCTCTTGTGGTTTTTTTTTGAGAACCCGTCAAAATGTAGAAATCGGACCGTTAAAAAATCGATGAAATTTGAAAATTTGAATCTGGAAGAAGGTTGTGTGTTGACCGCTAATTTAATGAGGTTTTTATTATGCCCATAACGTTTGAACAATAGATTTAATTGCTTCATCATCTGTCACTCTCGTGTAGTAGTTGGCGTTTGAAAAGAAAAATCGATTTAACGAGATTTCATTGGTTGTTAATGACACCTAAACACACAATGAACTGTTTACCTTAGCACGTGTCCAGGTTAAAGTCAGTCGATAGCATTCATATATATGTTCAGTACGTCAATATTCTTTTTAAATAAATTTATTTTTTATCTAATAATATCTATCCCAAATTATGACTTTAAAAAAAAAAAATGTACTAATCGACATTATTAATTCATTTATTAATATACTAATTATTATAATCAACCCTAATTACACTCATTAATTACATTAATTGCATTAATTACATTAATTATGCAACAGTCGTTAATTAAAATTAATTAAGCAAAAGTTATTAAAGTGATTAAAAATATTCATTAATTAAGTGATGTTAATTACCTTACGTAACTTTTTAATTAAGATGACGTCATCGACCCATGACTCCGGCCCAGACCTCTGGCCCAGCCCTCCAGAAGAACAGGCCTAAAACCTCTACAATATACTACTAATGTTTGTTAATTTCAGAGAAGAGATCAACGTAAAAACAACAAGAAAATTCCTGTCCCAGTCCGCCAGTAACAAAAAAACCTTCCAAAGTTCTTTTTCCCGATTTCATATTATGTTTTGTAAAAATATTTCCCTCTCTTTGTTTTTAACATTTATACCAAAAAGTATTACAGAGTATATACAAATAAAAAGATATATAAATATTATGTTTGTTTGTCTTATCTTTTCTAATTATATCCCATCCTACAGGGCGTACCATACCATAAGATTACAGTTCGAAATTTTGGTTCAAGTCTGGACAACCAGCATCCGATGACTACGGACCCACAGCAAAAAAGTGTTGAAATGGCAGTTGGAACACATCCTCCCATACCATCCCCCACAGTGGCGCAACATGGCTCGATGATCCTGCATCATTTTTCGGGCAAAATCTTCCACCCCCTCTAAAAATTGGCATGTACATCTATGCTGACTATCCGATTTGTTTGTGTCAATACCCCAAAACCATCCTGAAAGATTTCTGGCCATATGGCGGTACAAATCGACTTCTGGATGATACATATCGACTTTTTGTGTGGTACATATCGACTTTCTGGGTGGTACATATCGACCGACGAGTGGTATACTCGTCGGGATTCTGAAAGAATTCGAAATAGTACAATTTGTCGGGTTTATTTGGGTAATTAAACGAGGATTCTGGGAAAAAATACTCTTCTACAAAGAAACACATCCTCCGAACATACCCCCTTGGTACTATAGCACTACACCGATAAATTGGGGAAATAAAGTCAATTTCGGTGATTTGGGGTGGATTTTGGTGATTTGGAGGATTGTCGGGTTGTTTGTGGTAATTTCTGATACTCCGATTCAATCGAACATGCCCTACGAATATACCCCCGTCTTGTTGTAAGACTTTAGGTCACATAGCAACCACGTGCTACCATAAAAACCAAGATGGCGGCCTCCAGTATACAAAATGGACGACGGAAACACGTGTCACCCTAACAACACGCGCCGCGCATGCGCACTAGGACCACGTATCAATATGGAGATGACACCACAAGATGGCCGCTCATGCGGGTTACCACGACAACACAACATGGCGCCACCAGGTCACGTGACATGATGTCACTTCCGGGGTCCAGCCCGGGGTCCATCCAAACAGGCACGATCCATCGCTCTCCTACTACGGCCATTATATAGAATGGTGTAGCAGTGTGATATACAGTCATTCAGGTAGTAACGGGTCAGAGGCAGTAATGGGTCAGGCGATGTTGAGACTTAAAAAAAATCGAATTTGAAGAGCATTTCAAACTAAAATTTTATTCCAGGTTTGTGAAGTAATACATTGCCCGTCGTCTTTGAACGTTTCGCGAGTTCATTGTTGTTTTCTGTCGACAAAAGCGTTTTTTTTTAAAAAAGACTGAATGTGCGCCTGAAGAAAAGTTCGACACGAGAAACCGCAAAAGAAAGATTTCGTCTCAACTACGGGAAGGAAAATAAGAGCGTGAATGTAAGTATTATTATTTGAACAGGCTTGTCTACCCTTCAAATTCACGATAAAACTAGAGAAACAGAATTTACTGCCACCAGTAAATTCAAGTCTGTGTGGAAAGGCTTAAAGTATCAGGAATAAACTATAAAGAGAGAGAATTCATGGAGGCTTATTTTCGGAAGTAAAATATTTTTGAACAAATCAGAATGGGTTTTCATTTGCAGTATTTACAGATATTCATACAGGAATCAGAACATTTTTATAAGAAACCAGAAATGGCATATATGTGACCAGCATTCAAATGGTTTGACACACGAATCAGAAATTGATATTTTTGGCTCTGTCCACTAATTTGAGTGATGAAATACATTCATAAACTTTAGAAATGCATTAAGGTGTAATAAAATGCATTTCCCAGTCTTTCTGAATAATGCCCCCATATTAAGATCGTCAGAGGGTTAGAATATTCCCTTTAAACACCCCATTTTAATCCTTTAAACGGGAGCGCAGTTCCTCAGTTGGCAGAGATGCAGGCTGCAAGGCGTGAGGTCCTCACTCTGTCCTTGGACAAGACACTTCACCCCATTGCCCACATGGGCGCATGGTACTAAAGCACATCGATGGTGCACCTGTCTTCAACCAATGCTAACCATGCTTGTGTGGAGTTAGTATGTGGGGAATCTGACAGTTGCTCGTTGTTGTCCGGTGGTTCATCCCGGGTACTCCGACTTCCTCCACCTGAAAAAAACTGTCGTGGTCATGATTAGCCACTGTGCAGAAATATGTGACATTAAACACCAGTAAATAAATAATCCTTTAGAAAATGAGCTCAAACCAATAAAGGGTCATAAGTATATTTTTCAAGCAAAAATGAAAAGGTAATTAAAACTGAATAGACGTTTCTGTGAATAATGTTGACCGGTTTCGCCGTCATGGTGGCTAAGGGGTTAAGAATCACTTACTTTGGAAGCACACTGAAAAGGTGTCCCATTCCACAAAGAATTAAATGTTATGAAAATAAAGCGAAAAACATTAAGTTTCTCGGCTGCCAGTACCTGCTTTTGCACTCCGGAGGGATGGAACGGCAGAAATCAGAGACATTCTCTTAATGGCACTTTGGCACGAAAGGTTTCTGCACTCTCGGTGAGACCGAGCCGAGCGCAGTGAAAGACTATACAACTCCTCTAAAAAATGAGCTTTAAACAGTCATAGCACTGACACAGTTAACAGTATAGTCGACCATGTCAGTATTGCATTGTTACCGACACCCTAACAGTTTTGTGATACGTTTCAACAATTATTCAATGTAGTTTTATGGAACGGGTTAACTTTATTCCACCTGAAATAAAATATGTGTAATCCACATTGAAGTCTTGAGAGGGTTGAAAGCATTGAACTGAATAAGAGAGGTTTCAACAATTATTCAGTGTAGTTTTATGGAAAGGGTTAACTTTATTCTGCCTGAAATAAAATATGTGCAATCCACATTGAAGTCTTGAGAGGGTTAAAAGCAGTAAACTGAATAATTATAATTTATTTCCTTGCAAGGCAAAAGGTTTCTCTCAACTTAGTTTCAGGAACTTATATCCCATTATAATGACAAGGTCAGATTTCATTTTGACAGCTGACTCCACTGATGTTTACATAGTCTTCAGTGTGAACATAACATTGTATTGCTTGGGAAGAATTTACTGTATCAGGAAATTGGAGGCTGTGAAAACCCTGTGGCCTACTGGGCCATACTCAATGGGTCTAGCGACCTGAAAAACATAGGTGGCCGAGAGGTTGTTAATGTCTACCAGTATGCAAAAAATCAGCGAGATAGGACACTTCGTTGTCGAGTTATCGTAATAAACTATAAAGAAAGAGAATTCATGGGGGCTTATTTTTCGGGAGTAAAATATTTTTGAACAAATCAGAAATGGGTTTTCGTTAGCAGTATTTACAGATATTCATACAGGAATCAGAACATTTTTATAAATGGCATATATGTGACCAGCATTCAAAGGGTTTGATACACGAATCAGAAATGGCCATTTTTGGCTCTGCCCACTAATTTGATTGATGAAATACATTCATAAACTTTAGAAATGCATTACGGTGTAATAAAGTGCATTTCCCAGTCTTTCTGAATAATGCCCCCATATTAAGATCTTCGGGGGTTAAAATATTCCCTTTAAATACTCCATTTTAATCCTTTAAATGGTGGCGCAGTAGCTCAGTTGACAGAGGTGCAGGCTGCAAGGAGTGAGGTCCTCACTCTGTCCTTGGGCAAGACACTTCACCCCATAGCCCACGTGGGTGCATGGCGGCGCCGTGTACTAAAGCGCACTGCACATCGATGGTACACCCGTCTTCAGCCAATGCTAACCCTGCATGTGCGGAGTTAGTATGTGGGGGATCTGACAGTTGCTCATTGTTGCCAGGTGGTTCTTCCCGGGTACTCCGATTTCCTCCACCTGAAAACCTGTCGTGGTCATGATTACTGCACATCGATAGTGCACCCGTCCTCAACCAATGCTAACCATGCTTGTGTGGAGTTGGTATGTGGGGGATCTGACAGTTGCCTCATGTTGTCCGGTGGTTCTTCCCGGGTACTCCGACTTCCTCCACCTGAAAAACTGTCGTGGTCATGATTAGCCACTGTGCAGAAATATGTGACATTAAACACCAGTGAATAAATAATCCTATAAAAATGAGCTCAATCCAATAAAGGGTCATAAGCTATGTTTTTCAAGCAAAAATGAAAAGGTAATTAAAACTGAATAAACGTTTCTGTGAATAATCTTGACCGGTTTTCGCCGTTATTTTGGCTAAAGGGTTAAGAATCCCTTACTTTGCAAGGCACACTGAAAGGGTGTCCCGTTCCACATAGAATTAAATGTTAAGAAAATAAAGCGAAAAGCATTAAGTTTCTCGGCTGACAGTACCTGCTTTTGCATTCCGGAGGGATGGAACGGCACAAACCAGAGACATTCTCTTAAGGGCACTTTGGCACGAAGGGTTTCTGCACTCTCGGTGAGACCGAGCCGAGCGCAGTGAAAGACTATAGAACTCCTCTAACAAATGAGTTTTGAACAGTCATAGCACTAACACAGTTAACAGTGCAGTCGACCATGTCAGTATTGCATTGTTACCGGCACCCTAACCAGTTTTGTGATATGTTTCAACAATTATTCAGTGCAGTTTTATGGAAAGGGTTAACTTTATTCTGCCTGAAATAAAATATGTACAACCCACATATAAGTCTTGAGGGGGTTAAAAGCATTGAACTGAATAAGATAGGTTTCAACAAAGTTTACAATTATTCAGTGCACTTTTATGGAAAGGGTTAACTTTATTCTGCCTGAAATAAAATATGTGCAATCCACATAGAAGTCTTGAGAGGGTTAAAAGCATTGAACTGAATAAGATAGGTTTCAACAAATTTTACAATTATTCAGTGCAGTTTTATGGAAAGGGTTAACTTTATTCTGTCTGAAATAAAATATGTGCAATCCACTTTAAATCTTGAGAGGGTTAAAAGTATTGAACTGAATAATTTATAATCTATTTCCTTGCAAGGTAAAGGGTTTCTCTCAACTTAGTTCCAAGAACTTACATCCCATTATCATAACAAGATTAGTAGATTACATTTCATTTTGTAACAGCTGACTTCACTGGTGTTTACATTATCTCCAGCGTGAATAACATATCATCGTATTGCTTGGGGAGAATTTACTGTATCAGGAAATTGGAGACCGTGAAAGCCCTGTGGCCGACTGTGCCATACTCAGTGGCTCTAGCGACCTGAAAAACATAGGTGGCCGAAAACTCTTCACTGTCCACCAGTATGCCAAAAATCAGCGAGATAGAACGATTCGTTTTCGAGTTATTGTGAGGACAAGGAAGCGCATAGAAGAAGAATAGTCAGTGTTTTCACACAGACTAATAACTGGGATAAATGTCGTGCATCATAATATATTTATTCCGTTCCAACAGCGAGTCAAGTTGTCAATATCGGGTCACTGTCAGACATGCGCAGTAAAACCTATTGAAACACTGTTCAAGTTGAACTATTTTTAGAAATTAACGCAAAACTACTGTATTTGATCCACTTCGTTTCCACTTCTTCCCAATTGTAAAAATTGTGACTAGCGTGGTGAAATTAATTCAGAGAAGACACAAAAGACTTTTTGTGTCCAATAAATACATATAAAGTGAGAAAATACATCGCTAGTGGATGCCAAAGATGGTGATTCTTTATGGGAACGGGACAACTCGCCGTCGGGACAACTCGCCGTTCCCGAGGTGGGACGAGTCGTCGTCGGGTCAAGTCACCGCGGAGTAGTAGTTGATAAGTAATCTACGGCAGCGTAGAACCGCCACACCGTAGTATATTTCCAGGGATTCCTAATCTGTTTTTACAGATAACTAATCTGTTTAAACAAATTGCTAATCTGTTTAAACAAATTACTACTCTGTTTTTACAGATTAACTAATCTGTATTTACAGATTACTTAGTTAATCTGTAAAAACAGATTAGTAATCTATTTAAACAGATTAGTAATCTGTATAAACAGATTAGGAATCCCTGGAAATATACTGTGGTGTGGCGGTTCTACGCTGCCGTAGTAATCCCCAGCATAGGATTAAATTATCTTTATTAATACCCATGACTCATGGGGTTGTAAGTGACAAGTAACTAGCGGCATATATTTAATTATCTTCATTATTTAATTATCTTTATTATCCACAACAAAGACATCTAACAATAATTAACAATAATGATTTAACACACACAATACAGTAGAATCATCTTAATTGAATATCCATTTGCCAGTGAAAATTATTCAATTAACAGGAGTATATAATTAACAGGGATTTGGTCAGTTCCCTGTGTTCTGGAGGAAAACTGAGCATTTATTCTATTATATCTTGTTTGACAAAGCTCATGGAGCTCTGTCAAACAAGATATAATAGAATAAATGCCTGTATTGGATGTAGTGAGGCCAGAAAGGTTGATAAATAAGGGGAATTTGGTGCGTGTCACGGTAATTTTTTCGACATATTACAAAAAGTTATATACAATTAACAGCAGTTTACTCTACAACCCATATGCAATTAACAGATCAAATTTGTACTGAAGATATGGTAAATGGTTTTGTGTTTGAAAATTATATTCAATTAACAGGGATATACAATTAAGAAATATCCAATTAAGTGGGCTCCACTGTAGTGACTATAATATAACAGTTTTTTTTTTTAAATCACAGAGTTATACATAATACATTTAAGGAAAGACAATTTCTTAACAAAAACAGAGGAACATTTCTTCAAAAAGGCTGACGTTGATAGTGATGGAGGGTCTGACATATAATCGTCCCAACACTTCTGGATCTTCTGGGCCATATTTGTGTATTTGGAACATGCGTCCGTCTCTAAGTCTGATGCCTGGACTCTTAATTCGACATTTTCTGCTTCTGTCTGTAGAGCTGATACCAATTTGTAAGAACTCAATCTGGTCAGAAGTGTGTTCAGACGCCGATGCCAAGCTGTAATAGGAAAAAAAAACGTTTGGTTAAAATACTCTACAGGTTAGTAAGTGATAAATTTAATAATATCCCCCCCCCCCCAATAAAAAAATGAAATAATAAAAAAATAAATTTTAAAAAAAAACGGGACAAGTCGCCGTAATAATACCGCCGGCGACTTGTCCCGTACCCATTCTTTATAGACACAAGCGACCCCTTACTGACCAAACTGCGAAGTCAAACGATCTAATTTTATAAAATAAACAGAAGCTTCATCTTAAGAATTCTGCTGCAATAATGAGCGTCAGATACCTGTCTGTCAATAACAAAAAACAAAATTTGGAGAACTTATTTTATTTGAGAGAAATAAACGAAAATTTGAAAGGTGGCCCGTTACTGCCTGAATGAATGTACGCCACAGGCACTCGTAGACGTATTATCGGATTTTATCATTTTTTATAAAATATCTATTATATTATCAATTCTAAAAAGTAAAATAAATATATATTTTATAAAAATTGATAAAATCCGATAATACGTCGACGAGTGCCTGTGATGTACGCAGATATGGTAACTGCATTGTGGAAGAAATTCATGAAAATGCCAATAATCGGCAAAATACATGTACTTAGAATTCATGTTCCAAATCTTGTTAGACTAATGTGGCCAGTGGCGTGGCCACGGGGGGTGGACGCTCCCCCCACTTTCCCTCATCGTTGGTTCTCCAAATTTGTCCAAAAATGGCATAAAAATCGTAGGAGGGGGGGTGGAGTGGGTAGGTACATTGGGTTAGGTTGTAGATTACTTGTCCTAATATCTGTGTCGGTGAAAAGGTAGACAGTCATCAGTACATGAAAAACCTCAAAATATCCGCCCAGAAGCCCGCTGATGGGAGTTTTTGAACCCTGGGATTCAAAATTTTTCTACCATGGGCCCAACCATGGTCGGTCCGTGGTACCGACGATCCTTGACCACCCCATATCGAGCACATTTATTTCCGTCTGGGGGAAACCCTGATTATTGTTACCTTGGTTACCTAGATCAAACTATAGGGATGCAAAATTCTTAAAAATGTGAAGGCTTGGAAAGCTTTTCCCGCACATACCACCCTCACTCACTATTAAAACGGCTCTAAACCAGGCTCTGGGAGAAATCACCCAATGCCTATCCCTTGGCAGTGGTGGCGCTAGTATTTCCGCGACAGTGGGCACTGACGCCCACGACAAAGGTATATACTAGTCTGTTAGACGGCTATATACTGCCTCGCTCCCACCCGGGGCTCAAGCACCGGGGTGGGTCAGGGGTACTGCATATCCTTCTCGTAAAGGCTATGTTGTACCCCAGAAATAATTACGAGATTGGATATAAGATGGTATTATTTATTATTTATTTATTGGTGTTTAATGTCACCTTCAGCATCTAAAGCTATATTGTGACCACAACATATGTATAAAGTCGAGTTCGGTCAATCGTTTACACTTGTGTTGCCCATTTTAGTCTGGAGGACTGGCACAGGCAAATGGTTAACCCTTTACCCAACGTAACGGCAAAAAGCGGCCAGCGCTATTCTCAAAAATCGCCAATTACTTTTCATTATTTTGTCATTTTTTGTCTCAAAAACATAGGTTATAACCCCTCAGTGGGACGAGCTCGTCGAGCTCGTTCCAATGAGGGGTCACAACCTATGTTTTTGAGACAAAAAAATAAAAAAAAATAGCTATTCAAGAATTTTTTTGGCAAGTGTCGTCTGCTTTTCATGTTAGGTAAAGGGTTAACGGGCTCTATTATACCATTAGAGCTGAACATGTTAACCGCAGAAAGCCAGCATTGCTCTACTTCTCGGGGTTCCCACTGGGTTATAAAATGTTTGGAGTCATATAAAACTATTTGTTGCGTATAGGTTAGGAGGGAGAATTGGAAGGGTCTGGTAGTAGAATACCACTTCTGAAACATTAATAATAGTCACAGAGATCAGAAAGACACTGTTTCGGAATTGAGAAGTTTCAGTATCAATTTAAAAACGTATCAGATTTAATTCAGATGAATATTTACGAAATAGCCCTCCGTTAGGTTGACGCCCTTATCCTCTTATCATCCGGCATTCCTGCTTACACAGATCGCAAACATTCTCCTGGCAACCTTATCAGAGCTTGTTCTTCATCATCCCACATCATATTTTTGGAAACTTTACTGTTTCCCGTATCGGAATTAACCGCAGTCTTCTATCCTAGTCTACTAGTCTATGTAATACTCTTTAATACTTCAGGTCTACCCTTTTGCAACTCACCGATAACCTACAGGCAGTAAGAAGACTTACAGAGACTGGAGGGCCTCTGAAAGAAGTGATAGGGGTCTTGCAGTGACTTCCCTGATCCTTTTTATGGAGGAGGTACCCCATCCGTCCTCCCCCTTATGGATCTCCCCATTCTGGACAATACATCACTTGTTACAATTCCCAGAGCACACACATTGTCCAGAGTGTATTCCCGACGTTACCCCCCCCCCCCCCCCCCCCCGATTATTATCAAACCATCCACCTATTTATGTCGCTCGGCGGGTGGTCGACTGACGGCTTAGTTACGTACACACGCATCACAATGGCTTATAGCTTGCGATATCCCATGTTTATAGTGGATGCAGCCCCCAAATCGCGAATGCATGGTTTATGTGAAAGGACGTCCATGGGATACATATATTGAAGATCTTTATTACAAAACCCGACAGCAGACCAAACAAAAACTACAGTCTACCAGATTTTGTTGTCAACTAAGTTTGAACTTTATATATAAAGGTATTGTTAAATGAAAAGGTCACAGTAAAAATTTTGCGAATTTTGTGTTTTGGAGTCATTAATATTTAATAACACTTTGGCCGGCCGCTGATTTGTCGCGGTTTTCGTATATATGAGAAGGCCTTGGTTACCGCTGTTCTACCAACTGCCTCCCTATACCCACGCTTCCTCTCTCCTCCTTGGAGACGAACTGCTTGATGACATCCCTTGCCCCATTCTTCCCAATCTCTCCGATTAGCATATTAACCCTCTCCTTTGAGTCGCCCCGTAACCACATGTCCTTCATTCTCCCATCCCACTTCCCCATTATACTCCACGTGAATCTTGTTCTTTTAGACTGGTATTCTGGGCATTCTAGAAGAAAGTGTTCCAGGGTCTCTACCACGCTCAAATTACACATCTGGCACTCCATTCCACTGTTTTTCCCAATTTTTTCCACTCAGCTCCAGAGACTGCAACCTCAGCTTGTACAACAGTGACCCCCCCCCCCCCCCCCCAAAGGTGCCATCAGGGTACTCTTCAAAACCAGGCTTCTCTTTATCACGCAGGCCACCCAAAGATCTTTTTGATTTGCCCCCCTCTCGCCAATTACGGGTACAATCCTCTATGACCCTTTCTGTTACGATCTTTTTACCATGGTTTGCCCCAACGTCAAGGTCCGAGATCTCCAATGAGTAGTTTTCTACTATCTCCCACTCTTGGCCCATCCACCCACATTAGTGAGGTGTTGTAAGTGAATGAGTTCTGTTATCCAATTTGTCAAGTAGGTTCAAATAACCTCTTTGATAATCGCCGACGTGTGACTTGTTTTAACATTCATCAGATTATCATCGATTAGTGTTTGTTCAGAAATAGGGCTGTATCAAGTTGTTTCAGTGAGCAATCAAATCAAAAGTGAAAGCATATATATTGAGGAGAATTGTGGAAAAGATTAGTGCCAATTAACAGTTATGCATCAATGTGTATTGTCAACTGTTTTCTGGGCAGTATCGAGTTCATTTTCAAAATTTCGTAGAAAATCGGATAGAAAGAGAGGGGAGGGGGTTAAGGACGGACGGATTGATGGATTACGAAAATCTTCAGCTCGTTCACAGTAAAATTTTCGAAATGCATCTCGTAAAGTAGGTCTGAATCTCGCTAAAGACTCGGACCAGAGTCACCAGACCTAATTTACTGAACTCATTCCGTAACTTTAACGACTCAAATTCCAAGACAGGGTGGATGGTCCAATGAAGGAGTTAATACTGAACTACTCATTGGAGATCATAGACATAGACGTAGGGGCAACATGGGAGTGGCATGCGTAATAAAGAGAAGCCTGGTTTTGAAGAGTACATTACTGACGTCTTTGGGGGTCATTGTTGTTCAAGCTGGGCTCGTGGTCCCGCAGCTGAGGGGAAATTGGGCACAACTGTGAGCAGGAGTGCCAGATGTGTAATTTAGGCGTGGTGAAGACCCTGGAACACTTTCTACCAGAATGTGCAAAATACCAGTCTAAAAGAATAAGATAATGGTGAAGTGGGATGGGAGAATGAAGGACATGTGGTAAGTGCGTGATTCAAAGGAGATGGTTAATATGCTAATCGGAGAGATTGAAAAGAATGGGGCAAGGGATGTCAGCAAGCAGCTCGTCTCCGAGTGTTGGGAGGAGAGAAGAAGTGTGGGCATAAGGAGGTAGTGGGAACACAAAATGAACGTTAGAACGACCTCAATAATGGATCTTATTACTTCAAAACAAATATTTTCCGGGACTCTTTCATTTAAAATATTTTTTATAATTGCTAAACACCGAAAATAGCAAGAAATTAAGTGAGAAATATATATAACTAGCGGGTGTTACCCGGCGTTGCACGGGAGATGATGTTTATATCAATATACCCTCAGATATGATCGGCTCAGCCGTTTTTGAAATAGAAGGTCAAGGTCACCAATTTCAAGGTCAAGGTCTCCCCGCACGGGCACCCCGATAAAGTCAAAATGATCGATGGGTCAACATACCCGCACATATGAAATTTTAGCCCGATCGGCCCAGTCGTTTTCGAAATAAAAGGTCAAGGTCATCAATTTCAAGGTCAAGGTCACCCCGCACGGGCACGGCACCCATCCCATGTTACTCGCAGGGACGAATTACCCCCGTGTACAAAATTTGTGATCGATCGATCGGTCGAGAAACGGAGGAGTTCACCCGGTACAAAGATAGAGAGATGGAGAGAGATAAAGATACAGACGTTCGCATTTATATATTAGATTACGGTTTGGAGGGTCAGATTCGGTATTTCAAGTCAGATTCGGTCAGATTCGGTATTTAATGGGATCCTGGGGAGGGGGTCTAGGAGATTCTTCGCGTTTTGGAGGGCTCTGGGATTTTGGAGAACCCCCGGGGATTCATAAGCAAATGAAATTAATCGGGACACTCAGCACAAGCTGAGAAATCGAAAAAATTATATCCGATAGCCTAGCATTTGAGGATCGATGCTGTCGTGCCCCCATAATGGAATATAAGGGTTAACCCTTTACCTAACATGAAAAGCAGACGACACTTGCAAAAAAAATTCTTGAATAACTAATTTTTTTCATTTTTTGTCTCAAAAACATAGGTTATGACCCCTCATTGGAACGAGCTCGACGAGCTCGTTCCAATGAGGGGTCATAACCTATGTTTTTGAGACAAAAAATGAAAAAAATAATGAAAATTAATTGGCGATTTTTGAGAATAGCGCTGGCCGGTTTTGGCCGTTACGTTGGGTAAAGGGTTAACGTTACTATTTATATTACAACTTTATAGATACAAAAAATGCAATCAGATATAATTTTATTTCGATTTCTCAGCTTGTGTCGAGTACCTGTGGGCGGCAAAGGAAATCTCACATCGTCCCTGCACGTTTTCGAAAAATTAATGGATCATGCAATCAATAAAAACTAGATCGAGTTATTTGTGTGCAAAGCACACAATGGTGTATCCCCGCATTTCCATAGCAACACCTTAGCATAGTCTTAACGTTTCGAATTAATACCCAAGGAACCTTTCGATGAAAACTGATTTTCTAACGATAAAATTGGTTCCACTGGAACCACCTGGGGCAAAATCAAAATTCCAAAACCTTCATGCAGATCTAGAAATGTTACCTAACACATTAGCATAGTTCAAACGTTTCGATTTAAATACCATAAGAGCCTTTTGATGAAAACTGATTTTCTAACAATAAAAGTGGTTCCACTGGAACCACCTGAGGCAAAATCAAAATTCAGAAACCTTCATACGCATCTAGTGATGCTACATGAACACATTAGCATAGTTTAAACGATTCAAATTAAATATCCTAGAAGACTTTCGATGAAAACTGATTTTCCAATGATAAAAGTGGTTCCACTGGAACCACCTGGGCCCAAATCAAAATTCCGAAACCTTCATGCACATCTAGAGATGTAACCTGAACACCATAACATAGTTTTAACGTTTCGAATTAAATACACTAGGAGCCTTTCCATGAAAACTAATTTTCTAACGATAAAAGTGGTTCCACTGGAACCACCGGGGACAAGATCAAAATTCCGAAACCTTCAGGCACATCTAGAGATGTTACCTGAACACATTAGCATAGTTTAAACGTTTCGAATTAAATACCCTAGGAGCCTTTCGATAAAAACTGATTTTCTAACGATAAAAGTGGTTCCACTGAAACCACCGGGGGCAAAATAAAAATTCCAAAACCTTCATGCACATCTAGAGATGTTACCTGAACACATTAGCATAGTTTAAACGTTTCGAATTGAATACCCTAGGAGCCTTTAGATGAAAACTGATTTTCTAACGATAAAAGTGATTCCACTGGAACCAATTCCGAAACCTTCATACACATCTAGAGATGTTACCTGAAAAATTCCCCAAATATTCCCTCAAAAGCCCCTGACATACTACTGCTTCCCTTCTGATGTCCCCCTGCGGGGTCCTGCCAATGTTCCCTCAAAAGCCCCTGACATACTGCTCTCCTAGGGTATTCAATTCAAAATGTTTAAACTATGCTAATGTGTTCAGAAAGCAACTCGAGATGTGCATGAAGGTTTCGGAATTTTGATTCGGCCCCCGTGGTTCCTGTGGAACCACTTTTATCGTTAGAAAATCAGTTTTCATCGAAAGGCTCCTAGGGTATTCAATTCGAAACGTTTAAACTATGCTAATGTGTTCAGCTAACACTTCTAGATGTGCATGAAGGTTTCGGAATTTTGATTTTGCCCCCGGTGGTTCCAGTGGAACCACTTTTATACTACTGCTTCCCTTCCGAGGTCCCCCTGCGGGGTCCTGCCAATGTTCCCTCAAAAGCCCCTGACATACTACTGCTTCCCTTCCGAGGTCCCCCTGCGGGGTCCTGCCAATGTTCCCTCAAAAGCCCCTGACATACTACTGCTTCCCTTCCGAGGTCCCCCTGCGGGGTCCTGCCAATGTTCTCTCAAAAGCCCCTGACATACTACTTAGGAGCCTTCAGATGAAAACTGATTTTCCAACGATAAAAGTGGTTCCACTGGAACCACCGGGGGCAAAATCAAAATTCCGAAACCTTCATACACATCTAGAGATGTTACCTGAACACATTAGCATAGTTTAAATGTTTCGAATTAAATACCCTAGGAGCCTTTCAATGAAAACTGATTTTCTAACGATAAAAGTGATTCCACTGGAACCAATTCCGAAACCTTCATGCACATCTAGAGATGTTACCTGAACACATTAGCATAGTTTAAACTTTTCGAATTGAATACCCTAGGGGCCTTTCGATGAAAACTGATTTTCAAACGATAAAAGTGGTTCCACTGGAACCACCGGCGGCAAAATCAAAATTCCGAAACCTTCATGCACATCTAGAGATGTTACCTGAACACATTAGCATAGTTTAAACGTTTCGAATTAAATACCCTAGGAGCCTTTCGATGAAAACTGATTTTCTAACGATAAAAGTGGTTCCACTGGAACCACCGGGGACAAAATAAAAATTCCGAAACCTTCATGCACATCTAGAGATGTTACCTGAACACATTAGCATAGTTTAAACGTTTCAAATTAAAAAATACCCTAGGAGCCTTTCGATGAAAACTGATTTTCTAACGATAAAAGGGGTTCCACTGGGACCACCGTGGGCAAAACCAAAATTCCGAAACCTTCATGCACATCTAGAGATGTTACCTGAACACATTAGCATAGTTTAAACGTTTCGAATTAAATACCCTAAGAGCCTTTCGATGAGAACTGATTTTCTAACGATAAAAGTGGTTCCACTGGAACCACCGGGGGCAAAATCAAAATTCCGAAACCTTCATGTACATCTAGGGATGTTACCGGACACATTAGCATAGTTTAAACGTTTCGAATTGAATACCCTAGGAGCTTTTCAGGGTGTGACGTACGGACGGACGGAAGTACGGACGGAAGTACGGACAGAGATCACGAGAATATCCCCGCATTTTTTGAAAATGCGGGGATAAAAAAAAAACCGTAACCAATAAGGTATCCCCCCATTTGTCAGACACCCCAGTTGTCAGACAGTTTATAATCACAGATTATTGGGCTGTTTGAACAGCTAACCCCTTACTTATCACTTTCAGAATAAAGTGGCATTTTCCAATAAGTCAGACAGCAAAGAAACAATTAATTAACTTTTAGTGATTTATTTCTTCACAGGTGTGTTTTAGAAATGAACAATAAAATATTTTTTTTGTGTTAAATAAACAGAAAAAAACAATAAAAAGAAAAACCTGAAGTACAATAAAGAAAATATCTAGAGTTGTTTTATAGTAAATAAATAAAAACTTATATTTCATTATAACTCATTTTTAACGTAAATAAATAGGTAACCATGTTTTATAAAAAAAATTAAAAAAAACATGAAACAAACATTAACAAAGTGAAAAATGTGAGGTACACGTCACAAATCAAGGTACAATATTACGATGGCAAATGAAAGCGTCAATGACACTGTAGCTCAACTTGTTAAGACATGCTCATGTATAGTATGTGACACAGCAATGACAAACATCTAGGTAATGACCTGATAAGAAAGGTACATATAAAGTATTGTAAAGGTCTGAACATAAATACTAACCGTAGCCTGTAAGGCATGTATAGGTAAAGTATTGTAAAGGTAGGTGACAGTCAGATGCTAAACTAGAAAAGATATCTTTGAGTCCCAGAGTGGGTCTGTCTGAACCCCAAAATATTTGTTCTCATAGCACAGTGATAACAAAGGCACCCCAAAACACACTCGTTACTGTCCCAAGGTGAAAACAAAGGTACCCAAGAAGTTTCATGAAGAGCAGTTCATATATACGAGCTGTATAGAAGTTGTGACAAAAACCTGATTGGACCTAATTTCGGTACAAAATGGCCACTGGCAGCCATCTTGAATTTTGGACCGCACTCAGAAACACTCGTTCTCATCCCAGGGTGATAACAAAGGTACCCAAGAAGTTTCGTGAAGATCGGTTGATAAATACAGCCTCTAGCCCGAGCCGTATTGACATGTGTATTACAGTGTATAAGTAGCACTAAATAAATCAAAATTCATCTAATTTGCATAATTTCTGCACAAGAAAAAAACCCGTACTGTGTGTGATGTATTCCATTTTACTAAACATTCATACAAAAATTTATTAAAATCAGAACTTTCATACAGAAGTTCTGTACAAAAGACTGATTGCATTCATTTTGGTACAAAATTGCTACTGGTGGCCATAGCACTGAAAAAATCAAAGTTCATCTAATTTGCATAATTTCTGCACGCGAAAAAAAAAACGTATTATATGTGATGTATCCCATGGTACTAAACATTCACACAAAAAATTATTCAAATCAGAGCTTTTATGTGGAAGTTCTGCGCAAAAATCTGATTGCCCCTAATTTTGAACAAAATGGCTGCCAGCGGCCATCTTGAATTTCGGACCAGACCCCAAAACACTCGTTCTTGTCCCAATGCTTCCCTTCCGAGGTCCCCCTGCGGGGTCCTGCCAATGTTCCCTCAGAAGCCCCTGACATACTACTGCTTCCCTTCCGAGGTCCCCCTGCGGGGTCCTGTCAATGTTCTCTCAAAAGACCCTGACATACTACTTAGGAGCCTTCAGATGAAAACTGATTTTCTAACGATAAAAGTGATTCCACTGGAACCACCGGGGGCAAAATCAAAATTCCGAAACCTTCAAGCACATCTAGGGATGTTACTTCAACACATTAGCATAGTTTAAACGTTTCGAATTGAATACCCTAGGAGCCTTTAGATGAAAACTGATTTTCTAACGAGAAAAGTGGTTCCAGTGGAACCACCGGGGGCAAAACCAAAATTCCGAAACCTTCATACACATCTAGAGATGTTACCTGAAAAATTCCCCAAATATTCCCTCAAAAACCCCTGACATACTACTGCTTCCCTTCTGATGTCCCCCTGCGGGGTCCTGCCAATGTTCCCTCAAAAGCCCCTGACATACTACTCTCCTAGGGTATTCAATTCAAAATGTTTAAACTATGCTAATGTGTTCAGAAAGCAACTCGAGATGTGCATGAAGGTTTCGGAATTTTGATTCGGCCCCCGTGGTTCCAGTGGAACCACTTTTATCGTTAGAAAGTCAGTTTTTATCGAAAGGCTCCTAGGGTATTCAATTCGAAACGTTTAAACTATGCTAATGTGTTCAGGTAACACTTCTAGATGTGCATGAAGGTTTCGGAATTTTGATTTTGCCCCCCGGTGGTTCCAGTGGAACCACTTTTATACTACTGCTTCCCTTTCGAGGTCTCCCTGCGGGGTCCTGCCAATGTTCCCTCAAAAGCCCCTGACATACTACTGCTTCCCTTCCGAGGTCCCCCTGCGGGGTCCTGCCAATGTTCCCTCAAAAGCCCCTGACATACTACTGCTTCCCTTCCGAGGTCCCCCTGCGGGGTCCTGCCAATGTTCTCTCAAAAGCCCCTGACATACTACTTAGGAGCCTTCAGATGAAAACTGATTTTCTAACGATAAAAGTGGTTCCACTGGAACCACCGGGGGCAAAATAAAAATTCCGAAACCTTCACACACATCTAGAGATGTTACCTGAACACATTAGCATAGTTTAAACTTTTCGAATTGAATACCCTAGGAGCCTTTCGATGAAAACTGATTTTCAAACGATAAAAGTGGTTCCACTGGAACCACCGGCGGCAAAATCAAAATTCCGAAACCTTCATGCACATCTAGAGATGTTACCTGAACACATTAGCATAGTTTAAACGTTTCGAATTAAATACCCTAGGAGCCTTTCGATAAAAACTGATTTTCTAACGATAAAAGTGGTTCCACTGGAACCACCGGGGACAAAATAAAAATTCCGAAACCTTCATGCACATCTAGAGATGTTACCTGAACACATTAGCATAGTTTAAACGTTTCAAATTAAAAAATACCCTAGGAGCCTTTCGATGAAAACTGATTTTCTAACGATAAAAGGGGTTCCACTGGAACCACCGTGGGCAAAATCAAAATTCCGAAACCTTCATGCACATCTAGAGATGTTACCTGAACACATTAGCATAGTTTAAACGTTTCGAATTAAATACCCTAAGAGCCTTTCGATGAGAACTGATTTTCTAACGATAAAAGTGGTTCCACTGGAACCACCGGGGGCAAAATCAAAATTCCGAAACCTTCATGTACATCTAGGGATGTTACCGGACACATTAGCATAGTTTAAACGTTTCGAATTGAATACCCTAGGAGCTTTTCAGGGTGTGACGTACGGACGGACGTACGTACGGACGGAAGTACGGACGGAGATCACGACAATATCCCCGCATTTTTTGAAAATGCGGGGATAAAAAAAAAAACCGTAACCAATAAGGTATCCCCCCATTTGTCAGACACCCCAGTTGTCAGACAGTTTATAATCACAGATTATTGGGCTGTTTGAACAGCTAACCCCTTACTTATCACTTTCAGAATAAAGTGGCATTTTCCAATAAGTCAGACAGCAAAGAAACAATTAATTAACTTTTAGTGATTTATTTCTTCACAGGTGTGTTTTAGAAATGAACAATAAAATATTTTTTTTGTGTTAAATAAACAGAAAAAAACAATAAAAAGAAAAACCTGAAGTACAATAAAGAAAATATCTAGAGTTGTTTTATAGTAAATAAATAAAAACTTATATTTCATTATAACTCATTTTTAACGTAAATAAATAGGTAACCATGTTTAAATTTAAAAAACATGAAACAAACATTAACAAAGTGAAAAATGTGAGGTACACGTCACAAATCAAGGTACAATATTACGATGGCAAATGAAAGCGTCAATGACACTGTAGCTCAACTTGTTAAGACATGCTCATGTATAGCATGTGACACAGCAATGACAAACATCTAGGTAATGACCTGATAAGAAATGTACATATAAAGTATTGTAAAGGTCTGAACATAAATACTAACCGTAGCCTGTAAGGCATGTATAGGTAAAGTATTGTAAAGGTAGGTGACAGTCAGATGCTAAACTAGAAAAGATATCGTTGAGTCCCAGAGTGGGTCTGTCTGAACCCCAAAATATTTGTTCTCATAGCACAGTGATAACAAAGGCACCCCGAAACACACTCGTTACTGTCCCAAGGTGAAAACAAAGGTACCCAAGAAGTTTCATGAAGATCAGTTCATATATACGAGCTGTATAGAAGTTGTGACAAAAACCTGATTGGACCTAATTTCGGTACAAAATGGCCACTGGCAGCCATCTTGAATTTTGGACCGCACTCAGAAACGCTCGTTCTCGTCCCAAGGTGATAACAAAGGTACCCAAGAAGTTTCGTGAAGATCGGTTGATAAATACAGCCTCTAGCCCGAGCCGTATTGACATGTGCACTTACAGTGTATAAGTAGCACTGAATAAATCAAAGTTCATCTAATTTGCATAATTTCTGCACGAGAAAAAAACCCGTACTATATGTGATGTATTCCATGTTACTAAACATTCATACAAAAATTTATTCAAATCAGAACTTTCGTACAGAAGTTCTGTACAAAAGACTGATTGCACTAATTTAGGTACAAAATGGCTGCTGGTGGCCATCTTGAATTTCGGCCCACACCCCAAAACACTAGTTCTCATCCCACGGTGATAACAAAGGTACCCAAAAAGTTTCGTAAAGATCGGTTCATAAATACGGCCTCCAGCCTGAGCAGTATAGAAATTGTGTACAAAAAAACTGATTAGACCTAATTTCGGTACAAAATGGCCACTGTCAGCCATCTTCAATTTCGGACCGCACCCAGAAACACTCGTTCTCGTCCCAAGGTGATAACAAAGGTACCCAAGACGTTTCGTGAAGATTGGTTCATAAATACAGACTCTAGCCCGAGCAGTATTGACATGTGTACTCACTGTGTGTAAGTAGCACTGAAAAAAATCAAAGTTCATCTAATTTGCATAATTTCTGCACGAGAAAAACCCGTACTATATGTGATGTATCCCCTGGTACTAAACATTCACACAAAAAAATTATTCAAATCATCGCTTTCATATGGAAGTTCTGTGCAAAAATCTGATTGCACCTAATTTTGTACAAAATGGCTGCCATCGGCCATCTTGAGTTTCGGACCGGACCCCAAAACACTCGTTCTCGTCCCACGGTGATACCAAAGGTACCCAAGAAGTTTCGTAAAGATTGGTTCATAAATACGGCCTGTAGCCCGAGCCGTATTCGTATTCGCACTTACAGTGCTGAAAATAACACTAAATACATCAAAGTTACTCTAATTTGCACAATTTACGCACGAGAAAAAAAACCCGTATTATATGTGATGTATCCCATGGTACTAAACATTCATACAAAAAAATATTCAAATCAGCGCTTTCATATGGAAGTTCTGCGCAAAAATCTGATTGCACCTAATTTTGTACAAAATGGCTGCCAGCGGCCAACTTGAATTTCGGATCGGACCCCAAAACACTCGTTCTCGTCCCACGTTCATAACAAAGGTATCCAAGAAGTTTCGTAAAGATTGGTTCATAAATACGGCCTCTAGCCCGAGCCGTATTGAATTGTTGACCAGGCCCGTCGGAATGAAATTTATATTGGGGGCTGGGGGGCGCGGTGGCTCAGTTGGTAAAGGTGCAGGCTGCAAGCCGAGAGGTCCTCGGTTCGAATCCCACCTGCGGCAACCGCGTTGTGTCCTTGGGCAAGACACTTCACCCCGATTGCCTACATGGGGGCACGATGACGCTGTGTACTGAGGCGTACTGCACGTCGATGGTGCGCATGTCTTCAACCAATCTCACCCTGTCTGTGCTGTGGTGCAGAGTTCAGAGTTACGATGTTGGAGAGCTGACAGCTGCTCGTCGTTGCTCGGTGGTTCTCTCCGGGTACTCCGGCTTCCTCCACCCGTAAAACTGTCACGGTCACGATTAGCCATTGTGCACAAGTATGTGACCTTAAACACCAATAAATAAATAATAAATAATATTGGGGGCTGATATTGCTAATTTGGGTGAACTGGCTGATACTAAATGGGTATGGGGTATCCAGATGCCGAAGGCATTTGGCGCGAGTGCTGAAGGCACAAGCTTTTTGGGGGAGGGGAGGAGAGGAGGGGGGTTACTCCCCCAGAAATTTTTTTGAAAACGGCAATCAAAGGAAGCATTCTGGTAGCTTTTGAAGCAAAAACCTATCGATTTTTTTAAACGGCAAAAGTTGTTTTTTTTAACAAAATGTTTCAAAAATCCCAATAGAACCCCATAACATTTGGGGACGGTTCTCACACCGGGCTCACCTGTAGGCCGTGGCCGTATTCCGTCATGCTAAAAAACAGTCAGGCCTTATGGTGGATTCATTAGTTTTATCATTACGCCAACGGTTGTCGTGGTCTTCTAAGCTGCCAATGGAATTGCTCAAAACGTTTGCACATCAACATATGCAGGTGCATGTTATACATTCAGACCTATATTCCCATGACGCGATGCGTCATCCGCGCGGTGAGTGGGGGTGAACATGAGAGGGGGTATCCTCCGTCTCGTTGGTGGGGGGGGGGGGGGTGCGGGGGCCTCCCCCGGGAAAATTTTCGAATTTAAGATGTAAAAACATGCATTCTGGTTGATTCTGAGCAAATAAATCGTATATTCCTATGACGCTTCGCGTCATCCGACCCGCGAAGAGGCGAGTGGGAGTGAGCACGAGAGGGGGTAACTCCCCGTCTCGTTGGTGGGAGTCCGGGGGAGGCCCCCGGGAAATTTTTTTTTATTTAAGATGTACAAATATGCATTCTCAGTGGTTCTGAGCAAATACATCGTCAATAAGGAAATACGTCAGCTCTCTGATCAATTCAGCGTGATTTCCGAGCAGAATGACAGGAATAGTGAACATGCAATGAATTACCCTGTGGTTGGTTGGGGTTTAACATCGCTTTCCACAATTAGGCGAAAACACGACTGTCAGTTTTATTGGTGGAAGAAAGCCCACATGGAACCCACTCAATCCAGTAATCATTAACAGCAATGTCGGAATATGGTAACCAGTGGGCATCCCGGGTGCAGAAACCACCAACCCAGCCCAGTAAAGCCTACTTTTGACAAATTTGTGGGGGTGGAGTGGGGTGGGGGTGTGTGGGAAATCTCTCCCTTACCCCCCTCCCCCGGTTCCTACGCCACTGTTCTAATCTGAGTTAAATAATGTAATGTCCAGTTTTATTCAGATTATATCGGTTGCTCCCATCATGGATAAACTAACGACGAAATATGAGCGAATTAGTGGGGGGGCTGCAGCCCCCCCCCCCCCCAAGCCCCCCCCCCCCCCCTCGGTTCCAACGGGCCTGTTGACGGACAGACGCACAACTGGCCATGGCATAAGCTCAAATTTGGCTTCGCCAAAGTTGAGCAAAAATGTACAAACGGAATATTAATTTACAAACAAATCATCCCATTCTTAACAGTCTTTCAGCTGCATCAAGGAAGTCCATTGGAGACTTCGTTCCCTGTCCTAGTTGTTACTTCAGGCGGTCCAGGCTGTTATCAATTTCCCTGTAAACCCTTTTCCGGGAGGGTGGAGCAGCACCAAAGTCCATTTGGGTAATTTTGATTTTCTTTGCATTTTCAATGTTCTTTGTTATATTTATGAGTCTGAAGAGGTTAGGATGTCGATGGCGTAGTGCTGAATTTAGGCGACTGACGAACCCTTCTAGATTGTTGTTGGTTCTAGGTCCTGATGTTTCATGGTGATTCCACAGAGGGATGGAAAATCTTGCATCATCATCCACCCAGTTAATGACCATATAATCACTGAAGCTCTCTGCCTGTGGAACAACTGTTTTTACAAAACAGTACCAAATAAAATGTTGAAACTAAATTTTATTCAGATTGTACACATCTGGGTTGTTCCATTTATAAGTTCGAAAGGAATGATTTCACGCGCCGAAGACGCGCAGGGACGGTATGGGGAACAAGCCCCTTTCGACCCTCAGTGACTGTAAATGATCAATTCTCACATGTGTAGGCGTGTTGAAGGAGGCACAGGTTCAGGTACTCGGCAGGTGTCACCGGTTGCGTCGCGATGGTCTCTTGGCTGATGTCGGTTGAACCCTCGGGTGAGGACCAGTGTGAGAGGTTTGGTCCTCTCACAAAGGTACTACCTCTCCCCGAGGGTGCAGTCGATCTGGGTTTTCAGGCAAGTATTGTCTGCCGCTTCGAGGATGATTTTGAGTGATGCCATCACTGGCAAATATAATCTGCCTCAGGCCGTCTCTGTTTGGTTGGACTCTTTGGAAGAAAACAACAACGACCCCTTTCGGGGACCACCAGAAAGAAGACCCGAACTTCCCTGGTTCGGGGGCAGGCCTGCATTGTAATCCTATTGGGTTGGGACAAAAGATGCGCAATGCGCTTACAAAAAGGGGCAGAGGACACTCGCCTCCCTTAAAGTGGTCGACCACTTTTGGAGATGGAGTGGAGGATGTTCAGGAACCATGGGGGTTACTGTTTCCATAACGGTTATAGTGTCCATAGCAGTTATTGGGGTGCTGGTCAAAAAGTATCTTCTTTGTACCTGCTTAAAAGAAGAAGGTAGAATTAATTTTCATTAGAATATGTAAAATATAAAAAGATAAAAATAGCACATTTTGTTTAATTTATGATCTAGTCTTTAGCTGAGTCGGTGAAGGCAGCCCTTTCTGGTAGAAGACCACAGTTAAGCTGTTAATCTGCCTATTAGCTCACCTTCTCGTTCCCTATTTGTCCTCAAGCATGTTTAGTTTTTAAACCTGATGTAATCTTAGTTGAGTCGGTGAAGGCGGCCCTTTCTGGTAGAAGGCCACAGTTAAGCTGTTAATCTGCCTGTTAGCTCACCTTCTCGTTCCCTAGTTTTACTCGAGCAGTTTTAGTTTTAAACAGTCTTGGAACGTGATCTAATTTTAGTTGAGTCGGTGAAGGCAGCCCTTTCTGGTAGAAGGCCACAGTTAAGCTGTTATTTTGCCTGTTAACTCACCTTCTCGTTCCCTATTTATTATTAAGCGTGTTTAGTTTTTTACAATATTTAGTCGTGATGTAATTTTAGCTGAGTCGGTGAAGGCAGCCCTTTCTGGTAGAAGGCCACAGTTAAGCTGTTAATCTGCCTGTTAGTTCACCATCCCGTTCCCTAGTTTTTTCGAGCGGTCTTAGTTTTGATTGGAATTTTTGCGCTTTTGTCGGCTTTCGCAAATGGCTCCAAGTTCGGAGATTAGTTCGATCTCGGTTAGCCGGTCATGATTTTTCGCGGCCAGGGTGGCTAGGAGGTCTTTGATGCTGGGAATATCGACCCTGTCGTGGAGTGTTTTGATGGGTGTGTCCCATGGGGCGCGGAAGGCGACTCTAAGCGCGTGATTTTGCACCTTCTGGAGTTTTCCCATATTGGTTTGGTTGAGGTCAGTTAGGATGATTGCCCCGTATTCGAGTACTGGGCGCACAAAGGCTTTGTATAGTTTGAGTAGGGTGGGCTGGTTGGCTCCCCATGAGGTTCTCGTTAGCATTTTCAATAAGTTAATGCGTTTGGTGGCTTTTTTCGCCATGTCGCCGGTGTGTTTGTTGAAGGACAGTTTTTGATCAATGGTGATGCCCAGGAATTTCGCCTCTTTGCATTCTGGGAGGGTGTTATCCATTAGTTTTAGGTCAAAATCACGTTTATTTGTCTTGCGCGTAAAGGTGATTCGTTGGGTTTTATTGGCTTTTAGCTTAATTCTCCATTTGGCACACCATTGTTCTAGGTCATCGAGAGCGCGTTGCGTGGGTTTTTGGAGCAGATTAGCCGTATTATTAGAGTCCCAGAGGCCCTTATCATCCGCGAATTGGGAGACTTGAACACGATCTTCAGAGAAATTAAGGTCGTTTACATAGAAGATGTAAAGGAGGGGGCTTAGGACGGATCCTTGGGGTGCCTGCTTCAAGGGGGACACTGTCAGACATTTCATTGTTCACTCTGACTTTAATTTCGCGATCATTTAAGAAAGAGGATAGTAATCTGAGCAATTTCATGGGGAGTCTCATTTTTGATAATTTGTAGCGCATTCCATTGTGCCAAACAGAGTCAAATGCTTTTTCGACGTCTAACAGGACTGCCGCTCCTATTTGCTGATTGTTGATAGCGGTTTTCATTTGGATGACTAGTCGGTAGACATGCTCGGTGCCTTCTTTGCGGTTTCTATAAGCTCTTTGCCATTTACTGAAAAAATCGTTCTCTTCAAGGTGCCCACTGAACCGATTGGTAAGGGTTCGTTCGAATGTCTTACAAATGCAGCTGAGGAGGCTGATTGGGCGGTAGCTGGCTGGATCGGAGGGGGTCATTGTCAGGTTTTGGTATCATGACACTTTTTTCCAACATTTGGGAAAGTAGCCATGGGTGAGGCATACGTTGAACAGTTTGTTTAGTTTTTCGACTAGGGAATTTGGGCTTTGTTTAAGAATTTTGTAACTCACTTCGTCTTCGCCGGGTGAGGACGAATTTTTGCATTTTTTAATGACGTTGATGATTTCGTCATTGGTGATGGGGTGACGAGGTCATCGTCATCCTCGTCTTCTGGCTCGTTATCGAATTTGGGGTCACTGTACAATTCAGAGTGTTCATTGATGAAGTCGTCAATTGCGTTTATGACGGCGTCATCATTGCCTGCGCCTTGATGCGGGCGATGCGTTTTTCTTAGGAGGTCGGCAAAAGTGTCGGCCTTGTCTTTGTCGGTGCGCGTAAAGGAACCGTCTTCCCTTTTAAGAGGTCTGGCAGCGGCTTTGCCGCCCTTGTTTTTTTTGCCCAGTTAGGATTTTGAAAGAGTCCCAGAATTGTTTAGCATCTTGGACCCCATTTAGATTGGCTGTTACCTTTTCCCAGTTGGCTTGTTTTTCAGCTTTGAGGGCTTCCTTGACTTCGCCATGACGGCGGTTATATGTTTTTTTGAGGTCTGCTTTCTTACCGGGGTCAGTTTCGGTTTTAAGAGCGCGAAGAGCTTCCCGTTTAGTTTTGATTAGTGGCAGTGTGTCGCCCGAGATAGTATTTCTCCAGGGGCGCACTTCTTCTTTCGGGCATATTTCGTTTAGAGTTGAGTTAATGATTTTCTCTATGCCCTCGCATTGGGTTTCGAGTTCGATGGATGGGGGGGGGGGGGGGGGGGGGGGGGAGTTTGATATCGATAATGTCGTGGTAGAGGTTCCAATTGATTTTTCTAAAATTTCTGCGGAGAGTGGGGGGGGGGGGGGGGTCCCTGAGTGGGCCATTTCCTAGCTGCAATGAGGCATGGACCGGGAGGTGATCGCTGCCTAAGTCATCATCGCCGACCCAATGGTCATCGATGTGGTTTATCAGAGAGTTACTGGCGATAATTAGATCGGGGATATCAGATGAAAATAGTGGGTTGTTACTGATATAGGTTGCTGAGTTGTCGTTCATAACCACAGGGAGGTTATGTTTTTTTGTTATTTCGAGGAGAGCTTCACCGTTGGGGCTGGTTTTGTTGCAGCCAAAGTACAGGTGTTTGGCATTGAAGTCGCCGAGGAAATGCAGTGTTTGTATTTCCTCGTAAAGAAATCAAAGACAGTGTCAGATACAATTTTGCTTGGGTCGTTATAATAACAAACAATCGCGATGTTTTTATTGTCGACTGTGATTTCAGTTGCAATCACCTCTGCATCGAGGTGATTAGTTTTAATGGTTTTAGTTTTGATGTTCTGCTTTATTAGAAGAGCAACGCCGCCACCTTTAGTGACTTGTCGCTCTTTTCTAATAGTGCTGAACCCGCTAACTGAAAAAAATGTTGCTGGGTTGAAGCCAACTTTCGCAGATGCAGACAATGTCTGTGCCTTCGAAGTATCGACTCATTTGAAGTGTTTTATTGTTAACGCTTCTAGCGTTCCACGCGGCTATTTGTAATTTATTCATGATGGGCGTTCAGTTCTTGCGGTCTTTTAATTATTCGTGGAGGGTGGCTTTAGTTGATGTTAATGGCGGCTTTAATTAAAGTTTCTGATATTTGGGTTTTGAATAACTTAGAAGCTGAGCGGCTGACATCCTGGCAGATGTCAGACAGGTTGGTGTTGACATGTTTATTAAGGACCGAGTAGAGAGCCCCCGCGACGAGAGAGCATATTGTATGGGGTGAAGGAGCGTTGCCGGGTTTTTTTTTAAGTTGAGGTTCTTCAGTTCTATATTTGTTTTAACTTTTTTGAAGTGGGGACACCCCCGGTAGTTGTTAATGTGGGGACCTTTACAATCAGGGCATGAGGGGGATTTTGACTTGCATGCCTTGGTGAGATGATTTTCTCCGCACTTCATGCAGGTCAAGCCCCCCCCCCCCCCCCCCCCTGCATTTGTTGGCAACGTGACCAAACTTCTGGCATTTATGGCATTGCACTGGTGGGGGAGTGGATCGGTACTCCTCCGCCATGTGCTTTCTTCCGTTGATGGTGACCCCATTAGTCAGTATTCTTCTTTTGATCTCGAGATCTGGGCAAGTAACTTTAACCTTCATATAACAATAGGTAATCATCTATTTTAACTTCAGCTGATCCCTACTTAACTGTCTGACAGCTGGGTGTATGACAATTGGGTGTCTGACTAATGGGGGTAAACCATTAACAGTAGACTAATGTAGCCATTGTCGGTGACAACACTGTGTAATCCAATTAAGTACCAACAAGACAAATGACTGATAACACCTTCGCGCATTCGGAGGAACTTCCGCAAAGTTACTTACTGCAATTCTGCAATTACTGCAATTCTGGGACTAACTGCATTCGGGAACAAAATGATTTGACCGACCCCAAAGATACCGCCGATTAGCCATCTTTGATGTTAATGATATGCAAGGTCAGAGGTAGCTTCGGGTAAACAATTCGATCAGACTATCTGTCAAGACTGTCATACATGCGATAGAAACAACCAAAATGTTTCGCTTGAAACGAGAAAATGTGCATTTTTGATTTAATACTAATACAGATAGAAAACAATAACACACTTTCAACACTTCATTTAATGGACAGGGCAAAATAATATAGATTTTTAGTGAAATGAATACCACAATGAACCCCTTCCCACAAGCGAAGGTAGACTCGGCATCATGGTTTTGTTTTGTTGACGAGTGACAAAAATGCAGATATATTACCTAAATGACACAAAAATGTCTGCGTGAGTGAAAATGCAAACCCTGTCCCTGTCTTTAGTTGTTTCATTATAATACTGTATCTATGTTGTTCATATTTTTTTTGTTACTCAACAATTATTGTATGCATTTATCAATTATTGAATAAATATTGTTTAAACTAAAATGCAAACCCTGGGTATCCAAAAAACCAACCCATAGTCCCATACACATATTTTCAAGCATAACACACAGATGTTCCAGCTGAAAGAGGTTGGGGTGGAGGGGGCGTGGTCCCTAACAAGTGAATGGAAATCGTCTGCTAGTAGTAGTGTCGCGTGTCTTCTAATAATATTTTGTCCATATACAGTACAAGTCAAAATGAGGTAAAGAATAACCATTACCCCGGTATAATCTATAGATGTAATGTTTCCTATACTAATAACACAAGAATCGGACAAAAAAATACATGTAAATGTACATGTGTGCTGTAACCTTTTTTAACATGTTTTGCTTTTATACACAGCATTTAAGGGGGTTAATTACATTGGAATTCCTATTGCATTATATTTTCCAATGCATAGAAATTCAAAATGTAATTTATAATGTCCACGAAAGAATATTATTTCAGGAAAACTATTTTTTTTTTTTGGTTGACGTAGCTTTGATATGCCAAAATCCATATCCATGAGTGGTAGCAATTTACCCTTTTGGTACTGTAAATTCTTTCTTTCTCAAACAATGGAAAATGGATTGATAAGAATCTCCATAATCCACACACCTCACTGCCTAACCCTTAATTAACAAATTGGCTGCAACTTCACACATAATTCATGAATTAGCAGGTAAAAAAAAAAAATTTTAAGTTTTGTACAAGACACATAATGTGATCTATCATCGGAACAATGTTGTTCCGCCGAGGATCACATGATTCGATTTGCTTGAGGCTTTTTATGTAAATTTGAAAAAATTAAATTTAAATTTCCTGTTTTAATGTTATCTGTGGGTAAAGGTTTAAAAAGTAAATGTAATGAACAATTATTTATTTAACAGCCAAGTATAAAATGTCTGAAAAAAAGACTTCTTATGAGTATAAATGCATGGTACAAGGTAGAGACATATATTCAAGTCTACACATATTGTATGAGTCAAAATAAGTCGTATCATAACCGCAATGAACAAAGTAGCCCACTGCCATTACACCAATAGAACAAGAACCCGAAATCATTTTCCGGAAAGCTTTCTGTGAGAGCTTTCCCGAAAATTATATCAGGTTCTTGTGTTGCTGGTGTAGTTGAAGATGTATACTAGTAGTTTATAGTGGTTATTCTACGACGTATTTCGACTGGTACTGTAAGTCAAGTGATTTCTGAATTCCACTCGGAGGCCCGCTGGCTGGAATTTTGCTTGTGCATAACAATACACATAGGCATCAACCACTGACCTTACCTGGCAGCCAGTAAAAACTTGTAACTCACAAAATACATCTACAGTTTAAGAAGCACCGATAAGTTAGTTATCTGATGGTCCATAAATTGCAGATTAGCTTGTTGAGTCCCAAACTTTCTACAAACTGGCATGAATATGTTGGAAATATATGTGTATCCACCTACTTAAAGGAGAAGTACAAAATCACCCTGTGTGTTTTGTAATACAATATCCATGTATGCACATTTTGGTCATATATCCGGGGTCGCGGAGAGGGTAGTAACTCCCAGTGCCTGGAGCTTGGGGGGGGGGGGGGGGGGCGGTCGTCCCAGGATTCAAGGATCTTGGCTTCCCCTGCCCACCCTCTAGTCTAAACATGACCCGAAAGACTGTATTTTAATTTTTTGGGTTTGGTACGTCATTTCAAAGGGCGTTCCAAAACAAAACAATACGGGCTTTCAGACCATGTTTCACCTTGTCCCCCACCCCCAAGGTTCTGACTCCTGAAATATATGTATACCCACCTACTTAGAGGAGAAGTACAGAACCACCCTGTGTGTTCTGTAATACAATATCCATGTATGCACATTTTGGTCATGTATCCGGGGTCGCGGAGAGGGTAGTAACTCCCAGAGCCTGGAGCTTGGGGGGGGGGGGGGCAGGAGTCAAGGATCTTTGTTTCCCCTGCCCACCCTCTCGTCCAAACATGACCCAAAAGACTCTATTTTAATTTTGGGGGGTTTGGTACGTCCTTTCAAATGGCGTTCCAAAACAAAACAATACGGGCTTTCAGGCCATGTTTGACCTTGTCTCCCACCCCCAACGTTCTGACTCCTGTACCAACAGTTAAGAAGGGGGCTGTATCGTGAATGAAGCTATGCACTTGAACAACGGCTGTAATTCTGGACTGCATGATTCTTGAAGTAATAACTTTATTAAATCAGCTCGACGTAACCAAGTTATCACTTCAAGAATTGTGCAGTCAATATAGCTATGGGCGGTAGGTCATTGGATATTCATTGATCAACTTGGAAATTTGAAACATGCTACTAAAAACGTCATTTTGACGGCCAAGAATAACGTGATTTTTTTATCCCAAAAGCTACCAAAAGCCTCCATTTAATAACTGATTTAAAAATTGTGTTGGGGAGAAGCGCCGCCCCTCTAACCACTCTGTGATCGATGGTTATCGGACACTAAGAAACAGGACACTAAGAAACAGGACACTAAGAAACACTTTTGGGTAGGACACTAAGAAACAGGACACTAAGAAACGGACACTAAGAAACACTTTTCCCGTTTTTTTACCTAATACTTTAGTTTCAAAAATTTGAATTAAAATTGTCTGAAAGTCAATTTTAAAACAAAGTAATGGAAACCAATATATATTAACCAATAAAAAATCCTAAAATATGTGTTTTTATAATAATTCGCCTCGCTGGTGGCAGTTCTTTGAGGGTGGGGTCTGGTCGATACTAAGGAACAGAACAATTAATAATGCTTCTGGTGACAGTTGGTGTGTAGAACTTAAAAAAAGACGATAAGTTGATACAAAGCTGTCTTTATTTTTTTCTGCATAAAAAGACATGTACATAACATGATATATCACAATATGGCATAACATAGGGTACAATCCTATAAACTTAAAACCTTTAACATTTCTCCCTGACCTGTAACTGTGCAAAGCGGATAGAACCATAATGATATGGATGTCATATGCAATATGCAGGAAATTGAATTTGATGAGTCATTGACCCTTTAGCACAACAAGTACATGTAGCACAAAATTCCTGTATCAAATACTTAATCCTTTCCCCGCCCTGTAACTCTGCAAAGTGGAATGGATAAAACCATACTGATATGGATGTCATTGGAACCAGGTCAATAACCCGTTTCCAATGACATCCATATTAGTATGGTTTTATGTTGCTATATGCAGGAAATTGAATTTGATAAGTTACTGACCCTTTAGCACAACAAGCAGCACTAAATCACTGTATCAAATATTTAACCCCTCTCCGCCTTGTAACTCCGCAAAGTTGATAAAACCATACTGATATGGAGGTCATTGGAACCAGGTCAATAACCCGTTTCCAATGACATCCATATTAGTATGGTTTTATGTTGCTATATGCAGGAAATTGAATTTGATAAGTTACTGACCCTTTAGCACAACAAGCAGCACTAAATCACTGTATCAAATATTTAACCCCTCTCCGCCTTGTAACTCCGCAAAGTTGATAAAACCATACTGATATGGATGTCATTGGAACCAGGTCAATAACCCGTTTCCAATGACATCCATATTAGTATGGTTTTATGTTGCTATATGCAGGAAATTGAATTTGATAAGTTACTGACCATTTAGCACAACAAGCAGCACTAAATTACTGTACCAAATATTTAACCCTTTACCCAACGTAACGGCCAAAACCGGCCAGCGCTATTCTCAAAAATCGCCAATTAATTTTTTAAATATTTTAATTTTTTGTCTCAAAAACATAGGTTATGACCCCTCGTTGGAACGAGCTCGTCGAGCTCGTTCCAACGAGGGGTCATAACCTATGTTTTTGAGACAAAAAATGAAAAAAATTAGTTATTCAAGAATTTTTTTTGCAAGTGTCGTCTGCTTTTCATGTTAGGTAAAGGGTTAACTCCTCTCCGCCCTGTAACTCTGCAAAGTGGAATGGATAAAACCATACTGATATGGATGTCATTGGAACCAAGTCAATAACCCGTTAGTGTTAGGACCAAATACTCCAGCTACAGCTCGAAGCACAGCACCTTCAAAGTCAGTAATGACAGATTGAACATTAATCTATAATTCAAGCTCATTACACTTATCAACCACAGCTTGCAGCAACTCGTCATATGCAGAACGTAATTTGTTCTGTAATAAAGCGTAAACACATGTCACAGCTACATCACGGAATGGTACCCTCATTACATACGACTGAGAAAACAGTGGCGGTGCCATTGCAAAATTTCCATCCATAAATAGAGTTGAAGAAAATGCCAGTCGTCGAAGTCCATCTTTTGTCGCAAATACTATGATTCTGCTAGTAGCCTCGGGACCATTATCATAGAGTAAAAATGTCTCAGGTTCAGGTCCAATAGTCTGATGCCACTCGTCTGGTAGAACAAAATCGGATAGTTGTTGAGGTACTGCTGGCGTCTTTCGTTGGCGACGTATACTACGTTTGGTGTTCTCTGCCACTGGGAAGCGTTCTTGTATATGAGAACCCACGGTACCAATGGTCTGAGCAAAGATTTGACCGGGCTTATCAAAAGATTGGATAGCGTGGTCACGCATTGCATTGCGGCACTTGGTGCAATATCCCGACATTTTTGAAAGGGGAGCGGTCGTAGAATTAACTCCGGGTCCGAATTTCCTTTTCTTGGACCTGCGTGGACCTTCCACTTCGTGTGTTTTTTTTTGTTTTTTGTTTTGTTTTTTTGTTATAAGACAGCTTCCACTGTGTGACATGTAAGTTTGAGCTGAAGGAGAAAATAGTCAAAAGAAGAATTTATATATTTTTATGTCCGATTCTTGTGTTATTAGGATAGGAAATATTCATCTATAGTTTATACCGGTCGTGGTTATTCACGACAAAGAGTCCGCAAATGATCTACTCGTCCTAAAATACCAAATGAACGATTTCTGATTGAAAACAGTATAAATAATACATATCCGAAGTTTGGTGTTGATATTTCAACGTTAACCCCTAAAATTTCACTGTTGACTGTATAGCGCGTTCACAAACTTACTGACAAAGAGTCTGCAACTGAACTACTAATCCTAAAAATACCAAATGAACGGTTTCTGGTTGAGAATAATTAAACTAATACATCCCCGAAGTTTGGTAACGATATTCCAACTTTAACCCATGAAATTATATTTAATGTGTCCGACGGTTGGTAGTAATACTAGGATTTTAAACACGAACGAAATGGTTTTGCGCGCCGAAGGCGCGCAGGGACGATTTGGGGCAGGCCCCTTTCGACCATCGTTAGCTGTTTGTTGTTGTTGTAGGATGTCAAGGCGCGGTAGAGGAGGAAAAGGAAGGAGGGAGGTGGCTTAACTCCGTCTGGGCTTCTTCCGGCTCTTTTTCTTTGGTGGTGGTTGAGATTGTGATGTGGAAGTCGACAATGTTGAATTTAGTGACTTGATTGCGTCTAATTCCTTTTTGGAATTTGCCTTGGATTTTTCCCTGAACTCGTGGGTTTCGGAGGCGATTCGGTTTCCCATCTCAACTGCTCGTTTTCCCATCTCTATTACTCTCCTTATTTCTTCGGCGGTGACTGCAGACTTAGGTGGCTGTATTGCTGAGATTGACACACCCGGGCTGTCCGGTAGAGAAGGAAGCGGGGAGTGAGGGGTGGAAGGCCGTGAAAATGCAACCTCCGGTTCTTCCTCAGTCTCCACCAGACGTTCCTCATCCAACGGTACCGGCTCAGGAGCTGGCAGTTGGTTGGGTGTACTAGTGGGACTACGAGGGGAACTGGCGGCTGCCTCCAAAACCTCCATCCTCTCGCTCACCTCTTTCTTCCCATTCCGGAAGGCCTCCAAGCGCCGGTTGTCCCTGCGCTTGGTCGATGGGCTCTTCTTCTTTTTCTTGTTTTGTCTCTTTTCAGGGCCTCCGTGCTTCTTCGGGTGAGGACCAGTGGGAGAGGGGATCCTCTCGCCAAGGGTACTACCTCTCCCCGAAGAGGTTGGTGATTTGGTGTTCTCCATTTCGAACTCCAGTTTCAGGTGGACGCTCAAGCCTATTTCCTGGATAGTCCAGGAGATAGGGCATGAGACGCCCAGGGCTGAAATGGCTTTCACTAGTCTGTCAGGAAGTTCCATGTTGTCCAGGTGTTCACGCTCTGAAGTCAGATGTGTGAACACTGAATTTACCTTTTAATTAATTGTGAGAAGGCCGACTCGCAGTCTCAGGTTTTGCAAGATAGAAGACAGAGGTGGTGCGCGGACAAAATCCCATCGGACAAAATCCCATCCGGACAATAGCCTAGATTTTTTACCCGGACGAAATCCTAGCGGACAAAATCCCAGACATGGGCGGACAAAACACCAGGCAATATTTTTAAATACCATTATTTGCCAAAACCGCCTGGGTCAGCAGCCAAAAAAGAGAGTAAAACGTAATTATAAAACTTTGAATGAACGTTTGATGAACTTATGCAAAGATCGCCAAAATAACACAAAAAATATCGAGGAATTTTTACACTCTGTTAGTTTGTGCATGAGATGTAAATAATTATTCATTTATACAGTACGAGTGGACAGAAGTGTTTTTGTATGTCTTTGATAAAGTTATTTTCTACCATAAAAATACCAGTCATTAACATAAATTCTTGGAAAGCTCTCTCAGAACTTTCTAATAACTAATGTTACTTACTGGTATTTTCAGTGGTAAAAAGTATTTTTGTATGTTTAAGTCTTATGTAGTTAGTTAAGGCACAATTGATGCATTTCAATGGAAAAAATTATTTTCTACCAGAAAAATACCAGTCATTAACATTAATTCTTGGAAAGCTCTCTCAGAACTTTCCAATAACTAATGTTACTTACTGGTATTTTCAGTGGTAAAAAGTATTTTTGTATGTCTAAGTCTTATGTAGTTAGTTAAGGCACAATTGATGCATTTCAATGGAAAAAGTTATTTTCTACCAGAAAAATACCAGTCATTAACATTAATTCTTGGAAAGCTCTCTCAGAGCTTTCCAATAACTAATGTTACTTACTGGTATTTTCAGTGGTAAAAAGTATTTTTGTATGTTTAAGTCTTATGTAGTTAATTAAGGCACAATTGATGCATTTCAAAGGAAAAGGTATTCTCTATTTTCTACCATAAAAATACCAGTCGTCATTAACATTAATTCTTGGTAAGCTCTCTCAGTTAACAACTATCCGAGTCCAAAACCATTGGCCAGCGACACCAGAGAAGTTGTGAAGAAGTTGTGAATTGGTAACAAAACACCAACCTTTGAAAATGGCACTGGAAAAACAATAAACCTTGGCCCATTACTGTAGAACTGTTCTCAATTTTGAATCTTACCGGCGTTCGACAGATATACCGTAAGAAAACCACTGGTCGAATTAACAATTAAGTAGGTGTCAAAATTATATTGGATTATCGCTGGCTCTGATGACTGGTTTCCCATTACCAATTTATCAGGGGACTGCAAGAGTGCAGTTAATACCGTTCAAGTATATACCCACACTTAATATTAATTCGTCAATAACCATTAAATCCGTGTCATACTAATTACTCATTGGGTTTTGAAGTTAGAAATCCCAAATTTCACTATTACTGTGTACTGGGTATTGAAACTAACGGACTCATTTTTAGCAACACGGGATAAAGAGTCCGCAAAAATAACTACTACTCCTAAACATACAAAATGAACGGGTTCTGGGTGAAAACAGTATAAATAATACATATCCGAAGTTTGGAAATGATATTCCAACTTTAACCCCTAAAATTTCACCATTATTGTATACCGCGTACTGAAACTAACGGACTCATTTCTACAACACGGGATAAAGAGGCCATAAACGAACTTCTAGTCCCCAAAATACCAAATGAACTCTGGATGCTGTAGATGATAATCCAATGATTCCTAGCTAAGATATCAAAAGGTGCCGCTGGACATGTGTCTATAAGCGTGATGGTTATGGCTACTGAATTGTTTGATCGGTAAATTAAAATCACCGTTATTCGTGTGGCATTTTGTTTGTGAGGTTATTATTATTTTTAAAAGGAAATATTCTGTTTTGGTAAGGTATAATTCTTACAAAAAACGGGTATCGTAGTTCGAAGGTCAAACAACTCATAATGCTGTTGTAGAATATATAGGTACAGTACGTGGAGAGTGTATTGTAACTAAATCACCCGCGGAGTGGACTTATCACCCAAGCTATAACTTTCAAATTTTGTACATATCGACAAAAAAACACAAGCAATGTTTCAGCCAATGGACCTCCGGGTTTAACCCGGAGGTCCATTGGCTAAAGCTTTGCTGGTGCTAGTTATGCTTTGCAACAAATTTGCAATTATTGCTCGGGTGGAGTCTCCACCCTGCGGGTGATTTAGTTACAATACATTCTCCACGTACTGTAAAAGACTGAATGAACCGGGGTGGGGTGGGGGTGGGGCATATGTTCTAATACCATATCAAATAATATGTGACCTTGGTTATTGAATGTGCAGCAAAATTAATGTACATGCAGACCTAAAAATACACAGGGGTGATTTTCCAGCCCTGTAAAGGCAACTACACTGCCGAATACGGGTTTGATCAGCCCCAGCCTCGCTAAAATGCAAGCCCTGATTGTGGAGCTGATTTATAGTAGAGGATTTCGGTTTGGTGATTTTCAATGGCAGCGGCCTAAACTGTCCAGGGGTAAGCCTGTCCCAGGCTTATTACTGGGGCGGGTTGTATTGGTCACTCCTCTGAGGACTAACCGGGCCTGACGTTGCTTAACTTCAGTGATCCGCCAAGGAACAGTTACTACCACGCCACATCATTTAATACTGCAGTAACTGTCCGTTAATGGAAATGGTTCAGAGAGGCAGTTCCATTGATATCCATATTTGTAAAAACAATATGGTTGTAACTCGCAAATAGCAAATAGCAAAAAGCAAATAGAAAAAAGCAAATAGCAAAGAGCAAAAAGCAAATCGCAAAAAGCAAATAGCAAATAGCAAAATGTAGCAAAAAGCAAATAGCAAAAAGCAAATAGCAAATAGCAAATAGCAAAAAGCAAATCGCAAAAAGCAAACAGCAAAAAGCAAAGAGCAAATCGCAAAAAAGCAAATAGCATGTCCCAGCCCGCTTTCCGTGGATATGTATTATTTATACTGTTTTCAACCAGAAACCATTCGTTTGATATTGTTAGGACGAGAAGTTCATTTGCGGACTCTTTGGCCCGTCTTGCGAAAAATGAATCCGCAACTGGCGTAAGTTTGAAAACGCGCTGTACATTAATAGTGAAATTTTAGGGGTTAAAGTTGAAATATCGATACCAAACTTCGGATGTGTATTATTTATAACCCAAAGAACCAGAAACCATTCATTTCAGAACATTAACCCCCGTAGTTTACTTGCGGTCTCTTACGGACTATTACGGTCTCTTTTTCTACCTGCGGACTCATTTTAGTACTACCCAAAAAATCAATATTATTTTGTCCTGTCCATTAAATGAAGTGTTGACAGTGTACTATGTTTTTCTATCTTTATTAGTGTTAAATCGAAAATGTACATTTTATTGTTTCAAGCGAAACATTTGGTTGTTTCTTTCGCATGTATGACAGTCTTGACAGTTTGATCGAATTGTTTAGCCGGCGCTGCCTCTGACCTTGCATATCATTAAGGTCAAAGATGACTAATCGGCAATGGGCTTATTTCAGAATTTGACAGAAAGAACTGGTGTCGTGGTGAGATTAATTTTTTAAACCTGAGGGTCTTGTAATTTCCACAGTTTAATGAGCTCATCCGTCAAGATGCACCAGGGACACTAAAAAACGCAATTAGTCTGAAATAAGAAATTTGTTTGTTCATTATGGACAATATTTCCCCAAATGTCAACCAAACACCACAGACACAATGTCGAAACACACAAATGAAACCGGTCCGTGGGTCTATTTGAAATTGCAGTACAGCGCTCGTGCTGCGTGCAGTAAGTTCCCGAATAGGACTGTCTCTATTATTCTACTAACCCTTTACCCAACGCAGACGATATCAAAATTTATTATTTTAAATATAATTTTTTCAAATTTTTCAAAACATTTCAACAAAACCATATCATGTGACCCCTCATTGGAACGTGCTAGACGAGCTCTTTCCAACGGGGGGTCACATGATATGGTTTTGTTGAAATGTTTTGAAAAATATTTTTTCAACTGCTGAATTTGCATATTACAAGGGCGGATGCGGGCGATTCGTTAGGTAAAGGGTTAATCATCTAACCGTTGACTGTTGCGGTAGTCGGCGACCCTCCAAATCCTATATACCAAAATAACCCGAAATGCCCCATTTAATTTTTAAAGTAAAAATTTTTTTTTTTTCATTTATATTCGAGTGTTCAGTCGTGTGATGTCATCGCATAGTCATTGTGAAAATTTCCAATTTTTTAACTTCAGTTGCTTGTAAAAAAATAAATAAAAATTTTTGACGACCACAAAGCAACACGTTTGTTAAGGGGCTATATAAGTAATGGAATTTTGTTCATTTTGAAATTCTCTCCTCTCATATTCCTTAAATTCAGATTAAATATACCACACAAATTATACATCAAAATGAAGGTTGAGATGTATAGAAGACGAAACACATATGTAATCAACTCATAGAGTTGACAGCAGGCACCACTGGTTCCTGGAGTGTGAGTTTCTTTCTGAGTAAGATATGAATAAAATTGTACATACAGTCGATGTTTTTCACACAGTAAAACAATAAATTGAACAAATAAACCATCATAACATACCCTCTCAAATGGGAAAATGGGGTCACCTTCAAGATGCTGGAATGGGGTTTAAACTTTTGTTTCCCCCCCCCCCCCAATCCCCAAGAAAAGTATAAAATTTGCTATTAAATGGAGTCTTCTCGCAGATTTAGGATAGAAATTTACTTTATTTTTGCCCTGCCAAAATGACCTTTTTTGCAGCAAGTCTCAACTTTGCAAGTTCACAAACGGGTGTCCAGTGGCCAAGAGCAGGCCTGGCATTCTGAAAAATGCAGGAGGGCAAGAAATCGCTCTCCTCAATCAGCTTAGGAGAGCAATTAGCTTTACACAGCATTTTAAGTATCCAGTTGAACGAACTCATTGAAACTGAAACCAACAGACTGCATCAGTGATTTTATTAACTTTACTAAGGTAAAGCGAAATCTCTTAGACATCTAGATGTCTCACTCAACAACCGAACACACACTTGACAAGACCTGTGTGTGTACCCAGACCTGTTGTCCAAGAAAGTCATACGCCTACCACTACCACCTTCAACCCCCATGGGGTTTAGTTCCCCAAGGGGGGTTGAAGGTGGTAGTGGTAGGCGTATGACTTTCTTGGACAACAGGTCTGCTTGAATCTACAGTCACATCCTGGTGAATGTGCTTCAAGTGACAGGATAGTAGTAATGGTAGGATATTATAGTGTCAATATTCCTTAAATAATTACCCCTCAAACTGTGATGTCAGTTGTTGAACTTGAAAATGACAGAAAAAAAAATATTGCTGTGACCCATTTTGCTTCAAATGATTGCAACTGTGTTTGGGTATGGTTGCAGCCATTACCTTTTACCACTGAACGACTTTCAAAATGAAATTACGTGATGTTATGTGACTTCAAAGTTAAATTACATTTTTGCTTTACTACAAAAATTTAATATGAGCATAATACATGTAATCTCAATCATCCCAGACCAAAATATTTAGGAGGGCAATTTTTCGCTCTCCTTAATTCTTTCAGGAGAGCAGTAAGGAGAGCTAAAAATTCGCTCACCTGAAATTGCCAAGCCTGCAAGAGTGATACATACCTTTTGATTGCACAATTCCTGATGCGATAACTTCATCATCAGTCAAGGAACAGTCCTCTTCTTAACAGTTTAGTTCTGCAAGTCACAACTTTTTTTTGGGTGGAGGGATTCAGATCTGACCCAAGAGTTCACGGTCCTGGGCCTCCCAAAGTTCCAGGGGGGGGGGGGGGGGTGTGCTCAAGTCTTATCCAAGAGTCTATGGTCCATGGTCCTTGGCCAGACCCCCCCCCCCCCCTCCCCAATGGTAACCCCAAGTTCTAGAACTTTGGGGTGGATTCAGTCCTGACCCAAGAGTCCAAGGTCCTGAACTTCCGGGTCACGCCTGGGCCTCCCAATGTTCCAGACCCTGATGTACTATCCTGCAAACAGAAAGATTCAACCTGGGCAAGATTCGATCTCAGGAAGATTCAGTCTGGGAAGATTCAATCTTCAATAAAGAACAACACATTCACACTGGTTCAACATATTTATTTTTCAATTCAGTATTCTTCTTATTTTTCATTCCAAGTGACAAGTACACTACTATGCAGGCGACCATTACGTGAATATCCCACTCCCAGGTCCACGATATCTTCACTCAAGATCTAAGAGAAATTGCCGACTAATATTGGCAACTGTTTCTCGAATCAATGTCCAACACGGTATTAAAATCGCCGTGATTCACTGTCAAACAGATTACAGCTGTAATTAATTTCTAGGGCACCTGAACGAAAAGGATGTACTTATTGTGTACACGACTCTCACAATTTTGTGGTCAAAATATATGTATAACTCAACAATCTCAACTCAATGAAATGACGTTGGCCTTACCATTACCAATACTCAGAAAATATTTACGTTTTTAATCAGTTAGAATATTTTTTTAAAAATTCTGACCAATTGCAACATTCCCACACAAACCAGGGCTTGCCTTGAGTCGGGGCTGATCAGCCCAGGCCCCGAGATCAGCCCCGAGGAGCACTTGCTGGGGGCTTTTTTTCCAGCCCCGACATTTTCCACAAAAAAGCACTAACAATAATGGACAAAATGGAAAATCAGCCCCAAAAAGGCCCCAACCTCAATATGTGGGGCACTTTTTTTTTAGGCCCCGACCATTTTACTCAAGGCGAGCCCTGACAAACATACATAAATTTGACTCAGAAAATTATTGATGACTGGTTATCATTCTGTGACATCAACATGCAGTAATTTATTTGGTCTAATCTATTTCACAATTAACCCTTTACCCAACGCAGACGATATCAAATTTTTTTAATTTAAATATCTTTTTTAACTTTTTTTCGAAAAATTTCAACAAAACCATATCATCTGACCCCTCATTGGAACAAGCTCGTTTCAAAGAGGGGTCACATGATATGGTTTTGTTAAAATTTTCCGAAAAATAATATTTTTTCAGCTGCTAAATCTGCTGATTAGGTGGGCGGATGTGGGCGATTCGTTGGGTAAAGGGTTAATGCTGCGATTATGCTCTCTGGAGTCAATCCCTTTCACTCCAAATGTCTTGTCCAATTTAATTACTGCTTTCATTGTCCGCGTAATCTCGGGTGGGTTTAATACTTTTGTCTCATCTCGGACCTAGGATATTCATGTCAGTCGCTTGCGCAGTAGTGTAGGTGCGAGTAACGAATGATGAATTTGAATGTATAATGATACATAGTATTTATTGCTGGTAAACAAAAAATAGTTTTTTGACTTTAAATGGGGTAGATGTATTCCAGGTTAATTCGGAGAAATTTGGTACACAGGAGTTCCCGTAGCCGACTGATTTTATTTTTAGTCGATCGTCGTTCATTTTTAAAGTGGTACAAGTCAGACCAAAATTGTGCTGTATAATGAGATAAATTAACAGATTGTTAACGTTTGAAATGTCTTGCCAGGGATTAAAATTCATGCGCGAATCCGAATCGATTCGCGCAAATGATTCTCGCAAGGGAAACAATGAGAATCAACTTAGATTCGCGCAAAATGTTCATTTGATTCTTGTCGTAGATTCTAATGGTGGTTTTAACAAGCCAAGAGAATGCTCTGTCTTTGTCCCCTCATAATAAGGTAAAAAAAACTACACTTAGCAGTGGTGTATAGTGAAGTCTTGGCTGCCTATATAGGCAGCCAAGACTTCACTAGACACCACTGCCACGATACTGTAATTTCCATCAGCCAGACCACCAAAAGCCTGTATGTTGGAACATGTGTTCTACGTGTACGTGTGTGAGAAACTCGACAAAATGGAAACTGGGCCCATAAATGGAAAACTCTCTGAAAAAAAACTATGATGTTAGCCTTTTACTTTGGCATATGTAAATGTTGCATTCACATAACAGTACTCTCAAATTCAAAATATTTAAGAACTGAAAATTGATTCTCGCAACAGGAGCTCGCGAGAATCGAAACCGATTCTCGTGAATCGAGGCAAATTTTAAGGCCTGCTTGCCATAGTTGCTTGTAATGTCCCATGTCCTTTGTTTTCTGAATTATTGTGCAACAAGGTAATTTTGAAAATACTGAGTCTTGCCATTTGATCAGTCTGTGTTCTCTGTGGTATTAACTACCGTATCCAGAACACAGGAAAACTGACCAAATCCCTGTTAATTGTATACTCCTGTTAATTGAATAATTTTCACTGGCAAAATGGATATTCAATTAAGAGGATTCTACTGTATCGCAATTGAATCCTCAGACAGTGTACATATAGCATCAAAATTACCATTAGCCTGCATAAGTGCTTCATTTTTCTCAATTTCCGAGTGTCGATAATGTAACGCTCCATATTCGACTCCTGGACAATAAGAGACCATGAGGCCAATGAGTTTGGCTATGTGGCGAATGGAAGGTGCAGAAAGAGCCAAAATGCTCCTCCCTGAAGTTGTTAATTTCTCATTCTTTTTCTGTTCTGATAAAAACTGTCATGTTCATAGAATTGAGTATACACCCCGAAGTTTCTATTACCTGTGTGGGTATTGTAATAGAGTTTTCATATGAAATATAGAACCCAAGCTTCTGAAGCAGGTCACAAGTACCATCTACATTAAGCTTACATTCATTACCGTATTTACTCTATGTATTGGTACACTCTATGATTTGGGACACACATTTTTTCCAGAAAACTATATTTTTTTTATGCTCCAAAGTTTGGGACATTCAGGAGATTTGTTTCCAGTTGGCCCGTCGCTAGTAGCAGACGACACTCATAAAAAAAATTCTTGAGTAACTAAAAATTTTCATTTTTTGCTTCCAAAACATAGCTTATGATCCCTCATTGAAACGAAAAATGAAAATATAAAAAAAAATTGGACGGCGATTTTCGTATATAGTGATGGAAAACGAATCACACACAACTTTATTCAGCATCAAATCAAGACAAGGCTCTGTTCCTTCCCCATTTTCTAAGAATTGGGACACCTGAGAAAATAATTATTTTCAGCTGTCCCAATACATAGAGTAAATACGGTAGCACCAGTTGAGCCATACTGAAGAGTGTCGTTCAAACAGTGTATCTTTTAATAATTGTTGTTTGGGAAATCACTGCAGAGTAAATAGAATCTTCGATCTTGAACACTCAAACAACACTCTTTGGAATAATTAGGACTGTGAAAGTGAGAAAATTGTCACAAGATCCACAGTGGTAACTTCACGTTGTAACTTGTGTTGAGTGGAGGAGGTTTTATATTCAAAATTTCTGAATATTAGTTACAGAAAAGAAACGTTTGCACAAATGTTCTTCTGTTTAAATTCTTCAAATCAATCGGAGTCGACCAGAGATATTCCAGTGTTTCTATTTTATCTCTATGCAGAAAGGTCCACATTGAAACATCGTCAGTTTTAAATTTATTTGATAAGTATATTGGAGATTGGTGAATTCATTGGAATTATTAATCGATTAACAATCCACTAGTACTCAAACGATTAGTCGACTAGTCGATCTCGACTCTGGGCAAACCAGTAATCAACTCTCAATTGTGCAGTTGACTAGTCGGAGGAGTTCAAGCTTTTAGGTAAATAGTATCCCTTCTGTGCCACTGTCAGACAGTTTGAACAGCAATATTGGGCAATCAATGTATACATCTATTGCCATCTAATAGTAGTGACTGTAGTTTGTTTTAACTGGTACTAGTAGAGTGCTGAATTATTTTGGGCTATCAGGATATGTTATTAATTTGCTTTGTTTCAATTTATGGGAGAGTGCCTATAGGCACTCTCCCATAAATCGCAACAAGGCAAATTAAATAAGACTATATCATTTCACTCTTAGCATAATTAGAAGCACATTAACAGAATAATGTTCCAGTAAGTTGCTGTATATGAATGCCCAAGTGAAGCCAAATTTGGGCCTTCAGCACTCTACCGGAACACCAACACTGTTATAAGGAGACAAGTTATCACCAATGATTAGGCGAAGTCGACTTGACTTTTGGGTATTGACTAGTCGACTTTGGAATTCACTAGTCGTTTGATCACTACAATCCACTAATGCTGCCGATTAGTCAACTATGAATGTTAATAGTTGCAACAGACCTATCATGAATTGCAGTAAGTTCCTAAATTGTTGTAAGTAACTTTGTGGAAGTTCCTCGGTGTCTGCGAAGGTGTTATTAATCCTTTTTTTTGTTGGTAGTTAATTGGATTAGTGTTACCACCTACTAGTACATTAGTCTATTGTTAATAATTGATTTTAGCTCAACTTTGACGTAAGTCAAATTTGAGGTTATGGCATGGCCTGTTGTCCGTCTGTCCACCCGTTAACAATTCAGTGCGGCTCGGGCTAGAGGCCATATTTATGAACCGAACTTTACAAAACTTCTTGGGTACCTTTGTTATCACCGTGGGATGAGAAGAAATTCAAGATGGCCACTGGCAGCCATTTTGTACCTTAGTTAGTGCAATCAGTTTTTTGTACAGAACTTGTGTATGAAAGTTCTGATTTGAATAGATTTTGTCTGAATGTTTGGTAACTTGGAATACATCACATATTAATATACAGGTTTTTTTCTCATGCAGAAATTCTGCTAATTAGATGAACTTTGATTTTTTCAGTGCTACTTACACACAGTAAGTACACATGTCAATATGGCTTGGGCTTGGAGCTGTATTTATGAACCGATCTTCATGAAACGTCTTGGGTACCTTTGTTATCACCTATGGACAAGAACAAGTGTTTCTGGGTGCTGTCCAAAATTCAAGATGGCTGCCAGTAGACATTTTGTACAGAAATTAGGTCCAATCAGTTTTTTGTACACAACTTCTAAACGGCTCAGGCTAGGGGCCATATTTATGAACCGATCTTTACAAAACTTCTTGTGTACCTTTGTTATCACCTTGGAACAAGAATGGATGTTTTGGGGTGTGGTCCAAAATTCGAGATAGTTGCCAGTGGCCATTTTGTACCGAAATTAGGTACAATCAGTTTTTGGTACCGAACTTCTATATGAAGGTTCTGATTTGAATAAATTTTTGAATGAATGTTTGGTAACATGGAATACATCACTTATTTAGGGTTTTTTCTCTTGTGCATAAATTATGCATATTAGATGAACTTTGATTTATTCAGTGCTACTTATACACAGTAAGTGCACGTGTCAATACGGCTCGGACTAGAGGCTGTATTTATGAACCAATCTTCACAGAACTTCTTGGGTACCTTTGTTATCACCTTGGGACAGGAGCGAGTGTTTTGGGGTGCCTTTGTTATCACTGTACTATGAGAACAAATATTTTTGGGTTCAGTCAGACCCACTCTGGGACTCAAAGAAGTCTTTTCTAGTTTAGCATCTAACTGTTGCCCACCTTTACAATACTTTACCTACACATTTGTTACAGGCTACGGTCAGCATTTATGTACAGACCAATACTTTATATGTACCTTTGTTATCAAGTCATTACCTAGATGTGGGTCATTGCTATGTCACATACTATACGTGTACATGTCTTACACAAGTTGAGTCACAGTTTCATTGACACTTTTATTTATTGATTGCATCCATTAATTTTGTGTGTGATTTCCTTTGTGACATGAATAACTTATTTCTAGCCTTTTAAATTCTTACAGGGGATTTCCCTAGCGACTCAAATAACTTTATTTGCTACTGAATCTACAAAGGTCGGAAGCGAGGGCCAAAAATCTTATTGGAATGAATGAAAAGTTTAAGCACATCAAATGGCACACAGGGACGATGTGGGATAGAAATCCTCTGCGACCAGACCTGTTAAGTCTTCCAGCTTTACCGTGAGTCTCCTGGTTTGAGGCACCAACTCACGCTCTCACGGTCACATCCTGTTTTCTCCCAATTTGCCACTTTTCAAAATATTATAGTTGTCCTGTTCTATTTTGAAAATAAAACAAGCTGTCAAGTTGGTCACGATATTTAAATTTATGACGCAGAATTCTTGTTGGAAACGATAATTTATCAAAGATACACATTGAGTTTTACCAATTCTGAGTTCCGAGAATTGTTAGCGTGAATTCCCAAGTTGTTGATGGAAAAGTCATGGAAATTGAAAGTAGCCAGGGACCGACCTGGGCATGCGCCAGTGCGTATTTGGTTCTGAAACATCAGGCCCTGGCTCTTAAATCTTAGAAATAGGCTTCTCAGTTGTCGCGTAACTTCTCAGATCATATTTTGATATTCTTTCGATGGATAATCGAGAGAGACACTCTTACATGTATTATATATATGATTATCATTTATCATTGTTGTAGAGTACTTAAGTTAATACTTCAAGTCTTAATTACCAAGCATTAATCTTCACTGTGGTTTCTGATCAAGTCTTGGCTGCCTAAATAGGCAGAAACCACAGTGAAGATTAATGTTTCCTACAGTGTACTAAATGAAAATGATGAGAGCTATTACATACTTGCAGTGTGTGTTACAAACAGCAGTGTGACTCCGTAAATTGAAATCTGGCGCATGAATTGAAAAAATAGGCTCCGAGGCTAGAGCGTATTTTAAATAGTCCTGATCGGTCCCTGAGTAGCATTTTGAAAACGAGTCTATTATAGTCTGTTTTAAAGATGTTACTTTCATAAAGCCATGCTGGACTGGGACGTTTTGTCCCAAGGTTTTTGGAGCGAGAAAGAAGACCCAATTATTTATTATTACCTGATGTGATCCCTGCAGAAATAAATATGAATTAATACCCCCGAGTTGTAATATTCAGTTTGATCCATGCTACATGAAAGGCTGTTTTGAACAAAACAAGGGAGAGCCACTTTTTACAACATTGGGGACACATAATCTGCACCAGGGCAGTCAGTTTAAATATAGTATGTTTAACTGGTTGAGGGCTAGATTATTTTTGATGGTCTAAATTTATTATTCAAAATTTGTTTTATTACAGATTTTTGGAGAGGCTCAGTTGGTAGAGGTGCAGGCTGCAAGCAGAGAGGTCCTCGGTTCGAATCCCACCTGCGGCAACCGCGTTGTGTCCTTGGGCAAGACACTTCACCCCGACTGCCTACTTGGGGGCACGATGATGCTGTGTACTGAGGCGTACTGCATGTCGATGGTGCGCATGTCTTCAACCAATCTAACCCTGCCTGTGCTGCGGTGCAGAGTTCAGAGTTACGATGTTGGAGAGCTGACAGCTGCTCGTCGTTGCTCGGTGGTTCTCTCCGGGTACTCCAGCTTCCTCCACCCGTAAAACTGTCACGGTCACGTTTAGCCATTGTGCATAAGTATGTGACCTTAAACACCAATAAATAATAAATAAATAAATGAAATATGCCCAGTTTATTGCCCACGTGAGAGAAGAAATGGTTTGGCGCGCCGAAGGCACGCAGGGACGAATTTAGGGGACAAGCCCCTTTCAACCCTCAGTGGCTGTAGGTGATGGCTTTACACATGTCTAGGCATGTTGAAGGAGGAAAAGGAAGGAGGAAAGAAGGTCTATCCCCTTCTGGCCTTTTTGCGGCTTTTCTTCTTTGGAGGTTGGCATGGTGATGGTGATGAGGCTGGTGGTGGCGGTGTAGAGCTGTGTTCTCTTAGATATTCTCTTGCTCTTTCCTGTGTTGCCTTGGCCAACTCTACCTCTCTCATGATCCTCTCCATAATGGTTGGTGGCTTTACCGCTCCCGGGCTTTCCAGTAGTGAAGGAAGGGGGCAGTGAGGGGTGGGAGGCGGTGAAAAAGCAACTTCCAGTTCCTCCTCAGTCTCCACTGGACATTCCTCATCCAACTGTACCGGCTCAGGAGCCGGCAGTTGATTGGGTGTACCAGTGGGACTAGGAGGGGAACTGGCGGCTGCCGCCAGAGTCTCCACCCCCTCACTCAACTCTTTCTTCCTATTTCGGAAGGCCTCCAAGTGCCGGGCATCCCTGCACTTGGTTGATGGACTCTTCTTCTTTTTCCTCTTCTCAGGGCCTCCGTGCCTCTTCAGGTGAGGGCCAGTGGGAGAGGGGTTCCTCTCGCCAAGGGTACTACCTCTCCCCGAAGAGGGTGGTGTTGTGGTATTCTCTTCTTCAACTCTAAATTCCATGTTCAGATGAAAGCTCTTGCCCATTTCCTGGATAGTCCAAGAGATGGGACAAGAGACGCCCAGAGCTGAGATGGCTTTCCTAAGACGATCCGGCAATTCCAGGTTTTCCATTGTTATAAACAAGGTCTTCACGCTCTGAGATCAGAAGTGTGAATGAATGACAAGCACCAATGACGCACAAGTTTTTATCAAATGCATTGTATGCCAAATATATTTTCATACTGTCAGGGTTACGTGAAATCAAAATTATATAAACTCGAAATATAAATTAAATAAAAACATAACCTCTCAAGTATAATTAACTTCCGCTGACCTGTTATATATACTTTTGTTGTGGTTCATACCAAATTTATCCGTTTTGTGTAAAAAAAAACATAATTGAAAATTTGTTGAAAACCCCAAAAAATCTCTTACAAGAATTAAGTTATCTCCCCTTACTTATATACAAACAGATTCAGAACGGGAAACACCCAAACCGTCCTGTGGCTGAACCGTCCTCTGCAATTTTGCCCAAACCGGCTGCTAATGGACCCAAACCATCCTCTAGTAAAAATTATTTATTTCCGTTAAATTATTCATGTATTATATGTTACTATATTTTTCAGAACATTTTTGTTCACAGATATACCGTATTTACTCTATGTATTGGGACACTCTATGATTTGGGACACACAATTTTTCCAGAAAACTATATTTTTTTTATGCTCCAAAGTTTGGGATTTTCAGAAGATTTGTTTCCAGTTGGTCCGTCGCTAGTAGCAGACGACATTCCTAAAAAAAAATTCTTGAGTAACTAAAAGTTTTCATTTTTTGCTTCGAAAACATAGCTTATGATCCCTCATTGGAACGTGCGCAATGCGCACGTTCCAATGAGGGATCATAAGCTATGTTTTGGAAGCAAAAAATGAAAATATAAAAATAAATTGGACGGCGATTTTCATATATAGTGATGGACAACGAATCACACACAACTTTATTCAGCATCAAATCAAGACCAGGCTGTGTTCTTTCCCCATTTTCTAAGAATTGGGACACCTGTGAAAATAATTATTTTTAGCTGTCCCAATACATAGAGTAAATACGGTATAGGTAAAGTATTGTAAAGGTGGGCGACAGTCAGATGCTAAACTAGAAAATAAATCTTTGAGTCCCAGAGTGGGTCTGACTGAACCCAAAAATATTTGTTCTCATAGCACAGTAATAATTATTTTTAGCTGTCCCAATACATAAGAGTAAATACGGTAGACAGAATCCCTACAGGGGTTGCATTCAAAATTCTTCAACTCAGATCGATCGGTTAATAATAATAATAACTCTTTGGCCAGCCGCTGATTTGTCGCGGTCCTCATAAGAGAAGGCCATCATTCCCCCTCCTCTCCTCCCAGCATTCAGATATAAACTGCTTAATAGTGTCCCTCACTTCCTCTTTTTCAATTTCTTCAATAAGCATTACTACCCTCTCCCTCGTGTCCCCCTTCAGCCATCTATCCTTTGTTTCTTCACCCCACTTCTGCATTATTCTTCCAGTAAATTTTATTCTATGAGGTATATACTGTGGGCATTCCAAGAGAAAATGTTCCAGGGTCTCCACTACTCCAGAGTGGCACATTTGGCATCCCTTTTCCCCATCTCTCCCAATTTTTCCCCGAAGCTCCAGTGATCTTGATCTCAGTTTGAACAGCAGTGACCCTCCAAAGGTGCCATCTAGGTACTTCTCAAAAGCTGGCTTTTCTTTATATTGTAACCCCTGCAGTGATCTTTTCACGCTAACCCCTGCTCGCCAGTTTCGATTGCAGTCTTCCATGACTCTCTCTTTGACAAACCTTTTGCCTTCTTTCATTCCTACTTCTATGTTTGTGACCTCTATAGAGTAATTGTCCATTAGTTCCCTCACATGTTTTGACCACCCCGTTTCTATATTAGAATTCCAAATGGTATCGAGCATCAATTTGCACCACCGATTGTCAGGCAGGTTTCTCAAGTAGTTAAAGTAACACAGTTTTCCCAAATCTACCCTGTCCTTGATTTTCATCCACCCAAGCTCCCCCCTTACTGCTTCCAAAGCTGCAGCATTACTCGACCCTGTTATCCATCTGCCGGCATCATTCTGAGTACTTTCCAACTTCTTAATAACGGTTTGGTTTAATGGAATCACGTCCGTGCCATACGTTATACTTGGTAAACCCACCCTCTCCCACAGTGTTTTCCCCACAAAGACCTTATTGAAACTATTTTTCCCTAAAAGTTTTAGTTGGTTCAGAATTCTTTTCCCCTTCAGAATCAGTTTGGCTGAGTAATTTCTGTACACCCCTCTTCCCGTTATATTTATGCTTACCCCTAGATACTCATACTCTCCCGTTTCTCCTACGGTGATTTGTTTGCTTTCCCCTTCGGGGATTGAGAACTCCCCCACTCTCCATCTCTTCGTCATATCTACCTTGCGTCCAACGGGTATTACCTTGCTTTTATTTTCATTTAGTTCGAGCCGCCAAGTGTTCCCATATCTACCAACAATTTCCATCAGTTTCTCTAGCCCCTGTTCAGTTCTAGACATTAACACCATGTCGTCCGCAAAGAATAAGCCTGGTATCTTTATGTCTCCAACATTTACCCCCTCCGCACTCTGAATTAGTTCGTCCCCTAAATCTTTAACATACAATGCAAACAAAATCGGTGAAAAGATACACCCCTGCTTGAGGCCTATATCCATAGGGACTCGTTTTGTAGTGATACTCCCTAGACTGAGTTGGCTTTGCACATCTGTATACAGTGCTTTCATGATTCCCACAAAGTCACCCCCCCAGTCCGATGCCCTCGAGCTTTCGCCACATACCTTCCCTCCACACTCGGTCGTACGCTTTTTTCACATCTAGAAATGCCAGAAACACCTTTTTCTTTTCAGCCTTTGTTGATTCTATCAGTTGGGTGAGTGTAAATAGGTGATCAGTGACTCTTCGTCCTTTCCTGAAACCATTTTGAATTTCTCCTAAAAAACCTTTCTCTTCAATAACTTCCTCTAGTCTACCGTATATGACCTTACAGAATACTTTTCCGATGTTACTACTAACTGATATCCCCCTATAGTTATCTAGAACTTCCTTATCCCCCTTTTTGTGTATGAACGACACCTTACTTTCCCTCCACTCTCTGGGGACCTCTTGCTTTCGCAGAGCCAGGTTGAAAAGGTTTGTCAGGACTTCAATAAGTGCCTCCCCTCCATTTTTGAGGAATTCGTTCGGAATTTCATCAGTCCCTCCCGCTTTACCATTTTTTAATTTCGAGACCACGTTCCGCACTTCTTCTGCCGTTATTTCGCTACATACACGATTGGATAGGTTCTCCTCCACCAGTGTATTTCTTTTTGGTGGGGACCCACTGCCCCATCGCCTATCGTTTATCTTTTCCCAGTGCTTGACTAACTCTGAAGCGATACGGCCTTTACCTTCTGTACTTTCCCCATCCACTTTGATACTCTGCACACTACTTTTCCCCCGTTTATTTATCCAGTTCCAAAATACGTTTGAGCTCGAACCCCCCGTTTTCTTTATTGTTCTGGCAAGACTGCAATTGTGCTCCTTCCTATTATTATTCTTTATCTCATTCACCTTTCTCCGTGCCAGTTCATATTCTCCTTTCATTAGTCTCGTGTCATTGTTATCCACCCCTTTAAGCTTCCTACTTCTTCTGTAAGCAGCGCATTTTACCTTCCTTTCTTTTATAGCCTTTTTCAGTCCCTCGTTAACCCTGTATCCAAGTTCTCTCGTTGGGACCCTCACCCTTCCTATACAATCCCTCCCTGCCTCTGTTAGGCTATTTACTATGCCATCTGAAATACTCTGGACATTTGCATCCCTAGGTATACATTCAAGATTTGGTTTTAGTTTTTCCCGAAACTGCTTCCAGTCGGTTCCTTGTTTTAGTCCCCAAACTTCCTTGAAGGTATTTCTGTTTCTATTCGTCTTTTTGCCCATAATCTTAACTGTTATCAGGTTGTGATCACTACCCAAGTCATTTTTTCCCTCGTCATCTATTTCTACATCTATAACCTCCCTCCATACGCTAATGTCAATGAGTATATAATCAATTATTGTTTTCTTATCGTTCCTCTCCCAGGTCCATTTACCCTTACATTTCGCATCCCTGTTCAGGATCTTTAAACCAAGCTCTTTTGATAGGTCCAACATCTTCCTCCCATTCGTGTTAATTTTCCTATCACCTCCCTGTATGCCCTCCTCCTTATCCCCGATGATGCCCATTGAAGTCCCCCATTAGGACAATACTGAACCCCCTGCTTCCAAGCTCTGTGATATTCGATCTAAGAGTTGTATATATTGAATCATTCCACTCAGGCTTACTTCCCTCCACTGCTAAGTATACAACACCAACGGCAACACTCCTGCTTCCTAACTTGATTTTTGCCCATACTATTTCGTTGGATACTGGAATCTGAGTCCTTGCTTCTGTGAGATCTGTAATCAATGAGGGCTGTAATTCCTCTTTAGCGTAGATGCCAACACCCCCACCCCATTTCTGACCCTCAGTTCGCCCAGCTCCTATCCACACGCAACCCTTCATCTGATCAACCCGCTCATCCCGTCGTATCCACGTCTCACTTAGACCCATTATATCAAAGTCTCCTTCGTCCATCATTGTTGATATTTCGCTTACTTTCTTGTGCAGACCCTGGATGTTGCAGTACCCAAACTTAATGAATCTTTGTTTTTTTGTCATCACTGGCACATTATTATAACCCTGGTATGTCCCTGTATTGTGCATGTTTGTTGTTCTTCCTATGTTCCCAGCATTTGTGCCCCTCTGGGTTATCGGCTGTGGTCCCCTACCCCCCTTTTCTCCAAAAAAGGTCCAGTCACCTGTAAAATTTTTTGGCCCAACAGGTCTGTACCCATCCTACTTAAATGCAATCCGTCTCGCCCATACAACTCTCCTTGTCCCCAGAATGAATCCCAGTGGTCAATGAAATGTATTCCCAAGTCTTTGCAGTGCTCTTCCAGCTCCCCGTTTAGTGCTATAATCCGCGAGTTCCTCTCATTCCCACCACCCATAACGGGGAGCACCCCTGAAACGATGGTCCGAGCATTCCTGCTAAGTAGCTTACTAATTAGGTCCTTGTATGTGTCCACCAAACGAACTGATTTCCTCTCCCTGATGTTATTGGACCCCACATGTAATACCACTACCGGATCAGGCCCCGACCCAGCTACAATACCGTCCACTCTATCCCTCAGGTCCTCCACTTTAGCCCCCGGAAAGCACAGAACTGTTCTATTTTTACTGTCCGGACCACAGACAACCTTGTCGATCCCCCGAACTATGCTACTTCCCGCAACCACCAACTTACTTTTGGCCCTCGCCCTATTTATCTCCTCTAGTCTCCTATTGTTTACAGCGTCCTCTTCCTCTCCAACAGTCCCACTCGGAGTCATTATCGGTATCGGTATCTTTGACCTAGGATTACTCCTATCCTTGTCCCTCCGTCTCTTTCCAGGCCCTGAACTACCTGGACTACTCCCCTGGTCTTCTCCCGTATCCCTCCTCCTTTTTCCTGGCCTAGACCCCAAGCTACTATCTGTTGCAACTACCTCCATCTCCCCCTCTGTCTCTTCCGAATCGAGCACATCAACTCTGTTTCTGGTGCTGCACTCCCCACTGCCTTTGGACTTTACACCCCTATCTACCTGCTTCTCTGGCCCCCCTTTCCTACCACTTTTGATAGTCCACGCCAAACGCTTTACAGCATTGCTCCGGCCTGGGCCCCCCTCATCTGTCCTACGTACTTTTCTAGCAGCCCCCACCTCATCACCTACCTCATTCACATCAAAGGTTCTACCCCCATGTTTCCTCTTGGAACCACCGACAACCTTCCATCCTTCTCGGAAAGCTACTTTCACAGGCGTAACTCCAGACAGCCCCGCCCTACCAAGTTTTCCCTTCAGCTCAGCAATCTCCCCCTCAAACTTAACAATTGTCTCAAGTAGGCGGAGGATTTCCTGGCAGTTTGCACATACCTCTCCATATCCCACCGAGCGACAGTCCCCATACATCATAGAACACTGTTTACAAACTTCAAGCCCAATATCGCCATCGGTGGCCCCACCAACCCGGCTCTGACCGACACCCCCAGTGACCTCTGTCTGCACACCAATACTTACCCCGTTGGCACCGTTGACCTGGACCGCGATATTACACGTATTTACCTCCATACTTACCTCCGTCTGAACAGACTTGCTCGCCATCATCAAGACAAAATTACGCGATCGGACAGGGAAAACTGTACACACGCGACAAAAGGCAACGCGACGAACCGTTCGACAACTTAGCGCTCACAGTTTTATTTAAGACCTCCTAACTTTGTCCCAGTTACTATACTAAACTAACTCCCCACAAATTTGAATAAAATAACCTGAAAATGAAATATATATGATTAGTAAACAATAAAAATACTTAATTTCGATTCGTAACCAAGGAGACTTCTTCTGTGTACTTGCGGATCAATCAATATATGTGGGTGATCTTTGGGAACCCAAATTTTGACTTAGTGCAACATGGGAAATAATCTTTAAAAATCTTCTTCAGATCCACCAATGATAATCTTTTGATATTTGGTATGCATTATCCTTAGGGAGGTCAGATCTAAGTTTGTTCAAATCATGTCCCTGGGTTAATATTTGGTCTCCTAGTTGGTGTCTGTATTTTAACTTTGTCCAATATGAAGAACTATGGGTCAGCCTGGCAGCTGATTTTAGGGAGAAGTGACTTCTCCCTCCAGAGACTTTAGGGAGAAGTCAGGGGCCATGTTATAGCCCCCATATTGTGTTGGGATTGATGTGTCCTTAGTGAATAATTATAATGAGAAAGATATTTTTTATTAGTGCATTTTCTGACTGGTCTCACTCATTTACACTCAGTGACCTTGTTTACATCTTTGTTACACTGATCTATTGTACATATAGCTGTTGATTGTTTAAGTAGGTCAGGGACCTTGTTTACTTGGAATGTAGGAAAAAAAGTAACAGGAAAAAAAGTAACAGGAAAAAAAGAAACGAAAAAAAAGAAACAGGAAAAAAAGTAACAATTATAATAATACAACAGGAAAAAAAGTAACAGTGTTTTTTCATTATTTCATTTTTCATTATAATAATTATAATAATAATTTTATTTTTTATTTTTTTAATTATTTTGTAATTGGAGATCATGTGTGCTATGACAATGTTGTTACAAGGATATCCATCATGCTTTCTTTGATGTACAACAATGTTCTTGAAACAAATGAACACACATTGTAATAAACACACAGCAAGTGTGGTTACTTTCAAGTATTCTCTTCTTTGATGTACAACAATGTTCTTGAAAAAATAAACACAAGCAAGTGTGGCTACTTTCATGAATTCTCTTCTTTGATGTACAACAATGTTCTTGAAAAAATAAACACACAGCAAACTATATATTGGACAGCAGTTTGAATTAGTCATTAAATGTTCTTGAGTCATCATGGAAGTCATTGAGAGTAATAAGAGGGGCAAAAAACTTTGTCATGAAGGTTTCATGTACACTGTATCTGTAAGAAGGAAGAACAAGGTCTGGTGGAAATGCACTAAACGTGCTAAATCAGACTGCCGTGCAAGTCTCTGTACTACTACAGATTTCAACAACCCAGAAATAGTTAGACAACACAACCATCCTCCAGAAAATGTCAGTATCGCATATACCAAATTGAGAAATGAAATGCGAAAACAAGCAGCTTCTTCCTTAGATAAGCCATCACAGATCCTCGCAACAGCTGTTTCAAATGCTGAAAGTGAAGTCAAGTTGATGCTGCCAGACTTAGATAATGCCAAACGGAGTCTGAGATACCACAGAAGAAGTCCTCCTGTCCCCAAAAGTCTGTCTGAGCTGACCATTCCAGAAGAGTTTCAGAAAATATCAGACTCTGAACAATTCCTTTTCTTTGATAATGGACTTGATGCAAGTGAGCGTGTGGTTGCATTTGCAACAAATAGTGGACTCAATTATCTTGGCAGTGCAAGTACTTTATTTATGGACGGTAATTTTGCAATGGCTCCTCCACTATTTCGTACAAATAATGCATGTGAAGGCTGGAACAACAAGTTCTACAATCTTGTTGGCCACCAGCACCCATCAATCTGGAAAACTATCCAATGGTTTCAAAAAGAGCAAGCTCTGACCAATACAATTATTTAACAGGTGTCAGTTGGTTTGCTGCCTGTTATCCGCAAACAGAAGTCAGCTGAATCCCTGAATAGAAAACTGAAAAATCTGTGTGGTTTATATTCCCAAGGTTCACTTACTATTTCAGCTTTTCTTACTGGCATTGGCCAGAATATTAGATTACACAAGGTGTGATATGTAATAATCTAACTAAATCATAATTAAGTTTGTTAAATTATTTTATAACTATGTACTATGTAGTACTTATACTGATATGTAATAATCCAACTAGTTTCAAGGTGTGATATGTAATAATCTAACTAAATCATAATTAAGTTTGTTAAATTATTTTATAACTATGTACTGTGTAGTACTTATACTGATATGTAATAATCTAACTAGTTTCAATAATATAACTAAATCATAATTAAGTAATCTATCACTTTTATGAAATAAAAATAAGAAAGTGTGACTCTTTTTCCTGTTTTTTTTTTTCCTACCCAAATCTGTTACTTTTTTTCCTGTTACTTTTTTACCTTATAAAAATAAGAAAGTGTTACTTTTTTTCCTGTTTCTTTTTTTCCTACCCAAATCTGTTACTTTTTTTCCTGTTACTTTTTTTCCTGTTACTTTTTTTCCGATTACCGTTTACTTGGATTGTAACAGAATCACCTGGAGACTGATAGAAACTGACAGAACATTGTAGACATTTCATCTTCTAGGACATTCTTTCTGGTTACTATATAAAGGTTTGTCAACAGAATTCAAAAACTCATTTTTAGAAAGCCATTTCATGCAGAAAGACTCACTTCAGTTGTTTCCATTGGAGATTATTATTGTTTCAGAACAGTGCATTTATTATAGAAGCAGTGCTTCTTTGTGAATTTAGAAGATTGATTCCAAAAGAGAATTTTTGAAGAGAATTGGTTCGTCTTGGAAAAGAGAATTTATACTTTCTGTGAAACAGAATAATAATATTTTGTGAAAAGCCAGGATTCTACTGGATTGTTTGGAAATTACCTGTGACACCAACACTTCTTGGATTTTTACTCCATTTGAATTTTGTGGAGAATTTTATTATATTTTATTGGAGACTGCTGAAATTTCTAAGTGAAAATTTTATTACAAATCTATGGGATACTGTTTCTGAAGAGACATTCTTGGATTTAATACTACATCTACCAGCTGATAACTTTCTTCAGAAGATACTTCACCACTGGATTACTGGATTCTGTCAAACTGTACTTTGGACTAATTCTATAGTTGATAAGTACCATTGTTTTTATTTTCTGTAACCCAATTAGTGTAAAAGATCTTTGTATCATTTTTTTTTATTAATTTTTTTTAATTAAATTTCAGAATAGTTAAATTCATAGTTTTTGTTGCTGATTCTCAGATTTCTTTCTGTTACCAATATCAATATTTCCACACCGTAACAGAAATTGGGGCTCGTTGCCGAGATTGAATATTAGATAACGAGAAAGCTTTATTTGCATATTGCAATTATTGTTTTGGCTCACTTTCAAAACATTTAAACTTTCTTAGAAACTTTCAGTATTATTATTTATATAATCTGAAAACCAGCAAACCTTTTCATCATGGTATTTTTTGTGACAGAATTTATTTCTGAATTTGAAAGCTCTCCTAGTTTGGCCCTTTTAGAATCTCTTAAGAAGGAGGATTTATTCCAACTTGCTCATTATCTAAAATTACCTGCCACCCCTGGTCTGAACAAACATAAGCTTGAACAGCTCATTGTTAATCATTATATGGAAGAAGGTCTTTTGCCTCAGTCTGAGACTCCTCCCTCTGAACCACAACCTACTGATGACCTTGAACTCAAGAAATTAGAATTAGAATTGAAAAAGTTAGAAATGCAACAAGAAATGAAAAGACAGGAAAATGAAATTAAATTAAAAGAAATTCAGGCTCAAAAAGAAAGGGAACAAATTCAGGCTCAAAAAGAAAAAGAAGAAAGAGAAAATGAAATTAAATTAAAAGAAATTGAAGCTCAAAAAGAAAAGGAGGATAGGGAATTAAAATTAAGGGAAATAGAAGCTCAAAAAGAAATGCACTTAAAAGAATTAGAAATTCAGGCCCAAAAAGAAATAAAAATAAAAGAATTAGAATCTCAACGTCAAGGCTCAAATGTAATTTCACCAAGTAGATTTGATGCAACTAAACATGTTAGGCTAGTCCCCCCTTTCAAGAAAAAGAAGTTGATAAATATTTTTCACATTTTGAAAAAGTGGCAACAAGTTTAGAATGGCCAAGGGATGTCTGGACTTTGCTATTGCAAAGTGTTTTGAAAGGGAAGGCTCAAGAAATCTATTCCGCTCTATCTTCTGAGCAAAGCAATAATTATGACACTGTTAAAGAGGCTATACTTAAGGCATATGAACTTGTTCCAGAGGCCTATAGGCAGAAATTTAGAAATTATTATAAAAACGAAAATCAAACACATGTGGAATTTGCCAGAGAGAAGCAAAATTTATTTGACAGGTGGTGCCATTCCAAAGAAATTGGGAAAGATTTTATAAAATTAAAGGAAATGATGCTTATTGAAGAGTTTAAAGGAAAGATCCATTCAGATATAAAGGCCCACCTGGATGAACAAAAAGTTGACACATTAAATAGAGCAGCAGTATTAGCCGATGACTACGCCCTAACTCATAAAATGAGTCGTAACACCACAAATTTTTGGCTTCACAAGAATTCTTTCCAAAGTGTACCTAGACCAACTTCAGATAAAAGTTACCCTTCCAATCCTCCAAACTTTTCCCCGCCCAAATGTAATAAGAAATTTGGTGAAAATAAAACCTCTAATGCCAGCCCTACACCATTACGACCCAACAGTTCAACTAAAACTTGTAATTACTGTAAGAAACCAGGGCATTTATTATCTGATTGCTGGCTGTTAAAAAGGAAAAATGAGTCCTCTACTTCACAGAATGCACTAGCATGTGTTCCATGCCCTGAAAATTATGTAATAAAGCAAGATGCTTTAGAAAATTATAAGCCATTTATTTCTGAAGGCTTTGTTTCCCTTGATGGGGATAAGCACTGTTCCTTACCAATAAAAATACTGAGAGACACAGGGGCTACTCAGTCTTTAATGTTAGAAGGCATTTTGCCATTTTCTGAAGAAGGTGCTTCTGGGGCACAAGTTCTAATATCAGGTATTGAGTCAAACTCTTTAAATGTCCCACTTCATAAAATAAATTTAAGAAGTCGTTTAGTAAATGGGACTGTGACAGTAGGAATCAGACCTACTCTACCTGTAAAAGGTATTTCTTTATTATTGGGAAATGACTTAGCTGGTGACAAAGTCACTGTAGAACCTCAAGTGGTGGATAAGCCGAGCACAGATGAAAGTATTATTAATTTGAAGGAATGTTTTCCTTTTGCCTTTCCAGCATGTGCTGTGACTCGGTCCATGGCAAAGAAAGCTGAGGTTGATAACAACCTCAATTGTGTTGATTTAAACAGCAAAGCAGAGGATAAGAACTGTCACAGAATTACGGATTCTGAAGACATTGATTTGTCTCAGACATTTCTGAGTCAGTGTGATGACTCCTCCAGAAATTGTAAAGAGGCCACTACACCTGAGAGTGATAGGGGGACCTCCTTGAATGTCATTTCCCGGACTTCTTTAATTCAGGAACAGGAAAGTGATCCTGACCTTGCCGAGCCATGTGAAAAGGCTCTAACACAGGCTGAAGCCCAAAACTCCCCTGTCTGTTATTTCAGAAAATTTGGTGTACTTATGAGGAAATGGCGACCACCAGAAGTACCCTCCAATAGTGATTGGGAGGTTATTTATCAAATAGTTGTCTCCACTAAATACCGGAATGAAATAATAAGCCTGGCTCATGAAAATCCAATGGCTGGACATTTGGGAGTTAGGAAAACCTACTCTCGTATTCAGCAATGTTTTTACTGGCCCAATCTTCGACAGGATGTTGTTGAATTTTGTAAAACCTGCCACACCTGTCAAATTGTAGGAAAACCCAACCAGAAGATTCCTCCTGCTCCCCTCCAACCAGTCCCTGCTTTTGAGGAGCCATTTAGTAGAATTATTATTGATTGTGTTGGCCCTTGGCCTAGAACTAGATCTGGAAATGAATATCTTCTTACCATCATGTGTGCTTCTACACGATTTCCTGAAGCTATACCTCTAAGAAATATTAAAATAAGACTATAGTTAAGGCCTTGATAAAATTTTTTACAACTTTCGGTCTACCCAGGTCAGTGCAATCGGACCAAGGCTCAAATTTTATGTCAAACCTTTTTCAGCAGGTGATGTATGAGCTCAAAATTAAGCAGTACACATCAAGTGCCTACCATCCCAAAAGTCAAGGAGCTCTAGAACGCTTTCATCAAACACTGAAGGCCATGATAAAGGCCTATGGGGAGGATAATGAGAAGGATTGGGATGAAGGAGTACATCTCCTTTTATTTGCAGTCCGTGAGACTGTACAGGAATCTCTGGGGTTCAGACCTTTTGAATTAGTGTTTGGACACTCAGTGAGGGGTCCACTCACTGCTTTGAAGGAGAAATGGCTCGAAGAAGAGCCACCTGAAATTTCTCTTCTGGACTATGTGTCCACTTTTAAGGAAAAATTGCACCAGGCCAGAGAAATGGCAAATAAACATTTACAGAAAGCCCAGAGTCATATGAAGACCTGGTATGATAAAAAGGCAAAATTTCGCACCTTTAAACCTGGGGACAAAGTGCTAGTATTATTCCCTTTAAAGGGCAATGCTTTACAAGCAAGATATTCGGGCCCTTATATTGTTAAGCATAAGATCAGTGATACTGATTATGTTGTTGAGACTCCTGATAGATTCAAAAATACTCAGCTGTGCCATATAAATATGTTGAAAACATATTATGAGAGAGAACCAAACTCTCTACCAGTCTCAACAGTCACCCACATGGATGAGCTGGAAAATCCTGTGGAGGATGTTCATGAAGGCGGTGAAAATGTACCTCTGAAGTTACAGAACTCAGATGTCCTGAAAGATGTACAAAATAAAATAGATTATTTACTGCCTGACCAAAGAAACGATTTAGTTGATTTAATTTTCAAATATCAACACTTATATCCCGATGTGCCTAGTAAGACATCTGTTATTTTTCATGATGTTGATGTAGGAGAGGCAAATCCCATCAAACAGCATCCATAAAGATTGAACCCTTTCAAAGCTGAGATCATGCGAAAGGAAATACAGTATATGCTGGACAATGATATAGAACCTAGCCATAGCAACTGGAGTTTGCCCTGTATTCTCGTCCCAAAACCTGATGGGAGCTACCAATTTTGTACGGATTACCGAAAGGTGAACAGCCTCACCAAAACAGACAATTATCCAATTCCAAGAATTGATGACTGCCTTGACAAACTTGGCCATGCTAAATTTGTGACAAAATTTGACTTGTTAAAGGGTTATTGGCAAGTCCCTTTAACAGAAAAAGCAAAAGAAATATCTGCTTTTGTTACCCCTTTTGGCATGAAAAACTCTCTGGCAACATTCCAGCGCATGGTTAACCACTTAATTGCAGACCTAGATCACAGTGAAGCTTATATTGATGATGTTATTATACACACAGATACAAATTGGGCTGATCATCTAAAGCATATTCAAGAATTTTTTGACAAAGTGACCCAAGCTAACCTAACTATTAACTTGGTAAAATCAGAATTTGGCAAAGCAACTGTCAATTATTTAGGTCATGTTGTGGGTCGGGCAGGTGAGGCCGATTGCTGCAAAAGTTGATGCCATTGTAAATTTTGCAATGCCAAGCTCTAAAAAGAGCTCATGAGATTCTTAGGCATGGCTGGATATTACAGAAAATTTTGTTTAAATTTTTCAGATGTTGTTTCCCCTTTGACCTGTTTATTGAGCAAAAGGGTTAAGTTTGTTTGGACTGAGGAATGCCAGAAATCTTTTAACAGAATAAAAACTTTATTAAATAATTCCCCTGTCTTGGCCAGTCCCAATTATGAAAAGCCCTTCAAATTATTTATAGATGCGAGTGACAACGGGGGAGCAGGTGGGTATATTGCCCAGGAAGATTACCAAGGTATTGATCACCCTGTATGTTATTTCTCCCGAAAATTTCTCAAACATCAAAAGAATTACTCTACAGTAGAAAAAGAAACTTTGGCTCTAATTTTGGCATTAACCCATTTTGATGTGTATCTAGGAACCACCCAATGCCCAATTACAGTTTACACCGATCATAACCCCTTAACATTTATCAATAAAATGAAAAACAAGAATCAAAGATTATTGCGGTGAAGTTTAGCCCTTCAAGAATATAATTTAGAGATTAGGCATATTTCGGGAAGAGATAATGTTGTAGCTGATGCTCTTTCCAGAATATCCTAATTTAAAATGATATGAACGGCCCTATTCACTTTAGGTGTATATATATATGTTTATTAAACATTTTTGTGAAGATTATTGTGTTTGTATTGTAAACCAGTCAGAGCTTGCTAAAATTATATAAAAAAGTTTTCAGTACCTTCAAACTTTTTCTTTTAAGGCAGGGTGTGTTATAGCCCCCATATTGTGTTGGGATTGATGTGTCCTCAGTGAATAATTATAATGAGAAAGATATTTTTTATTAGTGCATTTTCTGACTGGTCTCACTCATTTACACTCAGTGACCTTGTACATCTTTGTTACACTGATCTACAATTATTGTACATATAGCTGTTGATTGTTTAAGTAGGTCAGGGACCTTGTTTACTTGGATTGTGACAGAATCACCTGGAGACTGATAGAAACTGACAGAACATTGTAGACATTTCATCTTCTAGGACATTCTTTCTGGTTACTATATAAAGGTTTGTCAACAGAATTCAAAAACTCATTTTTAGAAAGCCATTTCATGCAGAAAGACTCACTTCAGTTGTTTCCATTGGAGATTATTATTGTTTTAGAACAGTGCATTTATTATAGAAGCAGTGCTTCTTTGTGAATTTAGAAGATTGATTCCAAAAGAGAATTTTTGAAGAGAATTGGTTCGTCTTGGAAAAGAGAATTCATACTTTCTGTGAAACCGAATAATATTATTTTGTGAAAAGCCAGGATTCTACTGGATTGTTTGGACATTACCTGTGGCGCCAATACTTCTTGGATTTTCACTCCATTTGAATTTTGTGGAGAATTTTATTATATTTTATTGGAGACTGCTGAAATTTCTAAGTGAAAATTTTATTACAAATCTACGGGATACTGTTTCTGAAGAGACATTCTTGGATTTAATACTACATCTACCAGCTGATAACTTTCTTCAGAAGATACTTCACCACTGGATTACTGGATTCTGTCAAACTGTACTTTGGACTAATTCTATAATTGATAAGTACCATTGTTTTTATTTTCTGTAACCCAATTAGTGTAAAAGATCTTTGTATCATTTTTTTTTATTAATTTTTTTTAATTAAATTTCAGAATAGTTAAATTCATAGTTTTTGTTGCTGAGTCTCAGATTTCTTTCTGTTACCAATATCAATATTTCCACACCGTAACAGGCCAGGAGGGAGAAGTCAGTGGACATGAGGGAGAAGTCAGAAAAAAAACAAAACTTATATGACATCGTGGCAAAATAAATGTACATAGAGGACACAATTGTGGAGAAAAAAAATAAACAACAGTTATACTTACACACACAAAACTAAGTCATGTAGGTTAAAATCCTCCCCCTCCCCTACAAAAAATTGTGTCGTCCATGGTTTCTGAATACCCTAACTTTTTCCCTAGCAGTGATGACTAGGGTTACCATGAAAAATATTAACAAAATACTCAGTGGGTTAAAAGTTAAAGATTATTCTTCATTGAAGAATAATCTTTAACTTTTAACCCACTGAGTATTTTGTTAATATTTTTTTTTATCACATCTAGTCATGGCTGCTGTGAACAATTCATACATGTACAAATTTAACTCAAGAAATCATTGGTCAAACAGATAAAATCCAATGAACAAGGGAGAATTTGAATAAAAGTGCTGAAATTATACTTATATCACTGGCAACTAGTCCTTGTCCAGGGTAGGAATATCCGCCTGAAGCATGCAAGGAGTTAAAACTATCGTATTTACTCTATGTATTGGGACACTCTATGATTTGGGACGCACATTTTTTCCAGAAAACTATATTATTTTATGCTCCAAAGTTTGGGACATTCAGAAGATTTGTTTCCAGTTGGCCCGTCGCTAGAAGCAGACGACACTCATAAAAAAAATTCTTGAGTAACTAAAAATTTTCATTTTTTGCTTCCAAAACATAGCTTATGATCCCTCAATACGCTCGTTCCAATGAGGGATCATAAGCTATGTTTTGGAAGCAAAAAATGAAAATATAAAAAAAAATTGGTCAGCGATTTTCATATATAGTGATGGAAAATGAATCACACACAACTTTATTCATCTTTAAATCAAGACCAGGCTCTGTTCTTTCCCCATTTTCTAAGAATTGGGACACCTGTGAAAATAATTATTTTTAGCTGTCCCAATACATAAAGTAAATACGGTACTTTTCTTCAGATCAACTGATATATGGTATACTAGGGCTGCACGGTATATCGATAAACCGATATATACCGGTATTCAAACTAATATCGATTGAATACCGGTGTAATTTAAAAAATATCGGTTTATCATCATTGTTTATTTACCTACAATTTAATTTTCAAGATGTCTTGAGTTTTTTAACTGTAACCCCGAATGAATAATATTATCCCTTTACCCAAGGAATCGTCTGCTTGTGCCCTCGTAATATACAAATTCAGCAGTTGAAAAAAATAAGTTTAAAAAATTTCATCAAAACTGTATCATGTGACCCCTCATTGGAACGAGCTCGATGAGCTCGTTCCAATGAGGGGTTACATGATATAGTTTTGTTGAAATCTTTGCGGAAAATCTGATAAACTAATTTTCAAAATAATAAATTTTTATATCGTCTGCGTGGGGTGAAGGTTTTTCGAATCGCATCATCAAGGCATGCTAATTCGTTCCGACTGTGATGCCTCGAGTCTCGATTGTGGTACTTGTGTTCATATATTTGAACAGTTTTCGATATACCGGTATACCGCAGTATTTTTTTGAATACCGATACCGGTATCCAGTTTTGAATATCGTGCAGCCCTATGGTATACAGAATTCTAACAATGGTTAGTATCCATTAGTTAATAATTTATCTCACTATCGGAGCCCAAAATTTCACTCAAAGATAATATGCACTATAATCCTTAGAAATTTTCTTTTTCAGATCCACCACTCAGAATCTATTGATATTGGGTATACAGCATACCTGCAGGGATCAGATTCAAGTTTTTTTCAAAGCACGTCTGTCAGGTAATATTTAGGCTCCTTATGGGGATCCAATGTTAACTTAGTGCAATATAAGGAATAATCTTTCAGAAATTCATGGAATCTTAAAACTGGTTCTGTTCAGAGTCTGGGTCTCCAAGGTCACTGTTGCTACAAATGGCTTATTTCTTCAGAATTTAATGTCAAAACTCAACTTCTGGATCTGTGATCCTCTTGCTGGATTTTCTTATTCTAATTTCCAGTTCAAGGTGCTATATAAGTAACGGAAATTTGTTCACTTTTGTAATTCCCACCTCTGATAAGCCATGAATTCAAATTAAATATACACAAATTATGCATTAAAATGAAGGTTGGGAGGTATAGCACATGAAAAATATATGACATCAACCTATAGAGTTGACAGCAGGCACCACTGGTACCTGGAAGTCTGCTACCGTATCCGTACCAGAACTGATAATAAACTAATATATATTTTTATACAACAACCAATGACCCAGACTAGCTGGTGCTAACTCAAAAAATAAATCCAGGGCAAAATTTTGCCCCCCAATCTCCAAAATTTACGTGCAAAATCGAAAATTTCATGTCCTATCTGATCCTCCATACTTTTTTGATCTGCACATGCACAGTATCCAGGAAGACACTAAAATTGGCACAAACCACCATTCTTTGTTTGGCCCTGAAGTCAGCAACAATGAACTGACATATGTGCTTTTAAATCTCATTTTTAGCTTAACTCGACAAACTCAAGATAAGCTATTGCCATCACGCGTGCAGAAGTTTGTTAGTCTGTGAGTCTGTTCACATTTTCCTTTTGCACAGGCTACACCCTGTAGTTCTTGTCTTATCGTCACGAAATTCCATATGCAGGTTTGGGGTCATGTTTGGATGAGAACGTCCCCATTTGGTCATGATCGGTCAACCGGTATGGCTGCCCGAGTCCAAAACTCGAAAACCATGAGCACAGTCTACAGGTCATATTTTGGAAGGATTTCATTGTAATTTGGTAGGATGACTCTGTATGATGTCTAGATGAGAACTTCCCCATTTGGTTGCGATCTGTCAACCATGACGACTGCCAGAGCCCAAAACCCGAAAGCCTCTAGCACAGTCTACAGGTTACATATATAGAGGGATTTCATAGTAACTTGGTAGGTTGACTTCATATAATGTCTAGATGGGAATGTCCCCTTTTGGACGGGATTGGGCAACTGTAAGGGCTACGAGGGTCCAAAGGCCGAAAACTTTTAGCACAGTCTACAAGTCATATTTATGTAGGGATTGACAGTTGCTTGCCATTGCTCGGTGGTTCTCTCCAGGTACTCCGGCTTCCTCCACCCGTAAAACAGTCGTGGTCATGATTAGCCATTGTGCACAAATATGTGACCTTAAACACCAATAAATAAATAATAGTAAATAAATAAATATGTAGAGATACAGGGGCCCAAAGCCCGAAAACCTTTAGCACAGTCTACAGGTCATATTTATGAAGGGATTTCATTGTAACTTGGTAGTATGATTCCAAATAATGTCTAGATGAGAATGTCCCCTTTTGATCGCGATCATTCAGCCTTGATGGCTGCCTGAGCCCAAAAACCTTTAGCATAGTTTATAGGTCGTATTCATGGAAGGATTTTATTGTAACTTGTTAGGTTGACTCCATATAATGCCTAGATGATGGCATCCCCTTTTGGTCGTGATTGGTCAACTGACGGCTACAGGTGCCTGAAGCCCAAAAACCTTGAGCACAGTTACAGATCATATTTATGAAGGGATTTCATTGTAACTTCGTGGGATCACTTCAGATGATGCCCAGATGAGAATGTCCGTTTTTGGTCTCGATCATTCAACCATGATGGCTGCCCGAGGCCGAAGCCTGAAAACCTTTAGCACAGTCTTCAGGTCATATTTATGTAGGGATTTCATTGTAACTTGGTAGGATGACTTCATATAATGTCTAGATGAGAACATCCCCTTTTGGACACGATTGGGCAACTGTGATGGCTACAGGGGCCCGAAGCCCAAAAAACTTTAGCACAGTCTACAGGTCATATCTATGAAGGAATTTCATTGTAGCTTGGTATGATGACTCCAAAGAATGTCTAGATGAGAACGTCTCCTTTTGGTTGTGCTCATTCAACCATGATGGCTGCCTAAGCCCAAAATGTCCCCTTTTGGTTGCGATCATTCAACCATGATGGCTGCCCGATCCTGAAGCCCAAAAACCTTTAGCACAGTCTGCAGGTCATATTTATGAAGGGATTTCATTGTAACCTGGTAGGTTGACTTCATATAATGTCTAGACGAGAACGTCCCCTTTTGGACGTGATTGGGCAACTGTGACGGCTACAGAGGCCCGAAGCCCAAAAACCTTTAGCACAGTCTACAGGCCATATTTATGAAGGGATGTTATTGTAACTTGGTTGGATAACTCCAAATAATGACTAGATGAGAACATCCTCTTTTGGCTGCCCGAGTCCAAAAACCTTTAGCACAGTCTCAGGCCTGGAAATAATGTTTTTTTGGTGCATCGGTCATAATGACCAGCTCCATAATGATCGGATCGGTCATACAGTAACCAGGGTAGATCATATTTTTTGGCTTCCAAATCAAACATTAACTAGGGCAAAACCCATGTAAATTATGTTGGGTTAACATCATAACGATATACAAAATATTAGGGCCTACCTGCGTTAAATTTTATTGAAATGACACTTAATTTTTATAACATTAAACTGCATGACGGGGATGTCTTCAGTCTGCAAATCACTTTGTCCAATGCGACAATTTCTTTGAAATTGAATGCAGAACACCTGGAGCCTGGACGTCTCACCACTGGGAAATCTGGCACCTGGTCAAAACCAACCCCATCATTTTCGGCACCAGGTAACCTCGACACCAAATAAAATCGGCACTTGCACATCTGTCGTCGATAAATTAAAACTGGTTATATTTTTCTGGAAGTATTACTGAATTACTGTAAAGCTTTCTGGAAATTATGACAAATTCTGCTCACAGTCTTCAAAGAAAGTATATTACACAAAGGAAAGGAAACAGGAGGGGATCATCTGGTTTGATTTGCGAAGAACATACACGGAAAAAATAGAGTACAAATGAATTTCAGTTTCGTTTGCGAAAGAATCGTCTCTCATTTATAAATTTGTCTTGTGTTTTGCAATTTTGTTTTTGTATTTGTTTTAGAGAATATATTCGAATGTGGAAATTATTCACCATCAACAGCCATAATTAATGATTCAGAACACAAGGTCTCATGTGAAAAATTAATATACTTGGGAGAAAAATGCGCCGGTCATTCATGACCTGTTGGATACAGTTAGCGCCGGTCAATTCGATGTTTTGTGGCGGTCACTGTCCGTGACTGACCACTTATTTCCAGGCTTGATAGTCTTTAGGTTGTATTTATGGAAGGATCATTGTAACTTGTTGGGTTGACTATATAATGCCTAGATGATGACATCCCCTTGGCTGTGATTGGTCAACTGTGATGGCTACAGGTGCCCAAAGCCCAAAATCCTTGAGAACAGTCTACAGGTCATATTTATGAAGGGATTTCATTGTAACTTCATAGGATCACTCCATATGATGACCAGATGAGAATGTCCCCTTTTTCCTTGCAATCATTCAACCTTGAGGGCTGCCCGAGCCCGAAACCCAAAAAACTTTAGCACAGTCTTCAGGTCATATTTATGAAGGGATTTCATTGTAACTTGGTAGGTTGACTTCATATAATGTCTAGATGAGAACATCCCTTTTTGGACATGATTGGGCAGCTGTGACAGCTACAGAGGCTTGAAAACCTTTAGCACAGTCTACATGTCATATTTATGAAGGGATTTCATTGTACCTTGGTAGGATGACTCCAAATAATGTCTAGATGAGAACGTCCCCTTTTGGTTGTGATCATTCAGCCTTGATAGCTGCCCGAGCCCAAAAACCTTTAGCATAGTCTGTAGGTTATATTTATGGAAAAATTTCATTGTAACTTCTTAGGTTGACTCCATATAATGCCTAGATGATAACATCCCCATTTGGTCATGATTGGTCAACAATGACAGCTACAGGGGTTTGAAGCCCGAAAACCTTGAGCACAGTCTACATGTCATATTTATGTTTATATTTAAGAGATTTCATTGTAACTTTGTAGGATCACTCCAGATGATGCCCTGATGAGAATGTCCCTTTTTGGTTGCGATCATTCAATCATGATAGCTGCCAGTGCCCAAAGCCCAAAAAACCTTTAGCACAGTCTACAGGTCATATATATGAAGGGATTTCATTGTAACTTGGTAGGTTGACTTCATTTAATGTCTAGATGAGAATGTCCCCGTTTGGACGCAATTGGGCAACTGTGACAGCTACAGGGGCCCGAGGCCCAAAAACCTTTAGCACAGTCTACAGGTCATATTTATGGAGGGATTTCATTGTAACTTGGTAGGATGACTCCAAATAATGTCTAGATGAGAACGTTCCCTTTTGGTCGCGATCATTCAGCCTTGATGGCTGCCTAAGCCCAAAACCCAAAAATCTTTTGCATAGTCTATACAGTACGCTGCAAGCGACGATTACATGAATCTCCCAGGTCCGAGGAACTGTGTCTCAAGATCACTCACAAATTGCCGACGATTGTTGGAGAGTATGTCTGTGATCTGTGTCTGACATTTGATTAAAAACTCGGACAATACGAGACAAATGGATTATCGACTTGATTGGTTTCTCGGACCGTACTGTGAAAAAGATTAAGCTTCACAATTATTGACAGCAGATTTGAACAACTTTTCCCTCAAGTTCCAAAAAGAAATTATGAAAATATTAAAACTAAATAAAGTTACGCCGACCATTTTCAACTCGTTGCGAAACGCTTCACAATTTATTCTTACCCATTTAAACAACACTTTCAAAATAAACACTCGATTTCACATAAAAATTGTGAAAACAAGATTACACGTATACATATAAATTAATATTAAATAAGCACAACCTTATTTAATATAAATTTATATATTTCTATAAGCGTTTTTTGCAGAGAGCGTAATCTATTCTGATCGGAGATTGCATTTTTTAAAAAAATTGAATTGGATGGGCTGAGAAACAATAACCGAGAAAATAAAATCAACGTTAGTGGCTCAGAGCCATTCGAAATATGGCATGATACTGTTCCACCCTTACCTCCGCCACCCTATAAATATGCCTATTTATGTTGAATGACTGCCAATCCAGCCCCCCCTCCCCCCCCCCCCCTTCCCCTTATTACACCAGGCCGAAGTGCATAAATTTCCCTCGTAACACGTTTTGCAGTGGCCACCACTCAGCGCCGTGCAAAGATTCCTCAATGCCCCCCCCCCCCCCCCCCCCCCCCCCCCCCCCCCCAACAAATCCATTTTGATCCAATTATGCCACTGAATGCGAGTTTCCAAACAATAGTCACCATTCTTTCTCAGTCTCAATCGACCTACCGACCGCTACATGCTGTTTGGGGTAAATTGATAATTTTCATTATTGGGAAAGCTTTCAATCAAGGAGTACTGCCGGTATAATTAAAAAGAGCAGAACGAAGATTCTCATTTATTTATAAATTCAACACAACAAAATAAAAGAAATAAACGTTTTGAACTTATATTCGCTCACATACAGTCATAATATACACGTGGCAGTTCGAAATAAAAAAAAAAAAACGTTCTCACTCATCCGGACCTTTACATTTCGCCCCATGCAACAGTCCATGTTTCTTATCATATACAGTGCGTGACCAAGTGTATCCTGTCTCAAACATCCCACACGGTGGACGATTTTCTGAAAATCACCGGCCAACACCATGTCACACGGTGTAATTTTACCAAATTAAACACCGTGTGCAAACGGTGTTTAGATGTGGAAAAGATTATCTCCTTCTTGGTAAATCACTGTTGCAATGGTGATTCAGTGTGAAAAGGATTATTTCCTTCTTGGTAATATAATTAACTGCCTACCAATTGCGCTACTGCAAAAACGTGAGTTGAAATGGGGTTTGGCAAACAGGCTATTTAAATGTATGTTGATTCAAACTGGTGATGTCTCATTGTGACGAAGAGATGTGCATTCAATTTTAGAAAAAATAAAAATTACCGCACGCGTTATCTGCATGAAAACGATCGTACCAACAAGTCCATTTTATTTTTGTTCAATACACTGGCCATAAAGGGATAATGGTTTCAAACGCAACTGAATTCTGACCACAGAGGTTTTCAGGAAATCTGCCAATGTCACGGCCGATTTCGATCACAGTGATTCACTGATTTTTCCATTGCAGCCTGCAGCTGCAGCGGGATGAGTAAAATATCCACCTTAAAATCTGTTCGACTTTCACACAAGTCTACAAAGAATGTTTGGCAGTAATAATAATTAATAATATATATGGCAAAATCCACTTTTCAATCGGATGTCTATTTAAACAGAAAATTTCTTCATGCTCTTTAAATGTGCCGATTGAAAACAATATAACGTTGTATTAACAAAGACCTCATCCCATTGCACCCCACATCTGAGAATTAGCTCCTTGGAGAACTCGGACCCCCCCCCACTTCCCCCCACCCCCCCACACACACCCCCACCCCCACCCCCCATCTTCATCCAAAGAACTTGGCTTGTGTTGAAGAAATTTGAAGCAGGTTGGTCTTATGAAAGGAATAGATGGATGGGTGGAGGGAGGGGGGAGCATTCGGCCCATTGGAGTCCGAGACGTTTCAATTTACCCTGGGACATTGTGTTCCCGATATTTTTGAAAACTCAACATGAAAACGTGCCGAGTAAAACACATAGGTCGAAACTACCACTGGAAGCCATTTCAGCCACCGATCATATTCTGGAAAACTAAAACTAAAGGCATAAAGGCATTATAAGCTCCTAACATACTGCCAATTGACACCGTGCTTGAAATTTAATTCCCTCTTTTGAATTGTACAGGACAAGTTACAGACAGAGGAAGGTCTGTAAATTGGTACTGGTTAGTTTTACATAATGTTTTCTACTTCGCAGCTGTTGTTCCCTACCCCCCCCCCCCCCCCCCCCTCCCCCCTCCCCCCTCCGAAAATGCCAGCATAGAAGTTATGGACAGAAAAATGACATGAACATAGTGATGCATCAATTGTCCCTCCCACCAACTCTCAATACCCCATTTCACTTCTCCGCCCTCTATTGCGCCATACTGCCAATTGACACCGTGCTTGATTTTGAATTGTACAGGACAAGTTACAGACAGAGGAAGGTCTGTAAATTGGTACTGGTACTGGTTAGTTTTACATAATGTTTTCTACTTCGCAGCAGTTGTTCCCTACCCCCCCCCCCCCCCCCCCCCCCCCCCTCCGAAAATGCCAGCATAGAAGTTATGGACAGAAAAATGACATGAACATAGTTATGCATCAATTGTCCCTCCCACCAACTCTCAATACCCCATTTCACTTCTCCGCCCTCTATTGCGCCATTCCCCAAAACTTGGGCGATTGAATGCCCTGATGTTTCCAATTTCATAGAAAAAATACTTTCTATTCATTGCCTCAGTGATTTCTTGAATGACTTGCTGCCGTAATACGCTTAGCTACGTCGGATGTCATTTACCACTTAATAAAGGCTTCTGTGCCCCGGTATATTGTGCATTACAAAATATTTCTATGTCTGTGGGTGCAACATTTTAAAAAATGTCCATCATTTAAATGCAGCAAATCTCCTTTTGCCATTCAAATAGAGGGTAGTTGTGCCATTCAAATAGTGGGTAGTTCAGATAAAAAGAAAAAAAAGAAAAACAATGTAAAAGGCACTCTTAGACTAGCAGTAACTGTCCCCCTTTCGTGTTTTCACAGGTGCTTAATTACAGTAGTTTGTTTTGTAATTAAACTGGTGGCAATTAGACACTCACCGAAATTGGATTAAGTGCCGGGCATACAAATCAATCAGCTTCCTTTTATTGTGCAGGGCTTCTGAAGTTATTGTTTACAAAAACAATGCTCTGATCTCACAATGCACCCCGAAAAGTAATTAAGTATTCATGCAATTGAATTAAATATTTTGAGAATGGCGTCAATTAATCCATTCCTGACTTATGTATTGTTTCCCGACACTCTGGATTCCTTCAGTTCAGTGTACTCAGTGACATTTTATTCTCATCATATTCAATAGCAGCCTTACCTTTTTCTGAATTCATGACGCATTTGAATATTGAAATTCCATTGCATCTTAATACGAACGCTTATCATTTTGAGTTGAAGGATTTTGCGAGAGCGTGGTGAGGGAAGGGGCACCCATCGGCAAGAATAACGTGTTTGAGCCTTCTACCCAATTCGTGTAGCGGCGAGATGGGGGCGTACACAAGAGGTGTGCCCCTGAAACAAATGTGAAATTCGAGACAAAAAAAACCTCCCAATTTCCTTGACTGAATCTGCTTGTATCCATAATTTATAAGTTGTGGAATGCATCAATAATTAGGCCATATCATGGGGATGGGGGCACAACTGGCTACACCACTGAAATGCCCTCACGAAATATTTTTTTAAAAATTATTTAAAAGAAATATTGCAACCCTCTCGACAATTGGCCTGTGGAGTAAGTTTCAGTATGCCCACCCCTACTCCGCAATCTCTTTGGTGCAGCAGGGCTTGAAATTTAGATTTTTTTGCACTTGTCCCATGGGACAACCGGAAAGCATATGTTGGTTGTCCCAAACCAAATCAGGTTGTCCAAGATGTTCCTTGGAAAAATTAGTTTTTGAATTTCTTTTACAGTAATAACAAACCAACTACTTGAATAATACACTTTTATTTAAAGGCTTAAGCAATACTACAAATGAAGGTTTTCAAACGTTTATATACTCAAAGACAAGTATTCTCGATCTGTTATGCCTTACAGATGAGAATCTGAAATAAGACAGACTGGGCATTATTTCCAGTGATTGTGAATATCATTTAAAATACAGTTCAACAATAAGCCTATAATTATATCAATCTACACTTCAGCAGTGGCTGTGCTGGCTGATTCAGAATCTGAGGCTTCACATTCTGTGTCAGTGGAACTCTCCCGGTCTGACTCTGAATCAGAGTTGTAGTCTGGTGGCCAGTAATCTGCGCCTGTCACTGTAGGTTTGGGATTTTTGTGAGGACCATAGGGCTTTATTCCTGGCCTTCTGGACATTTTTTCTGATTTCCACCAGAGGGCAATTGCTGGTTTGGGGTCAAATGACTCCAAAGTCTCACCTGACAGTTCAACTGCCATAAGCATGGCTAGAGTACAGGGATTGAGGGAAGCTCTCCAGTCACATTTTACTCTCTTCATCAGGGAGAATCCCCTCTCACACTCAGAGGAATGTATTGGTAGCACAAGAATCACTTTGACCAAACCAAGGATATTTTTGTAGCTAGAGTCTGACTCTGTCAAAAACCTCTGCCAAAATAGCAAATACTCAGGGCCCCTGGGTATTTGCCATTTTGACATAGGGTTTTGAGGAGCAACAATTAGTTTTTCTGCTTTCAGTAGTTCAGCTGCATGCCATTTGAGGTCTAGCCACTCATTTTCAGCAGCCTTACAGTCATAACCCTTGTAGGATAGCACATCTGTGAAATGATTTAGTAACACACCTATTTCTTCATCACCATAACTCTTTAGTGCTTCTTGATATTTTTATACTGTACCAATGACCCAGACATAGCTGGTGCTAACTCTTAAAAATATAGGGCCAAACACAAATTTTGCCCCCCAGTCCCCAAAATTTGCATCTAAAACCAAAGAAAACATGTCCTGAATGGCCCTCCATACTTCACCTCTACTGCGCATGCGCACTGTCAAGGACGTCCCGAAATTGGCGCCATTAATCATTCTTTGTTTGGCCCTTCATCAGTTAACATCTGACTGATCTTTGTGCTTGTAAATCTCAGTTTAAATGATGCCAGACACATAAATATTAGAGAAATGGTGATTCTAAGGAGGATATAGAAGGAGGAGAGGAAAAGTGAGTGACAGAAAATATTCAGGGCTGTAACTTAAAATTTTTTAATGAAATTATGTTAAGTTACCTATTTTCGAGGCAACAGCCTGTTGTGGTCATTCTTGTTATCAAGTTACACTGCTTGTTCAGTGTTTTCCTCTCTCCCTCTCCTTTAAGTCCCCTCTTGCTATTCTCCCTTGCTTTTGGCATATTTTCTGTAATTTTATTACTAAAATTTCTTGGGAGTTTTAGCCGGATAACAGAATGAATTCTGTTCTTTTCCCCATGTTTACGTCTTCACCTATGGGTGGTTAGGCGTAGTGTTCTGCATCTACCATCTGATGTTCTGCAGTTTCTTCCCTGGAAGTCTCTGTTTTGCATCAGATAGTGTATTATTGGTAACTGATTTCGGGCCAGGGTGGCTGGAGTCTTGTTCTGGTGTTTTCACACTTATTGTTTACATTTCAACAGCCCTCTGTGTGAGGGGGGATTTCTTGAAAATAATATCTTGATGTTAATTTAATCATAACTAGATACATTATTATTGTTCGTAAGTGTTGCATAAATTTTTAAAAATATTTTTAGAATTTTTGTCCACACTTAGGCTTGGGATCCATTGGGGCTCAACGTTACTTTTCAGAAACTTGGGCTGTTCTGAAAAAATATTTTTTCAAAATTTTTTGATTTCAATTATTTTTTCTATGTTAATGGATCATGTTATTATGTATTTTGATTGTCAGGGGTTGGTGCGAGTACTAGGACTTTGTTTTCTTTTCACATTGAAAGGATTTTGTTCAATTGTAATAAGAGGAAATCTTCCTCTGACTTTCATAATCATTGTATAATGTAGTCAGTATGCTCGCACTAACTCCTGTTCTGTATGTGTTAATTTCGATGACAGCATGGGAAGCGTGTGTCACGGTATGTTAGTGGGGAAATGGCCATTCCGGTCCTTTCCCCGCAGGGTCACTCTACTTTATCAATCTCTATTTCAGACGATCAAGAACAGGGTGATGTATCCGTGATGTCTTCCAAAAGTGTGCCTCCGTCGTCACAATTAATGAAGAGCTAGTGGAAAAGTGCTCATGTAAATATGTCAATTGCCTAAGAGGACCCTAGTAGGTTCGACGGCCTTTGACGTCCGCTAGCTCGCCCGGTGTAGCGTCCATTCATCGAAAGGTTCGGCAGCCGGGTTCGTCCGTTGTGGTATAGAAGGAGTTTTGGGTGATGCGAGCACTATAAATCAACAAAATGCACACCCAGTGACGGCTGATTAGAGGAGAGAACGGAGGAAGCCTTTTAGTCGGTTCCTAGCTTGTCCAGGTCCATCCGGACTGCGAGCGAGAGAGGCCCCTCTCTCGTACAACAACATCTGGCCCCAGATGTTGTGGTACAGAATGTTTCGCATTCGGAGCATACGTCTGCCGCTCGGGACGCTCCGATATATAGTCAGTCCGGAGAGACTGTCAATAAGGCTTCCTAATCCTCATGGTAGCACACGACCGCTCTTGGCTACGTGACCTCGGATATCCAGTCAGCTTCGCCAATCAGAGAATCATCGGCGACCAGGTCACACCATCCGGTAGCCAGGAACACGAGGCCTGCAGACTCCGGACGTTCGCATAAGAAAGTATGCGGGAGTCAACGTACATGGAGCTTCCAGCGGCAAAGCATCGTAAGACCGCTACTGCACAGGCCTCGGTGACAGGCGTGCTATCCCAAATAGCACAGCTTATCGCAGCATCCCAGCATCGACAGAATCTCTGTCGCATCATGTATTATCCGACGACGCTGGGTCGGGACGCTCTGCGGAAGCGGGTACGGACGTCCGAAAATTTCATCCGGTCCGACGGGATGCTGAAAGGGATTCGGAGGATTTCGAGCTTTCCCTTTCAGAACAACATCAGCTGCTGTGTATGTCATCTGACTTATCTTCTGGAGGTTCTTTCGTCGGACCAGAATGCTGCGATGCCGGATAAGAAACTGATAGCGTCGGTGGACACAGAAATTTTTGGTTCGGTTCAGGGACATCGTCCCTCAGTTCCGACACAGTCCAATAATGTCACACAACTTTCGAATTATTGAACGACGCTATATATATATTATTATATGCTTGCTATTAACAAGCATGTCTGGTTTCTTGTTCGCAAAGTTACTGATATATCTTTCAAAGTGTGCCTCTGTCATCATAGATAATGAAGAGCTAGCGGCAATAAGTGCTCATGGAATACGTCAATCGCCTAAGAGGTCCCTAGTAGGATCAACGGAGTTGACATTCGCTAGCTCACCCGATGTAGCGTACATTCATCGAATGGTTCGGCAGTCGGGTTCGTCCGTTGCGGTCTAGGAAGGAGATTTGGGTGATGCGAGCACTATAATAGACTTTATTACACACCCAGTGACGACGGATTAGAGGACAGATCGGAGGAAGCCTGTTAGTCCGGTTCCTAGCTCGTCCAGGTCCGTCCGGGCTGCGAGCGAGAGGGGTTCCTCTCTCGTACAACAACATATGGGACCGGATGTTGTGGTACAGTCATTTCGCATTCAGAGCATATGTCTGCCGCTCGGGACGCTCCGTTATATTGACAGTTCGAGAGACTGTCGATAATGCTTCCTCATCCTCACAGCAGCGCACACGACCGCAAATTGGCTACGTGACCTCGAGTATCCGGCCAGCTTCGTCATTCAGTGATTCCACGGCGAACGGGTCACTCCATCCGGTAGCCAAGGGACACAAGGCCTATACACTCCGTTCGCTCGCATAATAGAAGTATGCACGGGGTATCGAACACGGAGCTTCCAGCGGCAAAGCATTGTAAGACCGCTTCTCCACAGGCCTCAGTGACGGACATGCTATCCAAAATAGCACAGCTTATCGCAGCATCCCAGCAAACGACAGATTCTCGGTCGGATCACGAATAATCCGAAGGCGCTGGGTCGGTGCGCTCCGCTGTTGCATCAGGTACGGACGACCGAACACTTATAGGGTCCGACAGGATGGCGAAAGGGATTCGGACGATTTCGAGCTTTCCCTTTTGGAACAACAGAAGCTGCCATACATTTCTTCCGGCATTATCTTCCAGAGGTTGTTCCGTCGGACTACATTGCTGCGATGCTGGATAAGAGACTAATAGCGTCATTGGACACGGAGTTTTGGATCGGTTCAGGGACATTGTCCCTGACTTGCCGACACAGTCCAATAATGTCATTAGAACATTCGAATTATTTAACGACGCTATATATAAGCTTGCTACCAAGCATGATAATCTAGTTTCTTGTCCGCAATGCTCTATTCTGCCTTTCATCAATTCTAGGGAATAATTTATATTGGCAGAACAGGGCATACCGAGAGTTCCTATGCATCTTGACGGCGGGACTGAAGACTGGGAATTATCTTTTTCGCCGTCTATGTCATTTCCAACCACGATGTTGGAAACGACAATGATGTCTATTAGACTTAACTTAGACGCTTTATCATACGTAGACCACCTTACTGAGGCGTTATCATTACGTCTTCCAGGATATGATCCTCAATGTGATTTCTTTCAAGGGCAGTAGTTTTTCCACATATAACTCCGCCCTTCAGTGGCAACCTGGAGTTGGTTAGACGTGACGCAGCCCTAGCTACATTCACGCGCGTGGATAGTAAGGTGAAGAACTCTCTGAGTCGCTTCGGTCTCGGAGAAGCTTCTCTTCGACGGCAACCTTTCAGCAATCTATCAATTGCTCGATATACACGTTCTCTTGTCTATCAAGTATAACAAGAGATTCAGACTGGGGCAAACATTCGGTGGTTGACTCAGAGAGTGCCACTGCAGTTGCCGGATCCGAGTTTTATGATTATGACGGATGCCAGTCAAACAGGTTGGGGTACAAGATTGATCCCAACGGATTCGAAGTGCCAGGGTCTTTGGGTTCCGCAGTTTCTAGGCAAGCACTTAACTTCCAGGAAATGATGTTATTTTGGCTTGCACTATGTCATTGGATGAACATTATTCAGAAATGCATGTCCAAATCCTGTCCGATAATACGACAGTAGTTGCGTGTCTCCGGAACCAGGGAGGCACTCATTCGATTCCATTATTCAATTTAATGGAAAGAATCCTTCTGTTTGTTATAGTACACCAAGTTCTGCTTCGGTCCGTCATATTCCGGGTCGTCTGATTGTATTAGCAGACTCCCTTTCACGTAATTGTCGCTTGTTGCCGTCAGAATGGACTCTCAACAAACAAGTATTCAATCAGATTTGCTATCAATGGGAGCGCCCAATGATAATTTATTTGCGACACAACTCACTATTCAATTGCAGACGTATGTGTTTGCATGTCTGGATCCCTGAGCTTATGTTGTTAACGCTCTATTGATCTAATAGGACGGAATGATAGGATATGCGTATCCTCCAGCGCTGTTGATTCAGCAGGTATTGCTAAGATAAACATCCACAATACAATTCTGTTGATAGCATCTCTGTCTTCACAGAGACCGTGGGTAAATTTACTCAGGTGTCTACTGTGGGACTTACCGCGAAAACTTCCTCCATGAGAGGATCTTCTTTCGCGGGGGAAATCGTGTCAACTTCATCACAACCCGCAAGGTCTCAACCTTCACGTATTCCGTTGTGTGGTCCTTCTTGCACGGCAAGCATTGTACAGGACGAGCTATGGATGCGATTTCTTACTGTAGGAGAACCTCTTCTTCGCTATACTATGCGGCTAAAGTGGAGGCTCGTCCGTCGTTGGTGTAGGGATCATTATGTTGATATTTTTTATCCCTCCATACTAGACATTGCAACTTTCTAGTATATTTGTTTGACAAGGTCAACTGCAGCCTGTTACTATTAAGGTTATAGGTCTATGTTATCTCATACCTATGCACTCTGTGATAGTTTACAATCGAGTCTTATGTCTCTTTATCTAAGTCAGTTAGAAACTTTTCGATAAATTGACCTAGAATCCTTAGATTAAATTCCTATACGGAATTTAGCTTCGGTTCTTATTTAGCTAAGTAATCATTTGAGCCTCTGGAAACAGTAGTTTTCAATTTCTGACCTTTTTAGACAGTAATTCTGTTAGTCTTCTCTTTTACTGAGGAGTCAGTGAGCTTCATGCACTATCGGTGGACGATTCTCACTTTCGTAGTATCGGAAACACTACTTCCTTTACTACTTAGGTTGGATTTTTGGTTAAGAGTCAGGCTCCTAATAGTATCCGGAACCTATTGTTTTTTAGGTCCTTCCGTCTTCATACGGGCATAGGCCTTTACTCTGTCCGGTTAGAGTTTACGTATTTATAAACAGATATCAGTTTATTAGTACGGATGTAAGCTTCTTCTGTCTTTGATGCCTAATAGAAGGACATTACGCTCCATTCTATTGCTAATGGATTCAATTAACTATTGGTACTGCTTATGGTATATCATTGACTCAGCAGTTTGTGCTTGAGATTTCGGCTCATGAAGTTAGAGCTCTTTCTACATCTTGGGCTTACATTAATAGTGTCGCTATTATAGATTTTATGAAGGCTGCTCATTGGGCTCAGCCATCCACATTCATGAATTTTTATCTCAGAAATATGGAGTCTATTTCTGGAGGCCTCCATTGTTAGGTCTATTATCTACTGCTCAGAATGTCATTCACTTAACAGTTGCTACTATAGCTAGGTAGGCTTTCTGTTCTGGCAGTGACTCCATCCTGCTGCCCTCTTCGCTCTGGGCTATTTGACCCAGGGCAAGGAGAAGGGGGGGGGGGGGGAGGGTGTTCCCTTGGGTCACCTGTTTTATTATGAAAACAGGGGGATACCTCCTCCGGAGTTAGTAATTCTGAGCTGTTACTGGGATGGTTTTTAAGTGATAAGTTGATGTTTTTAAAATTCATTCAGGTCATAGTTTTTAAAGTATAGCTTTTGAATGTATCACGTGTCAAACGGGCGTTATTATACAATCCTCAGATACTTTTAAGGAGTATAAAGAGTCTCTATTCTCTAGACTAACTTTATTTATTGGCTTACTTTAAAAATTATAAAAATTATTAGTATAAGGATTATACTGGATATTAATAGAGTACATGGATGTTATGATGCTCAATTATGGAAGGTGTTGTGTCTTTCTAATTTATCATAAATAAGAAAGATACATGTAAGGCCTAATACTCCTTTTCCCCTCAAGGGGATGACTCTATTTTATATAATTGAGCTTATTGGAACTTGCTTTATGTCCTAGGCCCTCCAGCCTTTTTACTATTCAGCTATGTCTGGGTCATTGGTACAGTATAAAAATGTTAAAATTTATAGTAATTTATATATTTTTTATACTTACCAATGACCCAGATGGGGATGGCCCTCCCAGGAGTTGGGAACTCATACCTCCCCGCTGAGTACATAGCGCTTACCAGGCACTGGTTATAAGAATGATTAATGGCGCCAATTTTGGGACGTCCTTGACACTGCTCATGCGCAGTAGAGGTGAAGTATGGAGGGCCATTCAGGACATGTTTTCTTTGGTTTTAGATGCAAATTTTGGGGATTGGGGGGCAAAATTTGTGTTTGGCCCTATATTTTTAAGAGTTAGCACCAGCTATGTCTGGGTCATTGGTAAGTATAAAAAATATATAAATTACTATAAATTTTTTAACTTTTAGGCCAATTTCTGGGATCAAGCACTTTTGATGCAGACATTACAGGGTCATTGTGAAAGGATTCAAACCTTTGATCCATCTGCACCTGGGTGTTTTCAATTAATAACTTGATTACACTAGTTACAAAACGGAGTGCAGTTGCTTTTGGGTCAGACCCACTTGCCTGTGAACTTTGACACCTTCGCTTGCCCATACCACCAAGGGTAAGACATTGATTCCTGTATGTGTAATCTGGCATCTGTTCATTAAGCAGTTTCTCTGCTTTTTGATGTGCTCCTTCTGACAGTTTTTGAAACTTGACTTTAGTGCTTTTGATTTTCTCAAACACACTGTGTGTGGTGGAATCATTGCTTTGGAAAACAATGCTGAGGGAGGACACAATTTCCAGGAACTCATAGTAAAGGTGCATAAACAGAACAAACTTCAGACTGTGCAGTGTTGATAGGAGCCCTGTGGCTTTCTCAGACTGATCCCCTCTACCATCACCCCTCCCATGTTCAGACATTTGTGCCATGTTTTCCACCATGGCCGGCCAAATTTTGATAATAATACCGATAGCCCTTTCCCGGTGGTGGACCGATCTGGTACCCGATGCTTTGACTGGCATCTGCATTTGAATACTGAGGGCTTTCCCAGCATCTCTCAGTCCTTGTTTGTTTAGAGGTGAGTAGTGGTAAAATTTAAATACAGACTGCAAAAAAGTGTCTATTTTTATACTGTACCAATGACCCAGACATAGCTGGTGCTAACTCTTAAAATTCTAGGGCCAAACACAAATTTTGCCCCCCCAATCCCCAAAATTTGCATCTAAAACCAAAAGAAATCATGTCCTGAAGGTCCTCCATACTTTGCCCTCACTGCGCATGCGCAGTGTCAAGGACGTCCCGAAATTGGTGCCAATTAGCATTCTTTGTTTGGCCCTTCATCAGTTCACATCTGACTGATATTTGTGCTTGTAAATCTCAGTTTAAATGATGCCAGACACATAAATATTAGAGAAATGGGGGATCTAAAGTGGATATAGAAGGAGGAGAGGAAAAATGAGTGACAGAAAATATTCAGGGCTGTAACTTAAAATTTTTTAATGAAATTATGTTAAGTTGCCTATTTTCGAGGCATGGGCCTGTTGTTGTCATTCTTGCTATTAAGTTTCACTGCTTGTTCAGTGTTTCCTCTCGCCTTTTCCTTTAAGTCCCTCCTTGCTATTCTCCCATGCTTTTGGCATATTTTTGAGTAATATTATTACTAAAATTTCTTGGGAGATTTAGCTGGGTAACAGAATGAATTCTGTTCTTTTCCCCATGTTTACGTTCTCACCCATAGGTGTTTAGGCGTAGTGTTCTGCATCTACCATCTGATGTTCTGCAGATTCTTCCCTGGAAGTCTCTGTTTTGCATCAGATAGTGTATTATTGGTAACTGATTTCGGGCCAGGATTATCAGTGCCTGGAGTCATGTTTCTGGTGTTTATACACTTCTTGTTTACATTGGCAACAGTCTGTGTGAGGGGGATTTTTTGTCTTTGTACTAGTTTAATTCATTACAAGATACATTATTATTATTCGTAAGTGTTGCATTAATTTTTTAAAATATTTTTGAAATTTTTGTCCACACTTAGGCTTGGGATCCATTGGGGCTCAACGTTACTTTTCAGAAACTTGGGCTTTGCTGAAAAAATATATTTTTATACTGTACCAATGACCCAGACAAAGCTGGTGCTAAGTCTTAAAATATAGGGCCAAACACAAATTTTGCCCCCCAATCCCCAAAATTTGCATCTAAAACTAAAGAAAACATGTCCTGAAAGGCCCTCCACACTTCGCCCCTACTGCGCATGCGCAGTGTCAAGGACGTTCCGAAATTGGCGCCATTTATCATTCTAAGTTTGGCCCTTCATCAGTTAACATCTGACTGATCTTTGTGCTTTTAAATCTCAGTTTAAATGATGCCAGACACATAAATATTAGTGAAATGGTGATTCTAAGGAGGATAGAAAAGGAGGAGAGGAAAAGAATGTGTGACAGAATTTTATCAGGGCTGTAACTTAAAATTTTTTAATGAAATTATGTTAAGTTACCTATTTTCAAGGCAGCAGCCATTTTGTTGTCATTCTGATTATTTAGTTACACTGTTTTTCAAGTGTTTTTCCTCTCTCCCTGTCCTTAAGTTCCCCCTTGCTATTCTCCCATGCTTTTGGCATAGTTTCTGTAATTATTATTACTAAAATTTCTTGGGAGTTTTAGCTGTATAACAGAATGAATTCTGTTCTTTCCCCATATTTACGTCTTCACCTACGGGTGGTTAGGCGTTGTGTTCTGCATCTACCATCTGATGTTCTGCAGTTTCTTCCCTGGAAGTCTCTGTTTTGCATCAGATGGTGTATTTTTGGTAACTGATTTCGGGCCTGGGTGCCTGGAGTCTTATTTTAGTGTTTTTACACTCATTGTTTACATTTACAACAGCCCTCTGTGTGAGGGGGGGATTTCTAAATAATAATATCTTTATGTTATTTTAATCATAACTAGATACATTATTATTGTTCGTAAGTGTTGAAAAAATTGTTTAAAATATTTTTAAAATTTTTGTCCACACTTAGGCTTGGGATCCATTGGGGCTCAACGTTACTTTTCAGAAACTTGGGCTGTTCTGAAAAAATATTTTTTCAAAATATTTTGATTTCAATTATTTTTTCTATATTAATGGATCATATTATTATTATGTATTTTGATTGCCAGGGGTTAGTGCGAGTACCAGGACTTGTTTTCTTTTCACATTGAAAGGATATTGATCAATTGCTTTAAGAGGAAGTCTTCCTCTGACCTTATTATCATTCTATATGTGGTCAGTGTACTCGCATTAACTCCTGTTCTGTATCGTATGATTTCGATGACAATATGGGAAGCGTATGTCACGGTATGTTGTTGGGGATTTGGACACTCCGGTCCTTTCCCCGCAGGGTCACTCTACTTTATCAATTTCTATTTCAGACGATCAAGATTAGGGTGATGTATCTGTGATGTCTTCCAACAGTGTGCCTCCGTCGTCACAATTAATGAAGGGCTAGCGGAAAAGTGCTCATGTAATACGCCAATTGCCTAAGAGGACCCTAGTAGGTTCGACGGCCTTTGACGTCCGCTAGCTCGCCCGGTGTAGCGTCCATTCACCGAATGGTTCGGCAGCCGGGTTCGTCCGTTGCGGTCTAGAAGGAATTTTGGGGTGATGCGAGCACTATAAAATTTACTTAATGCACACCCAGTGACGGCGGATCGGAGGGAGAACGGAGGAAGCCTTTTAGTCCGGTTCATAGCTCGTTCCGGTCCATCCGGACGGCAAGCGAGAGAGGCCCCTCTCTCGTTCAACAACATCTGGCCCCAGATGTTGTGGTACAAATGTGTAGTTAGCGGAGCATACGTCCGTTGCTCGGGACGCTCCGTTGTATAGGCAGTCCGCTGAGACTGCTAAGGCTTCCTCTTCTCGTCAGCGCACACGACCGCACCTTGGCTGCGTGACCGCCGATATATTACCAGCTTCGCCGATCAAGGATTCTTCGGCAACCAGGTCACACCATCCGGCAGCCAGGGATTCGAGACCGATGGACTCCGGACGTTCGCATAGGAAAAGTATGCGGGAGCCATCTGATGCGGAGCTGCCCTCCGCGAAGCAGCGATAGACTGCGCCTCCGCAGGTCTCGACGCCGGACATTCTTGTGCACATAGCACAGCTTATCGCAGCATCCCAGCAGCCGACAGAAACGGTGTCGGATCGAGAATTATCCGACAGCGCTGGGTCGGTAGCCGGGGACTCGAGGCCTGCAGACTCCGGACGTTCCCATAGGAAGTGTGCGGGAGTCAACGTACACGGAGCTTCCAGCGGCAATGCATCGTAAGTCCGCTACTGCACAGGCCTCGGGAACGGATGTGCTTTCCTTAATAGCACAGTTTATCGCAGCATCCCAGCATCAACTGAATCTGTCGCATATATTTTATCCGACGATGCTGGGTCGGGACGCTCCGCGGAAGCGGGTACGGACGTCCGAAAGTTTCATCCGGTCCGATGGGATACCGAAAGGGATTCGGTGGATTTCAAGCTTTCCCTTTCGGAACAACATATGCTGCGATGCCGGATAAGAAACTGATAGCGTCGGTGGACTTAGAAATTTTTGGTTCGGTTCAGGGACATCGTCCCTCAGTTCCGACATAGTCCAATAATGTCACACAAACTTTCGAATTATTGAACGACGCTACATATATTATTATTTTATGCTTGCTATCCAAGCATTTCTGGTTTCTTGTTCGAGGAGTTATGGAGATGTCTTTCAAAAGTGTGCCTCTGTCGTCATAGTTAATGAAGAGTTAGCGGCAATAAGTGCTCATGGAATATGTCTATCGCTTACGGAGTGACATTCGCTAGCTCACCCGGTGTAGCGTACATTCATCGAATGGTTCGGCTGCCGGGTTCGTCCGTTGCGGTCTAGGAAGGAGATTTGGGTGATGCGAGCACTTTAATTACTTTAGTACTCACCCAGTGACGGCAGATTGAGGACAGATCGGAGGAAGCCGACAACATAGGGGACCGCATGTTGTGGTTCAGATATTTTACATTCGGAGCATATGTCCGTTGCTCGGGACGCTCCGTTATATTGACAGTCCGAGAGACTGTCTTTAATGCTTCCTCATCCTCACAGCAGGGCACACGACCGCACATTGGCTACGTGACCTCGAGTATCCGATCAGTTTCGGCATTCAGTGATTCCACAGCGAATAGGTCGCGCCATCCGGTAGCCAAGGGACACGAGGCTTATACACTCCGTTCGCTCGCATATTGGAAGTATGCACGGGGTAACGATCTCGGAGCTTCCTGCGGCAATGCATCGTAAGACCGCTGCTCCTCAGGCCTCAGTGACGGACGTGCTATCCGAGTTAGCACAGTTGTTTCGCAGCATCCCAGCAATTGACGGTTTCTCGGTCGAATCAGGAATTATCCGACGGCGCTGGGTCGGTGCGGTCCGCGGTTGCATCAAGCTACGGACGACCGAACAATTTATAGGGTCCGACAGGATGGCGAAAGGGATTCGAAAGATTTCGAGTTTTCCCTTTAGTAGTATCGGAAGATGCCTTTCATATCTTCTGGCATTTTTTCCAGTGATTATTTTTCGGACTTCATTGCTGCGATCTTGGATAAGAGACTTATAGCGTCATTGGACTCGGATTTTTCGATCGGTACAGGGACTTTGTCCCTGACTTACCGACGCAGTCCAATATTGTCATTACAACATGTGTTTTATTTTTCGACGCTATATATTTATATATATATACAAGCCTGCTACTAAGCATGATAGTTTAGTTTCTTGTCCGCATGGCTCATTTCTGCCATTTTATCTTTTTTACATATAGTTTATTTTGGCAGAGCAGGGCATACCGAGAGTTCATATGCGTCTAGACGGTGTGATTAAAGACTGCATATATTCTTTTCGCCGTTATGTCTTTTCCAATTTCAATGTTGGGAATGACATTATGTATAGTAGACTTAACTTAGACGCTTTATTATACGTAATCCGCCTTACTGAGGCGTTATCATTACGTCTTCAAGAAAAGATTTACGGGATATTATTCTCAATGTAATTTCTTTTGAGGGCAGTAGTTTGTTCACGTATAACTCCGCCCTTCAGTGGCTGATTGGAGTTGGTTAGACGTGATGCAGCCCTAGCTACATCCACGCGTGGATAGTAGGTTAAGAACTCTCTCAGAGTCGCTTCGTTCTCGGAGGAGCTTCTCTTCGACGGCAACTTTCCGGCAATCCATGAATTGCTTGATTTATACATTCTCTTGTCTATCTAGTGTTACAAGAGATTCAGACTGGGGCAAACATTCGGTGGTTGACTCAGAGAGTGCCGCCGCAGTTGCCGGACCCGAGTGTAGCTGTTATGACGGTTGCCAGTCAAACAGATTGGGATATATACTGATCCCTACGGATTCGAAGTGCCAGGGTCTTTGGGTTCCGCAGTCTTTTAACTATCAGTTTAACTTCCGCGGAATAATGTTTTTTAGGCTTGCTTTATGTCATTGCATGAACATTATTCAGAAACGCATGCCCAAATTCCTGTCCTTTAATTCGACAGTAGTGGCGTATCTCCGGAACCAGGGAGGCACTCTTTCGTTTCCGTTATTCAATTTAATGGAAAGAATCCGTCTGTTGGTTATACTACACCAAGTTCAGTTTTGGTCCGTCATATTCTGGGTCGTCTGATTGTTTTATTGCACTCCCGTTCTCTTACGGGTCGCTTGTTGCTGTCAGAATGGACTCTCAACAAACAAGTATTTAATCAGATTTGCTATCTATGGGAGCGCCCAATGATGTTTTATTTATGACACAGCTTGCTAATCAATTGCAGACGTATGTGTTGGCTTGTCCAGATCTCTGAGCTAATACTGTTAACGCTCTATTGATCTATAGGACGGAATGATAGGATACGCGTATCCTCCGGCGCTGTTGTTTTAGCAGGTATTGCTAAGATAAACAACCACAATACATTTCTGTTGATAGCATCTCTATCTTCACAGAGATCATGAGTAATTTACTCTCTTGTCTACTGTGGATCTTAACGTGAAATCTTCCTCTATCTGAGGATCTTTTTTCACTGGGTAAATCGTGCCATCTTTATCACAACCAGCAAGGTCGCAACCTTCATGTATTCCGTTGTGTGGTCCATATTGCATTGTAAGCACTGTACTGGACGAGCTTTGGACGCGATTTCTTACTATAGGAGATCCTCTTCTTCGCTATTCTATGCGACTAAAGTGGAGGCTCTTCCGTCGTGGTGTAGGGATCATTATGTTCATATGGTTGATCCCTCCATACTACTCATTGCTATTTTTTAGTATACTTGTTTCACAAGATCTACTGCAGCCTGTTGTTATTTAGGTTATAGGTTTATGTTACCTCATACCTATGCACTCTACGATAGTTTACATTTGAGTCTTTTGTCTCTTTATCTAAGTCAGTTAGTAACTTTTTGATAAATAGACTTAGAATCTTTAGATTAAATTCCTATACGGATTTTAACTTCGGTTCTTATTTAGCTAAGTAATCATTTGAGCCTCTGGAAACAGTAGTTTTCAAATTCTGACCTTTTAGACAGTAATCCTGTTGGTTTCTCTTTTACTGTAGAGTCAGTGAGTTTCATGCACTATCGATGGATGATTTTCACTTTCATAGTTTCGGAATCAATACTTCCGTTACTATTTAGGTTGGATTGTTGCATAAGAGTTAGGCTCCTATTATCCGGAACCTATTATTTTAAGGTCCTTCCGTCTTCGTATGGGCATAGGCCTTTACTCTTTCCGGGTACAGTTTATGTTTTTATAAACAGATATCTGTTTATTACAAGGGCGTAAGCTTCTTCTGTCTTTGATGTCTAGTAGAAGGACGTTACGCTCCATTTTATTGTTAATGGATTCTATTAACTAGCGTACTGCTTATGGTATATCATTGGCTTAGCAGTTGTGCTTAAGATTTCGGCTCATGAAGTAAGAGTTCTTCTACTTCTTGGGCTTACATTAATAGTGTTGCTATTATAGATTTTTGAAGGCTGCTCATTGCGCTCAGCCATCCATTCATGAATTTTATCTCAGAAATATCGAGTCCATTTCTGGAGGCCTCTATTGTTAGGTCTATTCTCTACTGCTCAGAATGTCATTCACTTAACAGTTGCTACTATAGCTAGGTAGGCTGTCTGTTTCGGCAGTGTCTCCGTTCGGCTGCCCTCTTCGCTCTGGGCTATTTGACCCAGGGCAAGAAAAAGGGGGGGGGGGGGAGGGTGTTCCCTTGGGTCACCTGTTTTTTACTATGAAAACAAGGGGATACCTCCTCCGGAGTTAGTAATTCTGAGCTGTTATTGGGATGGTTGTTTAGTGAGAAGTTTAAGTTATAAAATTCATTCAAGTCTTAGTTTTTAAAGTATAGCTTTTGAATATTGCATATGTCAACGGACATGATTATGCAATTCTCACACACTTTTAGGAGTATAAGAGTCTCTATTCTCTAGACTTACTTTATTATTGGCTTACTTTAAAAATTATTAGTATAAGGATTATTGGATATTAATAGAGTACATGGATGTATGAAGCTCAATTTTTGGAAGGTGTTGTATCTTTCTAATTTATCATAAATAAGAAAGATACATGTAAGGCCTATTACTTCTTTCCCCTACAGGGGATGACTCTATTTTATTTTATTGAGCGTATTCCATTTTGCTCTATGTCCTTGGCCCTCCAGCCTTTTTACTATTCAGCTATGTCTAGGTCATTGGTACAGTATAAAAATGTTAAAAAATTTATAGTAATTTATATATTTTTTATACTTACCAATGACCCAGACGGGGATGGCCCTCCCAGGAGTTGGGAACTCTTGCCTCCCCGCTGAGTACATAGCGCTTACCAGGCACTGGTTATTAGAATGATAAATGGCGCCAATTTCGGAACGTCCTTGACACTGCGCATGCGCAGTAGGGGCGAAGTGTGGAGGGCCTTTCAGGACATGTTTTCTTTAGTTTTAGATGCAAATTTTGGGGATTGGGGGGCAAAATTTGTGTTTGGCCCTATATTTTAAGAGTTAGCACCAGCTATGTCTGGGTCATTGGTAAGTATAAAAAATATATAAATTACTATAAATTTTTTAACTTTTTCAAAATTTCTTTTTGATTTCAATTATTTTTTCTATGTTAATGGATCATGTTATGTATCTTTGCTTTCAGGGGTTCGTGCGAGTACTAGGACTTATTGTATTCTTTTCACTATGAAAGGATATTGTTCAAATTGTAATGAGAGGAAATCTTCCTCTGACTTTCATGATCATTGTATTAATTGTAGTCAGTGTACGCGCACTAACTCCTGTTCAGTATGTGAATATTGGGATGACAAACATTGGAAACGTGTGTCACGGTATGTTGTTAGCGGGGAAAGGGCTATGCCGGTCCTTTCTCCGCAGGGTCACTCTAGTTTATCAGTCTCTATTTCAGAGGAACAAGAACAGGGTGATGTTTCCGTGATATCTTCCAAAGGTGCGCCTCCGTCGTCACAATTAAATGAAGAGCTAGCGGCAAAAGTGCTCATGGAGATACAACAATTGCCTAAGAGGTCCCTAGTAGAATCGACGGCGTTGACGTCCGCTAGCTCGCCCGGTGTAGCGTCCATTCATCGAATGGTTCGGCAGCCGGGTTCGTCCGTTGTGGTCCAGGAAGGAGATTTGGGTGATGCGAGCACTATAAATATTCTAGATGCACACCCAGTGACGGCGGATAAGAGGAGAGAACGGAGGAAGCCTAGTAGTCCTGTTCCTAGCTCGTTCAGGTCCATCCGGGCTGCGAGCGAGAGAGGCCCCTCTCTCGTACAACAACATCTGGGACCAGATGTTGTGGTACAAAATGTTTCGCAATCGGAGCATACGTCCGCCGTTCGGGACGCTCCATTATATAGGCAGTCCGGAGAGACTGTCCAAAAGGCTTCCTCATCCTCTCAGCAGCGCACACGACCGCACCTTGGCTACGTGACCACGGATATCCAGCCAGCTTCGCCAATCAGGGATTCCACGGTGACCAGGTCACGCCATCCGGTAGCCAGGGACAAGAGGCCTGTAGACTCCAGACGTTCGCATAAGAGAAGTATGCAGGAGTCAGTTTACACGGAGCTTCCAGCGGCTAAGCAGAGTAAGACCGCTACTCCGCAGATAGCCCAAATAGCACAAATTATCGCAGCATCCCAGCAAACGACAGAATCTATATCGGATCAAGAATTATCCGACGATGCTGGGTCGGTACGCTCCGCCGAAGCATCAGGTGCGGACGACCGAGAACATCATGAGGTCCGACAGGATGGCGAAAGGGATACCGAGGATTTGGAGCTATCCCTTTCGGAACAACATAAAGCTGCCGTAGATTTCATCTGGCATTACCTTCCACAAGTTGTTTTGTCAGGCCAGACTGCTTCGATGCCGGATAAGGGACTGATAGCGTCATTGGACACAGAATTCTTTGAGCAGTTCAGAGACATCGTCCCTGAGTTTCCGACACAGTCCAATAATGTCACAAGAACATTCGAATTATTGAATGACGCTATCTATAAGTTTGCTTCCAAAACAGGCAAGGCTGGTTTCTTGTCCGCTAATGCTCTCAATCTGCCTTTCATCAATTCAAGGAATAAATTCGAAACGGCAGGACAGGGCATACCGAGAGTTCCTCTGCGTCTAGACGACGAGGCGGAAGACTTGGAATTGTCATTACCGTCGTCTATGTCTATTCCAACCGCGACGTTGGAAACGACAATAACGTCTAACAGGGCAAGCTTAGACGCTTTATCATACGCTGACCACCTTACAAAGGCGTTATCATTGCATCTTCAAGAGAAAGAATTCCAGGATATACAATCCTCATTAAGACTTCTTTCAAGGGCAGTAGCTTATTCCACGTATAACTCCGCCCTTTCAGTGGCAAACCTGGAGTTGGTTAGACGTGACGCAGCCCTAGCTACATACACGCGTGTGGATAGTAAGGTGAAGAACTCTCTCAGAGTCGCTTCGGTCTCCGGAGAGCTTCTCTTCGATGGCAAGCTTTCAGCAATCTATGATAAGATAACTAAGAAAGCTTCGGATTCTCTGCTTTTTAAATCCGCTTCCAAAAAGTCGGATACAGCAGGAAAGAGTAAGACAGGCACTTCTGGGACAAGTACGCCCAAGAGAAGTTCCTATAGAGGTTCTTATACGTCCTCTAGGTCTTATTCTAGAGACCGTCAAGGCAGCGACTCACGTATGGGACGTTATTCGGGCCGAGACAACCGGTCTGACGTCCCGAGGTCGACGGGACGAGGTGCGGGTCGTGGAGGACGTAGTTTCTCCTTCCGCAGGTCCAGGAGGTGATCGTTTGAACCTCTATCGTGTTCCGGTTGGCGGAAGGTTATCGAGTTTTACAAACGAGTGGGCGTCGATTACGAACGACCCCTGGGTCCGAGGGGTAATTTCGGAAGGGCTAAGAATATCCTTCAAGCGAAAGCCTCCATTAACTCGAAGTCCAAAATGGACTCAGCTTCCGTCAAATCCACAGAAAAGAGACGCTCTTTTATCGGAAGTACAGTCTCTATTGATGAAGAACGCGGTAGAGGTCGTAGAAGACCAGGAATCACCGGGTTTCTACAGCCATCTGTTTCTGGTTCCGAAACCAGACGGCTCGTTCCATCCAATCATAGATCTGAGCTGGATAAACAAGCTGATCGTCGCTCCAAAGTTCTATATTGAGACGATTCGATCGGTCAGAGCGAGTATTCGGGTGAACGACTTTTCTACGAGCATAGATCTCAAAGATGCGTTCTTTCACGTCATGGTACATCCGACATTCAGAAAGTATCTAAGCTTCGCAGTCCTAGGAGTTGTATATCAATTCCGGCCGATGTGCTTCGGATTGAACCTAGCGCCCTGGGCTTTCACTCGAATAATGAACTCGGTAATGATACATTTCCGAGCTCATTCGTCTGCGGTAACGTTGGCCTACCTGGACGACATTCTTCAGAGGTACGGCAATGAGTTAACGCTTCAGAACGATGTGCAGAATCTGCTTCTATTACTCCGACGTCTCGGTTTTATTATAAACGAGGAGAAGTCGGATCTGGTGCCGTCCAAGTCATTCACTCATCTGGGAATGAGCTTCGAGACGCACAACAATCTCGTTCGTCTGCCGTTAACCAGAGCAAAGTTGATCAGTTGTTACGCTTGCTATTGTCTTCACGCAGACAAAGTCACAGCAAGGGAGTTCATGAGACTGATAGGTCTGTGCGGAGCCGCTGCGGATCTCATTCCGATGGAGTGGTTGCGCACTCGTCCTCTCCAAATTTTCATGACTCAGAATTGGAGTGTGAAGATTCATTCGCTCGATATAGACGTTCTCTTGTCAGATCAAGTGAAACAAGAGATTCAGACTTGGGCAAACATTCAGTGGTTGACTCAGGGAGTTCCACTGCAGTTGCCGGATCCGGATTTTACGATTATGACGGATGCCAGTCAAACAGGTTGGGGTGCAACATTGATCCCAATGGATTCGAAGTGCCAGGGTCTTTGGGATCCGCAGTTTCTAAGCAAGCACATAAACATCAAGGAAATGATGTCAATTTGGCTTGCATTACGTCATTGGATGAACATTATTCAGAAAGCTCATGTCCAAATCCTGTCCGACAATACGACAGTAGTGGCGTATATCCGGAACCAGGGAGGCACTCATTCCGTTCCGTTATTCAATTTAACGGAAAGAATCCTTCTGTTTGTTCTAGAACACCAAGTTCTACTTTCGGTCCGTCATATACCGGGTCGTCTGAATGTACTAGCAGACTCCCTTTCACGGAAGGGTCGCTTGTTGCCGTCGGAATGGACTCTCAACAAACAGGTATTCAATCAGATTTGCTACCAATGGGAACGGCCAATGATAGACTTATTTGCGACACATCTCAACAATCAGTTGCAGACATATGTGTCACCATGTCCGTATCCCCGAGCATATACAGTAGACGCTATGTCGATCTCGTGGGATGGAATGATAGGATATGCGTATCCTCCAGCGCCGTTAATTCAGCAAGTATTGCTAAAGATAAAACAATCTCAATGCAAAATTCTGTTGATAGCATCTCTGTCTCCACAGAGACCGTGGATAAATCTACTCAGGTGTCTGCTGTGGGACCTACTGCGAAAGCTTCCTCCACGAGAGGATCTTCTTTCGCAGGGGAAATCACGTCAACTTCATCACAACCTGCAAGTTCTCAACCTTCACGTATTTCCATTGTGCGGTCCTTCTTGCACGGCAAGTATTTTACAGACGAGCAGTGGACGCGATTTCTAACTGTAGGAGGACCTCCTCTTCGCTAAACTATGCGGCTAAGTGGAAGGTCTTTCGTCGTTGGTGTAGGGATCATTATGTTGATATTTTTGATCCTTCCATACCAGACATTGCAAACTTTCTAGTATACTTGTTTGACGAGATCAAACTGCAGCCTGTTACTATTAAAGGTTATAGGTCTATGTTATCTGATACCTATGCACACCATGATAGTTTACAAATTGGATCTAATGTCTCTTTATCTAAATTAGTTAGAAACTTCTCGATAAATAGACCCAGAACTCTTAGATTAATTCCTAAATGGAATTTAGCTTCGGTTCTTCTTAAACTGAAAGAAAAGCCATTTGAGCCTCTTGGGACAATAGATTTCAAATTCTTGTCTTATAAGACAGCTTTTCTCTTAGCTTTCTCTTCTGCTAGAAGAGTCAGTGAGCTTCATGCACTATCGGTGGACGATTCTCACTATCGTAGTGTCGGGAACACTATTACCTTTACTACTAACTGGATTTTTAGCTAAGAATCAGGCTCCTAATAAATATCCGGAACCTATTGTTATTAAGGCCCTTCCGTCTTCAGACGGGCGTAGGCCTTTACTCTGTCCTGTTAGAGCTTTACGTATTTATGAACAAAGATCTCAGTTTATCAGAAAGGGACGAAAACGCTTCTTTCTGTCTCTGATGCCTAATAGAAAGGACATTTCGGTCCATTCTATTGCTAGATGGATTCAATTAACTATCCATACTGCTTATGATAATCTATCTTCTACTCAGCAGTCTGTGCTTAAGATTTCGGCTCATGAAGTAAGAGCTCTTTCTACATCTTGGGCTTACGCAAATAGTGTTGCTATTACAGATTTAATGAAGGCTGCTTATTGGTCTCAGCCATCCACATTCACGAATTTTTATCTCAGAAATATTGAGTCCATTTCTGGAGACCTGCATTGTTTAGGTCCGTTATCTGTTGCTCAGAATGTTGTCCACTAAACAGTTGCAACTATAGTTATGCAGGCTTTCTGTTCCGGCAGTGACTCCATCCTGCTGCCCTCTTCGCTCTGGGCTATTTGACCCAGGGCAAGGGGAAGGGGGGGGGGAGGGTGTTCCCTTAGGTCACCTGCTTTATAGTGAAAAGCAAGGGGATTCCTCCTCCGGAGTCAGTAATTCTGAGTCGTTACCGGGATGGTTTTAAAGTGTAATATTAATGTTAAAAATTCATTCATGTCATGTCATATTTTTAAAGTGTAGCTCGGTGTGAAGCATTTGTATATGTCAAGTGTCAAATGGGCATTAATATACAATCCTCGGACACTTTTAAAAGAATATAAAGAGTCTCAATTCTCTGGACTAACTTTATTTATTGGCTTACTTTAAAAATAATTAGTATAAAGGGTTATACTGGATGTTAATAGAGAACATGAATGTTATTATGCTCAATTATGGAGGGTGTTGTATCTTTCTAATTTATCATAAAATAAGAAAGATACATGTAAAGCCTAATACTCCTTTTCTCCTTGAGGGGTTGACTCTATTTATATAGTTGAGCTTATTGGATTTTCCTCTATGTCCTAGGCCCCCCAGCCTTTTTACTATTCAGCTATGTCTGAGTCATTGGTACAGTATAAAAATGTTGAAAAATTTATAGTAATTTATATATTTTTTATACTTACCAATGACCCAGACGGGGATGGCCCTCCCAGGAGTTGGGAACTCATACCTCCTCGCTGAGTACATAGCGCTGACCAGGCACTGCTTGTAAGAATGATAATTGGCGCCAATTTCAGGACGTCTTTGACAATGCGCATGCGCAGTGAGGGCAAAGTATGGAGGACCTTCAGGACATGATTTCTTTTGGTTTTAGATGCAAATTTTGGGGATTGGGGGGCAAAATTTGTGTTTGGCCCTAGAATTTTAAGAGTTAGCACCAGCTATGTCTGGGTCATTGGTAAGTATAAAAAATATATAAATTACTATAAATTTTTTAACATTTCGGTTACATATGGAATTTGAGAAGTAGCATGTTTGACACAGAGTTCAAGGCGGTGAGCACAACAAGCAATAGATATTACATGTGGTGCATCTTTTTGTATTAGAGCTCTAACACCATTAAGATGGCCCATGTTGACGGGGGCCCCATCAGCTGTAAACCCCACCAAGGACTGCTTCCACTCAGACTCAGGATATTCTGCTGTCTTTTCTAGTGATTGTTTAATAGCCAAATATATACCAGAAGAATTTGCTTTTTCAACATGCTGTAAGTCTAGGAATGTAGTAATTGGGACATTGTCAGTATCTGCTGAAATATGCCTAACATAAATCAGTTCCTCCTCAAGTGTAGCCGAGTCAGTTGCCCCATCAGTCATAACAGAAAAGAAGTCTGACTTCTTTAACTTCGCTACTAATTCTGACTTGATATGTTGATAAATGTATTCAATAAACACCAAACACTGTTTATCACTTCTGTACGAGTCACCAACAGATACATGATTTTTTTTCTGCAGTTGCACCAAACCAGGGAAATCTTTGAATGGCCTCTCACTCTTTACAACATAGAATGCAGTATTAAATAAATTTTGAACCTGTTCAAATTGGGCTTTTTCCATGTGCATAATCCCTTTTTCAATAGGGGTGTCACCTGGTTTTTTAAGACTGATGCACTCTTTTTCAGAAGCATTTGCATGCAAATAACTTTTCTCGTGTGTTTTAACTGAATCAAGTCTTAAACTTTTGCAGCCACTCACAAACGCATTCATTGACCCTGACGTAGGAAAGTATTTCACACACAATTTACAGTACATTGAGTTTTCTGTTTCATCGAAATTCAGCCATGCTCTCCCCTCTTCCCACGATTTTTTATAAGTTCATAAACGTTTTTTTGCCTGACTAGCGGTGCCCTGGTTGTTATTTGCACTCTCAGTCTCAGTATTAGCTGATGAATCGTCACTATTTCCTCGTTTTTTTTAATTTTTCACCCGATTGATCATTACTGACATTAGCTTCTCGACGCTTGTCACTACGGCTGCATCCAAAATTTAATAGCGACATTGTAGGCTTGGACATCGAAGACCAGTTGTAACTTCCAGTAGTAACCCAGCTCAACTGATTGCTAACACCCCCAAACCCCTGGTACCCACAATTTTTTTTGTGCGCTGTCAACAAACACTGAATGTGGACCAGTCATTTTTAGGTCATATTTTTACCTCCATATTGGAAACAAACTATTCATATAAGACTACCTACATTTTTGAACTTACCGCACAGCAGATTCCTTGCATCACCTTCTATTTAAATTCGCCCGTTAGTAATTCAATTTAAAGCCACCCTTTCGAAAAAAAAACAAAAACAATTTTATTCCGCAAATGCACACATTGTTTTCATTGGAAACATGTTTACTTTAAAAGTAGAGACTATGTGCTTGCGCTATAATCTTGTCATCCGGCCCAGATATCTCGTAATTATGAAGAGCCAATGAGATTATGTGAATTATTTGGTGCATGAAAAAACGTGGATTTTACGTGATGATAAAAATAAACTGCTGAGAGGTGATTGTTTCAGTTACGCATTTTGAAGGCTTTCTTGTAAATAATTGTGTCAATTTAATGATATTGGGACCTGTCTTTTGAAGCAAAAACTTGTTGAAACACGCAATTTGTGCACTCCCTGACATAAAATCTTGTTGTCCCAGGGACAAGCGCTGATGGACTGGCTGGTTGTCCCAAACGAAAATTGGTTGTCCGGGACAAGCGGACAACCGTTTATTTCGAGCCCTGTGCAGGAAATAAATGTCTACATCTGTAGATCAGCACTCTTTGCTTCCAAGGTTTCCTGACAATGATGTGCATTTATTTAAATCATGGTGTGTGCATGTACTCCTCTAAGGTTTCTCTTGGAAGGTTATTTTAAATGGAACTTGGTTTCAACTGCATGCCCGGTGCAGATCCTGTCATCCATCCACCAGCACGTGGTGAGTTTCGAAGAACGTATTCGGTCTTCATGGCCCTGCCAAAATGATCCAACAGATTTAATCATTACCAAGTTCCTAGGTAGGCCCTGGGTGATGTATCCCTACCCCCCCCCCCCCTCCCCACCACACACACACACACACACACACAAACTGAGTTGATAAATAGATGGCTTCCGGAATATACAAAACAAGTTCAGTAAATCAGGTCTGGGCTAATTCACTGGATAAGTTCTGTAATTTTCGGAAAACTGAGGACAAGTTGACGAATTCTGTTTAACTTTTTATGATCCAAAAATCGAAAGGTGCAAATTGTTCCAGTAGTAGGCCTAATCCACAGGACATTTAACCATGTCAAGAGTTCACTGAGCTCTGATAAACAACATTGAACTGGTTCAATTTCTTGTACATACTTACAATGGAGGCTCTTATTATGCCCAATTAACCTAATTTAAACTGAGAAATGAAGGCAATTTCTTGTACATACTTACAATGGAGGCTCTTATTATGCCCAATTAACCTAATTTAAACTGAGAAATGAAGGCAATGGGCTGTAACGGGACAGTTGGATAAATTTGTTATCACTATGCGCTCGATGCTGCCGCCTTCCATAACCCATAATTAATAAGGGCACAACAGCATCGATCCAAAAATACTATCAGATATCCTTTTTTTCGATTTCTAAGCTTGTGTCGAGTACCTGTGTTTGTTTTGGCATTCAACGTGATGGTGATATCATCAATAATTAGAAGATTCAATACGGGGGAAAAAAGTGAAAATCAGAAGCCGACTCTAACCACTGTTTTCAATGCACGCACGCAGAAAAATGAGAACTGAAGGCAAACATGTAGCCTAAACTATTTAAAATGAACAACACCATCACAATGTAGTTTGAATACAAATAATTGAGACTAGGTTCGCTATGACATGAACTTGACGTATAATATTATGATGACGTATTTTGTTCTCAACATTTTAAAACTGTATGTTAATTCAGCGTGAGGTGATTGAAAAATTCAAGAAGAATTGTCAGTGTAACGTATTGCTCATTAATGTTATTTTCAAAGTGACATTGTCGACAGAAATTGTCAGAATAAAATGTGCATGTTTCTATAAGACTGCTTTGTTTTCTTGAGGTGGAGTTGATGTACAGAAGTTAATTACTGCTAATCCTTTACACAATTATCTCCGAGATTACGCGACATGAGCTAATCCTTTTCTCTTGAAATGCCTCACTGGATTTAATTATTGCTAACTCAGTCGGCGTAATATCGGGCAGGTTTAAATCTTTTCTCTTAACTCGGACCTGGGCGATTCATGTAATCGTCACTTGCAGCGTAGTGTAGGTCATATTTATAGAAGGATTTCATTGTAATTTGTTAGGTCGACTCCATATAATGCATAGATGATGACATCCCCTTTTGGTCGTAATTGGTCAACTGTGACGGCTTCAGGGGCCCGAAACCCGAAAAACTTGGGTACAGTCTGCAGGTCATACATATGAAGGGATTTCATTGTAACTTTGTAGGATCACTCCAGGTTATGCCCAGATGACAACGCTCCCTTTGGCCACGATCATTCAGTCATGATGGCTTCCCAAGCCCAAAACCCGAAAATTTTTAGTACAGACTACAGGTCGTATTTGTGAAGGGATTTCATTGTAACTTTATAGAATGACTCAGTATAATGTCGAAATGAGGACGTCCCCTTTTAGTTGCAATCAGTCTACTATCATGGCTACACAGGCCTGAAGCCTGAAAACCTTTAGCACAGTCTACAGGCAATATTTATGAAGGGATTTCAATGTAACTTGAGAGGATGACTTGTTTTGGAATAATTTCACTGTAACTTGGTAACTTTCGTTGACATACGTTAACTGTGAGGGCCACATACATTAACTGTGAGGTCATATTAACCCACCCCTCAGCTCATTAGTACAGTGAACACCTCATATTATTTTTATTAAAAACATACCATATAGGGAACAGAAATAATTCTTTCATAAACATTGAACATTAGCCTTTTCATCAAACTCAACACACAGACAAGTTAAGCTACAGTGTCATTGACACTTTCATTGAGGTTTTCAGACACAAATCATTGCAAGAATTGGTGGATCCAAGGACATAAATGGATGATGGAAGTGAAAAGTTGTGGTTAGAACTGTAATTTCCTAATTTTTATCAAAATTATTTTATGTCTGACGTCCTCATTCTTGCTAATGATTTATCCACTGTTTGTTAAGTGTCCCTTCCCTGTCCTTTTCTGAAGCCCGCCTGTTAAACTCCCTAACTTTTTGGCTTATTTTTATTGAAATTTTTTATTAAATTTCTTGAGAGTTTGACGTGTATTACAGAATGTTTATTTTGTATATCCCCTTGGTTACGTCCTCACCCTTGGGGTGTTTAGGCGTTTGGGTCATGCATCTTCTGTCTGATGTATCGTTTTTTCTTCATCTGAAGATCGGGTAGCTTTAAAATCTGTTACTGACTTCGTGCCTTTTAAGCTCAACTTTGGCGAAGCCAAATTTGAGCTTATGCCATGGCCCGTCGTCCGTCTGTCCGTCAACAATTGGATACGGCTTGGGCTAGAGGCTGTATTTATGAACCGATCTTTACAAAACTTTTTGGGTACCTTTGTTATGACCGTCGGACGAGAATGAGTGTTTTTGGGTGCGGTCAGAAATTCAAGATGGCTGCCAGCCGCCATTTTGTACCGACGATGCAGAAATCTGTTTTTCGTACAGAACTTCCATATGAAAGCTCTGATTTGAATAATTTTTGTACGAATGTTTAGTACCATGGGATACATCACATATAATACAGGTTTTTTCTCGTGCGTAAATTATGCAAATTAGACTAACTTTGATGTTTTTTGGTGTTACTTTCAGCACTGTAAGTGCAAATGCCAATACGGCTCGGGCTAGAGGCCGTATTTATGAACCGATCTTTACGAAACTCCTTGGGTACCTTTACTATCACCATGGGACGAGAACGAGTGTTTTGGGATCCGGTTCAAGATGGCTGATGGCAGCCATTTTGTACAAAATTTGGTGCAATCAGATTTTTGCACAGAACTTCCATATGAAAGCGCTGATTTGAATAATTTTTTGTGTGAATGTTTAGTACCATGGGATACATCACATATAATACAGGTTTTTTTCTCGTGCAGAAATTATGCAAATTAGATGAACTTTGATTTTTTCAGTGCTACTTACACACAGCAAGTAAACATGTCAATACGGCTCGGGCTAGAGTCTGTATTTATGAACCGATCTTCACGAAACATCTTGGGTACCTTTGTTATCACCTTGGGACGAGAACAAGTGTTTCTGGGTGCGGTCCAAAATTCAAGATGGCTGCCAGTGGCCATTTTGTACCGAAATTAGGTCTGATCAGTTTTTTTGTACACAACTTCTATACGGCTCGGGCTAAAGGCCGTATTTATGAACCGATCTTTACGAAACTTCTTGGGTACCTTTGTTATCAACGTGGGATGAGAACGAGTGTTTTGGGGTGTGGTCCGAAATTCAAGATGGCCACCAGCAGCCATTTTGTACCAAAATTAGTGCAATCAGTCTTTTGTACAGAACTTCTGTATGAAAGTTCTGATTTGAATAAATTTTTGTATGAATGTTTAGTAACATGGAATACATCACATGCAGTACAGGTTTTTTTCTCGTGCAGAAATTATGCAAATTAGATGAACTCTGATTTATTCAGTGCTACTTATACACTGTAAGTGCACATGTCAATACGGCTCAGGCTAGAGGCTGTATTTATGAACCGATCTTCACAAAACTTCTTGGGTACCTTTGTTATCACCTTGGGACGAGAACGAGTGTTCCTGTGTGCGGTCCAAAATGCCAGTGGCCATTTTGTACCCAAATTAGGTCTAATCAGTTTTTTGTACACAACTTCTATACGGCTCAGGCTAGAGGCCGTATTTATGAACCGATCTTTACGAAACTTATTGGGTATCTTTGTTATCAACGTGGGATGAGAACGAGTGTTTTTGGGTGTGGTCCGAAATTTAAGATGGCCACCAGCAGCCATTTTGTACCAAAATTAGTGCAATCAGTCTTTTGTACAAAACTTCTGTATGAAAGTTCTGATTTGAATAAATTTTTGTATGAATGTTTAGTAACATGGAATACATCACATGTAGTACGGGTTTTTTTCTCGTGCAGAAATTATGCAAATTAGATGAACTTTGATTTATTCAGTGCTACTTATACACTGTAAGTGCACATGTCAATATGCCTCGGGCTAGAGGCTGTATTTATGAACCAATCTTCACAAAACTTCTTGGGTACCTTTGTTATCACCTTGGGACGAGAACGAGTGTTTCTGGGTGCGGTCCAAAATTCAAGATGGCTGCCAGTGGCCATTTTGTGCCGAAATTAGGTCCAGTCAGTTTTTTGTCACAACTTCTACACAGCTCATATTTGTGAATTAATCTTCACGAAACTTCTTGGGTACCTTTGTTTTCACCTTGGGACAGGAATGAGTGTGTTTTGGAGTGCCTTTGTTATCACTGTGCTATGAGAACAAATATTTTGGGGTTTAGTCGGACCCACTCTGGGACTCAAAGATTTCTTTTCTAGTTTAGCATCTGACTGTCACCCACCTTTACAATACTTTACCTATACATTTCTTACAGGCAACGGTCAGTATTTATGTACAGACCGTTACAATACTTTATATGTACCTTTGTTATCAGGTCATTACCTAGATGTTTGTCATTGCTGTGTCACATACTATACATGTACATGTCTTTGTCTTGACAAGTTGTGCTACAGAGTCATTGACACTTTCATTTATTCAGTGCCTGGGGTCTTGTTTCTGTTTTTTCCTTTGACGTTGTTTATATTGGCAACATCCTATAAATTTATATAGTTTCGACTTATTATTGCTGTAGGATTGTTTTTAGATACATGTTATAATATTCCGGTAGTGTAGCAATTATTTTTGGAATTTTGTCCACACTTAGGCTCTATCGGGATACCTTTCAGCTTGTCTTGTTCCCTTTGGGAACTTGGGCTTTTGTCACAAAATTTTCGAAAATTTTTTTTCAATGAATTTTTTGATTTGTTTTTTAAATGTTGATTATTATGTATCTTTATCATATATTTATTGTGGAGTTGGTGGGAGTACTATCGACTTTTGATTAATTATGAAAGTATATTGCTCAAAATGCCACGTGAGGAAATTACATGCTTGTTGTCTTGCTTGTAGAGGATGTACTCCCACTACTTCATGTCCTACATGTGTTGATTGGGATGACAAACGTTGGACATGGGTGTCACGGTATGTTGTTAGCGGGGAGAGGCCAATGCCGGTCCTCAGTTTCTCTTTCAGAGGAACAAGAACTTGGTGGTGGTTATGTGACACCTATGAATAGTGTGCTCTGACAAGCAAACAGAGCAAGCTGCCAAGGTGCTCATGAATATTAGGCAGGGGATAAAGCCACTAGCTGGTGGTTTTAATCCCTTGTCTGCAGTTAACTCAACCTGTGAAGCAGTTACTCCGTCTGTGGGCACCGTGATGCCAGGTATGTCCATTGCGGTTGAAAGAATTGGATTGGGTAGAGCAAGGACCTTAAAATCTAAACATGCTCACCCAGCACCGATGGAACAGGGGAAGAAGCCAGCAAGTGTTGTGGGAAGCTCAGCGAGGTCTGAAAGGATCCGTCTCAGCAACGTCTGGGGCCAGATGTTGTGGTAAAAAAACTAGCGTGAGTTGGAGCATACATCCACACCTGCTGTTCGGGATGCTCCATATAGATCGCAGCCGGCCTCAGCTATAGTTATGGCTTCTTCCACTTCCAGCTACTAAGCACACACGACCACATCCAAGCTACCTGACTTTGGATATCTAGCCTGCTACACGAAGAAGGGAACACTCTTCGCTGGTGAAGTTGGACCATCCGGTAGCTAGGAAGATGCCTCGATCATCGTATGGAGAAAAGAGCCATCTCCGACGCACCATCCCAGGAGCAGCTTGCGGCAAAGAAAAAGAAGACTGCTGCTCCCCAGGCCTCAGTGGCAGCCTTGCTGTCGCAGATTGTGCAGCTGATCCCAGCAAGTGCAAGTGCAACCTCCTTCAGACTCAGAACCTGACCTGTGGGAAGGTGCTGGATTGGACCAGCCGTCCGTTCATGCAGATGCAAGGGATTGAGATTCACAACTGATTCTCTCGGATGGTGAAAGGGATATGGAAGACGATTACCCTTCCCTTTCGGCACAACACATTGTTGTGATGGATTTCATCCATCAGTACTACCCTAAATTTGTTCCATTGAATCAGAATGCTGTGACGACAATTAAGAAACCACTGGCGTCTTTGAATGCAGACTTTATCCGGACAAAGGAGGAGGTCCTTTCTTTTCTGGTTCGGTCTAGGCAGGTGTTGCAGGCCTTCGGCCAGAAAGACAATGCCGTATTTAATCTCTCAAGTACGAGGAAGAAAGGCGGTTTCTTGACTTCATCTTCCATAAACATACCGTTTCTTGGACCAGATTCATTTAAAAACGGTCAGAGAAAATGTTCAGAGAGTTCCTCTGTATTTGGTTGAGCCGGCCGAGGATCTAGAGGTATCGTTACCTGGTTCATTCACAATTCGCTCAATCACAATTGAGACATCAATTTCTTCAAATAGAGTGAATTTGGACACTATGTCTTATGCAGATCACCTTATATAAGAGCTAAGGTGCAGTGTCTCAACAAAAAGGAATTTGAGGACGTTCATACCTCTCTTAGAATTCTTTCAAGAGCAATTATGTATATCCCGTATAACTGCCCTAACAGTGGCTAATTTGGAGTTAATCAGACGTGATGGTGCCCTTGCGTCGTCATCACTAATAGATGACAAGGTGAAAAACTCTCTCCAAGTCGCTCCGGTCTCCGGACATACTATATTCGACGACGAGCTTTCGTTAGTCTATGACCAGGCTACTAAGAAAGCGTCTAATGCTCTGCTTTTAAAGTCGGCGTCTCATCGACCCACTGCAGCAGATAAGAGTAAAGGAGAAAGTTCCAGACCAAAATCATAAAAAGGTACTCCTCATGAGGGAATAAGAAACCCTCTTACTCCCACTCTGGAGGTTGTTAGTATAGCTACTTGGGAAAGGGACTGGTTGGGACTATGAGCCTAGTCACCCCTATGCCAATGGGACGAGGTTCTTCACGGGGAGGACGTGGTTTCTCCTCCCATGAGCCTCGCAGGTTGTACACATGATGGTCAGGACCTCTATTGCTTACCAGTTGGCGGAAGGTTATCAACCTTCACAAAAAACTGGATAACAATCACGGAAGACCATTGGGTGAGAAGTGTAGTCTCGGATGGCCTACGGCTATCATTCCGAGCGAAATCCCCGCTAACAAGATGTCTGTACAAAACACTGATTGCACTAATTTTAGCTAACAAGAGATCCGCGTTGGACAAATCTTCCGTAAAGGAGAGTTTCTCCTAGCAGAGGTATGGGCTCTCTGATCAAAGGAAGAAATAGAGGGCATCGAGAATCAAAATTCCAGAGGTTTCTACAGTCACCTGATCCTCGTACTGAAGCCAGGTGGCTCGCTCCGACCAGTAATAGACTTGAGCTGGATAAACAAGCTTATCGTGGCTCTAGGATTCTATATGGAGACCAATCGGTCGGTAAGGGTGAGATTTCGAGTGAAAGACTATGCGACAAGCATAGATCTAAAGGATGCATACTTTCATGTCTTGGTACATCCAGCATTCAGAAAGTACCAGCCGTTCACCATACAAGTGAAGGTGTATCAGTTCAGAGCAATGTGCTTTGGTCTGAACCTGGCTCCCTGGGCATTCACTCAAATAATGAACTCGGTAATGTCACACTTCCGAGCTCATTCGTCTGCGGTAGCATCGCCTTACTTGAACGACATTCTACAGAGATACGGCAACAGAATTATTCTTCAGAATGATGTTCAAAGTCTTCTTCTATTATTCTGACATCGTAAACGAGAAAAAGTCAGATCTAACTCTGTCCAAGTCGTTCATTCACTTGGGAATGAGCTTCAAGATTCACAACAATCTGGTTCCTCTGCCATCAACCAGAGTGAAATTAGTCAGTTGTTATGCTTGCTTTTGTCTACACTCAGGCACATTAACATCTAGGGAATTCATGCGACTGTGGGGCTGTGCAGGACGGCTGTAGATCTTATTCCGATGGGTCGCCTGTGCATGCGTCCCTTCCAGATATCTTTTACTCAGAACTGGAGTGTGAAGACGCAAAAACCAGTATTGTTCTAACAGACCTGGTAAAACAAAGGGTTCAGATTTGGGCAGATATTCAGTGGTTAATTCAGGGAGTTCCCCTCCAACTGCTGGATCCGTCTTTCACGATTATGATAAATGCGAGTCACGCATTGGGGCACAACCCTAAGTCCCACAGACTTTAAGTGTCAGGGTCTTTGGGAGCCTCAGTTCCTGGAGAAGCACATAAACATCAAAGAGATGATGTCAATATGGCTAGTGCTACAACATTGGTTTCACATATTAGCGGATGCTCATGCTTAAATTTTGTCATACAACTCGACAGTAGTAGTGTACAGCAGGAACCAGGGCGGCACTCATTCGATTCTGTTATGCGAACTAACGGAGAAGATTCTTCTATATGTCATGAATCATAATGTAATGTCCGTCTAATACCGGGTCGTCTGAATGTAATAGCAGACTTGCTCTCTCGGAAAGGTTGCCTGTTGCCATCGAAGTGGATGCTGAACAAGCGAGTATTCTGGCAGATTTGCTACCAGTGGGATCGGCCCATGATAGATCTGTTTGCAACGCACCTGAACAATCAGTCACTAACGTTTCATGTCACCATGTCCAGACCATCGAGTGTATGCTGTAGACGCTCTGTCGATCTCATGGGACAGAATGATAGGATAGGCGTATCTTTCAACTCCGTTGATTCAGCAGATTCTGTTAAAGATCACATTCTCATTGCAAAATTCTACTAGTAGCACCTCTGTCGTCACGGAAACCATGGATCAGTCTTCTCAGGTATCTGTGATGGGACTTTCCCCAGAAGCTTCCTCCACGAGAGGACCTTCTTTATTAGAGGAAGTCACATACACTGCATCACAACCCGGAAGGTATCAACCTTCTCATATTTCTGTTCCTTCTTGCATGGGAAACAGTTTACAGAATGATCAGTGGATGCAATTACTAACTGCAGGAGGTCTTCCTCTTCATTGAACTATGCGGTGAAGTGGAAGGTTTTCTTGCGTTGGTGTAAGGATCAGTCGATAGGCGTTTATGATTTGTCCATACCAAATGTTGCCAATTTCCTGGTCTACTTGTTTAACGATCTCAAACTGCAGCCTGTCACTATTAAGGGCTATAGGTCTGTGTTATCAGACACTTACGCTCATCATGATAACTTGGCCATTGGATCTAATGCTTCATTGTCCAAGCTGGTTAGAAATTTCTCTATTAATAGACCTAGAACCCTCAGATTAATTCCTGAGTAGAATTTGGCTTGGGTTCCACTGAAGCTTAAAGCAGCTCCGTTTGAGCCATTGGATGTTGTAGAGTTCAAATTCTTGACCTATAAAACAGCATTTCTCTTAGCATTTGCATCCGCTAGAAGAGTTAGTGAACTTCATGCCTTATCAGTTGATGAATCTCACTATTGTAGTGTGGGTAATAGCATTACCCTGACTACGGAAGTGGGATTTCTGGCTAAGAATCCGACTCAAGATAAATGGCTTGAGCGTATTACCATTAAGGCTCTGCCATACTCGGACAACCATAGACCTCTGCTGTGTCCAGTCAGGGCTATGCACATATATAAATGCCGATAGATTTTATAAGAACAGGAAGAAAACGTTTCTTTCATTGATTCCTAACAGGAAATATATTTCAGTTCATTCAGCATTCAGATGGATTCAGTTGGCAATACGCATTGCCTATGAAAATCTTTCTTTGGCTCAACATTCTGTAAATATGATATTGGCGCATGAAGTTAGAGCGCTTTCCACTTCTTGGGCTTATTCTAACAGTATAGCAATTACTGATCTCCTGAAGGCTGTATACTGGACACAGCCCTCTAGATTTAACAAGTTTTACCTGAGAAATTTAGAGTCCATCTCCGGTGAGAATCTTTTGATATTTGGTATGCAGCATTGTGGGGTGGATCTGATTCAAGTTTGTTCAAATCGGCCCCCTTGATTCATATTTGGGCTCAGTATGGAAGCCTGAATTCGAACTTAGTGCATTTCAGGCAAATTTCTTAAAAAATCTTCTTCTCAAGATCCAGCAGGCAAAATCTTTTGATATTTGGTATGCAGCATTGTGGGGTGGATCTGATTCAAGTTTGTTCAAATCGGCCCCCTAGATTCATATTTGGGCTCAGTATAGGAGCCCAAATTTGAACTTGGTGCATTTCAGGCAAATTTCTTGAAAAATCTTCTTCTCAAGATCCAGCAGGCAGAATCTTTTGATATTTGGTATTCAGCATTGTGGGGTGGATCTGATTCAAGTTTGTTCAAATCGGCCCCCTGGATTCATATTTGGGCTCAGTATAGGAGCCCAAATTTGAACTTAGTGCATTTCAGGCAAATTTCTTAAAAAATCTTCTTCTCAAGATCCAGCAGGCAAAGTCTTTTGATATTTGGTATGCAGCATTGTGGGGTGGATCTGATTCAAGTTTGTTCAAATCGGCCCCCTGGATTCATATTTGGGCTCAGTATAGGAGCCCAAATTTGAACTTGGTGCATTTCAGGCAAATTTCTTGAAAAATCTTCTTCTCAAGATCCAGCAGGCAGAATCTTTTGATATTTGGTATTCAGCATTGTGGGGTGGATCTGATTCAAGTTTGTTCAAATCGGCCCCCTGGATTCATATTTGGGCTCAGTATAGGAGCCCAAATTTGAACTTAGTGCATTTCAGGCAAATTTCTTAAAAAATCTTCTTCTCAAGATCCAGCAGGCAGAATCTTGTGATATTGGGTATGCATCATGCTTAGTGGGGTGAGATTCAAGTTTGTTCAAGCCAAGTCCCTGGGTTCATATTTGGGCTCACTGTGGGAGCCTGAATTATAACTCAGTTCAAAATGAGGAATTTTCTTTCAAAATCTTTTTCAGATCCAGCAGTCAGAATGTTTTGATATTTGATATGCAGCATCCTTAGGGGGGTGAGATTCAAGTTTGTTCAAGCCATGTCCCTAGGTCCATATTTGGGCTCACTGTGGGAGCCCGAATGATAACTTAGTTCAAAATGAGGAATTTTCTTTAAAAATCGTCTTCTTCAGATCCAGCAGTCGGAATGTTTTGATATTTGGTATGCAGCATCCTTAGGGGGGTGAGATTCAAGATAGTTCAAGCTATGTCCCTAGGTCCATCTTTGGGCTCACTGTGCGGGCTTGAATTGTAACTTAGTTCGAAATGAGGAATTTTCTTAAAAAATCTTCTTCAGATCCAGGAGTCGTAATATTTTGATATGTGGTGTGTAGCATCCTTGGGGGGGGGGGGGGGGGGGAATTCAGGTTTGTTAAAGTCAAGTCCCTGGGTTCATATTTGGGCTCACTGTGGGAGCCAAATGATAACTTAGTTCAAAATGAGGAATTTTCTTTAAAACAAATCTTCTTCTTCAGATCCAGCAGATGAATGTTTTTGATATTTGGTATGCAGCATCCTTAGGGGGTAAGATTCAAGTTTGTTCAAGCCATGTCCCTAGTTCCATAAAATTTGTCTCTCATGACTTCATTCCTTTGTGGTGTTGATGAACCATGTCTAACTGAATGTGACCCCAAATACTTCTTTGAACCACTTTGGCTGGTAAGCGATTAAGGCTCCTTGGGTCCTCTTGTTTGGTTTGTAGCTTCTTTAGGACCAACAGAAAGGATTGGTAAAAAAAAAATTGGCATTGGTCTTATCATAGGGTACAGTCTCGGGACTTTGAAAAAGTGCTGAGTCAGCACTTTTTAACACTGTAGGCAATGGGTAAAACATTAAAAAATCTTCTTCTCCAGATTCAGCAGGCAGAATCTTTTGATATTTTGTATGCAACATTGTAGGGTGGATCTGATTCAAGTTTGTTCAAATTGACCCCCCTGGGTTCATATTTGGGCTCAGTATAGAAGCCCGATTTCGAACTTAGTGCATTTCAGGCAAATTTCTTAAAAAATCTTCTTCTCAAGATCCAGCAGGCAGAATCTTTTGATATTTGGTATTCAGCATTGTGGGGTGGATCTGATTCAGGTTTGTTCAAAACGGCCCCTGGGTTTATATTTGGGCTCAGTATAGGAGCCCAAATTTGAACTTAGTGCATTTCAGGCAAATTTCTTTGAAAATCTTCTTCTCAAGATCCAGCAGGCAGAATCTTTTGATATTGGGTATGCATCATGCTTAGTGGGGTGAGATTCAATTTTGTTCAAGCCAAGTCCCTGGGTTCATATTTGGGCTCACTGTTGGAGCCCAAATTATAACTTAGTTCAAAATGAGGAATTTTCTTTCCAAATCTTCTTCAGATCCAGCAGTCAGAATGTTTTGATATTTGATATGCAACATCCTTAGGGGGGTGAGATTCAAGTTTGTTCAAGCCATGTCCCTAGGTCCATATTTGGGCCCATTGTGGGAGCCCGAATGATAACTTAGTTCAAAATGAGGAATTTTCTTTAAAAATCTTCTTCTTCAGATCCAGCAGTCGGAATGTTTTGATATTTGGTATGCAGCATCCTTAGGGGGGTGAGATTCAAGTTTGTTCAAGCTATGTCCCTAGGTCCATCTTTGGGCTCACTGTGCGGGCTTGAATTGTAACTTAGTTCGAAATGAGGAATTTTCTTAAAAAATCTTCTTCTTCAGATCCAGGAGTCGTAATGTTTTTATATGTGGTGTGTAGCATCCTTGGGGGGGGGGGGGGGGATTCAAGTTTGTTAAAGTCAAGTCCCTGGGTTCATATTTGGGCTCACTGTGGGAGCCGAATGATAACTTAGTTCAAAATGAGGAATTTTCTTTAAAAATCTTCTTCTTCAGATCCAGCAGATGAATGTTTTTGATATTTGGTATGCAGCATCCTTAGGGGGTAAGATTCAAGTTTGTTCAAGCCATGTCCCTAGTTCCATAAAATTTGTCTCTCATGACTTCCTTCCTTTGTGGTGTTGATGAACCATGTCTAACTGAATGTGACCCCAAATACTTCTTTGAACCACTTTGGCTGGTGAGCGATTAAGGCTCCTTGGGTCCTCTTGTTTGGTTTGTAGCTTCTTTAGGACCAACAGAAAGGATTGGTAAAAAAAAATTGCCATCGGTTTTATCATAGGGTACAGTTTCGGGACTTTGAAAAAGTGCTGAGTCAGCACTTTTTAACTCTGTAGGCAATGGGAAAAACATTAAAAAATCTTCTTCTCCAGATCCAGCAGGCAGAATCTTTTGATATTTTGTATGCAACATTGTAGGGTGGATCTGATTCAAGTTTGTTCAAATTGACCCCCTGGGTTCATATTTGGGCTCAGTATAGAAGCCTGATTTCGAACTTAGTGCATTTCAGGCAAATTTCTTAAAAAATCTTCTTTTTCAGATCCAGCAGGCAGAATCTTTTGATATTTTGTATGCAACATTGTGGGGTGCATCTGATTCAAGTTTGTTCAAATCGGCCCCCTGGATTAATATTTGGGCTCCCTATAGAAGCCCGAATTTGAACTTAGTGCATTTCAGGCAAATTTCTTAAAAAATCTTCTTCCCCAGATCCAGCTGGCAGAATTTTTTGATATTTGGTATGCCACATTGTGGGGTGGATCTGATTCAGGTTTGTTCAAAACGGCCCCTGGGTTTATATTTGGGCTCAGTATAGGAGCCCAAATTTGAACTTAGTGCATTTCAGGCAAATTTCTTTGAAAATCTTCTTCTCAAGATCCAGCAGGCAGAATCTTTTGATATTGGGTATGCATCATGCTTAGTGGGGTGAGATTCAATTTTGTTCAAGCCAAGTCCCTGGGTTCATATTTGGGTTCACTGTTGGAGCCCAAATTATAACTTAGTTCAAAATGAGGAATTTTCTTTCCAAATCTTCTTCAGATCCAGCAGTCAGAATGTTTTGATATTTGATATGCAACATCCTTAGGGGGGTGAGATTCAAGTTTGTTCAAGCCATGTCCCTAGGTCCATATTTGGGCCCACTGTGGGAGCCCGAATGATAACTTAGTTCAAAATGAGGAATTTTCTTTAAAAATCTTCTTCTTCAGATCCAGCAGTCGGAATGTTTTGATATTTGGTATGCAGCATCCTTAGGGGGGTGAGATTCAAGTTTGTTCAAGCTATGTCCCTAGGTCCATCTTTGGGCTCACTGTGCGGGCTTGAATTGTAACTTAGTTCGAAATGAGGAATTTTCTTAAAAAATCTTCTTCTTCAGATCCAGGAGTCGTAATGTTTTTATATGTGGTGTGTAGCATCCTTGGGGGGGGGGGGGGGGATTCAAGTTTGTTAAAGTCAAGTCCCTGGGTTCATATTTGGCCTCACTGTGGGAGCCGAATGATAACTTAGTTCAAAATGAGGAATTTTCTTTAAAAATCTTCTTCTTCAGATCCAGCAGATGAATGTTTTTGATATTTGGTATGCAGCATCCTTAGGGGGTAAGATTCAAGTTTGTTCAAGCCATGTCCCTAGTTCCATAAAATTTGTCTCTCATGACTTCCTTCCTTTGTGGTGTTGATGAACCATGTCTAACTGAATGTGACCCCAAATACTTCTTTGAACCACTTTGGCTGGTGAGCGATTAAGGCTCCTTGGGTCCTCTTGTTTGGTTTGTAGCTTCTTTAGGACCAACAGAAAGGATTGTAAAAAAAAATTGCCATCGGTTTTATCATAGGGTACAGTTTCGGGACTTTGAAAAAGTGCTGAGTCAGCACTTTTTAACTCTGTAGGCAATGGGAAAAACATTAAAAAATCTTCTTCTCCAGATCCAGCAGGCAGAATCTTTTGATATTTTGTATGCAACATTGTAGGGTGGATCTGATTCAAGTTTGTTCAAATTGGCCCCCCTGGGTTCATATTTGGGCTCAGTATAGAAGCCTGATTTCGAACTTTGTGCATTTCAGGCAAATTTCTTAAAAAATCTTCTTTTTCAGATCCAGCAGGCAGAATCTTTTGATATTTCGTATGCAACATTGTAGGGTGCATCTGATTCAAGTTTGTTCAAATCGGCCCCCTGGATTAATATTTGGGCTCACTATAGAAGCCTGAATTTGAACTTAGTGCATTTCAGGCAAATTTCTTAAAAAATCTTCTTCCCCAGATCCAGCTGGCAGAATCTTTTGATATTTGGTATGCCACATTGTGGGGTGGATCTGATTCAGGTTTGTTCAAATCGGCCCCTGGGTTTATATTTGGGCTCAGTATAGGAGCCCAAATTTGAACTTAGTGCATTTCAGGCAAATTTCTTTGAAAATCTTCTTCTCAAGATCCAGCAGGCAGAATCTTTTGATATTGGGTATGCATCATGCTTAGTGGGGTGAGATTCAATTTTGTTCAAGCCAAGTCCCTGGGTTCATATTTGGGCTCACTGTGGGAGCCCAAATTATAACTTAGTTCAAAATGAGGAAATTTTTATACTGTACCAATGACCCAGACTTCGCTGGTGCTAACTCTTAAAAATCTAGGGCCAAACACAAATTTTGCCCCCCAATCCCCAAAATTTGTATCTAAAACCAAAAGAAATCATGTCCTAAAGGACCTCCATACTTTGCCCCCACTGCGCATGCGCAGTGTCAAGGACGTTCCAAAATTGGTGCCAATCATTATTCTTTGTTTGGCCCTTCATCAGTTAACATCTCACTGATCTTTGTGCTTGTAAATCTCAGTTTAAATGATGCCAGACACATAAATATTGGAGAAATGGTGATTCTAAGGAGGATAGAAAAGGAGGAGAGGAAAAAGGAGTGACAGAAAATATTCAGGGCTGTAACTTGAAATTTTGTTATAAAATTATGTTAAGTTGCCTATTTTCGAGGCATGGGCCTGTTCTTGTCATTCTTGCTTTGAAGTTGCACTGCTTATTCAGTGTTTCCTCTCTCCTTATCCTGTAAGTCCCCCCTTGCTATTCTCCCATGCTTTTGGCATATTTTTGAGTAAGATTACTACTAAAATTTATTGGGAGAATTAGCTTGGTTACAGAATGAATTCTGTTATTTTCCCCATGTTTACGTTTTCACCCATGGGTGTTTAGACGTTGTGTTCTGCATCTACCATCTGATGTTCTGCAGATTCTTCCTTGGAAGTCTCTGTTTTGCATCAGATAGTGTGTAATATTGATAACTGATTTCGGGCCAGTATTGTCAGTGCCTGGAGTCATGTTTTCTGGTGTTTATACACTTCTTGTTTACATTGGCAACAGTCTCTTTTGAGGGGGGCTTTTTGCCTTTGGAGTAGTTTATCTCATTACAAGATACATTATTATTATCCGTAAGTGTTGCAATAATTATTTAAAATAATTTTAAAATTTTTGACCACACTTACCCTTGGGATCCATTGGGGCTCAACGTTACTTTTCAGAAACATGGGCTTCGCTGAAAAAATATTTTTCAAAAATTATTTGGAATTTCATTTGCTTTTGTCAATGTTAATGGATCATGTTATTATGTATCTTTGTGTTTAGGGGTTTGTGTGAGTACTAGGACTTGTTGTTGTCTTTTCACAATGAAAGGACATTGTTCAAATTGTAATAGGAAGAAATCTTCCTCTGACTTTCATGATCATTGTATTAATTGTAGTCAGTGTACTTGCACTAACTCCTGTTCAATATGTCAATATTGGGATGACAAACATTGGAAACGTGTGTCACGGTATGTTGTTAGTGGAGAAAGGGCTATGCCGGTCCTTTCTCCGCAGGGTCGCTCTAGTCTATCAGTTTCTATTTCAGAGGAACAAGAACAGGGTGATGTTTCCATGTTATCTTCCAAGAGTGCGCTTCCGTCGTCACAATCGAATGAAGAGTTAGCGGCAAAAGTGCTCATGGAGATACGACAGTTGCCTAAGAGGTCCCTAGTAGGATCGACGGCGCTGTCGTCCGCTAGCTCGCCCGGTGTAGCGTCCATTCACCGAATGGTTCGGCAGCCGGGTTTGTCCGTTGCGGTCCAGGAGGAAATGTTGGGTGATGCGAGCACTATAAATATACTAGGTGCACACCCAGTGACGGCGGATGTTAGGAAAGATCGGAGGAAGCCTTCTAGTCCGGTTCCTAGCTCGTCCAGGTCCAGCCGGGCCGCGAGCGAGAGAGGCCCCTCTCTCGTACAACAACATCAGGGACCTGATGTTGTGGTACAAAATGTGTCGCAAGCGGAGCACAAGTCCGTCGCTCGGGACGCTCCGCTGTTTAGGCAGTCCGCAGAGACTGCTCATGCTTCCTCATCCTCTCACCAGCGCACACGACCGCACCTTGGCTACGTGACCGCGGATATTCTACCAGCTTCGCCGATAAGAGATTCTTCGGCGACCAGGTCACGCCATCCAGTAGCCAGGGACACGAGGCCGGTAGACTCTGGACATTCGCATAGGAAGAGTATGCGGGAGTCAGTTGATGCGGAGCTTCCCGCGGCGAAGCAGCGGAAGACCGCCACTCCGCAGGCCTCGATGACGGACGTGCTTGCTCAGATAGCACAAATTATCGCAGCATCCCAGCAACCGACAGAATCGGTGTCGGATCGGGAATTATCCGACGGCGCTGGGTCGGTACGCTCCGCCGAAGCATCGGGTGCGGACGACCGGGAGCATCATGAGGTCCGACCGGATGGTGAAAGGGATACGGATGACTTGGAGCTATCCCTTTCGGAACAACATAAAGCTGCCGTGGATTTCATCCGGCACTTCCTTCCTCACGTTGTTCCGTCGGGCCAGACTGCTGTGGTACCGGACAAGAGGATAATAGCGTCATTGGACACTGAATTCTTTGAGCGGTTCAGAGACATCGTCCCTGAGTTTCCGTCTCAGTCCAATAATGTCACAAGAACATTTGAATTATTGAACGACGCTATATTCAAGCTTGCTTTCAAAACAGGCAAAGCTGGTTTCTTGTCCTCCAATGCTCTTAACCTGTCTTTCATTAATGCAAGGAATAAATTCGATACGGCAGGACAGGGTATTCCGAGAGTTCCTCTGTGTCTTGACGACGAGGCGGAAGACTTAGAATTGTCGTTACCGTCGTCTATGTCCGTTCCAACCGCGGTGTTGGATACGACAATCACGTCTAACAGGGCCAGTTTAGACGCTTTATCTTACGCAGACCACCTTACAAAGGCGTTATCACTGCGTCTTCAAGGGAAAGAATTCCAGGATATACAATCCTCTTTAAGACTTCTTTCAAGGGCAGTGGCTTATTCCACGTATAACTCCGCCCTTTCAGTGGCAAACCTGGAGTTGGTTAGACGTGATGCAGCCTTAGCTACATCCACACGCGTGGATAGTAAGGTGAAGAACTCTCTGAGTCGCTTCGGTCACCGGAGAACTTCTATTCGATGGCAAGCTTTATGCAATCTACGATAAGATTACTAAGAAAGCTTTGGATTCTCTGCTGTTTAAATCCGCTTCCAAAAAGTCGGATACGGCAGAGAAGAATAAGACAGGCACTTCTGGGTCTAATGCGCCCAAGAAAGGTTCCTATAGAGGTGCCGGTGCGTCCTCTTGGTCTTATTCAAGAGACCGTCAAAGTAGCGACTCTCGTGCGGGACGTCCTTCGGGCCGGGACAATCGGTCAGACGCCCCGAGGTCGACGGGACGAGGTGCGGGTCAGGGAGGTCGTCGTTTCTCCGCCCGCAGGCCTCGCTGGTCCAGGAGGTGATGGCTTAAACCTCTATCGTGTTCCGGTTGGCGGAAGGTTGTCGAGTTTTTCAGAAGAGTGGGCGTCTATTACGGACGACCCTTGGGTGAGAGGGGTGATTTCGGAAGATCTAAGAATATCCTTCAAACGAAAGCCTCCGTTAACTCGAAGTCCAAAATGGACTCAACTTCCGTCAAATCCGCAGAAAAGAGACGCTCTGTTATCAGAGGTGCAGTCTCTTTTAATGAAGAACGCGGTAGAGGTCGTAGAAGACCAGGAAACACCGGGATTCTACAGCCATCTGTTTCTGGTTCTGAAACCAGATGGCTCGTTCCGTCCAGTCATAGATTTGAGCTGGATAAACAAGCTGATCGTCGCTCCGAAATTTTATATGGAGACGATTCGGTCGGTCAGAGCGAGTATTCGGGTGAACGATTATGCTACAAGCATAGATCTCAAGGATGCGTACTTTCATGTCATGGTACATCCGACATTCAGAAAGTATCTACGCTTCGCAGTCCTAGGAGTTGTGTATCAATTCCGGGCGATGTGCTTCGGATTGAACCAAGCACCCTGGGCTTTCACTCGGGTAATGAACTCGGTAATGATGTATTTCCGAGCTCATTCGTCTGCGGTAACGTCGGCCTACCTGGACGACATTCTTCAGAGGTACGGCAGCGAGTTAGCGCTTCAGAACGATGTGCAGAATCTGCTTCTATTGCTCCGACGTCTCGGTTTTGTTATAAACGAGGAGAAGTCGGATCTTGTGCCGTCCAAGTCATTCACTCATCTGGGAATGAGCTTCGAGACGCACAACAATCTCGTTCGTCTGCCGGTAACCAGAGCGAAATTAGTCAGTTGTTACGCTCGCTATTGTCTTCATGCAGACAAGGTCACAGCGAGGGAGTTTATGAGACTGATAGGTCTGTGCGGAGCCACCGCGGATCTCATTCCGATGGGGCGGTTACGCACTCGTCCTCTCCAAATTTTCTTAACTCAGAATTGGAGTGTGAAGATTCATTCGCTCGACATAGACGTTCTCTTGTTAGATCAAGTGAAACAGGAGATTCAGACTTGGGCAAACATTCAGTGGTTAACTCAGGGAGTTCTGCTGCAGTTGCCGGATCTGAGTTTTACCATTATGACGGATGCTAGTCAAACAGGTTGGGGTGCAACATTGATCCCAACGGATTCGAGATGCCAGGGTCTTTGGGATCCACTGTTCCTAAGCAAGCACATAAACATCAAGGAAATGATGTCAATTTGGCTTGCGTTATGTCATTGGATGGACATTATTCACAAAGCTCATGTCCAAATTCTGTCCGACAATACGACAGTAGTGGCGAATATACGGAACCAGGGAGGCACTCATTCCGTTCCGTTATTCAATCTAACGGAGAGAATCCTTCTGTTTGCTCTAGAACATCAAGTTCTACTTTCGGTCCGTCATATACCGGGTCGTCTGAATGTACTAGCAGACTCCCTTTCACGGAAGGGTCGCTTGTTGCCGTCGGAGTGGACTCTCAACAAACAAGTATTCAATCAGATTTGCTACCAGTGGGAACGGCCATTGATAGATTTATTTGCGACACATCTCAACAATCAGTTGCAGACGTATGTGTCACCGTGCCCGGATCCAAGAGCATTTGCAGTAGAAGCTCCATCGATCTCATGGGACGGAATGATAGGATATGCGTATCCCCCAGCGCCGTTGATTCAGCAAATATTGCTAAAGATAAAACAATCTCAGTGCAAGATTCTGTTGGTAGCATCTCTGTCTCCACAGAGACCATGGATAAATCTACTCAGGTGTCTGTTGTGGGACCTACCGCGAAAGCTTACTCCACGGGAGGATCTTCTTTCGCAGGGGAAACCGCGTCGACTTCATCACAACCCGCAAGGTCTCAACCTTCACGTTTTTCCGTTGTGCGGTCCTTCTTTCATGGCAAGCACTTTACAGGACGAGCAGTGGACGCGATTTCTAACTGTAGGAGGACCTCCTCTTCGCTAAATTATGCGGCTAAGTGGAAGGTTTTTCGTCGTTGGTGTAGGGATCATTCTGTTGATATTTTTGATCCCTCCATACCAGACATTGCAAACTTTCTAGTATACTTGTTTGACGAAATCAAACTGCAGCCTGTTACTATTAAGGGTTATAGGTCTATGTTATCTGATACCTATGCACATCACGATAGTTTACAAATTGGATCTAATGTCTCTTTATCTAAGTTAGTTAGAAACTTCTCGATAAATAGACCCAGAACTCTTAGGCTAATTCCTAAGTGGAATTTAGCTTGGGTTCTTCTTAAACTAAAGGAAAAGCCATTTGAGCCTCTTGGGACAATAGATTTCAAATTCTTGTCTTATAAGACAGCTTTTCTCTTAGCTTTCTCTTCTGCTAGAAGAGTCAGTGAGCTTCATGCACTATCGGTGGACGATTCTCACTATCGTAGTGTCGGGAACAATATCACCTTCACTACTAATGTTGGATTTTTAGCTAAGAATCAGGCTCCTAATAAATATCCGGAACCTATTGTTATTAAGGCTCTTCCGTCTTCAGACGGGCGTAGACCTTTACTCTGTCCTGTTAGAGCTTTACGCATTTATAAACAGAGATCTCAGTTTATCAGAAAGGGACAAAAACGTTTCTTTCTGTCTCTGATGCCTAATAGAAAGGACATTTCGGTCCATTCTATTGCTAGATGGATTCAATTAACTATCCGTACTGCTTATGAGAATTTATCTTCTTCCCAGCAGTCTGTGCTTAAGATTTCGGCTCATGAAGTAAGAGCTCTTTCTACATCTTGGGCTTACGCAAATAGTGTGGCTATTACAGATTTAATGAAGGCTGCTTATTGGTCTCAGCCATCCACATTCACGAATTTTTATCTCAGAAATATTGAGTCCATTTCTGGAGACCTGCATTGTTTTGGTCCGTTATCTGTTGCTCAGAATGTCGTCCACTAAACAGTTGCAACTATAGTTATGCAGGCTTTCTGTTCTGGCAGTGACTCCGTCCTGCTGCCCTCTTCGCTCTGGGCTATTTGACCCAGGGCAAGGGGAAGGGGGGGGGGGGAGGGTGTTCCCTTAGGTCACCTGCTTTATAGCGAAAAGCAAGGGAATTCCTCCTCTGGAGTCAGTAATTCTGAGTCGTTTCCGGGATGGTTTTAAAGTATAATATTAATGTTAAAAATTCATTCATGTCATATTTTTAAAGTGTAGCTCGGTGTGAAGCATTTGTATATGTCAAGTGTCAAACGGGCGTTAATATACAATCCTCGGACACTTTTAATGAATATAAAGAGTCTCAATTCTCTGGACTAACTTTATTTATTGGCTTACTTTAAAAATAATTAGTATAATGGGTTATACTGGATGTTAATAGAGAACATGAATGTTATTGTGCTCAATTATGAAGGGTATTGTATCTTTCTAATTTATCATAAAATAAGAAAGATACATGTAAAGCCTAATACTCCTTTTCTCCTTGAGGGGTTCACTCTATTTTATATAGTTGAGCTTATTGGATTTTCCTCTATGTCCTAGGCCATCCAGCCTTTTTACTATTCAGCTAAGTCTGGGTCATTGGTACAGTATAAAAATGTTAAAAAATTTATAGTAATTTATATATTTTTTATACTTACCAATGACCCAGACGGGGATGGCCCTCCCAGGAGTTGGGAACTCATACCTCCCTGCTGAGTACATAGCGCTGACCAGGCACTGCCAGTAAGAATGATGATTGGCGCCAATTTCAGAACGTCCTTGACACTGCGCATGTGCAGTGGGGGCAAAGTATGGAGGTCCTTTAGGACATGATTTCTTTTGGTTTTAGATGCAAATTTTGGGGATTGGGGGGCAAAATTTGTGTTTGGCCCTAGATTTTTAAGAGTTAGCACCAGCTAAGTCTGGGTCATTGGTAAGTATAAAAAATATATAAATTACTATAAATTTTTTAACTTTTCTTTAAAAATCTTTTTCAGATCCAGCAGTCGGAATGTTTTGATATTTGATATGCAGCATCCTTAGGGGGGTGGGGGGGGGGGGTGGGGGTGGTGGAGGGGAGGAGATTCAAGTTTGCTCAAGCCATGTCCCTAGGTCCATATTTGGGCTCACTGTGGGAGCCTGAATGATAACTTAGTTCAAAATGAGGAAATTTCTTTAAAAATCTTCTTCTTCAGATCCAGCAGTCGGAATGTTTTGATATTTGGTATGCAGCATCCTTAGGGGGGTGAGATTCAAGTTTGTTCAAGCCATGTCAGCAGTCGGAATGGTTTGATATTTGGCATGCAGCAACCTTAGGGGTCTGAGTTTGTTCAAGCCAAGTCCCTTGGTTCATATTTGGGCTCACTATGGGAGCCCGAATGACAACTTAGTTCAAAATGAGGAATTTTCTTTAAAAATCTTCCTCAGATCCAGCAGATGAATGCTTTTGATATTTTTTATGCAGCATTCTTAGGGGGGTAAGATTCAAGTTTGCTCAAGCCATGTCCCTAGGTCTATATTTGGGCTCATTGTGGGAGCTCGAATTGTAACTTAGTTCAAAATGAGGAATTTTCTTTAAAAATCTTCTTCAGATCCAGCAGTCGGAATGTTTTGATATTTGGTGTGCAGCATCCTTAGGGGGGTGAGATTCAAGTTTGTTAAAGCCAAGTCCCTGGGTTCATATATGGGCTCCCTGTGGGAGCCTGAATTATAACTTAGTTCAATATGAGGAATATTCTTTAAAAATCTTTTTTTTAGATCCACTGGTCAGAATCTTTGGATATTTGGTATAAGCTTTTCATAGGAGGAGCAGATGCAACTTGTTGAATTCAATTCTCTGGGATGATATTTAGGCTACCAAGTCAGGTGAGTGCCCTCAGGCCCCCTGGGGCCTCTTGTATCTTTATACTTTTCTCCCATGTCATGTGCATACATTTCATTGTTAACAAAAAAGATTTAATTCTTTAAATGCCAGTGGTATCTTCCATGCCAGTTCAATGGCAGCATTTACAAGAGTTCATATTCATTATTTAGGGTAGATCAATCATTCGAGGCTGCCCGTTGAAAATGTTGATTGGTCTACCCCACATATTTACTGAACAGCCATCCTATACAATGACGTTATGACGGCCGCTTGGATTCAATGGGTTAATAATACAAAATACAGACAACACAGTGTAACGATTTACCAGTTAGAATATTCTTCCTCTTACAAACTTCTGGTCCAAATGCTTTTATATTTGACATATAACTGTGTTAACATTCTTAGTTTTTGGACTGAGGGAAAAGGTTCCTTAGAAATCACTGGTGCATTATTTATTTATTTATTTATTTATTTATTTATTTATTTATTTATTTATTTATTTATTTATTTACATATTTCTGCACAATGGCTAATCATGACCTTGACAGTTTTACGGGTGGAGGAAGTCGGAGTACCCGGAGAGAACCACCGAGCAACTGTCAACTCCACACAAGTAGGATTAGCATTGGTTGAAGACAGTGCACCATCGACATGCAGTACGCCTTAGTACACAACATCACCATGCCCCCACGTAGGCAATGGGGGTGAAGTGTCTTGCCTAAGGACACAAAGCGGTTGCCACAGGTGGGATTCGACCTGAGGACCTCTCGGCTTGCAGTCTGCACCTCTACCTACTGAGCCACTGCACCCCAACCACTGGTGCAAACGATTTTTCATTTCTCAACAGGAGCGGCGGATCGATTTTCAAAGTGGGGGATGGGTGGGGAGGAAGTCGGTCGATAGATGGTCGTTGGATGAAAAATTTTAATTCCAGGGTCCTAAAACTCCCATTTCCAAGCATCTGAGCGGATATTCTGAGGCTTTTCAGGAGATTGTATTTGAAAGAGTTCACACTTTGAGAGCCGTTAAAAACGTTAGTAAAGCATACAAGTGAGGTCTATTTATCAGCTTTGGTCGTAACAATAAATAGACCTCACCTGTATGCTTTACCAGACGTTTACTGCAATTATACTGTCTGTGGATTATCTTCTCTGGGGGTGGATTTGGTACTTGTATGTCTGTAAGATTACGATCTATTTCAGTTAACCGATTTATTAACAGACTGTATACATTTTAGCCTTTGCTGTCATTTACTGCAAAAAAATATGATCCAAAATCCATCCAAACTGAACCAGTACAAGAGAAACATAGCTGGCGAAAATATGGGGCAGGCTCTGGATCCACCCCTTGCATCACTAGTCATTGGTTGCGTTAAAATATTTGCATACATAAAAACATGACCCGGAAAAAAAGTGGAGGGGCTGAAGTTACTGTTAAGATGTATTTTGATCTTCTCTAGCCGCTGACACCTCTTGCAGTGAGCATTGAGGTTGCAACGATTAATCATGATACGTCTGAAACTGCAATACACTGCTCACAATTCAATATGTTTCATTGTTCACTGTGTACAGTAAAACCTGTCTTGAGAGACCACTGTCTTGAGAGACCACATCTGCCAGGCACCGATTGGTTTTACTCTATAATGGACCTTCTATGGGAGACCACCTGTCTTGAGAGACCACCTGTCTTGAGAGACCATTGTGACCGAATGGAATGGTTTAACGCACCGAAGGCGCGCATGGACGGTATGGGGAACAAGCCCCTTTCGACCCTCATTGACTGTAAATGACTAATTTCCACATGTCTACTCGTGTTGAAGGAGGAACAGGTTCAGGTACTCGGCAGGTGTCACCGGTTGCGGCGTGATGGTCTCTTTGACTGATGTCGGTTGAACCCTCGGGTGAGGACCAGTGTGAGAGGTTGGGTCCTCTCACAAAGGTACTACCTCTCCCCGAGGGTGCAGTCGGTCTGGTTTTTCGGGCAAGTATAGTCTGCCACTTCGGAGATGATTTTAAGTGATGGCCATCACTGGCAAGTATAATCTGCCTCAGGCTGTCTCTGTTTGATAGGATGTCTTTGAAGGAAACAACAACGACCCCTTTCGGGGACCACCAAGAAGAAGACCCGAACTTCCCTGGTTCGGGGGCAGGCCTGCATTGTAATCCTATTGGGTTGGGACAAAAAGATGCGCATTGTGCTTACAAAAAGGGGCAGAGGCTGGACGCAGGACCAACGCTCGCCTCCCTTAAAGTGGTCGACCACTTTTAGGGAGGGAGCGGAGGATGTTCAGGAACCGTGGAGGTGACTGTTTCCATAACGGTTAGACTGTCTGTAGCGGTTATTGGGGTGCTGGTCAAAAAGCATCTTCTGTGTACCTGCTTAAAAGAAGGCAGAATTAGTTCTCATTAGAATAACAGTGAAAAGTAGCACATTATGTTTTAATTATGATCACAGTTAAGCTGCTGATCAGCCTGTTAGATCACCTTCATAGGGTGATAGTGAGTTTGTAGCGGGAGGGTAACATGTTTAGACACTAAACCACACCCGAGGGTGTTTCTGTTATGCCCTTCGCTGGTATCGACCATATTCAGATTAAATGAGTTTATTTAGGGTCACAAGTTTGGGCAGGGTAGTTTGGTTCCACGCATTGAAGCATGCCTGGAGCAGGACATGTCGTACTGTGGGTTTGCAGTAGGTTTGCTTGACAGTGGCTTGGCCTACCTACCCTTTCCCTATGTAGATTTGCTGAGATTGTGGGGGCAGGGTAGTTTCGTTCCGCACATTGTAGCATGCCTGGAGCAGGACATGTCGTACTGTGGGGTCGCAGTAGATTTACTGACAATGGCTTGGCCTACCTACCCTTCCCCTTTGTTCCCCGTGTTGTTTATGCGCGCTGACTGTTTTTCGAGCGGTCTTAGTTTTGATTGCAATTTTTGGGCTTTTGTCGGCTTTCGCAAATGGTTCCAAGTTCGGAGATTAGTTCGCTGTCGGCTAACCGGTCATGATTTTTCGCGGCCAGGGTGGCTAGGCGGTCTTTAATGGTGGGGATATCGGCCCTGTCGTGGAGTGTTTTGATGGGTGTGTCCCATGGGGCGCAGAGGGCAACTCTAAGCGCGTGATTTTGGACCCTCTGGAGTTTACCCATATTTGTTTGTTGAGATCAGTTAGTATGATTGCACCGTATTCGAGTACTGGGCGCACAAAGGATTTGTATAGTTTGAGTAGGGTGGACTGGTTGGCCCCCCCATGAAGTTCCCTTAAGCATTTTCAGTAAGTTAATTCGTTTGGTAGCTTTTTTCGCCATGTCGTCGGTATGTTTGTTGAAGGACAGTTTTTGGTCAATGGTGATGCCCAGGAATTTCGCTTCTTTGCATTCCGGGAGGGTGTTATCCATAAGTTTTAGGTCAAAATCACGTTTATTTTTCTTGCGAGTAAAGGTGATTCGTTGGGTTTTATTGGCGTTTAGCTTAATTCTCCATTTGGCACACCATTGTTCTAGGTCATCGAGAGCGCGTTGCAGGGGTTTTTGGAGCAGATTGGCCGTATTGTTAGAGTCCCAGAGGCCCTTATCATCCGCGAATTGGGAGTCTTGAACACGATCCTCAGAGAAGTTAAGGTCATTTGCGTAGAAGATGTAAAGGAGGGGGCTAAGGACGGATCCTTGGGGGGTGCCTGCTTCAAGGGGGACACTGTCAGACATTTCATTGTTTACTCTGACTTTAATTTCGCGATCATTTAAGAAAGAGGATAGTAATCTGAGCAATTTCTTGGGGAGTCTCATTTTTGATAATTTGTAGCGCATTTCATTGTGCCAAACGAAGTCAAATGCTTTTTCGACGTCTAACAGGACTGCCACGCCTATTGCTACTGTGACCTGGTACCAACTTGTATTTTTATGCCATAATGGACCTGTCTTGAGAGACCGCCCCTTTGAAGACTGAAACCATGACAAAAACTTTTTACCTATTCTGGAATTGGAAAATTAATTGTGGTTATACTAACATAATTAAAAGTATTAAAAGCTCTTAATTCAGTTTCAATTGCTATTCAGTTACATAACTCATTAAAGATTGAGATGTTTTTATAAGACCCCTGTGAAAAGATTAGGATTATTGCTGAATAAACAATTTCATACATACCTGAAATGGGACAGATGGGAATAACAATAAATTTGTGTTGAAAATCTTTTTGTAACAAATTGAAATGGACTGTTATAAAAATTATAAAAATAAATTAGTGTTGAAAATCTTCACTGAAGATTTTCAACACTAATTTATTTTTATTATTTTTATAACAGTCCATTTCAATTTGTTACAAAAACTTCATAAAAAAGAACAACTACAAAGTAATTACAAAAATCTATTCTTCTCCATTTCTGAATTTTGTGGTTGGTTTTTCACTGACTTGAGAAAACCTGAAACCTGTTATGAGAGACCACCTGTCTTGAGAGACCACTTTTGTGTGGCCCAAAGGGCAGTCTCTCAAGGCTGGTTCTACTGTATCGCGATACAATAAATATAAATAATATCAGGCAAAACAATTTCGTAGATTTTGAAAGCTGGAGCAGCGACCAGGAACCAGCCTAGAGGGTAATTTGAGGGAGAAGTCACTTCTCCCTTCACTGACTTTAGGGAGAAGTCAGATGAAACAGGGAGAAGTGAGAAGAAAATGTAGAGCGATGATTTTGCATTCGCATGATCTACCGGTATATTATATTTTCATCTCTCACAAAAATAAATCACTACAATTGGGCAATAACACATCTCTATGTGTAAATTTATTTGTACAAAGAATTGTTTACGAGAAAAAAACATGCCTCTCTATATTAATTTAATTATAAAAAGAAAAGTTTACAATTCAAATTCAAATGGGCATTTACTTTTTAGAAGAGAGAGATCAGCCTTGAATTAAACAATTTAAGTGTGTCCATTTCTTGGTCCAGACTGAGTAAAAAGTAGGTCAATTTTAGTAGGTTTTTGCTGCACAAAAATAAAATCCAGATTGGCATTAAAACTTCAACTTTAACAAAAAAGTGTTGTCTTATGAAAACGGCTCCCCAGAAAAAAAATTCTGAGTTTGAAAAATACTTATTTTAAAGATAACTTAAATAGAAAATCTTGTCTTAACTTGACGACTTGTCACCTAATTTCAATGCAGCCAAGATGGTTATGGGTCGTTTCGTACCTTTTCCCTTTCGTACTGGATCGTTTCGTACCTAAAAATGAACGAAACGACTCGGGTAATTTTCACTCTATTTTTCTAAATTTTTATTCGAATGTTTTAGGCATAGTTTTTAATTAACTTTAAAAAAATCAATATAACACATAGATTTTTAAAGAACATCATGCATAAAATGACAATTTCAGTGAAAACTTTAAATGATCAAAACTGTTGGCAGAAATCTGTTCATACCATAACTTATTCGGCGAAAATATATTGAAATTATTGGGTGTGTACTTAAAAATTTTGATATGCCTATATTTTAGGGTAATTTTTAATTATATATGTCTAAACTTCATTTTTGTACTTACTTGTAAGAAAGAATAGGGTGAATGTACAAATTGTCCTGTGAATAACTCCAGCTCATTCCACCACTGAATGAATAATATTAATTTAGTGTTCAACATGAGACACCTCCTAGCCATGAATGAAGCCACATTCACTTGTAAAAACAGAATGAAAGTTTTCGTAATAAACACAAACCCTTCCAATGAATGAATAGTATTCCGCCCGAGTTACTGTTGTAAAACACATGCACTGGCACAATTTTGTCTTTATACATGTTTACACTGTAATGTTTGCTTTTTGTTTGGCCGGCACAGCGTTGTTTTTCGTTCCTTTTTTATCAAAGTCAGTAAAAATACTGTTCGACAGATTTTATTTTCAACAACATTTTAAACTTTTGGTGAAGTACCTATAGGTGGCATGAAGAGTATGGATGGAATGGATGACAGATGGATAGGGTGAACATGGATAAGAGGGTCTGTAACTTACGGGAGCAATCGAAAATGTGAGCCGAGGAGGGGGTGCAAGAGGAGTGGTGGGGATGGGTGGGTGGTGATATAGATTTGGGTTGGTAAGTCATGATGATGTGGAAGTATTTGGTGCATGCAGTAACACAAAATTAACTCTTCATGTGACGGGTGGTCTTGGTATTTATCAGCTTGTGGCACTATTGAGAAGAGAGGCTGAAAATACCCACGTAACAGTGTCTTCTGAAGAACTGGAACGACAGACAAGGAGGAGATACACAAAAATCGAAGAAAAACTCAATTTAGCCTGGGATCAATATGTAAATAATGACATAACCCAGGGACCAGCCGTGAGGGCGACTAGGGCGATTAAGTCGCCCTTCTAAGCCCAAAGTCGCCTAGAAAAATAGTCGGGGCGATTACAAGTCGCCCTCTAAAAATTGGACAAAATGAGAAAAGGCTGAACTTAGTGATGCGAGGTTAAATAAATTACATGAAAACGAGTATTTTCAAAAATCGAATGTGCTCGAATGTGATAAATGGGCATTTTTATTCGTCAAATAAACGTCCATTTATTTGAAATCACACGACAAGCAATTGTCCATTGTCGCTTTTGGCGGATTTTTTTATTTCTATTTTGTTGCGTTCCAGTCGGAGCTTCAAGTGTCGAAACGAAAATAGGTGATTTACGCGACTCAACAAACAACCCAGTTTGAAAGTAGGTTACGTCGCTTAGGATTCCGAAAATGTATACACAACGGACGTATTTTATAACACATTATTTTCATTTCGATTTGCTGACGACTGTTAACTGTTGGGCTGTCTATTCCCAGAAAAACACGAATGGAATTGAAACACATGAAAAAAAGCTTTAGTGATGTCAAGAAAAGCTTTGTACAGGACACAAGTGTGCATGTGGACGATCTTGAAAAAGGGTCCTCCTAAACATCGGAAAGACATGAAATGACGCGGCATGTCACTGGAATGCCATAAAAATGATGCGGAATGACATTTCTTTTACAAAAGAATGCGAGTGAGTTCGGACTTTTACCAGTTCGGCCCAAGTGATTTCGGTCCAGAAAAGTGAGTTCGGCCCACGAAAGTGAGTTCGGACAGGGTGAATTCGGCCCAGTGAAAAGTGAGTTCGGCCCCATTGATATACAAATACATACAAGGTAAAACAACATTCACTGACAAGAAGGAGCGTACAATTTGGAACATTTTTTTTAAAAGTTTCTTTGTGGAAATTTCCTCCTTGCTAAATGATTCCCAAGAGTCAAACAATTCACTTTGAATGTTTCTATATTGCTTCCTTTGGTAGCGCTGAAGCTTGTTTTCCGACACAAACCGCATCTCGACAGATGTAAATTTACGTTCACTGAATAGTTTTTCTTCTAATCTATAAAATGGGAGTCCATTTTGTGCATGTTGGTTGATGCGGTTGTGCCAACCTTCCACATCATTATTGGTTCGCACTGATTGAAAAAAAAACGACCAGTCTTTGGGTTGCCACATATCCCCATCTATCCAAGTGTTTCTGACTTAATTAACAAATGATAATAGTTTCTCCATAAAGCCTGAGTCCAGTGAAACGCACAACCCACTGCAGAAACTTCTTGAAATTCGCGCCAAGCAGCAAACCACATAGCTGCTTCAAAATCCATTACAACTCCCCGAAGCTTGATTTGTTCGCCTAAAATTTCTTTTATTTTGTTGAAAACTTTTTTGTAGTCTTTTTTCGTTTACCTGACTTTTTAGGTCTTGTGGCTTGTCGCTGATAATTTGCATTCCTGGCAAGATATGATGCCAGGTTAGGAACAGCCTCACATGGTTGATCTCCAAATTCATTTGCCAAAACCTATAATAACTGCAATGCCTCCTGCCGGGGCCTAACCAACGAACTACATTTAATACAGCTATTATCATTATCCATTTTGGAACTGATGTGCATACTATTCACCTTTTTGAAATTTGGCCATTTCATGTTTACGGTTTTTGTAAAAACAATAAGCCGTGAGAATTGCGGTTTAGACTTATAACCACAAATAGAATGGAGTAATGATTGTACAGACACGATATATAAAACAGCAAAAGACTAATCAGAATGTTTTTGTTTTTGACGTTTTTTCAATTGTTGGACAAAGCTTTGAAAGCAAATTGAAAAGGGCCAAGTCACTGGAAACAATGATTCAGCTGTTTTTAATTTATAACTTGGCCGTATGTGGTTGGAATGGAGATTCATGACTGGGCCGAACTCACTTACACATTGGCCGAATTTACTTGTACATGGACAGAACTCACTTCGGACGAAATCACCAATTGGGCCGAAGTCACTTACACGTGGACCGAACTCACTTGGGCCGAACTCACCAAATGGGCCGAAGTCACTTGGGCCGAACTGGTAAAAGTCCGAACTCACCTGCTTCCTTTACAAAATACTCGACCCCAGAATGTATTTTGTTTATTAACTAACAAAGTACCTCCCAAGCAACCTTCTTACATCTGGTCCTGTTCACACTTTCAGACTTAGGAAATTATTAGCTTAGTAGACTTTGTTGAAAGGCAACCACAGGAGGGTGATGGGGGATTGGCACGAAGAATAGGTGAGGGGTCATGAAGGAGAAGGTAGCAGTGGGGGATTTTCAGTCAATAATTACATTGTGATTTTTTAACCTGGCACAGATGCATCATAGACAACTGGACCTGGATTATTTGTACGTTAATGGAGGACCATAAATTGAAAATATGAAGGGGTGGTACATGAATATTCTTAATTTTCCCCACTTGCCTATGAAGTCTCCCTACATGACTCTGCAGTCTCCCTATTTTTTCTGGAGGGAGACTTCAAGTCTCCCTAAAATTCCCCCCTAGGCTGGTCCCTGACATAACCACATCACATTTCCTGAAAATGTGTTCAAATATACTCTTCATGCAGTACAAATGAACTTTTAGTAACTTCCACCGAAGAAAGGCCTTTGGCCTGAAAAAACTTTGACCTGTAGCAGATGGGTTAAAATCATTTAACTCATTGAAACACGTGTAATTAACATTTCATTGAGCTTTTCCAATGAGGGGTCATAAGCTATGTTTTTGAGACAAATGATTTAAAAAAAAATAGTCATTTGCCTTGGGTGAAGGCTTAAATGTCGGAGTGTGGACAAACCAGGGATGGGGGGAGGTCCCATTAAGGGGGAATTCCAATGGGGGGGGGGGGGGGGGGGGGCAAAGTTCTGAGGCAGCGTAGAGTCTTAGATGGGTTAGACGGGTTAAGATAGGAAGGTGGGTAACAAGTCAAATAAATTGAAAACAGTCTTGTCGTGGACATCACCACATTGTTTTTAATTCAGTTGATCTGTTTGTAGGATTATTAGGGGTGTTAAAAAAACTGTCAGTTATTGCCTGACAGAGCGGTTAATCTTTTTGATACAGGGGTGTATCCTTTCGCCAAGTCTTTTTGCATTGTACATCGGAGGTTTAGGAGATGAACTCCTCCATAGTGACGAGGGGGTTGCAGTTGGTGACTTGAAGATCCCAGTGCTATTTTTTGCAGACGATATGGTGCTAGTGTCAGAAAACGAAGAGGGGCTAGCAAAGATGCTGGAAATTGTTGGGAAATATGGGAGCAAATGGAGACTTGAACTTAATGAAAGCAAGAGCAAAGTTATACCTGTGGGCCACAAAGTGGACCCCACTCGAATGTGGAGAGTGGGGGAGCTCTGCATTCAGGAAGGTAGCAGCAGACTTCTTAATGTAGGAGCGACTAGTGACTATGAGTTCCTGGGGGTAAATATAAACATCACAGGAAGAGGCACCTACCAAAGCCACAAAAATAAATTGATTCTGAAGGGGAAGCGAGTCCTTAACCAAATGAAACTTATAGGGAGAAGCAGTTTCAATAAGGTTTTCGTGGAGAAAACCATTTGGGAAATGGTGGGTCTGCCAAGTATAACATATGGTACGGAAGTTGTACCCCTAAACCAGACGGCTGTTAAGAGCTTGGAAATCCTGCAGAACGATGCAGGCCATTGGATAACAGGGTCGAGTAATGCCGCAGCGCTAGAAGCAATCAGGGGTGAGCTTGGGTGGATGAGGATCAAGGACAGGATAGACCTATTGAAACTCGGTCATCTTATTTATTTGGTAAATCTCCCGGATAGCCGATGATGTCAAGTAATGTTCCTGAGAACTTTCAACTCAAATACCAAGACAGGGTGGATGGTCCAAGTGAGGGAGCTAGTAGAAAACTACTCATTGGAGATCTTGGACCGTGACGTTGGGGCAAACCAGGGTAAAAAAGTCATCAGAGAAAGGGTCATGGAGGATTTTAACCGTCATTGGCGAGAGGGGGTCAAATCAAAGAGATCTTTGGGTGGCCTGTGTGATAAAGAGAAGCCTGGTTTTGAAGAGTACCTTGATGGCACCTTTGGGAGTCACTGTTGTTCAAGATGAGGTCGCGATCCCTGGAGCTGAGGGGAAAAATTGGGAAAGACAGTGAAAGGGAGTGCGAGATGTGTAATTTGGGCATGATGGAGACCCTGGAACACATTCTCCTAGAATGCCCAAAGTACCAGTCTAAAAGAATAAGATTCATTGGGAGTATAATGGGGAAGTGGGATTCGATAACTTGAAAAATATTGCTTGGATTGTCAAGTTACTTTATATTTGTATTCAGGGTACTGATGTACCGAGCTGTATAGTTTTTGGAGTAAATCTTATTTTGCTCCTGAGATATTAACCCTTTATCCTTCAAATTGAAAATTCCTCCAATCCCTTTGGCATTCAATAACTTGAAAAATATTGCTTGGATTGTCAAGTTACTTTATATTTGTGTTCAGGTGACTGATGTGCCGAGCTGTATTGTTTTTGGGTGTAAATCTGATAATTTGATCCTGAGATATTAACCCTTTATCCTTCAAATTAAAAAATCCTCCAATCCGATTGGCATGAGATAACTCAAAAAATATCAATCCGATTGTCATGTTACTTTATATATGTATTCAGGTTACTGATATGCTGTGCTGTATAGTTTTTTATTCAAATCTGATAATTTGATCCGGAGATATTAACCCTTTATCCATCAAATTAGACACTCCTCCAATCCATTTCAATATGTACCCATACCATGAATGGTGTACATAATGTCGGCATCCATGGTGGCCCTCCGTCATACAGCTTTCTACTAGTTGCGCATATGGGTACGCATCTGACGATTTCATCGTCCTATTTTTCTTTAGGTTCACCTTTCCATCTACATTGCTCTCACCAGATATGCCTAGAACGATACCTTGCAGACCATTTTTGTTATCTTAGCATGTTGAAGTTGCCCATTATTCATGCTCCACTTTATTTGGGTGTTCTATTGAAAGACCCTGTGGGTGGGGTGGTCTTCCACCCTGTGGGTGGGGTGGTCTTCCACCTGTATTTGGGTATTCTATTGAAAGACCCTGTGGGTGGGGGGTGGTCTTCCTGTGGGCGGGGTGGTCTTCCTGTGGGTGGGGTGGTCTTCCACCTTTCACACTTCAGTCTATCATGTAGTTTGGGCACATGCCATTTTCTTCCTCACCTTCGGGAAGTGGTACGCTATCATTTGAGGCCTCCCGATTTGACTCCGGAGAGAGTTCTACACCCTCGGTGGGGGTTTTGCAGTCTTTTTGTGGCTTGGATAACACGGTGGCTGCAGACTTTCTGGTGAAGAGATGCCTGGTTGCGGGACTGCTGTCCCCCTCCAGTCGACATCTGAAGCTGTAACTAGGGATGTGACTCCTCATTTGGAGCTGACCTCAGTTGCTCTCTCCACACTTCCGCCTTTGTCAGCAGCTACTGATGTATCTGCTCCTGCTTCTGCTCCATCGGTGACATCATCAGTCTCCATTTCAGCTGGCATCGGCTTATCCCTGCAGGGGTCTGCAGTGATTTCTGCTTCTTTAAACATGGGATATTGGCCTCAACCTTTCCTGGCTTCAACTCGGCGAAGTTGGAAGTGATTGCCGGCCAATCGATCTGCTGTGGTCTCTCAGCCGTCGAGCCTAGCAGGTTTTGATTTGGATTCTGATGTCTATGGTGGGGTCACCATGGATTCTGTTGCTCTTCTGTCCACACACTCCAGTTTTGCGGAACAGGTGCATTTTGTGGGCAAAGTCGGGAACTTTTGATCACGGAGATAGAGAATCTCCTGTCAAATGGGGTGATCAGTGTAATCAAGAACCTTCATTCAGTAGGATTTTATTCCCACCTGTTCTTAGTGCCAAAGATGGCTGACTCCGACCGATTATTGATCTTGAGTATCCTGAAGCAGTGTATTATTGCTCCCAAGTCAGCATGGAGACTTTCAGGTTGGTTCACTCAGTGCTCCATTCACCAGGAAGATTTCAATTCCAGCATTGACCTGCAAGACACTTATTTTCATGTTCTGATTCATCAGACATCGCTTTTCTGGGGCGAATTTACCAGTTCATGGCCATGCCTTTCTGCCTCAGACTGGCTCCTTGGGCCTTCATCCAACTGATATGATAGCCTTCCATTGCACTCAGTCCAGGGTGCCTACTTCGGCATATCTGGACGATATCCTCCAGAGTCAGATGTCGACACACTTGAGCCTGATCATGTCGCTAGGGTTCAGAGGCAACGAGGAGAAGTCGGATGTGGTCCTTCTCAGTCATTTTGTCATCTGGGGATGGACTTCTGTACTCAGCTGAATACGGCGACGGTTCCCCAGGCGAGGGCTGTGATTCTCTCAGATTTTGCCCTGACTCTGACCCTGTCCGTGACTGCTTGGAGTATTCTCCCGCTGCTCAGTCTCTGCGGTTCGGTGACCGATCTCATTCCTCAAGGTTGACTCCATGTCAGACCTCTCCCAACACTTTTTCAGTTGTTGGAGGCCAAATGTCGATCCTCTGGATCTGGTGCTTCAGTTACCAGCATCTGTTCATCGTCACCTTCTTCCCTGGATGGATGTTCAGTGGATTATGCAGGGACTTTCATTGGACCTGCCCATGTCCAGTTGCGTTCTGACGGATGATGCCAGTGATTTCGGATGTTGCACGACATTGGATCCTCTGGTCTTTCCCTTTATGGTGTATGGGACCAGGATCAAGCAGCTCTTCACATCAACCAAAAGAAGCTCTTCTGAATTTCTGGCAGAGGATCCCCCATCTTTCTTCTTCTGTCGTCCGACAATGGTTGCTTACATTCAGAACTAGAGCGGCACACACTCAGTTCCCATGTACAAATTCTCTCGGGATCTTCCACTGCTCCCTCAGGATGTCAACGCCAGGGTGGTGGTTCGTCACATTCTCGGTCATCTGAACCGCCTTGCCTTCCTGACCAAACAAGACAGGGTCATTTCCACTGAGTGGATGCTTCACAGGGCAGTGTTCCAGTCGCTATCTCTGAGGTCATCCCCACATCGATCTTTTTGTGACCTGTTGGAACCCTCAGATGTTCACTATCGTGTCGCTGTGTCTAGATCCTCTGGCTTTTGCCGTGAATGCTCTTTCACTCGATTGGAATGTTCTAGTCAGCTATGCCTTCCTGCCGGTTCCGATTCTGCCTATTCAACCCAAGATATGAACCTGCAGTTGTCGAATCATTCTGATCACTCCCCTGTCGCCTCAGTGGATGTGGATCAATCAGCTCCGCTGTCTGTTGGCGGCAGTTCTGGCATGTCTCCCTCTATGTCACAACCTTCTTTGCCAAGGTCACCTGAGGAGGTTTCACATTGACCTGACTTCATTGTGCCTTCACACATATCTCTTGTCAGGTCCTGTCTCCTCTAGAGGTTTTTCGAGATGAGCAGTGGATTGCATTTCTTCTTCAAGGCAGCACTCGATTTGTTTAGCCTATGCAGCTAAGTGGAAGGCCTTCTGTCGATGGTGTGCTGATCACTCTGTTGAGTATGCTGATGCTTCGATAACACAGATTGCAGAGTTTCTGGTATATCTGTTTGATTCTCTGGATCTCAAGCTTGATACCATCAAAGGGTACAGGTCCATGCTTTCGGAGACCTTTTTGTATGTGGGAGAGCATCGTATTGTAATGTGTGCCTCTCCAAGCTTATTCGGCCTTTTCTTTCTTGGGTGCTGCTTTGCTTGGGGGGGGGGGGGGGGGGCATTTGAACCTTTATCCCAGGTGGACATGTGTTTTTTCTCACAAACAAGATGGCTTTTCTGATGGCCTTTGCCTCAGCCAAAGGGGTTAGTGAGCCTCTCTGTTGATCCAGTCTTTTTCAGAAGCTCTGCCAATAGTGTTACTTTACCACTAATTGCTCCTTTCTGGCCAAGAATCAAATGCCAGAAACTATTCCACCTCCAATCTTTATCAGGGTTCTCTGCTGAGGGTAATCGCCCTTTGCTCTGTCCGGTTCGTGCAATTCACATTTACCTCAACCAGACGCAGTTCATTAGGAAAGGCAGGAAAAGATATATTTCTGACTGCTATCCCTGGTTGACAGAAGATCTCTCCTCAGTCCATTACTTGATAGATTTGTCTTGCTATTAGCATGTCATACGCTTGTCTAGCGACTGGCGATTGTATTACCAATCGCCTTTTAGCCCACAAGGTACATGGATTGTCTACCTCCCAGGCTTGTGCTAACTTTGTCAGTTGTCGGATGTTATGCAGAAGCCTACAGGAGAAATGCTTCTACTTTCTTCACCTATCTGTGTCGGTTGCAGGAGCAGACTGTGGAACTTTTTTCTTTAGGCTCAGGTCTGCTAAGGCTGTCATCAACCCTAGCCATTAGGGTTCTTGCAAGGTCATTTTCAGTCCTGTTCTTGGTACTGCCCTTTCTGTCTGTGTGTCACTTAGGGCCATACGCCACATCTCCCTTTGTCATTTGCTAATGGTTGTGATGCTACAGTTTTATTAGCTTTTCTCCCCTCTATTGAGGGTATATATTTCTGCCAGTTCCCTTTTTGGCTGTTGCCATCACTTCTTGTCTGTCGGCGTATGTACATACGTACATCCACAATTTCATTTGGCACACCTCACAGTTCACATTTATGATCAGATCACTTTAAAACTTGGTATGTTTGTTTGGGATGACCTCTAGATGGGAGCTATCGATTTTAATTTCCATCAAAAAATGTTGCCGCTGGCAACGTTCATAGAACTTTGTTTAGTTAGACCTCAATATTTCCCTTTGGCACACCCTACAGGCCAGGCATGGAAATAATTATTTTTGGTGCATTGGTCATGATGACCGGCTCCATAATGATCGGATCGGTCATACAGTAACCCGGGTTGGTCATATTTTTTGGCTTTCAAATCAAACATTAACTAAGGTGTACTGACCCATGTCTAAGCCCACGGGGTGCTTGCAGCCTTGCAGTGGGTTGAGAACAAATCGAGGGGTAGGCTTAAACATGAAGACTTGAGTCTGTGACTGGGTTTTTCTTGATAAACGATTCTGATAAAATGACGATCCCACATCATTCACTTTGTGAACGTAATACAAAATCAACATTGGTTTTCAGTATCATTTGTCAAATCATCAATGATGAGTTGTATCGTGTAAGCAATTTTCAGATCTGCCGTGCAACCACTTCCTGTTTGCCGATACTTTGAAATTTTACTGTACCCACTGAACATTGAAATTTTCCGTCAAGGTTTTCTCGGCTTCTGTGCAAGGGATTGATTTTATATTTGGTCTGCTGCTTCATAATGATGAGTTGTATTGTGTAAGCAATTTTCAGATCTGCCGTGCAGCCACTTCCTGTTTGCAGATACTTTGAAATTTTACTGTACCCACTGAACATTGAAATTTTTCATCAAACTTTTCTCGGCTTCTATGCAAGGGATTGATTTTATATTTCATCTGGAGCCTGATAATGATGCAATTTTCAGATCTGCCATGCAGCCACTTCCTGTTTGCCGGTTCAATTGCATGCAGCGACGCAGGTCCAGACCCGGTATTGGTCTTGGCTTGTTTTCAGTAAACATTGTCCTTTCTGGTAATTGCATCACATGCAGACAAGGAAGAAAACCAGCAAATTAAAGACCCAAACAAGCCAGCTATACAATCTCATCAGAGGAAATCCACTTGGAGTGACAAAATAACAATACAACAAACCCAGTTTTATGTTTTTTATTACTCAATAACACTAATTACTCAATAAAACTTCAAATGAATAATGCAAATATAAAATAAAACGTGATTAAAAAAACGTCCAAATTAGCACAAACCACAAAGATGTACGAGCGTGAACTCGCCTCTCAGGTGACATGCAAAGAAACAAAAAATTCTCATTTTATGCGAATTCACACCGGGTGCAATTCAGTTCGTTCACAGGAATTGAGGTTTTTTTTCTTTCCATGTCCCCTGAGGGACTCTCTCATTTCATATTCATTACAATACTTATTCGCCACAAGTTACACCCATTCTTGACCCAATACAAATCTCCCCCCCCCCCCCCCCCTGCCCCCCCGATCATGAGCATCTCGGTTGGAAATTTCAAGCAGATCTGTGAATTTCACAACATTCTAGAGTGGCAGTGATCTAATGACCAGTTGAATAGCAAGTTGGAATATATTCGTGCTTGAATTTTGTGAAAATCACACCAACAGATCAACTTCTGCTTGGACCTCTGCCCCCTCCCCCCCCCCTCCCCTCTTATCGGTTTGCACAGAGTCTCCTGGCTTCAGATCGGCCAGGGGTACTTTGGTAAACTACTACAGAAAGTGTATTGATATTGATAACAATACACTATTTTTATACTGTACCAATGACCCAGACTTAGCTGGTGCAAACTCCATTAAATGCAGGGCCAAACACAAATTTTGCCCCCCCCCCCCCCCCCCCCCAATCCCCAAAATTTGAATCAAAAACCAACAATTTGATGTCCTGGTAGGTCCTCCATACTTTTACAGTACTGCACATGCGCAGTGTCAAGGAAGTCTCGAAATTGGTGCCAAAATGTCATTCTTTGTTTGGCCCTGAAAACAGTGTCACCTCACTGATATTTGTGCTGTAAATCTCAGTTTTAATGATGCCAGACACATAATTATGAGAGAAATGGTGCATATGAAGTGGATTTAGGATGAGGAGAGGAAAAAACAGTGGTTTCTGATGTTCAGGGCTGTAATTTAAAATTATTTTATGAAATTATTTCATGTTGCCTATTTTCGAGGTATGGTCCTGTTGTTGTCATTCTTGCTATGAATATTCCATTGTTTGATCAGTGTTTCCTCTCTCCCTTTCTTTCATTTCCCCCTAGCTATTCTCCCATGCTTTTGGCTTATTTTTTGTAACATTTATTACTAAAATTTCTTGGGAGTTTTGGCTTGGAAACAGAATTATTTTCTGTTCTTTCCCCATGTTTACGTCCTCACCCTTGGGTGTTTAGGAGTTTTGGTCTGCGTCTTCCATCTGATGCTCGGAAGTTTCTTCTGGGGAAGGCTCTGTTTAGCATCAGATAGTGTTTAAATTAGACACTGATTTCTGGGCCATGTTTACCAGTGCCTGGAGTCATGTTTCTGGTTTGTTTACACTTTTTGTTTATGTTGAGAACGGTCACTTCTGATAAGTGATTTCTTGTCTTCTACCTTGATTAATTCATAGTAATATACATTAATATTGTCTGTAAGTGTTACATTAGTTTTTCAAAATGATTTAAAATTTTTGACCACACTTTGGCTTTTTTGGGATCCATTTGGGCTCAGGGTTCCCTTTGGGAACTTGGGCTCTTCTGAAAAATTTTTTTCAAATTTTTTTCTTTTTTGAATTATTTTTTCTTATTATTCTAATGGATTTTTATATTATGTATCTTTGTTTTCAAGGCCTATTGCGAGTACTATGACTGTTTATTTTCACGATGAAAGATTATTGTTCAAATTGTAATGGAAGGAAATCTTCCTCTGATTCTCATGATTTCTGTATTAATTGTAGTCAATGTACTCGCACTAATCCAGGTGTTCAGGTGTATCAATTGGGATGACAAACGTTGGACACGTGTGTCACGATATGTTGTTAGCAGGGAGAGGGCCATGCTGATCCTCTCACCGCAGGGTCACTCGAGTTTTTCACTCTCTTTTTCAAAGGAACAAGAATTGGGTGATGTTTCCGTGATGTTGTCTACCAGTGCGCGTCCGTCGTCACAATCCAGAGAAGAGCTAGCGGCAAAAGAGCTCAAGGATATTCGGCAATTGCCTAAGAGGCCCCTAGTAGGGTTGACGACGTTGGTGTCTATGTCCACTAGCTCGCCCGGTGTCGCGTCCATTCACCAAATGGGTCAGCACCCGGGTTCTTCCGTTGCGGTCCAGGAAGGAAATAAGGGTGTTGCGAGCACTATAAACATACCACAGGCACACCCAGTGACGACGGATCTTAGTTTAGGATGGAAGAAGCCTTTGGGTTCGGTCCCTAGCTCGTCCAGATCCGCACGGGATGCGAGCGAGAGAGGTCCCTCTCTCGTATAACAACATCGCGGCCCATATGTTGTTGTACATAACGTTCCTCAGTCAGAGCTTACGCCCACCCCTCGGGACACTCCGGTGTATAGACAGTCCGGAGAGACTGTATCAAGGGCTTCTTCGTCCTCACGACAGTGCACTCGACCGCACCTTGGCTACGTGAACGCCGATATCCAGCCAACATCGCCATCCAGAGAATCCTCAACAGCCAGGTCACGCCATCCGGTAACCAAGGATTCGAGGCCACCTTCTTCCGGACATTTGCATAAAAGAAGTATGCATGAGACAACGTCCACTGAGCTTCCTGCAGCAAAATCCTGTAAGACCGCAGCTCCGCAGGCCTCGTTGACGGACGTGCTAGCGCAGATAGCACAGATCATAGCAGCATCCTGGCAGCCGGCAGAAGTTCTGTCTGAGCAGGAAGAATCTGATGATGCTGGGTCGGTGCGTTCCGCGGCTGGATCGGGAGCGGACAACCAAGATATCCATGAGGTCTGTCAGGATGGAGAAAGGGATATTGACGAGTTGGAATTCTCCCTTTTGGAACAATATAAAATTGCCGTCGAGTTGATCCGGCATTTCCTACCTGAAGTTGTTCCAGCGGACCAGTATGCTGCTCAGCTAGATAGGAGGCTAATAGCGCCACTGGACACCAAATTTTTCAATCGGTTTAGGGACTCCATACCTGAATTTCCATCTCGGTCCAGGAATGTCTCACAGACATTTGAGCTTTTGAACGACGCTATCAGTAAGCTTGCTTTTAAATTGGGCAAGTCAGCCTTCCTTTCGGCTAATGCTCTCAATCTGCCTTTCATTAATTCAAGAAATAGATTTGATAAGGCAGGACAGGGCATTCAGAGAGTTCCTCAGTGTCTAGACGACCAGGCTGAAGACCTTGAATTATCCATGCCGTCATCTATGTCTGTTTAAAGCTCTACCTTGGAAACTACAATATCTTCGAATAGAGCAAATTTAGATGCACTCTCGTACGCAGATCGCCTTACCAAAGCGTTGTCATTACGCCTTGAAGGGCAAGAATTTCAGGATGTACAAACGTCTTTGAGAGTTCTGTCAAGGGCTATTGCCTTTTCTACGTATTACTCTGCCCTTTCAGTGGCTAATCTGGAGTTGGTTAGACGTGATGGAGCCCTAGCTATGTCCACGAGAGTGGATAGTAAGGTGAAAAACTCTCTTAGAGTCGCTCCGGTCTCCGGAGAACTTCTCTTTGACGGCAAGCTTTCTGCTATTTATGATCAATTAACTAAGAAAGCTTCAGACTCTCTGCTATTTAAGTTCGCTTCTAAAAGGTCGGAATCAGCGGAGAAAAGTAGGCCTGGATCTTCTGGGACGGGTACATCCAGGGGAAGTTCCTTCAGAGGTGCGTACGCACCCTCTAGGCCTTATTCTCGAGACTGTCAAGGCAGCGACTCTAGTAGGGGCCGTAACGCTGGCCGTAATAACAGGTCAGAAGCCCCTAGGTCGATGACGCGAGCTGCGGGTCATGGAGGACGTGGTTTCTCCTTCCGCAAGCCTCGCAGGTCCAGGAGGTGATGGTGTAGACCTCTGTCGCATTCCAGTGAGCGGAAGGTTGTCGAGTTACTCACAAAATTGGGAATTGATTACAGAGGACCCTTGGGTTCGAAGGGTAATTGCGGAAGGACTGAAACTGTCCTTCAAAGGAAAACCTCCGTTAACTCGAAGTCCAAGATGGAGTCAACTTCCGTCAAATATACTAAAAAGAGACGCACTTCTTTCAGAAGTTCAGTCTCTCTTACTGAAGAACGCGATAGAGGTCGTAGAAAACCAGGAATCTCAAGGTTTCTACAGCCATCTTTTTCTGGTTCCGAAATCAGACGGCTCATTCCGTCCAGTAATAGACTTAAGCTGGATAAACAAGCTGATTGTGGATCCAAAATTTTATATGGAGACCATTCGATGGGTCAGAGCGAGCATTCGAGTGGACGACTATGCCGCGAGTATAGATCTCAAGGATGTGTACTTTCACGTCATGGTACATCCGGCATTCAGAAAGTATCTTCGTTTCGCTGTCCTAGGTGTTGTATATCAGTTCTGTGCGATGTGCTTCGGTCTGAATCTAGCGCCCTGGGCTTTCACTCGGATAATGAACTCAATCATGACTTACTTCCGAGCTCATTCGTCTGCGGTAACGAGACCATCCGATCGTTCAGAGCAAGTATTTGGGTGATCGACTATGCTACATGCATACATCTCAAGATGCGTACTTTCACGTCATGGTACATCAGGCGTTTAGAAAGTATCTTCGCTTCGCCATCATAGGAGTCGTGTATCAGCTCCGATCAATATGCTTCAGTCTGAATCCAGCGCCCTGGGTTTTCAATTGAATAATGAACTCAGTAATGACTCATTTCTGAGCTCATTCATCTGCGGTAACGTCGGCCTACCCGGACGATATTTTTCAGAGGTACGCCAACGAGTTAACGCTTCAGATCGATGTGCAGAATCTGCTTCTATTTCTCCGACGTCTCGGTTTTATAATAAACAAGCAGAAGTCGGATCTGGTGCCGTCCAAGTCATTCACCCACCTGGGGATGAGCTTCGAGAGACACAATCTCGTTCATCTGCCGTTAACCAGAGCGAAGTTAGTCAGTTGTTACGCTTGCTATTGTCTAAACTGGGAGAAGGTTACAGCAAGAGAATTCATGAGACTGATAGGTCTGTGCGGATCTCATTCCAATGGGGCGGCTAAGCACTCGTCCTCTCCAAATCTTTCTGACTCAGAATTGGAAGGTGAAGATTCGCTCGTTAGTACATCCTCTTGTCAAGCCAAGTGAAACAAGAGATTCAGACTTGGGCAGACATTCAGTGGTTAACTTGGGGAGTTCCACTGCAATTGCCGGATACGAGTTTTACTATTATGACAGATGCCAGTCAAACAAGTAGGGGCACGACACTATGCCCGTCCGATTCAAGGTGCCAGGGTCTTTGGGATCTGCAGTTTTTAGGCAAGCACATAAATATCAAAGAAATGATGTCAATTTGGCTTGTGTTGCGTCATTGGATGGACGTTATTCAGAATGCACACGTTCAAATTTTGTCCGACAATACGACGGTAGTAGCGTATATTCGGAATCAGGGAGGCACTCATCCCATTCCGTTGTTCAAGCTAATGGAAAGAATCCTTCTGTTTGTATTAGAACATCAGGTTCTACTATCGGTTCGTCATATTCCGTGTCATCTGAATGTGTTAGCAGACTGCCTTTCATGGAGGGGTCGCCTATTGCCGCCGGAGTGGACTCTCAACAAACAGGTTTTCAATCAGATTTGCTACCAATGGGAGCGACCAATGATAGATTTGTTTGCGACGCATCTCAACAATCAGTTGCAGACGTACGTGTCCCCATGTCTGGATCCTCGAGCGTTTGCAGTAGACGCTCTGTCGATCTCGTGGGACGGGATAATAGGATATGCGTATCCTCCAGCGCTGCTGATTCAGCAGATATTGCTCAAGATAAAGCAATCCCACTGCAAGATTCTGTTGGTAGCATCTCTGTCACCACAGAGACCATGGATAAATCTACTCAGGTGTCTGTTGTGGGACATGCCGCGGAAGCTTCCTCCACGGGAGGATCTTCTGTCGCAGGGGAAATTGCGCACTCTTCACCACAATCCGCAAGGTCTCAACCTTCACGTATTTCCGTTGTGCAGTCCTTCTTGCACAGTAAATGTTTTGCAGGACGAGCAGTGGACGCAATTTCTTACTGCAGGAGGACCTCCTCTTCGCTAAATTATGCTGCAAAATGGAAGGTCTTTCATCAGTGGTGTAGGAATCACTCTGTGGATATATATGATTCCTCCATTCCTGACATTGCTAATTTTCTGGTCTATTTGTTTGATGAGATCAAACTGCAGCCTGTTACTATCAAGGGTTATAGGTCTATGTTATCTGATACCTATGCACACCATGATACATTAATGATTGGATCTAATGTTTCTTTATCTAATTAGTAAGAAACTTTTCGATAAATAGACCTAGAACCCTTAGATTAATTCCGAAATGGAATTTAGCATGGGTTCTTCTTAAGCTAAAAGAAGCACCTTTTGAGCCTCTTGACATAGTGGACTTCAAATTCTTAACATATAAGACAGCTTTTCTCTTAGCCTTCTCTTCTGCTAGAAGAGTTAGTGAGCTTCATGCTTTATCTGTAGATGATTCTCACTATCGTAGTGTTGGTAATACTGTTACTTTTACTACTGATGTTGGATTTCTGGCTAAGAATCAGGCTCCTAATAAGTATCCTGAACCTATTGTTGTTAAGGCCCTTCCGTCTTCATACGGGCGTAGGCCTTCACTCTGTCCTGTTAGAGCAATACGTATTTATAAACGTAGGTCTGAGTTCATTAGAAAGGGACGTAAGCGTTTCTTTTTGTCTTTGATGCCTAATAGAAAGGACATTATTGTTCATTCTATTGCTAGATGGATTCAATTAACTATACATACTGCTTATGAAAAGTTATCTTCATCTCAGCAGTCTGCTCTTAAGATTTCGGCTCATGAAGTAAGAGCTCTATCAACATCTTGGGCTTATGCTAATAGTGTTGCTATTACAGATTCAATGAAGGCTGCATATTGGTCTCAGCCTTCCACTTTCACAAATTTTTATCTTAGAAATATTGAGTCCATTTCTGGAGATCTGCATTGTTAGGTCCATTATCAGTTGCTCAAAATATCGTCCACTAAACAGTTGCAACTATAGTTATGTAGGCTTTCTCTTCCGGCAGTGACTCTGTCCTGCTGCCCTCTTCGCTCTGGGGTATTTGACCCAGGGCAAGGGGAAGGAGGGGGGGGGGGGGGTCCCTTAGGTCTCCTCCTTATAGCGAAAAGCAAGGGAATACCTCCCCCAGAGTCAGTAATTCCGAGTCGGTACCGGGATGGTTTTAAAGTTTTAAAGTGTAATGCTAATGTTTACTCATGTCATGTAATATTTTTAAAGTGTAGCTTTGAGCGTTAATATACAATCCTCGGACACTTTTAATGAGTATAAAGAATCTCATTTCTCTGGACTGCCTTTATTTATTGGCTTACCTTTAAAAATAATTAGTATAAAGGGTTATACTGGATATTAAGTGGTAAAGTGCTGAGTTGTTTCAGACAACAAATCAAAGCTCATCATATACTGCTCTATTACATTTAATTGGTTAGTGCCTTATGGACACTATCGAATTAAATGTCAGAGAGCAAGGTATTGTATAAAAAATTTGATTCATATCAGGGACAATAAAGGCTTCCTCAGACAGAATGTAGCTACAGACAGTTATTACCTGTCACTTTTAGCAAAGCCCAAAATAGGGTTTCCAGCACTCCACCAGTTAATAGAGATCATTGATGTTTTTGTGCTCAATTACGGAATGGTATTGTGTCTTTCTTTTTTGATAAGAATAAGAAAGACACATATAAATCCTATCTCTCCTTTTCTCCTTGAGGGGATAATTCTGTTATATGTAATTGAGCCTATTGGATTTTCCTTTATGTCCTGGGCCCTCCAGCCTGTTTACTATTCAGCTAAGTCTGGGTCATTGGTACAGTATAAAAATGTTAAAAACTTTACAGTAATTTATATATTTTTTATACTTACCAATGACCCAGACGGGGATGGCCCTCCCAGGAGTTGGGAACTCATATCTCCCCGCTGCGTACATAACACTTACCATGCACTGGTTGTAAGAATGACATTTTGGCGCCAATTTCGAGATCTTCTTGACACTGCGCATGTGCAGTACAGTAAAAGTATGGAGGACCTACCAGGACATCAAATTTTCGGTTTGGCAAAATTTGTGTTTGGCCCCGAATTTAATGGAGTTTGCACAAGCTAAGTCTGGGTCATTGGTAAATATAAAAAATATATAAATTACTATAAATTTTTTAACTTTATAGTAGTTTCCTGTAGTACCCTAGGGTGCCATCCTTATAGTATGCTTATGGGATATATTGAAATCAATACACTTTTCCTGATAGTTTCTCTTAATACTCAAGGGTTCCATCACTGTGTCACATTTATGGGGATTGACTGTTGGGAGGAAATTCACATAATGTCTACCCCTATGGTGGTACCCAGGAGTACTCAGGAAATTTACTATAGAAAATGAATTGACGCTAATCTTTCTATAGGAAATTACTAATTAATGAGTTCAAATGCCTGATTTATTATTAGATTCCATTGCGATGACTGTTTGATTCAGTTACTGCCTGGCCCAAGTTTTATATAAACATATTGTGGGAAAAACCATACAAATATCATAGGCAGACTTTAAAGACATTTATTTTCTGTGTGACTGTGTTGTCAACACAGTCATGTGTGATTATTATAATAAAGAAAACGAACAGAACCTCAGATCGATCAAGTGGTAGTTTCTGATTGTGTACACAATAATTTGTATTAAATTTCTGCATCTTGTATAGATTCTTGTATGGATTCACCCCCAAGCTGTCTTCAAAAATGACCCGACACAATAGAAAGCAATTACAATTCAGTTGGTAAAGGTTCATATATAAATTATTCAGTCTGTTATGGGCGTGTTTTGGGAATAACTGACAAGTAAGGTGCATGTTGTCAAGTTTGTGGATATTATTCAGCAAAGTGAATTCATGAAAATAAAAACAACACCATTTTTGCTTCAGAATAAATTTTATTTTAATAAAATAAAACCGCTTACTTCATTTTGACATATCAAGGCATTCAACAATCAATTTCCTGAACGTTGGATGGAAAAGGAAATCCGCACTGTTTTCCAGCCTCCAGGTAATGACAACACGTTACTCACCTAATTTTGTTTCAAGTTCACCCAGGAACTGGCAGACTTTTACAGTTTTCGAAATTAGGGGAGCGAGCTTAAACACGGAGAGGGACCTTGTTTTTCGAAATGCAGAAAGTTGGGGGGTGGGCTTAATCATGAAAATGGGCTTTGACACGGTCAGTACAGTACTTGGGAGAAAAATGTGCCAGTCATTCATGACCGGTTGGATACAGTTAGCGCCAGTCACATCGACGTTTCATGGCGGTCACTGTCCGTGACCGACCACTTATTTCCAGGCTTGCCTACAGGGCACATTTATGATCGGATTGCTTTGAAACCTGGCATGCTTGTTTAGGGGTGGCCTCTAGATGGGCGCTATTGATTTTCTTCCATTTCCGTCAAAAAATGTTGCCGCTGGCATCGACCTTTGAACTTAGTTTAGTCATGCATCAGTCTATTCCTTTGGCACACCATACAGGGCACAATTTTGACCAGGTCAGTTTGAATCTGGGTATGCTTGTAGATGGGAGCTATTGATATTTTTATACTATACCAATGACCCAGACTTAGCTGGTGCAAACTCTAAAATATCTAGAGCCAAACACAAATGTTGCCCCCCCCCCCCCAATCCCCAAAATAAAATAACCGAAAAATAGATGTCCTATATGGTCCTCCATACTTTTACTCCAATGCGCATGCGCAGTGCCAAGGAGGTCTCGAAATTGGCGCAAAATGTCATTCTTTCTTTGGCCCTCAATTCAGTTACATCTCACTGATATTTGTGCTTGTAAATCTCAGTTTTAATGATGCCAGACACATAATTATGAGAGAAATGGTGGATATAAGGAGGAAATAGAAGGAGAGGAAGAAACAGTGGGAGGAAATGTTCAGGGTTGTAACTTAAAATTTTTTTACGAAATTATTTCATGTTACCCATTTTTGAGGCATGACCCTGTTGTGGTCATTCTTGCTGTGAATGTTCCATTGTTTGATCAGTGTTTCCTCTCTCCCTTTCCTTTATTCCCCCTAGCTATTCTCCCATGCTTTTGGCTTATTTTTTGTAATGTTTATTACTAAAATTTCTTGGGAGTTTTGGCTTGGTAATAGAATAGTTTTTCTGTTTTTCTCCATGTTTACGTCTTCACCCTGGGTGTTTAGGTGTTTTGGTCTGCATCTACCATCTGATGTTCTACAGTTTCTTCTCTGGAAACCTCTGTTTTACATCAGATAGTGTTTAAATTGGTAACTGATTTCGGGCTGTTTACCAGTGCCTGGAGTCATGTTTCAGGTTTGTGTACACTTTTTGTTTATGTTGACAACGGTTACTTCTGATAGTGATTACTTGTCTTCTGCTTAGTTCATTTCATAGCAAGATACATTAATATTGTCCGTAAGTGTTACATTAATTTTTTGAAATGATTTAAAAAATTTTGTCCACACTTAGGCTTTTTGGGGATCCATTTGGGCGCATCATTCCCATTGGGAACTTGGGCTCTTCTGAAAAATTTTTTCAAAAATTTTTTTCTTTTTGAATTATTTTTTCGTAATGTTATAATGGATTATTGTATTATGTATCTTTGTTTTCAAGGTTTGGTGCGAGTACTATGACTGTTTGTGATTTTCACAATGAAAGATTGTTGTTCAAATTGTAATGGGAGGAATCTTCCTCTGATTCTCAATTGTGGTCAATGTACTTGCGCTAACCCTTGTTCAGGTGTGTCAGTTGGATGACAAACGTTGGAGACGTGTGTCACGGTATGTTGTTAGCAGGGAGAGGACCATTCTGGTCCTCTCTCTGCAGGGTCACTCTAGTTTTTCAATCTCTGTTTCAGAGGAACAAGAACAGGGTGATGTTTCCGTGATGTCTTCCAAGAGTTTGCTTCCGTCGTCACAATCAAATGAAGAGTTAGCGGCAAAGTGCTCATGCAGATACGTCAATTGCCTAAGAGTTCCTTAGTAGGATTGACGGCTCTTGGTGTCTGCGAGTTCGCCCAGTTTAGCGACCATTAAACCAATGGCTCGGCAGCCTCGTTCGTCCGTTGCGGTCCAGGAACGAGATTTGGGAGATGAGAGCACTATAAAAATACAATATGCACACCCAGTGATGATGGATCAGAGGATGGTACGGAGGAAGCCTGTTAGTCCGGTTCCTAGCTCGTCCAGGTTCATCCGGACCGCGAGCGAGAGAGGCCCCCTCTCTCTTACATCAACATCTGCACTGCGATGTTGTTGTATGTTCCTTTGTTAGTCGGAGCATACGTCCACTCCTGCTCGGGACGCTCCGTCGCATAGACAGTCGGACGCGGCTGTTCTATTGGCTTCCTCATCCTAACGTCAGCACACAGGACCGCACCTTGGCTATGTGACCACAGATTTCCAGGGGACGTTCGCATATTATATAAATGCAGGAATGAACGTCCCTGGAGCTCCTGCTCCGCCATCCAGGGAATACACATCGTCCAGGTCACTCCATCTGCTAGCCAAGCTGCCAAGGACACAAGGCCTTTTCCAGTTGGGACGTTCGCATATTATATAAATACAGGAATGAATGTCCATGGAGCTTCCAGCGGCTAATCTCGCATGACCGCGGCTCCACAGGCCTCATTGAGGAGTATAACAGGGTGATGTTACCATGATGTCTTCGAAAAGTGTGCTTCCGTCGTCACAGTCAAATGAAGAGCTAGCGGTAAAAGTGCTCATGCAGATACGTTAATTGCCTAAGAGGTCCTAAGTAGGATCAACGGCTTTGGTGTCCGCTAGCTCACCCGGTGTAGCGACCATTCACCGAATGGCTCGGCAACGGGTTCATCCGTTGCGGTGCAGAAAGGAGATTTGGGTGATGCAAGCACTATAACATACAATGTGCACACCCAGTGACGACGGATACGAGGATGGTATGGAGGAAGCCTATTAGTCCGGTTCCTAGCTCGTCCAGGTCCATCCGGGCTGCGAGCGAGAGAGGTCCCTCTCTCGTACAACAACATCTGGGTCCAGATGTTGTGGTACATAACGCTCCTCAGTCGGAGCATACATCCACCACTCGGGACACTCTGTTATATAGACAGTTTGGAGTGACTGCTCTATCGGCTTCCTCATCCTTACGGCAGCACACACGACCTCACCTTGGCTATGTGACCAGTGATATTTAACTAATCTCACCGACCAGGGATTCCACGGTGACCTGGTCACTCCATCCGGTAGCCAAGGATACGAGGCCTTCATACTCCAGACGTTCGCATAAAGATGTATGCATGTGTCAACATCCAAGGAGCTTCCAGCGGCTAAATCCTGTATGACTGCAGCTCCACAGGACTCCATTACGGATGTGCTATCGCCGATAGCACGATTATCGCAGCATCCCAGCAACCAACAGAAACTCTGTCGGATCAGGAATTATCTGAGGAAGCTGGGTTGGTGCGTTCCGCTGCAAGTTCATGCACGGACGACCAAGATTTACAAGTGGTCTGACAGGATGGCGAAAGGGATACAAAGGAGTTGCAATTTCCCCTTTCGGAACAGCATAATTGCCGTAGAGTACATCCGGCATTATCATCTGACGTTCCTCCGGACCAAAATGCTGCGTTGCCAAATAAGAGACTGATAGCGCCACTGGACACATAATTCTTTAATCGGTTTAGAGACATCGTCCCTGAGTTTCCGACAGAGTCCAGTAATGTCTCACAGACATTTGAACTTTTGAATGGCGCTATTTTTAACTTGCTACCAAAACGGGCATATCCAGTTTCTTATCGGCAAATGCTCTACATCTGCCTTTCATCAATTCATGGAATAAATTCGAAATGGCAGGACAGGGCATTCAGAGAGTTCCTCTACGTCTAGACGACTAGGCCGAAGACCTAGTACTGTCTATACCGTCGTCTATGTCAATTCCAACCATGATGTTGGAAACAGCAATATCGTCTAACAGGGCTAGCTTAGACGCATTATCGTACGCAGATCAACTTACCAGAGCGTTATCATTACGTCTCGATGGAAAAGAATTCTAGGATGTATCAACCTCCTTAAGAGTTCTTTCGAGGGCCATAGCATTCTCCACGTATAACTCCTCCCTTTTAGTGGCAGACCTGGAGTTGGTTAGACATGACGTGGCCCTGGCAACATCCACACGTGTGGATAGGAAGGTGAAAAACTCTCTCAGAATCGCTCTGGTCTCCGGAGAGCTTCTCTTCGACGGCAAGCTTTTCGCAATCTATGATCAGATAACTAGAAAGCTTCAGACTCTCTGCTATTCAAATTCACTTCCATAAAGTCGAATTCAGCGGAGAAGAGTAGGACAGGTACTTCTGGGATGAATACGTCCAAGGAAAGTTTCTATAGAAGTTCCTTTGCGTCCTCCAGGTCTTACTCTAGAGATCGCCAGGGTAGCGACTCAGATAGGGGCCGTATTTCTGGCCGAGTCAACCGGTCAGACGCGCTTAGGTCGACGGGGCGAGGTTCGGGCCGTGGAGGACATGGTTTCCCCTTCTGCAAGCCTCACAGGACCAGGAAGTGATGGTGAAACCTCTATCGTGTTTCAGTGGGCAGAAGACTGTCAAGTTTTCTCAACCATTTGGGAGTCATTTACGGACGTTCCTTGGGTTCGTGGGGTGATTTCGGAAGGACTAAACTGTCCTTCAAAGGAAAACCTCTGCTAAACTCGAAGTCCAAGATGGACTCAGCTTCCGTCAAATCCGCAGAGAAGAGGCTCACTTCCATCAGAAGTCCAGTCTCTTCTGGAGAAGATAGCAACAGAGATTGTAGAATTCCAGGAATCTCCAGATTTCTACAACCATCTGTTTCTGGTTCCGAAACCAGACGACTCGTTCCATCCACTCATAAATCTGAGCTGGATTAACAAGCTGATCGTGACTCCAAGTTTCTATATGGAGACCATCCGATTGTTCAGAGCAAGTATTCGGGTTAACGACTATGCTACATGCATACATCTCAAGATGCGTACTTTCACGTCATGGTACATCAGGCATTCAGAAAGTATCTTCGCTTCGCCATCATAGGAGTCGTGTATCAGCTCCGAGCAATATGCTTCGGTCTGAATCCAGCGCCCTGGGTTTTCACTTGAATAATGAACTCAGTAATGACTCATTTCTGAGCTCATTCATCTGCGGTAACGTCGGCCTACCTGGACAACATTCTTCAGAGGTATGGCAATGAGTTAACTCTTCAGAACGATGTGCAGAATTTGCTTCTATTGCTCTGACATCTCGGTTTCATAAGTAAACGAGGAGAAATAGGACCTAGTGTTGTCCAAGTCATTCACCCACCGGGGGATGAGCTTCGAGACGCATAACAATCTTGTTCATCTGCCGTTAACCAGAGCGAAAATAATCAGTTATTACGCTCGCTATTGTCTTCATTCAGTCAAGTTACAGTGAGAGATTTCATGAGACTGATAGGTTGTGCGCTTGTTATTCCGATGGGGCGGCTATGCACTCATCCTCTCCAATCTTCGGACCCAGAATTGGAGGGTGAAGATTAATTCGCTCGATACGGACATCCTCTTGTCTAATCAAGTGATCAAGAGATTCAGACTTGGGCAGTTATTCAATCGTTAACTCCGGGAGTTCCACTGCAATTGCCAGATCAGAGTTTTTCAGTTTGACGGATGCCAGTCAAACAGGTTGGGACGCAACATTGAGCCCAACGGATTTGAAGTGCAAGGGTCTTTGGGATCTGCAGTTCCTAATCAAGCACATAAACATCAACAATGATGTCAATTTGGCATACATCATTGAATGAACGTTATTCAGAATGCTCACGTGCAATTCTTTCCGACAATTCGACGATATTAGCGTATATTCAGAACCAGGGAGGCACACATTCCATTCTGTTATTCAAGTTAATGGAATGAATCCTTCTGTTTGTACTGGAACAAAGGCACTCTCCCATAAAGTGTAACAAGGCAAATCCTATAGCTAACAGACTAAATAATTTCATGTCAAAGGTAATATGTAGAACATCCACAGAATATGAAGCCTTTAAGATGCGGTACCGACACTTCAGAATAAAGCCCAAATATGGCCTTCCAGCACTCTACCAGTTAAAGTGTAGCTCGGTGTGAAGCATTTGTATATATCACGAGTCAGTCGGGCGTTAATATACAATCCTCGGACACTTTTAATGAGTATAAAGAGTCTCATTTCTCTGGACTTCCTATATTTTTGGGCTTTCCTTTAAAAATATTAGTATAAAGGGTTATACTGGGTGTTAATAGAGATCATTGATGTTATTGTGCTCAATTACAGAATGATGTTGTGTCTTTCTTTTTTGATACAAATAAGAAAGATACATGTAAAGCCTATCTCTAATTTTCTCCTTGAGGGGATAATTCTGTTATGTGTAATTGAGCCTATTGGATTTTCCTTTATGTCCTAGGCCCTCCAACCTTTTTTACTATTCAGCTAAGTCTAGGTCATTGGTACAGTATAAAAATGTTAAAAAACTTATAGTAATTTATATATTTTTTATACTTACCAATGACCCAGATGGGGATGGCCCTCCCATGAGTTGGGAACTCATACCTCCCCGCTGAGCACATAACGCTTACCAGGCACTGGTTGTAAGAATGACATTTGGTGCCAATTTCGAGACCTCCTTAACACTACGCATGCGCAGTGGAGTAAAAGTATGGAGGACCATACAGGACATCTATTTTTCGGTTTTTGATGCAAATTTTGGGGTTTGTGCGGGCAAAATTTGTGTTTGGCCCTAGATATTTTAGAGTTAGCACCAGCTAAGTCCGGGTCATTCGTAAGTATAAAAAATATATAAATTACCATAAATTTTTTAACTTTCTTTGATATCTGCAAGAAATGTTGCCACTGGCAACGACCTTTGATGAACTTAGAGCAGTTATGCATCAAAATTTCCCTTTGGCACACCCTGCAGGGCACATTTATCATTGGATCACTTTGAAACTTTGTTTGCATGTTTGCATGTTTGGGATGACCTATAGATGGCAGCCATTGATTTTCTTCCCTTTCCATCAAAAAATGTGTTGCCGCGGCCAACGTTCTTATAACTTAGTTTAGTCAGACCTCAATATTTCTCTTTGGCATACACCCAACAGGGCACATTTATGATCGGATGGCTTTGAAACCTGGCATGCTTGTTTGGGGTGACCTTTAGATGGGAACTATCGATTTTCTTCCATTTCCGCCTGTCAAAAAATGTTGCCCCTGGCAACGACCTTTAAACTTAGTTTAGTCAGGCATCAATATATTTCTTTGGCATGCCCTACAGGGCACATTTATGATCAGATCGGTTTGAAACTTTGTATGCTTGTTTGGTGTTACCTCTCGATGGGAGCTATCAATTTTCGTCAATTTCCATCAAAAAATGTTACCGCTAGCAACAACCTTCGATGAACTTCGTTCAGTTATGCATCAGTATTTCCATTTGGCACCCCCTGCAGTGCACTTTTTCGACCAGATCATTATGAAACTTGGTGTGCTTGTTTGGGGGTGACCTATAGATGGGAGCTGGTGATTTTCCGTCAAAAATTGTTGCCATTGGCAATGACCTCTGATGAACTTAGTAAAAACTTAGCGCAGTTATGCATCAATATTTCCCCTTGACACACTCTGCTGGGCACATTTATGATTGGATCGCTTGGAAACTTGGTGTGCTTGTGTGGGGTGATATCTATATGGGAGCTGTCAATTTTCTTCCATTTCTGTCAAAAGATTTTGCCACTGGCAACAACCTTTGAACTTAGTTTAGTCAGGCTTCAATATTTCCCCTTGGCACACCCTTCAGGGCACATTTATGATTGACCACTTTGAAAACTTTGTATGTGTGTCGGGGTGGCCTCTTGATATGAGCTTACTGCATTTGTGCAGCAACTTATTCCTTTTGCACTCTTCCTTCAGCCAGTCTTGCAGTTTACATTTAAACATGCATGGATTACTCAGACGTTGTGCACACACAATGCTGTTATGTTGAAATTTCACCAAATAACATTGGTACCAATGATCTTCAATTTTGCCATTTCACTTTTGTGGCCTCAAGTTGACTATTCTGCCACTACGTGGATTGTGCTTGCGTCATGTATTACACCTTGCTCAGTAGTATTTTGAGTGACTCTAGACTACTGGCCGAGATCAGTGTGATGGATGATGCGTTCCAATCCTTAATTGTGCGTGGATAGAAGGATTCCTTCCTTGTGGGGTATTACATGCTGGAACTTGGAAGGAGTACATGCTCATATTTCTAGAGAGTCTGTTTGGCAGCTTTTGTCTTCGGCATCTATGTTGACTTTTTATTTCCTATCTTGTACGGCAAGCTGATGCATGCATTTTTTCTTTGTTTTTCTAATGTTGTCCATTTTAATTGGTCCAGCATGGCGTTTACCGATGATGTATTACGGTACCTGTTGGTGACGTATCTAGCCGATCTTCTTTGCACCATCTCTAGTTTGTTAGCTCAACTTGACAAAGTCAAGCTGAGCTATTGCCATCACTTCTCGTCCGTTGGTGTACGAACGTACGTACGTACATCCATAATTTCCTTTGGGACACCTCACAGGTCGCATTTATGATTTGATCACTTTGAAACTTGGTATGCTTGTTTGGGGTGACCTCTAGATGGAAGCTATCGATTTTTTTCAATTTCCGTCGAAAAATGTTGCCGCGGCCAGTGTTCTTAGAACTTAGTTTAGTCAAACCACAATATTTCCCTTTGGCACACCCTACAGGGCACATTTCTGATTGGATTGCTTCGAAACGTGGTATGCCTGTTTAGGGTGACCTCTAGATGGGTAGCTATCGATTTTCTGCAATTTCTGTCAAAATGGCCAACGTTCTTAGAACTTAGTAGTCAGACCACAATATTTCCCTTTGGCACAACCTAAAAGGGCACATTTATGATTGAATTGCTTTGAAACCTGGTATGCTTGTTTGGGGTGACCTCTAGATGGGAGCTATCAATTTTTTTTATTCAACTTGACAAAGTCAAGCTGAGCTATTGCCATCACTTCTCGTCTGTCGGCGTACGTACGTACGTTAGTACGTACGTCCACAATTTCCTTTGGCACACCTCACAGGTTGCATTTATGATCAGATTACTTTGAAACTTGGTATGCTTGTTTGGGGTGACCTCTAGATGGGAGCTATCGATTTTCTTCAATTTCCGTCAAAAAATGTTGCCGCGGCCAACGTTCTTAGAACTTAGTTTAGTCAGAAGACTCAATATTTCCCTTTGGCACACCCTACAGGGTACATTTATGAATGGATTGCTTTGAAATCTGGCATGCTTGTTTGGGGTGACCTCTAGGTGGGAGCTATCAATTTTCTTCAATTTCCGTCAAAAAATATTGCCACGGCCAACGTTCTTAGAACTTAGTTTAGTCAAACCACAATATTTCCCTTTGGCACACCCTACAGGGCACATTTATGATTTGATTGCTTTGAAACCTGGTATGCTTATTTAGGGTGACCTCTAGATGGGAGCTATCGATTTTCTTCAATTTCCGGCAAAAAATGTCGCCACGGCCAACGTTCGTAGAACTTAGTTTAGTCAAACCTCAATATTTCCCTTTGGCACACCCTACAGGGCCCATTTATGATCAGATTGCTTTGAAACCTGGTATGCTTGTTTGGGGAGACCTCTAGATGGGAGCTATCGATTTTCTTCAATTTCAGTCAAAAAATGTTGCGGCGGCCAACGTTTTTAGAACTCAGTTTAGTCAGACCACAATATTTCCCTTTGGCACATGCTAGAGGGCACATTTATGATTTGATTGCTTTGAAACCTGGTATGCTTGTTCAGGGGGACCTCTAGATGGGAGCTATCGATTTTCTTCAATTTCTGTCAAAAAATGTTCCCGCGGCCAACGTTCTTAGAACTTAGTTTAGTCAGAAGACTCAATATTTCCCTTTGGCACACCCTACAGGGCACATTTATGATTGGATTGCTTTGAAACCTGGCATGCTTGTTTGGGGTGACCTCTAGATGGGAGCTATTGATTTTCTTCAATTTTCATCAAAAAATGTTGCCGCAGCCAACATTCTTAGAACTTAGTTTAGTCAGACCACAATATTTCCCTTTGGCTCACCCTACAGGGCACATTTATGATTAGATTGCTTTGAAACCTGGTATGCTTATTTACGGTGCCCTCTAGATGGGAGCTATCGATTTTCTTCCATTTTCGTCAAAAAATGTTGCCACGGCCAACGTTCTTAGAATTTAGTCTAGTCAGACCTCAATATTTCCCTTTTGTACACCCTACAGGGCACATTTATGATCGGATTGCTTTGAAATCTGGCATGCTTGCTTGGGGAGGCCTCTAGATGGGAGCTATCGATTTTCTTTGGTTTCTGTCAAAAAATGTTGCCACTGGCAAAAAAAATGACATTGGTACCAATGATCTTCAATTTTGCCATTTCATTTATAACTTACCAAGTTCAAGTTTGTCAAGTTGAGCTACAGTGTCATTGACACTTTCATTTTCCATTTCCGTCAAAAAATGTTGTCACGGCCAATGTTCTTAGAACATAGTTTAGTCAGAAGACCTCAATATTTCCCTTTGACACACCCTACAGGGCACATTTATGATCAGATTGTTTTGAAACCTGTCATGCTTGTTTGGGGTGACCTCTAGATGGGAGCTATCGATTTTCTTCTATTTCCATCAAAAAATGTTGCCACGGCCAATGTTCTTAGAACTTAGTTTAGTCAGACCTCAATATTTTCCTTTGGCACACCCTACAGGGCACATTTATGATTGGATTGCTTTGAAACCCAGTATGCTTGTTTGGGGAGACCTCTAGATGGGAGCTATCGATTTTCTTCAATTTCCGTCAAAAAATGTTCCCATTTCCAACGTTCTTAGAACTTAGTTTAGTCATAATTTACCTGTACATTTGTTACAGGCTACAGTCAGTATTTACAACACTTTACATGTACCTTTGTTATCAGGTCATTGCCTAGATGTGTGTCGTTTCAGTGTCACATACAATACATGTACATGTCTAACGCAAGTTGAGCAACAGTGTCATTGACACTTTCATGTTTATCCTTCTGTAGGTAGGGGTCCCAAACCAAACTTGCATATTCTACTGTTGGCCGTACAAGAGAGAGATATGCTTTTTCTTTTATACTACAATTTGAGATGTTTAATTTTCTCTTCAAGAAGTCAGTAGTTTTGTTTGCCTTTTGACAGATGCTGTTTATATGCTTTTCCCACTTTAGGTCTGATGTAATCGTTATGCCAAGATACTTTGCTGATGTAACATGTTCCAAGATGTGGTTGTGAAGGAAGTAGTTTTTCTGATGTAATCTTTCTTCTTGGTGATTGATAAGACTTGGCATTTATCAGGATGGAATTTCATCATCCATTTCTCTTCCCAGGTCGCCAGTTTATTTAGATCCTCCTGGAGCGTGTTATCGTCCGTGGAGACAGTGATGTATTCAATAGAGTCATCTGCAAATAGTTACACTGTAGATACAGTAGAATCCTCTTAATTGAATATCCATTTTGCCAGTGAAAATTATTCAGTTAACAGGAGTATACAATTAACAGGGATTTGGTCAGTTTCCTGTGTTCTGGGGGTAAACCGAGCATTTGTTCTATTATATCTTGTTTGACAGAACTCATAGAGCTCTGTCAAACAAGATATAATAGAATAAATGCCTGTATTGGATGTAGTGAGGCCAAAAAGGTTGATAAATAAGGGGAATTTGGTGTGTGTCACAGTAAATTTTTCGACATAATTACAAAAATTGATATACAATTAACAGGAGTTTACTCTACAACCCATATGCAATTAACAGATCAAATTTGTACTGAAGGTATGGTAAATGGTTTTGCATTTGACAATTATATTCAATTAACAGGGATATTCAATTAAGAGGTATCCAATTAAGTGGGCTCCATCGTATAATATCCTGTGGCATGTCATTTATATAGAAGAGGAAGAGACTGGGTCCCAACACGGAGCCTTGGGGGTACTCCAGACTCTACACTTATATAATCTGACTTCTCCCCTTCCACCAATACACACTGTGTCCTGTCAGATAGAAAGTTCTTTATCCATCTGTTTGTTTGCCTTTAATTCCATCATGGTTTAGTTTATCAACCAGGAGGCTGTGGCAAACCTTATCAAATGCTTTGAAAAAATCCATGATAAGATAGTCTGTTTGTTGACCATTATCTAAATATCTACAGTGTCATTGACACTTTCATTCATTAATTCTTAATTGTTCTGAATTTTTTTTATTTTTTGGGGGGGAGGGGGGGTGGGGGGGTGGGGGTGTTCATATAGTAACTGATGTAGCCATCCGTCTCTCCATCTGTTTGTCCCTGGCCTCAGTGGTATACTGGAGTTCAATCCCTGTCCGGGACGACCTGCATTGTGTCCTTGGTCTAGGCACTTTATCATGGTTGCCAATATGTGGGCACGATGACGTGTTGTACTCTGGCGTACTGCTCGCCGATGGTGCACATGCCTTCAACTGCTGTAACCCTGCTTGAGCAGAGCTTGAACAGACTTAGAAGGTTGAGGAGCTGACAGTTGCTTGCCGATGCTCGGTGGTTCTCTCTGAGTACTTTGGCTTCCTCCACCCGTAAAACTTTCATGGTCACAATTAGCCATTGTGCATAAGTATGTGACCTTAAACATCAATAAATAATAATAATCTGTTTATCCATTTGTCTGTTTGTCTGCTTTAAATACTGTCTTGGCCATGAAAATATATTCGATGGACTGATTTTGTTCAAATTTTATGGAGTGATTGCTTTTGTCTCAAGTGTGTGTCATGGCGTTGACCCAAGGTCAGCTGTGATGGTAATCTGATGCAGGCAATTTTTTTTACCCTTTATATAATTTTAATCCCACATTAGCATTTTTTGCATCCTAGTTTTGATTGTTTTCAACATTACCAGTATCTCCTACACTTTGACAGCTTCATTCGGGAAGGGTGAAACAGAAAGGGCATTATGCATGCCTTTGATATTGGCCCCACAAGTAAATTTACTATGTCTGATCATTCAGGAGTGAGTTGGGCTGTTAATCATTCCTGTTGGGACATCAGTACATTACAGTGATTGCCCAAATCATGTCTTTAATTGTTATAGTATGTGCTCTCACATGTAGTGCTAAAACGGTTGGCTCATTTTCACAACCGATTAATCGCGAGCTGTAAACAGATAATATCCCGTTATCTGTACCCATTATTTCACCGAATCTGGGATCAAAACTGTAGAAAGTGGAAAGCAGTATTCTCAAACTATTCCATAGTATGTATACAAACAAACGTCGAGTGCAGAATAGTTTCTGTGATTACTCATTACTCACAGAAACTGCCGATCATTAATAAAGTTTTGAATGACGAAGTCGATTTTTTCTCAAAATATTCAATGCGGCTTCGATGTGTAATCTGTCACAAAGGAGAAGCATCAGATTTACTACATTTTAAATGTGGAATGATGATCACTATCAATATTTCAGTTGACCAATTGACGGTTTTTCAAATTGGTTAGGTAGGTAACTGGTTTCAAACCAGTTATCCGGTTAACCATTTCAGTACTACTCACAAGGAGAACTGTTTGAATTTTTACAAACCCCTCAACTTTCATATGAGCCAATTGAGCAAGCAGTTCTGCCTGGAAAGCAGGCAAAACTTTTTACTCAATATGCCCATACTGGGGTTGTAAAAAACGAACACAGGTTTAAAGCAGTTTATTGGAAATTGATTGGCTTGAATGCGTTCAGTGGAGGACACACAATATTTACTCTGCATTTAGATGATTTTTGTGAAGCAAGAAAATGAAAAATAGTTCAGGAGACCAATTTGCTTGCCCAAGTACCTCCCAATAGACAGATTATTTGCCAAGCCTTTGTCATAGCTCCAAGGTCAAGTTCACAAACCGTTCAGGTTGCATTTATGAACAGATCACTTTGAAACTTGGTGTGCTTGTGTGGGTTGACCTCTAGATGGGAGCTTTTGATTTTCTACCATTTCCATCAAAAAATGTTGCCGCTGACAATGATCGTTAAACTTGGTTTAGTCAGGCATCAATATATTCCATTGGCAGACCTACAGGGCACATTTATGATCAGATAGGTTTGAAACTTGGTATGCTTGTTTGGGATGAGTTCTAGATGGGAGCTATCAATTTTCTCCCATTTCCATCAAAAAATGTTGCCTCTTGCAGTGTTCTTAGAACTCAGTTTAGTCATACCTCAATATTTCCCTTTGGCACACTGTACAGGGCACATTTATGATCGGATCTCTTTGAAACCTGGCATGCTTGTTTGGGGTGACCTATAGATGCGAGCTTTCGATTTTCTTCCATTTCTTTCAAAAACTGTTGCCACTGGCTACCTTCTTTGAACTTAGTTTAGTCAGACCTCAATATTTCCCTTTGGCACAGCCTACAGACACATTTATGATTGGATTGCTTTGAAACCTGGTGTGCTTGTTTGAGGTGACCTCTAGATGGGAACTATTGATTTTCTTTAATTTCTGTTAAAAAATGTTGTTGCTGGCAACGACCATTGAATTTGGTGTAGTCAGGCATCAATATATTCCTTTGACATGCCCAACAGGGCACATTTATGATCAGATCAGTTTGAAACTTGGTTTTCAAAAAATGTTGCCGCTGACAGTGTTCTTCGAACTTAGTTTAGTCAGATCTCAAAATTTTTCTTTGGCACACCCTACAGGGCACATTTATGATCGGATTGCTTTGAAACCTAGTATGCTTGTTTGGGGTCACCTCCAGATAGTTTCCTTTAATTTCTGAACTCAATATTTCCCTTTGGCACAGCCTACAGGCACATTTATGATTGGATTGCTTTGAAACCTGGTGTGCTTGTTTGAGGTGACCTCTAGATGGGAACTATTGATTTTCTTTAATTTCTGTTAAAAAATGTTGTCGCTGTCAACGACCATTGAATTTGGTGTAGTCAGGCATCAATGTATTCCTGTGACATGCCCAACAAGGCACATTTATGATCAGATCGGTTTGAAACTTGGTTTGCTTGTTTGGGGTTACCTGTAGATGGGAACTATCAACTTTCTTTGATTTCCATCAAAAAATGTTGCTGCTGGCAATAACCTTTGATGAACTTTGCAGTTCACATTTATGATTGGATCACTTGGAAATTTGGTGCACTTGTTTGGGGTGACATCCATATGGGAGCTATCGATTTTCTGTCAACAGATGTTGCCGCTGGCAACAACCATTAAACTTAGTTTAGTCAGACCTCAGTATTTCTCTTTGGCACACCCTTCAGGGCACATTTATAATCAGATCACTTTGAAATTTGGTATGTTTGTTTGGGGTGACCTCTAGATGGTCTAGACCTCTAGATGTGAGCTATTAATTTTTTTCATTTTCATAAATTACCAGCCTTTGAACTTATTGCATTTGTGCAGCATTTTATCCCTTTTGCACTCTCTGCAGGGTATATTTATGAATTTCCATAAATAGAAAAAAAAGACTTTGCCACAAGCATCAACCTTCAAACTTAGTGCATTCTTTTTTAACATTTTCCTTGGCATGCCTCAGAGGGTGCATTCACTATCAGTTTGTTTTGAAACTTTGTATTCTTGGTGAGCTTGTGTGGGGTGACATCTATATGGGAGCTGTCGATTTTCTTCCATTTCTGTCCAAAAATGTTGACCTTTGAACTTAGTTTTGTCAGACCTCAATATTTTCCTTTAACATGGCCTTCAGGGCACGTTTTTGATCGGATCACTTTGAAACTTGGTATGTGTGTTCTGTGTGACCTCTAAATGTGAGCTATTGCTTTTTTTCATTTCCATAAAAATTTATTGTCGTTATCACCACCCTTTGAACTTATTGCATTTGTGCATCAACTTATCCCTTTTGCACTCTCTGCAGGGTATATTTATGAATTTCCATAAAAAAAACATTGCCACAAGCAATGACCTTCTACTTGGTGCATTAACATCTTCCTTTGGCATGCCTCAGAGGGCACATTCATTATCAGATTGTTTTGAAACTTTGTATTCATATTCAGGGTGACAAAGATAGGAGCTATCATTTTCCTTTTTTCATTTCTATTAAAACCTGTTGCTGTTAGCAACAATCTTTGAATTTATTGCATTTGTACATCTACCGTATTTACTCTATGTATTGGGACAGCTAAAAATAATTATTTTCACAGGTGTACCATTTCTTAGAAATTGGGGAAAGAACAGAGCCTGGTCTTGATTTGATGCTGAATAAAGTTGTGTGTGATTCGTTTTCCATCACTATATATGAAAATCGCTGACCAATTTTTTTTTTTATATTTTCATTTTTTGCTTCCAAAACATAGGTTATGATCCGTCATTGGAACGTGCGTATTGCACTCGTTCCAATGAGGGATCATAAGCTATGTTTTGGAAGCAAAAAATGAAAATTTGTAGTTACTCAGGAATTTTTTTATGAGTGTCGTCTGCTATTAGCGATGGGCCAACTGGAAACAAATCTCCTGAATGTCCCAAACTTTGGAGCATAAAAAAAATATAGTTTTCTGGAAAAAATTTGTGTCCCAAATCATAGAGTGTCCCAATACATAGAGTAAATACGGTACATTCTTTTTTGACATGTCATGCAGGACACATTGATCATAGGATTGTTTTTGAACTTGGTGTGCTCATGTTTTTTTGTGCACCACTTTTCTTTCCCAACTTGCTTGGGAAAGAAGAAAATAGAGAGTATTTTTCTGAGTTAGGAACTTCCACTGTTATGAAAGTCTGTTGTAAACAATTGCAATAGTTATAATAAGAAAGGAAATTTACTATAAAATTTAAATATTCTAGAGATAAACTTAGCATTTATTCTATTAGATCTTGTTTGACAGAGCTCCATGAGCTTGTAAACAATATATATGATAGATTAAATGCCTGCAGTGGATGTGCAGAGGCCAAATAGGTCTATAAACAAAGGGGAACTGAAGTAATTTCTTGACAGGTTACAAGATTTTTTATTCAGTTAACAGGAGTTTACTCTATAATCTACATTCAATTAACAGGTCAAATTTGTACTGGAGGTATGATAAATGTTTTTGTGTTGGGAAATTATATTCATTTAACAGGGTTATTCAGTTAAGAGATATCCATTTAAGTGGGCATCACTGTATACCTCTGTTGCAATCAACCCTATGAACCCAGAGCCCGCTTTTCCTGTCCTCATAATTTCATTAAGCACAATGGGTTGTTAGTGCATGTGTGTTGTAAGACAACAAGTTTTTTATACACACCCGTTCGAAGAATTTTCATGAAACTTTACACAATGGAAGAACTCCATATGAAGATGTGCATGAAGCAATATAATTCCGTTCTGACATTTCCAAGGGGAGATAATCTAACTTATACATTTCAGGCGTGGGGGTATCACTTTGTGAGTTTGCTCACAGTACCTCTACTTTAACATGCATTCCAAACACTGCATGTTGAAAATATTTATTGGCCTACCCCCAAAATGAATATGGAGTCTTCCAATTGCTGTTTGTGATCTAACATGGAAGATACCACTAGGGTTCAAAGGGTTGAAGTGTATGAAAAGTTAAGTATCACAGAGCTCACTCATAACTGCCAGTATGTGAAAGACAAAACAGCAGGTATTCAGGTATTCATTTCTTCTTAATGTTAATGACAGATGATACAGTAATTTTTTGTGTGTGTTTTTCAGAAGGCATTAGATATATCCCCCTGTTGGATTTTAGGAGCATAAGATCAATTATACCTCTGTGGCAATTAACCCTTTGAAAATGATGGGCTGATTTTCTGGTCCAGGAACATGACCCATCATAATTTCATTAAGTAGGATGGGTGTTAACTGCTCTAGTGGAATAAACCAATCAGTATTTTCAATCTGCTGCCCAAAGGCTAAATGATGAAAATATTGATAAACCAGCCCCAAAAAATGAGTATGGACTCTCCCAATTGCTGTCACGGTATTGATGTTTAACCCCTTGCACACTGATGTCGAAATATCTAAAGCTCATGGTGCAAATATTTCCCGTAATGCAACTAGAAATTTAACCAATTCAATCTTGTTTGACAGAGCTCAATGAGCTCTGTCAAACAAGATTGAATTGGTTAAATTCCCAGTTGCATTATGGGAAAAATGGCTTCTTCAGATCTGGATACACTACTGCGCAAGCGACCATTACATGAATATCCCAGGTCCACGATATCTTCACTCAAGATCTAAGAGAAGTCGCCGATTAATATTGGCGAATGTTTTTTGAGTCAATGTCTGACACGATATTAAAATCGCCGTGATTCACAGTCAAACAGATTACAGCTGTAATTAATTTCTAGGGCCCCTGAACAAAAAGGATGTACTTTTTGTCGTATTTTGCACGACTCTCACAATTTTGTGGTCGAAATATGTATAACTCAACATTCTCAACTCGACGAAATGACATTTACCAACACTCATAAAATATTTACGTTTTTAATCAGAAAGATTTTTTTTTTAAATTCCGACAAATTGCAACATTCTGACACAAACGTACATGTACATAAATATGATTCGGAAAATTATTGATGACTGGTCATCATTCTGATATTCTGTGACATCAACATGCAGTAGTTTATTTGGTCTAATCTATTTCACAATTAATGCTGAGATTACGCTCTCTGGAGTTAATCCCTTTCACCCCAAATGTCTTGTCCAATTTAATTATTGCATTCATTGTCCGCATAATATTGGGTGGTTTTAATACTTTTGTCTCACCTCGGACCTACAGTTAAAACTAGAAGTCCTGTCATGAAATGCGCACAAATAGCACGTTGATATGCGCGTTAATGTACGCGTTATGGCCCAAGTAAAGCTATCAAATTCTGTACATATGGCCTGTGCACAAGCAATGTTTCAGCCAATGGACCTCCGGGTAACCCGGAGGTCCATTGGCAGAAACATTCCATGTGTCTGCTATGGGTAACCGAGAGAACCTGCCGTGCTTTGGATGCCATTCGATGTGGCAATTGCGCGCAATTCCAACGCGCAATTAAGCCTAGATAAGCACACTATTTGTGACAGGACTTCTAATTTTAACTGTAGGATATTCATGTAACGGTCGCTTGCGCAGTAGTGTATTTTCACATCAATGTGCAGGGTGTTAATGACCCATCATAATTTATTAAGTAGGATGGGTGCTAACTGCTCTAGTGGAGTGGGACTCTCCCAATTGCTGTCACAGATACCACTAAGGTTCAAAGGGTTGAATTGCAACAAAAGTGAAGTATTAAAGCAACAGATATGCATTTTTAGCTCAACTTTGACGAAGTCAAATTTGAGCTATTGTCATGGCCCGTCGTCCGTCTGTCCGTCTGTCCGTACGTCAACAATTGGCTATGGCTCGGGCTAGAGGTCGTATTTATGAACCGATCTTTACGAAACTTCTTGTGTACCTTTGTTATGACCCTGGGACGGGAACGAGTGTTTTTAGGTGTGGTCCGAAATTCAAGATGGCTGCCAGTGGCCATTTTGTACCGATGATGCAAAAATCAGTTTTTTGTACAGAACTTCTGTATGAAAGTTCTGATTTGAATAAAGTTTTGTATAAATGTTTAGTACCATGGGATACATCACATATAATACGGGTTTTTTTCTCGTGCGTAAATTATGCAAATTAGACTGACTTTGATTTATTTAGTGTTACTTTCAGAGCTGTAAGTGCCAAGCTGCTATGGCTCGGGCTAGAGGCCGTATTTATGAACCGATCTTTACGAAACTTCTTGGGTACCTTTGTTATGACCGTGGGACGAGAACGAGTGTTTTTGGGTGCGGTCCGAAATTCAAGATGGCTGCCAGCTGCCATTTTGTACCGACGATGCAGAAATCTGTTTTTTGTACAGAACTTCCATATGAAAGCTCTGATTTGAATAATTTTTTGTATGAATGTTTAGTACCATGGGATACATCACATATAATACGGGTTTTTTTCTCGTACGTAAATTGTGCAAATTAGACTAATTTTGATGTTTTTTGGGGTTACTTTCAGCACTGTAAGTGCAAATGCCAATACGGCTCGGGCTAGAGGCCATATTTATGAACCGATCTTTACGAAACTTCTTGGGTACCTTTGGTATCACCGTGGGACGAGAACGAGTGTTTTTGGGTCCGGTCCGAAATTCAAGATGGCTGATGGCAGCCATTTTGTACAAAATTAGGTGCAATCAGATTTTTGCACAGAACTTCCATATGAAAGCCCTGATTTGAATAATTTTTTTGTGTGAATGTTTAGTACCATGGGATGCATCACATATAATACGGGTTTTTTTCTCGTGCAGAAATTATGCAAATTAGATGAACTTTGATTTTTTCAGTGCGACTTACACACAGTAAGTACACATGTCAATACGGCTCAGACTAGAGTCTGTATTTATGAACTGATCTTCACGAAATGTCTTGGGTACCTTTGTTATCACCTTGGGACGAGAACGAGTGTTTCTGGGTGCAGTCTAAAATTCAAGATGGCTGCCAGTGGCCATTTTGTACCGAAATTAGGTCTAATCAGTTTTTTGTACACAACTTCTATACAGCCCAGACTAGAGGCCATGTTTATGAACCAATCTTTACGAAACTTCTTGGGTACCTTTGTTATCACCGTGGGATGAGAGCGAGTGTTTTTGGGTGTGGTCCAAATTTCAAGATGGCCACCAGCAGCCATTTTGTACCAAATTTAGTGCAATCAGTCTTTTGTATAGAACTTCTGTATGAAAGTTCTGATTTTAATAAATTTTTGTATGATTGTTTAGTAACATGGAATACATCACATATTGTAAGGGGTTTTTTTTCGTGCAGAAATTATGCAAATTAGATGAACTTTGATTTATTCAGTGCAACTTACACAATGTAAGCACACATGTCAATACAGCTCAGGGTAGAGGCTGTATTTATGAACTGATCTTCACAAAACTTCTTGGGTACCTTTGTTATCTCCTTGGGATGAGAATGAGTGTTTCTGGGTACGGTCCAAAATTCAAGATGGCTGCCAGTGGCCATTTTGTACCGAAATTAGGTCCAATCAGTTTTTTGTCACAAGTTCTATACAGCTCGTATTTATGAACTGATCTTCACAAAACTTCTTGAGTATTTTTGTTTTCACCTTGGGACAGGAACGAGTGTCTTTTGGGGTGCCTTTGTTATCACTGTGCTATGAGAACAAATATTTTGGGGTTCAGTCAGACCCACTCTGGGACTTAAAGATTTTTTTCTAGTTTAGCATCTGACTGTCACCCACCTTTACAATACTTTACCTATACATTTGTTACAGGCAACGGTCAGTATTTATGTACAGACCGTTACAATACTTTATTTGTACCTTTGTTATCAGGTCATTACCTAGATGTTTGTCATTGCTGTGTCACATACTATACATGTACATGTCTTTGTCTTGACAAGTTGAGCTACAGTGTCATTGACACTTTCATTTGTTTGTACTTATGACAGATGGTACAGTAATTTTACATTTTTGTTTTTCAGAATACACTTGGTGATGAGAGAATGTTGTTTAATATATAGGTAATGAAAACTGGAACTTGCTGATTTCTGTTGAAGGTTTAGTATTGCTGGTAAAGTGAAAATATTGAGATCGAAGGCAGACATGAAATTTCAGTAATGTTGTAAATTGATAGTTAACTTGATGCAACTTGCTGATTTGAGAAGATATAGTTGTAACATTTGTAAATGAGGTACAGCACTGGTAATGAAAACTGAAACATGCGAGTTTGTGTTGAATGTTTAGTATTGGTGAAAAGTAAAAAGATTCAGATCGAGGGACAGACATGAAATTACAATAATGTTATAAACTGACAAGCTCACTGAGACAAATTGCTGATTTACCAAGAGTTTTGATAAGATGTAGTTGAAATGTTCGCAAATGAGGTGCATGGCTCTTTTCTTTGAACTGATTGAACAGAAAAGACTTGGTTGATTGCAAACAGGATGGAGGAGCTTTCTAAGGGATTCATGTGTGTTGGAATTTTTAAACAAAAACTAGGTTTGAAGCAACATTATAAAACATACACAACTGAGAAATTATTTAACTGTAAAATTTGTAATAAAGGGTTCGCTTGCAAATCATATCTTATCAAACATCTCAGAACTCATACAGGTGAGAAACTGTTTGAATATCAAAAATGTAATAAAGCATTCATTGATGAATCAGAGCTCCCAAAACATTTTAGAATTTATGCAGGAGAAAAACTTTTTGAATGTAACATTTGTAGTAAAGAATTTACTGCTAAAGAACAGCTCAAAACCCATCTCAGATTCCATACAGGGGAGAGACAATTTGAATGTAATATATGTAATAAAACATTCTGTCGAGGATCACTTCTCAAAATACATGTCAGAATACATACAGGTGAAAAACCATTTGAATGTGATATGTGTAATAAAGCATTCATTCGAAAATCAGAGCTCAACACACATATCTTAAGTCATACAGGGGAAAAACCATTTGAATGTAATATATGTAGTAAAGCATTCATTCGAAAATCAAATCTCAACTCGCATCTCATAACTCATACAGACAAGAAGCCATTTGAATGTAATATATGTAATAAGGCATTTGGTCTAGAACCAAATCTCAAAATACACCTCAGAACACATACAGGTGAGAAACCATTTGAGTGTAATATATGTAATAAAGCATTCAGTCAAAAATCAAATCTCAAAAGGCATAACTGCACCCACACAGGTGAGAAACCATTTGAATGTAATATATGTAATAAAACATTCAGTCAAGAATCACTTCTCAAAATACATCTCGGAACACATACAAGTGAAAAACCATTTGAATGTAATATATGTAATAAGGCATTTGGTCGAGAATCAAATCTCAAAATACATCTCAGAACACATACAGGTGAAAAACCATTTGAATGTAGTATCTGTAATAAAGCATTCAGTTATAAATCACATCTCAAAAGGCATCTCCGAACTCATACAGGGGAGAAACCATTTGAATGTAATATATGTAATAAAACATTCAGTGATAATTCTGGTCTCTTCCACCATCTCAGAAATCATGCAGGTGATAAACCTTTTGACTGTAATATATGTAATAAAACATTCGTTCGAGAATCACATCTCAAAAGACATATCCAAATTCATACAGGTGAGAAACCATTCGAATGTAATATATGTAAAAAAGTATTTGTTCATGCATCAACTCTCAAAACACATTCCATAATCCATACAGGTGAAAAACCATTTGAATGTAGCATATGTAATAAAATGTTTGCAAAACAAGCATTTCTCATTGCACATCTCAGAACCCATACAGGTGAGAAACCATTTGAATGTAATATGTGTAATAAAGCATTTTGTCAAAAGTCAAATCTCAGAAAGCATCTGAGAACCCATACAGGTAAAGAAACATGTTGAAAATGTGTTATATGCTATTAAAAAAAGTGGGGGATATTTGATAAAAGTGAGATATATGAAGAAATGTATTTATATTTTCATCAAAAAGACAGTTGAGGCATTGTATTGTGACATCTGGTGAATGATTTCTGCAATAGTTCGTTGTCTGACAAGCACACTTTCCTCACATTGAGCTGTAGAAGACATAGAAGGTCAGCCAGAAAATTTACCACATTCAATCCAAGACCTCATTACCTTTAAATCCTACTCGGTGCATGACCAAACATCCAATATCAGCTTGTCTGATGTTTTTTCATTTTTCTGCAGTGCAGCAGCAAGTTCCTGGACATTGATAGGAGGCTGTTGGCATTGTAGGCACCTGCCACGCAGATCCCAGACATGCTCGATTGGTGAAAGGTCTTGACTTAGTGCTGGCCAAGGTAGTGTAGTGTTGTTCTGCTCGTGGAGGAACCCTGTAGCGGACCCGATGAATTGATGGCCGTGACATCACACAAATGGCACCACATGAGCTGCTAACATGTTGTGACAGTAGTACTGCCCTGTGACACGTTCTTGGATGACATCTAATGCTGTTCTGCTTGTCATGGTTATGCCTCTCCACACTTGAACCGATCCACCACCAATTCGATCGTGCTGCCTGCTATCACCACCATCTGTTCCGCCTGTCATGGAAGTCGAAAGTGAATCTTGATTCATCAGAAAACATGACATTGCTCCACTGAGTCGCACATCTGTCGTATCGTGCACCTGCTGTCCAATTTCTGAGGCACTTTGATGGTGGTTACGTAATGCTGTGGTCCGGATTTAACGATCCTGGTTAGCAGTTGTCACCCTCAGACGACGTGATCGACATCTGTTAACAACATTGCCTGTCTTACTATAGTGTGACCACAACCTACTAGTCACCGATTGAGTAATGTTGAGAATTTGAGCCACTGCTGTCTGTCTGTAGCCAGCTTCCAACATGCCAATGGCACTAGAGACTGGCAGTTTCATTTTTTAGAGTTCCGTTTCGGTTTCTTGGGAGGAAAAAACCTCGGTTTCAGATCCGGTTGCCGTTTTCTGTATGAAAAGTTTTTATATATGGATGTATTACGAACAAGTTTATTCTAGGGACATTAGTAATTGTATAATAGATACTGGCAATCAAGATATAGGGCCCAGATTTCGACAGAGCCATAATGTCAGAACAAGTTGTCAAACAATTTGTTTTATATTATTTAACAAGTGCTGTCACTGGTAACATGGGTGGTAAATAAGAAATTTGCTGCAGAATGTTGAAAAAACGCCATGGAAATGACACCTATCTATTATCTGACTAATTAGTGAATAAAACAATTGAATCCATTCAATCCATGTGTTCTTGCTCTCATTTTGTTCCCAGAATATAGAGAGTAATCAATTTGTTTTGAGCGTTACGGTAAATAATTCATCAAGAGACGGGAAGTGAGTAAATCACGAGGGTAGCCCTCGTGATTTACTCACATCCCGTTTCTCGATGAATTATTTACCATAACGCTCAAAACAAATTGATTACTCTGTTTATTACATGACATTTGGAATAAAGAGGTTTTTTACTATAATAATTCAACCCAAACTATTGTCGGATATAATCCAATTTAGTGTAAACACGGAAACATTTCTAAAATTAGCAGGAAGGAAATACGAAATAGTCCTGTCTCGAGGCGAATTATATACTGTAACTTGCCGTATGAATGGGTCAAACTCTTTAGTAAATGACATTTTAGACCGAAGTGTCGTTCATTAAAAATAATTCAACACAAAATATTCGCAAATGCAACTCTGAAATACTTCTGAAATTAGCGCATATGAATACATCACTTTCTGTGTCAAATCTTCGATTGGAAATGGCACAATTTTATTTTTGTGACTTTCTTTCGATATTTTACTATTTTATGTGTCGTTCCAGTCGCATTTGGGGAATTCAGCCATAAGATAAAACATTTCTATTTGGATTTTGTCAACTGTGCTAACGAACCTGTTCATAGAGGAAAGGAAGGATTTTTAAAAATATTCAGAAGGAAAATTCATTTTAATTAACTGATGTGGAAATGGAAGACAAAACATCAGCAACTCGGTAGGGGGCATGGCTTATATACGTCAGTCGTTCCAAAGTTACTATTGAAGTGACATAATTCACTCGTGACATTACCACTTTTTAATCAACATTAAATTCAATGCAAAACGAACTTAGGATATTCGGGTGACCAGATACAAAACGGACTATAACATTTCTATAGCTTGTTTTGGAATTTCTGTGCGAGAAAAATAGTGTTGAGAATTTGATAGATGAAGCACTTCAAATGAGAAATTGGCATATTATTGCGAGGGAAGTCGGAATTGTTGATTGGTATAGGTGCCTCCGCCCCCCAATCACTGGCAGTGTATCCGCTTGTGAAAAAAATGAGGCCGTCATGATGGTGCGACGAAGGGATGTCGCTATACCAGGGACCAACCATGGTTCAGCCTGTGGCAGGAAAATTTTCACTTCCAGGATCCCTCAAAAAACTATTTCCTTGCAAATGAGTGAATATTTTGAGGTTTTCTCAGAGATCTATTTGTAAGGTTTCACTCTTTAAGCACCGGTATCTGTTTTGTAAACATGCAGTGTTATTTTACAACATCCCACAATTCGTCACTGCAGTCACTAAGTTTTATTTGTTTATGAATATTAATTAATGTAGCTTTTAAGCCTTATGGATGTGGGTGCTTCGTACCCTGCATTTGATCTCCATTGTTTGGTACTTCTTATACATGACTAACATGAGTTATTGTATTTTTAGTGTTAATAGATATGCCCAGTGGCTTGTTTTTGTTAGTTATTAATATTCACTTAGTTGTCATTATTAATGTCATAATGGATCAGTGTTGTGGGAGCTTCTCTTTATCTTTGTTTCTGTTTCTCCATCATGTGTATGCATAGGCAGGAGGACAACTCCGACCAAAGACCATGTATGCTTGTCTGGGACCTCTTTCCAAGACAATGCGGTCCTGTTTTAAAGACAACTCTGACCAGTTTTGAAGAAAACTTGGATCAGTTGTTTTGAAGACAAATCGGACCCAGTTTTAAGACAACTTGGACCTGTTTGGAAGACAACTCGGACCTACATCAAAGACGAGTGTTGAAGACAACTCTGACCTGTTTTTTAGACAAGTCTGACCAAAATCATTAGAGAAAGAGTCATGGCAGATTATAATATTAACTGGCGAGTGGATGAGGGGAGGAGGTCAAAGCAAAGAGGCCTTTTTGGCCTGCCTCATAAGGACAAGCCAAGTTTTGAAGAGTGGGGGGTCACTGTTCAAGCTGAGGTCACAGTCGCTGGAGCTTAGGAGAAAACCTTGGAAAGAAAATGAAAATGCATGCCAAATCTGTAGTCTAGGCACACTGGAGACCCTGGAGGCTGGAATGCTTTCTTCGTAATAGATATATCACTATTTTGTGTACTATATGGGTAAATAATTGTACAGTTGTGCAGGTGTCCGGAGATAGTTTGGTCGAGGCGAAGCCAAGTCCAAATATTGGAGGACGCCTGCACAACTGTACAATTATTTACCCATATAGTACACAAAATAGTGATATATGTGATTTAATCCGCAGCCCCTCAATATTAACAAAAGTCAAAAAAATTATATTTTAGAAAGTTTGACACGAGTAAAACCACATTTTAAAACACTTTTTGCTTGCTCTACCCCCGAAAAACAAAATGGGCATAACCCATTGTTTGCTTGCTAGAAAATCTTTTGAAGTTATGACACGCATCAGGAGTTCAGATATTGTGAACAGATCTGTGGCTTCGAAGTGAACTCACATCATGACGTAATTTGTACTCCCGCTAATATAATGTCTCAACTCAAGGGTGGAACATTTATTCAATCCCTCATCGAAAGTTTGGCAGATAAATTTAATAATCGTTCATTTTTAAAGCATTTGGAAGAATAATTCTTTTTTTATTTGAAGAAGAGGTTCGCTTTCCCTCATGGGTGGCGGGTGGTTGTGCCTAATTGCAGTCTTAATATTTGAAAAAGGGCATTTTTTTAAGTTATTTATTTATTTACTGGTGTTTAAGGTCACTTTTCTGCAGCTATGGCTAATTGTGATCGCAAAAAAGGGTGTAAAGTCAAGTTTAGCCAATCGTTTACACCCATGCTGCCCATTTTAGGGGACTTCTACCCCGGGCACTGGTGACCAGGTCCTATTTTACCAGTAAAACTGAACTTGTTTACCACAGCAAACAAGCACTGCTTCACTTCTGAGGTTTCCACAGGAGTCCTTTTTAGGTTACCAGGGCTGTTGGTTATTAAAAGCAACAAAAAATTAAAAAGTACATTATAATTTGGACACGATGCACACTCAATTCAGTAGCTCTGTCGAGAAAAGCTTGTCGATAATTCATGTGTTAGAAAGTTTTTCACACCTCCTTTACAGCATCTTTACTTTTGAATGGTTATGATTACAGTACCGTGACAATCATACAAATATCTAGTTATTGGGACTGTTTCAAAACCGTTCCAATATCCAGATATTGGTACTGTTTTACTGAGCTGTTCTCATCAAAACCATACTTGGTGTGATTTTATAGGGCTTGTTTTCATGACAGAGCACAAAAGAAATATTAGGTACAGTTAAAATTAGAAGTCCTGTTATGAATTGCGCGGTTATCTTGACACAATTTCGCACAGGAATTGTGCGCAATTTTCCTATTGAAAATACCCAAATTTCCACAGAGTCTTGCCATAACTCACAGCAAACACAAGCAATGTTTCAGCCAATGGACCTCCAGGTTGAACCCAGATGTCCATTGGCTGAACCATTGCTTGTGCATAGGTTGCGTAGAGAATGTGATATCCTTTCCATATGACCTAACGCGCCGATAAACGCGCTAAATGGCGAGGTGTTTGCACGCAATTGATGACAGGACTTCTACTTTTAACTGCAGCTGTGGATTAACTGTCTTTGATGTTGGCCTGAGGTATCTTGAAAATAGGTCTGAGTTGTCTTCAAAACAGGTGCGGCTGGTCTTGAGCTGGGTGGTCTTTGGTCCGTGTTGTCTGTAATTCACATGCACATACACCATAACTGCAGCACCTGTGCTGCGGGGCTACACCATCTTCAAGGGTTAAGAACTCAAGATATAAATATTATGTGTATCTGAATTTATTCTTAGTTTCTTTTTAGGATAATATGTGTAAAAAATTAGAAGTGATAAAAAAAAACATCAGTTTGAGATCGCTTCTTGTCATTGCCATCACTTCTCGTCCGTAGACGTACGTACGTACGTACGTACATACGTACATACGTACGTACGTACGTACATATGTACATACGTATGTACGTACGTATGTCCACAATTTCCTTTGGCACACTTCACAGGTCGCATTTATGATCAGATAACTTTGAAACTTGGTATGCTTGTTTGGTTTGACCTCTAGGTTGGAGATATCGATTTTCGTCAATTTCCGACAAAAAATGTTGCCGTGGCCAATGTTCTTAGAACTTAGTTTAGTCAGACCTCAATATTTCCCTTTGGCACACCCTACAGAGCACATTTATGATTGGATTGCTTTGAAACCTGGCATGCTTCTTTGGGGAGACCTCTAGATGGGAACTGTTGATTTTCTTCCATTTTTGTCAAAAAATGTTGCTGCGGCCAACGTTCTTAGAACACAATTTAGTCAGACCCCAATATTTCCCTTTGGCACACCCTAGAGGGCACATTTATGATCGGATTGCTTTGAAACCTGGCATGCTTGTTTGGGATGACCTCTAGATGGGAGCTATCGATTTTCTTCCATTTCCGTCTTGTCACAAAATGTTGCCACTAGCAATGATCTTGTAACTTAATTTAGTCAGGCATCAATATATTCCTTTGGCATGCCCTACAGGGCACATTTATGATCAGATCGGTTTGAAACTTTGTATGCTTGTTTGGGGTTACCTCAAGATGGGAGCTATCTATTTTCTTCAATTTCCGTCAAAAAATGTTGCCACTGGCAATGACCTTCGATGAACTTAGTAAAAACTTAGTGCGGTTAAGCATCAATATTTCCGTTTGAGACTCCCTGCAGGGCACATTTATGATTGGATCACTTGCAAACTTGGTGTGCTTGTGTGGGGTGACATCTATATGGGAGCTGTCAATTTTCTTCCATTTCTGTCAAAAATTGTTGCTGCTGACCTTTGAACTTAGTTTAGTCAGACCTCAATATTTCCCTTCCCCTTTAACACACCCTTCAGGGCACATTTATGATCGGATCACCTTGAACTTGGTATATGTGTTTGGGGTGACGTCAAGATGTAAGCTATTGCTTTTTTTTGTTTTCCATAAAAAATTATTGTCGTTATCACCAGCCTTTGAACTTACTGCATTTGTGCATCAACTTATCCCTTTTGCACTCTATGCAGGGTATATTTGTGAATTTCTTTAACAAAAAAACCAAAACCCATTGCCACAAGCGATGACCTTCTACTTTGTGCATTTGTGCATTAACATCTTCCTTTGGCATGCCTCAGAGGGCGCATTCATTATCAGGTTATTTTGAAACCTTGTCTGCTTATGCAGGGTGATTGATTTTCTTTTCACTTCCATCAAAAACTGTTGCTGTTAGCAACAATCCTTGAATTTATTGCATTTCTTTGACATGTCCTACAGGTCACATTTATCATAGGATTGTTTTTGAACTTGGTGTGCTCATTAGGCAAGACCTTCAGATAAGAGCTGTTGATTAGCATTCATTTCTGTGGAAAAATATGCCATTTACAATAACCTCTGAACATACTGCATTTGTGTATTAACATTCTTCCTTTAGCCAGTCTTACAGTTAAAAATGCATTGATTACTCTGACATTGTGAACACAAATAACATTGGTACCAATGATCTTCAATTTTGCCATTTCATTTATAACTTACCAATTTCAAGTTTGTCAAGCTGAGCTACAGTGTCATTGACACTTTCATTTAAACATGGTACTAAAGTGACAAGGACGTTTTACCCACTTCCTCATTGCCATTGAACATCCATTAATATTCATAAGTTCAGAGTTCACAATGGCAAGTGTTCATGGAAACATTGATCAGTGTGTTTCCCAGTTTTATTACTTTCTCTGATAAATAGAATAAATAAAAACAAACACTCCTTGAAGTGATTTTGTGGGTATTTTTTTTTATTTCCAGCACACATTGTCTCTGCCAATTTGGAGATAAAAGGCTTTATTATCAATTGGGTCACCAACCTGAACATTTAATTTTTCCTTCCTGCATTTGTGGTGTAAAGATTCACGTTTTGGGGGGAGGAGAATGTGTATGGTCAGCGATGCTCAGAAGGCCTTGTGAGCACTCTGACTGGCCACCTAACCCTACAACAAATTAACAATCGCCAAGAATATTAATCGATTGACAGACATAAAGACATTCCAAAGGGCAATACTTCATACAAGCCAGAATGTTCGTTGTTTGATTGGTGTATTCTGGGCGATTGCTGTAGTGGACAGAAATTCAAAGAAAACCAGGAAGAAGGTTTTCCAGGAAAACAAACCTTGAAAACCACCAGTCTCTAAATGGCATGTAACCATTCGTCACATGTGTCAGTCTTCGCATACCTCAAAAGTTACATTTTGACCAGAAACTATTGATGAACAAGTTTGTATCAAGAAAAGACCAATGAGACCTCCGAAAAAGCCCATCCAGTACAAATGAAAATTTCAGAACGTACCCCACAGATGTTAATGTGGCACTCGTGTGAAAAACCTGCACAAAGTTTTCGTGAGGCAGTGACATTTATGATCCACTCCAAACTTGGTAACACATAGGGCTGCACAATATTAAAAACAGAATATCAGTATCGGTATTCAAAAATATATCGTGGTATACCAGTATATCGAAAACTGTTTAGATGTATGAACTACAGGTAAGTACCACAATCGAGACTTGAGCCATCAAAGTCAGAACGAATCAGCATGCCTTGATGATGTGGTTCGAAAAACCTTTACACAACGAAGACTATATCCAAATTTATTATTTTAAATCAAATTTTTCCAAAAAATTCTACAAAACAATAGATAGATATAGATAGATAGATATAGATAGATAGATATTTATTCGTTCAGTAGCATACAGGAAATACAATGGTTACAATTACATAGTTCAATTAATATATAACATTTTGTATACTACTGGGAGATGATTTATCCAGATTGGCAGTCATCTCCCTAAGGAATGTTTTGCAATATTGTTTACAGGCCCAGACTGTCGACGTTCTTATAAAAATCATCTCATCGGTTATAGAAAATTTACTATGTAAGGGTTGTGCTAGACTTGGCAGTTAAAGTGTTTTCTTGTGGATGTATTTCAGCTTGGGGCCTTGTGGCTGTGTTCTACAAATGAAGCAACCTAAATTGAGCAGTTCGAGTAAAGGAGATATAAAAATTTGCTTCAATCCTTTATTTATCTTGAGAGCGGCCCAAAGCTATAAGACATCCCCAGGCGAGGTCATTTAATGCGGACAAGGTGGGTAAAGCTATTTGGAGGACAGAATGTCATTTCGTCTGGTCATTTAATTTGTTCATATATAGGTAAAGTAAAGCAGGAAGACGTGTTATGACGGTGTCCAAATCAGCAAGATCACACCCTCTCTCAATCCAGGGGTGAGAACGGGTCGTACTACCGCTGATGTGATCACCGCCGCTACGGTGTTTTATACAGTGCAATCTGGACAATAAGGATTACTGCATTCAACATTGTCTGAATAAAGTGTTAGAAGCCTGGACAACAGCTTCTTTTTAAATACGTTTCTATTGTTCATCGGACGAAGATCTCTATCTAGCGCATTCCAAATCTTGGGATACAGGTTGGTAGGTAGACAGTCCAGGGCTTTTGTCCTTGTTCTAGTTATTTGGAGAAGATCACGTTGTCTAGTGGTTCTGACAGGCATACTAGCTACTCTGAAGAAGTTATCAAATGACTGGGGAAGATTGTCGTTTTTCCAATCAAAGACGAAGAGGGATACATGGAATTTATACAGGTCAGTCACCTTGAGTATTTTGTCCCTTTTGAAGAGTGGTTCTGTGTGGGCATTATACTTTTTGTTATTAATTATGCGCAGTGCACGTTTTTGAAGAGTTAGAAGTTTATTGATAGATCTCGAATTTCCCCATGCTTGGATTCCATATACTAAGTGACTATGTATCAGAGCGAAGTATAGTGTTCGCATAGCCTCATGAGGAAGGATTGCCTTTACCTTGTTAAGGGCAAAGTTTGCGCGTGCAATCTTGGAACAAAGTTGAGCTATGTGGGCGTTATATGATAGACAATTATCAATGGATATACCTAGAAATTTCAGTGATTTTTCAGCTTCATTTGGTCCAACCTTATTTATTATTTGGTTGTTGACGAAAATATTATTGTGAGAGAGCGCTTGCTTATGGGATGGATTAAACACAATATATTTAGTTTTACTTGCATTCAATGCCAATCTATTCACGGAACACCATTCGGAGATGTTTTCTAACTCTTTATTCACAGTAATTGTCAGATTGTCAGTATTAGATCCTGAAAGGTGTACGTTGGTATCATCGGCAAAAGATAAAGGGTTTAATGTTGCTGAATTGCAAAGATCATTTATGTATAGCAAAAATAAAATAGGTCCTAATATTGAGCCTTGTGGAACACCACAGGTTATTTCAGCTAAGTCAGATATGCCTTCACCATATGCAACAAATTGGTGTCTATTTGATAGTTAACTTTTGAACCAATTGTTGGAGATGCCCCTAATTCCATACCATTCTAGTTTCTTCAATAGGATATCATGGTTTATGGTGTCGAATGCCTTAGATAAGTCCAAAAATACCGCTAATGTTATGTCTTTACTTTGCCTATTATTTGCATCGGGCCATCGGCAATGCACTTTAGGAGATGTAGGACAGGGTGGATAGTTGAGTGATTTTTTCTGAACCCATATTGACTGCTACATAGAATTTCAAAGCGATCGAGAAAGCTTATCAGTCTAATTGACACAAGTTTTCCTAGAACCTTTGAAAAGGTGGGAAGAATACTGATAGGTCTATAATTGGTAAAATTTTGCACATCTCCAGATTTGAAAATAGGGATTACCTATGCAATCTTCATTTGTTCTGGCACTACTCCTTGGACAAAGGAGTTATTGATAATATGTGAGAGGGGTACTACAATTTGGTTGATTGATTGCTTGATGAGAGTTGACGTGATATCATTTTTGTCTTTACTTAATTTTGATTTCATTGACTGCACTATGTTAACAATTTCGGCTGGCGTAGTTGGTGTCATAAAAAAGTTATTTCGAAAATCCCCTTTCATGTAATCCCAGAAAGGCTTATTTGACATAGGTAATAACTCACTTGTTTGTTTCCCAATGTTCGCAAAAAAACTGTTAAATTCTGTGGCAATTTGGTTATGATCAGTTATTTCTCTTTCACCTTGCTTAAAAAAGGAGGGCAGTTTGGCTTCTCGTTTTGATTTGTTTATGCTATCATTTAGTATTTGCCACGTTTTACGCATATCATGTTTATTTTGAGTTAGAATGTTCTTATAATACATGGCCTTGCATTGTTTTTTCACTCTGTTGAATATCCTACAGTAATTTTTGTAGTTTTGAATATTGCGGTCGCTCGGACACTTCAGTTTTTTCAGGTAGAATTTTCGTATATTTTATGATGAGATCAAGAGGCCCTTCGACATCCAAGGTTGTTTTCTTATAGTATTTGTCTTTGCCTGTGTCTGGGATAGAGGAAAGGCAGTTTCAAAGACATTTAGATAAATTTCAATGAATGTGTTATAAGCCATGTTTGGGCAATCTAGTTCCATTACAGGAGAGAAGTCACACTGAGATAAAAGTAAGTTAAAGTGGGCAACACTTTCTTTGTTTATTTTTCGTTTGGACACAACAGGTCGACGTATATTTTCCTTGGTATCGGTTTCAATATAGAATGTGCCAAAATGGTCAGATACATCAGTTATTACTATTCCCGTGTTAGAATTTGTTGAGATATTATTTGAAAATATGTGATCGATAAGAGTGGCAGAATAGGGAGTTACTCTTGTGGGCTTGGTTATTAGAGGTAGGAATCCCTGACTGAACATTAAATCAATAAAATATCTAGTCTTGTCATGGGAACTGAATTTTAACATGTTGATGTTCAAGTCTCCTACAATGTAGGATGGATTGTTTTCGCGATTTAGTTTGTCGGTTATTTCATTTAATTTCGATATGAAGAGGTCAATATCTGCTTTAGGTGGCGTATTTGGTCTGTATATCACTCCTATTATTTTCTTGGATTTCTTGGTATTGATTTCGATGAAGATGGATTCAATTACATGCGGAATAAAAAGAGTCAGGTTCGGGCGAACTCTATAACCGACATGTTCCTTAATAAAGAATCCTACCCCGCCACGACCATCATCGTCATTTGGTCTACTGTACATAAGGAGTGGGTGGTAGCCATTAAGTGTGTATGACATAGTGGGTGGAATTTTGAATATCTCTGTTAGTCCAATTATGTCAAAGAAACTGTCCATGTCATGCAGGTTGAGTAAAAGATCATTTAGGGCATCCCAGTGTGTGGTCAGCCCTTGGCAATTTATGTGAAAAACAGAAAAGGACTTGTTCAGTAGAGTACGACATGAGGCAAACTGTTCAGGGGAGTAGTACGAGCAATCATTGTTAACATTTTTAAAGGGGGACAAGTCATCATCTTGTCTGTTGTAGACTTTTTCCTTATAATGACTAATAAAGTCGTATTCTGGCCGCGTTTGGATCTCGCCCAACTCTATTCTATCCGCCATTACTAACAATGTAACTGCCAAGTACTATAAGTGCACCACGCCTAACAGAAAACAATATGAAATTTGGTAAAGAGGGATGTACTGAATACGACAAGGTTTGAGCCAGTCCTAGGGTGACTGCACTGGACCTCATACTAAAGGGCAACAGTCTGGGGCAATGCAAACATAATTATATTAATGGCGGAAACTAAAAATATGATATGACCCCCTCATTGGAATGAGCTTGTTGAGATCGTTCTAATGAGGGGGGTCACATGATATAGATTTGTTGAAAGTTTTGAAAATTATTTTTTCAACTGCTGAATTTGTATATTACGGGGGCACATGCGGACGATTCCTTGGGTAAAGCGATAATATTATTCATTCTGAGCTACAGTTAAAAAACTCGAGACATCTTAAAAATTAAATTGTGGGTAACTAAATAATGACAATAAACCGATTTTTTTGTAATTACACCGGTATTCAATCGATATTGCTTTGAATACTGGTATATATCAGTTTATCAAAATACCGTGCAGCTCTAGTAACACATTGATGTGTCCAATCACGCATATCCAATACCATTTTCCGAAAATATCAACATCAGTTTGGATATCCTCTACTTTTCTTTGAATAGAAAATGTCAAACAAGTGTTCAGGCAAGAATCCTGTTTCAAAACACTTAAGTATGCATACAGGTGAGAAACCATTTTAATTTAATATATGTAATAAAGCAATCAGTGATAATTAAGGATTTGAAATTCTTTCAAGAATCAGAATTTTTTTTCTCACAAATAATTCTCACAAGAAAAACGATCAAATCAACTTTGATTTGCATAAATGTTCATTTAATTCTTGTCATTAATTCTGAAATTGTCTTTAAATGCCTGGCCAATTCTACTTATGTTGTACTCCACTGTAATAAAGTAACACTCTGACTTAGTAGTGGTGTCTAGATGCAGACAGGAGGGAGCGCGGTGGCTCAGTAGGTAGAGGTGCAGGCTGCAAGCCGAGAGGTCCTCGGTTCGAATCCCACCTGCGGCAACCGCGTTGTGTCTTTGGACAGGACACTTCATCTCCATTGCCTGCATGGGGGCACGATGATGCCGTGTACTAAGGCGTACTGCACGTCGATGGTATGCATGTCTTCAACCAATCTAACCTTGCCTGTGCTGCAGTGCGGAGTTACGATGTTGGGGAGCTGGCAGCTGCTCGTCGTTACTCGGTGGTTCTCTCCGGGTACTCCAGCTTCCTCCACCCGAAAAACTGTCACGGTGCCATTGTGCATAAATATGTGACCTTAAACATCAATAAATAAGTAAATAAATGCAGACAGGACTTCAATATAAACCACTGCAAAGGTACTTTATGTAACAGCAGTCTCTTTACTGGAATATATGTTCTATATGTACACATACAAAACTCACAATATTGTATCTAGGCCTCAACGGAGCGTGGTGGCTCAGTTGGAAGAGGTGCAGACTGCAGGCCGAGAGGTTCGCAGTTCGAATCTCACTGCCGGCAACCACGTTGTGTCCTTGGGCAAGACACTTCACCCCCATTGCCCACGTGGGGGCACGGTGACGTTGTGTACTAAGGTGTACTGCACGTCACTGGTGCACCTGTCTTCAACCAATGCTAACCCTGCTTGTGTGGAGTTTGTATGTTGGGGAGCTGACAGTTGCTTGCTGTTGCTCGGCGGTTCTCTCTCTGGGTACTCCGGCTTCCTCCACCCGTAAAACTGTCACGGTCATTGTTTGCCATTGTGCAGAAATATGTGACCTTAAACACAAATAAATAATAATCTAGGCCTTAACCCTTTGAAGCCCAGTGATATCTTCCTTATCAGTTCAATGTCAGCAACAGGAAGAGTCCATATTCTTTATTCGGGGGTAGACCAATTAATATTTTCAATGTGCAGCCTTGGGGGCTGCACATTGAAGATATTGATTGGTCTACACCTTACTGTCACTCAAAAGTCAGCCTAAATTGGTCTACACCTCACCTTCACTCAAAAGTCAGTTATGTAAGTCGTCAGACGACTTACATAAGCTTTAGCTTTCTGTCGAATCCCTCCTTTACACAGTAATCTACTTTCGTTGATTTGTGTATACTATTGTATCTGGTGTTGTTCAGAACTTTTGTTATCATACTGTTATTGTGAAATGTGTACACATATCATTTATAGGGCTGTCGCGACTATCATTTTTTGTAATCAACTAATCGTGACCAGTAATCGACGGTTAGTCGATTAATAGTCGCTTCCCATGATTTTTTAGCAAATCATTCTTCTGTTCGTAAAACAATGGCACCAGTGTGTTCAGACGAAGTGGGGTTGTGGGAACAACAAATCGGTCCCGACTGAAGCTACATGTAGTCCTATCTTGGACCCACAGTCTGTAATATAATTTTTGGGGTTGGTACGTCCTGTAGGACGTACCAACCCCCAAAATAATATTACTGACTGCGGGTCCAAGTTTGAACTAGATTGAAGCCGATGAATTAAAATGAATTTACCAAAGAACGTTCCTGCATATGTTTCCTTTCTGCAATAAGTTTCTCGAAATTTTGAACATTGAGATCTATGCATTCCCTCATCAGTTGTTAAAATTGGATCTTAGTCTGAAGTTCCGAACTTTGAGAAGTGATCTGACGTTCTGACTTTCGTCATAATTTTGTCACTTCCGCGCTTTGGGTTTTCCAATGGGTGCATTCGTGTGTACAAGAGTGGAGAAATTCAGAAGAATCTATTCTTCTCGAGTAACTGTGAGTGTTCTTTCTTACACAGTCAGTGACAGTCGTACAGTCTTCCGGATATGAATGTTAACTATGGTTAGATATTTAAAGTTATTCACCTTCATTGATCATTCACCTCACAAAACAATGCAATTTAGCCCCGACGTGTAGTAGACGTGTACCACCTTGAAAATGAACGACGATCAACTAAAAATAAAAAACGTCGACTACTTCAATAGTCGACGGTTAGTCGACTAATCGAATAATCGCGACAGCCCTAATCATTTAATGAATAAATACTGTTTAAACTAAAAGTCAGCCTACTTAATGAGGTTCAGAGGGTTAAGGGATAAACTCCAGTAAGTATTAAAAGGTGAGGTTTGTTATGGGGAGGGGGCATATTATTTTACCCCATCCCTCCATTCATCCATTTATCAATCTGCATGCAGAATACAAGTTTTGTCCATATAACTCCATTTACAGTTTTCAAGCCAAAAACCTATTTATTTTTGAGGGTATCTATATTTATACATTTACCAAGGTGTGCAAATTGCCAGGAATTTGATTTTATGTAATTTTTCACAAGATTATGGGTTGTTAAACTGAGTAAATTTTGGTGAAATTTCAAATATAGGATACAAGGTTTGTTTGCATATCTCCTCATATAGTTTTCGAGCTACACTACTGCACAAGCGACTATTACATGAATATCCTAGGTCCGAGGTGAGACAAAAGTATTAAACCCACCCAAGATTACGTGGACAATGAAAGCAGTAATTATACCCCCACTTTCGAAGAAAATGGGGGTATACTGGATTACATGCGTCGGTCTGTCAGTCTGTCCAGGCCAACAGTGGGGGGTTTAAGGGATATTATTATTAGGGGCTACCTCCAAATTAAGGTAGGGTTAGGAGTGGGGTGGGGTTAGGGGTAGCCCCAGAGTAGGGCTTAAGGTTGGGGAGGGTTAGGTCCCGAGGGGGTTAGGGTTTGGGTCAGGGGTGAGGTTTTAGTTTTAGTAGCCCTTAAACCGAAAAATAGCTCCTAATCCTATTGGTTTGGCTAGGGTGGGGTTGGGTCAGGGGTGGGGGTTAGGGTTAGGGGTAGCCCCAGAGTAGGGCTTAAGGTTGGGGGGTTAGGTCCCAGGGGTGGGTGGGGGTTAGGGTCTGGGGTGGGCTTTTAGGGTTTAGTGTCAGGGTGGGGTAGGGTTAGGGTGTGGTTTTTGGGTGGAGGGGTGGGGTTAGGGTTAAATATAAGTTCTAGGGTGGAGGGGGTGGGGTTCTGGGAAAAATAAGGTTTTGGACATACAAAATGTTTTTTTGGTAGCCCATAAACCCGAAATGTTGGAGCGTCCGTCCATCCGTCCATCTGTGCGTCTGTGTGTGAGTCTGTCCGAAAATATTCATAACTTAAGTAAATTATTATTTTTTATAATATTTGTTGGTCATAGGTATGCCCACACTAGTTATTTTCTTTTTTATTATTTTTTTTATTACTTGTTCACTTAGAAATTGTGTCCGTCCGAGCCAAATTTTATCTGTTCAGCCAGTATCTCAGGTATCAAATGTTCTATTGCAATGAAATTTGCCATGAACACTGCTTATGGTATAGGCTTTAAAAAAAGGATTCAACGATATTTCTCACATTCTCCTTTTTAGAGTTATCCCGCTTTTTTGACTTAGAAATTGTAAGAAATAGACATTATTTGTCTGTTCAGCCTGTATCAAAGGTATGGGTTATCGGATTTTGGTGAAATATGGCATGCAGTTTGCCCATGACAAAAGCTTCTGCCTCATTGCATAAAACTTCCAAACATTAATCAATTTACCATACCTTTTGACTTGGAAATTGTTGAAAACTTTTGAAGAAAATGGGAGGGGTGGGGCATACTGGATTGGGGTCATCGGATTTTAGTGAAATATGGCATGCAGTTTGCCTATGACAAAGGCTTCTGCCTCATTGCATAAAACTTCCAAACACCAAACAATTTACCATACCTTTTGACTTAGAAATTGTTGGAAATTGTTGAAAACTTTCAAAGAAAATTGAAGGGGGAGGGGTTATACTGGATTGCGTCTGTCCATCTGTGCATCCATCCGTCAGTCCATACGAGAATATTCATAAATGATATTTGTTGGTCATAGGTATGCCCACACTAGGCGATACACCATGTGGGGGTATGCACCAGATGAAAGTCCAGCTCTTGTTAAATTAGACAAGACATTTGGAGTAAAAGGAATTGACTCCAGAGTGCATAATTGCTGCATTAATTGTGAAATAGATTAGACCAAATAAACTACTACATGTTGATGTCACAGAATGTCAGAATGATAACCAGTCATCAATAATTTTCTGAATCAAATTTATGTACATTTGTGTCGGAATGTTGCAATTTGTCAAAATTTTAAAAAAAATATTCTAACTGATTAAAAACGTAAATATTTTATGAGTGTTGGTAATGGTAAGGCCAACGTCATTTCGTCGAGTTGAGATTGTTGAGTTATACATGTATTTTGACCACAAAATTGTGAGAGAGAGTCATGTAAAATATGACAATAAGTACACCCTTTTCGCTCAGGTGCCCTAGAAATTAATTACTGCTGTAATCTGTTTGACAGAGATTCATGGCGATTTTAATATCGTGTCAGACATTGACTCGAGAAACAATCACCGATATTAGTCGGCGACTTCTCTTTGATTTTGAGTGAAGATATCGTGGACCTGAGATATTCATGTAATGGTCACTTGCGCAGTGGTGTAGAACCTTTTTATACTACAGGCTATTTATACATATACCAAAGGTTTGCATATTGACATGAATTTGAATATGCTCAATTTTTCACAAAATTAGGGGTTGTTGAACTTAGTGAGTGTTTGTGGAATTTCAAATATAGAGTACATAAATTGTCCAGCATCCCACAAGCTAGATTTTTTTTAGCTCAGCTTTGTCGTAAGTCAAATTTGAGGATATGCCATGGGCACTCGTCCGTCTGTCCGCCTGGCCCTCTGTCCATCAACAATTCAATTCGGCTCGGGCTAGAGGCCGTATTTATGAACCGATCTTTACGAAACTTCTTGAGTACCTTTGTTATCACCTTGGGACGAGAACGAGTGTTTCTGAATGCAATCTGAAATTCAAGATGGCCACAAGCAGCCAATTTGTACTTTAGTTAGTGCAATCAGTTCTTTCTACATAACTTCTGTATGAAAGTTCTGATTTGAATAAATTTTTATTTGAATGTTTAGTAACATGGAATACATCACATATAATACTTTTTTTTTCTCGTGCAGAAATTATGCAAATTTGATGAACTTTGATTCAGTACTACTTATACACGGAAAGTGCACATGTCAATACGGCTAGGGCTGGAGGTTGTATTTATGAACCAATCTTCATCAAACTGCTTGGGTATCTTTGTTATCACCTTGGGATGAGAACTAGTGTTTCTGGGTGCAATCTAAAATTCAAGATGGCCACAAACAGCCATTTTGTACTTTAGTTAGTGCAATCAGTTCTTTGTACACAACTTCTATATGGCTCAGGCTAGAGGCTGTATTTATGAACCGATCTTTATAAAACTTCTTGGGTACCTTTGTTATCACCGTGTGATGAGAACGAGTGTTTTGGGGTGCAGTCCAAAACTCAAGATGGCCACCAGCAGCCATTTTGTACCAAAATTAGTGCAATCAGTTTTTTGTACAGAACTTCTGTATGAAAGTTCTAATTTGAATAAATTTTGTCTGAATGTTTAGTAACATGGAATACATCACATATAATACGTGTTTTTTTCTCATGCAGAAATTATGCAAATTAGATGAACTTTGATTTATTCAGTACTACTTATACACTGTAAGTGCACATGTCAATACGGCTAAGACTGGAGGCTGTATTTATGAACCGATCTTCATGAAACTTCTTGAGTACCTTTGTTATCACCTTGGGACGAGAATGATTGTTTTTGTGTCCGAAATTCAAGATGGCAGCCATTTTGTACCAAAATTAGTACAGTCAGTTTTTTGTACAGAACTTCTGTATGAAAGTTCTGATTTGAATAAATTTTTGTATGAATGTTTAGTAACATGGAATACATCACATATAATACGAGGGACGAAAACGAGTGTTTCTGCGTGTGGTCCAAAATTCAAGATGGCCACCAGCAGCCATTTTGAATTAATGCAATCAATTTTTTGTACAGAACTTCTTTATGAAAGTTCTAATTTAAATAAATTTTTGTATGAATGTTTTGGTTACAGTTTTTTTTTTCTCATGCAGAAATTATGCAAATTAGATGAACTTTGATTCATTCAGTGCTACTTATACACAGTTAGTGCACATGTCAATACGGCTCAGGCTAGAGGCCGTATTTCTGAACCGATCTTCACGAAAATTCATGGGTACCTTTGTTATCACCTTGGGACAGGAACGAGTGTTTTGGGTGCCTTTGTTATCACTGTGCTATGAGAACAAATATTTTGGCGTTCAGTCAGACCTACTCTGGGACTCAAAGATTTCTTTTCTAGATCAGCATCTGACTGTCACCCACCCTTACAATACTTTACCTATACATTTGTTACAGACTACGGTCAGTATTTATGTACAGAGTGTTACAATACTTTATATGTACCTTTGTTATCAGGTCATTACCTAGATGTTTGTCATTGCTGTGTCACATACTATACATGAACATGTCTTAACAAGTTGAGCTACAGTGTCATTGACACTTTCATTTATTTTTACAGGCTATTTATATGTATACCAAAGGTGTGCAAATTGCCAAGAATTGGATTCTGTTTCATTTCTCACAAAAAGAGGGTTGTTGAATTTAAAACATATACCAAAGGTGTACATATTGTCAGGAATTTGATTTTGTTCAATTTTTTCACAAAATTATATGTTTTTTAACTTGGTAAAGTTTTGTGAAATTTCAAATATATGATAATGGGTTGTCAGCCCAACACTTCCCACAGTTTTCAAGCTAGAACCATTTTATTTTACAGAATATTTATACTCTACAAGGTCTGCATATTGCCAGGAATTTTGTGTTGTTCAATTGTTACAAAATTATTGTATCTTAGTAAATGTTTGTGAAATTTCAAATATAAGGTCCAAGGTTTGTCTGCCTAACTCGTGTGAAAATGAAAGTACAATGTAGAATTTGCGGGAGCATCATAATGTGTCTTAAAAATTAATGTTTGATCTTCACTCTCCCATATCCTATGGAATACATACTGGTTGAACTTGAAAGGTTATAATAGTTATCTCAAAATCTAAATTATTTACCCTTTACCTAACACAGTATTTGTAAAAACTAAATTAAATTTCACATTTTTCGAAAACAAATTTCAAATTTTTTCAATGAATTCATTCAAATATGGATATCATTAGAACCAGCTCAATGAGCTGTTTCTAATGATATCCATATTTGTATGGTTTTTAATGGTTTTAATGAGAAACTTCCAAGATATTTTAGGCTCTAGAAGGCTTATTCTGTTTAATTTTTGGCTGTTTTGGCCACTATGTTAGGTAAAGGGTTAAGAACTGAAAATTGATTTTGTGGAAGGAGCTTGTGAGAATCAAAACTGATTCGCACTAATTGAGATAAATTTTAAAGCCCTTACTTCAGACCTCTCCTAACATTTCAGAATTCATGCTGGTGATAAAACATGTATTACATGATGAAACTTTCATTTAAAAACAAAATATGAAGCTACATTTTAAACTTCATTCAGACAAGAATCTATTCAAATTTAAAATATGTAATAAAAAGTCAAAGTGGTGTCAAAAATTTTGCAATGTTATAGACAGTTATCCTAATATTGAAGTTCAGCATAAATTTGCATAAATTCGGGGCCATTTTTAACTTGGTCTGAGCAGTTTATCGGTTCGGTTCATTTTTTTGCTCACCTGACTGAAAGTCAGGGTGAGCTTTTCTTATCACTCTTCGTCCATTGTCCTACGTGAAGGTAGTGTTTGAGGCTCTTTCTCCTATACCGTTGGCCACATGTTAATTAAATTTCATGTAAGTAGAGTTATATAGGGGCATTTTGATTTTTATGCAAATTAGGTTTCGGCTCATATTGAGCAGAGGTGTGGGGAAAAAGTGGCCAAATTTTTGGAAAATCTTCTAATGAATCACCAGTAGCAGAGACTTTATATGTGGTATACAGAGTCCTTTTGAGGTATAGAATCAAGTTTGTTCAAGAGAAGTTTGTTGGGCATTATTTGCCACTCCCAAAATTTCTATTTTCCAAACCGAGAGGCAGATTTGAACCAAGTTTGATATGAGGGCTTATTGGGTCATAAGTACTTAATTTATGCCCAATTTTATTTTTTCCGTTGCCCCAGGGGAACTGCAGGAGCTAAAAATAGAAAAAATTAAAACGCCCATATCTCTAAAACTACATGGCACTGAGAATTTGTATTTGGTGTGAAGCTTCCTTAGGACCAACAGAATGGAATGGTCAAAAAAAGTTGCTATCAGTTTTATCATGGGGTACTTTTTTGGGGGTCTTGTGAAAAAGTGCGGAGTCAGCATTTTTTAACACTGTGGGTAATGGGAAATACATGTAAGACTACTTTTCTCCCAAACCACTGCTCCAAAAGCTTTCAAATTTCACATATAACATCTTTGGACGATTGTTTCACACGTTTATTGAAATCAATTCCCTTGGTCCATATTTGGGCTCTCTATTGGAGCACTGAAAATTTGGGGTCTGGGTGGGACTTGGAAATTTTGGACCAAAATCCGGAATTTTTGTTTTTTAGCTTAACTTGACATAGGCAAGATAAGCTATTGCCATCACGCATGTGGAAGTCTGTTAGTCTGTGACGTCTGTTCACATTTTCCTTTAGCACGGGCTACACCCCGCAGTTCTTGTCTGATCGTCACGAAATTTCATATGCAGGTTTGGGGTTATGTCTAGATGAGAACGTCCCCTTTTGGTCGCGATCGGGCAACCGGTATGGCTGCCCGAGCCCCAAACCTGAAAACCATTAGCACAGTCTACTGGTCGTATTTATGAAGGGATTTCATTGTAATTTGGTAGGATGCCTCTGTATAATGCCTAGATGAGAACGTCCCCTTTTGGGCATGATCTATCAACAGTGATGGCTGCCCAAGCCCGAAACCCAAAAACTTTTAGCACAGTCTGCAGGTCATGTTCAATGTGGAGGGATTTCATTGTAACTTGGTAGGATGACTCCTTATGATGGCTAGATCAGAATTTCCCCATTTGGGTATGATGTGCCAACCGTGACGACTGCCCGAGCCCAAAACCCGAAAACCTTTAGCACAGTCTACAGGTCATATTTATTGAGGAATTTCATTGTAACTTGGTGGGTTGACTTCATACAATGTCTAGATGAGAAAGTCCCCTTTTGGACGTGATTGGGCAACTCTGACGGCTACAGGGGCTCGAAGCCCGAAAACTTTTAGCACAGTCTAGAGGTCATATTTATGAAGAAATTTCATTGTAACTTGGTAGGATGACTCCAAATAATGTCTAGATGAGAACGTCCTATTTTGATCGCGATCATGCAGCCTTGATGGGTGTCCGAGCCCAAAAGCCTTTAGCATAGGCAAAAGGTCATATTTATGGAAGGATTTCATTGTAACCTGTTAGGTTGACTCCACATAATGCCTAGATGATGACATCCCCTTTTGGTCGTGATTGGTCAGTTGTGATGGCAACAAGTGCCCGAAGCCCAAAAACCTTGAGCACAGTCTACAGGTCATATTTATGAAGGGATTTCATTGTAACTTCTTAGGATCACTCCAGATGATGCCCAGATGAGATTGTCCCCTATGGTTGCGATCATTCAGCCGTGATGGCTGCCCGAGCCCAAAGCCCAAAAAACCTTTAGCACAGTCTACAGGTCATATTTATGAAGGGATTTCATTGTAACTTGGTAGGTTAACTTCATATAATGTCTAGATGAGAACGTCCCCTTTTGGACATGATTGGGCAACTGTGACGGCTAAAGGTGCCCGAATCCCGAAAACCGTGAGCACAGTCTACAGGTCATATTTATGAAGGGATTTCATTGTAACTTCATAGGATCACTCCAGATGATGCCCAGATGATATTGTCCCCTTTGGTTGCGATCATTCAACCATGATGGCTGCCCGAGCCCGAAGCCTGAAAACCTTAAGCACAGTCTACAGGTCATATTTATGAAGGGATTTCATTGTAAGTTGACTTCATATAATGTCTAGATGAGAACGTCCCCTTTTGGACATGATTGGGCAACTGTGACGGCTAAAGGTGCCCGAATCCCGAAAACCTTTAGCACAGTCTACAGGTCATATTTATGAAGGGATTTCATCGTAACTTGGTAGGATGACTCCAAATAATGTCTAGATGAGAACGTCCCATTTTGGTCGTGATCATTCAGCCTTGATGGGTGCCCGAGCCCAAAAACCGTTAGAATAGGTAAAAGGTCATATTTATGGAAGGATTTCATTGTAACCTATTAGGTTGACTCCATGTAATGCCTAGATGATGACATCCCCTTTTGGTCGTGATTGGTCAGCTGTGATGGCTACAAGTGCCCAAAGCCCGAAAACCGTGAGCACAGTCTACAGGTCATATTTGTGAAGGGATTTCATTGTAACTTCATAGGATCACTCCAGAAGATGCCCAGATGAGATTGTCCCCTTTGGTTGCGATCATTCAACCATGATGGCTGCCCAAGCCAAAGTCCAAAAACCTTAAGCACAGTCTACAGGTCATATTTATGAAGGGATTTCATTGTAACCTGTTAGGTTGACTCCATATAATGCCTAGATGATGACACCCCTTTTTGGGTTGTGATTGGTCAACTGTGATGGCCACAGGTGCCCGAAGCCCGAAAACCGTGAGCACAATCTACAGGTCATATTTATGAAGGGATTTCATTGTAACTTCGCAGGATCACTCCAGATGATGCCCAGATGAGATTGTCCCCTTTGGTTGCGATCATTCAACCATCATGGCTGCCCGAGCCCGAAGCCCGAAAACCTTTAGCACAGTTTACAGGTCATATTAATGAAGGGATTTCATTGTAACGTGGTAGGTTGACTTCATATAATGTCTAGATGAGAATGTTCCCTTTTGGACACGATTGGGCAACTGTGACGGCTTCAGGGGCCCAAAGCCTGAAACCTTTAGAACAGTCTACAGGTCATAATTATGAAGGGATTTCATTGAGGCTTGGTAGGATGACTCCAAATAGTGTCCAGATGAGAACGTCCCTTTTTGGTCACGATCATTCAGCCATGGTGGCTGCCCGAGCCCAAAAACCTTTAGCATGTCGGTAGTCGTATTTATGAAAGGATTTCATAGTAACTTGTTAGGTTGACTCCATGTAATGCCTAGATGATGACATCCCCTTTTGGTCGTGGTTGGTCAACTGTGTTGGCTGCAGGTGCCTGAAGCCCGAAAATCTTGACCACAGTCTACAGGTCATATTTATGAACGGATTTCATTGTAACTTCATAGGATCACTCCAGATGACGCCCAGATAAGACCGTCCCCTTTTGGTTGCGATCATTCATCCATGATGGCTGCCCAAGCCTAAAGCCCGAAAACCTTTAACACAGTCTTCAGGTCATATTTATGAAGGGATTTCATTGTAACTTGGTAGGTTGACTTCATGTAATGTCTAGATGAGAACAGCCCTTTTGGACACCATTAGGCAACTGTGTTGGCTACAGGGGCTCAAAGCCTGAAAATCTTTAGCACAGTCTACAGGTGATATTTATGAAGGGATTTCGTTGTACCTTGGTAGGATGACTCTAAATAATGTCTAGATGAGAACGTCCCCTTTTGGTCACGATCATTCAGCCTTGATAGCTGCCCGAACCCAAAACCCCAAAACCTTTAACATAGTCTATTGGTCATATTTATGGAAGGACTTCATTGTAACCTGTAAGTTTGACTCCATATAATTACTAGATGATGGTCGTGATTGGTCAACTGTGACGGCTTCAGGGGCCCAAAGCCCAAAAACTTTGAGCACAGTCTACAGGTCATATTTATGAAGGGATTTCATTGTAACTTTGTAGGATCACTCCAGATGAGAATGTCCCCTTTTGGTTGCGATCATTCAGCCATGATGGCTGCCAAAGCCCAAAAACCTTTAGCACAGTCTACAGGTCATATTTATTAAGGGATTTCATTGTAACTTGGTAGGTTGACTTCATATAATGTCTAGATAAGAACGTCCCCTTTGGACGCAATTGGGAAACTGACGGCTACAGGGGCCCGAAGCCCGAAAACCTTTAGCACAGTCTACAGGCCATATTTATGAAGGGATTTTAATGTAACTTGATAGGATGACTCGTTTTGGAATACTTTCACTGTAACTTGGTAACTTTTGTTGATATATGTTAACTGTGAGGGCCACATACATTAACTGTGAGGTCATATTAACTCACCCCTCATCTCTTTAGTACAGTGTACACCTCATATTATTTTTATCATAAACATGCATACAGGGAACAGAAATGAACGTATTCCCAATTATCACAATTCTTGTCTTATTTCATATTCCTTTCATAAATATTGAACATTATCCTTTTCATCAAACACAACACACAAGTTAAGCTACAGTGTCATTGACACTTTCATGTTTTTTATGCGTTTCGGTCAATTTTAAGACAAACATTTATTTTTTTTTACACTGAAAATTTGGGGTCTGGGTGGGACTTAGAAATTTTGGACCAAAATCCGGAATTTATTTTTGTTTTTTTATGTGTTTTGGTCAATTTTACGACAAAAAAAAATTTTTTTTTTAACACTGAAAATTTGGGGCCCGGGTGGGACTTCGACATTTGGGACCAAAATTCGGAATTTTTGTTTTTGTTTTTTATGCGTTTCGGTCAATTTTAAGACAAATTTTTTTTTTTTTTTTACACTGAAAATTTGGGGTCTGGGTGGGACTTAGAAATTTTGGACCAAAATTCGGAAATTAGTTTTTTGGTTTTTATGCATTTTAAGAAGAAAAAATTTTAGGCTAAAAATATTTTGTTTGGGAAAAAAATGTGTTTTTATGCGTTTATCTCAATTTTGGGACGTAAAAGTGCAGGAACTGAAAATAGAAGGAAAATCCTGTGTATTGTGTGGGCACAATTGCCTCATCTAGTTGGTATATGCTTTTCTTAGGAGGGGCGTATGCAGCTTATTCAAGTCAAGTCCCTGGTTTGATATTTAGACTACCATGTCAGGTGAGCGCCCTCAAGCCCCGTGGGGCCTCTTGTTTTCAAAACCGAAACCGAACCGCTGCCTTAACAAAAAACTGAGACTCTCGGTTTTAACAAATTTCCCAAAATTGGTAAGTTTATGTGTATATTTTGTGTACACAACAAATCCCAAGATGCAATATTGCAAACTTTCAAATCCCATTATGCAGCCGTCTTCCTTCAAAAACATCAATCACCTGTCTTGACCGAGATGAAATCAATGCATGAAGTCAAAAAGAATCTTTTCAAATTTGGGGATGGGAGGAGCACAAGTAGGATTTGGGGGAGGGACCTCCCTAGATACCCATAGCTCCACCACTGTAACCCACTACAGTAGCCCACCACAATTTATCCATTAGCTGAGAAAAGTGAACACTGACTAACTCGCATGACTCAACATGGATGATGCATGAGCATGACTTGGATGACAAATTCAGACACATTTTATGTTTACATTACCCTCTAAAATGTGGATTTCTACAATTTATTTTGAAAAACCGAACCGAAAACCGAGTTTTTGTACAAAACCAAAACCAAACTGAAATGCAAATTTAAAACTGCCCAGCCCTACTTTTAACTTGACTTTCACTCTTACATTGCCACTAACCTGCCAAATGTACAAAGCAATGAGAGAAAAACATATGTCAATTCTCGTCAGTATTCATGCTTTATCAAAAATGGAAAGGAACTTTTAAATAATTCAGTTTTTTTTTGCGAAAAAATTTACATTACGTGTATTTTGTTACAGAAATTGTTCCATTTCTTTACAAAATCAAGTATTTTTGACAAGAAGGATATTTTTCCTGTGCAAACCAATTGGAGAGTTTAGTAAAAAATCATTCCATAGCTTGTCTTAATTCCTTGGTCTGTCCCGTCAATGTCATGACTTCCCCAATCTTCGTATAAAGTATTGTGACTTTCCTAGATGTATTTATCTGCAAGTGGAAAATGTGTACACTTTACATGTAACACATTGGCACGTGCTGGCTGTGTTAATATGTGGTTGTGTTCAACACAAAGGCACATACAGGTATTTGACATGGTGTTGTACTATTTGAGGATACCTTTTGAAGATTAGCTTTTGCAGGATTTTTATCTGAAGATAGTTATGACTCCTAACCTTATTCAGCTCCTGGCTTCTAAAGTGAATACACCCAAACCGGTTTCCAGCCAAACCAGCCTCCAACATTTTCACCCAAACCAGCCTCAGTCACCCCTAACTGGCCTCTACATTTGACCTGAATTGCCCTCCATTTTTTAGTCCCCAACCAGCAACGCTGGAGGGGACTATAGGTTTGCACTCTGTCCATCCGTCAGTCACACTTTAGTTTTTTCCGGATTTTTTGGAAAATGCTTCAACTGAATGATTTCATTTTTGGTAACCTACTATAGAACAATGACTTAAAGATCAAGGTTGAGTTTTATGCTGATTGCATTATTCTTGTGTGAGTTATGGCCCTTGGAAATATGGAAAAGCACCAAAATATCAGTTTTCCTGAATTTTTTTTGGAAACGCTTCAACGGAATGATTTCATTTTTGGTAACCTACTATAGAACGATGACTTACAGATCAAGTTTCATTTGCACTCTGTCCATCCGTCAGTCTGTCAGTCAGTCTGTCAGTCATACTTTAGTTTTCCGTTCTTTTTTTGAAAAAATGCTTCAACCGAATGATTTCATTCTTGGTAACCTACTATAGAACGATGACTTACAGATCAAGTTTGAGTTTTATGCTGATTGCATTATTCTTGTGTGAGTTATTGCCCTTGGAAATATGGAAAAGCACCAAAATATCAGTTTTCCTGAATTTTTTTTGGAAACGCTTCAACGGAATGATTTCATTTTTGGTAAACTACTATAGAACGATGACTTACAGATCGAGTTTGAGTTTCATGCTGATTGCATTATTCTTGTGTGAGTTATGACCCTTGGAAATATGGAAAAGTGCCGAAATATCAGTTTTCCGGACTTTTTTTGGAAACGCTTCAATGGAATGATTTCATTTTTGGTAACCTACTATAGAATGATGGCTTACAGATCAAGTTTGAGTTTCATGCTGATTGCATTATTCTTGTGTGAGTTATGGCCCTTGGAGTATGGAAAAGCACCAAAATATCAGTTTTCCGAACTTTTTGTGGAAATGCTTCAATGGAATGATTTCATATTTGGTAACCTACTACAGAACGATGACTTACAGATCAAGTTTCATTTGTACTCTGTCCATCCATCGGCCATTCTATCAGTCACACTTTAGTTTTCTGGACTTTTTTGTGAAATGCTTCAACTGAATGATTTCATTTTTGGTAACCTACTATAGAACGATGACTTACAGATCAAGTTAGAGTTTCTTCTGATTGCATTATTCTTGTGTGAGTTATGGCCCTTGGAAATATGGAAAGCACCAGAATATCATTTTTCAGAACTTTTCTTTGGAAACGCTTCAACGGAATTCATGCTGATCACATCTAGGTTGTAAGTAACATCTGTATAATTATTAATGCTCATTAGTCTGGTAGGGGACATTGTATTGCTTCAGCGATACGTGAGCTCTTGTTTCTGCCCAATGCTAGAGATGTCCACCGAAAATGTACCTAACTGGCCTCCGAAGCTTTCAGGGGACAACACTGACTAGAATGAATGAAAAGTTTCTGCACACCAAAGGCACTCGGTGAAAATGTGGGATTGAAATCCCTTGCAACCCTAATAACTTTATTTGCTTTATTGCTTTATTTGCATGACTGACTAATGATTAATTGAAAGTTTTATTAATTTTATTAACACAACTCAATTGACTTCCACCAAGTAACTATACAAAAACAAACTTGTGACACGTAAACTAATCACACTTCTATCAAATAACTATTCAAACAAACACGCAACGCAGAAATTAATATCCATTATCCATCGAATAACATATAAACAATCATCTGTTTGACACAGCAATATTTTTTTATTGTTTGTGGCAGAATATTTGAATTCAGTGGCTTTCTGCAAAGTGTGGTAATTTTGGGGGGTAAAATCTTAATATACTAATTATCTATACCACCCTTTATCAAATAGTTACAAGCTCATGAAGTGGGTTATTTCCTCCAACAGATGGGTACTTTTAACTCATCTAATGATACAATCAGCAACCAGATAACGACGACGAATGGGTTTCCTCTTCTTGTCCAGTATATATACCACTCTCTTGGTGACGTTATCGGTTCTCTTTACTCTTTTGACCAGTTCATCATTCCAATTGCTGATTCCATATTGGAGGAGTAATCATAGGGGCAAATTATGCTACAAAAACATGCCTTTGAAGAACCCTTACCGTTATTCACAGCTGTTTCAAAAAGCCATGCAGATGATCATTAATCAGTGTAAAAACAAATATTTTTCTTTGATTTTTTACTTGAATGTTATTTTGATAATCGGGGGGTGCAGCATCATACTTTCCATAAAACTTGTTTTGAAAAAAAGTAATCAATGAGCATTTATTTGTGATAGTACTGGATTTTTGATAACTTTTTCAGAATTTAAGGGATCTGAGATTAACCAGTTGAATACTTTCGTGTGGATAATTTCTGGGGTCAGTGTTTCTAATGAGTGTTTATTCTTTAAACTGGATTAAATCGGATTTAACGTAAACAATTTCTAGGATTCAATTCACAAGTAAGTCATTAAATCTATTGTTGAATTTGATCAGTAAACCAGTTTTATGCAAATAAATAGGGGTGGATTTACTCCAGAAAAATTGGTGGGAGTGAGTGTTCACTCCAAAACGAGTTGTCCTCTGATCACATACTGGAGTCCAGTTTGGGCCAAACTGTGGAAGCCGGTTTGGGTGAAATTGTGGAGACAGGTTTGGTTGGTGGTGGCCAGTTTGGGTGTAATTCCTTCTAAAACACCCTTCATACAGTTAAAACTAGAAGTCCTGTCATGAAATGCGCACAAATAGCACGTTTATATGCGCGTTAATGTGCGCGTTAAGGCCCAAGTAAAGCTATCAAATTCTGTACATATGGCCTGTGCACAAGCAATGTTTCAGCCAATGGACCTCCGGGTAACCCGGAGGTCCATTGGCAGAAACATTGCATGTGTTTGCTATGAGTAAACAGGAGAACCTGCCGTGCTCTGGATGCCATTCGATATGGCAATTGCGTGCAATTTCAACGTGCAATTAAGCCTAGATAAGCGCACTATTCGTGACAGGACTTCTAGTTTTAACTGTAGCTTCTCGACCACAGCTGTTGATTTGTCCATAGCCACCACCATATGTCCTATGATCAGTTTGCATTGCATTCCCCTTTAGTGTGGTGTTCTACAGCCTTGCAGCCTCATACTATTGTTGCTAAGATAGTATGGTGAATTATGTGCAGTTACATCTTTCAAATTTTTGGCCCGTTTATGAAACTTTGTAAGTGATTTCGCAAAATTTTGTACGTAGGTTTTTTATAAGCTGTTCCATCAAACGCCTGTAGTTTCTTAATGCCCCAACAGCCAGATGTCAAATATGTCTTAAAATGTTTCTTAATTATTGGACTTCAGAAAAACATAGTCTTGAAACTTCCCTGATGGTAGGGAAGAGGTTGGGGTGGGGTGTGCATCAACATATACTGGCTCACAGTCTAATACATATAGATGATAACGTCCGATTGTGGTTGGGTTCGGTAACTGTGATTGCTACAGGGTCATGTCATATAGATTACTTTAGTACAGTTTATAGTTTGAATTTATGAAGAGATTTCATTATGAATTGGTAGGATGACATGATTAGAATGTCCTATTTTGGTTGTGATTGGTCAGCTGTGGCAATTGCATGGCCATGTGACCTAAAATTGTCTAGCACAGGCTACAGCTCATATTGTTGAAGTGATTTCATTTTAACTTGGTAGGATGACTTGGTTACCAGGTCTTGGTATGATGTCTACTGAGACTGTGCTATTTTGGTCATGATTGGTCACCCGCTCTGTCGCTTTGGCATGTGTATCTAGATTTCTCTAGCACTGTGTCAAGGTCATATTTGTGAAGGGATTGGATTGTAAATCAGTAGGATGAGTTGGTATGTCTAGATGAGAATGATGTATTTTCGTACTGATCGATCAACCATGATGGCCGCATGGGCACATGACCTAGATTTGTTTAGCTCAGTCAACAGTTCATATTTATGAAGCGATTTCATTGTAACTTGGTAGGATGACTCGGTATGATCTAGATGAGAATGTCCTATTTTGCTCACAATCGGTCAACTATGATCATCGCATTGGCAAATAACCTAGATTCCTTCAGTCTTCGGGACATATTTATGAAGGGATTTCAATGTAACTTGGTAAGATGACTTTTTTCGAATGATTTTACTGTAACTTGTTTACTTTAGTTGACATGTGTTAACTGTGAGGGCTACATCTATTCTTTGGCCCAGCCTACATCTCCAATTCTTGTTGAAAACATAGCGTGTAGGATAGAGAACTTAACATCTTCTGAATTACACAGTTCTTGTCTAATTTCACAATTCTATCAAAAATATTGAACATTATCCTTTTTATCAAACACTACACACAGGCAAGTTAAGCTGCAGTGTCCTTGACGCTTTCGTTATTATTATTATTATTATTATTGGGAGCGCGGTAGCTCAGTAGGTAGAGGTGCAGGCTGCCAGCCGAGAGGTCCTCGGTTCGAATCCCACCTGCGGCAACCGCGTTGTGTCCTTGGGCAAGACACTTCATCTCCATTGCCCGCGTGGGAGCATGATGACGCCATGTACTAAGGCGTACTGCACGTCGATGGTACGCATGTGTTCAACCAATCTAACCCTGCCTGTGCTGCAGTGCGGAGTTACGACGTTGGGGAGCTGGCAGCTGCTCGTCGTTGCTCAGTGGTTCTCTCCGGGTACTCCGGCTTCCTGCACCCATAAAACTGTCACGGTCATGATTAGCCATTGTGCATAAATATGTGATCTTAAACATCAATAAATAAATAATTATTATTATTATTAGCCCACCTGACTGAAAGTCAGGATGAGCTATAGTGATCACTCACCGTTCGTCGTCTGATGTCCAGCAATCTGGCATTCTTCATCCATAAACATGGTGTTTGCATCTGCCCCTCCTAAACCGCTGAACCAGTTGTAGTTATGGTTGAGGCGATTGCTTGTTCTGACATCGCATTTTGCTTTTTTCAAATCAACTTTCCCAGCCTCGTAGGGAGGGGGTGGGGACAAATCTACCAAAATTCTGTAAAAAATCTTCTCGTGAGCCAGTGGGTAGAATGGCTTGATATTTGGTGTGGAAATTCCTTTTGAGGTGTAGATTCAAATTTGTACAAACATAGATCGTGGATCAATTTTTGCCTTTGTAATGGGAGAGTGAAGATTTTTGGCCCCACCCAAAATTTCTATTTTGTGAACCGATGGTGCATTTGGAACCAAATTTGATATGTGGTATTATTTAGTCATTAGTACTTGATACATGAAAAAAAATAATTCCTGTGTATTCGTGGGAACCCCAGGAACTAAAAGTAGAAATATTATTTGAAGAATGTCCATATTTCCCAAACCACACAGAACAGAGAACTGTTATTTGATTTGGTATGAAGCATTCTTAGGGTCAGTAGGACTGAATGGTAAAACAATTGCCATCGACTGTGTCAGGGTGTTCTAGGGGGACGGGGGGGGGGGGGGGGGGATGAATCGAAAAAATTCTGAGTCAGCATATTTGCATATTTTCCACAACCGCTGATCAGAATCTTTTGATATTTGGCATACATGTACAGCCTTCACAGGGAGATGGTGCCAGATACAATTGTGTTAAAATATTGTTGTCGACTCTATGTGTTGTTTACATATGTGTTTTATGTTCTATACATCTCAATCTTCATTTTTATGTATACATTGTGTATATTTAATTTGAATTCAAGGTGCAATATAAGCAGAAGAATTTTCTTTATCTTGGAATTCCAACCACTGATATTCATTAAATTCAAAATAAATAAACACGAATTATACATCAACATGAAGGTTGATATGTATTGAACACGAAACACAAAATATGTACTTTCAACAGTGGCGTTTTTGAAGAGGGTCTCTTCCATATACCACAAAAAAGACAAAACAACAATCCACTTCGAGAGATGTCAGCCCCAACAGACAACCACATCCACATCGAAAACAGTTTATATGTATACTAGCGGATGATACCTGGCGTTGCACGGGAGAAGATGGTTATATCAGCCGTTTTCGAAATAGAAGGTCAAGGTCACCAATTTCAATGCCAAGGCCACTCCGCACGGGCACCCTGATAAAGTCAAAATGATCGATGGGTCAATATACCCGCACATATGTAATTTTAGCCCGATCGGCCCAGCCGTTTTCAAAATAAAAGGGCAAGGTCGCAATTTCAAGGTCAAGGTCACCCCGATAAAGTCAAAATGATCGATGGGTCAATATACCCTCACATATGAAATCTTAGCTCGATCGGCCCTGCCGTTTTCGAAATAAAAGGTCGAAGTCAACCCGCACGGGCACGGCACCCATCCCATGTTACTCGCAGGGACGAATTACCTCCGTGTACAGAATTTGAGATCGATCGGTCGAGAAATGGAGTAGTTCACCTGGAACAAAGAGAGATAGGGAGAGATATAGATACAGACATTCGCATTTATATATTAGATTATATCAATTATTATATATTTTAGGCCTAAAAAAATAAAAAAGATCTGTTTCTCAGTCCTCACGCATGGTCCTTTTGGCTGCCGCATGCTCTCTTTTTGTAACCAATGTAAACTTAAGAAAAATGAAAATTAAATGGTTTATGTCTAATATTTTACCGAAGTTAAAGAAAATTGATAAATTTGTCTCTTGGATGCAAGAAGGCTTTGCAATCCTTTAGCATTGCAAAGCCTTCTTGCTCTCAGGGGATGAACTACACCACCACCCATGCTATTCAGTAGATTATGAGGCCTAACACATAAACCGATACCATGAACTTCTGATGGCAAAGAAATAATTACAGAAATCAAATAAAAAACCGCTCGCCCGCATGCAATGTTACAAATAATGGCCTGAGAAACAGAAGATCTACTTTGTGTGGCCTTATGTGTATTTCCTTATATATTTCTATAACTATTTCTATATGTAGGTATATTTGTCTGATGTCTGTACAATAAACACTGAAATGTAAGACAACTGTGTTTCATTATTATATTATTTTATGTGTATTTCTTTATGTATTTCTATATGTATTTCAAAATGTATGAAAATAATGATCTATGGTCCCAGCTTTTGAACACAGGAATCTCAAGTAATGGAAGATCCGTGAAGATGCAACTGCTTGAATTTACTTTATATCGCCTATGTCAAGCAGGAATTCCATCCATGAATGAATGAATGAATGAATGGGTGTTAAAGTATAACAGACATGTGTATGCACACACCTTGGATGCATGTTAGTTGACATGGGCGGATACGGGGAGGGTGGATAGGGTGGATTTCCACCCTCTCCACTCCCTTTGATATTTGAAAGGGGAAACAACAAGCAATTTTTTCAAAATCAAATTCAACCTGTATTGAAATTATCTTTACACAGGAGTTCTCGCGACTAGACACCATTGTATAAACGATTGGTACAGTGTATGGTCTGTAGTATGTACCTCAGTGAGGTACAGACTAAAGACCATATATTGTACCAATCGTAGTCAACATACATGTCGATTCATCAACGAAAATAGTCTGATACATGTCATTTGGATGATCAAGTGCAACATATTTGTCTTGAATCATGTTGCGATCAGTAGAAATGTAGTGTAAAAACCGGTCATTTACGAAGCATTAAATTGCCTCTAGTACACAATGAAATTCATCCAGAATGCGTCTCCCACGATCAATTTTTCCGGTGGAGGACCCCCGACTTCCCCGTACGAGAAGGAGGATAGCCCCCTCTCGAGCTCACTCTCAGCTTGCGCCGAATGCGCTCGGTTCGTTGCTCCGCCACTCAGTTTTCCACCCCTCCCCCTTTTTCCAATCCTGGATCCGCCACCGGGTGAGTCTGTTGTAACCCGCACAGTCCGTATTATTTGTCCTGATACTTCGGCCATTCACAGACCAGGATTCAACACTCCATATACGACTTTCAATCCAGTTTTTCTTTACGTAGTCCATGAAGTCTAGAAGTTTTGTTGCATTTTCATCTACCTTTAAAAGTAAAGCGTCATAGGCAGCACTGATGTCCTCAGCCGGCAGAAATGGAAGACAAAATACCCTCCTGAGCAGTTTGTAAACTTTGTCATTCTATGAATAGACGGGCTGGAGGTGAAAGAAGAAACATATTGCATACAAGATACCCATTATTGTGGATCGAAAACGAAAAGATAAACCGTTATCGAAATCGAAAATTATTTTCTGAATATGAGACATAGCCTTACCGGTACTCCCTTGTTCTGCATGTTGCGCCAAAGGGCTTGTCCAAAATGGAAAAAAAATCATCCATGCATTTTACGCTGGTCAAAACACTTCTTTAAATGCCTTCCACATACCAGCCTCGAAGTCCACAACAAACTCTTAACTGGTAGAGTGCTGGAAGCCCATATTTGGGCTTTATTTTGAAGTGCCAGTACCGCCATTCAAATGCTTCATATTCTGTGCATATGCTTCATATTATCATTGAATTGAGATTATTTTATCTGTTAGGATTTGCCTTGTTACAATTTATGGGAGAGTGCCTATTGGCGCTCTCCCATAAATTGTAACAAGGCAAAGATGCACAGAGAAATTTTAAGAACCAAAAATAATTTAGCTGTTAATACTTGGTAGGAGCTCCAAAATGCAATCCAATACCTGGAAATAAAATAAACGAAAATTGTGATTGAATTACTGTATAATTTAAGAAATACTTACCTAATTTGACGATATCTATAATAGAATTGTTTTTATTTATGTATTCCTACCTATCAATGTGAACTCACGTTTATAAAAAAAATAATTGAATAAAAAAAGAATTAAATAAAAAAGAATTAAATCAAAAATATAAATGATATATCAATCAATTACAACCAGTATTAATTTTAACCAGGTTGTCTCTCCTGAACTTAGATAATTATAGATGTTTAAAGAGATTCTTTTGGGTGCAACTTTTCTGCATTACTGAAGTGATTTCGATGAAACCTCTCAAACACTAAGTGATCATGTGCATATTCTAAAAGTTTTGAACTGCGACACTCTTAACCAAGTTATTCCCCGTGAACTTGGATTTATTATTGGTTTTTCAAGGTCGTCATTTAAGAATTGAATGCAATTTTTATAATCTTTATTGGAGTATGAACGTGTGGGAATGAAGGGATTCATACATAATTTGTACCCATTCCCACACGTTCATGCTCCAATAAAGATTATAAAAATTTCATTCAATTCTTATAATTACATTCTGTTACTGACTGTTTAAACTACTTTTTACCAAACAACAAAGCAGAAAGACGAAATAAAACATGTACGAACGAACAAGGCGAAAAATCACCCTCACACAAAAGACAAAGCGCACAACTCTGAGTTGAGCGCTGGTTTTCGGCCCAAATTTCTCAAATTGCCGTCTTTCGCAACGAAACTTGGAAAGTGCAAAACAATTTATTGAACATATCAGTTTCCTTGTAAGTTGTTTGAGATATCACAAATTATGAACTTGAACGTAAATGCAGGTCAAAGTTCGACCAAATGTTTTCATTGGAAAATGAATTACATTTGGTCATGACGTTTTCATCCAGCTGACCAATGGGAATTGAGTATTTATTAACAATGTAATTATATATGTATGAACTCACCTTATAATCTTCGGTTTTCTTGCCTGACATAATACAAAAGCATAGAGGTAACTGGTTCAGGTTGTCCCCGGAGTTTACAAATGCGTGGATGGATAGCAGTTAGTAGAACGGGTCAGCTACAACGTTGAAGGTTCCATCTAAATACCAAGTTTTGACTTTCGACAGCAATTCCAATTGTCGGTTTGTTGCAAGTATTAGATGGCTCCGACTCTCAACTCTTATGTCGTCACGGAAGCGAACGTTTCTTCTATTTGCTGGTTAAGGCAGCCTCCGTCCATCTAAAAACAAAATTATTATTATAAACACGGCAGTTGCCATCCAACCGAAAAGCAAAATTATTTTATCAACACCTTGCACATGTACCTAAATGTTAAAAAATATATCCAACTGAAATCAAACAAGGTATTTATCATAGCTGTTTTTACTTGAAACAAAATTCAAGTCGGAAGTAGGGCTGCGCGGTATATCGACAAACCGATATATACCGGTATATCGATGAAGTACCGGTGTAATTAAAAAAATATCGGTTTATCGTCATTATTTATTTACCTACAATTTAATTTTCAAGATGTCTTGAATTTTTAACTCCGAATGAATAATATTATCCCTTTATCCAAGGAATAGTCTGCTTGTGCTCTCGTAATATACAAATTCAGCAGTTGAAAAAATAATTTTCAAAAATGTCAACAAAACTATAACATGTGACCCCCTCATTGGAACGAGCTCGTTGAGATCGTTCCAATGAGGGGTCACATGATACAGTTTTGTTGAAATCTTTGGGAAAAATCTGATAAATTAATTTTGAAAATAATAAATTTTGATATCGTCTGCGTTGGGTAAAGGTTTTTCGAACCGCATCATCAAGGCACGATAATTAGTTAAGACTGTGATGCCTCTCGTCTCGATTGTGGTACTTATGTTCATATCTCTGAACAGTTTTCGATATACCGGTATACCGCGGTATTTTTTTGAATACCGATACCGGTATTCAGTTTTGAATATCGTGCAGCCCCAGTCGGAAGGATCATCTGGTCTCAGATCAGCACAAGTTTTGTTACATAGTCTCAAGATGTGGATTCTAGAGGTCATGATGCTTCCGGTAGCTCTGAATTTGTCAGTCACATGCTTAACTGTGTTCCCTGATGGGTCAAAAATGTTATTTTGTGCTTGAGCTTTGAGATCTGTTTTGATTTTAACCGACACGCCTATACCTGTTTTTCTGGATGGGTATGAGAACTATTGTTTGTTCTTGAAGTCGCGTCCACTCTGGGCATGACAAATTCTTTTCCCTGTACACTACATCAGTTCCATTCTTCAAAACTATTTTATGGACAAACGTGAAACCATTGCTTGACACGAGTTTTCTTTTCCCTCTTGTAGAACCTTTTCCACACTTCAAACGTTGTGGCAGATTCAATTAGGCTTATGTCATTACGATGGATCGTCTCGTCAGTTATAGATCTGAAAGTACAAGATACAAGTTACATTACTAAAAATAAATCACATTATTCATGTATACGCGGTACAATACAAAAATTACCTACACGGAGTTTCTCACTTTTTGAAAATTTAGACTCTTTTAACCCTTTACCCAACGCAGACGATATCAAAATTTACTATTTTAAATATCATTTTTTTGAATTTTTCCAAAAATTTCAACAAAACCATATCATGTGACCACTCGTTGGAACGAGCTCGACGAGCTCGTTCCAACGAGGGGTCACATGATATGGTTTTGTTGAAATTTTTTGAAAAATAATATTTTTTCAACTGCTGAATTTGCATATTACGCGGGCGGATGCGGGCGATTCGTTGGGTAAAGGGTTATGGGATCTAAATTTTCCAGAACTGTGAAACCCTGTGTAGCTAACAATTGAATTCAAAGGAAAAAAATCAACAATTTGCCAGGATGGTCGGTAAACTCTGCTCGTCACAAGAGTCAATGTGAGTTATAAAATATTAACATTAGCCTTGTCTATTTAAAAAAAACTAAAATAACAATAAGTATTAAACTGAGCGAAAATGTAGCCAATTCAATGCACAAAAATAATTTCTAAGTATGTAAATTACCGACAAAATGTAAGAAACCAGACGTATATCATTACGATGGATGGTCTCGTCAGTTATAGATCTGAAAGTACAGGAAACAAGTTACATTAATAAAAACTGAATAGACAGTAATCGCTTGACTGGACTGGTTTCGTGAAATAATTCATGAGAGGTGAGGGACGTTGTACAAACGTGAGTGCGCGAATGCGCACGAGTGTTTTAGAATATAGTTCCTCGCCTCGAGTGAATTATTTCACATAACCTTTCCCGTCAAGCGATTACTCTGTTTATTACTTTTCATTATTAAAGATAATTAGATTTTTTCACCCTTTACCTAACGTAACAGTCAAAAACGACCGGCGCTATTCTCAAAACTCGCCAATTAATTCTCATTATTCTTTCGAGCTCGTTCCAATGAAGGGTCATAACCTGTGTTTTTGAGACAAAAAGAATGAAAATAATAGTTATTCAAGAATTGTTTTTGGCAAGTGCCGTCTGCTTTTTTGTTAGGTAAAGGGTTAAAAAAACATTACACCCACGACAAAGCATCTTCGTTTGCGCGCACGGATACGTGACACAATTGTTGATTGCATAATTAACTTGTGAAGTTATCGTTTATAATCTAACCCGGAAATCCAAGTAAATCACACTTTGGAAAGTAATAAATTACATTATTCATGTATTGTTATCGTAGAAGATACAAATTACAATTACACCCCCCCCCCCCACCCCCCTCTCCTCCCAAACACACACCACCCCCTTCCTTCCACCCCGCAGTCAGCGCTGGTTCTGCGGAGAACAAGTAATTTTAGTAAATAAAACTTACTCTTCCTGTAGTTCTGGACTCATTAATCTCTGTTCTCTAGTGACGTTAAAATCTGATGTTTCCTGTGGCCCGTCAGATGCATTTTCTGTTATTGTGCTAAATTCAATTTCAAACTCAGACCGGAGATGATCTGTTATCCGATGACACCTGGGTATCCTCTAGCTGTGTCTCTTCGCCAATTGATGATGACCTTGTCTCTAGTTGTGCCAAATCTAATGCAGAAGTCTGTGGAGTCTAATTTTCGCATGCCACGCAGGTCCAGTCGATGATGCCGGTGCCTTTAACAGTTTCTCTATAAGTAGACTGGGAGATACCAGTTTCGCAAGTCCGATGCTGCCAGAGACTACAGCCATTACACTGCAATGCTTGTTGTCGTGCTCTCACTTCTCCAGCTCAGTGAATGAATTGATTGTTCGAAGACATGGTGACGAATGATGAAAATGATGAATGAATGAAAGGTTTTAGCGCGCCGAAGGCGCGCAGGGACGATGTGGGATTTACAAATCCCTTGCAACCCGGTTAGCCTTATTTGATGAAAAACCAGTTGGGCCCATTACTTATAGGAATTTATCTCAATAAATCTACAAACAACTCGGAGATCACATCACAAAAACAACATCATCAAAAAAGCTACCGAATACAGCAAACCATTTGGCATTTATCCCCAAAACAACACCAATTATCACCAAAACAACAACATCATCAAAAGAACTTCTAGTAGCACTTTAGACTCTTTGATCACGGCGGATAATAGCCCAAGAACATTAGGTTTCACTAGGGAAAAAAATCGGAGAAAGCTGATTTTTTCAGGGAATGTCGAGTACATGTCACTGAACGATTAGACAAAAGTCCCCTAAAATCCCAGTTGAGCTTTTTCTTCTACAGCCTTTTTTCGAAAACGCGTTTGAAAAAAATCAAAAAAAATCGCACGAACTTTGTAACCTCGAATTGATCCAACTGTATTTTTTGTTTACGCGTATTTCGAGCTACATAATGTCTAATATACATTTACCTAGAGGAAAATGTGCATTCTGTGACAATTTCTGCGAAAAATTATTGAAAATTCACAAAAAAGTATCGGATTTACGCAAAAAATGACGATTTTCCTAACGGATTTGCCCAAAGGGTCGTAGTACAGAACGGGATGTTAGTTGGACAGACGATAAAAAATCCACCACCATTTGAAGACTTTTATCATTGCTTACAAAATAGACATAATGGAAGACCCCCTCTGCTTCTGGCCGAGTTCCCCTTTTGGCATAAAATTCGTCAGCATGAGAACTCAACTATTTTCGGGCTTGGGACCGAACAGACACGTCTGTGTCTGGCAGCATTAGATCAATAAATAATATTTACAGAATGTACAAACATCAATAAATAATATTTACAGAATGTACAAATCAATCAACATGGATTAAGTTACATTGACTATTATCAACGCTATATACAGAAATGACATGATCTATATACATATTATTCATCGAACTCAGAAATTTCCGACAGGACAGTGTTTCTGTGGTTGTTACAAGAATCCGAACTGCAATTACACAAACCTGAGCAAGAGAGTCCTGCCTTCTTACACCCACACCTTTTTGTACAAGCACTCTTGCAACCACAACTGATCAGGTTCAGTAGGTTATCGGGGGCACATGGCTTTGTGGCTGCAGTCGGTACAAGAAGTCCATTGTCTAGCGACCACCCCCAATCCGTCGGAGGAAGCGAAGTGCCCAGCCATTGTTGGACCTGGAGATAACATCTGTAGACATGTTGTTGTGCAGCATCGCTGCTTGGTGGGAGTGAGGCTAGGTCGATGGGTTTATTCAGTTTAGATTTTGCTACATAACGCTTATAAGTGACATATCTATATTGGTCGAGAGAGGAAACAGTTTTACTCCCGTATAAGATCAGGAGAAGTTGTTCCCCGGCAGCGGCTACTGCACTTGGTGTACTGTCATCCGCCAAATTTGTGTTGACATACTGTTGTGAGTCGCTTGTAACATCGGAGACAATTGTACTGAATACTTTCTTCTTACCAACTCGAAAGAGTGCAGAAGTAGTGTCACAACCACTTATAGAATGTGCTACAAGGAGGTTGCTTCTATGGTCACCCATTTTGGTTGCTATTTCACTAACTGAAACTAGTAAGTTTGGGGTAATGGAATACATCATGTGAATATTACATCCCGGTTGAACTCGAGAGGTAAGAATGACTAACAAGTCTGTGTCTGTTCCCACAACGACAACATTGTTGTCATCTTGAGCGATGTCAAGTGCAGTTTCGGCTATCAGTACATCAGCCTCGGCCTGCTTGGACTGAATATTGATAGCAGATAGCTCCTGCATTAGAAGATCGATCAGTTGGGTTTTGTTCTTGGCATTTGCAAGGAAATCGGATTGGGGTGTGGTGGCTGGTAACTCGGGTGAGATATTGATATCAATGGAATACCTGTCTTTAGATCTACGGGCTTGTTCCATGCACTTTGTCGACATTGTACAAGCATAACCATCAAAAACAACCACGACGTTCGCCCCAAAATTAGGGCCCTGCGAAGCTTCGAGTATTCGATTCGATGTCGACATCACTTTGGTATTCGTATATCGATCTCGAATAGTTTGCCGATTCCTTAGTCAAACGAAGCTTCGAGGAAAATGAATCAGTGTTCGACAATGTCGACATCAGTTGAAATAAGGAGCGAACTCTTCTAGTTTTAATGTTTCTATCAGGAAAATAGTCAAATTCATTGCAAAATTCTGTCGTTTCACTTTCAGTTTCAGATTCCCAGAAAACCACACACCGCAAATTCGCTATTTATAGATTTCCAGGAATTCGTGTGAGAGTTATTCGCGGAATCCTGTTTGCTCAGCGGCTCTGTCCAAGTTGTAACCTGTTCACGCCCATCTATACAACGGAAATATCCAGCTATGGGCCTAAGGCCTGCTCCCAGTCCCGGAATCTTCTAACACAATAATGGAGACATGTCGCCTGGAGCGCGCCCATTATTATGTTAGAAAACTGTGGGAGGAAAACCTCTGTAGTTTCCTTGCATTGTTCGGAGTTGGTACTTGGAAGTTGGAATGAAGTAAAAGCAATTTGTGTGAATGAGCACTTGCGTCACTATTCGAGTTAACTAATGCAGAAACTAACACAGTTTAACGCCTTCGCTGCTTTTGATGTATACTGTGTTATTGAGTTGAGAACGGACCGAAATCTACAAGACCCAAATTCTGATAATACAAAAACAACCAAACATAACAATAATGTATTTAGGCATGCTAACGTACCTGAAGTTAGCGGCTGTAGCTGACTTCAACCCATGGGAATTAATGTGCCACTTGTATTACATTTGTGCTTTTAAGTCTCATGTTTCAATTTAGTGGTTTGTCTTAAATGTCTCTGGGCAGTAACACCTTAATTTGTCCATATTTATGTCTTGAATTTATTGTCGGGCCAAGTGAACATCTGGATGGCCATTCAACGAGAAAGAAAATTAAAACAACGCCAAGTTGTCAAGTTATGTCAACGATCTCTTCTCGCAGTGCTTTCCGGACATCTCTGCACAAGATAATGCCAGTTATAATTATTTCTCGAGTTTATCCCGATTCGATTCGAGATTCGATTCGATGTCGACATCAGTCCCGATTCGATTCGAGATTCGATTCGAACATAAATTTCCCGATTCGCAGGGCCCTACCCAAAATGTCTCACTAGATAATTGGAATATGATGTACATATGTCCTTATATGACGACTGTTTAGGCCATACAACTGCCCTCAATAAAAATCCACCATCTACAACAAACAGAGAATGTTCTGGGATTTTAGTTTGCTCGGAACCGTATGTTTTGAGGATCTTACCGAGCGTGCTTTTCTGTGTCTTCCTCATTCCAGCAGAATCAAACAATGCTGGTGGTTTCGGGGCGAGTTCATATTTGAGATACTCTTCCATCTCTGCTTGTGACTGAATAACACATGTGATGCGGTTGAACAGAATTGTGGGGTCAATCACTACCTTACTTCCACGGACTTTGATGCTATTTGCCATCGATGCGAAAGACTTCACAGTGTCAACACGTCGTAGTTTGATGCTGTTGAACGTTTTGCTTACAACATTCGATACGCAACATTCACCAATTTTGCGAACTTGGTCACAGTTCACAGTTTCGTCGGCCACAAGCCCGGTCGCTATAGAGACTAATTGTAGTGGATCTCTATTCTGAAAGGGGGAATGTACTCTGAGCCAGTTCAATAATTTGGTGATATCATTGGCATCAGTCAATTGTGAACTTTGACGGAGATCCCGATGTTGTTCGCCGTGACCAGTGTGAACATGAACAAAATTTTTGAGAACATTACATATCGGAAGGCAAAGAGGTAGTCCATGTACCCATTTCGCAACAGTGCTATCGGTTATTCCCCTGCCATGTGTGAGACCACAAGGGAGCTTGAAGATTCTCATTAAACACTGCTCTATGGTCTGATCAGAATATATCCCGTCTCAGAATTTATCTGAGCGCCTTATGGTAAAGTAACCTTTCTCAGTGAACAACTTCAAATCATCCTGTTGCATTATTTCTGTTAGCTCATTCATCTGCTGCAAATAGAGATGAGAACTTTTTGCGTATGCAAAATGACCACCTGCGTGAAATACTGGAATCATATTGCGAACACAATATGTATGGAGTTCCCAGTCGCCTGTGCGCTCTGCTCTCAAGAACAACTGGAGAAGACCTATTTGCTCGTAGTATTGTACCCAAAGCTTTCCTGTGCGTCCTACGGACGCATTCTGGAGCAGTTCGTGTAATTTTGACAGTAGATGGTTGACACTTTCTTGATTGACAGCGTCAGCTGTTGTACAGTCACCTCTGGCGTTTGAATTTGAGTTTAGGGGGTATGGTTAATATTTCACACGTTTCACCAGTTCCTTATGGAATAAATGACTATTGTTATATATCATTATAAAGCCACTGCTTTTCTGCAATTTTTGATATATAATTTAACTCCCAAAGTAGTCGTAGATTTGATTTAATGGACGTTGTGTTCCGTTGTGTGTATGAAAACAATAAAAAAAATTTCGTAATTTTGTACATTTTCGTGAATATTTCACCATTGAGTGTGAGGATTGGTACAAAGTTGGCATTTTCTGTTGGGGATATGTATTCTCAATATAATTCAGCACGATATTTATGAATCTCACCCTACTAAGGCGAATAAGAATGAGAAATATGGAGCTGGGTCGAATTTTTTTTTAATTTTTTTTTTTCATCATAAAAAACGCTATAACTGAAAAAACTGAACTCGGATTCGCGGGGACTTTTCACACTTTATCCGCAATGTGTGTCCCGGAAACATATAAAAAAATCAGCTTTCCCGATTTTTTTCCTTACTTTCTCATTTTTATGTCTAATGTGCCTGGACTATAAGCAATCAGTTGGTGATTACCGCCACTTGTTTAATCTACGGTCATGCTCTAAACAATGATTGGTAGTTCACGTCTGGAGAAACTGTTTATTCATCATAAAAAAGGAATTATTATTAATATATTCCACTTTATTCAGTAATAATTCTTTGGGGTGAAATGACCGACCATTTGGGGCGAAATGGCCGACTCTTTGGGGCGAATAGGCCCGGTCTGGTGGCAAAATCGCCTGATGGCGAAATCGCTTGGGGTGAAAACGCAGGGTACTATGGCCTCGATGGAAGTCTATCCGGGTCTACGACACCCAATCGCCTGGCCATAAATGCTCTGCGACCTCACCAACTGGGCCATTATTTTCAGATTTTGTTGTGAGTCTGCTGTTGTTTGACAAGAAGTTCATTCCATTAATGCAGTCGATACGGTCGATTCCATAAGAGGTTAGTGGCACAGAAATGGGCTGTTTCCTTTGCATCCATAGCTTGTTGATTGGATGATGCTGTCCATCCCACCTGAGAATATCATCACTCTGTTGTTTGGTCAGGGTTGCCAGAATTGCGACGAATACTCACCAATGAAGAAGAACCGCAGGCGAATTTAATGCCGCAGAATTGGCAATACTGAATCATGGCAACCAGATCATCATCTGATATTTGTTAACAGCAGAAGATCAAAGTAGATTCAACACCTTTAGTTGATTACAAGGGCTGTTATCTTCACTCCCCAAATCACCGTCCCAAAGAGTAACTGGTAGATGTCGGTGAAAATCCCTTTTCACATTTTTTTTTACCACCAAACCACAATCAGGTATTGGGCATACTGGAGTTCTCATTTTTCTGGTGGTTGCAGCGCTACTCACAATAAGTTTTCCTGTTGTTGGATCGGACGTCACAGTTCATATAGGATGTGGTCTTTCCATAGGCTGTTCCAACGTTGCAGTTTCTTGAGAGATAGCAGCTTTCTTTCGTGGTCCTTTTGATATGCTTAGCTGGTGCTGACAACAGTCTTTTTGCTTTCTTACTAGACGTCTTGCCCGACAAAACGGAACTGTCAGCGGCCCGAGACACACCACTGTTTGCTACAACAACGTTCAATGGTCGCTTTCGTTCTGAACAACTGGAAACCGTTGTCACATCACCCATTCGTATGCGCACAGATCAAAGACTTGCTCCTCCATGAGGCAATGATATCTGCAACCCACCCCGAGGTTCGATCCCACTCTCAGATCCTATCAGGTCCCCGAGACATTGCTTTACCGGTACTTTTGATAAAACCTGACGTTTCCAGCAAAACCTTATCCCATAGAATCTCCACTACAAGGGCGATTGCTTTCTGTACGAATGTTTCTAGAAAGTTGTGAATCCGAGGCCTGGTTTTTGGTCCTACAACTGCTCCCCCACCGGAGATCGACCTACTTGCTGGAAATGAAACTGTTTTTTCGGCTTCTTTGGCAGTACTTTCAGTGGAGGCTGGAACTGTTTTAGTAATTTTCTGTATATTTGAATGAGGTTTAAGACGAATGTCCTTAGAGGAACCCATACTAACACCAACAGTCTCCACAGGTTTTACCTTTCTCGAAGCAAATGTACAGTACGTGGAGAGTGGATTGTAACTAAATCACCCACGGAGCGGAGTTATCACCCAAACTATAACTTTCAAATTTTGTATATATCGACAAAAAACACAAGCAATGTTTCAGCCAATGGACCTCCGGGTTTAACCCGGAGGTCCATTGGATGAAACTTTGCTTGTTATGCTTTGCAACAAATTTGCAATTATTTCTTGGGTGGAATCTCCACTTTGCGGGTGATTTAGTGATAATACACTCTCCACGTACTGCAGATGCATCTAAGGAGGGTTGATTTTCATCCAGCCACGTTTTTCTCCGGCATCACAGTTAGACCATGTTTCCGTAGCTCATGAACCCACTTACAATTCTGCTAGAATTTGCTAGTCCATGTTGTCGAATTATAAGCTGTCCACTCGTGACTGATGTATTTGCTAGTCCATGTTGTCGAATTATAAGCTGTCCGCTCGTGACTGATATATTTGCTAGTCCATGTTGTCGAATTATAAGCTGTGAACTCGTGACTGATGTATTTGCTAGTCCATGTTGTCGAATTATAAGCTGTGCGCTCGTGACTGATGTATTTGCTAGTCCATGTTGTCGAATTATAAGCTGTGCACTCGTGACTGATGTATTTGCTAGTCCATGTTGTCGAATTATAAGCTGTCCACTCGTGACTGATGTATTTGCTAGTCCATGTTGTCGAATTATAAGCTGTCCACTCGTGACTGATGTATTTGCTCGTCCATGTTGTCGATTTATAAGCTGTCCACTCGTGACTGATGTATTTGCTAGTCCATGTTGTCGAATTATAAGCTGTCCACTCGTGACTGATGTATTTGCTAGTCCATGTTGTCGAATTATAAGCTGTCCACTCTTGACTGGTGCATTTGCTCTCTTGGGATCATGGCTAATCGAAAGATAAGCTCCTCAGCTGGTTTTATGTGGCTTCCTTCCGCACATTGCTGCTCGTCATATTGGTTATAGGATTTATCCATGACCTATAAAAAAGTAAGACATGTATTAGTTTTGACATGACCGACAATGGTATTGTCAAAATTTTGTATCTCTTCTGCAGTTTTTTGAACACATGAACCATGATACCACTCATGACAATCATCACATTGAATCATAAATTTCCCATCATCGGGTTTTGGGCAGAAACAATACAGGGCCACATGCAAAGATTTGGAATCCTTGTGCGTCTGCCCTGGAGTCTCTCTCTCTCTCTCTCCGCTCTCTCTGTCTGTCTGTCTCTCTCTCTCTCTCTGTCTGTCTGTCTGTCTCTCTCTCTGTCTGTCTCTCTCTGTCTCTCTCTGTCTCTCTCTGTCTCTCTCTCTCTCTCTCTCTCTGAAATTCTTAATCAACTTTGTTGGAATAATGCGATTTTTACAAAATTTTGAGCGATTATGGCTCGTGACTACTAATTTATTTCTGTGCTTGATTTTGTATAAATAAGGGGTTAATTTTTTTATTATTATCCCTGGCCCTTTCCATATAGGAGACATTTTTTTTTCGATTTCCCTTTCTTAGTTGATGAATGAAGCATATACACCAAGTCATTTACATTCTTTTCTTTTCGATCTGTGCGCTTACCAATGGGTGATGTGATCACGTGACGGCCAAGGTTTCGGCGATGTTTCCGGCGCATTCGGCCAGATATCTCGACACCGTCAACATGCCTTTTGGTGTATTTATCTGACATTCTTCAACTATTAATCTACAAATGTCTTTCTACAATATATTCAATGTTTCACCATATCCTGGTTCTATGTATAAACTGACGAACACAAGAACTTCAACATTTATCTTCACCTTTACTTAATTTGATGTCAATTATTTAGGTTCCGTGACAACTCGGCCTTGGGTCATCTCGATCCGAGCCGATTTTTCGGGACAACTCGTCCCCGTCCTGGGCAGGCATGTCAACCGGTACCGTCGGTTCCCTCCTACTCCAGTCGGCATCGGCACTGAAGCTTTTGCCCCGCCGGTACCGGCACAAAGTTATTTTATGGGGAAATTTCTAACTGAACGAGGGTAAACGGGCCAATAAATCGTCCCCTGAGTTCCAATGTGCTCTACGTGCCTACTGGCGCGTAGAATACATTGGAACTCGGGGACAAATTGTGTTTGGCACACTAACACGACATACCTTTAGCTTATTTGTGAATGAACATATCAAAACACTCTATAAAGGGGCATGTTCTGTCTGAACCACCACCTCGATAAGGTTGATCATTTTAACTTTTCAAACGTGGCATCAAAGTAATCATAAAGCACGATCTTCGTGCTTTATGGTTACTTTGATGTCGCCGCAGAATAATTGGTACGATGCCATGTTTGTCTTTGTGATCTTGGGGACTGGGTCGGCTTAAATACGAATTTCTCCAATCTGATTGTGATGTCACCCAATTGTTGACTTGCCCCGGTATCGGTTTCGACGGGACAGACTCTGTCCTGTACCGGAATCAGTTATGTTGGTCCCGGCGGTAATTTGACATGCCTGGTCTTTTTGTCCCGATTTTGGGGAGGAGGGGGACTTGTCCCGATTCATTGCTACATTTTTAAGACTTTTTGTTTAATTTCAAAAATTTTAAAATTAATTTAGTTGTATTATTAATATGTTTGTGATATATTTTAGACACATTTTAAAATATTTATTATACATTTTAACAAAATTTGAAGTACTTACATGTTTGTTTGAATTAAATTCCACAGTGAAAAATATTCTTTATAATCCTCCATGATATTCGAAAAATTCCAGGATTTTTTTAGCTTCATGCTTATTAAAACACGTCTTTGTGTACTTGTTTGTTCTGCAGTTGCATTAAATGGTCATTGTTAACAATTATTTGAGTATTCTTTATGTTTGTTTAACATTGACATGACTTCTCTTGTTTTTAAATATGTTCTTTTGTACCGTTTGTAACTCTTTTTTATCTAAAATATCAAAATACATTGTAATATTATATGTTTATCTTTAAAATGCTCTATAATTTCTTTGTTCAAAGTATATTAATATACAGAGGATATGGAATGAGTGTTTTTCTCATATAATATTTTTGAAACGAATCAAAGAATTTTCCGTTTTGGCGAGCCTCTAGCGAGCCCAAACGGAAAATTCGGACGAATTTCATAAATATTATATGAGAAAAACACTCAATTCATATTCTATTTATCATATGACACACACACACGCACAAATTAACCGCTTAGTCTGACTTTTTAACACATCACCTAACTTGAGTTGCAGACCGTTCTTGGAAAACAACATCCTTTTTTAACTAAAGATTTTCATTTTTTGCTCCAAAACATAGGTTGTGACCTCTCATTGGAACGTTCTCGTTGAGGGCGCATAACCTATGTTTTGGAAGCAAAAAGTGAAAATATAAAAAAAAAATGAATGGCGTTTTTCTTGTAGGTAAAAGATTAATACAATATAACCCACCCTAAACAGGACACATAACGTAAATTCTCCCAACTGAAATTATGCAAATGCGACCCAGTTGCATTTTGTTTAGCCAATCAAATTGTCCAGTTTTGAAATTGACCAGTGGAAGCTCCGAACTCTAATTATGCAAATTATGAAAATGTGGCCCAGTTGTATTTTGCTTAGCCAGTCAAATTGTCCAGTTTTGAAATTGACCAATGAAAGCCCCCAACTCTAATTATGAAAATGTGGCCCAGTTGTATTTTGTTTAGCCAATCAAATTGTCCAGTTTTGAAGCTCCAAACTCTAATTATGCAAATTATGAAAATGTGGCCCAGTTGTATTTTGTTTAGCCAATCAATTTGTTTAGTTTTGAAATTGACCAATGAAATTGACGGAAGGCTTTATTTATCACTGATTAATATGAAAACAAAATATCAAATGTTTTAAAGAGAACAAAACGGACGAATCATATGATAAATATATATAATATATGCTATTTATTTTTCCATGTTTTGTAATTCTGTAACTTGATGTGTCGTAAATTATAAAAATATATTGTAAACAATATAACAAAAAAATGGTGTAGACGTTAATAAAATTATGCTTAATGCATTAATCATTCGTTTCTCCATCTAACATCTCTTAATTTTCATAATCAATTTTCCATATATATTTGAAAGGGGACCGCCTTGTCCCGGGCCAACATGTCCCGAGGATGATTGTCCAGTTTCCATGGAGCAGACGTCTCGATTTTTATAGTAAAAGGCCTGCCAATGAAATTGCAGCACCCACATTCTATATGACGTATTGGTATAACCTGAAATGGCACCTAGCTTAAAGTTGAATAAATAAAAAGGTATGTTGTACACATTTCGATCAACAATCATATGAAGATAATAGAACCTTAATGGAAGGCTAGGATGAGATTATATAGAAGAATGATATGGGATATAGAGGATCTCAAACGAGTGATGTTTGTTATAAGATTTTTTGAAACCCGTTTGATGAATTCGATTCACAACTCGCCTTTATTTTTTGAAATTCGTTTGATGAATTCGATTCACAACTCGCCTTTAGGCGAGTTGTGAATCGCATTCATCAAACGAGTTTCAAAAAATCTTATATCCAAACAGCACGAGTTAAAGGTTCTGTATATCAGATGAGTTTTCGAATGTTTTTTACACTTTTTATTTAATTCATGGTCGCCAAATTCTCCCAAAACAACCGACAATCAGTTCGTTGGCTCAGACGCTTCACCCCATGACGTCTTTAATGCACTTCACTTGAACCTGTTGTCGTAAAGTTGTTACGTCGAAATTAACGACGTTTTATGTGATATATTGTAGTTACGTGATAATAACTGACGAAATGTGAGAGAACATGTTAATGTTAAGGACTACGTTACCCCATTTTTGTGAAATTTGTCAAGTCCCCAAAACCCCATAAATCGGTGTTCAAATATCAATTCCTGCATATTCTATAAATAATATAGAAGGTCAAATTTAATGTCCCTTACCATAAAACATGTATTTAAAGTTGCATTTTGACTTTGAAAGAGATAGAACGGAAAAACAGAAATCAGCCTCCAAAATTACAAAGTCTGAAAACAATAAAGACAATAATGTGGGTAAGGGTGTACTCTAGTGGACATTACCAAGACATAACAAATTCTCTATTTGTTAACTTCAAAAACCAGTCTTTTAAAAATACGTTGAAATTGTTAATTTTCTGTTGACTGGGACTATTTATGTTTAAAAAGTATGGAAGCCTGGTTTGTTCCAGATACATTTTCTCAGGACATTTCAGGAGCTCCCTGAAACAAATTTATGACCTCTATACACATGTTGATTTAGTCACTGACTCATGTTGTAGGTCCCTTTCAGCGTCCAGGCCTATATCATGATCATGAAACAAGAATAATGTGGAGTTTAGTCAACTGCTTAAACCTATTTACTGACCTATCCCATCAACAACAGCTGTGATCATGTGTTTTTAGACAATTAAAGCAGAACTTAGCTACAGTACCTAAGCACTTTGTTACCTACTAGGGTTTCCACCAGAAAATACTTACAGTTAAAACTAGAAGTCCTGTCACGAATAGTGCGCTTATCTAGGCTTAATTGTGCGTTGGAATTGCGCGCAATTTCCACATCGAATGGCATCCAAAGCACGGCAGGTTCTCCTGGTTACTCATAGCAAACACATGCAATGTTTCTGCCAATGGACCTCCGGGTTACCCGGAGGTCCATTGGCTGAAACATTGCTTGTGCACAGGCCATATGTACAGAATTTGATAGCTTTACTTGGGCCATAACGCGTACATTAACGCGCATATCAACGTGCTATTTGTGCGCATTTCATGACAGGACTTCTAGTTTTAACTGTAAAGAGTTCTGAAATATGTCCTTGAGTGAGTTTTAAACTTCACGAAAGTGCAAAATATCTATTCCTGATTGCATCAAAAATTATACCCTAGATGAATTAAAAACTCCAAAATAACAAACACATATATCTTACCAACAAAGACTGAAAATAACAGAAGATAGAATAAATAAAGTAACAAACATATTTAAAATGTTTCTGGAACCACAATAAATGACAATTTATTTATGTATTTATTGATGTTTAAGGTAACATATTTATGCACAATGGCTAACCATGACCGTGACAGTTTTACGGGTGGAGGAAGCCGGAGTACCCGGGGAGAACCACCGAGCAACGATGAGCAGCTGCCAGCTCCCCAACATCGTAACTCCGCACTGCAGCACAGGCAGGGTTAGATTGGTTGAAGACATGCGCACCATCGACGTGCAGTACGCCTTAGCACGGCGTCATCGTGCCCCCACGCGGGCAATGGAGATGAAGTGTCTTGCCCAAGGACACAACGCGGTTGCCGCAGGTGGGATTCGAACCGAGGACCTCTCGGCTTGCAGCCTGCACCTCTACCTACTCAGCCACCGTGCTCCCCAGCAAATGACAATGAAGACGATCTGTGTTTCATTCGCTTTGTTAATGTTGCAATTAATCTCACACAATTCCCCCACAATGGAAATATACTTCAACTCAAATATCAAAACGGGGTGGATGATCCAAGTGAGGGAGCTAGTAGAGAACTACTCATTGGAGATCTCGGACCTGGACGTTGGGGCAAACCAGGGTAAAAAAATCGTCAGAGAAAGGGTCTTGGAGGATTGTAACCGTAATTGGCGAGAGGGGGTCAAATCAAAGAGGTCTTTGGGTGGCCTGCGTGATAAAGAGAGGCCAGGTTTTGAAGAGTACCTTGATGGCACCTTTGGGGGGTCACTGCTGTTCAAGCTGCGGTCGCGATCCCTGGAGCTGAGGGGGAAAATTGGGAAAGACGGTGAAAGGGAGTGCCAGATGTGTAACTTGGGCATGGTGGAGACCCTGGAACACTTCCTTCTAGAATGCCCAAAGTATCAGTCTAAAAGAATGAGATTCACTGGGAGTATAATGGGGAAGTGGGATGGGAGAACGAAGGACATGTGGTTAGGGGGAGACTCAAAGGAGAGGGTTAATGTGCTAATCGGAGAGATTGGGAAGAATGGGGTAAGGGATGTCATCAAGCAGTTCGTCTCCGAATGTTGGGAGGAGAGGAGAAGCGTGGGAACAGGGAGGCAGTTGGGAGTTCAGGGGTAACCAAGGCCTTCTCGTTCGAGAACCGCGACAAATCAGCGGCTGGCCAAAGTGTTATTATTATTATTATTATTACTCGCCCAAAAAAGAAAGTGTGCATTGCAGAAATTGATCAAACTTCAAAAAAATAATTTCGTAGGTGTAAAGAGTGTTAACCTGTTCATGAATAAGTTATATTGAACACAAAAACAGCTTTCCCCGTTAAAATAGCATTAACGTTAAATGACGTGCTGCACGTTTGTGAAAAGGCATGTTTTGCACGCGGAGAGTCTGAAAATTCATGCAGCAGTGTGAATCCTTGGGTATTTAAACACTAAAGTAAGGCCTTCCTATCGTTCACATTCAAACTTGGGCTGCTGTTAAAATGACTTCACATTAGCATGCCAATATTGACAATGAATCAACGTCTCCTTGCCCTGGGTATGATTAGAGCTGGCAGAACAATCAGAGAGGTTGCCCAGCATTTGAACTGCCACCGTAACACTGTAGACAGGCTAGTCCATCGACATGCACAACATGATGATGTTCGAGACCGACCCCACTCCAGGAGATACCGAGTTACCACCCCTGCACAAGATCGGTATATCCGTGTCATCCATCTCCGGAACCGGCAACAAATGGCAACGACGACAGCCAGGAACATCCCTAACCTGAGATGGATACATCCTCAAACAGTAATCAAGCAGCTGAGAGAATACGGCTTACGTCCTCGAAGACCTGCAATTCGTCCGATTTTGACGTTACGTCATCGTCGTGCTCGACTGCAGTGGTGTAGACAACATCTCAGGCATCCCTTACACTGGTGGCGACGTGTTGTATTCACAGATGAATGCTGTTTCCATCTTTCATCATCAGATGGACGCCAGAGAGCGTACACACGTTGAAACGAACGCTACGCAGATCCATGTGTCGTGCAGCGAAACCGTTGTGGGGGAGGGTCTCTCATGGTGTGGGGTGGAATCACTGCCCGTAACATAACTGAGCTGGTCATTATTGATGGCAATCTCAATGCAGCCAGATATCGTGATGAAGTGCTTACACCTGTTGTTGTCCCATTTCTGCAACGTCACGGCCCCGGCGTCATTCTACAGCAGGACAACGCCCGACCCCACGCAGCTCGTGTTGTTCAACAGTATCTGCAGCAACAACAAGTGGATGTTCTTCCCTGGCCCGCAAATTCGCCCGATATCTCACCCATTGAGCACGTATGGGACGAAATGAAACGTCAGCTACGCCGGCTTCCCCATGCACCGTCAACGCTTGTGGAACTCCAAAGACAGCTTATCAGAATATGGAATAACATCCCACAACACTTCCAGGCTAACTTGTTCGCTACCATGAGGCGTAGATGTACAGCAGTAGTCGATGCAGACGGAGGTCATACCAGATATTGAGTGTGTGACTTTTGTGTTTGACCCTTAGTGTCTTTGACTCTCCATGGCACCAAGAGTATTCGTCGTAGCGTAATGAAATTTCTCGTGTTGATCACAAATTGATTCATCTGTGATTGAATACAATTTCCATGACTGAAAATGATATATATCCTTTTTAGTGTTATTTTTTAGCATGCACACTTTCTTTTTGGGGAGAGTATATACACTGAATGCATTGATAATATACTATTTATAAATGAATAGATTTTAGAGAATCTGAATGGTAGTCTTCCACCAAATGATCTACTTCATAAACATCATCACAGTCATCATACAAAATCTCATAAATCAGGGCTCAAAATAAGTGGTTTCGCATCGCTATTTGCTATGCAAAACATGCTAAAAGCTACTCAATTTTCAATTATGTATAGCATTTTGCGATACAATAGGGTGCAGTTGAATATATTGTATTGCAAAATGTAAAAATGAAAATTTGCTACTAGCCTTGCAAGCTAGTTCACTGATGCTTTACCCATGATATAAGATTAACTCTGTCTCGCATGAGCAACTTCATATGTAATGTGAATTTTACTGGTTTAAATTCATCCTGCATTGTTTCTGCATTTTGCATAAAATACCCAATCAAAGTAACTTTAAGCCCATTAAATTAAGAAATGTCACGCATTTGGAAATATCCAAGTCCATGCAGTTGTTAAAGGCACTTCAGTTGAAAAACATAGCTGGAATGGATGGACATTATTCTATCTGCTCAGAAGAGTTCAAATCAAAACAGTATGGCATAACTCCGGTATACAAGAACTGCTATGCAATTTAAACAAAATGCTATTCATTTTTCGGAAATGTGTAGCATTTTGCTACGCATAGAAAAAAAGTTATTTTGAGCCCTGTCATAAACTGTCCCAGCTTCTCCGTCTTTTCCTTCCATGAGATTGACTACTTGGCCTTGATACCACTGTCTGTGACCATACTGATTCATCAATCCACTCATGGCTAATGTATCTGTTCAGAAATTTAGGATATATCTTCCTTGATGGCTTTACAGAGGATGTGGAGGGTGTTGTAGTACGTGGAGAATGCAGTGGATTGTCACTTTCTGGATTTGGTAGAGTAAAAGCATGCTGAAATATAAAAACAAACATTTGAACAATAACAGACTCCTCCCCAGACCCACCACCTCCACTCTCTAGCCCAATAAACTAAAGGTGATTCAATATACACCCTTCTGAGAAAACTTTTCCCCAAATATGTATTATCAGAGACGTTACCCTGACCTTCCAACCTCATATCACAAAAGTTGTCACCATCACATTAAAGCCAACAAGCCAGTACAAATTGGAGGCCTTCAAATCTGTCCTGATTCATGTGAATCGATTTTGAAACTTGCACACTCTTGCTGCGAGAATCTATTTCCAATCATGATATAATCAAGATAAAATTAAATTTGAGAGTGCTGTTCTACACTGGTGATTACAACCAGAACATATTCTATAATAAAAAATACACTCATATATATATTTTTCATATGACTCGTCCGTTTTGTTTACTTTAAAACATTCGATATTTTGTTTTCATATTAATCAGTGATATATAAAGCCTTCCGTCAATTTCATTGGTCAATTTCAAAACTAGACAATTTGACTGACTGAACAAAATACAACTGGGCCACATTTTCATAATTTGCACAATTTGAGTTGGGAGCTTTCATTGGCCAATTTCAAAACTGGACAATTTGATTGGCTAAACAAAATACAACTGGGTCACATTTGCATAATTTTAGTAGGGAGAATTTACGTTACCTGTCCTATTTAGGGTGGGTTATATTGTATTAATCTTTTTTCCTACAAGAAAAAAACGCCATTCATTTTTTTATATTTTCACTTCTTACTTCCAAAACATAGGTTATGGCCCCTCATTGGAACGAGCTCGACTATCTCGTTCCAATGAGGGGTCATAACCTATGTTTTGGAAGCAAAAAATGAAAATTTTTAGTTATACGAGGATGTTTTTTCCAAGTGCCGCCTGCAACTCAAGTTAGGTGATGGGTTAAAAACTCATACTAAGCGGCTAATTTGTGCGTGTGTGTGTCATATGATAAATAGAATATGAAATGGGTGTTTTTCTAAAAAAATATTTATAAAACTCGTCCGAATTTTCCGTTTGGGCTCTCCAGAGGCTCGCCAAAACGGAAAATTCTTAGACTCGTTTCATAAATATTATATGAGAAAAACACTCACTCCATATCCTCTATATATTGAAAAGTTCACTTTTAATAATAAAAGTGTAAAAGAGGAATACATATAAACTATAGAGAATGAGGAAATATACTAGATATGCTGATCAGATACTTACTGTTTATGAAGGGATTAGTTCCTGCTGAAGTCTTGGATGCATGTACTGGCAATCAAGGCTTCACCATCCACCACTGATCAGTTCAAGTACAGCCTATTACATGTATCAGAGAGCAACAAATAAACAGAACTAATCAGAACACTTTCTGACACTATAAGAATCAACTGAACATTTCAAGGGAGTTCCCAATGATTCACACTGTATTCTGACTCTCGTATGAATATTAAACTCTGAATTAGCCGAAGAAGTATTCGGGTGGTTTTCTTCTCTCTTCTTCCCTTTTTTAACCTTTTCGATGGATACGCCCCAAATTATGTAGTTTTCCTATTGAGGACGCGATGCGCATTGAGTTCAATTATCAATTCGCTGTCTTGAAGTCTATTTGGAGTTTTGCTTTGAATATCTTTTAAGCGCAGTGATATAGTGTCTAATTTTGCTATCTCTTGAAGTTGTTTTATCGTTGTCCACGTGGGCTTGCGCAGAGCATGCGCAAGGCATGATTTTGGACCCGTTGTAGTTTTTCAATGTTGGTTTTATTCAAGTCACATGTTATTATGGTTCCATACTCTAGTATTGGGCATTTATATGATTTGTAAAGCTTGAGGAGAACTTCTTTATTGGCTCCCCAATTTTTACCTCTAATCATTTTCAGGAAATTGATGCGTTTAGTGGCTTTGACGGTGACTGAGTTTACGTGATTGATTAGATTCAGCCTGCTATCCAGAGTGAATCCCAGAAACTTTGCCTCATTACTAGCTTCAAGTTTGTGGTCGTAAAGCTTAAGGTCAATATTAGGGACAGCTGTTTTCCTTTGCTTTTTATAGAATGTGATTCTTTGTGTTTTCGTGGCATTTAGCTTGATGCACCACAGAGCGCACCAGTCTTGCAGGTCGCGGATGGTATCCTGCAGGCGGTTTTGTATTATGTTTCGAGACTTACTGGCCGTCCACATTCCTTTGTCATCTGAGAATTGAGATAGTTCAACATGGTTCTTCCCTACTTTGTCAATGTCATTCACATATATTATAAATAGAAGCGGGCTAAGGACCGAACCCTGTGGAGAGCCCGCTTCAAGTTTTACCTCGTGGTTGACCCTCACTTTGATTTTTCGATCAGATAAAAATGATGATATGATCCGTAGAATTTTGGTAAGTAGCCCCATTTTAGCTAGTTTGTATCTCATGACATTGTGCCAGACAGATTCAAACGCTTTTTCTACATCGAGTAATTAGTAGCGCGGTTCCTATTTCATTTTGACTGAACGCCGTTTTCATATGATCTACCAGTCTATAAACATGCTCGATTCCCTCTCTTTGGCTTCTGTGGGCCCTTTGCCACTTATTGAAAAAGCTGGTTGATTCGAGATAGCTGCGGAGTCTAGTCGTGAGAATCCGTTCGAATTTTTTTCCAATACAGCTGAGTAGACTGATTGGGCGGTAATTAGCTGGGTTGCTCAAGTCCTTATCAGGTTTAGGTATCATGACTCCTGTAGCTACTTTCAAACATTTTGGGAAGTATCCACTAGGGAGACAGCAGTTTAGGAGGTGGGTGAGTCTACCGAAAAAAAGTATTGGGACATTGTTTCAGGATTTTGTATGAGACCTCGTCCCCTCCTGGGGAAGAAGAAGACTTACATTTTTTAATTGTGTTAGCCACTTCTTCTTTGCTTATCGGTCCCGTGAGTTCATGGCCATCCCCGTCCTCGAGCGTTTGGCGGAAGTTGGCATCTTTAAACGTTGTCTTGAACAAATTTATTTACTTTTTCTTTAAATTCGTCATCAAACCTATCGCCCTCATGTGGGCGATGATATTTCTTAAGGAGATCAGCGAAGGCGTCAGCCTTCGCTTTGTCATCCAGGGCCATAGTTTCCTCGCTGATCATAAGAGCTTACTGTTGGAGTCTTTATGTTTTTGTCCAGTAAGAGTTTTAAAAGTATCCCCAAACTTTTTAGGCTCCCTGGGTCCATTTAGATTTTCCGTTGCCTTTTCCCATCTCACGCGATTGTCGTTTGCTATTGCTTTTTTAACTTCGCCGTGGAACTTTGGAAGTGCATGCCTGGTATATATCCATATGTGGGCTGGGGTGTTTTTTCGCAACTCAGTACATAATTAAACTCGGCGACAAGCTGACAATAATAATAATAACACTTTGGCCAGCCGGTGATTTGTCGCGGTTCTCGGACGAGAAGGCCTTGGTTACCCCTCTACTCCCAACTGCTTCCCTATTCCCACGCTTCTCCTCTCCTCCCAGCACTCGGAGACGAACTGCTTGATGACATCCCTTGCCCCATTCTTCCCAATCTCTCCGATTAGCATACTAACCCTCTCCTTTGAGTCTCCCCCTAATCACATGTCCTTCATTCTCCCATCCCACTTCCCCATTATCCTCCCAGTGAATCTCATTCTTTTAGACTGATACTTTAGGCATTCTAGAAGAAAGTGTTCCAGGGTCTCCACCATGCCCAAGTTACACATCTGGCCCTCACTTTCACCGTCTTCCCCAGTTTTTCCCCTCAGCTCCAGGAATCGCGACCTTAGCTTGAACAACAGTGACCCCCAAAGGTGCCAACAAGGTACTCTTCAAAACCTGGCTTCTCTTTATCATGCAGGCCACCCAAAGACCTCTTTGATTTGACCCCTTCTCGCCAAGTACGGTTACAATCCTCCATGACGCTTTCTCTCACGATTTTTTTACCCTGGTTTGCCCCAACGTCCAGGTCCGAGATCTCCAATGAGTAGTTCTCTACTAGCTCCCTCACTTGGATCATCCACCACGTTTTGATATTTGAGTTGAAACTTCTCGGGAACATTACGTTACACCATCGGCTGTGGGGAGATTTACCAAATAATTAAGATAACCGAGTTTCAACAAGTCTATACTATCCTTCATCCTCATCCACCCAAGCTCACCCGTGATTGCTTCTAGCGCTGCGGCATTACTCGACCCCGTTATCCATCGGCCTGAATCGTTCTGCAGGATTCCCAAGCTCTTTACAGCAGTCTGGTTTAGGGGTACCACATCCGTACCGTATGTTATACTTGGCAGACCCACCATTTCCCAAATGGTTTTCCCCACGAAAACCTTATTGAAACTGTTTCTCCCTGTAAGTTTCATTTGGTTAAGGATTCGCTTCCCCTTCAGAAACAACTTATTTGTGTGGTTTCGGTAGATGCCTCTTCCTATACTGTTTATATTTACCCCCCAAATACTCGTAATCACCTGTCTCTCCTACACTGAGAAGTTTGCTGCTCCCTTCCGGAATGCAGAACTCACCCACTCTCCACCTTCGAGTGGGGTCCACACTGCGGCCCACAGGCACAACTTCGCTCTTACTTTCGTTAAGTTCGAGTCTCCATTTGCTCCCATGTTCCCCAACAATTCCTGGCATTTTTGTTAGCCCCTCTTCGCTTTCTGGCACTAGAATCATATCATCTGCACAAAACAGCCCTGGGATCTTCAAGTCCCCAAATGCTACCCCATCGTCGCTACGCAGGAGTTCATCTCCTAAACCTTTGATGTACAATGCAAACAGGATTGGCGAAAGGATACACCCATGTTTTAGGCCTATCTCCATAGGCACACGTTTTGTTGTAATGTTTCCCAGGCTAAGTTCACTCTATACATCTTTATCTAATGCTTTCTAAATTCCAACAAACTCGCATCCAAAGTCCAGAGCCTCCAGCTTGCGCCACATACCCTCCCTCCATACTCTATCGTATGCCTTTTTGTCATCCAAAAAGGCCATAAACATCTTTTTCTTTTTTGCTTTCGCAGATTCTATCATTTGGGATAGCGTGAAAAGATTGTCAGTAACTCTCCTTCCCTTCCTGAAGCCATTCTGGATTTCTCCCCAAACACCCTTTCTTCAATCACCTCCCCTAGTCTCCCATACATGACTTTACAGAACACCTTTCCAATGTTGCTACTGACAGAGATCCCTCGACAGTTATCCAAAACGTCTTTTTCCCCCTTTTTGTGAATAAATGTCACTTTACTTTCTCTCCACTCCTTTGGGACCTCTTGATTTTCTATGGCTAGATTGAATAGGGCAGTTAGGCTTTCCGCGAATTCCTCTTCCCCTTTTTTCATAAACTCGTTAGGAATTTCATCCACTCCTCCCGCTTTTCCATCCCTTAATTTTGATATCACGTTTCGCACCTCCCTCGTTTTAATTTCGCTGCACACGAAGTTCGATAGGTTTTCCTCGACCTGATTCGGACACTCCGGTGGGCTCCCCATGCCCCATCGCTTATCGTTTACCTTTCCCAGTGCTTGACTAGTTCTGATGCGACTTGATCTTGCTCGTCTGTAACTCTGCCATCTGCTTTAATACGTTGTGGGTTACTTCCTTTGTTGCGTTTATTCATGCATTTCCAAAATACGTTCGAACTCGACCCCCTGCCGTTCTTATCGTCCTAATAAGACTGCTATTTCGTACTCTCCGATTATAGTCTTTAATCTTATTTACTTTATTTCGTGCTTGGTGGTATTCATCCTTCGCTATTGTGGCCTCGTTGGTTTCCGCGCCCTTAAGTTTTCTACTTCTTCTGTATGCAGCACACTTAGCTTTTCTTCCCTTTATGGCCCTTTTCAGTTCTTCATTCACTCTGTACCCATGTTCCCGTGTTGGCACCCTCATCTTTCCTACACTTTCCTTTCCTGCCTCCACCAGGCTCGCAACTATTGCGTCGGCCATCTTCTGGACACTGCCCCTCTTGGGTACAGTTGCAAGCTTTGGTTTCAGTTTTTCATTGAACATCGCCCAGTCAGCATCCTTTTAGAGTTCTCAAATCTGCTTAAAGCTTCCTTTGCTTTTTACTAGATTTTTGGCCTTGACCGTCACTGTAATCAAGTTGTAAGCACTATCTACCTCCATTTTACCCTTATCACCCACCTGTACCCCTATCACCACCCACCATAAATTAATATCTGTGAGAATGTAGTCGATTATTGATTTTCTGTCGTTCCTCTCCAAGGTCCATTTCCTCTTACATCTCGCGTCCCTGTTCAGAATCTTCAGACCGAGCTCGTTTGTGAGGTTCAACAGATTTCTTCCATTCCTGTTGACTTTATTGTCCCCACCCTCTATGCCTTCTTCATTATTACCTATGTAACTATTAAAGTCACCCATCAGAATTATACCGAGCCCCTTGTTTTGTAGTTCAGTGATATTGGACCTTAATGTTGAGTATATCGAGTCATTCCATTCAGGTTTGCTTCCATCCACCGCACAATACACAACCCCAAGGGCAATACTTTTGTTTTTCAGACTGATCCTTACCCATCCAATTTCTTTCGATACCTCAGCCGGGGTGCTGATATTTTCCAGATCTGTGATCAGCGACGGTTTAAAACCCCTCCCCCTTTTTTCTGCCCTTCCGCTCGCCCTACACCTATCCATACGTACCCCCTTACTTGGTCTACCTGTTCCTCGCGTATTACCCACGTTTCGCTTAAGCCCATGGCATCAAACTCCTCTGCCTCGATCAATGTAGCAATTTCACTTACTTTCCGATAGAGACCCTGGATGTTGCTATAACCCATTTTCAGGGTATCAAGGTTCACTGGCTTCCGCCTACTGGTCCCATTATTATCTAGTCCTTGTATTTTTGTATATCCTATTTTGTGTACCTGTGCTTTCCTTGGGAAGCTATTCCTATTGATTTGGATTTTTGGTCCCTTTTCCTTATCCCCCTTGTCCCATTTTTTACAACTATGGTTCGTGACACATGTCCTGTGTTCATTCCCCCCGTCACTGATCCCTCCGCCCCTCCTTATACCAAAAAAGGCTCCACCACCTGCAACATATTTCTCCCTAACACCTCTGTACCCCTTGGGCCAAATTTGGAGACCATCCCTTCCATATAGGTCCTTTCTGTCCCAAAAATGATCCCCAATTGTCCACAAAGGGTATCCCAAGTTCCTTACAATACTCCCCCAATTCCTTGTTGGTCTCAATGATCCGCGAATTACGCTCGCCCCCACCACCTAGTACTGAGTGAAGACCCGAAACCACTACCTGTGCATTCTTGGCATTCAGTTGAGTTATAATGTCACTCATCAAGATAATTCTTTTCAATCTGAGATTTCTCAAGTTTGTTTTTCACAACTCAAGAGAATGAAGGACATGTGGTTAGGTGGAGACTCAAAGGAGAGGGTTAATATGCTAATCGGAAAGATTGGGAAGAATGGGGCAAGGGATGTCATCAAGCAGTTCTTCTACGAGTGTTGGGAAGAGAGGCGAAGTATGGGAATAGGGAGGCAGTTGGGAGTACAGGGGTAACCAAGGCCTTCTCGGCCGAGAACTGCGGCAAATCAGCGGCCGGCCAAAGTGTTATTATTATCATAACCGGGGCAACAATTAGTTGTAGTAAGCGTCTATTTGATACTTAACCCTTTACCTAACATGAAAAGCAGACGACACTTGCCAAAAAAATGATTGAATAACTAATTTTTTTCATTTTTTGTCTCAGAAACATAGGTTATGACCCCTCATTGGAACGAGCTCGACGAGCTCGTTCCAATGAGGGGTCATAACCTATGTTTTTGAGACAAAAAATGAAAAAATAATAAAAAATAATTGGCGATTTTTGAGAATAGCGCTGGCCGGTTTTGGTCGTTACGTTGGGTAAAGGGTTAAACACGCTGGGTCTTTTTACCCAGAAAGACGTCGAAAATACAAATTGTTACAATATTTCAGAATGATCATCGTATGTCAGTAGTAGGCGAGGGGGTTTTCGTGCCCCATCTGGTGGACCTAGGCTGGTGGCCAAAGTGTTATATCATTACTTCCAAACAGTTAGATGTAGCCCTATTGATTGGCTTTCATTAAATTTTAATCAGTCGGGGAGTGGTTTGCTTTACTGATCCCATGAAGTCCTATTGGTTGCCTTTGATTTACTGGCACTCGCCTGTGTGTGTTTGAGGTTAAAAATTCGCACTGGCACAGACATTTCCTACTGAAACGTTTTTTTTCTTTTAATATGCTATGCTATGGATATGACTGTTAAATAAGGAGATGAGGCCAAGACGGATAGTAAATGGGGCCCCACTGAGGGATTTTTTCATGGCCCTCATGCCCTCAAAAGAAAATTAGACTATGAGGGATCGTAAATGAGGACTCATTGAGGGATTTCTCATGCCCCTCATGGCCTCATATGACAAAGGTATCCGCGATAGGTATCCCCAAATAATACAATACCAGGCTATAGGTATCCTCAAATACCGAAATGAGGCTAAGAGGGGTAGTACATGGGGCCTCATTGAGGGCTTTCTCATGGCCTCAATTGAAATGGGGTTAAGAGGGATAGTGAATTAGACCTCACTGAGGGAATTTCTCACAGCCCTCATGGCACCGCCTCGATAAGGCCGATCGCTTTAATTTTCCAAACGCGGCCTCAAAGACAATGAAAGCACTGTCATCGACTACTTCAAAGCAGTTATTCTGTGGCGACATCAAAGTAATCATAAAGCACGAATTTGGTGCTTTATGATTACTCTGAAGTCGCCGAAGAATAATTGGTACGATGCCATGTTTGTTGTTGTGATCTTAGTTTAAATAATATTTATTGAGCAATGATATCGGACGATAATTAGTAATTAAGTTTGAGGGTTGTTTTTTTTTTAGTTTGAACAATATTTATGAGCAATGATATCGGACGATAATTAGTAATTGAGTTTGAGGGTTGTTTTTTTTTAGTTTAACCCTTTACCTAACATGAAAAGCAGACGACACTTGCAAAAAAAAATTCTTGAATAACTAATTTTTTTTATTTTTTGTCTCAAAAACATAGGTTGTGACCCCTCGTTGGAACGAACTCGGCGAGCTCGTTCCAACGAGGGGTCATAACCTATGTTTTTGAGACAAAAAAATGAAAATATTTTGAAAATTAATTGGCGATTTTTGAGAATAGCGCTGGCCGGTTTTAGACGTTACGTTGGGTAAAGGGTTAAACAATATTTATTGAGCAATGCTATCGGACGATAATTAGTAATTGAGTTTGAGGGTTGTTTCTTTTTAGTTTAAACAATATTTATTGAGCAATGCTATCGGACGATAATTAGTAATTGAGTTTGAGCGTTGTTTTTTTAGTTTAAACAATATTTATTGAGCAATGATATCGGACGATAATTAGTAATTGAGTTTGAGGGTTGTTTTTTTTTTAGTTTAAACAATATTTATTGAGCAATGATATCCGACGATAATTAGTAATTGAGTTTGAGGGTTGTTTTTTTTAGTTTAAACAATATTTTTTGAGCAATGCTATCGGACGATAATTAGTAATTGAGTTTGAGGGTTGCTTTTTTTAGTTTAAACAATATTTATTGAGCAATGATATCGGACGATAATTAGTAATTGAGTTTGAGGGTTGTTTTTTTTTAGTTTAAACAATATTTATTGAGCAATGCTATCGGACGATAATTAGTAATTGAGTTTGAGGGTTGTTTTTTTTTAGTTTAAACAATATTTATTGAGCAATGATATCGGACGATAATTAGTAATTGAGTTTGAGGGTTGTTTTTTTTTAGTTTAACCCTTTACCTAACATGAAAAGCAGACGACACTTGCAAAAAAAAATTCTTGAATAACTAATTTTTTTTATTTTTTGTCTCAAAAACATAGGTTGTGACCCCTCGTTGGAACGAACTCGGCGAGCTCGTTCCAACGAGGGGTCATAACCTATGTTTTTGAGACAAAAAAATGAAAATATTTTGAAAATTAATTGGCGATTTTTGAGAATAGCGCTGGCCGGTTTTAGACGTTACGTTGGGTAAAGGGTTAAACAATATTTATTGAGCAATGCTATCGAACGATAATTAGTAATTGAGTTTGAGGGTTGTTTCTTTTTAGTTTAAACAATATTTATTGAGCAATGCTATCGGACGATAATTAGTAATTGAGTTTGAGCGTTGTTTTTTTAGTTTAAACAATATTTATTGAGCAATGATATCGGACGATAATTAGTAATTGAGTTTGAGGGTTGTTTTTTTTTTAGTTTAAACAATATTTATTGAGCAATGATATCCGACGATAATTAGTAATTGAGTTTGAGGGTTGTTTTTTTTAGTTTAAACAATATTTTTTGAGCAATGCTATCGGACGATAATTAGTAATTGAGTTTGAGGGTTGCTTTTTTTAGTTTAAACAATATTTATTGAGCAATGATATCGGACGATAATTAGTAATTGAGTTTGAGGGTTGTTTTTTCAGTTTAAACAATATTTATTGAGCAATGATATCGGACGATAATTAGTAATTGAGTTTGAGGGTTGTTTTTTTTGGTTTAAACAATATTTAATGAGCAATGATATCGGACGATAATTAGTAATTGAGTTTGAGGGTTGTTTTTTTTTAGTTTGAACAATATTTATTGAGCAATGATATCGGACGATAATTAGTAATTGAGTTTGAAGGTTGTTTTTTTTTAGTTTGAACAATACTTATTGAGCAATGATATCAGACGATAATTAGTAATTGAGTTTCAGGGTTGTTTTTTTTAGTTCAACCCTCTACCTAACATGAAAAGCAGACGACACTTGCAAAAAAAAATTCTTGCATAACTAATTTTTTTTATTTTTTGTCTCAAAAACATAGGTTATGAACCCTCGTTGGAACGAGCTCGGCGAGCTCGTTCCAACGAGGGGTCATAACCTATGTTTTTGAGACAAAAAAATGAAAATATTTTGAAAATTAATTGGCGATTTTTGAGAATAGAGCTGGCCGGTTTTGGCCGTTACGTTGGGTAAAGGGTTAAACAATATTTATTGAGCAATGCTATCAGACGATAATTAGTAATTGAGTTTGAGGGTTGTTTTTTTTAGTTTAAACAATATTTATTGAGCAATGCTATCGGACGATAATTAGTAATTGAGTGTGAGGGTTGTTTTTTTTAGTTTAAACAATATTTAATGAGCAATGATATCGGACGATAATTAGTAATTGAGTTTGAGGGTTGTTTTTTTTTTAGTTTGAACAATATTTATTGAGCAATGATATCGGACGATAATTAGTAATTGAGTTTGAGGGTTGTTTTTTTTTAGTTTAAACAATATTTATTGAGCAATGATATCGGACGATAATTAGTAATTGAGTTTGAGGGTTGTTTTTTTTAGTTTAAACAATATTTTTTGAGCAATGCTATCGGACGATAATCAGTAATTGAGTTTGAGGGTTGTTTTTTTTAAGTTTAAACAATATTTATTGAGCAATGATATCGGACGATAACTAGTATTTGAGTTTGAGAGTTGTTTTTTTTTTAGTTTGAACAATATTTATTGAGCAATGATATCGGACGATAATTAGTTATTGAGTTTGAGGGTTGTTTTTTTTTAGTTTAAACAATATTTATTGAGCAATGCTATCGGACGATAATTAGTAATTGAGTTTGAGGGTTGTTTTTTTTTTAGTTTAAACAATATTTATTGAGCAATGCTATCGGACGATAATTAGTAATTGAGTTTGAGGGTTGTTTTTTTTTAGTTTAAACAATATTTATTGAGCAATGCTATCGGACGATAATTAGTAATTGAGTTTGAGGATTGTTTTTTTTTAGTTTGAACAATATTTATTGAGCAATGATATCGGACGATAATTAGTAATTGAGTTTGAGGGTTGTTTTTTTTAGTTTAAACAATATTTATTGAGCAATGCTATCGGACGATAATTAGTAATTGAGTTTGAGGGTTGTTTTTTTTTTAGTTTAAACAATATTTATTGTGCAATGCTATCGGACGATAATTAATAATTGAGTTTGAGGGTTGTTTTTTTAGTTTAAACAATATTTATTGAGCAATGCTATCGGACGATAATCAGTAATTGAGTTTGAGGGTTGTTTTTTTTAGTTTAAACAATATTTATTGAGCAATGATATCGGACGATAATTAGTAATTGAGTTTGAGGGTTGTTTTTTTTTTTAGTTTAAACAATATTTATTGAGCAATGCTATCGGACGATAATTAGTAATTGAGTTTGAGGGTTGTTTTTTTTTTAGTTTAAACAATATTTATTGAGCAATGCTATCGGACGATAATTGGTAATTGAGTTTGAGGGTTGTTTTTTTTTTTTAGTTTAAACAATATTTATTGAGCAATGCTATCGGACGATAATAAGTAATTGAGTTTGAGGGTTGTTTTTTTTTAGTTTAAACAATATTTATTGAGCAATTCTATCGGACGATAATTAGTAATTGAGTTTGAGGGTTGTTTTTTTTTAGTTTAAACAATATTTATTGAGCAATGCTATCGGACGATAATTAGTAATTGAGTTTGAGGATTGTTTTTTATTTAGTTTGAACAATATTTATTGAGCAATGATATCGGACGATAATTAGTAATTGAGTTTGAGGGTTGTTTTTTTTTTTAGTTTGAACAAAATTTATTGAGCAATGATATCAGACGATAATTAGTAATTGAGTTTGAGGGTTGTTTTTTTTTTTAGTTTAAACAATATTTATTGAGCAATGATATCGGACGATAATTAGTAATTGAGTTTGAGGGTTGTTTTTTTTTAGTTTAAACAATATTTATTGAGCAATGATATCGGACGATAATTAGTAATTGAGTTTGAGGGTTGTTTTTTTTAGTTTAACCCTTTACCTAACATGAAAAGCAGACGACACTTGCAAAGAAAAATTCTTGAATAACTATTTTTTTCTATTTTTTGTCTCAAAAACATAGGTTATGACCCCTCGTTGGAACGAGCTTGGCGAGCTCGTTCCAACGAGGGGTCATAACCTATGTTTTTGAGACAAAAAATGAAAATATTTTGAAAATTAATTGGCGATTTTTGAGAATAGTGCTGGCCGGTTTTGGCTGTTACGTTGGGTAAAGGGTTAAACAATATTTATTGAGCAATGCTATCGGACGATGATTAGTAATTGAGTTTGAGGGTTGTTTTTTTTTAGTTTAAACAATATTTATTGAGCAATGCTATCGGACGATGATTAGTAATTGAGTTTGAGGGTTGTTTTTTTGTAGTTTAAACAATATTTATTGAGCAATGATATCGGACGATAATTAGTAATTGAGTTTGAGGGTTGTTTTTTTTTAGTTTAAACAATATTTATTGAGCAATGATATCGGACGATAATTAGTAATTGAGTTTGAGCGTTGTTTTTTTTTAGTTTAAACAATATTTATTGAGCAATGCTATCGGACGATAATTAGTAATTGAGTTTGAGGATTGTTTTTTTTTAGTTTAAACAATATTTATTGAGCAATGCTATCGGACGATAATTAGTAATTGAGTTTGAGGGTTGTTTCTTTTTAGTTTAAACAATATTTATTGAGCAATGCTATCGGACGATAATTAGTAATTGAGTTTGAGCGTTGTTTTTTTTAGTTTAAATAATATTTATTGAGCAATGATATCGGACGATAATTAGTAATTGAGTTTGAGGGTTGTTTCTTTTTAGTTTAAACAATATTTATTGAGCAATGCTATCAGACGATAATTAGTAATTGAGTTTGAGGGTTGTTTCTTTTTAGTTTAAACAATATTTATTGAGCAATGCTATCGGACGATAATTAGTAATTGAGTTTGAGCGTTGTTTTTTTTAGTTTAAATAATATTTATTGAGCAATGATATTGGACGATAATTAGTAATTGAGTTTGAGGGTTGTTTTTTCAGTTTAAACAATATTTATTGAGCAATGATATCGGACGATAATTAGTAATTGAGTTTGAGGGTTGTTTTTTTTAAGTTTAAACAATATTTATTGAACAATGCTATCGGACGATAATTAGTAATTGAGTTTGAGGGTTGTTTTTTTTAGTTTAAACAATATTTATTGAGCAATGCTATCGGACGATAATTAGTAATTGAGTTTGAGGGTTGTTTCTTTTTAGTTTAAACAATATTTATTGAGCAATGCTATCGGACGATAATTAGTAATTGAGTTTGAGCGTTGTTTCTTTGGTTTAAACAATATTTATTGAGCAATGATATCGGACGATAATTAGTAATTGAGTTTGAGCGTTGTTTTTTTTTTTAGTTTAAATAATATTTATTGAGCAATGCTATCGGACGATAATTAGTAATTGAGTTTGAGGATTGTTTTTTTTTAGTTTAAACAATATTTATTGAGCAATGCTATCGGACGATAATTAGTAATTGAGTTTGAGGGTTGTTTCTTTTTAGTTTAAACAATATTTATTGAGCAATGCTATCGGACGATAATTAGTAATTGAGTTTGAGCGTTGTTTTTTTTAGTTTAAATAATATTTATTGAGCAATGATATCGGACGATAATTAGTAATTGAGTTTGAGGGTTGTTTCTTTTTAGTTTAAACAATATTTATTGAGCAATGCTATCAGACGATAATTAGTAATTGAGTTTGAGGGTTGTTTCTTTTTAGTTTAAACAATATTTATTGAGCAATGCTATCGGACGATAATTAGTAATTGAGTTTGAGCGTTGTTTTTTTTAGTTTAAATAATATTTATTGAGCAATGATATCGGACGATAATTAGTAATTGAGTTTGAGGGTTGTTTTTTCAGTTTAAACAATATTTATTGAGCAATGATATCGGACGATAATTAGTAATTGAGTTTGAGGGTTGTTTTTTTTTAAGTTTAAACAATATTTATTGAACAATGCTATCGGACGATAATTAGTAATTGAGTTTGAGGGTTGTTTTTTTTAGTTTAAACAATATTTATTGAGCAATGCTATCGGACGATAATTAGTAAGTGAGTTTGAGGGTTGTTTCTTTTTAGTTTAAACAATATTTATTGAGCAATGCTATCGGACGATAATTAGTAATTGAGTTTGAGCGTTGTTTTTTTAGTTTAAACAATATTTATTGAGCAATGATATCGGACGATAATTAGTAATTGAGTTTGAGGGTTGTTTTTTTTTAGTTTAAACAATATTTATTGAGCAATGATATCGGTCGATAATTAGTAATTGAGTTTGAGGGTTGTTTTTTTTTAGTTTAAACAATATTTATTGAGCAATGATGTCGGACGATAATTAGTAATTGACTTTGAGGGTTGTTTTTTTTTAGTTTAAATAATATTTATTGAGCAATGATATCGGACGATAATTAGTAATTGAGTTTGAGGGTTGTTTTTTTTTAGTTTAAACAATATTTATTGAGCAATGATATCGGACGATAATTAGTAATTGAGTTTGAGGGTTGTTTTTTTTAGTTTAAACAATATTTATTGAGCAATGATATCGGACGATAATTAGTAATTGAGTTTGAGGGTTGTTTTTTTTTAGTTTAAACAATATTTATTGAGCAATGATATCGGACGATAATTAGTAATTGAGTTTGAGGGTTGTTTTTTTTAGTTTAAACAATATTTATTGAGCAATGCTATCGGACGATAATTAGTAATTGAGTTTGAGGGTTGTTTTTTTTTAGTTTAAACAATATTTATTGAGCAATGCTATCGGACAATAATTAGTAATTGAGTTTGAGGATTGTTTTTTTTTAGTTTGAACAATATTTATTGAGCAATGATATCGGACGATAATTAGTAATTGAGTTTGAGGGTTGTTTTTTTTAGTTTAAACAATATTTATTGAGCAATGCTATCGGACGATGATTAGTAATTGAGTTTGAGGGTTGTTTTTTTGTAGTTTAAACAATATTTATTGAGCAATGATATCGGACGATAATTAGTAATTGAGTTTGAGGGTTGTTTCTTTTTAGTTTAAACAATATTTATTGAGCAATGCTATCGGACGATAATTAGTAATTGAGTTTGAGCGTTGTTTTTTTTAGTTTAAATAATATTTATTGAGCAATGATATCGGACGATAATTAGTAATTGAGTTTGAGGGTTGTTTTTTCAGTTTAAACAATATTTATTGAGCAATGATATCGGACGATAATTAGTAATTGAGTTTGAGGGTTGTTTTTTTTAAGTTTAAACAATATTTATTGAACAATGCTATCGGACGATAATTAGTAATTGAGTTTGAGGGTTGTTTTTTTTAGTTTAAACAATATTTATTGAGCAATGCTATCGGACGATAATTAGTAATTGAGTTTGAGGGTTGTTTCTTTTTAGTTTAAACAATATTTATTGAGCAATGCTATCGGACGATAATTAGTAATTGAGTTTGAGCGTTGTTTTTTTGGTTTAAACAATATTTATTGAGCAATGATATCGGACGATAATTAGTAATTGAGTTTGAGCGTTGTTTTTTTTTTTAGTTTAAATAATATTTATTGAGCAATGCTATCGGACGATAATTAGTAATTGAGTTTGAGGATTGTTTTTTTTTAGTTTAAACAATATTTATTGAGCAATGCTATCGGACGATAATTAGTAATTGAGTTTGAGGGTTGTTTCTTTTTAGTTTAAACAATATTTATTGAGCAATGCTATCGGACGATAATTAGTAATTGAGTTTGAGCGTTGTTTTTTTTAGTTTAAATAATATTTATTGAGCAATGATATCGGACGATAATTAGTAATTGAGTTTGAGGGTTGTTTCTTTTTAGTTTAAACAATATTTATTGAGCAATGCTATCAGACGATAATTAGTAATTGAGTTTGAGGGTTGTTTCTTTTTAGTTTAAACAATATTTATTGAGCAATGCTATCGGACGATAATTAGTAATTGAGTTTGAGCGTTGTTTTTTTTAGTTTAAATAATATTTATTGAGCAATGATATCGGACGATAATTAGTAATTGAGTTTGAGGGTTGTTTTTTCAGTTTAAACAATATTTATTGAGCAATGATATCGGACGATAATTAGTAATTGAGTTTGAGGGTTGTTTTTTTTTAAGTTTAAACAATATTTATTGAACAATGCTATCGGACGATAATTAGTAATTGAGTTTGAGGGTTGTTTTTTTTAGTTTAAACAATATTTATTGAGCAATGCTATCGGACGATAATTAGTAAGTGAGTTTGAGGGTTGTTTCTTTTTAGTTTAAACAATATTTATTGAGCAATGCTATCGGACGATAATTAGTAATTGAGTTTGAGCGTTGTTTTTTTAGTTTAAACAATATTTATTGAGCAATGATATCGGACGATAATTAGTAATTGAGTTTGAGGGTTGTTTTTTTTTAGTTTAAACAATATTTATTGAGCAATGATATCGGTCGATAATTAGTAATTGAGTTTGAGGGTTGTTTTTTTTTAGTTTAAACAATATTTATTGAGCAATGATGTCGGACGATAATTAGTAATTGACTTTGAGGGTTGTTTTTTTTTAGTTTAAATAATATTTATTGAGCAATGATATCGGACGATAATTAGTAATTGAGTTTGAGGGTTGTTTTTTTTTAGTTTAAACAATATTTATTGAGCAATGATATCGGACGATAATTAGTAATTGAGTTTGAGGGTTGTTTTTTTTAGTTTAAACAATATTTATTGAGCAATGATATCGGACTATAATTAGTAATTGAGTTTGAGGGTTGTTTTTTTTTAGTTTAAACAATATTTATTGAGCAATGATATCGGACGATAATTAGTAATTGAGTTTGAGCGTTGTTTTTTTTAGTTTAAACAATATTTATTGAGCAATGCTATCGGACGATAATTAGTAATTGAGTTTGAGGGTTGTTTTTTTTTAGTTTAAACAATATTTATTGAGCAATGCTATCGGACAATAATTAGTAATTGAGTTTGAGGATTGTTTTTTTTTAGTTTGAACAATATTTATTGAGCAATGATATCGGACGATAATTAGTAATTGAGTTTGAGGGTTGTTTTTTTTAGTTTAAACAATATTTATTGAGCAATGCTATCGGACGATGATTAGTAATTGAGTTTGAGGGTTGTTTTTTTGTAGTTTAAACAATATTTATTGAGCAATGATATCGGACGATAATTAGTAATTGAGTTTGAGCATTGTTTTTTTTAGTTTAAATAATATTTATTGAGCAATGATATCGGACGATAATTAGTAATTGAGTTTGAGCGTTGTTTTTTTTTTTAGTTTAAACAATATTTATTGAGCAATGCTATCGGACGATAATTAGTAATTGAGTTTGAGGATTGTTTTTTTTTAGTTTGAACAATATTTATTGAGCAATGCTATCGGGCGATAATTAGTAATTGAGTTTGAGGATTGTTTTTTTTTAGTTTAAACAATATTTATTGAGCAATGCTATCGGACGATAATTAGTAATTGAGTTTGAGGGTTGTTTCTTTTTAGTTTAAACAATATTTATTGAGCAATGCTATCGGACGATAATTAGTAATTGAGTTTGAGCGTTGTTTTTTTTAGTTTAAATAATATTTATTGAGCAATGATATCGGACGATAATTAGTAATTGAGTTTGAGGGTTGTTTCTTTTTAGTTTAAACAATATTTATTGAGCAATGCTATCAGACGATAATTAGTAATTGAGTTTGAGGGTTGTTTCTTTTTAGTTTAAACAATATTTATTGAGCAATGCTATCGGACGATAATTAGTAATTGAGTTTGAGCATTGTTTTTTTTAGTTTAAATAATATTTATTGAGCAATGATATCAGACGATAATTAGTAATTGAGTTTGAGGGTTGTTTTTTCAGTTTAAACAATATTTATTGAGCAATGATATCGGACGATAATTAGTAATTGAGTTTGAGGGTTGTTTTTTTTTAAGTTTAAACAATATTTATTGAACAATGCTATCGGACGATAATTAGTAATTGAGTTTGAGGGTTGTTTTTTTAGTTTAAACAATATTTATTGAGCAATGCTATCGGACGATAATTAGTAATTGAGTTTGAGGGTTGTTTCTTTTTAGTTTAAACAATATTTATTGAGCAATGCTATCGGACGATAATTAGTAATTGAGTTTGAGCGTTGTTTTTTTAGTTTAAACAATATTTATTGAGCAATGATATCGGACGATAATTAGTAATTGAGTTTGAGCGTTGTTTTTTTTTTAGTTTAAACAATATTTATTGAGCAATGCTATCGGACGATAATTAGTAATTGAGTTTGAGGATTGTTTTTTTTTAGTTTAAACAATATTTATTGAGCAATGCTATCGGACGATAATTAGTAATTGAGTTTGAGGGTTGTTTCTTTTTAGTTTAAACAATATTTATTGAGCAATGCTATTGGACGATAATTAGTAATTGAGTTTGAGCGTTGTTTTTTTTAGTTTAAATAATATTTATTGAGCAATGATATCGGACGATAATTAGTAATTGAGTTTGAGGGTTGTTTCTTTTTAGTTTAAACAATATTTATTGAGCAATGCTATCAGACGATAATTAGTAATTGAGTTTGAGGGTTGTTTCTTTTTAGTTTAAACAATATTTATTGAGCAATGCTATCGGACGATAATTAGTAATTGAGTTTGAGCGTTGTTTTTTTTAGTTTAAATAATATTTATTGAGCAATGATATCGGACGATAATTAGTAATTGAGTTTGAGGGTTGTTTTTTCAGTTTAAACAATATTTATTGAGCAATGATATCGGACGATAATTAGTAATTGAGTTTGAGGGTTGTTTTTTTTTAAGTTTAAACAATATTTATTGAACAATGCTATCGGACGATAATTAGTAATTGAGTTTGAGGGTTGTTTTTTTTAGTTTAAACAATATTTATTGAGCAATGCTATCGGACGATAATTAGTAATTGAGTTTGAGGGTTGTTTCTTTTTAGTTTAAACAATATTTATTGAGCAATGCTATCGGACGATAATTAGTAATTGAGTTTGAGCGTTGTTTTTTTAGTTTAAACAATATTTATTGAGCAATGATATCGGACGATAATTAGTAATTGAGTTTGAGGGTTGTTTTTTTTTAGTTTAAACAATATTTATTGAGCAATGATATCGGACGATAATTAGTAATTGAGTTTGAGGGTTGTTTTTTTTTAGTTTAAACAATATTTATTGAGCAATGATGTCGGACGATAATTAGTAATTGAGTTTGAGGGTTGTTTTTTTTTAGTTTAAACAATATTTATTGAGCAATGATATCGGACGATAATTAGTAATTGAGTTTGAGGGTTGTTTTTTTTTAGTTTAAACAATATTTATTGAGCAATGATATCGGACGATAATTAGTAATTGAGTTTGAGGGTTGTTTTTTTTAGTTTAAACAATATTTATTGAGCAATGATATCGGACGATAATTAGTAATTGAGTTTGAGGGTTGTTTTTTTTTAGTTTAAACAATATTTATTGAGCAATGATATCGGACGATAATTAGTAATTGAGTTTGAGCGTTGTTTTTTTTAGTTTAAACAATATTTATTGAGCAATGATATTGGACGATAATTAGTAATTGAGTTTGAGGGTTGTTTTTTTTTAGTTTAAACAATATTTATTGAGCAATGATATCGGACGATAATTAGTAATTGAGTTTGAGGGTTGTTTTTTTTTAGTTTAAACAATATTTAATGAGCAATGATATCGGACGATAATTAGTAATTGAGTTTGAGGGTTGGTTTTTTTTAGTTTAAATAATATTTATTGAGCAATGATATCGGACGATAATTAGTAATTGAGTTTGAGGGTTGTTTTTTTTTAGTTTAAACAATATTTATTGAGCAATGATATCGGACAATAATTAGTAATTGAGTTTGAGGGTTGTTTTTTTTAGTTTAAACAATATTTATTGAGCAATGATATCGGACGATAATTAGTAATTGAGTTTGAGGGTTGTTTTTTTTTAGTTTAAACAATATTTATTGAGCAATGCTATCGGACGATAATTAGTAATTGAGTTTGAGGACTGTTTTTTTTTTAGTTTGAACAATATTTATTGAGCAAATAATTGATATTATACACACAACAGTGAATGTCAAAAACAAAATCCAAATTACTGTACATTATGGCAATTAGCAAAGTATGTATTATTAGAAAGATAAATGAACGAAACGACAAATATATAGTCAGGATTTGGCAGGAAGCTAATAGATTATTTTGATCCATCTCCCTAGGTAAACAGAATACATGAGCAATTGAAAGATTTTGTCATATGCTGCATTTGATATTGTTTAAACCTTAGTACATAGACGAGACAAAATGGAAGATGGAACAGGAGGGGGGGGGGGGGGGGGGGGGGGGGGGAGAGCGAGAGAGAGATAGAGAGAGAACCTGAAGGGAAATAAAACCTGGACACAAAACGTTTCCATTGGAAGAAATACAACTTGTTCGAGCGCATTCTGTATGTCCAATGTTTGTTAACTGGTTTCATCCACTCATTAGATCCATCATAGCACACATTCCCGGCGCAACATCCAGATGGCACCCCAGTCCACAGGCGTCTGGCGCTTGGATCGTGAAAAAATACGTCCAAAATCCAATATATAAGACCATTATCAAATATTACCTCAAAACATATAAAAATAAGAGAAAGGTGTGCAAGGTGTGTTTCCATTTGCCCGTACGAGATAGAAAAAAAGATTATCGCTTTTCTATCTCGTACTGGCAAATAGAAACAACGAGTTTATTCACTGCGGTGGATTATGACGTAATGTTTACGAATTTGTATAAAGGAGGATGACAAGAAATAAATCTGATGTGAAAGTTATGAAAAATAAAGTTGGTATGATTGTATGAGGAGTGAGCGATAAATGAAACACTTGCACATGTGCAAATGTGAAGATAAATATATTGTGCATTCATTAATGCCTTAATCTTCCCCACTCATATGAAGCAGGCACTTGTTACGCCATTACTTGAACAACCCGGGCTCGACCCGGAAATATTGAAGAATTACCGCCCTATCTCCAACCCTTCATTTTTATCTAAGGTTGTGGAACGCGCGGCTGCTCTTCATCTGTGAAATCTGATCTTTCCCAGTAGAAATTTTCAGAGGGTTTCCAGTCCGCCTATAAACCAAAGTGCAGCACGCCTTAGTACACAACGCCACGTGCCCCCCCCCCCCCCCCCCCCCCCCCGTGGGCAATGGAGACGAAGTGTCTTGCCCATGGACACAACGCGGTTGCCGCAGGTGGGATTCGAATCGAGGAACTGTCGGCCTGCAGCCTGCACCTCTACCTACTGAGCCACCGCGCTCCCCTTGCTGCTAGGCGTGTAACTCGAAATAGGAAGTCGTGTCACATAACACATATCCTAGCTGACCTGCACTGGCTTCCTATCCAACAAAGAATTCACTAGAAAATAATGCTTCTGACATATAAAAGTATAAATGACCTGGCACCATCATATATCTCAGATCTGGTCACATACTACACACCTGCCAGATACCTCCGTTCTTCGGACTCGCACACCTTGGTCCAGCCTGTTTCAAAATTAGCATCCGCAGGTGACCGGACTTTTCCCTAACCTCTGGAACCTTTTACCGAGTCACCTGAGACTACCGCAGGAAACTGAGTCATTCAAAGCTGGTTTGAAAAGGCATCTCTGCAAACAAGCTTTCTGCACCAATATGTAGATAAGAAATCATTTCCCTTTTTTCTGTGCAAAGCCAAAGAGCACATTTTGTGGATTTTAGGCTGAAAAATTATTATTATTAAATTATTATTAAAACTGATCGAAAAAGTTTCGTTTATATGAAAAATAGGAGTTATCTAATTTCGAGTGTCAAACTTCCTGAGAAGTTCGTTGCACACCTTTCTTTTATTTATATTTGTATAGAGGTAATATTTGATAATAGTCTTATATATCGGATTTTGGACGTATTTTTTCACGATCAAAGCGCCAGACGCTTGTGCCCAGTCTCAGATCATATTGATGTAGCATTACGACCACAGTAATTGTGACCGATGAGGGCACCCAAACGCTGTGTCGAGGAAGTGTGGCTGTCGAGATTTAACTCTCTGCACTCTGATGTCAAAATATCAAAAGTTTTTCCCTCAATGCAACTGAGAATTTAAAAAATTATATCTTGTTTGACAGAGCTCACTGAGCTCTGTCAAACAAGATATAATTTGTTAAATGTTTCATGCAGAGTCAATGACAAAAATTCTGAAATACTATCAGAGTGCTAGGAGTTAAGTCCCCCTTTTTCCAAAAAGTATAACCACAGAATAAGACAGATGTTAAAGAAGAATAACACCGACCGCATCTGTTGTCGAGTTGGAAAGGACACGGATATAAGACCAAGAATATCATTTATTACCTTACAGAAGTAATGATTAAAATTAATTTAGCATTAGTTTGTTATGTAATCACTGGAAGCGTCCACTCAGTAATATGTGGTCCTGGACTGCTCTGAAAACTTTGGCGTTTTCTGAGTTGTTCAATCTTTCCGAACCAAAGAGAAGCATAGAGAGATCGACGTTGAATGACAGAACATTAGTGGTGGAATTACGAGCATCAGAATATAGTGGACACTGCAATAAGAAATGGTCAGTTGTTTCGTATTCACCACAGTGACAGAAGGGAGAGGCTGAGAGATGATTATTGAATAAGTGGGCGTTAATTCGACTACAACGCAACCGTAATCTACAATGGTATATTTGAGCTGGTTGGGATTTGGCTCTACAGTAATGACGGTGGACGTCGACAGCCATTATTTAAGAAACTCTTAAAATGTCTAATGGAAGAGTTATTTCTCATCGGAATAGGTAAGCTATTCCACTGGTTAGTAACGGATGGGACGAATGAAGCCTGGTGCATATTTGTGTGACATAGCGGAATGCGGTGATTTCGAATGGATCGAAGATAAAGGTCTTGACGGATGGATGAATCATCATGATGTAATAATAATAACTCTTTGGCCAGCCGCTGATTTGTCGCGGTCCTCATAAGAGAAGGCCATCATTCCCCCTGCACCCCACCCCCTCTTCCCCTCCTCTCCTCCCAGCATTCAGATATAAACTGCTTAATAGTGTCCCCCCTCACTTCCTCTTTTTCAATTTCTTCAATAAGCATTCCTACCCTCTCCCTCGTGTCCCCCTTCAGCCATCTATCCTTTGTTTCTTCACCCCACTTCTGCATTATTCTTCCAGTAAATTTTATTCTATGAGGTATATACTGTGGGCATTCCAAGAGAAAATGTTCCAGGGTCTCCACTACTCCAGAGTGGCACATTTGGCATCCCTTTTCTCCATCTCTCCCAATTTTTCCCCGAAGCTCCAGTGATCTTGATCTCAGTTTGAACAGCAGTGACCCTCCAAAGGTGCCATCTAGGTACTTCTCAAAAGCTGGCTTTTCTTTATATTGTAACCCCTGCAGTGATCTTTTCACGCTAACCCCTGCTCGCCAGTTTCGATTGCAATCTTCCATGACTCTCTCTTTGACAAACCTTTTGCCTTCTTTCATTCCTACTTCTATGTTTGTGACCTCTATAGAGTAATTGTCCATTAGTTCCCTCACATGTTTTGACCACCCCGTATCTATATTAGAATTCCAAATGGTATCGAGCATCAATTTGCACCACCGGTTGTCAGGCAGGTTTCTCAAGTAGTTAAAGTAACACAGTTTTCCCAAATCTACCCTGTCCTTGATTTTCATCCACCCAAGCTCCCCCTTACTGCTTCCAAAGCTGCAGCATTACTCGACCCTGTTATCCATCTGCCGGCATCATTCTGAGTACTTTCCAACTTCTTAATAACGGTTTGGTTTAATGGAATCACGTCCGTGCCATACGTTATACTTGGTAAACCCACCCTCCCCCACAGTGTTTTCCCCACAAAGACCTTGTTGAAACTATTTTTCCCTAAAAGTTTTAGTTGGTTCAGAATTCTTTTCCCCTTCAGAATCAGTTTGGCTGAGTAATTATGTACACCCCTCTTCCCGTTATATTTATGCTTACCCCTAGATACTCATACTCTCCCGTTTCTCCTACAGTGATTTGTTTGCTTTCCCCTTCGGGGATTGAGAACTCCCCCACTCTCCATCTCTTCGTCATATCTACCTTGCGTCCAACGGGTATTACCTTGCTTTTATTCATTTAGTTCGAGCCGCCAAGTGTTCCCATATCTACCAACAATTTCCAGCAATTTCTCTAGCCCTGTTCAGTTCTAGACATTAACACCATGTCGTCCGCAAAGAATAAGCCTGGTACCTTTATGTCTCCAACATTTACCCCCTCCGCACTCTGAATTAGTTCGTCCCCTAAATCTTTAACATACAATGCAAACAAAATCGGTGAAAAGATACACCCCTGCTTGAGGCCTATAACCATAGGGACTCGTTTTGTAGTGATACTCCCTAGACTGAGTTGGCTTTGCACATCTGTATACAGTGCTTTCATGATTCCCACAAAGTCACCCCCCCAGTCCGATGCCCTCGAGCTTTCGCCACATACCTTCCCTCCACACTCGGTCGTACGCTTTTTTCACATTCTAGAAATGCCAGAAACATCTTTTTCTTTTCAGCCTTTGTTGATTCTATCAGTTGGGTGAGTGTAAATAGGTGATCAGTGACTCTTCGACCTTTCCTGAAACCATTTTGAATTTCTCCTAAAAAACCTTTCTCTTCAATAACTTCCTCAAGTCTACCGTATATGACCTTACAGAATACTTTTCCGATGTTACTATTAACTGATATCCCCCTATAGTTATCTAGAACCTTCCTTATCCCCCTTTTTGTGTATGAACGACACCTTACTTTCCTTCCACTCTCTGGGGACCTTTTGCTTTCGCAGAGCCAGGTTGAAAAGGTTTGTCAGGACTTCAATAAGTGCCTCCCCTCCATTTTTGAGGAATTCGTTCGGAATTTCATCAGTCCCTCCCGCTTTACCATTTTTTAATTTCGAGACCACGTTCCGCACTTCTTCTGCCGTTATTTCGCTACATACACGATTAGATAGGTTCTCCTCCACCAGTGTATTTCTTTTTGGTGGGGACCCACTGCCCCATCGCCTTTCGTTTATCTTTTCCCAGTGCTTGACTAACTCTGAAGCGATACGGCCTTTATCTTCTGTACTTTCCCCATCCACTTTGATACTCTGCACACTACTTTTCCCCCGTTTATTTACCCAGTTCCAAAATACGTTTGAGCTCGAACCCCCCGTTTTCTTTATTGTTCTGGCAAGACTGCAATTGCGCTCCTTCCTATTATTATTCTTTATCTCATTCACCTTTTTCCGTGCCAGTTCATATTCTCCTTTCATTAGTCTCGTGTCATTGTTATCCACCCCTTTAAGCTTCCTACTTCTTCTGTAAGCAGTGCATTTTACCTTCCTTTCTTTTATAGCCTTTTTCAGTCCCTCGTTAACCCTGTATCCGAGCTCTCTCGTTGGGACCCTCACCCTTCCTATACAATCCTTCCCTGCCTCTGTTAGGCTATTTACTATGCCATCTGAAATACTCTGGACATTTGCATCCCTAGGTATACATTCAAGACTTGGTTTTAGTTTTTCCCGAAACTGCTTCCAGTCGGCTCCTTGTTTTAGTCCCCAAACTTCCTTGAAGGTATTTCTGTCTCTATTCGTCTTTTTGCCCATAATCTTAACTGTTATCAGGTTGTGATCACTACCCAAGTCATTTTTTCCCTCGTCATCTATTTCTACATCTATAACCTCCCTCCATACGCTAACGTCAGTGAGTATATAATCAATTATTGTTTTCTTATCGTTCCTCTCCCAGGTCCATTTACCCTTACATTTCGCATCCCTGTTCAGGATCTTTAAACCAAGCTCTTTTGATAGGTCCAACATCTTCCTCCCATTCGTGTTAATTTTCCTATCACCTCCCTGTATGCCCTCCTCCTTATCCCCGATGTGCCCATTGAAGTCCCCCATTAGGACAATACTGAACCCTCTGCTTTCAAGCTCTGTGATATTCGATCTAAGAGTTGTATATATTGAATCATTCCACTCGGGCTTACTTCCCTCCACTGCTAAGTATACAACACCAACGGCAACACTCCTGCTTCCTAACTTGATTTTTGTCCAGACTATTTCGTTGGATACTGGAATCTGAGTCCTTGCTTCTGTGAGATCTGTAATCTAATCAATGAGGGCTGTAATTCCTCTTTAGCGTAGATGCCAACATCCCCACCCCGTTTCTGACCCTCAGTTCGCCCAGCTCCTATCCACACGCAACCCTTCATCTGATCAACCCGCTCATCCCGTCGTATCCACGTCTCACTTAGACCCATTATATCGAAGTCTCCTTCGTCCATCATTGTTGATATTTCGCTTACTTTTTTGTGCAGACCCTGGATGTTGCAGTACCCAAACTTAATGAATCTTCGTTTTTTTTTGTCATCACTGGCACATTATTATACCCCTGGTATGTCCCTGTGTTGTGCATGTTTGTTGTTCTTCCTATGTTCCCAGCATTTGTGCCCCTCTGGGTTATCGGCTGTGGTCCCCTACCCCCCTTTTCTCCAAAAAAGGCCCAGCCACCTGTAAAATGTTTTGGCCCAACAGGTCTGTACCCATCCTACTAAAATGCAATCCGTCTCGCCCATACAACTCTCCTTGTCCCCAGAATGAATCCCAGTGGTCAATGAAATGTATTCCCAAGTCTTTGCAGTGCACTTCCAGCTCCTCGTTTAGTGCCATAATCCGCGAGTTCCTCTCATTCCCACCACCCATAACGGGCAGCACACCTGAAACGATGATCCGAGCATTCCTGGTAAGTAGCTTACTAATTAGGTCCTTGTATGTGTCCACCAAACGAACTGATTTCCTCTCCCTGATGTTATTGGACCCCACATGTAATACCACTACCGGATCAGGCCCCGACCCAGCTACAATACCGTCCACTCTATCCCTCAGGTCCTCCACTTTAGCCCCCGGAAAGCACAGAACTGTTCTATTTTTACTGTCCGGACCACAGACAACCTTGTCGATCCCCCGAACTATGCTACTTCCCGCAACCACCAACTTACTTTTGGCCCTCGCCCTATTTATCCCCTCTAGTCTCCTATTGTTTACAGCGTCCTCTTCCTCTCCAACAACCCCACTCGGAATCACTATCGGTATCGGTATCTTTGACCTAGGATTACTCCTATCCTTGTCCCTCCGTCTCTTTCCAGACCCTGAACTACCTGGACTACTTCCCTGGTCTTCTCCCGGATCCCTCCTCCTTTTTCCTGGCCTAGACCCCAAGCTACTATCTGTTGCAACTACCTCCATCCCCTCCTCTGACTCTTCCGAATCGAGCACATCAAATCTGTTTCTGGTGCTGCACTCCCCACTGCCTTTGGGCTTTACACCCCTATCTACCTGCTTCTCTGGCCCCCTTTCCTACCCCCTTTCCTACCACTTTTGATAGTCCACGCCAAACGCTTTACAGCATTGCTCCGGCCTGCCCCCCCCCCCCTCATCTGTCCTACGTACTTTTCTAGCAGCCCCCACCTCATCACCTACCTCATTCACATCAAAGGTTCTACCCCCATGTTTCCTCTTGGAACCACCGACAACCATCCATCCTTCTCGGAAAGCTACTTTCACAGGCGTAACTCCAGACAGCCCCGCCCTACCAAGTTTTCCCTTCAGCTCAGCAATCTCCCCCTCAAACTTAACAATTGTCTCAAGTAGGCGGAGGATTTCCTGACAGTTTGCACATACCTCTCCATATCCCATCGAACGACAGTCCCCATACATCATAGAACACTGTTTACAAACTTCAAGCCCAATATCGCCATCGGTGGCCCCACCAACCCGGCTCTGACCGACACCCCCAGTGACCTCTGTCTGCACACCAATACTTACCCCGTTGGCACCGTTGACCTGGACCGCGATATTACACGTATTTACCTCCATACTTACCTCCGTCTGAACAGACTTGCTCGCCATCATCAAAACAAAATTACGCGATCGGACAGGGAAAACTGTAAACACGCGACAAAAGGCAACACGACGAACCGTTCGACAACTTAGCGCTCACAGTTTTATTTAAGACCTCCTAACTTTGTCCCAGTTACTATACTAAACTACCTCCCCACAAAGTTGAATAAAATAACCTGAAAATGAAATATATATGATTAGTAAACAATAAAAATACTTAATTTCGATTCGTAGCCAAGGAGACTTCTTCTGTATACTTGCGGATGATGTAATGGGTGGTACCTTGCTGGAGATGTATTGGGGTGTAAACTGATGATACATTTTGAAGAATTGGAGAAGTTTGTGCTTCCGACGTTTTTCTTGGAGAGTTTAACAACATGTTTCAGAATAAAGTGACGAACTGCTGGCACTTGTGGTGGCGCCAGTAATTATTCTTGCTACAGCTAATTTGAAAAAAAAGCGAGGAGTGAACATAAAACTAAGCATGCATCTATGGTGGGTCCTGATCGTGATGGCGTAATAGTGTATGCACCAGCCGCATATGATATATTTCTCAAAATATTTGACTGGAAACAGCCGAGTATAAGCTCTTTAGCTTGATGCTGAATCCATTTCCTTAATAGTTGTATGCTTTTATTGATTTGTGTAAAATGTACTTTCATACTTTGGAAATAAATACTGTTTAAACTATTTTGATTTTTTCTAAGTCTGCGGCTTTAGTTATTGAACAGTTGCCCCAAACACAATCTTCATACTCCAAGAGGGGCCTAATAAATGCAAAGTATATTTTTTTTCAAAATCTTACGATCGAGGGTGAACTTATTCAATCTTAACATATCATTACGAGTCCACGCTTTGGAGCTGATGTGTTCTATATGATTGTTCCGTGTACAAGTGCTATTCAAGATTACCCCGAGGTGCATGTGCTCAATGATTTCAGAGATTTGTGATCTTGGGGACTGGGTCGGTTTTAATACGAATCTCTCCCATCTGAATGAGATGTCACCCAATTGTTGACTTGTCCTGGTACCGGTACCTGTCCCGTACCGGTTATGTGTGTACCGGCGGTCCTTTGATGACATGCCTGGTGCCTAGAAAAGGTTATCTCCCAAAACTTAGACACCCCAAAACTTAGACACTCAGGAGAAGGTGTTAATTACATTTACCTACTATTAAAATGGAATAGCCTGATATTGGTAAAGAGCATTTATGCAGACAAGAGAATATTCCCTCAAATTAATTTGTTTGTTAATTCTGTTCAAAATAGACTAAACTTCAGATAGTTTGCTTACTATTCTTATCATTGTTATGATGTGTCATGTTTATGATCACAAAAAAACAAAACATTATCATTATTATTTATGAAAATGTTAATTATATTTGAACCTTTGAACTCTATACACAAACAATCATTTATTTTGTTAATTATTATTATTAATCTAAATAGTTCACACAAACAAAACAAACAAAACATTGTTATTATTTATCATTATTATTCATCAAACTGTTGATTAATGCCGGCCTTTGAACTCTATTCACACAACATTTATTTTGCTAATTATTATTATTAATAATCAAGATCAAACAAAAATTTTTACAGTGGTTTCAGTTTTGTGAAAACACAGTTCTTTATATAAGACAGAATACTTCCCTTGAGTATCACATTCTGAAAATGGCTGCAGTTAAGAAAGTCGAGTTTGTAATTTCACAGAAAGGCACACCACAGATACTCTTGGATAGCTATAGATACAACAGAAATAAAGTGAGACAGAATTGCACTCATTGGAGATGTATACAATCAACTTGTAAGGGAAAATGCACATCTGTTGGGGACTTTGTCCGAGATATTTCTGATCACTCACATCCCCCAGAAGATAGTAACACTGTAAGGTTTATCAGCACTATGAGAAAGAGAGCAAGAGAAGAGACAATTCCAATGCGGTCATTATACAATGAAGAAATAGTCGGTCAAGACAACGTAGAATTACTGCCATCTTTCTCCTCAATGAGTAGTGCATTGTATAGGCACAGGCAGAAGAATATTCCTTCACTTTCTAAGACAAGAGCAGAAGTCAACCTTGATAGCCAATGGTCAGAGACTTTAGATGGACGTCGATATTTACTTTTTACTGATGGAGAAGAAGAAAAAATGATTGTCTTTTGCACTGATGCACAACTGGAAGCTTTACAGTCTGCTGAAACTGTTTACATGGATGGGACATTTTCATCATGCCCTGACTTATGGAGTCAGGTTTACACAATACACGCAATGAATGGTACTAGTTCATATCCACTTGTCTTTGCTTTATTGCCAAACAGACAGACATCAACATACACAAGACTTTTTAGAAAACTGAAAGATGAAATTCAACAGAGACTGAATCGGCAATTCCTTCCAAACCGTGTACAAACTGATTTTGAGAGTGCTGCTATCCATGCAGTTTCAAGTGAATTTCCAAACGCAGAGGTGAAAGGGTGTTTGTTCCATTTTTGTCAGGCTATTTGGCACAAAACACAAGAGCTTGGGTTGTCCGTCCAATATAGGGAAGACATAGCAGTCCAGTCCTGGATTAGAAGAGCAGCGGGCCTTGCCCTTCTTCCGCCAACCATCGCCCAAGAAACTTGGATAGAGGCCATGGAGACAACTCCTGAAATACCACGAGCAACGGATTTCAATGATTACATAGTTACGACATGGATAGATGATGACGCAAGGTTTCCAATTCCACTCTGGAATCATTATAATACTACAGGCCCAAGGACAAATAACCATTTAGAAGGGTTCCACAGTCGTCTCAATGGAACATTGCCACACAAACACCCAAATATCTATAGGTTTGTGGAGGTTATTAAAAAAATTGAAAATGCTGAGAGAGCCAAAGTTTTGCAAATAAGTTTCGGTGCAGCTCCACCAAGCAGGAAAAGAGTTTATAGGGACATAGATAACCGACTTCAACGTTTAAAAGAAATGTTAATTGAAGGAGGAAAATCACCACTGTCATTTCTTGATGCAGTCGGACATCTCCTCAGACTTGCCTGAATTGTATTATCATATATTTTATTTTGTGTTTGTATATTGTTCAATTTTATGTATTCTTGTCTAATAATTATTTTGGCTGTTGTGTATTAGTATTGTTTTTCTGTATGTGTAATGCTTCATGTTGTGTTTTTGTGTATTAATTTTTTATATTAAGTATTTTTGTGTATGTCATGCTTCATGTTGTGTTTTTGTGTGTGTTAATTTGTGTGTATGAGTAATGTTTGAATTGTGTATTTTTGTGTATTAATGTTGACTTTGTTTTTGTGATAAATTTTTCTTAATTACTGCCTTTAAAAATTGCAATAAAAAGTTTCACAAGTAAATTAGAGTTAGTGTTTTCCATTAAACAGACTTCCCAGATTAGTCCATTAAAATGATGGGGAATAAGCAAGAGATTAGTGTTACACAAAGGTGTGAATTATGTTGTTTTAAGGTGTCTAAGTGATGGGATGTCTAAGTTATGGGAGGACACCTTAGAAAACACGGTTCGACATGCCATCAACCTTTGCTGTCTTCACAGATTAACATTACAGTGAAATTACCAGTCACGCACTTGGCTTTGTGCATTATGAGTCAAAACAACGACTGGGCTACATTTTGTGTGCATGAGGGGGATGGGTGGGAATGAAAAGTTTTGTTCAATTTAATGAAAGTTCTTTCGAGCCTCAACTTATCTGGTAGTGAATGACTGCAAACAATGTAAAATATGTTCATTTTAATGTAGTTCTTTTAAGCCTCGACTTGTCTAGTAGTCACGAGGTTACAATCGTAATCGGCATCGGAATTGGCCGATTGTTAGCTCAAATTGTCAGTAGCCATTTTGGTTTAACACTTTACCTAACATGGAAAGCAGACGACACTTGCAAAATAAATTCTTGAATAACTAATTGTTTTCATTTTTTGTCTCAAAAACATACACTCTAAAATCGGTTGGGTTAAAAATCAACCCAAATCGACTGGGTTGAGTGAATATGAACCCAAATTGGGTTCACATTCACTCAACCCAGTCGATTTGGGTTGATTGTTAACCCAACCGATTTAGAGTGTAGGTTATGACCCCTCGTTGGAACGAGCTCGACGAGCTCGTTCCAACGAGGGGTCATAACCTATGTTTTTGAGACAAAAAAATGAAAAAAATAATGAAAATTAATTGGCTGTTTTTGAGAATAGCGCTGGCCGGTTTTGGCCGTTACGTTGGGTAAAGGGTTAAACAATATTTTGTTTTTTGTTCTTTTGTCATTTCTAACAAAAATGTTTACAAAGAGTAAGGAAGTAGGATGAGATATCTTACAATGTAGAGCATCAGAATAATAGAGGGGTTTGACAAAAAGCTGCAAGTTTATGAGCGCCACCTCCGTCAATTATGAAATATATCAATTATCTGAGGTGGTAGGAGACACTACTTAAACTAGCCGAGAGCTGCCTAAGGTCATGACCCATAGTCAAAATTATCATATAGTCTGATCTGACCAGGTGCGCAGATAACTGGATGGAGCATCGCATCCGTGAACACACCAGTGTATGGACGTCGTGCCCCGGCCAATGCAAACATGAGTTGTCAGAACATATGGCGACTATATCGGATATTGCTTAAACCATGAATGTGAGAAAAATAAGACAGATGGAAAAAGAGTAAAGGGAAGTAAGTCAAGAAGAGACAGAGAAAGCAGATTGAACACGATGTCTATTGTCTATATAATCGTGATAGTTATTGGTATATTATAATATTAGAACGTTCCTTTTCATGTTCTATCGGTCGATAGTACCTGAGTTTGTGTGATTTCTGAAATAATCTGAGGTGGTGGGAGAAATCACACAAACTCAGGTACGATCGACCGATAGAACATGAAAAGAAACGTTCTAATTATTTTATTATGTCGAACAAAAAATAACTTTAATTGTTAAGAGTTAACGGCAACACGCTATCAGTCTTGTAATAACAATGTAGTCGAATCCCAAAACATGACGTCATTTCGAGAGTTTCTATATACCCAAATGCCAGTGTTTACAACTGTATCATGCTGTTCATGTTATAATTCATTGTTAATGCTTGTGTGAAAAGTGATATAAATTGATGGAATATAAATTTATGTTTCTCGGACGACAACAGTTGGTAGAATTAAGCGGAGTGAAACAATTTATTTAGAGCTTGAGGCGGAGGCTGAGTGAGGACGAGGATTACTAAACTTGTGGAAATATAATTGATTGAAGTCATAACTCATATTCAGGATTCACTGAAGTGGTGAACAACACGTGAGTTTTTAATATTTCTGATTCTTTTGAATTCACTGTTTGCAGTTAAAATTGAAAACACACCCACTGAAGATGCCCATGTGTTGGTAAGTTTGTGTCTACCGGTGACGAAAAAAGTTAAACGAACACGGAGCCAGCGTTTGGTGTTGAGAAATTTCAATCGACGCTGATCAATGAAAGTGGAGCTTACATTTTCTCCGTTCTTTTGTCTCCAGGGAAAAACGTTCCGATAGTACCCGCGCTTTGCCCCAAAACTCCAGTACTATGACTTTTAGAAGGTGTCAAATTAACCAATCACGGCTGATGTTACAAACGTGAGGCATAATAAATTGATATATGCAGCCTATGCACCTTACGTAGAGATGGGGTGGGGGGGTATAGTGTGATCGACACAGAGAACGACTGCAAAAGAGAGCAGAGGTAGATTCATCTTTGAAGAAATGCGGTTTTCACAGTTAGTGGAAACATCCACTTGATAAAATAAAGTCATGAACCACTTCGAAAACAACCTTGTTATTCAAAAAATAGGATAAAGAAAAGAAGCGTTGGTACGTCAATTGGGAATGGTAGTAGCTTAATGAAATTATCACGAGCATTTGTGACGACTGGGCAGTGGAAAAGATAGTGTTCCGCGGTCTCACATACCCCACGCTGGCATGAAGAGGTAGGCGACAGGTGATCTGAATGCAGATAGGAAATGAGGCTACTGCAACCCACACGTAACCTGGTATGTTCGATTGACTGGGAGTATTTTCTGGAACGACTTCCCTGTATAATTACCCAAATCAGCCCGAGAATGGCCGTAAATCACCGGAAACGACTTTATTTGATACGGATTCCCCGCAGAATCCTGCTTTTAACCGAAATGGACTTGTTTAGAGTAGCACGGAGTGCTATAGATTTTTAAAAAGTCGTGTTCGACTGAATGGGAGTATTTTTTGGAAGGACTTCCGAAGATAATTACCCAAATAAACCCGAGAAGTTTTACTATTTCGAATTCTTTTAGAATTCTCTGCTTCTATCTATATATGCAACAGTTTTCGTCTATCTGGCCATGTTCCTTTGTTCTAGAGTATACTCCAGTAGCGTAGAAGAGCCTATTAGTTGGAACAGCTTTGCTTATTATTACTGTATTTAGCTATTCTTGTCTATTCTTGTTAGTTCTGACCCTATTCCAAGTACTCTTGTTGTTTCATTTATCTAGATCATTTATATAAATTATAACTAACCAATCAGATTGCTTGATTTCCCATAGCCTGTCCTTAATTGTATAGAGTTATCTCCCCTTATTAAAACGAAGACGTATCCGTTTCTCATCTTCTGGACCATATCCCCAGGCAGCCCTTTTTGGAAAACATATGGCCTACGGCACCCCTTTTTGTCATATGTGCTTATGTGAAAAGGCACAATGTGACACAATGTGCCCTAGCACATAGGCACATGTTTTGTGTGCCGATATGTGCTTATGTGAAAAGGCACAATGTGCCCTAGCACATAGGCACATACGGGTATTTGAGGATACATATGGCCTGGTATTGTATTATTTGAGGATACCTTTATAGGATACCTTCTGGAGAACCCCTTTTTGTCATATGTGCTTATGTGAAAAGGCACAATGTGACACAATGTGCCCTAGAACATAGGCACATGCGGGCATTTGAGGATACTTATGGCCTGGTATTGTATTATTTGAGGATACCTTTATAGGATACCTTCTGGAGAACCCCTTTTTGTCATATGTGCTCATGTGAAAAGGCACAATGTGCCCTAGCACATAGGCACATACGGGCATTTGAGGATACCTATGGCCTGGTATTGTATTATTTGAGGATACCTTTATAGGATACCTTCTGGAGAACCCCTTTTTGTCATATGTGCTTATGTGAAAAAGCACAATGTGACACAATGTGCCCTAGCACATAAGCACATGCTTTATGTGCCGATATGTGCTTATGTGAAAAGGCACATTGTGACACAATGTGCCCTAGCACATAGGCACATACGACCAAAAAGGGATTCCATAGCCACAGGTGTTTTCCAAAAGGGATTCGTAAAAAGGCATTCCCAAAAAGTAAGCTGCTGGAAAGTCTACCTGTACAAGAGCTGTATAGGAGCCACACAGGAGCTAGGAGCCAATGTTATAATATATCTTTATTCTGCAGTATACTAGTACATTAACAACATAACATTACAATCTATAAGAACATAACCTAGTACACAGCATGGAAATAGCATAGCCTAAAAGGCTGTCTTCCTGCCATTCCCACAAAAAAAAATATATATATATATATATATATATATATATATCAACACGGTTTGGCATCAGTGTAACAAACGTTCTTTTCAAAGACAGGAATATTTAATAGTTTGTTTTTGAATCATGCGGCTAGATGGGATCAATAGGTCATGTGCTGGGAGGAGGATGAGATACCAGAGAGTTTTGATGGCTGATACAATCGGGACAGGCTGGGTTGTCGCACTTGAAGTTTGGGCTGGAATACGTACTTAAAATTTTATGCGTTAATGATTTTTTGAACTTGGGTCTACTATATTGCTGAGTTAGAGGGTCTATACTATTCCAAATTCTTGGGAAGGAGTGGAACGGCAATTCTGCAGAAAATTGAGTTCTTGGTTTGTGTGTTTCTATTTTACCAGTCTGCTTTGTATTCATCCCCGAAGGGTTTCTGTAGATCTGAAAGGTGTTGTCGAATGACGTAGGAAGTTTTTTGTTCATCCAGTCATGCATAAAGAGGGAGACGTGAAGGCTGTAGAGATCTTTAAATTTCAGAATGCCACAATCTCTGAAAAGAGGGTCTGTGTGCGAGTTATATGCCTTCCGAGTTATGATTCGGACGGCTCTTTTTTGCAGCTTGAAAATTCTGTTGGTGTAGGTCGAATGACCCCAAACCTGAATACCATATATGAGATGGCAGTGGATCAATGAAAAGTACAAAGTTTTCATTGCCTTTGCGGGGAGAAATTTCTTTGCCCTATTTAGGGCAAAAATTGCACTTGCCATTCTTGAACATACTGCAGAAACATGGTGTTTAAATTTCATATTTTCATCTATATACACACCGAGGAACTTTAGAGCGAACTGATCTTGTTCGTTCCCAACGGCCTCAATATTTGTATTATTCAGAGATAATTCAACGTTGTTAACCCTATATAAATCATTTTGTGGGTGAAGAAGCATATATTTAGTTTTAGTGGGGTTGAGGGCTAATTTGTTGGCAGAACACCAGTGATTTATTTTGTCTAATTCGGAATTTACACTGTCTGTAAGTATGTCAAGGTTGTTGCCTGATCTATATGCCGTTGTATCATCGGCAAAGGAAAGTAGATTCAGCACAGTGGAGTTGCTAATATCGTTAATGTACAGCAAAAATAGAATAGGACCAAGGATAGACCCTTGAGGTACACCGGTGTTTATGGTTAAAGTTTCTGAAACAATATTAGAGAACGAGATGAATTGGCTTCGGTCGATTAAATAATTTTGAAACCACTGGTGGGTTATGCCTCTAATACCATAGTATTCAAGTTTCTGGAGTAAAATTGAGTGGTCAATGCTGTCGAATGCTTTCGAGAAGTCTAAGAATATAGAAAGGGTGCAGTTTTTTGTTGGTTTATCATTTTCAGTTACCACGCTGTTCAGTAAATGCAATATGGGGTGGACAGTCGAATGCTTTGTTCTGAAGCCAAACTGGTACTTGTATAAGATATTACTTTTATCAATAAACTCCACTAGTCTTTTGTACATTAATTTCTCAAGTACTTTTGAGAACGTGGGTAGGATACTGATAGGGCGATAGTTGTTAAAGATTTGAGGATCACCACACTTGAAGATTGGTATGACTTTGGCTATTTTCATTTTGAATGGCACGTGGCCAGATGAAAATGAAGTATTAATGATGTGTGTTAATGGGCTGGCAACTTCATAAGCGACTGCTTTAAGGAGTTTCGTGGACAGTTCGCCCTGATCCCTGGTTGGTTTCGAGGACAACTTAGAAATGTTATTAATAACTTCCTGGGTATTCGTTGGAGTCAGAAATAATGAGTTTCCGTTACTTTGCTTCATATAGTGTGAACAATGGATGTTCGTATCGGACACGTGTTCACCTACTGATTTTCCAATGTTTGCGAAGAATGTATTGAATTTATCGGCAATGGTTTTGGGATCCCTTACAAGGGTATCACCATCAAAAAAAGTATCGGATGAATCAGTTTTTCGGTCTGATTTATTAATTGCTTTACGTAGGATTTCCCACGACTTTTTAAGGTTATTTTTATTTTCCAGCAAAATATTATGGTAATAATCTGATTTGCTTGCCCGTTTGATCCGATTGAAGATTTGGCAGTACTGCTTGTAGGCTGTAGTATTTTGAGCTGTTGGGGATTTTAGCTTTTTGGAGTACAATTTTTGTTTATGTAGAGAAGACTGTAATAGTCCAGCTGTCATCCAGGGCGAGCGTTTAATATATTTCAAGGGAACTGATGTTGCTTTTAATGGGAAAGCTTCATTGAATGCTTTATAAAAGGTGTTCAAAAATAGGTCGTATGCCAGGGTGGTATCGGAAGCGTCGAAGACGCTTGAAAAATCACTGCCTAATAAGAGTCTTTTAAAGCGATTGATGTTCTCTTTCTTGAACGAGCGTTTATGAATTTTGGTAGGGCGCGCAAGTTGTTCTTCCAAGTTACCGATGCAAAACGTTGCAAAGTGATCGCTAATGTCAGAAATAATAATTCCCGAAACATGCTTACAGGAATCGTTACTAAAGATATGGTCTATAAGAGTTGCTGAAGTATCGGTAACTCTCGTTGGTTTAGTGACAAGGGGCATGAAACCAGAGCTGAACATAGAGTCGATAAAGAGTTCAGTTTTATTATGATTAGTGAAGTTGAGCAGGTCAAGGTTGAAATCACCCATAAGGTAGGCTCTTTTATTTTCAAGGTTGATTTTATTCAATAGATCGGACATTGTGGACAAAAAAAGGTCAAGATCAGCTTTTGGTGCAGTGTTGGGCCTGTAGATAATCCCGATTATGCATTTCTTTTTAGAGGTAGTTTCAATGAAATGGGATTCAAATACGTGTGGTATAAAGATTGACAGATCACTTCGATGTTTAAAGCTGATGTTGTCCTTAATGAATAATCCTACACCTCCCCTGCCATCATCATTTGCAGGTCGAGTGTGGTGAATTAGAGGGTGGTAACCGTCGAGTTCAAAACAGATATTCTGTTTGACATCGAATATTTCAGTAAGTCCCACGACATCGAACAAATTTTTCCCAGGATGCATGTCGTGTAAGAGGTTTTGGATATTCTCAAAGTTAGCATTCATACTTCGGCAGTTCATGTTGAAAAGAGAAAACGACTTATTTTTTGCTAGGATTTCCCTACTAAAGTTTTCTGGTGTATAGTATTTACAGCTGGGGTTTTCAATAGCGTAGGGAGTGTCTGTGTCATTATCGTCAATTCTCAGTGATGTGTTAAACTTAGATATGAAGTCTTAAGCATCAGAAGTCTGGATCTCATCAAAATGGATAGTATTAGCCATAGTCAAAAATAGTTTGAACTGAAGCCCTGCCTTTGGAAGATGACATATTTTTACTTAAAATGGAACATTTACAAAACAATTTAGGCATTTGCGGGATTACACTGATGCCAAAGATGTGTGAGCGGAAACATGGTATCATTGAAATGATGGGAGTACCCTTTAGGAGTTATAAAATTGTCTATAGGCAATGAGGCGTAAATTGAGAAACCAGATGCTTGAAAACACTCGACTATATAAAATGTACGAATCCATACATACAGGTGCATACACATGTTCATATGTATGCGGCCTCCTACAGACATGATCCTTCCACGAACTAGCCAACATATTAGCGTGCAGACTAATTTGTAAAAGGGTCATGTGTGCATGACGGTACAAACCTCATCTTATAAGTTTTATCGACGTTGCACGTACTCTTGTGCTGCGGAAGCGAGTGAGATAATTACAGTGCGAGTGAAACACGCCACTCGTATAACATTTTCAGAAGTGTAACTGTAAATGACTGAATTCTTAGAATTGCCATTGTATTATCAACCAAGAATTATTTGGATGGTATTTGATACTTTTTGTTTGAAGTTGCGCGGATGCAGAGAAGTTCTCGGGGATTCGTGCAACATCACTGGTCCAAATTGTGTCAGTAAACGGTTTGTTACCACAAACTGGACACTGATGTGTAGAGGAAGATAATTAATCAAATTATTGTGTTTACGAAGAAGCACTTGACTGAACACAGAAGTGTAACTGATTTGGAGTTGTATCGCATCCCACGTGCCACAAGTTGTAATTATCTTTAACAAATATGAGATATGGGTCAGGGCAGAGTCCTATTAATCGATAAGTAGGACTATCGGTGGGACAACAAGTCGGTATTCTATTTGAAAAAACGGCTTTGGGTAAAGAGTGTAGAATAAGTCCTGAGTATATGAGTTAATTGTAGAAGGAGGAATAGTTGACTCGATCATGAGTGTTGGACCGGAAATGGGAAGCGTTATATTCACTTTTACTGTTTAGACAGAGCACATGAGTTTCTGTCACCAGTTACGTTTGAAATTGACTGGGTTTATCCGAATTAACAATGTGATATATTGGTTTGGGTGAGATACGAGGTAATTAATTGGATATTAGGAAACAAGTGAATAGTGTTCCAAAATCAGGCGAGTATTGAATTGTTTATGGGTGTCCAGTGAGTTTGTGGGCTAGGAAACCAATTGATTATTAGGAGAACAGGGGTGGGGGCTTGTCGGCTAGCTTGATAAATCTACTTGATAAATGATCACACTGAATACATATGGAGGATAAGCTCGAGGTCCATTGCAATGGGTTTGCTATTCAAAACAATCGTAGTGAACAACGAACTCGGGATGGTGGGGGGTGGGGGGGCACAAGATAGTAACAAGCAATCGATAGGACGCTAAGTCTGTTGTTTGTGGAGCGCACTTTGTAATTTTTATCTAATTTACAAATGCTCAGGAGGAATACCCTAAGTATAAAATATATATTATACATTCGAAGGGAGTGTACAATACGAATTCGTAATGATATGGATACGTTCAGACAACAGTTCAAATTTAATGAAAATACATTCTCTCCAAATTATGTGTGTCTGGTATGCACACACTCCAAGCGACTCGCAGTGTGACCATATAACATTGTCCCACTGCGAATCGCTTGCAGAGCGCACATCTCGTAGATATGTAGTATGTGGGTCAATGCGGGATCTTGATAAATAAAAACTGGAGGTATTGGTAGGGCGGTAAGTTGGTATTCCCCGTAAAAAATGATTTCGATTATCGATTGTGGAATACATCTGGAATGCGTGGGTAATTTGTAAAAGGATTAATAGTCGACTTGATTATAAGTGTTGAAGCGGAACTGGAATTCGTTATATTACTTTTACCATTTCGACAGAGCACCTTGATTACTGTCATTTACAACATTTGGAATTTACTGGATTTATCTTTGAACTAACAATGTGATAACCGCCTTGGATAAGATACAGGAGAATTAATTGGTTTTGAGAGAACCATTGAAGAGTGTGCTGTAATGATAACTCATCAGATGAGTAATAAATTGTTTGTGACTGCCCAGTGAGTTTGTGGATGGGGATACTAATCGAGAATGAGGGAAACGGAGTGGGGACTGTTGGTAATATTGTTAAAAATACTCGATATCTGTTCACATTGAATTCGTATTAAGGATAAGCTCGATAGCCCGTTGCAATGGGATCTCCATTTAAGACAAAGTGGTGAAAAATAAAGTCGGAGGAGGGCGGGATTTACAATCGAGAGGATGCTGAGTTCCTTTTTAAGGAACGCATGTTGTAATTCTTAGCTGAATCACCCATTCTCAAGAGTAATACCAAAAATATATATTTCATTCTATAATTATTACCTAGAATGTATATCTATATATATACGAGTCAGTAAACTTATGTGGAACTGCTGCGGAATGAGAGTGGGTGTGCATTATACGAATACGTAACAAACTACGTAAGAAAAAAATGTTTACATTCGATTAAAAAGCGTTTCAATCAAGTCAGTAACAAAAGAAAACCATAAACATATATACACATGGTGGTGTAAATGCACATGTCCTCGCTGTATATGAATACTATGTTTACCCTTTAACAATAACCTGTGCTAAACCATACTCAAATATATAATCAAACCGGCGGAGTGTTATGTGTATACTATCTCTCTCAGCTGTGGTCGGGAGATTGTGGTGGGGCAGATACTAATTCCTTTTTATATAAGATACCTAGACAGACCGAGATGTGTGTGATGCATGCAAGCACGGACTGGAAACGGGCTGGGTGCGATTCGCATGTGTGAATCACTGACTACAAGGAGTACATTAATAGATTCACAGGCATGCAGATACACTCATGATCCGCATTCGTGGGAGCACACAAGCGCGTACCAACAACAATCGTTTGCGTACACATGCAAACGACTATTACTAGCACGCGCCTGCGTATTCCCACGAATGCAGGTTATCTTTGAAACCGTGTTGCAAATCACAACATGCAACAGAAAGTTTTAATGAAATGGGATTAGGAGGTTTACAAGTTACTCTGCATAAAGGTGCATCCATAAGACAGCACACACGTGCGTACGTGTCATGATGACATTCGCATGCTCGTTTAACCGAAGTCGTATAGATACAAGTGTATGCACTACAATTATTGTTTTACCGAGAAACGAGGTTTATCTATTCGTCCACAAACGCAACAAGCTGCGTCTGTAAAATATTCATCTATATCGAAGACATGGATTTCGGTGGGTATAATGAGTTGTGGATGGGCTCAGAGTGGCTACAAACGTGTTACTGTATAATATGATCTTCGTAAATCTAAAAATGCTAAAAAATCCACATCCATACATGAGTCAGTATACATACACATAATCTGATATTTGGTAGGGAGTAATGAATTGAAAGCCTATTACTCCTGGGGGCATGGCTGCATGGTAGAAAGGTTGGTCTTAGTGGGTGGGTGTTGGTCGGGAACACCTAATTTGTATTTAGGCTGTACAACGAGATTGATCTTTCCTTCCTTGGGAGATAGGTAAGTGAACTCTATCGCGCATGCGTGTGAGAGCAAGCATATTCGGGGGTGGGGGTGGGGGGTATACAGTCATAGGTCTTTATCCACACACGAGTTGCCATGTAAGGTCAGTTCATTCGAGTTATTTTTCAACCCGTGTTGCGAAACAAAACATACAGCCGAAAGTTTCAATAAGAGGGCATTGGGAGGCTTACAAGTTACTGGTGCATAAAAAATGCATCTATAAGACGGCACACGCGTGCATGCGGTGGAAGATGACACACGCATGCTCGTGTAACTGCATTCGTATAGATACAAGTGCATGCGATACAATTAATGCTTTGCCGAGAAACGGACTGCAAGGTTTACCTATTCGTTGATGCATACAATCAGCTGCGCCGGTAAAATAGGCATCTGGACCGAAGATTGTCGTTTCGGTTGGGGTTTGAGAAGGTACAGTAAGTTGCGGATGGGATCAGATTGGCTATAAGCTTGTGAGTCTGCAATGAGAGATCAACGCAAATGTTTTAGGTGATAAAGATGTACACCCATACATGAGTCAGTGTACATATGCATAGAATGATGTTTGGTAGGGAGTTTTGGAGTCAATACATGAACTGTTATTACTTCTACTTCTAGGGACATAGCTACTAAAATAATTGTGGTGTGTGTGTGTGTGTGTGGGCGGGGGGGGGGGGGGGGGGGGTAATTGGCATTTAAGCAATATGACGAAATTGATCATTCATCCCTTTTGTGATAAATATAGCGCTCGATCATACATGTGCGTAGGCTGCAATCATATTCAATGGGGTTGTGGGTGGGGGTATCAAGTGAGAGGTCTTTTTCCACACACACGCTACAGTATACAGTCTTAGAGCCCGTGTTGCAAAACACAACCTGCAACAGAAGATTTTAATAATATGGGATTAGGAGGCTTTCAAAATACTGTTCATAAAGGTACATCTATAAGACGGCACGCACGTGCAGACGGGGCATGGCGGCCCACGCACGCTCTTGTAATTACATTCGTATAGATACAACTTTATGCAGTGCAATTATTGTTATGATGAAAAATGAATTATGGGCTAGGTTTACCAGTTCGTGTATACACGCAAACAGCTGTGTCGAGAAAATAGGCATCTGTATCGAAAACTGGTATTTCGGTTGTGGTTTTGAGTGGGTATGATGAGTTGCGGGTGAGATCAGAGAGGCTACAAGGTTAATGTTTAATACGATAATACGATATCTAAGCAAATGATAGAAATTGCGCACCCATACATGAGTCAGCATACATGGGGTTGTGGGTGGGGGTATCAAGTGAGAGGTCTTTTTCCACACACGCGCTGCAGTATACAGTCTTAGAGCCCGTGTTGCAAAACACAACCTGCAACAGAAAATTTTAATAATATGGGATTAGGAGGCTTTCAAATTACTGTTCATAAAGGTGCATCTATAAGACGGCACGCACGTGCAGACGGGGCATGGTGACCCACGCATGCTCATATAATTGCATTCGTATAGATACAAGTTTATGCTGTGCAATAATTGTTTTGATGAAAAATGAATTATGAGCTAGGTTTACCAATTCGTGTATACACGCAAACAGCTGTGTCGAGAAAATAGGCATCTGTATCGAAGACTGGTATTTCGGTTAGGGTTTGAGTGGGTATCATGAGTTTCGGTTGGGGTTTGAGTGCGTATGCTGAGTTGCGGGTGAGATCAAAGCGGCTACAAGCTTGTTAATGTTTAATACGATAATACGATATCTCAGCAAATGATAAAAATTGCGCATCCATACATGAGTCAGCATACATATGCATAGTCTGATCATTGGTAGGGAGTTTTGAAGTTATTGGAGTGAATGCATGCACTGCTATTACTTCCAGGGACAGAGTTGCTAAGATAGTAGGATTAACATATTGCTGAGAGTAATCAAAAGAACTGGTTGGTTGTTGTGGGTGTTTGTTTATGTGTGTATGTGGAGTGGGGGGGGGGGGGGGGGGTGTATTTAAGCTTCTCACCGAGGTTGATTCTTCCTACCTTACGAGGTAGGTGAGTGTATTGTATCATACATGTGCAGCATACATATACATATACATCTCATATTGCTGAGAGTAATCAAAAGGTCTGGTTGGTGGTGGTGGGTGTTTGTTTATGTGTGTATGTGGAGTGGAGGGGGGGGGGGGGGTTGTATTTAAGCTACTCACCGGGGTTGATTCTTCCTACCTTACGAGATAGCTGAGTGTACTGTATCATATATGTGCAGCATACATATACATATACATATACATAGAGTAAGCGCATACAGTGTGTATGTCAACTGAGGGGTATTTGTGAACACAAAAGCTACAGTATAACAATAGTTACAGTGTTAAGACAGCTCATTCGGATTCTTTGAATCCATGTTGCAAAACACAGCAATGTTACAGTCCGGGGAACAGTATAATCACAAGCATAACTCAACTACCTATTCCACATACTCCTTCCACTTTCCAGACATGGACTCTTTGAATTCTAAAATGACCCTAACCCCAGAGACTCGGATCCTGGTTTTATATCACTTTTCAGTCCTCAGGTTATACGCTACAGTAGAAAGTCTGCCTCTTTCTCTTTTCAAGGAGGGTGGTAAATCAGTACGGATACTTATTTTAGTACCCTTAAGCCTTGTCGTTGCCTTTAACATACCTTGCTTGTCCCGGTCATTCCCAAGTCTAATAATTAATGGTTTGGGAGGTGGAGCTGAATTATGATTCCCACTGTTCGAAGAGGGGAGCCGGTGTATATTGACAGCACGACTTACTACACTAGAAGCGTCTGAATCACTGTATTGCAAATTTTCTTTTAGAAACTGTTCAACTCTCAGATAGGGGTCCTCTTCGAGTGCTTCATTTATACCATACAACAACAGATTGTATTTCCTGTCATGAATTTCATTAAGAAGTCTTTTTTCATCAACCTCTGCCAGCTTAGCCTCAACCTTCAGTTGAATGTCAGGAATAATAATATTTTCACTTCCTCCACTTTTTGGGAATTATACTCGACAGACTGAATAAGGTCGACATGATCGGATTTCATGGCACTAATGGTAGTATTAATGGCCGATATTTCTGTTTTTACTGTTGACAATTCTGACCTAATTTGATTAATATCTTTCTTTATGTCATTCCGCAGACTCTCTATGCCAACGTTAAACTTTTTTTCTAAATCAAGAATCAGTTTTTTCAATTCAGAATTAGTGACAGTATGTAAGCTTGATCTACCTGGCTTCGACGACATCACGATCAGTGAAAACAATTCACACGAGAATAGGTGATACCTCTACCACTTGAACTTGGTTGACTCAAATTTCGGCCTAAAACACTAAAAAAACAGTTACCACAGCTACGAGATGATGGAATAACTATGCATCTGGCATCTCAAATCACGAAATGTGCCGATCACCAATAGTGGCCACACGATTAAAGGGTTTCCCACGAATAAACTTTATCAGCTCCGCTCTGTATCCGCCATTATTTCCTTGTTATTTGTTTACTAGTCCCCCCAACATACATCACAGGTCCCCAAACATTGGTCACACTAGTCCCCAAAGCCTGGTAATCACTAGCCCCCCAAACACTGGGCCCCAAATCACTGGTCCTCAAATACACGTATGTGCTGCATGTTTTGTGCGCACATTGTGCACTCGCTCTGACACTGGTCCTCAAACCTTGGTACCTATGTCTTGGTCCCCAAAGCCCGGTCCTCAATAGTCCTCAAACACTGGTCCCCCTGGTCCTCAAATACCCGTATGTGCGCATGTGCTGCATGTCTTGTGATTACCAGGCTTTGGGGACTAGTGTGACCAATGCACTCACATCACCCATCACCATGACAATGACGTCACAACTGGCCGCTCACATGGGTTACCATGGCAACCATACTACACTGCGGTATGACGTCACTTCCTAGGTCCACCAGCCTAGGTCCACCAGATGGGGCACGAAAACCCCCTCGCCTACTACTGACATACGATGATCATTTTGAAATATTGTAACAATTTGTATTTTCGACGTCTTTCTGGTAGAAAGACCCAGCGTGTTTAACCCCCTGCACTCTGATGTCGAGAATACTCGACACCTCCCCCACTCTAAGCCCCACCACACCTCCCTGTCATCCATGGTTATACCCCTGTGTTGTCAGAAATTCAGCAATTTAGATTTTGGTTGACAGAGCTCAATTGGAGCTCTGTCAACCAAAATCTAAACTGCTGAATTTCTGACAACACAGGGGGGATAACCATGGATGACAAATCAGGCGTTTCGTCATCAGAGTGCAGGGGGTTAAGTATCAAATAGACGATTACTGCAATTAATTGTTGCCCCGGTTATGATAATAATAATAACACTTTGGCCGGCCGCTGATTTGTCGCGGTTCTCGGCCGAGAAGGCCTTGGTTACCCCTGTACTCCCAACTGCCTCCCTATTCCCACGCTTCTTCTCTCCTCCCAACACTCGGAGACGAACTGCTTGATGACATCCCTTGCCCCATTCTTCCCAATCTCTCCGATTAGCATATTAACCCTCTCCTTTGAGTGTCCCACTAACCACATGTCCTTCATTCTCCCACCCACTTCCCAATTATACTCCTCCCAGTGAATATCATTCTGTTAGACTGGTATTTTGGGCATTCTAGAAAAAATGTTCCAGGGTCTCCACCACGCCCAAATTACACATCTGGCACTCCTTTTCACTGTTTTTCCCCAATTTGTCCCCTCAGTTCCAGGGACCGCGACCTCAGCTTGAACAACAGTGACCCCCAAATGAGCCATCAGGGTATTCTTCGAGACCAGGGCTTCTCTTTATCATGCAGGCCACCCAAAGACCTCTTTGATTTGACCCCCTCTCGCCAATTACGGTTACAATCCTTCATGACCCTTTCTCTGACGATTTGTTTTACCCTGGTTTGCGTCTAGGTCCGAGATCTCCAATGAGTAGTTCTCTACTAGCTCCCTCGCTTGGACCATCCACCCCGTTTTGATATTTGAGTTGAACATTCTCAGGAACATTACTTTACACCATCGGCTGTTGGGGAGATTTACCAAATAATTAAGGTAACCGAGTTTCAATAGGTCTATCCTGTCCTTGTTCTTGATTCACCCAAGCTCACCCCTAATTGCTTCTAGCGCTGTGGCATTACTCGACCCCGTTATCCATCAGCCTGCATCGTCCTGCAGGATTCCCAAGCTCTTTACGACCGTCTGGTATAGAGGTACCACTTCCGTACCGTGTTTTACTTGGCAGAACCACCATTTCCCAAATGGTTTTCCCCATGAAAACCTTAATGAAACTGTTTCTCCCCACAAGTTTCATTTGGTTAAGGATTCGCTTCCCCGTCAGAATCAGTTTATTTGTGTGGTTTCGGTAGATGCCTCTTCCTGTGATGTTTATATTTACCCCCAAATAGTCGTAGTCACCTGTCTCTCCGACACTAAGAAGTTTGCTGCTACCTTCCGGAATGCAGAACTCCCCCACTTTCCACCTTCGTGTGGAGTCCACTTTGCGGCCCACGTGTATAACTTTGCTCTTGCTTTCATTAAGTTCAAGTCTCCATTTGCTCCCATATTTCCCAACAATTCCCAGCATCTTCGCTAGCCCCTCTTCGCTTTCTGACACTAGCACCATATCGTCTGCAAAAAATAGCCCTGGGATCTTCAAGTCACCAACTGCAACCCCCTCGTCGCTGTGCAGGAGTTCATCTCCTAAACCTTTGATGTACAATGCAAAAAGAATTGGCGAAAGGATACACCCCTGTTTTAAGCCTATCTCCATGGGCACACGTTTTGTTATGTTACCCAGGCTAAGTTCACTCTGTACATCTTTATATAATGCTTTCATAATTCCAACAAACTCACCTCCCAAGCCCAGAACCAGAAGCTTGCGCCACATACCCTCCCTCCATACTCTATCGTGTGCCTTTTTTACATCCAAAAAGGCCAAAAACATCTTTTTCTTTTTTGCTTTCGCGGATTCTATCATTTGGGATAGCGTGAAAAGATGGTCAGTGACTCTCCTCCCCTTCCTGAAGCCATTCTGGATTTCTCCCAAAAAACCCTTCTCTTCAATCACTTCCTCTTATCTCCCATACAGGACTTTACAGAAAACTTTCCCAACGTTGCTACTGACAGAGATCCCTCGATAATTATCCAAAACGTCTTTTCCCCCTTTTTGTGAATAAATGTCACTTTGCTTTCTCTCTCCACTCAGTTGGGACCTTTTGTTTTTCTATGGCTAAAGTAAATAGGGCAGTTAGGCTTTACAAGAGTTCCTTCCCCCTTCCCAAAGCCCCCCCTGCCCCCCCCCCCCCCCCCCCCCCCGCTTTCCATTCCTTAATTTTGAGATCACCTTTCGCACTTTCGCCATTTTAATTTCACTGCACACGAAGTTCGATAGATTTTCCTCGACCTAGTTCGGGGACACTCCGGTGGGCTCTCCACGCCTTTTCCTCGACCTAGTTCGGTCACTCCGGTGGGCTCTCCACGCCCCTTCGCCTATCGTTTACCTTTTCTCAGTGCTTGACCAGTTCTAATGCGATTTGATCGTGATCGCATGTAACGCTACCATTTACTTTAACCCTTTACCTAACATGAAAAGCAGACGACACTTGCAAAAATAATTCTTGAATAACTAATTTTTTTCATTTTTTGTCTCAAAAACATAGGTTATGACCCCTCGTTGGAACGAGCTCGACGAGCTCGTTCCAACGAGGTGTCATAACCTATGTTTTTGAGACAAAAAATGAAAATATTTTGAAAATTAATTGACGATTTTTGAGAATAGCGCTGGCCGGTTTTGGCCGTTACGTTGGGTAAAGGGTTAATGCCATATACTTTAATACTCTATGGGTTACTTCCTTCCTTACGTTTATTCATCCATTTCCAAAATACGCTCGAATTCTCGACCCCCCCCCCCCCCCCCCGCCACAACCGTTTGAAAACACATCTTCCAAATATTTTACCCACACAGCTAAGCAATGATATCGGGCGATAATTAGTAATTGAGTTAGAGGTTTTTTTTAAGAGTGGGGACACATTTACCATTTTCCACAGTGAAGGAACGTACGAGTTATTTAATAGCACGTTGAACAAGATTGTGAGAGGCTCATATAAGGATGAATTGCACTCTTTGAGAAGACGTGGACTGACAAGATCGGGACCGGACGTCTTAGATACCCTTAATGATTCCATGGCTTCGTATATCTCACTATATTGTAAAGTGAAACTATCAATAACTTGTCGGGCGTTAGATGCAGAGCTGGGTAGGGAAGCGTTCGTGTCATCAACTGTTAAGATAGAACTGAAGTACTCATTTGAGACCTCAGCTTTCTCAACATTAGAGGAATAATTTTTTTTTAAGCGAACAAGAGTTGGGACCGCTACCCAACTCTTGTTCGCTTTGTTTGTGCAGATGAGCGTTTTGAATGTCTTCCACCACAGCGAAGATGACGTATTGTTGCTTCTTCACTGTGTGGGAACGATTTTCTATTAAACCGGAAGCTACCGATTATTGAGGTGTGAAAACGTTTTTTTTTATCGAATCGTTACCAACACAGTGGCAGCCTGATTGAAGACTCTTGATTACACAAAGAGAAGATTTCAAGACTTAACTGCCAGTAATATGTTTTATTACTGTAATATTCATCAAGTTTTGTGGTGAATGTAGTATTTCTGGCGTTTAGAAGTGAGAAAAATGTCACGAAATCCCCACAAAGTTGGTTATTCAGGATGTAAATCACACTGAAAACTGTTGTTTTAATGTAATATTCATCCCAGTAAGGTAATATTTGTTCAAAATATCAGAAGATAAATTATTTTTCCTTATTGGGAGACATGGCCGTTTGACGTGTGTTACCTGTTTGTAGAAAACAAGCTGTTTTTTCATCGATGGTCCAGTTAACTCATCTGTCCGATTAGCTCAAAATCACATCTCCGATTAGTTCACGACCGGACGGATTACGAGAGAAAATCGTCGAACCTATGTTGATGATAAATTGGGTGAAAGTACTAGTTCTTACCTAATGGTAGGTTAGTTTTGTTATATTTCAGGTATAATGGACATTTCATTTCAGATTGCCCCAGTTGATGAATCAATGGAGGAAATAATTACTTTGTATACATGCAATCAGTGCAATTTTTTAACAAAGTGTCCATTCAAATTTAAGTTAATTGATAAATCTGTTTGGCTCAGCTGTAAGTCTGTATATGTGAGCTCCGGACTTAACTTATTTTGTGATATATTATATGTACTGGTGGGCAAAAAGCTCACAGTTGCTGTACATACAATTGGCACATACTTATGACATCAGTCTTTTGTTTCAAACAAGTAATAATAATAATAATAACTCTTTGGCCAGTCGCTGATTTGTCGCGGTCCTCATAAGAGAAGGCCATCATTCCCCCTGCACCCCACCCCCTCTTCCCCTCCTCTCCTCCCAGCATTCAGACATAAACTGCTTAATAGTGTCCCTCACTTCCTCTTTTTCAATTTCTTCAATAAGCATTCCTACCCTCTCCCTCGTGTCCCCCTTCAGCCATCTATCCTTTGTTTCTTCACCCCACTTCTGCATTATTCTTCCAGTAAATTTTATTCTATGAGGTATATACTGTGGGCATTCCAAGAGAAAATGTTCCAGGGTCTCCACTACTCCAGAGTGGCACATTTGGCATCCCTTTCCCCCATCTCTCCCAATTTTTCCCCGAAGCTCCAGTGATCTTGATCTCAGTTTGAACAGCAGTGACCCTCCAAAGGTGCCATCTAGGTACTTCTCAAAAGCTGGCTTTTCTTTATATTGTAACCCCTGCAGTGATCTTTTCACGCTAACCCCTGCTCGCCAGTTTCGATTGCAATCTTCCATGACTCTCTCTTTGACAAACCTTTTGCCTTCTTTCATTCCTACTTCTATGTTTGTGACCTCTATAGAGTAATTGTCCATTAGTTCCTTCACATGTTTTGACCACCCCGTTTCTATATTAGAATTCCAAATGGTATCGAGCATCAATTTGCACCACCGGTTGTCAGGCAGGTTTCTCAAGTAGTTAAAGTAACACAGTTTTCCCAAATCTACCCTGTCCTTGATTTTCATCCACCCAAGCTCCCCCCTTACTGCTTCCAAAGCTGCAGCATTACTCGACCCTGTTATCCATCTGCCGGCATCATTCTGAGTACTTTCCAACTTCTTAATAACGGTTTGGTTTAATGGAATCGCGTCCGTGTTATACGTTATACTTGGTAAACCCACCCTCTCCCACAGTGTTTTCCCCACAAAGACCTTGTTGAAACTATTTTTCCCTAAAAGTTTTAGTTGGTTCAGAATTCTTTTCCCCTTCAGAATCAGTTTGGCTGAGTAATTTCTGTACACCCCTCTTCCCGTTATATTTATGCTTACCCCTAGATACTCATACTCTCCCGTTTCTCCTACAGTGATTTGTTTGCTTTCCCCTTCGGGGATTGAGAACTCCCCCACTCTCCATCTCTTCGTCATATCTACCTTGCGTCCAACGGGTATTACCTTGCTTTTATTTTCATTTAGTTCGAGCCGCCAAGTGTTCCCATATCTACCAACAATTTCCAGCAGTTTCTCTAGCCCCTGTTCAGTTCTAGACATTAACACCATGTCGTCCGCAAAGAATAAGCCTGGTATCTTTATGTCTCCAACATTTACCCCCTCCGCACTCTGAATTAGTTCGTCCCCTAAATCTTTAACATACAATGCAAACAAAATCGGTGAAAAGATACACCCCTGCTTGAGGCCTATATCCATAGGGACTCGTTTTGTAGTAATACTCCCTAGACTGAGTTGGCTTTGCACATCTGTATACAGTGCTTTCATGATTCCCACAAAGTCACCCCCCAGTCCGATGCCCTCGAGCTTTCGCCACATACCTTCCCTCCACACTCGGTCGTACGCTTTTTTCACATCTAGAAATGCCAGAAACATCTTTTTCTTTTCAGCCTTTGTTGATTCTATCAGTTGGGTGAGTGTAAATAGGTGATCAGTGACTCTTCGTCCTTTCCTGAAACCATTTTGAATTTCTCCTAAAAAACCTTTCTCTTCAATAACTTCCTCTAGTCTACCGTATATGACCTTACAGAATGCTTTTCCGATGTTACTACTAACTGATATCCCCCTATAGTTATCTAGAACTTCCTTATCCCCCTTTTTGTGTATGAACGACACCTTACTTTCCCTCCACTCTCTGGGGACCTCTTGCTTTCGCAGAGCCAGGTTGAAAAGGTTTGTCAGGACTTCAATAAGTGCCTCCCCTCCATTTTTGAGGAATTCGTTCGGAATTTCATCAGTCCCTCCCGCTTTACCATTTTTTAATTTCGAGACCACGTTCCGCACTTCTTCTGCCGTTATTTCGCTACATACACGATTGGATAGGTTCTCCTCCACCAGTGTATTTCTTTTTGGTGGGGACCCACTGCCCCATCGCCTATCGTTTATCTTTTCCCAGTGCTTGACTAACTCTAAAGCGATACGGCCTTTATCTTCTGTACTTTCCCCATCCACTTTGATACTCTGTACACTACTTTTCCCCCGTTTATTTACGCAGTTCCAAAATACGTTTGAGCTCGAACCCCCCGTTTTCTTTATTGTTCTGGCAAGACTGCAATTGCGCTCCTTCCTATTATTATTCTTTATCTCATTCACCTTTTTCCGTGCCAGTTCATATTCTCCTTTCATTAGTCTCGTGTCATTGTTATCCACCCCCTTTAAGCTTCCTACTTCTTCTGTAAGCAGCGCATTTTACCTTCCTTTCTTTTATAGCCTTTTTCAGTCCCTCGTTAACCCTGTATCCAAGCTCTCTCGTTGGGACCCTCACCCTTCCTATACACTCCTTCCCTGCCTCTGTTAGGCTATTTACTATGCCATCTGAAATACTCTGGACATTTGCATCCCTAGGTATACAATCAAGATTTGGTTTTAGTTTTTCCCGAAACTGCTTCCAGTCGGCTCCTTGTTTTAGTCCCCAAACTTCCTTGAAGGTATTTCTGTCTCTATTCGTCTTTTTGCCCATAATCTTAACTGTTATCAGGTTGTGATCACTACCCAAGTCATTTTTTCCCTCGTCATCTATTTCTACATCTATAACCTCCCTCCATACGCCAATGTCAGTGAGTATATAATCAATTATTGTTTTCTTATCGTTCCTCTCCCAGGTCCATTTACCCTTACATTTCGCATCCCTGTTCAGGATCTTTAAACCTAGCTCTTTTGATAGGTCCAACATCTTCCTCCCATTCGTGTTAATTTTCCTATCACCTCCCTGTATGCCCTCCTCCTTATCCCCGATGTGCCCATTGAAGTCCCCCATTAGGACAATACTGAACCCTCTGCTACCAAGCTCTGTGATATTCGATCTAAGAGTTGTATATATTGAATCATTCCACTCGGGCTTACTTCCCTCCACTGCTAAGTATACAACACCAACGGCAACACTCCTGCTTCCTAACTTGATTTTTGCCCAGACTATTTCGTTGGATACTGGAATCTGAGTCCTTGTTTCTGTGAGATCTGTAATCAATGGGGGCTGTAATTCCTCTTTAGCGTAGATGCCAACACCCCCACCCCGTTTCTGACCCTCAGAAAGTGATATATCCCGAAGAGTTGATAAGAGCACATGCTGTATTTAACGGATTCTTTGAATATTACATCAAGCCGAAAAAAACCCGCGAAGTCACGAATGTTTTTACAAACTCAAAAACTACGAATGTTTTATGCGCAGAACGACAATATTGGTGTCTCGATTGAAAAGAATCCAGTTCATTTTAGCTAGAAGTGACAATGAGACTTTCGTGTTGTGGTCGTGCCTTTTGTTTGTCTAAGAAAACAACCGTTTGTGGCAAGTCGGTTACACCATATCATATCGTGATATTGAACATACAAATGCCCGGGAGTACTCACTTGAGCAAAGCGCTCGTGAGCACCCTCGCAATTGTATATTCAATATCACTCGCTTTCTATGGTGTAACCTATACTAAATATCAATATTTACACCAATATCAACAGTATTAGTTTCGTATAGATACGATAATACTACAGTGTGTTTTGAGATGGCTTGTATCTCAACGAGTTCGAAGTGGGTCGATTTTAGTACTAAAATAATTAATGGTCAAATTTCCTAGGGGATGAATTGCCCGCTACCCGATTAGTTTGTTGTTAAGGGTATAACACTTCCTTAGTAATTGACCAGCCGGAAATTAATCAAGCGAAGCAGAGATAACTGGCGCAATTTTCATTGTGGTTTTCTTTAATGGTGGTTGTGGTAGATTCGATCTGTGGTCTGATTACTAAATCAATTGGTTTAATTTTAATATTGGCGAAATTATGAGGGATCATATTTTAAAAGGTGTTTTGTAATATATTTTCAGGAAAAGGTGCTGCCAAAGCTGTGTTACTTGTGTCTGACTCGATTGCCAAATTTGTAACTGATTTACACTGGACTGTTGTACATGCTTACCCGGGAGCAACAATTGGCAAACTGACAAGGATTATTGAAAGGGAAGCATTAGTTGACTATGATTTTTTGATTATTCATGTTGGCACAAATGACATCAATACTTTCACAGTAGAGGAAATTAAAGCTTCATTTAACAATCTAATTACTGTAGTAAGAAACATTTCATCTTGTAAGATTATTTTTTCTGCTGTTTTGCCTCGGCCTTGTGACTTTAGTAAAACAGGGGATAAAGTGATTCTAGTCAATAAAGCGTTACAGAAACTTTGCTCCCTAAGGCATGCACAATTTGTCAGAACATACAAGCCATTTGTATGTTTCCACCACATAATTCAGTAAATAAGTTTATACCCAAATACAGCCACCTGGGGAGAGATGTGTCTTTGTCATATCCCTCAGTGGATGATTTGGTAGAGTTAGTTAAAATTCATGGTCAAGGATGTTTACTTTTTAAACGAGATCTAAAACGGGCTTACCGCCAAATCCCAATTGACCCTGGTGAAATTGATTTATTGGGATATAAGTGGCATGGACACATCTTTTTTGACCGGGTTCTGTCAATGGGACTTAGAAGTGCAGCATATATTTGTCAAAGAGTTACAAATAGTATAACCTTTATGATGTCGAAATATGGTTTTAGAATAGTTAATTATTTAGATGATTTTGCGGGGGCTGAGTCGGGTCATGTAGCACAGGAAGCCTATTCGACTTTGGGGCATGTTCTCAGATCAGCTGGACTGGTTGAGTCTATTGAGAAAGCTTGTCCACCTTCTTCCATAATGATTTTCTTGGGAATTCAGTTTAACACAGACAATCTCACTCTGTCAATCACACAAGAAAGACTGATTGAGATTTCTTTACTGGTGCAGTCTTGGTTAAGAAAGAAAAAAGCTAACAGGAAAGAATTGGAGTCACTTTTAGGAAAATTACACTTTGTTTCCACATGTGTAAAACCAGGACGTTTATTTGTATCTAGACTGTTGAGATGGCTTCGGTCATTACCTTCTAATAAGAATAGATTTGTTATTCCAAATTATGTTCACAAAGATTTGGTGTGGTGGGTTAAATTTTTAGAAATTTACAATGGTATATCAATCTTGGATTTAGAGGAATGGTCAGAACCGGATTCTGAATTTTCGTGTGATGCATGTCTTTCGGGGTGCGGAGCAATCTGCCAGAAAGAATACTTCCATTCTGAATTCCCTGATTTTGTTAAATCCAAAAATTATCATATTAATTGCTTGGAACTTCTAACAATAGCAGTCTGTCTTAAAATTTGGGGGTTAAAATTTTCAGGTAAGAAAATACTTGTGCATTGTGACAATCAGGTATCTGTTTCAGTTCTTAATTCGGGTGCGTCCGAGAATTTATTTTTACAAAGCTGTCTCAGGGAAATTCAGTTTTTTGCTGCCAAATGCAAATTTCAAATTAGAGGGACTTATTTGGCAGGATCTTCTAACAGAATTGCAGATCTTCTGTCAAGATGGTCTCCAGAAAATTCTAAGTTATTTTTCGAGAAAATCAGAGACCTAAATTGTAAGGAGGTTCCAGTTAATAACAATATGTTTCAATTTACTCATGATTGGTAAATTTTTCATTTTAGACTCAAACATCAAAACTTTAAAGAAGGAAGTAGCTAATTCTACCATGGCGGCTTTTGCTCCTGGAACTTTGAAAAACCTAAGAATTCAGTTTCAAGCCTTCTTCCTTTTTTGTGAATATTATGAGCTGAAGACTGTACCAGTTTCTAGCAGTACTTTAATTTTATTTGCTCAATTCCTAAGCAGATCATTTAAATCATCTGCGACAATTCGTAATTACATCAGTGGGATTAAAATATTGCACTTGTAGCTGAATGAGGAATTTCCTTCCGACTCGTATCACCTAAACTTAGTCTTAAAAGGCATTAGTAGATTGAATCCTCACCTTCCAAATCAAGCCTCTCCCATAACACCACAGATTTTATCTAAAATGGTTCTCTATTTAGATTTAAATCTTCCTGAACATGCTACTTATTGGTGTCTCTTCCTAATTGCCCTTTTCACTCTTTCAAGGAAGTCAAATTTAGTTCCTGATTCAGTTAAATCTTTTGATCCACAGAAACACTTAACAAGAGGCAATATTGTTATTCATAAAAATTATTTATTGGTTAAATTCTCATGGAGTAAAACTATTCAATTTGGTGAACGTGAATTAATTACTCCTGTTCCGGCTATCCCTTCATCTAAATTGTGTCCTGTACAGGCTTATAAAAATATGTGTCACCTTGTTCCTGGCTCTTCCGATTCACCAGCATTCATTTTGTCTCAAGGTAGATCATTTATGCCACTGACTTATAGCAGGTTTCAATCCTTTTTAAAGAAACTTATAGCTAAAATAGGGGAAAATCCTACGGATTTTTCTTCCCACAGTTTTAGACGAGGGGGTGCGACTTTTGCTTTTCAATGTGGCATACCAGCGGATCTTATTCAATTGCAAGGTGATTGGAAAAGCGATGCTTATAAGATTTACCTTGAGTTCACTTTGGAAGATAAGGTTAAAATTGGCGAAATTATGAGGGATCATATTTTAAAATGTGTTTTGTAATATATTTTCAGGAAAAGGTGCTGCCAAAGCTGTGTTACTTGTGTCTGACTCGATTGCCAAATTTGTAACTGATTTACACTGGACTGTTGTGCATGCTTACCCGGGAGCAACAATTGGCAAACTGACAAGGATTATTGAAAGGGAAGCATTAGTTGACTATGATTTTTTGATTATTCATGTTGGCACAAATGACATCAATACTTTCACAGTAGAGGAAATTGAAGCTTCATTTAACAATCTAATTACTGTAGTAAGAAACATTTCATCTTGTAAGATTATTTTTTCTGCTGTTTTGCCTCGGCCTTGTGACTTTAGTAAAACAGGGGATAAAGTGATTCTAGTCAATAAAGCGTTACAGAAACTTTGCTCCCTAAGGCATGCACAATTTGTCAGAACATACAAGCCATTTGTGTGTAAGGGGTCGCATTTGCCTATGAGGCATCTTTTTGCTGTTAAGGACGGGGGACTTCATTTAAATGCAGAGGGTACTAGAATACTAAGAAACTTTTTTATTCAAGTTATCAAACACTTGAAAGTCTCATGAAGTGATGTTTGCTAACATACTATTGTTTTGTTGTATTGTAGGAGATTGCTTTCCACATTTGGGTGCTTCTCTTCAAGCCAAACGTTTCAAGACGTTAATCTGATACTCTTGACGTTTGGTGTTCTCACATTCTTCACGACAGTAGCAATGGTGTGTAAGTATATTACTCTTACTTTTTGGAGGCCTTCGGCTTGGCGGACTTTGTCCATCTGTGAGTAGACATTTATTTATTACTGTATCTGTGATATGCATATTTACATGCTTTCGGATATAATACAATATCCGATAGGCATGATTACAGGCCTCATATACTGAATTTTTATTAAATTTAGTGTTTGTAGTACAGATGGCCGGATGACCTATATGATTATATAAATTTTGGAGTTAGGGGAGTTAATTACATGTATGAAATATCTATCGAAATATATCCAGTTATTTGGCCATCTGTACTATAAACATACATATCTTTATTATTATTATTATTATTGCATTTAATGATATTTCTATGTATACTTAAATTACAATAAATGCTAATTGTTTATTCAGATCGAATTGATATTTTCTTCCCCGAATTTGGCCATTGTATATTCTCTCGACAGAGCTCGTTGAGATACAAGCCTTCTCGAAACACACTATGGTATTGTTGTATTTATCTTATACTGACATTGAAAGATGATTTTAATGTTTTTTTTCCGGGTCATTTATGGAACGAAATGGCCGAATTTCGAGCTAATGGTCATTTATGAAATGAAATGGCGGAATTTCGAGCTAGTAGTTTTCAATTTGCCCTTGCGTATGGATACAGAATACACGTGAAAAGCCAACTGGCTTCAAGAAGGGGGTAAGATTTGGAGTAAAATATTGCAATTTTATTTGAGATGAAAATACATTCAATGATTCAAATAACTTAAACCAACCAACTTTAATCCACACGTGTTATACCATACTGTTTATATCACGTAACCTAATTTCGAAGCGAGTCGAGCGTTGCTAATAATAATAATAATGATAACACTTTGGCCAGCCGCTGATTTGTCGCGGTTCTCGGACGAGAAGGCCATGGTTACCCCTGTACTCCCAACTGCCTCCATATTCCCACGCTTCTCCTCTCCTCCCAACACTCGGAGACGAACTGCTTGATGATATCCCTTGTCCCATTCTTCCCAATCTCTCCGATAAGCATATTAACCCTCTCCTTTGAGTCTCCCCCCCCCTACCCTTCATTCTCCCATCCCACTTCCCCATTATACTCCCAGTGAATCTCATTCTTTTAGGCTGATACTTTGGGCATTCTAGAAGAAAGTGTTCCAGGGTCTCCACCATGTCCAAGTTACACATCTGGCACTCCCTTTCACTGTCTTTCCCAATTTTTCCCCTCAGCTCCGGGGATCTCGACCTCAGCTTGAACAACAGTGACCCCCAAAGGTGCCATCAAGGTACTCTTCAAAACCTGGCTTCTCTTTATCACGCAGGCCACCCAAAGACCTCTTTGATTCGACCCCCTCTCGCCAATTACGGTTACAATCCTCCATGATCCTTTCTCTGACGATTTTTTTTACCCTGGTTTGCCCCAACGCCCAGGTCCGAGATCTCCAATGAGTAGTTCTCTACTAGCTCCCTCACTTGGACCATCCACCCCGTTTTGATATTTGGGTTGAAAATTCTCAGGAACATTGCTTTACACCATCGGCTGTCGGGGAGATTTACCAAATAATTAAGATAACCGAGCTTCAACAGGTCTATCCTGTCCTTGATCCTCATCCACCCAAGCTCACCCCTGATTGCTTCTAGCGCTGCGGCATTACTCGACCCCGTTATCCATCGGCCTGCATCGTTCTGCAGGATTTCCAAGCTTTTTCGACCGTCTGGTTTAGGGGTACCACTTCCGTACCGTATGTTATATTTGGCAGCCCCACCATTTCCCAAATGGTTTTCCCCACGAAAACCTTATTGAAACTGTTTCTCCCTATAAGTTTCATTTGGTTAAGGATTCGCTTCCCCTTCAGAATCAATTTATTTGTGTGGTTCCGGTAGATGCCTCTTCCTGTAATGTTTATATTTACCCCCAAATACTCGTAATCACCTGTCTCTCCCACACTGAGAAGTTTGCTGCTCCCTTCGGGAATGCTGAACTCACCCACTCTCCACCTTCGAGTGGGGTCCACTTTGCGGCCCACAGGTATAATTTTGCTCTTGCTTTCATTAAGTTCGAGTCTCCATTTGCTCCCATATTTCCCAACAATTTCCAGCATTTTCGTTAGCCCCCCTTCGCTTTCTGACACTAGAACCATATCGTCTGCAAAAAATAGCCCTGGGATCTTCAAGTCCCCAACTGCTACCCCCCTCCTCGCTACGCAGGAGTTCATCTCCTAAACCTTTGATGTACAATGCAAACAGGATCGGCGAAAGGATACACCCCTGTTTTAGGCCTATCTCCATAGGCACACGTTTCGTTGTAATGTTTCCCAGGCTAAGTTCACTCTGTACATCTTTATATAATGCTTTCATAATTCCAACAAACTCGCCTCCTAAGCCCATAGCCTCCAGCTTGCGCCACATACCTTCCCTCCATACTCTATCGTATGCCTTTTTGATATCTAAAAAGGCCATAAACATCTTTTTCTAAGTGAAGCATATAGTGAGTCATGTGCATATGGTGAACTCACTAAATCTATATTACACACGCGTGTAATAAAGACAAAGTTTATTACACACCCTTTATCGCGAACAGGTATAAGATAAATAATTATAACTAACCGGACATTTTTTATGAATTTGCAGAAACTAATGATTACACTCTTCAGCAGCTAATCGGACAGATATCAAAAACGTAGTGCCCTTCTGAATGAATGAATTATATGTTTAAAACAGACATTAAGGAAGAAACGATGCATGTACCGGATCGCAGGCATGTTTTTCTTGTTTAAAACAGGAAAGATATTTTGCTTTTAAAATCATTTCGCATCAACCTCTAATTTATTCACGCCACCAGACGTTCTCATATTCTAAATTTATGATGATTAAATTCAAAAGTTCACTTATTTTAAAAAAATGGTTTAACATTTGACCAAATAATAGAAGCCGAAGGATAATCCATTGTATTATCTTACCAGAAATCGTTGAAGGCTTGCTGTAAAACAGAATCTTCAGTTCTTTTACGGAGTTTTTCTTCGAAGTGTGTGCTGATATTTTGGCAAAAATCTAAACATTCACGCCTCGATAATTTGTAGCTGCCGGTTAAGTAGAAAATCGTTCCCACACAGTGTTCTTAATGTAGGTTGGACGGGGCTGGCCCATCGGGTTTTGAAATAAAATAGAATTTTTGGACAGAGCCCAAAATGGATATGCCCCACAGAAACCCCAAATATCGACATACCAACTTCCCTTGAACAAACGTCAGTCTTCTACACCAAAGGATGGTCCATACCAAATATCAAGGCATTCCTTCTGGTGGTTTTTGAGAAGAAGATTTCAAGAGTTTTTAAGCTTTTGGGGCATAAACCAGAGCCTGAATATGGCAGCCGCTTCATTTGAACAAAGTAGAAAGGGTATACTCCATAAATGGTCTAAGCAAAATATGTTTGAATTTGGCCTAGTGGTTGTGAAGAAGTTAAGTTTGTAAAAGTTAACGGACGACGGACAAAAGGGATGGCAATAGCTCCCACTGACCTGCAGTCAGGTGAGCTAAAAAAGCCATGCGAGTTGAGGTTGTTTTGACAGGTGTTATCAAGACAACTATTCATGAGTAATCCGTGTGTGAAGTGTTTGCATTGTAGGTATTTATTTATTATTAGTTATTGGTGTGTAAAGTCACATATTTCTGCACAATGGCTAATCATGACCGCGACAGTTTTACGGGTGGAGGAAGCCGGAATACCCAGAGAGAACCACCGAGCAACGGCAAGCAACTGTCAGCCCCCCAACATACTAACTCTACGCAAGCAGGGCTAGCATTGGTTGAAGACAGGTTCACCATTGGCGTGCAGTGCGCCTTAGTACATAACATCACCGTGCCCCCACGTAGACAATGGGGGTGAAGTGTCTTGCCCAAGGACACAACGCGGTTGCCGCAGGTGGGATTCGAACCGAGGACCTCTCGGCTTTCAGCCTGCACCTTTACCTACTGAGCCACCGCGTCCCAGCATTGTAGGTAGAAGGAAACTAACGTTATTGCCTGGAAAACAAAAATCTATTCATAGTGCATGACAGTGACTTTGACATTTGACCTAGTGTCCCCAAATGCAATATCAACCATCGATACTTCCCTCATATGCAATCAAAATATGAAGTTTTAGCATCGTACGCAAAAGGAAACTGAAGTTATTGCACAAAAACCAAAAATCTATTTAAAGGAACAATGACCCTGACCTTTGACATACATAACCCAAAATCAACGCAAATCATTGTCCCATTATGGGCAACCTACAGTACGTGGAGAGTGTATTATCACTAAATCACCCGCAGAGTGGAGACTCCACCCGAGCAATAATTGCAAATTTGTTGCATAGCATAACCAACACCAGCAAAGTTTCTGCCAATGGACCTCCGGGTAAAATCCGAAGGTCCATTGGCTGAAACATTGCTTGTGTTTTTTGTCGATATGTACAAAATTTGAACGTTATAGATTGGGTGATAACTCCACTCCGCGGGTGATTTAGTCACAATCCACTCTCCACGTACTGTATGTGTGAAGTATCAGCATTGTGCGACCAACAGTACAAACGTTATTGCCCAGAAATGAGTGTGAAGACATCTTTCAATCGTCCCCTGAGTCAAACAAGGGAGAATAACTCTGTAAATGTTTATACGAACATATTAATTCTGATGTAGGGTACGTTCCACATGTTGAGGTACAAACATGACAAACATTATTTAAACATATGATGACAGCGCTAGAGCAGCAAATATGTTGGACGGGTACTTTTTTCAATCATTTTCTTAATTAGCAAGGGCAAATAACTCTGTAAATATTTATGCGAAGATATTAATTCTGATGTGGGATCCGTTCTCGGATATTGAGGTATAAGCATGGCAAAAGTTATTTGAATCCAACAAATAATGACAGTGCTACAGCAGCAAATATGTTAGACGGACATATTTTTCAATAATAACCCCCAAAGTTAAACAAGGACAAATAACTCTGTAAATGTTTACGGAAAAATATTTATTCCTCTGTAGGATCTGTTCCCTTATGTTGAGGTACAGGCATAGCAGAAAGTATTTGAATCCGCCAAATAATTAGTGCTAGAGCAGCAAATATGTTGGACGGACACATTTGTGTTACTAACGTACGTAACGTACGAACGAACGGACGCAGCACTCTACTAGACACCACCCTCCGACCAGATCGGTCGGGGGGGGGGGGGGGCACAACAAACAGAGATCTGAATGTGTAATTTTATTCCAGCCAACAAAAGTTAATAGAAAATTTAAAATACTATGAGTATAGACATTTTTTGTAGACCACCTTTCGTTTTTCTGACAGCACATACGCCAGAAATTGCTCCACAGAACCTTGGTATTCATTTTGAAGCAACGTTCTCAACATGTTTGGGGCTTCACAGATTTCAATTTTTTCGACAAATTAACGGAAAAACCTGGAAATTTCTACGTGAAGTATTTTTTAGATAAGTAGTGACGTCATGCGGACATCCCGTCAGGCGTTTCATTGACCAGATGAGAATCCAGACAATTTTTCCTTCAAGCATGTATTCAACATACAGATATCCCACAGTGACCGAGAAAGCCAAACAAATGGAAAAGAGAACATTCCAAACTTTTCATGCAAGTCATATTCAGAGTTATTGTAATTTTCCACTACATTCTTACAATCCACGGGGACGACAGTTAACACAACTTCATTCAAATCACAGTTCGTCCACAAAGTTGTAACCCAAGAGGACCGCGCGATATATATCGGGTCGTCCTTAACTCTGACATCCCCCAAAATATTTAATTATTTGGGTTTAACAATACTTTTGACTAGGGCTGCTGCGACTGTTCCTTTAATCGACGAACAGTCGGAACGTTCTATAGTCGACTATTGTTTTTAGCCGGATACATCTTGGCCCTGAATGATAATATTGGTTTGCGAGGGGACACACAACATTTCTCGGTCGATTAATCGACTAACAGTCGGAACGTGCTATAGTCGACTATTGTTTTTAGCCGGATACATCTTGGCGCTGAATGATAATATTGGTTTGCGGGGGAACACGCAACATTTCTTGGTGCCTGTTATCTTCGTATTCACTGTTTATATCACGAAAATAAGGAGAAATTTTGACCTACATGTAAATTATTGGAATGAATTTCCATACTTTGAAGTTTGGCATCACATGACACAATGCTGATTACATCAATGAGGAATTCCCGGCAAACCTTAGTTTTTAGATGATCCAATTGACTTGAATAAACACCGTGTGCTATATTCCTGGCAATTTTCATCAATTGACAGTTTCTTGGTCCACAAAATGACCAAATGAAAACTTTAAGAGTCCAGGCGGTGCTTTGATTTTCACTTGTGTTGTCAGAATTTTGAACTGCATTAACTAAATATTCTGCATTTGTCTCTAAATATTCCACTGAATAGTATGCTTAAAAGTTCGAAATTTAGCGATAAGAAATTGTAGTGTGAATAATGTCTATCAGGCCCAGAATTTACCTTGGATTTTTGACGCGTCGAATGCAATACTTGGATAGAATTCGTCAAAAATGCGACGTATATTTCAATTCAGTTCAAGTGAGACGCATATTTGACGAATCTCCGTCAAGTCCAGACGAATCTCCGTCTCAGATGCATCAAAAATGCCAGTTTAAAATAGACGTCGCATCTTTGACGAGTCGAATCTATTAGAACTCACGGAAACACACGACCTTTAGGCCGAATAGCGAATGTTAATGGAAGCAAATGATATGCCCGCGGAAAATACCTTTCCATGAAGAGGATTTCCCAGCAATTCGTCATGGGATTCATGTGTTTCGTCATTCAAACGCTGGTTTTCCCATATTTTGGCGGTGCTATTTGCTTCCACTTCCAGTAATAAACAAATAGAAATTTCGTGATATTATTATCATTTTAAAGATTTTACCACTTCAGGCATGGATCCAAATGAAATCACCGAAGAGGATTTTGAGAGGTGAGTAGAATGTTTTGAAAGAATTATCTGGATTTATCAATGTCTTCTGCATTTCTTCACAAAATCTTCAAGAAATTTTTTTTCTAACACTAAAAGAGACTGTTGTGTGTACCCAGTACCCAAACACTCATGTTCTGAGATGAAGCTACATGTAGGCCCTATTTCACTGTCAATAATATGGGTTACCAATTCCAAGAATATTGATTCTAATGTAGCTTATGTATGCAAGCCAGAATATAAGCAGACTGTCATTTGCCAAATGAGGTCTCCAGAGGGTGAATGTAGTGATGCTACCCTGCGTAGCAGGGTAGCATCACTAAATTTACCCTCTGTGAACCTCAGTCTGAATCGGGGTCTCTAAACTAAACAGAAAGAGGTACCCAGAGGATAAACTGGCCCACTATATGGGATTGCATCGTCAAATTACCCCTCTGGGGACCTCATTATGCAAATGTCAGACTGCTTATTTTCAGGCCTGTATGTATTGTCATGTTATCAACTGTGAAGCACTGATATCAAGCAACCTTTGTCTCCATCTATATTATAAATAGCACACATTTAGACATTTCACTGAGATTGACGTTCAGTGTTCATTTTCGCAGTCAAATCAACAGATAAAAATCCATTCTTTACCACGTTGAATATGTTCTTTAGACCATGCCTGTGATGATCGCTGCAAGTACGTGATATAGCTGTTGATGCTGCATACCAATGGGGTATTGCATTCGATGTGTCAAAAATCCATCGCTGATTTTAAAATTGGCTGCAGACGGATCTTTGACCACTCTTCTACCAGTGGCGGCGCTACGGGGGGGGGGGGGGGGGGGCATACCCCCCAAACGAAGGTTTTGCCCCCCCCCAGTTGCCCCCCCCCCCCAACCATCTCGCATGCATTTCCATCCACTCTCACACACAAACACATTCAGTCACTCTCTCTTTCACACACACACACCCCTCTCTTTTTTTATTCCCAATAATGTCCCATACACACTTAGCCCAAAGCCCCAGGCTAGCTGATGAACGCATCCAGGCAGTAGAGATTTAAAGACTCGGATGCAGATACTTATAAGTTATAATTAAGTTATGAGCCAACAAAGGCATGTCTATCCATATCCCTTGTCTAAAAAAAATCCTGGATTTCGCATTATGACAGACGGGCATTATCTCCCTTGCACTGTTCAATTATTTGAAGTCTCTCTCTCTCTCTCTCTCTCTCTCTCTCTCTCTCTCTCACGCACAGACCCACCAGACGCGGATCCAGGATTTTTTTAAAGGAGGACCGCTAATTACCATTACATTTAGTCGAAACTTGGACCTAAAGTCCGTAATATAATTTTTTGGTTTGGTACGTCCACAGGACGTACCAAACCAAAACATTATATTACGGACTTTGGGTCCAAGTTTGGACTACCTCATAACAAAGTAATGATATGATCCTTTACGTATTTGCCCCCCTTCATGGGAGTCTGCCCCCCTTGTTGCCCCCCCCCCCCCCCCCCCACAAAAGAATTTCTGGCGCCGCCACTGTCTTCTACATTAGATTCGACGCGTCAAAAATCCATCTTATATTCTGGGCCTCATGGACGTACACAAAGTCTAACTTGCCTGGGCGGCCATATTTACTTAGTCACAAGGGCATCAACATGACTAACGTCCAAGAATCTTGTCCATTTTCACACATAGACTGCGTTGACCCAACTCTGCTAAGCAAACTGACTAGAAGGCGGTCCCAAGAGTTTTTTCCGAATAAATTATGATGTCGTTTTGTGTTTGCTTGTGTTCATGTGGTGTTTACAGTTTCTGTTAGCCCGTTGTTCAACTCTTAATGTTTAACCAACGTGTTAACAGAAACAGCAAAACAGCATCGGAATTTAAGACAACATTTGAATGTCAGCATAACATGGACGTAGGATGTCGACTATCACAACTGACTAGACGACTTTGAAAACCGATAATCATGGCAGTCCTCCTTTCAACCACCAGAGGCACCTCCTGGCAGACATTTTTAAGGGTGGGGGAAGCTGAAGAGAACCACCGAGAAACGGCAAACAACTGTCTGACTCCCAAACTCCGTGCAAGCAGGATTAGTATTTGTTGAAAACTGTACCATTGACGTGCAGTACGCCTTAGTACACAGCACCCCGCCCTTCTTTAATGGACTAAATAATCGAACCCTCCCCACATAAAGCTCAAGATCCCAATGGAATACAATTTAAAAGGTTTAGGGTTGTTTCAGCCCATAGCTGGATGAAAATAAAACAATAAAAAAATTCAAAGAACTTTGTGTAAAATGCCCGGTCCCCTCTCCTTCAAATTACCGTGTTATGTATTTATATATCGGGGTTTAAGGATACTTTCGACAGCCAGGGTCACCTCCTGTTTTACGGGTGGAGGAAGCCGGAGTACCTGGAAAGAATAGTAGATGTATCGGGTCGCCCTAAACACCAAATTCCTCCTTAATATTTATTTTATTTATTGGGGTTTAAGGATACTTTCGACAGTCAGTGTTGTAATATTACGATAATGGTTGTGTGGAGATGTGAAGATAAAATAACAGGAGCCCACTGAGATTAACACAGCTGGTCTGGCCTCATCTATTTACCCTCGAAATATAAGGTAACGAGTACGGAAGCCACCTACTGACATGACTGATAATGCTACACCCCCGATCAACAAGAAATTGCTGGCAAAAATAAATGCAATAAAAAGGAAATTCTATACACCCTATAGAATATTTTTTCAGACTTGAAAATGAAATGTTTTGGGATCTGCCAAGTATATTTTAATGGGCCGAAACTGATAGTTGTGGCCTAGTTTGTCAAAGTATTTAATCAGTTTTCATCACAAAGTTTGATAGGTGGTTTGACTCGACGTCCAGATCGTGTCGTAACATATTCACTTTTTTGCAGATCAGGTGGAGATACTCGATCGTTATGTTCTTGCGCTGGTGTGGTCGGGGGAGGGGGGGGGGGTTCAGCTACAGTTCTTTCTCTGATCTGGGGCCGATTGCGCGTGAGCACACTTCCAACAGCTGCCTGAATATCATGGGATCTTTCCCAACATTCAGAAATAGCGTTTGTAAGGAATCACACTCCTTTAGCTTGGTTATATAAACAGATACAGGTTGTTCATTTATCAGTGGAGGAAGTGGTTTTGAATGAGAATCACCAAACTGTTTTTACTTTTCAGCAGTTTCGCGAATACGATCATTGTAGATTTCAGGTGAAATTTTATCTCTGCGACTTGGAAAAGTTGGAGAAACTGGTCCTCCAAACATGATCTCAGATGGACTTGGTAACACATGATCAAGAGGAGTCGCTCTAACATTCAAATATTTCAATAAATCCAGCGGAATACACTGCAAAAAAATATAGGTTCTCTTTAGAACCAAACTGGTTGTAATCTTGTCCCTGAGATGGAACCAGTTCTGTTTAAACAGTATTTATTTCAAATCAAATAAATTTATAAAGATTAACATTAAATATTAACAGAATTAAACATAAATTGAGGGGGTTTCAGCCGTAAGTTTAGCGCTTATACGAGGCTGTCTCAAATCATTATTAAGCAAAGGAGATATGAACAGTTGGCATATCGAACCAGTTTTGGTTCTATACAGAACCAAAACTGGTTCGATATGCCAACTGTTCATATCTCCTTTGCTTCAAAATGTTTGACGACTGCGTTGAATAAGCTCCAAGTTTACTGCTGAATCTACTTCAGTTCATGTAATATTCTGTTAAAATTGAATGCTAATCTTGGTAAATGTATTTGATTTGAAATAAATACTGTTTACACAGAACTGGTTCCGTCTCAGGGATAAGATTAGAACCAGTTTTGGGGTCGCGGTCCCTGGAACTGAGGGGGCAAATTGGGGAAAAAACAATGAAAAGAAGTGCCAGATGTGTAATTTGGGCGTGGTGGAGACCCTGGAACATTTTTTCTAGAATGCCCAAAATACCAGTCTAACAGAATAATATTCACTGGGAGGAGTATAATTGGGAAGTGGGTGGGAGAATGAAGGACATGTGGTTAGTGGGACACTCAAAGGAGAGGGTTAATATGCTAATCGGAGAGATTGGGAAGAATGGGGCAAGGGATGTCATCAAGCAGTTCGTCTCCGAGTGTTGGGAGGAGAGAAGAAGCGTGGGAATAGGGAGGCAGTTGGGGGTACAGGGGTAACCAGGGCCTTCTCATCCGAGAACCGCGACAAATCAGCGGCCGGCCAAAGTGTTATTATTATTATTATTATTATTATTATTATTATTATGTTTTGTGCGCACAAGACATGCAGCACATACGCACATACGTGTATTTGAGGACCAGTGATTGGGACCCAGTGTAAATAAAAATAAATTTTAGTCAATAAATTTGATTTGAAATAAATACTGTTTAAACAGAACTGGTTCCATCCCAGGGACAAGATTACAACTAGTTTTGGTTCTAAAGAGAACCTATATTCTTTGCAGTGTACCAGATTTTAAATTTCTTTTTTAATATTGTTTTTATGTATTTTACTTGTCCTTGCCTTGAGAGTGTCTTGGGATGACAGTTGTATGTCTAATTCCCCACTCTGGATAGAATTTATAATAGTCACTGAGGAGGAACCGAGGGACACTATCAGAAATAATTTCTTTGGGAACTTCCATCAAGCTAAAAGTCTCCTTTGTCACTGCTATTACACATTTTGACATTTTGAATGGCATCCAAAGCACGGCAGGTTCTCCTGGTTACCCATAGCAAACACATGCAATGTTTCTGCCAATGGACCTCCGGGTTACCCGGAGATCCATTGGCTGAACCATTGCTTGTGCACAGGCCATATGTACAGAATTTGATAGCTTTACTTGGGCCATAACGCGCACATTAACGCGCATATCAACGTGCTATTTGTGCGCATTTCATGACAGGACTTCTAGTTTTAACTGTATGAGTGGTTCAATTAGTTGTTGTGGTTGAAATTACAGCTTTACAGTTAAAACTAGAAGTCCTGTCACGAATAGTGCGCTTATCAAGGCTTAATTGCGCGTTGCAATTGCGCGCAATTGCCATATCGAATGGCATCCACAGCACGCCAGGTTCTCTTGGTTACTCATAACAAACACATGCAATGTTTCTGCCAATGGACCTCCGGGTTACCCGGAGGTCCATTGGCTGAAACATTGCTTGTGCACAGGCCATATGTACGGAATTTGATAGCTTTACTTGGGCCATAACGCGTACATTAACGCGCATATCAGCGTGCTATTTGTGCGCATTTCATGACAGGACTTCTAGTTTTAACTGTAGGTCACAACCTTTGCAGAGAAGCTCAGTCTCCTTGTTCATTCGCGGGCAAAATACACTTTCGCGTGCAAGTCTTCTTGTTCTTTCAATACCTTGGTGACTTTGGTGAAGCTCATTCATTATGTCTTTTCTTAATGTTGGGGGAATTAAGATTTGCCTTCCCTTGAAAATTATGCCATCTTCCACCGTAAACTCATCACGGTGGTTCCAAAATTCTCGAATGTCGAGTGGTAGATCTTTTTGTTTATCTGGCCAATCCGTAATGATTATTTGCATCAGACTTTGAAAAACAGGATTTTTAATAATGATTTACTTATCAGGTGAAATATTCAATAAATCAATTGTCACATTGCTAATGTCAGTTACTTCAAAATCGAGGGTACTGATAGGTACATGAAGTTCAACCTGTTGGTTTGTCTCTTTGTTCGGTAATCTTGATAAAGCATCTGCAAGTATCATTTGGTTCCCAGGTTGGTATTCAGACCTTTAGGTCAGTCAAATTCGGGCATAACGGCAATTATGGTTCAGCCGTATTGTAGCCTGCATGGTTGGAGACAAAGCGCCGGTATTTTCTTCTTATTGGCGCCTGGTTTAGGTTTCAGATCCCCGTCTTAAAATAATAGTTTACAACCCCTTGTTATAGGTCTTCACCATTATCGCTAGTTCCCACCACCTTTTGATGTACGTTTACTCGGGAAAGGTTCACAGTTTCCCAGTGTCGAGCCAAAATCTTATTTGAATGTAAATTACGCATGACGTTTAATATGAAATGCCACAAACATGAATACATTAGATCTCCAGCTTCAATGTGATCGTATAGAATTTGCCAAACAAAAACAATCGGCGAACTCTGAGGATTTTTTTTTATAACTTATTCATCTGTTGCATTGTTTCATTCGAAGATATGCTCTAAGCTATATTGCAGGCTTCAGGGAAACCTGGCCAAACTATATATTGCCGAAACAATGCAAAACTTTGGGAAAAGTTTTAAACTCAATTATTTGGGCGCAATTATCTCATTTGGGCACAGCGTTTACCGTCGTTATTTGGGAAGAATTTAAAGGCCTGGTGGTATTTCACAACATATGATGAAATCATATCTCTGCGTTGTAATCTGGGTGGTGCAGAATGAACCAGTTTTGAAAAACATCATCTCTTGGGATTTGTGATCAGTTATAACTGAGAATGATTTTCCATAAAGTAGATGTCTGAATTTCTGTATGCCATAAATGAAAGCTGGACATTCTCGTTCCACGTTGCTGTAGTTAGATTCTGTTTGTATTAGTGCTTTACTAGCAAATGCGATAGGTTTGCCATTCTGAACAATTGTAGATCTAAGTCCCATTTGTGAAGCGTCAACGTAGCAATGATTTCATTTATCATGTTCAAAACACACTGGTGGTCGTCTTCCCGCTGTAAAGGGGTGTCTTTTTTCAATAGGTCTCTGAGAATGGCAGTGTGTTCTGAGAATTTTGGAAAGTGTACAGATAAAAAAGTTACAATACCCAGAAAACATTGAAGCTATTGTTTGTTTTGTGGTGTAAGCATGTTGATTATGTCATTGAATTTTTCTGGGTCACGAAAGATTACGTTGCTTGTATAAAGTTTACTGAAAAATGAAATTTGATGGATTTTAATAAGAAATTTCTTTGAGTTTATCATAAAACCTTCCTCTCTAGCAATATTGAAGAATTTGATAAGGCGACTATCGTGCTTAGTTTCAGTTTCTCCGTAAATGACCAAATCGTCGCTTATACCCACGCAACCTTCACATTTCTCTATGATTTGATCCGTACAGTTAAAATTAACAGTCCTGTCACGAATAGTGTGCTTATCTAGGCTTAATTGCGCGTTGGAATTGCGCGCAATTGCCACATCGAATGGCATCCAAAGCACGGCAGGTTCTCCTGGTTACCCATAGCAAACATTGCTTGTGCACAGGCCATATGTACAGAATTTGATAGCTTTACTTGGGCCATAACGCGTACATTAACGAGCATATCGACGTGCTATTTGTGCGCATTTCATGACAGGACTTCTAGTTTTAACTGTATGTTTTTGGAATAAATCTTGACTTACTTTAAGTCCGAAAGGTAATTTTCGAAAACAATAACGACCAAACGGTGTTCGGAACATTGTAAGCAATTGGGAAGAGTCTGATAAACGCTCCAATACCCAGCCATGGCATCGAGTATTGTGAAAAACTTAGCTTTTACAAATGCAGGAGTTATTTTTTCTACACGAGGAATTTTGTGGGGGCACCTTTCTAGTGACTGATTAAGTTTTGTGGATCAAGGCAAAGTCGCAAACTACCATCAGTTTTACTAACACATGTCAACGATTAACACCATTCTGTATGTTCAGTTACTTTGCAAATAATGTCTTGCTCTTCCATCTCCTCCAAAGCTTTCTTAATTGGATCTTTCAAGTGAATAGATACGCGTCTCGGTGGGTCAATGAATGGTTTCGCATCTGGCCCGAAATGAAGATGATCTTCACTTTTAAAATTCCCAATTCGATCAAAACAATGAGGAAAACATTTATTTCAAATCATCTACAGAATTAAGTTTAGTTCCTTTAAATGGTTCACTGAAGTTTTGTATCGTTTTGTATTCATGGATTTCGGATTATGACAGACGGGCATTATCTCCCTTGCACTGTTCAATTATTTGAACTCTCTCTCTCTCTCTCTCTCTCTCTCTCTCTCACGCACAGACCCACCAGACGCGGATCCAGGATTTTTTGAAAGGAGGACCGCTAATTACCATTACATTTAGTCGAAACTGAGGGATGATCAGGGACCGATCAGGACTATTTAAAATACGCTCTAGCCTCGGAGCCTATTTTTTCAATTCATGCGCCAGATTTCAATTTACGGAGTCACACTGCTGTTTGTAACACACACTGCAAGTATGTAATAGCTCTCATCATTTTCATTTAGTACACTATAGCAAACATTAATCTTCACTGTGGTTTCTGATCAAGTCTTGGCTGCCTATTTAGGCAGCCAAGACTTGATCAGAAACCACAGTGAAGATTAATGCTTGGTAATTAAGACTTGAAGTATTGACTTAAGCACTCTACAACAATGGTAAATGATAATCATATATATAATACATGTAAGAGTGTCTCTCTCGATTACCCATCGAAAGAATATCAAAATATGATCTGAGAAGTTACGCGCCAACTGAGAAGCCTATTTGTGAGATTTAAGAGCCAGGTCCTGATGTTTCAGAACCAAATACGCACTGGCGCATGCCCAGGTTGGTCCCTGAGTTTTGTATCTTGTTTTTTTGTGTCACATTTAGCTAAATCACACATATCAGTTTTACAACATCCATATGGGTTGTTTTTACTGCATCAACGTTTAATGTTACTCTTTTAAGACGCTCACGTGTTGGCAAATCAAGGATTGCCGGTCGGGAACATCAACAACATAGAATTTCTGATATAAAAAGTGTGATTCGCCATCAATTCCAACTCCAAGATTGACTGAGCCGTAACATTTGATGGTGGTACCACTTTATGATGTCCGTTTAAGATCACACTCGTTGTTTAAAATGTTGTTGAATTTTCTATTGCCAAACATCTCATGATATATTCGCAACGGTAAGGTGTTCCTTCCTGAACCAGTGTCGACTTTAGTTCTAAGTTGGCCTTTCACATATGGATGATTTATGCACACAGTTTTATACGCTTCTTCACGTTCTAGTTGTTCAAGTGATATGTCAGATATTTTCATTTCGACAGCACAAAATTGTTTTGAAAAAATTGTTCTGTTTCAGATTTGATTGTCACTTCATTATTTGATTTTGAATTTTCATTTGGTATTGAGCGTCTATGATGTGATGACTTTGTACGAAACCGGTTTTGTCGATTATATCGACTTAATGATCTACCACGTGACTGGTGGTTTTTGGTAATTCGACAGAACTTCGCCCAATGCGATTTGTTGCCACAAACATTACAAGTGTCATGGTAAGCAGGACATGATCACCAGGATCATGATGCAATCCATGGTACGTGTACACACGTGAATTTGCTGTCGAGGAATGGGTGGTCATATTGTTCAATGTCTGTTGGGAGAAATGTATGGCTTCATATTGTCGACCTCTCTCAATGGCGTCTGTGACTACGTACGTAGGCGCTTGGCATTCCTAAAAGTACTTTGTGAAAATCCTCGAATGGAGTTGAATGAATGATCATTTCAATAAGTCTCTCATTTAATTCAACATCTGTGAATTCACATTTTGATGCTTTCTTCACGCAGACGTGACATGAGTTGAAATGGTTTCACTGGATGACTAGTCTATATTGCTGAAGAATACCAACAAGCACGAAATAAAGTAAACAAGATTAAAGACGACAACCGGAGAGTGCGAAATAGCAGTCTTATTAGGACGATAAGAACGACAGGGGGGTCGAGTTCGAGCGTATTTTGGAAATGGGTGAACAAACGTAACAAAGGGAATAACCAACAGAGCATTAAAGTAGATGGCAGAGTTACAGAAGAGCGAGATCAAATCGCATTAGAACTAGTCAAGCACTGGGAAAAGGTAAACGATAAGGGATGGGGCATGGGGAACCCAACGGAGTGTCCGAACCAGGTCGAGGAAAATCTCTCGGACTTCATGTACAGCGAAATCAAAACTGAGGAGGTGCGTAGGGTGATTTCAAAATTGAGGAATGGAAAAGCGGGAGGGGTGGACGAAATTCCTAACGAGTTTATCAAAAAAGGGGGAGAGGAACTCTTGGAAAGCCTAACTGCCTATTCAATTTAGCCATAGAAAAACAAGAGGTCCCAAAGGAGTGGAGGGAAAGCAAAGTGACATTTATTCACAAAAAGGGGGAAAAAGACGTTTGGACAACTATCGAGGGATCTCTGTCAGTAGCAACATTGGAAAGGTTTTTTGTAAAGTCCTTTATGGGAGACTAGAGGAGGTGATTGAGGAGAAGGGTTTTTTGGGAGAAATCCAGAATGGCTTCAGGAAGGGAAGGAGAGTAACCGACCATCTTTTCACGCTATCCCAAATGATAGAATCCGCGAAAGCAAAAAAGAAAAAGATGTTTATGGCCTTTCTGGATGTCAAAAAGGCATACGATAGAGTATGGAGGGAGGGTATGTGGCGCAAGCTGGAGGCCCTGGGCTTAGGATGCGAGTTTGTTGGAATTATGAAAGCATTATATAAAGATGTACAGAGTGAACTTAGCCTGGGAAACATTACAACAAAACGTGTGCCTATGGAGATAGGCCTAAAACAGGGGTGTATCCTTTCGCCAATCCTGTTTGCATTGTACATAAAAGGTTTAGGAGATGAACTCCTGCGTAGCGACGAGGGGGTAGCAGTTGGGGACTTGAAGATCCCAGGGCTATTTTTTGCAGACGATATGGTTCTAGTGTCAGAAAGCGAAGAGGGGCTAACGAAAATGCTGGGAATTGTTGGGAAATATGGGAGCAAATGGAGACTCGAGCTTAATGAAAGCAAGAGCAAAGTTATACCTGTGGGCCGCAAAGTGGACCCCACTCGAAGGTGGAGAGTGGGTGAGTTCTGCATTCCGGAAGGGAGCAGCAAACTTCTCAGTGTAGGAGAGACAGGTGATTACGAGTATTTGGGAGTAAATATAAACATTACAGGAAGAGGCATCTACCGAAACCACACAAATAAATTGATTCTAAAGGGGAAGCGAATCCTTAACCAAATGAAACTTATAGGGAGAAACAGTTTCAATAAGGTTTTCGTGGGGAAAACCATTTGGGAAATGGTGGGGCTGCCAAGTATAACATACGGTAAGGAAGTGGTACCCCTAAACCAGACGGCCGTAAAGAGCTTGGAAATCTTACAGAACGATGCAGGCCGATGGATAACGGGGTCGAGTAATGCCGCAGCGCTAGAAGCAAGGGGTAAGCTTGGGTGGATGAGGATCAAGGACAGGATAGACCTGTTGAAACTCGGTTATCTTAATTATTTGGTGAATCTCCCCGACAGCCGATGGTGTAAAGTAATGTTCCTGCGAATTTTCAACTCAAATATCAAAACGGGGTGGATGGTCCAAGTGAGGGAGCTAGTAGAGAACTACTCATTGGAGATCTCGGACCTGGACGTTGGGGCAAACCAGGGTAAAAAAATCGTCAGAGAAAGGGTCATGGAGGATTGTAACCGTAATTGGCGAGAGGGGGTCAAATCAAAGAGGTCTTTGGGTGGCCTGCGTGATAAAGAGAGGCCAGGTTTTGAAGAGTACCTTGATGGCACCTTTGGGGGGTCACAGCTGTTCAAGCTGAGGTCGCGATCCCTGGAGCTGAGAGGAAAAATTGGGAAAGACGGTGAAAGGGAGTGCCAGATGTGTAACTTGGGCATGGTGGAGACCCTGGAACACTTCCTTCTAGAATGCCCAAAGTATCAGTCTAAAAGAATGAGATTCACTGGGAGTATAATGGGGAAGTGGGATGGGAGAATGAAGGACATGTGGTTGGGGGAGACTCAAAGGAAAGGGTTAATGTGCCAATCGGAGAGATTGGGAAGAATGGGGCAAGGGATGTCATCAAGCAGTTCGTCTCCGAATGTTGGGAGGAGAGGAGAACCGTGGGAACAGGGAGGCAGTTGGGAGTTCAGGGGTAACCAAGGCCTTCTCGTCCGAGAACCGCGACAAGTCAGCGGCTGGCCAAAGTGTTATTATTATATTATTATTATTGGGCTCCTAGAGCAGCATTTGGCCAACCGGGATTTCCCGAAACAGTTGGAGAAGAAAGTAGATGAGTTAGGTGGCTTTCTAAAGCCGGCTCTTCCCACCCCACACATTTTTTTCTGTTTTTCGACAGATTAGTGTGGGATGGGCCAACCAAACGTTAAATGCTTTAATTGAGCATTATAAGATAAATTTAAACCAGTTGAAGTCTAAGATAACTTTGGCTATGCGACCACCTCCTGGACTCGAAAAAATAGACTTCAACAGCGCTTCGGCGCGTGCCTTGATCTGGGCTCAAAAAAACTTTAAAAATAAGTTGACAGATAAGACGATTTCGGCCTATGAGTCTTACATTTCGGAACTTCGCCCAGCGTCTGGAGTAAGGAACAATACGGGAGGGAGCAAGCAAACTCCGGCCCGTGTTGTCCCTCTACCCCAACGCGAAAAGCAAAATAAGAAAAAATCAAGACAAAGCACTTCTCTCTCTTCTTTTCCTTCTACTTCTTCTTTCTCTCAGAGTAAGCGCCTCAATTTGCAAACATCTCCGGTCCATATTGTGAGTAACGCTGTCTCGCCTCGTCTTGCTCCTCTACCTCCTACTCCTCCTCAGCCTTTCTTCTCTGGTTCTCCTAGTGCTCTCTGTTCTCCTGCTTCTGTGTCCTCTCCTGCTTCTGTTTCCTCTCCTGCTTCTCCTGCTGTTACTTCTCCCCCTTCTCCTACATCTAGTGTGGTTCAACCAGGTATATCGTACTCAGAGAAAGTCAAATCACCGAGCCGCAACTCGGGCCGCTCATTTGATTCTAAATTCTCCCAGTTTCGGCATAAAATCGGAGTTAATTTTGCCAAAGAAATTGGCACCTCCCCGATGTTTTTAAAAACATCCTGATGATTGGAAGTTCAAATTTAGGACGCATCGATCGAAATCCCCATCCAGACATCCAGGTGGAGTGTCACCCCGGCGCCAAATTCAATCATCTGCGCTCTATGTTTAAAGGGCACAGGGGCCAGTCCAGTCCCCCAAAAATATTATTAAATATTGGCGTGAATTCTCGAAACGATAATGCTGATCTCGTTGTTAAGCAGTTGCGGAATATGCTTAGCGATATCAGGGTCAAGTTTAGATCAGCAAAAATTTATTTCGCTGAACTAAACTTTTCGCAAAAACTCCCTTAGGCTGAGAGGAGAACCCTGAGCATCATCAACGAAACCATTCGGAAAGTGAAGGACGTTAACGTTATACCTAAAATTGATGACGCGAAGTTTGATGTTGCTCAGGATTTAATCCATTGGACCACGAGAACCGCCAATATTATGTACGATCACTGGTTGAACCACCTAAATTTAAACTAAGTAAAGGCAAAGGTAACAGCCGCCTAACAGATGTGGGATTAGGAACTAATGTGGTTAACCTGTCTGGCACCAATGACCTAACAACCCAAGAGAAATCTCTTTTAGATCGCGGTTTAACTTTTGTACCAGCACCAAAGCCAAAAACTGATAACCAAACAAATTTACCATCATACAACTGTAATTTTCTTAGGCAAATGAAATTAGCAGACCGCTTTAGAAACTCCAGCGGTCGGAAACTTCCTTTTACAGAATCATCTGGTTGGTCACCTCCAGATAGTGAAGTAGATCCCGAAATTATTGAGGCTAGCAAACGAATCATCCAAAAGGTGTTCAGCATGAACATACTATCCGATAAAGACAATTTAACAGCTGGTGAACGGAGAGCCCTCACGAAACTTCGAAAAAATAAGAAATTAGTAATTAAACCAGCCGACAAAGGTGGGTCGGTAGTTGTTCTATCTCGGGATAATTATATAAAGGAAGCCATGAGACAACTCAGCAATACTAAACATTATAAGAAAATAGATTCACTTATTTGGCCTAGTAATATCGAAAAATTCAATAAGGTCTTAAAATTTCTCCTCGACGAAGGTCACATTATCAAAAAACAATTGAAATATTTAACAGCTAAGCTCAGTGCTCAAACAAGACAATTTTATATCCCACCAAAGATCCACAAGGACCGTTCTTCATGGACGGATGACTTAACTCCACCCGGGAGGCCAATTGTATCAGATTGCAATTCGGAATCTTATGCGATCTCGGAATTAATTGATTATCATCTGAAACCTATAGCAAATAGACATCCGAGCTATCTAAAAAATACACAGGATTTCCTGTCAAAAATTTCGAAATTGAAAATATTGAAAAATGCAATTCTGGCTACTTTGGATATCGACAGTATGTATACGAACATTGATATTGATAAAGGTGTTAAATCAGTTAAAAATGCATTTGAAAAATATCCGGATGCGAAACGCCCGGATGAACAAATTTTGGATCTTTTAGAGCTGAGCTTAAAAGGTAATGACTTTCAATTCAATGGAGAATATTTTCTACAAATAATGGGTTGTCCTATGGGCAAAAGATTCAGTCCTAATTTTGCAAGCATTTATGTAGCGGAATGGGAGGAAAATGCCCTAAGCAAATGTGCAAAGCATCCTCTCGTATATCTCAGGTATTTAGATGACATTTTTATTATTTGGGAACATTCAAAAGAAGATTTTGATGAATTTTTAGAAATTTTGAACAATCACGATCCAAATATTAAATTGAAAGCTACTATCAGTGAAAATTCTGTTGATTTTCTCGATGTGACCGTGTATAAAGGCAAGCAATTTCAGGCGTCCGGTCATTTAGATTATAAAGTGTATTTTAAACCAACTGATTCACATCAATTGTTGCACACAAAATCATTTCATCCTCAACATACATTTAAAGGTATCATCAAATCACAACTCATTCGTTTCCACCGCAATTCAAGTGATAAGGTAACTTTCAATGAGGCTTGTTCTACTCTATTTGGCGCCCTCAGATCGAGAGGGTACTCGCTGCGCCTCTTGCGTAGCCTGAAATCCCAAACCCTGAAAAAGCTCCAAAGTCCAGCTGAAACTACCGATTTCGAACCACTGAAGATTGAACACAACAGACCGTTGCAGAATGGTAGTGGCGCGGTATTTAATTGCAAAAAGCCTCGTTGTAGACTGCATACTTTTATGCCTGATCAGAAAGAGGAATTTTCCTCCGAACAAACGAAAAATCATTATCAGATCCGTAACCCCCTCCATTGTGATTCACCAAACATTATTTACCTTATCACTTGTAAGCGATGTCGGAAACAGTATGTTGGTCAAAGTCAAAATCCTTTTCGAGAACGTGCTACTAGACACAAACAGGATATAAAACATAATGCTGATGCCCCAGTAGCACAACATTTTAACCTTCCTGGCCATTCTTTGGACGATTTCGAAATCCATCCTATTGAACAACCACCAATTAAAGACACATTAGAAGAAACGGATGAATTTAGAAAAAAACGTGAAGCTTTTTGGATCAATACGCTTCAAACCCTCTGGCCATTTGGTATGAACATATCAGAGGGCGAATGCGAAAGGAGGTCCATCATTCCTTTCACTTTAACGTACAACAGAATGAATATCGAAATAGCAAAAATGTTAAAAGATGAATTCAATTTTACCAATGCTAAATTAAATGAACCTTTGAATCTTCGACCTGTCATCGCCTATAAGAAAAACAAAAGCTTGCGTAACATCCTTGTAAGGACTAAATTAGAGCCCATCAATGAATAACATCAATTTTTGCCACTCAGTTTAACCAGTTCCTAAGCTCATCACTTAGTTTAAATCAATTTTATGTAATTTTTTGTCATGTTTGAAACCCATCAGGGTTCAGTAAATGAAAACAATTTTTCGGCGGCATATTAAAAGAAAAAAACGTTTCAGTAGGAAATGTCTGTGCCAGTGCGATTTTTTAACCTCAAACACACACAGGCGAGTGCCAGAGTTCATATATGCCCAAAAACAAAATAGGTTCCAATTTCAATCATGTGTATGTGTTTCCTAAATAAAATTATTATTTATTTATTTATATATTTATTTATTGATTATTTTAAATTTTTTATTAATTTTTATTTATTTATTTTTTTATTTATTTGGTTGATTCATTTATTTATTTATTTATTTGGTTGATTCATTTATTTAAATTATTATTATTATTTTTATTTTTATTTTTAATTTTTCATACCTTTCACACAATGTAGAGGTTCAGAAGGTAAAACACACAATTTCTACGTGGTGTAAAATATTTTCCGTCATAAACCTCCGTCGGGGGATATTCATTCCAACTGATAACATTCGTGAGGCATCATGTTGTTTGGCGTTATTTTTTCATTTATTTCTTTAGTCTCAATATATTTTATCAAACCATTTTTTCATATTATTTTCACATACTACTGAAGCCAGTAAAGCAAACCGCTCCCGATTGGTTTTACTTAAATCAAAGCCAACCAATAGGGCTTCATGGGGTCAGTAAAGCAAACCACCCACTGACTGATTAAAATTCAATGGAAGCCAATCAATAGGGCTTCATCGAATTTGTTTGGACGACACAAACTGAGTTGTGAAAAACAAACTTGGGACATCTCAGATTGAAAAGAATTAATTAGATGAGTGACATTTGTCAGCTTGTTACCGAGTTTAATTATGTACTGAGCTGTGAAAAACACCCCCAGCCCACATATGGATATATACCATGCATGCTCTCCGAAAGTTGGAATCATTTTCCTCAAAGTCTCTTTGAAAAAGCCAAACCAAGCGAAACGCGTCGAGACAGACGGATTATTTTCTACCTTTGCTGAAGACTACAACCAATCCAGGTATCTTCTCTAATAGGTAATATCTAGATTTCATTTTAATTTATTGCATTTCTTCATTTTAATTTCATTTTATTCATCTACCTATTCTTCAAATGGCTCAAAAAAGACAGAATCATCTTGGAAAGAGAGTTGCCCAGTCTGGAAGAGGCCAGGAGCAATCGTTCCAGGCCTATTCTAGATTGGTCAAGGCCCTTTTCCAGGTGATTCAGTGTATGCACCATATTGGGCTCCTAGAGCAGCATTTGGCCAAACGGGATTTCCCGAAGCAGTTGGAGAAGAAAGTAGATGAGTTAGGTGGCTTTCTAAAGCCGGCTCTTCCCACCCCACACATTTTTTCTGTTTTTCGACAGATTAGTGTGGGATGGGCCAACCAAACGTTAAATGCTTTAGTTGAGCATTACAAGCTAAATTTAAATCAGTTGAAGTCTAAGATAACTTTGGCTATGCGACCACCTCCTGGACTCGAAAAAATAGACTTCAACAGCGCTTCGGCGCGTGCCTTGATCTGGGCTCAAAAAAACTTTAAAAATAAGTTGACAGATAAGACGATTTCGGCCTATCAGTCTTACATTTCGGAACTTCGCCCAGCGTCTGGAGTAAGGAACAATACGGGAGGGAGCAAGCAAACTCCGGCCCGTGTTGTCCCTCTACCCCAACGCGAAAAGCAAAATAAGAAAAGATCAAGGCAAAGCACTTCTCCCTCTTCTTTTCCGTCTACTTCTTCTTTCTCTCAGAGTAAGCGCCTCAATTTGCAAACATCTCCGGTCCATATTGTGACTGAAGATGCTCGCAAATTGAGTAACGCTGTCTCGCCTCGTCTTGCTCCTCTACCTCCTACTCCTCCTCAGCCTTTCTTCTCTGGTTCTCCTAGTGCTCTTACTAGAACTCCTCCTTCTGTTTCTTCTCCTGCTTCTGTTTCCTCTCCTGCTTCTGTTTCCTCTCCTGCTTCTGTTTCCTCTCCCCCTTCTCCTGCCTCTAGTGTGGTTCATCCAGGTATATCGTACTCAGAGAAAGTCAAATCACCGAGCCGCAACTCGGGCCGCTCATTTGATTCTAAATTCTCCCAGTTTCGGCATAAAAGCGGAGTTAATTTTGACAAAAGGAATTGGCGCCTCCCCGATGTTTGTAAAAACATCCTTATGATTGGAAGTTCAAATTTAGGACGCATTGATCGAAATCCCCATCCGGACATCCAGGTGGAGTGTTACCCCGGCGCCAAATTCAATCATCTGCGCTCTATGTTTAAAGGGCACAGGGGCCAGTCCAGTCCCCAAAAAATATTATTAAATATTGGCGTGAATTCTCGAAACGATAATTCTGATCTCGTAGTTAAGCAGTTGCGGAATATGCTTAGCGATATCAGGGTCAAGTTTAGATCAGCAAAAATTTATTTCGCTGAACTAAACTTTTCGCAAAAACTCCCTCAGGCTGAGAGGAGAACCCTGAGCATCATCAACGAAACCATTCGGAAAGTGAAGGACCTTAACGTGATACCAAAAATTGATGACGCGAAGTTTGATGTTGCTCAGGATTTAATCCATTGGACCACGAGAACCGCCAATATTAGGTACGATCACTGGTTGAACCACCTAAATTTAAACTAAGTAAAGGCAAAGGTAACAGCCGCCTAACAGATGTGGGATTAGGAACTAATGTGGTTAACCTGTCTGGCACCAATGACCTAACAACCCAAGAGAAATCTCTTTTAGATCGCGGTTTAACTTTTGTGCCAACACCAAAGCCTAAAACTGATAACCAAACAAATTTACCATCATACAACTGTAATTTTCTTAGGCAAATGAAATTAGCCGACCGCTTTAGAAACTCCAGCGGTCGGAAGCTTCCTTTTACAGAATCATCTGGTTGGTCACCTCCAGATAGTGAAGTAGATCCCGAAATTATTGAGGCTAGCAAACGAATCATCAAAAAGGTGTTCAGCATGAACATACTCTCCGATAAAGACAATTTAACAGCTGGTGAACGGAGAGCCCTCACGAAACTTCGAAAAAATAAGAAATTAGTAATTAAACCAGCCGACAAAGGTGGGTCGGTAGTTGTTCTATCTCGGGATAATTATATAAAGGAAGCCATGAGACAACTCAGCAATACTAAACATTATAAGAAAATAGATTCACTTATTTGGCCTAGTAATATCGAAAAATTCAATAAGATCTTAAAATTTCTCCTCGACGAAGGTCACATTACCAAAAAACAATTGAAATATTTAACAGCTAAGCTCAGTGCTCAAACAAGACAATTTTATATCCTACCAAAGATCCACAAGGACCGTTCTTCATGGACGGATGACTTAACTCCACCCGGGAGGCCAATTGTATCAGATTGTAATTCGGAATCTTATGCGATCTCGGAATTAATTGATTATCATCTGAAACCTATAGCAAATAGACATCCGAGCTATCTAAAAAATACACAGGATTTCCTGTCAAAAATTTCGAAATTGAAAATATCGAAAAATGCAATTCTGGCTACTTTGGATATCGACAGTATGTATACGAACATTGATATTGATAAAGGTGTTAAATCAGTTAAAAATGCATTTGAAAAATATCCGGATGCGAAACGCCCGGATGAACAAATTTTGGATCTTTTAGAGCTGAGCTTAAAAGGTAATGACTTTCAATTCAATGGAGAATATTTTCTACAAATAATGGGTTGTCCTATGGGCAAAAGATTCAGTCCTAATTTTGCAAGCATTTATGTAGCGGAATGGGAGGAAAATGCCCTAAGCAAATGTGCAAAGCATCCTCTCGTATATCTCAGGTATTTAGATGACATTTTTATTATTTGGGAACATTCAAAAGAAGATTTTGATGAATTTTTAGAAATTTTGAACAATCACGATCCAAATATTAAATTGAAAGCTACTATCAGTGAAAATTCTGTTGATTTTCTCGATGTGACCGTGTATAAAGGCAAGCAATTTCAGGCGTCCGGTCATTTAGATTATAAAGTGTATTTTAAACCAACTGATTCACATCAGTTGTTGCACACAAAATCATTTCATCCTCAACATACATTTAAAGGTATCATCAAATCACAACTCATTCGTTTCCACCGCAATTCAAGTGATAAGGTAAATTTCAATGAGGCTTGTTCTACTCTATTTGGCGCCCTCAGATCGAGAGGGTACTCGCTGCGCCTCTTGCGTAGCCTGAAATCCCAAACCCTGAAAAAGCTCCAAAGTCCAGCTGAAACTACCGATTTCGAACCACTGAAGATTGAACACAACAGACCGTTGCAGAATGGTAGTGGCGCGGTATTTAATTGCAAAAAGCCTCGTTGTAGACTGCATACTTTTATGCCTGATCAGAAAGAGGAATTTTCCTCCGAACAAACGAAAAATCATTATCAGATCCGTAACCCCCTCCATTGTGATTCACCAAACATTATTTACCTTATCACTTGTAAGCGATGTCGGAAACAGTATGTTGGTCAAAGTCAAAATCCTTTTCGAGAACGTGCTACTAGACACAAACAGGATATAAAACATAATGCTGATGCCCCAGTAGCACAACATTTTAACCTTCCTGGCCATTCTTTGGACGATTTCGAAATCCATCCTATTGAACAACCACCAATTAAAGACACATTAGAAGAAACGGATGAATTTAGAAAAAAACGTGAAGCTTTTTGGATCAATACTCTTCAAACCCTCTGGCCATTTGGTATGAACATATCAGAGGGCGAATGCGAAAGGAGGTCCAACATTCCTTTCACTTTAACGTACAACAGAATGAATATCGAAATAGCAAAAATGTTAAAAGATGAATTCAATTTTACCAATGCTAAATTAAATGAACCTTTGAATCTTCGACCTGTCATCGCCTATAAGAAAAACAAAAGCTTGCGTAACATCCTTGTAAGGACTAAATTAGAGCCCATCAATGAATAACATCAATTTTTGCCACTCCGTTTAACCAGTTCCTAAGCTCATCACTTAGTTTAAATCAATTTTATGTAATTTTTTGTCATGTTTGAAACCCATCAGGGTTCAGTAAATGAAAACAATTTTTCGGCGGCATATTAAAAGAAAAAAACGTTTCAGTAGGAAATGTCTGTGCCAGTGCGATTTTTTAACCTCAAACACACACCCTCACACACACACATACACACACACACCCTCTCTCACACACACACACACACCCTCCCATGACACACACACACACCCTCACACACACACACACACACACACCCTCACCCTGACACACACACACACACATACAGCGGCATATTAAAAGGAAAAAAACGTTTCAGTAGGAAATGTCTGCCAGTGCGATTTTTTAACCTCAAACACACACCCTCACACACACACATACACACACACACCCTCTCTCACACACACACACACACCCTCCCATGACACACACACACACCCTCACACACACACACACACACACACACACACACACACACACACACACACACACACACACACACACACACACACACACACACACACACAAACACACACACACACACACACACACACACACACACACACACACACACACACCCTCACCCTGACACACACACACACCCCCCTCACACGCACACACACACACCCTCACCCTGACACACACACACACACCCTCACACGCACACACACACTCACACAGAGACACACAAGCTCAAATATATAGTAGACTAGCTGGGGTGCCCGACTTCGTCCAGGCTTCTGAGATCGTCACTGCGCATGCGCAAAGATTGGCTAACACGCCATAGCCGACGGTGGCAAATCACTACCCGGCGGAACGTACATACAAATTCTAGGTTTCGTCCCAATCAGATTTGTAGTTTCCGAGATCATCACTGCGCATGCACAAAGATAGTCTGTCACCTCATTGCCGACAGAGGCCAGTTAATTCCCGACATACAAATCCCAGGTTTCGCTCAAATCGGGCCAGTAGTTACCGAGATCGTCATAGCGCTTACGCGAGGATAGGTCTCCCACTCCAGAACCTCTGGTGGCAAATCAATACCTGATAGACCATACATACAAATCCCAAGTTTTGTCCTGATCGACCCAGTAGTTTCCGAGATCGTTACTGCGCATGCGCGAAGACAGGTCCCCACCCCATACCCGGCGGTGGCAAATAATTAACCGATGACCCTACATACAAACGCCAAGTTTTGTGCCGATCGGCCCAGTAGTTTTCGCGATCAATACTGTGCATGTGCGAATATGGCCCCCACCACAACCCGGGAAGGTTTTAATCTATTCGGACATGTGGGTGGGGCCATCTTAGCGCATGTGCAGTGCTAGTCTATTAAACATTTGAGTTTATTTGTCTGTGTCTGTCTGTGGGTTTGCTATAGGCTCGAAAATGTCTGGACATATCGGGACGAAACTTGGCATGCACATGTAGTTTGGTCCTGGGAAGGTTTCCACCCATTGGACCTGGGGTGGGGGCCCGTCTGCACATATATGTCGGTCTGCCCGTGTGTTCGCTATAGACTCGAAATCGAATGGGTTGATTGGGACGGAACTTGACAGGCGTATATATGGTCCCTGGAAGCTTTTCCACCCATCGGACCCAGGGTGCATGTGCAGTGACAATCTCGGAACTACTTATGCGATCGGGACAAAACCTGGGATTTGTATGTACGTTCCACTAGGTTGTGATTTGCCACCGTCGGCTATGGGGTGTTAGTAAATCTTTGCACATGCGCAGTGACAATTTCGAACCCCCATCTAGTCTATCTATATATTTGAGTAATCTTGCTTGTCTATTTGTCTGTCTGTAGGTATAGAGCATAGACTCGAAAACGTCCGGGTTGATCTGGGAAGAAATTTGGCATGGGTGTGTGGTTCGGGCCCGGAAAGGTTCTACGCTGCTCGTACGTGGGGTGGGGGCCCGTCTAAGCTCATGCGCAGTGACGATCTCGGAAACTACTGGGCCGATTGGGACGAAACCTTGGATTTGTATGTAGGTTCCATCGTGTAATCATTTGCCATTGTCAGGTATGGGGTGGTGCCCGGCTTCGCGCATGCGCAGTGACGATCTCGAAAACTACTGGACCGATGGGGACGAAAACTGGCATTTGTATGTATGGTCTTTCGGCTATGGGATGGGAGCCAATTTTTGCGCATGCGCAGATGCGCAGTGACAAAAGCCCGGACAAAGTCTGGCACCCAGCTAGTGTACTATATATTTGGGCTTCTCTGTCTGTCTGTCTGTGTTCGCTATAGACTCGAAAACGGCTGGGCCGTTCCTGACGAAACTTGGCATGCGTATGTAGTTCGGTCCTGGGAAGGTTTTCTACCATCGGACCGGGGTGGGGTGGGGGGGGGGGGACAACTGTCTTCGCGCATGCGCAGTTACGGTCTCAGAAACTACTGGGTCTATCGGGACGAAACTTGGGCTTTGTATGTAGGGAATATCGGGTAGTGATTTGCCACCGTCGGGTGTTTATGTGGGGGGGGGGGGGGGGGGGCCCGGAAACTACAGGTCCGATCGGGACGAAACCTGGGATTTGTATGTACGTTCCACCGGGTAGTGTTTTGCCACCGTCGGCTATGGCGTGTTAGCCAATCTTTGCGCATGCGCAGCGACTATCTCTGTAGCCCGGACGAAGTCGGGCACCCCCAACTAGTCTATATATATATTTCAGTAATCTTGTTTGTTTGTTTGTTCTTTATAGACTCAAAAACGACTGGGCCGATCGGGACGAAATTCGGCATGGTTGTGTGGTTTGGACCAGGGAAGGTTTTAGGATACTCGGACGTGAGGTGGGGGCCCGTCTTCGCACATGCGCAGTAACGATTTCGGAAATTACTGGGCCGATCAGGACGAAACCTGAGATTTGTATGTAGGGTCCATCGTGTAGTCATTTGCCATCAGCGGGTATGAGGTGGGTGTCCATCTTCGCGCATGCGCAGTAATGATCTAAAAAACTACAGGGCCGATCGGGTTATGTATGTACGGTAATGATTTGGGAGCCCATATTTGCGCATCCGCAGTAACAAAAGCCCGGACGAAGTCGGGCACCCAGCTAGTCTATATATATATTTGAGTAATCTTGTCTGTTTGTTTGCCTGTTTGTTTGTTTGTTTGTTTGTTCTATATAGACTCAAAAACGGCTGGGCCGATCAGGACGAAATTTGTCATGGGTGTGTGGTTTGGGTCCGGGGAGGTTTTAGGCGCCTCAGATGTGGGGTGGAGCCCGTCTTCGCACATGCGCTCAGACTATCTTGGAAACTACTGGGCCGATCGGGACAAAACTTGGGTTTATATTTACGGTCCTTCGTCAGCGTCGGCTATGGGGTGGAAACCAATCTTTGTGCATGCGCGGGCACAAAAGCCGAAACGAAGTCGGGCAACCAGCTAATCTATATATATATATATGAGTAATCTTATCTGTCTGTTTGTTTGTTTGTCTGTTTGTTTGTTCTCTATAGACTCGAAAACGGCGGGGCCGATCGAGACGAAATTTGGCACTGGTGTGTGGTTCGGGTCCGGGAAGTTTTTGGGGCTATTCGAAATCGGGGTGGGGGGCACGTCTTCGCGCATGCGCAGTGACGATCTCAGAAACTACTGAACCGATCGGGACGAAACTTGGGATTTGTATGTAGGGTCCATCGGGTGGTGTTTTCCTCCGTCAGATATGGGGTGGGCCGTCTTTGCGCATGCGCAGTGACGATCTCGGAAACTACTTTGCCGATCAGGACGAAACCTGGGATTTGTATGTATAGTCCATCAGGTAATCATTTGCCATTATAGGGTATGGGGGTGGGAGCTAATCTTTGTGCATGCGCAGTGACAAAAACTCATTCGCCATCGTCGGGTGTGTGTACGGTCAATCGGGTAATGATTTGCAGGGGTGGGAGCCAATCTTTGTGCATGCACAGTGACAAAAGCCCGGGCGAAGTCGGGCACCAAGCTAGTCTACTATGTATTTGAGTTCGTTTGTGTGTGTGTCTGTCTGTTCGCTATAGACTCGAAAACGGCTGGGCCGATCGGGACGAAACTTGGCATGCGTATGTAGTTCGGTCCCGGAAAATCTTTCCACCGATCGCACTGGGTTGGGGGGGGGCGTCTTCGCAGTAACGATCTTGGAAACTACTGGGCCGATCGGACAAAAGTTGGGATTTGTATATAGGTACCACCAATAGTCATTTGCCATCGTTGGTTGTGTGTGTGTGTGTGTGTGTGTCTGTCTGTCTGTCTGTCTGTCTGTCTGTCTGTCTGTCTGTCTGTCTGTCTGTCTGTCTGTCTGTCTGTGTCTGTCTGTCTGTCTGTCTGTCTGTCTGTCTGTCTGTTCGCTATAGACTCAAAAACGACTTGGCCGATCGGAACGAAACTTGGCATGCGAATGTAGTTCGGCCCCGGGTAGGTTTTCCACCCATCGGACCGGGGAGGGGGGCGTCTTCGCGCATGCGCAGTGACGTTCTCTGAAACTACTGGGCCGATCCGGACGAAACTTAGGATTTGTATGTAGGGTCCATCGGGTAGTGATTTGCCATCGTCGGAATTGAGGTGTGTTCCAGTCTTCGTGCATGCGCAGTGACAATCAAGGAAACTACTCGGCAGTTTGGACAAAACGTTGCATTACGTATAATTTTCATCAGCTAGTATATATATATATTATATATATATATATATGAAAGACTCTGACGCCGATGGGGATCGAACCACTGCCTTGATGAGAGTTGACTTCTGCGGCACCAATCGCCTAGCGAAACTGGACCAGCGCCATAGACCACTCGACTACCGACAAGCCCCAAAAAAGGCATGCTAGCAGATCGAGCGTCCATGGAACTGGGACAGTCCACACGAAATTACTCGGTATCCCCCAGAATTAGTTTTTTACAATGAATTATAGTCTTTCATCCTAAAAAATGCATATATATAACTTCTTCAAATTGCCGTCATGCTCGGAAGTTTACTTCCTTCTAAGCGGCTTTCATTTTTGACTAATACTTATTCCGTTACGTTAAGTACCGTACCAATGTGTATCGCGTCATAGGAACGTAAAATTTAGCGTCACGCTGATCCTAATTGTTGAATGGGAATTATAAAATCAAGAACCCGTCTATAAAATCGCCGATGCATGTCTTCCTTGGGTGGCAACAAGTAAAGATATGTTCCGCATTACACGTTGTTCACTGTTTTTAATTGTAAATTATGGACAAACAAGACCGTATCATATCTTCCTTAGGTGGTAACGAGTGGAGATATATTCCGCGATTTTTTTGTTCTCAGCCTTAGAATTAGAAGCATTCAATCATTTATCTCAACCTCGCCCTGGTAACAGAGGCAGAAGCGAGTTCGCATGCAGTATTCACACATTCAACCATTCCTTGACCCGAATTGTTCAAACGCGTTGTTCTCCATATTCAAGTGTATTGCTTGTAAAACCACCGTATCATATCTCCCTTGGGTGGTAAAGATATGTTCCCCGTTTCATGTTGTTCCCCGCATCCGAGTCTATTACGCGCAAAATACTTACCTACCTGGAAAGAATGTATCGCTGTTGGAAATAAATAATGTGTTAAAAGTATTAGGAATAAAATTACAGAAGAAACTTCCCAGCCACACTGATATCGCAACACACAACATTGAACTGAGAAGGCAAGGGTTTGGATTGCAAAATGTTAGAGCTGATGGAAATTGTTTTTATAGATGCATCAGCAAAATCTGTACAGGCGATGAGGAATATCATCATGTAATACGGAAACGAGTAATGGAGTATGTGGAACATCACGCGAAAATAATGTCTAAATATATAGATGGACCAGTATCAGGATTCATTAGAAACAGATCAAAAACGAATGGTAGTATTGAGAGCTGGGCAACAGATGAGGATATAATAGGTTTGGCGAATATGCTGGGAATAGGGATTCATGTATATTGTAAGTATGGTCAAAATTACAGGTGGGTGCGATTCGAACCTGAAAAACCGGTGAGTACAAATGATTTAAATTTCTATCTCTTTTTGAATGATTCTCATTTTCAGGTTGCACAAATGATTGGAAGTATGAAAAAGACAAATGGGCCTAAAACAATCAAATACAAATACTTGCAGTCACAAAATATTTCCGCGTTCCGTAGGGATGAACCAAAACTGAATCCCCGGGGTTATTCAAAAAAAATTACCGACAAAAAGTTTGAGAAACCCTCCAAGAAGGACGAATCTGTGAATCCCCGGGGTTATACAAAACAAATTACCGACAGAAAGTCTGAGAAACCCTCCATAAAGGATGAACCTGTAGAAGTTAAGAATATGAGCGATGATCAAACATGTATGTAGATATAAAGAGTAAAATTCTGCACAACGAAACTAAAATAAATCAGCAAAATAACGTGTTTAATTTATCCGGTAAGAAACTATCAAAACACCAAAGAACATTACTTAAAAGGGGTCTCAAGTTTGTCCCAATGGAAAGAACTTTGGATATAGCGAACCTTATCGTTGAGATAAAAGAATGGGAGCGAAGAATGCGACTATGTGAGTATTTCCTAGACAATAAACAGCAATATATTAATGATAAATTTAAAGAGAGTAACCCGTGGACCCCTAAAGAAGGTAGAGATAAGCACCTTGACCTTTATTTAGAGATAGTACGGGAAGATATTTTGAAGGGCATAAAAACGCGTGCGAAACAACATAACAAAAATGGAAGAGAAGGCTCTGAAGGAGTTGTTAAATGATAATACAATAGTCGTGCGACCAGCCGATAAAGGGTCTGGAATAACCGTTTTGGATGCAAGTAAATATGAAAATGAGATCTTGATGGAATTGGGGGACCAAACAACATACAAAGAAGTACCTGTAAATCTGACAGAGAAAATAACAAACAGGATTAAAAGCCAACTCAAAAAACTAGAAAAAAACAAACTGATAGACAAAAAAGTATTAGCGTACATGATACCTAAGCAGCCACAGGCTGGTAGAGTAAAAGGTAACCCCAAAATGCATAAAAATGAAGCCCCTTTAAGAACAATAATTTCGGGAATAAACCACCCAACAGAGAAAATAGCAGAAGTGATGGAGTCTGAATTAAAACAACACGTTGAGTCATTACCATCCTACATACGCGACACCACACATTTCTTGAACAGACTGGACAGTATACCCCAACCACTCCCTGAAAACAGCATAATGTACTGTATGGACGTCAAGAAACTATATCCAAGCGTCCCACGTAATGAAGGTATATTAGCATGTAAAAAAGCACTAGAAAACTCTAAAGGAAAATTATTCCCAACAGAGATAGGTCTTAAACTAATAGAAACTGTTTTGGACAACAACAATTTTTCATTTAAAGGAAGACATTATTTACAAACCGACGGCGTTGCAATAGGCTCGCGATTAGGGATGAATTATGCGTGCACATATATGGGTGAATGGGAAGAGAAACTGTCAACAGCATCGAAGTTACACCCCCTTGAACAGGTACGGTACGTTGATGATATCTGGGGAGTGTGGACGCATGGGTTGGAGTCTCTGAAACAATATCATTCTTTGGCAAATACGATACATCCAAGAAAACAGGTTGATTTAAGGTGGTCTAAAAATGAGATAGAATTCTTAGACACGATAGTCAAAATTGAAGACGGATTTCTTAAAACCGGTTTATATACAAAACCCACGGACACGCATCAATACCTACACGCAAAGTCAGATCACCCAATCAACACTAAAAGAGCGATACCATATGGAATAGCTTCAAGAGTAAAAAGAATTTGTTCCGATAATGCTGAATATGAATGCCACAAAAATGATATAAAACAACACCTGCATGCCAGAGGTTACGATGAAAAGTTTGTAAGCGAACAACTAGAAAAGGTCGATCAAATCCAGCGCAAACAGTTACTTGAAAAACGATCCAACAAATCAACCGGCGAAAGAGTCCCGTTTGTGGTCACCTACTCGCGGCGCCTCCCCGACATCGGGAAAATAACGCGGGAGCGAATGCCCATTTTACACCGCTCAAAACGCATGAAGTTGGCATTCGAAAAACCTCCCCTGATTTCGTACAAAAGACTGAAAAATTTGGGAGATATCATAGTCCACAGCAAGCATAATAAAATGTTCAACAATCAAGGGACGGGATCTGATAGATGCGAGAGAAAATGTGCAATCTGTGGGTTTATGCTCCAAACAAAACAATTCGCAGACAAGAACGGGACGGCCTACCACATAGGCAAAAAAATCACCTGCATGTCCAGGAATGTGATATATGGGATTTTCTGCGACAAGTGCAATGAAGTTGTGTACGTGGGAGAGACGGGGACAAAATTGTATGAGAGAATGCAAAACCACCTGAGTAGAATAAAACTTGAGGTTATGGATGAACCGATACCACATCATTTTCTGACGAAAAACCATAGTATAAACAATTTTAGGATTATTGGGATTGAACAAATTAATAAACAAAATACAGCTTACAGGAGGGGCCGTGAAGCATTTTGGATTAACAAACTTCAAACACTAGAACTCAATGGGCTCAATAGACAAGAATAATTCCAAATATTCTCATTTATAAACTTGCTGAACGGGGGGAGGGGGGGGGGGGTATAAATTAATGTACAGAGCAATTACACCTAAACACGCATTGGTGTTGAACATAGCGTGTATATGTTGTGAGATTATGATCATTTGGTATATATCGGTGCGTACATCATGTGTATGTGGTGTGTGTGTGTGTGTGTGGGGGGGGGGGGGGGGGGTGGAGTATGAAACCCTAGCCTACGATTGTCGGTGTAGACATTATAGGAGGGATTGCCCTTAGATCAGTGGTGGAGGGCATATATATACTGCAATAGTGGGTGGGGACAAGACATTTACACACCCTGGAAGGATCGTCCGGGGGGGAGGGGGTTATTACTACGCAAGGAGGGTATAAAAAAAATTATATTTTCCATCAGCGGTATTGATGTCTGATTGACGCGGGTTGGGTACTGGGGCGGAGATATGGAGGCGCGCTTTTAAATGATTGAATGATTCGGGCCAAGGATTGGTTGGATGTGTGAATACGGTATACGAACTTACTTGCCTCTGCCTCTGTTACCAGGGCGAGGTTTTAGAAATAGTGTCTAATTCATATTTGTTTTTTACGTAATAACGCGGAACATATCTTTACTTGTTGCCACCCAAGGAAGATATTATACGGTATCTTTTCATAATTTACACTTGAATACAAAAAGCAAAGTGAAGCGCGGAACATATCTTTACTTGTTGCCACCCAAGGAAGATATGATACAGTTATTTTGCGCGTAATAGACTCGGATGCGGGGAACAACATGAAACGGGGAACATATCTTTACCACCCAAGGGAGATATGATACGGTGGTTTTACAAGCAATACACTTGAATATGGAGAACAACGCGTTTGAACAATTCGGGTCAAGGGATGGTTGAATGTGTGAATACTGCATGCGAACTCGCTTCTGCCTCTGTTACCAGGGCGAGGTTGAGATAAATGATCGAATGCTTCTAATTCTAAGGCTGAGAACAAAAAATGCGCGCTATAACGCGGAATATATCTCCACTCGTTACCACCTAAGGAAGATATGATACGGTCTTGTTTGTCCATAATTTACAATTAAAAACAGTGAACAACGTGTAATGCGGAACATATCTTTACTTGTTGCCACCCAAGGAAGACATGCATCGGCGATTTTATAGACGGGTTCTTGATTTTATAATTCCCATTCAACAATTAGGATCAGCGTGACACTAAATTTTACGTTCCTATGACGCGATACACATTGGTACGGTACTTAACGTAACGGAATAAGTATTAGTCAAAAATTAAAGCCGCTTAGAAAGAAGTAAACTTCCGAGCATGACGGCAATTTGACGAAGTTATATAAAATATTTGATAAAGTATATATATATATATATATATATATATATATATATATATATATATATATATATATATATAACCTTGTAACATACATTAAGGGGACATGGTCAAAAAACCGCCCTTAGGGGGACATTGCTTTCTATACATCCTATTGACAAGCCTGTCAGCATTATTAACCCTTTAAACAAACCGATGTTTTAATTGTGAAGCAATGTACGATATGACGGAAAAAACGAGATATATTACCCATGTCCCCCTAATGGCGACCCCCTAATGTTTTCTTTCCCCGAAACATACATTACGTAGACTTTTTCTATATTGATATTGTATAAGTCTCCGTAAGGTTGTTTTGGGGGAGACCCGTGTCAATATAAACTTCTGTTCTCAAAACAAGAACTTCGCTTCCTGAAAAAAATAATTTACATTCCAAAGCAATAATTGGGTGAGTGATGGCAAAACCCTCTCCTCTACTCCCCATTTTTTTAGGTTTTGTTCTGGCCGTATTATTATAAATATGTTTATTTGAGGTCTCTTTATTTTGTATTCAAATAGAAAGATATTCTTGAACTGGATATCTGGAAATGCCTAACTCTCCCAGAGGGAAATCGCTAGAGCATTGGTTTAGGAATATCTCGTGTTTACACTTTAAAAGCACCTTACAATAGGCTGAGTACATCAGCATTGTTTAGTAAACATTAACTCATGCATCGCATTGAACTTAAAACCAAGAGGTCGACGGTTCGATCCTTTCCCGTGGCATCCCTGCAAACATACAACGTAACTACAACACTATGAAACTTTGTAGTTGCGTGGTGTGTCTGCGGCGATCAAATAAGCCACGAAGGGGCAGTTTGGGGGCTAGCACGATAGGGGTTGTCGCCACCTCGTCGATGGGGGCCGGAACGTTTTTTTCAGGGTGTGAAAGGGTTCCCTGATTTTTAGCCATAATAAAAGCTTGAGAACTTACACATGGCCACTTATTCTCGCGAAGGGTGGGGGGGGGGGGGGGTGGGGGCGCAATTGGCGTAACATAAAATTGTTTATAAATTCTGAAATATTATATTTGTTTGTCCGTGTTAAAGGTCAATCGCACCCAGGGATCGGACCCCAATAACCCCGGACCCGGTATTGTTACAGAGCGCCCGTCTCCGCCGATCCCCCCCTCCCCTTCGACGGCCCTGTTTCTCAGTCATATTAACCTGTTTTCCCAGTCTTTTTAAGGCAATGTACATGGCGCTATCTTGACCTAAAAACTTGAGATGGGAGAGAATATTATGGGCTGCATATTTTCTTACAACTCTGGAAGCGTCGTCATGAATTTGGTTCAGTTTTGATAGAATATGTTTAAAACATCACAACATAAATATGAACAAACATGTACTAGCAATAATGAGCGAAGTACTTGATTGGTCCAACACATATTTTATATTGGGATTTTACAACATATTTAACACCAAGGCCGTGTGATGGTGGATAGTTTCGCAGGTGAAGAAAGAGCCAGACAATCCGGAAAGAACCACCGAGCACTGACGAGCAACGGAGAAGTTCTCCAAATTACGAACCCGACAGAAAAAGGGTGAGCTGCGGTTGAGGGCATGTGCAGCATTGAAGTACCACATGCCTTAGTAAACGACACCGTACCTCACATGGGCAACCGGAATAAAGTCTTCTACTTGGACCCAACACATGTGACGCCGGTCATGATCAAACGGGTGACCTTTCAGTTTCATGTCCAATGCTCTAGCCAATGAGCTACCGCACTCCGCGATCCTATACATACGTTGCCCGCCTACTAAAAATAGACGACACTCAGTGAGATACTCTGTTCAGGAAAACATTAGGATATGGAGGAGGAAAATATCATGGCGTGAATACACCCATACCACTTACCCCCACCCCCACTAACCCGGCAATAGCAGGATTAGCTGAGGTAGATGCAACGTTCAGCATCAAAGTACAGTATGCCTTAGTACACAACAACATCGGGCCTCCACATGGGCAATCGGAATTAAGTGTATTCTGCGTGGACTCAACACAGATGGCGCCGGTCATGATCGAACGGTTGTCTGTTCGGTTTCTTGTTCGATGCTCTGGCCAATGAACTAACGCACACCCCAATGCTAAACATACGTAGCCCACGTACTGAAAAATAATGACACTCATTGAGATGCTCTATTAAGGAAAATATTAGGGTATGGTGGAGGAAAATATCGAGCCCTGCATACACCCTGCCCCAACCATCTTCCACCACCCCCCCCCCCCCCCCCACCCCCATCTGAGCATCCTGGCCCAAAAAAATTCTGTCTTCTCGAAACTTTCTTATTCAGATTGTAAATAGCCAATATTCTGCATAGTGATCTGATTAACAGACATATTATGTTTGCTGAGAGTGACAGAAGATTTCCTGAATTGGATACCCCCTGCCCCTCCCACTCGCTGCACCTGGGCATCAGAGTCAGCAAACAGCTTTTCTCCGAAACATTCTTATTAGGATTGTACATAGTCCATACACTGCATGTTGATGACATTCGGAGAGGAACTGTGTTGAGAAGAAATATTGAAGATGGTGGAAATATGGTTGCCTGCATATATTTTCCTCGCCTAGGCACCACAGTCATGAAACCTTCAGCCAAAAACAATCTCATTGAGAGTGCTATAAAATTGTGCATAGCCTAAACATTGCATATTGATTACACTGAAGAAAAAGTTCTGGTGAGATTTTTTAGCACAGGGGCTAGGGGATAGGAATGTCACGATATCAAAGCTACCTGGCCCCCACCACCCCTTTCAACATTTTCACTGAATATCACCCTTATTCCTCATTGTTCAATGCTGGGAATGCTACAATTGCGTTCACGTACAACAACACGATAAGATATAACCACTCACGATGAACTGGCGGCAAACACGCAAAGATACAATCCTAATTCGACATAACGAGTACTGGATATTATGAAATATATATGGCATCCTAATGTAACATTAAGACGACCTGATATTATATATTAAATATATATATGTCTTCTTAATGTAACTTTATGGGGACTTCATATAATATTTTGCCGAAGGCCCGGACCATTTTCCGTACACCCTACGATTGTGTCCGTAAGAGCTTCCATCTCGGTGAAATAAATACTAGACGGATGAGATCATGCCATTAGTTTCGGTTGTGGTGTTGACTCGCCGCCACACACCCATTGCATGCTGTCTACGCGCCTGATTTTAAGAGCTTAAGCAAGCATTTATAACCAACCTTACTGAAGATTAAGCTGTACATGTTTGTGTCGCTCTATCTTGTCAACCTTTTTTTCTCAGTTGTTTATTACAATACATAATCAAGGCGCGACTTTGACCCCCAAAAGAATTGAGATGGGAGAAAATATTATATCTTGCAGATCTTTCTGCAACTTGGGAAGCGAGGGTATGGAATAGGAAAATATCATGGCTTGCATACACCCATACCACTTACGCCCGCCCCCGCCCCTACTAACCCGACAATAACAGGATTAGCTGAGGTAGATGCAACGTTCAGAATCGAAGTACAGTATGCCTTAGTACACAACGACATCGGACCTCCACGTGGGCAATCGGAATTAAGTGTATTCTGCGTGGATTTAACACAGATGGCGCTGGTCATGATCGAACGGTTGTCCTTTCGGTTTCTTGTTCGATGCTCTGGCTAATGAACTACCGCACACCCCAATGCTAAACATACGTAGCCCACAGACTGAAAAATAATGACACTCAGTGAGATACTCTATTAAGGAAAATATTAGGGTATGGTGGAGGAAAATATCGAGGCCTGCAAACACACACCCCAACCACCACCCCCCCCCCCTCCCCGCCCTATCTGAGCGTCCTGGCCCGAAACATTGTGTCTTCTGGAAACTTTCTTATTTCGATTGTAAATAGCCAATATTCTGCATAGTGATCTGACTAACAGACATATTATGTTTGCTAAGAGTGACAGAAGACATCTTGAATTGGATATCCCTAGCCCCTCCCACTCAATGCACCTCGGCATCACTGTCAGAAAAGTCTTTTCTCCAAAACATTCTTAATAAGTTTGTACATAGTCCATACACTGCATGTTGATGACATTCGGAGAGGAATTGTGTTGAGAAGAAATATTGAAGATGGTGGAAATATGATCGCCTGCACATATTCTCCTCGCCTAGGCACCTGAGTCATGAATTATATATGTCTTCTTAATGTAACTTTATGGGGACTTCGTATGATATGTTGCCGAAGTTACCTGGACCACTTTTCGTGCGCCCAAAGATTGTGTCCGTAACAGCTTCCATCTGGGTGAAATAAAAACTAGACGGGTGAGATCACGCCCTTACTTTTGGTTGTGGTGTTGACTCGCCGTCACACACCCATTGCATTGTGTCTTCGAGCCTGTTTTTTACAGCTTAACCAAGCATTAATATCCATCCTTATTGGAGATTTGGCTGTACATGTTTGTGTCGCTCTATCTTGTCAACCTTTTTTCTCAGTTGTTTATTACAACACAAAATCAAGGCGCGACTTTGAACCATGCAAAAAGACTTGAGGTGGGAGAAAATATTATGTCCTGCATATCTTCCTGCAACTTGGGAAGCGAGACATGAATGAATTTTTGTTCACTTTTTGTAGATTGTATTTAAAATAGCATACATGTAACATAAATATGACAAACATGTACTAGCATAATAAGTGAAGCATTTGATTCGTACTATACAATGTTTATATTTGTGTTTAACAACACTTTGAATAGCCAAGGTCATGTCATGACGGTGAAATTCACGGGTGGAAGAAGAGCCGGACAATCCGGAGAGAGCCCCAGTGCATTGATGAGCAGCCGCCAAGTTGTCCAACTTACTAACCCGGCAGAAGCAGGGGCAGCTGTGGAAGATGCAACGAGTAGCATCGAAGTATTGTATGCCTTAGTGCCCAACTACAGTGGGTCTCCACGAGGGCAATCGGGATTAAGTGTCTTCTGCGTGGACTTAACACACATGGCGCCGAGCATGATCGCAGTTGACCTCTTGGTTTCTTGTCCGATGTTCTAGCCAATGAGTCACCGCACACCCTGATCCTACACGTACGTAGCCTACATACTGAAAGATAGTGATACTCATTGAGATACTCTGTTCAGGAAAATATTAGGGTATGGAGGAGGTAAATATCATGGCTTGAATACACCCATACCACTACCACCCCCCACCCCCCCACCCCCCCCCCCCCCCCCATTTGAGCGTCCAACCCCAAGAAACTTTTCTCTTCTCAAAACATTCTTATTTAGATTGTAAATAGCCAATATTCTGCATATTGGTGCCAATAACAGACATTTGCTGAGAATGACAGAAGATATCCTGGCTGGCATAGCCCTAATCTCTCCCACTCTCTGTACCTGGTCATCCGACTCAGGAACATCTTTTCTCCGAAACATTCTTATTAAGATTGTTCATAATCCATACACTGCATGTAGATGACGTTCGGAGAGGAATTATGTTGAGAAGGAATAATGAAGATGGTGGAAATATGGACGCCTGCATATATTCTAATCACCTAGGCATCTGAGACATGAATATTTCAGCCCAAAACAATCTCATTAAGATTGCTATAAGATTCTGCATAGCCTAAAATCAGGTTAGAGTTCTTAGTAAGAGCCCGGGGCATAGGAAGGTCACGATATCAATGGTACCTCCCCCCCCCCCCCCCCCCCCGCCTTACCAAACTTTCAATGTTTTATCTGAATATCACCTTTATCTACCATTGTTCAACGCTGGAAATGTTATAATTGTGTTCACGTTCAACAACACGATAAGACATAACCAATCACGATGAACACGCAAAGGTACAATCCTAATGTGACATAAAGAGAACTGGATATTATGAAATATATATGGCATCCTAATGTAACATTAAGACGACCTGATATTGTATATTAAATATATATATGTCTTCTTAATGTAGCATTATGGGGACTTCGTATGATATATTGCTGAAGGTACCCGGACTATATTCCATACGTCCTAAGATTGTGTCCGTAATAGCCTCCATCTGGGTGAAATAAAAACTAAACGGATGAGATTATGCCCTTAGTTTTCATTGTGATGCAGATTCGCCCTCACACACCCATTGCATTGTGTGTACTAGCCTGTTTTTACAGCTTAACCAAGTATTAATAACCAACCTTATTGGCGATTTTGCTGTAAATGTTTGTGTCGCTCTATCTTGTCAACCCTTTTTCCCAGTTGTTTATTACAATACATAATCATGGCGCGACTTTGACTCAAAAAGACTTGAGGTGGGAAAAAATATGATGTCCTGCATATCTTCCCGCAACGTGGGAAGTGAGTCATAAATTGTTGTTGACTTTTTATAGATTGTATTTAAAATAGCATAACATGAATATGACAAACATGTACTAGCAATAATGAGTGAAGCATTTGATTGGTCCTATACAAATTTTATATTGAGGTTCAACACCACTTTCCCCGTGGGAACCCCGGGAAGTAAGCAGCACTTGTTTACTGTGGTAAACCAGTTCCGCTTTACTAGTAAAATAGGACCCAGTCGCCAATGCTTGGGGTGAAAGTCCTCTAAAATGGGCAACATGTAGATCAACGATTGACTAAACTTGACTTCATCTCCATGTTGTGTCACGATTAGCCATGGTGCATAAATATGTGACGTTAACCACCAACAAACAAACAAACTTCAACAACACTTAAATAGCCACGTCATGTCATGGCGGTCAATTTTACAGGTGGAGGAAGAACAGGACAACCCGGAGAGAGCCCCAGTGCATTGACGAGCAGATGCCAAGTTACTCCAACTTTCTAACCCGGCAGAAGCAGGGTTAGCTGAGGTAGATGCAACGTGCAGCATCAGAGTACAGTATGCCTTAGTACACAACGACATCGGGCCTCCACGTAGGCAATCAGGATTAAGTGTCTTCTGCGTAGACTCAACACAGATGACGCCGGTCATGATCAAACAGTTGACCTTTCGGTTTATTGTCCGATGCTCCGGCCAATGAGTCACTGCACACCCTGATCCTACACGTACGTCGCCTACATTCTGAAAAATAGTGACACTCAGTGAGATACTCTGTTCAGGAAAATATTAAGGTATAGCGGAGAAAAATATCGTGGCCTGCATTGAACCCCCAAACCCCACTGACCCCACCCCCCCCCCCCCCCACCTCTCATCTGAGCGTCTAGGCAAGACAAAAAAAAATTCTCTCTTCTCAAAAATATTCTTATTTAGACTATAGATACTCAATATTCTGTATAATGGTGTCACTACAGACATATTATGTTTACTGAGAGTGACAAAAGATGTCCTTGCTTGCATAATCCCAAACCCTTCCACTCTCTGTCCCTGGTCATCCGACTCAGGAACATCTTTTCTCCGAAACATTCTTATTAAGAATGTACATAGTCCCTACATCGCATGTTGATGACATTCGGGGGGAAATTACATTGAAAAGAAATATTGAAGATGGTGGAAATATGGTCGCCTGCATATATTCTAGTCGCCTAGGCACCCGAGTCAGGAATATTTCAGCCCAAAACAATCTCATTAAGATTGCAATAAGATTCTGCACAGCCCAAACATTGTAAACTGGTTATACTCATGGATAAATTCAGGTGAGATTTTTTTAGTAACAGGCAGGGGTATACGAAGGTCACGATATCAATCGTACCATCACCACCCCCCCTCCCTGCCCCACCACCCCTTTCAATGTTTTGTTTGAATATGACCTTTATCCACCATTGTTCAACGCTGGAAAAGCTACAATCGTGTTCACGTTCAACAACACGATAAGACATATCCAATCACGGTGAACTGGTGCAAACACGCAGCGGTACAATCCTAATGTGATTATGTGACATAAAGAGTACTGGATATTATAAAATATACATGGTATCGTAATGTAACATTAAGACGACCTGATATTATATATTAAATTTATACATTGTATATGTCTTCTTAATGTAGCATTATGGGGACATCCCATGATATATTGCTGAAGGCACTCGGACTACATTCCATACGTCCTAAGATTGTGTCCGTAATAGCCTCCATCTGGGTGAAATAAAAACTAAACGGATGAGATCACGCCCTTAGTTTTGATTATGATGTTGACTCGCCGTCACACACCCATTGAATGGTGTCTACGAGCCTGTTTTACAGCTTAACCAAGCATTAATAACCAACCTTATTGGTGATTTTGCCGTAAATGTTTGTGTCGCTCTGTCTTGTCAACTTTTTTTCTCATTTCTTTATTACAGTACATAATCATGGCGCGACTTTGACTCAAAAAGACTGCACTACAAAAACGAAGTGTTTAACAATTAAACACCAAAATGCAACAGATAATAAACACTTACACACGTTTAATTTTTAAATGTGTTTAAATTTAAGCTGTTTATTATTTAAACGTCATTTAAATACGTGGTGTTTATGCTTTAAACCCCAGCAGTGTTTATTACTTAAACACATAAACACGTTTAATGGATGCAACAGATAATAAACACTTAAACATGTTTAAATACTTATTTATAAACACATAAACATGTTTATTTATTTATATTTTAAATGCCTAGTGTTTAACATTATGAGAGACTGGATAAACATGGGTGTTTAAAAGAAACTCCAAATATGATTTTTTTTTAAATATGCCAGTTTCGATAAATGATTTGAGCCATTTCCTGCTGGGCCAACACTATTAAGCAAGCAGTGAACACATTCAATTACAGAAAATATATTCTTGATATACAGGTATCAAACAAGGTTTACTAATGCGGGCGTATTATTCATGTTAGGGTCTGAATCAAAACAGATACCTCACCTACCTGAGCCACCATTCCCGGCGATAGATTTTATTTTTTTCTGTATCCAAAGTCCATAAGCCTACACCCGTAAAGCTGATCTCTCTCAGCGAGTTTCTCGGCAGTAAGTAATTGAATAAGTATATCTTTATTTTCAGGGCGCCATTATAATTTTAAAACAACAGTATATAAGCACAATATAAAAACACCCCCGGCCCATTGAATATACAAATCACCACTTGTTAACTATTTTAAAATATTTGCATGATCAAAAAACACATTCATTGACTTCCATACTCACACAATGCTCCTCTTGCTCTACCTGCCGCGCAGCTCCACCTTCTCCATCGACCCGGATCCCATTAACCTCTCACCTAACCCCTACCACCCAGCGGACCAATCATTTATTCACACATTCACCAATACACACCCAATCGCGCAATCATTCACACGATTTCACACTTGATTTATCAAAGTTACATGGTTTCAATGTTATGGTGTGAGAGTTCCCTACTTCATCGGTTTTCGTGAACTCGGTTGCATCTTTGCAAGACGTAAATTTGGACGAAGAACAGTGAAGCAGTAGTTTAAGATATTATGTAATAGTTACCAACCTAGCTGGAGGTAGTCATGGATCCGAATAACCCGAGAGTTCGTGGCATTACAGCGCACTCTCAGACGCAGGGGCGCTGATTGCACCTCATCGGGAGGGGGGCACCTCCTCTCTCCCTAAACTCCTCCATTGAATTTTTTGAAAGCTCTCCGAACGGGTTTGTGGTGTTTTTTTTAGCTTTACTTCAAGAATAAATCATAGAAAAAATTGAGTGATGAACCTGGAAAGGGCAATGTCTGCCATCTTGCTCCGTGGTCCGAAAACAGAGAGGGCAGCTGCCCCTGTGCTTCCGGAATCCTCGGTCAGGCCGCTCGAATCCATCAGTGTCGACAGCAAGGCAGTCAACCAATTCACACCGTGTCTGTATTTTTTTTTTTTTTGGTGGGGGTGGGGGGGGGGGGGTGGGAGTGTTGAAATGCTGATTATCCTGTCGACCAGCAAAGTGAACAAACTCTAGAACCTCGCAAATGGCAGTAGCATGTAATGTTTGTATCGCCCAATTTAATGTGACCTCGGAAGTGACATCTTTATTCACATGGCATGATCAGTGAAATCATGTTGATTGTTATTGCAATTCACATGGTTACGCCATCAGTTGCGTCATTGGCTGCCATGGTAATAGTGCCCATAGATGGAACATGTAGCCATAGAAGCATTTGTGTGGATACAGTTGATATGGAAAAAATTAATGTGTTGTGATGTCATGAAATATGGCATCAATCATGACATAAATGGCGTTAACAGCTGCCATGGAAACGGTTGTTAAGCATGTGCTTCCGTAGTAATGGTTGCTCTGTTGTGGCATCGTCAGTGACGTCACCAGTGTGGTCATCAATGCCATTATTATTAGCATCATCAATGATAAAATCAGTGATATTATTACTAGAATGCATGGTGGCTAACCTATAAAGACCAAGGAAATAGCTACGATTCGTTGTGTTGGTGTGGACTTAAACGATTGTGTTACAATTTGGCTTCCACAGGCTGTGGGCTGCTTAACGCCGTTCATCACATATTTTTATGGGTAACACGTATTGCTTAATCACGTGGCGTTGAGATGTATGTTCGAGTTTGATGTAGTAGACTCGTATGCACCTTCTATATCAGCTTTAGTTCATCTTTTTGCTCTTCCGCTACTTCGTTGCCTTGTACCCGAAGCGCTATACTACACTAGCCCATGGGTGTAATATAGCAATATTCTGTTGTTTTGTGGTTGAGTTTGATTAGACGAGAGTGTCTGCAGTATAAACAATCAATATCCCTTTTGTTTTAACATAAGCTTTCTCCGTCTGTTGGTCTAACTCAAGCCTTATACTAAACCGCCAGATGGGTGTTGTATCGTCAAGGCATCTAAGAATATTTCTAAGCCTATTGCTACAGTCTCAAGTAGAGATAACTTGAGCATGCAGTCGATCACGTTAAACTTTAATACCTGTATGACCCGATAGTGTGCGGGGCTAAGGGTGCACTGTAGAAGAGGTCTGAGTGAGAGATTTAACCTGACTGGACCAAACAAGTCGCGATTGTTGTGGCCTAAAGATAAAAAGGGATGGCCATATTAGGCTTAGAAACATACTGGGAAGCTAAAGATCAACCGACATGCACACAAATAACGTATACTCTGCTACCAGCCCATACTACTTCAATCAAATGCAACATACTTAACTACGATATAACGCCCATCGTGGGGTATAGCATTGGGCTTCAGGTTGGCCATCACAATGTTTAATCAACAGTGGCAAAGGCTGTACCACTAGTGCACTCAACTTCAATCAAACACGACCTTAGAATAACACATTGCGACATAGCACCTATGCTATAGCCTAGTATATTATGTTTTACGCAGGGCAACATTTCCGACAAAAACTTCACGTGGCATCACCTTTTTCCGCCAACCCCCTCCCACCCCCACACACCTGATTACCAACACCACTTCATCTTACACGCATACATTATATCACTCGAAGACAGCTGTGCTTTCACACAAGACACACAGATGATCTTTAAGCAACTTTTCACAAACAAAAAACTTGAAAGAAATCCGCAAAAACAAAACAGATGTTTGGATCTGAAAGATAACTATACGAAAAAAGAAGATAGTATCCCCCCCCCCCCCCCCCCCCCATGGTAACACCGGGAATTGAAGCAGTTGTTTATTGTGGTGAACAAGCTCTGTTTCACTGGTAAAATAGGACCCAGCCACTAATGCTTGGGGTGCGAGCCCTCTAAAAGGGGCAACATGGGGTATGAACGATTGACTGACGTTGACTTTATCTTCCTGTTGTGGTTATGATCAGTCATTGTGCAGAGGTATGTGGCCTTAAGCACCAATAAATAAATCCGGTCCCAGGGAGATATTAATACCCTCAAATTGTCTGAAACTGACAATCTCTTTCCCTATAGTGTCACCAAAATGAAGTTTCGATAATATGCAAAACACTCGTTTTTGCCTGTATATCCACAATAATAATGCCAATTACCTGTGATTGAATGTGTCCACTTTACTGTTGCTGAAATAGTCAGGAGAATGGTTGATATTTCCCATGCGTTTTACTATCAATCGAACACACAAAATTATAACCAAACACAAACTATGCATGTCTGAAGAAATGTTGAGATACATATAACGAATGAAATGGAATTTAATCTAAAATTGCTCAAACTTTCTTTATTCAAAATGGTACAAAGAAGAAGAGAATCAGCGTCGCTGACGTCACATTACGTACTATCGTGCGTCACAAGAGGTTTCAAACGTCTACTAAACACCATGCTTATTTTCTAAACACCAGAGTTTAGTTTTTAAACGCGTGTGTTAATTTCGTTAAACATACTACGTTTACTTTACTGGAAATATCATCTCATTTATTAAACACCAGTATTTAATTTTCAAATGGGACTACCATCAATTGTTTTTCTGTAACATTAGAGAATAGCAAACACTGTTGATGGCAAGATTCCAATTTTGGGAATATCAAACATCACCCATCGATCGTAAAGGGTGGTGATAAATGACACTCAGACGTAATACAATTCCGCCAAACTCATGCGAAAATCAGTTTCAAGTCAATATTTGGCCCAACAGTCGTTATCTCAAACTCAGCGCTCTTCCAACGACATGGCGTAAGTTATGAATGATTAAAACGATCTTCTCCGAATACTAGCTACAAAGTATGAACGCTCAATTGTTCAGTGCCAGGAATGACAATCATGCATGGAAATGTATCTTTGCGTTTCTTTAGTTATAATTTCTTGAGCATAGGCTATAACAACAGCTGTAGCTGAGAAAAAGACGCCGACAAAAAGACGAAAAACCCCACGGGGTCAATTTGAAAATACCGTATTTGTGACACGAGAACTGCTAATCGGCATAGAAATTGGAAACAAAATCTGCATCCAGCTTATGTTGTCGAGCACAAATTAAACACTGCCCGCGTTTACTTCCAGCAACTAACACATAACAAAGGTCTATAAACACCACATATTTATAAAGTAACCATATAGTGAATAATAAATAAACACAAATGTATAACAATTAAACACCTGAGTTTAAGAACTAAACACAAAATCTTAATATCCAAACACCTCTTAAACATGTTGAGCGTTGGCATTTTTTGCAGTGTGGAGGTGAGAGAAAATATGATGTCCTGTATATCTTTCTACAACTTGGGAAGCGAGTCATGAATTTATGTTCACTGTTTATAGATTGTATTTAAAATTGCATAACATAAATATGACAAACATATACTAGCAATAATGAGTGAAGCATCTGTCATATACACATTTTATATTGGGGTTTAACAACACTTAAGTAGCCACGGTCATGTCATGACGGTTAATTTTACCGATGGAGAAAGAGCCGGACAATCCGGAGAGAGCCCCAGTGCATTGACGAGCAGCCGCCAAGTACTCCAACGTACTAACCCGGCGATAGCAGGATTAGCTGAGGTAGATGCAACGTGCAGCATCAAAGTACAGGATGCCTAAGTACACAGCGACATCGGGCCTCCACGTGGGCAATCGGGATTAAGTGTCTTCTGCGTGGACTCAACACAGATGACGCTGATCATGATCGAACAGTTGACCTTTCGGTTTCTTGTCCGATGCTCTAGCCAATGAGTCAACACACACCCTGATCCTACACGTATGTAGCCTACATACTGAAAAATAGTGACACACAGTGAGATACTCTGTACAGGAAAATATTAAGGTATGGTGGACGAAAATATCGTGGCTTGCATACACCCCAACCCAACCACCCACCCACACCCACCACCACCCCACCCCACCCCATCCATCTGAGCGTCCTGGCCAGACAAATTCTGTCTTCTCAAAACTTTCTTTAGATTCTAAACAGCCTGTATTATGCACTTTGTGACCTCGTTGATTATGGAGCAGTAAATAAATGAAGCCGACAGCTTGAGGTTGTGAAACCGTTTTCATGTTATTTCTATTACATCTGAATATTTTTATTGTTTCAATTGCCCATTAAATACCTACACTGCCCAACGGCCATTGATAGGAAGCATTCCACCAGGAACCACTTTAAGACTTTGTTTCCATATTTTTATCATCTTCTATTTAGTGGTGGTGACACATTACGTAAAAGGGTAAGGTGGAAACAACGCATCAATTACAATGTTTTTGTCGATACATTTGTACAAATACCCAATCCAATTCACGACAGACACGTGTTATAAAGTCTACAACTTTGCAAGACTTGGTTTACTTTTACCAAACACATGTAGCACTGCATGTCATTGGGCAAGCATAGGCGCACGGGCCGTGGGGGGGGGGGGTGTGGCTGGAAGATTTTGCCCGAAAAGTAATTCCGCGGCCACTCCCTCCCCGTTGGTGAGGTCCGAGGAGTCTTCTCAGAGAAATTTAAAACCATGCGGTGGCATGAGACCGATCCTAGTGCTCCACCCACCCACCGGCTGCCTTTCCGACCTTGTAATTAAGGAGGAAACCAGTCACTTTTTGGGGCCATATATATATATTTTTGTGCAAGTTCAACCCCCTACTACCCCCACCCCACCCAAAACTCACACACACGATTCAAGAAAAAGCCAATTTTGAGGGCTGTTTTCAATTTTTTTGTTCGGACAGACAAAGGTCGAATGTTGCATAGTGAAAATAGATTCTTTCGAGTAGATTTGATAATTTTTGGGGGGCAACCCAAACTTGCCTGAACTTGCCTGGTAAAAATCGATTATTCCGAGAAGTTTTCATATTTTTTTCGGGCAACCCAAAACTTGCCAGAAAAAATGAAAACAGCCAGAATTTTTTTTTCCAAACCAAGGGCGAGAGGGGGGGGGGCAGCCTTCCACCCCCGCCTAGACCATGCTGACAAGCACGTTTCGCATGTGACTAACACATGCACAAAATGATTTGGCATCAGACTTGATTGTTAAAAAATTCGCTGGAGTGTCTCCATATAATACAGCATATCTTTCGGAATAAGTTGACTGCTGCCCGAAGGAGTGACAAATGTATTATAGCAGAATGATGGCAGTTAGACTGCAACTAAAAATATATAAATTTAGTAGTAGTATAGCTCGCAATCTTCAACACCTATCTGGATGACCCTGCGAATAACACCCGAAGTAATGTCATAGTCACGTGACCGGGGTCGTCATTTTAGTTGTCATGGTAGCGCGCGTGAGCGGTCATCGTGTGACGTCATCCCCATAGTAATAAGTGGTGTTAGTGCGCATGCGCAGAACTTGTTGTTGTGGTAATAGACGTTTCCGTCGTCCATTCTGTATACTGGAGGCCGCCATCTTGATTTATATGGCGACAAATGGTTGCTATGAGCTGGAAGGCTTCTTATAAGATGGGGGTATGTTCTGGGGTATGTTCGATTGAATTTTATTCCATATCACGGAATCCTATTTACGGAATCGACTAGGAATCCTATTTTACGGAATCGGTTAGGAATCTTTTTTTCTTCGTATGTGTCTAGGTGCGGTATGTGATTTACGCACATAATGCATTTTCACACAGGCACATATCAGCACATTCAGAATGGCCTAATATGTTGTATGTGATGTGCTCACATTATGTACTAGATCACCATCACATTCCATCAGACACCAACCACACGTTCCGTGGAATCCTTTACACAGAATCCATTTCTAGTGGCTGGTCGTGGAATCCTTTTTAACGAGATGAGTCGAAGAGTAGAGGGGGTATTTACTCCAGAAGTAATCATCTCATTACTCTTGTTACTCCAAACAGATTAGTTGAGGAGTCGTAGGAGTATTTACTCCTAGGAGTACTTATTCTCAACGCTCTTCAGTTCACTTGACAAAATCACTAACCACCTTCCAAGAAATCCCAATCTGACTAGAAACCAGAATCCTTTTTTACCGAGATGAGTCGAAGAGTAGTAGGAGTATTTACTCCAGCAGCAATTTTTTTCGTATGGCTCCTCTTGGTCTAAACAGAGAAAGCCAAAGGCCATTGGCGCTTCCATTTGGTCAAGGGACTGTATAGACAGATATGGGTTATAGGTTTTGGGGGTGATCTAAAGTAGCAGGACTAGTAGAAGTAGCAGTAATATCAGTAGTATTGGCAGTTTTAGAAGTAGTAGGGGCCGTAGTAGAATTAGTAGTAGCAGTAGTAGTGTTGGTAGTAGTAGTGCTAGTGTTTGGTAGGTAGTAATATTGGTAGTGGTAGTGGGTAGTAGTAGTGTCAGTGGTAGTAACAGTAGCAATAGTAGTAGTATCAGTAGTAGTTGTAGTAGTAGCAGATAGTAGTATCAGTAGTAGAAAAGCAGTAGTGGTATAAGGGATAAAAATAGACCAACAGGCGTACAGACAGTTCATCCTATACGGCTTTACCAGACAACGAAACATACCTACAAAACCACCATAACCAAACATTACATACGACCTATTCCAACCACACAATGACATAAGGTATTAGATGGATGAGTGTTGCTAAGTGCTAATAGTAGACCAACATAGGTATAAACAACCCATCCTACTCTACTGTACTAGCCAACCAAGCTTACCCACACAACACAACATAACCTAACATTACGTACCAACCAAACGGTCATATCAGGCAACTGGTGTATTAGCAGTAATAAGAACTAAAAGCGGACCAGCAACGGTACAACAACCCAGGTCAAGAGGACAGGTGGGTATAGAGCCATACATAGACGGATATGGGTAGACTGGAGTAGATAGCAGTGATATCACCACAGAACAGTCTAAGAAAGATTTGAATCCACTAAGGTACACGGGTAGAGTAGCTTGGGGAAGTCAGGAATATCCAAAAATATGTAGACTAGGTAAGACAGCAGTCATATCACAGGTAGAACCGACCAAAGAAGGAATGAATCAACTAAGGTAAGGGCCATTCAGAGGCAGGTACGGATAATCATTAATTAGTACACTACAGCAGATAGAAGTCATTACACAGGCAGTACAGACCCCTGTATGATGGGAATAGGTTATAGGATAAACTGTAGATGCTCTAAGTAGTCAGGAATGGGTAGTAGTAAGTACGCATACGTAGTGGGATTAATAGTCGTAGTAGTACTAGTATTAGTAAGGGGTAGTAGTAGTATTAGTAGCAGTAGGGATGGTTGTGTGGCTGGTGCAGTATTAGTAGCAGTAGCAGCTGTAGTAACAGTAGTAGTACTAGTAGTAGTCTTTCCAGTAGGGTTCTAAGAGAATTCAGGCCAGGGATATGTCTGTAAAAGTGAGGAGCCGTACCGGGTCTGTTTCGGTGATTTCCGGTGATTCTCGGGCTCATTTCGGTAATTATAGGTAGGAACCAAAGGTTCTGGCTCGAGGGACATACTCTAGTATAATCGAGGACATCCCATAGGGACTTTATAGCACTACGTGACACTATTTAGATCAAAATTCTAAGAGAATCTGTACCAAAAAAGGTCCGTGCGACCGCTTATTAGAACGAGCTTATTGAGCTCGTTCCATGATAAGTTGCATAATATGGTTTTCTTGATAATATGCAGGTTTGGAATGAATGCAAGTCCTCAGAAAAAGTAGTCCCTCTGGACTATACTTTCGCGGAATTATAGTCCCAGGTCTAACATATCTAGGAATAAATGTCCGCAGGACTACTATTTCTAGAAATGTTAGGCCTATGACTATAATTCCGCGAAATTATAGACCAGAGGTACTATTTTTCCCGAGGACTTTTCACACATGTACACGGCTCTGGTCGATTTATCAATAATATTCAAATGAATCACATATGGTGGCTTTGAAGCAATCTAACAATTTAATACAGGTTTTGGGTTTTTCTTAGAGTTGTTATAGAGCACTAGGTGACTTGGTACGGCATCAGTAATTTCTTGTTACATAATTTTGGGGGGCTGATAAAAAATGACGGAGCTGAATATGGATCTTGGGCCAACTGGCCTCGAGCAGATGTAAAGCCTGGTTGAGCATAACTGGGTTTCTCTGAGGTTTGTTATAAATCACTAGGTCATTTCTTGTTACAGAATTTGGGGGAGGTAGGGGAGGGGTGGGGCTGATAAAAAAACAACGGAGCTGAATATGGATCTTGGGCCAACTGGCCTTGTGCAAATGTAAAGCCTTGTTGAGCATAACTGTCCAGTATTTATGTGTGTAATTATCACTAAAAAACTAGAAGTAGATGGAACTATTTTGTTTAATATAACATATAATATCATACTTATTTGTCATGAAATGTTGAACAAAGAAATAAAATAAATAAGGAACAGAGAAAACGTACATAATAATAAGCGTATTTTCAATAATAAACGTATTTTCATATATTTTCTAAAGTTGAACGAATTAACAACATTGCACAAACAGCTTTCATAATTATTAAAAATATAAATTCAAATTTAAAATCGCAGCAATCTGAAAATACTCTTGGTTTCCAAGAAGGAATATTTCGAATCAATATTTTTCAGGAGAGGGCACTGCATTACAGTTGCTGAAGTGGAAGGAAATGTTTTCTGAAAGTAACTTTTAATTCAATTGTTTATTTATATATTGGTGATTACGATCACCATTGATGGTTATATCGTGCCCACGACATGGGAATGAAGTGAAGTTTGGCCAATCATTTATACCTACACTCTAAAATCGGTTGGGTTAAAAATCAACCCAAATCGACTGGGTTGAGTGAATATGAACCCAAATTGGGTTCATATTCACTCAACCCAGTCGATTTGGGTTGATTTTTAACCCAACCGATTTAGAGTGTATGTGCCCGCTTTAGGTTGTTTTTAGCCCAGGCTTTGGATACCAGGCCCTATTTTTCCAGAGAACAAAATTTGTTAACCACAATAAACAAGCACAACTTCAACCGCCCGAGGTTCCCAAAAGGAGTAATTCAGCAATTAATGTGGAAACTGGATAAAACAGTCCGTTTTTTGTTTAGCAGTAAAACGTTACTAAAAGTCCGTTCTGTTTATACGGTGTGGTAAGAGCGTTTTGCGCGTGAATATTCATTCTAGTTCACGTGTACGTCTCTGTTTCGAGGTATCGGGCGTTTCAGAATCGAAATTAAATACCTGCATAATATGCCGAGTCGCCGACCGTTTTGCGTGTGCTCGGCATAGTGAGGTCACTAAATAAGCTCGCGGCTGGTACATTAAATGTCATGTCCATCACATGGAGTCAAATAGTTAATATTTTAAATGAATGAATGAATGGAACTTTATTTTGCAGAATACGGAAATACATTTTCCATTAAAATACCAATAAGAATCAAAAAGGTGTACATTGCATGAAAATGACATAGCCAGGGAGAGACGCCCTGCCATTTCCATATATAGGCCTATATGAAGAGCAACCCGAAAGTGTGAGATGGCTCCTTTGGTGAAGATTCCGTATAGTAGTAATGAGGGTCTAATCAAAAGTGCTCGATTTGAGCTTCATCGAAGGCTTTCGTGGTTGCTTCGTGGCTCCCTCCCCTTTTCATAGCAAAAGCCTGGCGGTTAGAGTTTGTGAGTAGAAATGGCGGAAATAATTGCTTATTTGTTGCGTTAGTATGTTTTCGGAGGGTAGGTGTGGTGGGTAGATCTGATAGGTCAGGTTTAGATTCACAATAGTTATATAGTATCAGGGTCGAGAAGTGGTGGGCTAAACAGAACAAGAGTTCGTATACCATTATGTAGACCAGAGATATTAAAAAAAATAACTCACTGTGCTGTTATTTCTTCAAATTATTTCCCGCCACAGGGGGTTAACGGGGGTTAACGGGGCGTTGTAAAATAACGTAAAGAGGGTCCCTATATGAGATGTTGGCTACATATCGTAATATGCTACATATCGTAACGCCTTGCCGATTACAGAATCTGTGTTGGGTTGATGGGTTGAGTATTACCCTGGCGGACGAAATGCGTGGATTCTGTGATTCGATATCAGTACTGATGTGGCATCTACAGGGGTCTGTCCGTTCAGATTTTGGTCTGTGTTGGTAGACTGGCGTGTTGGTAGAGTTGGGGACAGGGCGCTGTTTCCATGTGATGGTACAGCTTGTCAGATCCCATGAAAACGGCTCATTGAAATGGAAACAGAACGATCTGTACCAGATGGAGTCATCCTTTGAATTGTAACGAGGGAAATCATAATGCCAGCGCTCTTTTTTTTCTGCGGACCAGGGTCAATCCAAACAAATACACCCAATGCTATACTATCAGATGAAAATAGCGAACTGGCCCCAATTCTGACAACACACCAGACTACCAACAGAGAGCAAAATCTTGAACCTGCAGACCCCTACAACTGCAACGTTAGTACTGATATCAGATCCCCGAATCAACGCATATCGTCAAGCCAGGGCAATACTTAACACAACGCCGACCCTGTTTTCATTTTGAGTCTTTCCAACACCAATGAGGTGTTATAATACAGTCAACATTATTTATATAGACACTCTTTAAATTATTGTACAACGCTCCATTAACCCCTTGTAAAAGGAATATATTTAAATAAATGAAAACACAGTGGATTAGTGTTTTTAATATCTCTGGTCTACGCAATGGCATACGAACTCTTGTTCAAGTTAACCCAGTACTTTTCGACACTGATACTATATTAATATCGGAAATCTAAACCAGGACTGTTATTTGCGTGCTAATTCCTATTCTTTGACCGTACCCTCAGCAGAATCTGGAAGATAAAAATGGCTATTACTGTTTACATAAATGTCGTAAGTCAATACATTTCAAACCTACCAATACGCTAAATGAGTGGAACTCTACCCGACGCACCAACTCGCCAGATCTACCCGCTACACCCACTCGCCGAAAATACACTGACGCAAAAATCAAGCAATTTTACCCATTATTTCTACCAGAAACATCTTCCCGGCTGGCTTGTACTATAAATAGGAGTGGGGCACGATGCAACCATAAAAGCCTCCAATGAAGCTGGAACCGGTTTGGCCGTCATAATTAGCAACTTGCATATTACAGAGTTTTCGTTCTTTCCCCTTGGGGATTTGGAATTGGAAAGAGTTTCACACAAGAGGATGACCTAATCCCATCTGGACAGTTGCAATAAACGGGATTATTCAATGCGACATATAAGTGTTTTATTACCAGGAACAACATTGTCAATGGATGATAGAAAACCTATTCTTACATATTCTATCGATCATTGAATGTTTTATTATGTTTGCCTAATAAATGTCACACAGATATTTCTTAGATTTCAGTGATATTTCGATATTTCTTACATTTTCCACGTGTTGAATAAAACCAATGATTCCAGTAAGGCTTGTAATTTTCTACCTTTTTCTCTCAGTTTAGTTTATTTAACTTCTGTGTAGCCCAAAAGAATGGGATTACACCTTCATAAAAACAATTGAGACAAATAAATCAAATACAGCGTGGCCTTGGTGGTAAACATATTAGATCAACAAACAAAGAATACCGATAAACAATCATTCAGAGCTCTCTCTCTCTCTCTCTCTCTCTCTCTCTCTCAATGTCACTTCTTCTCTACTCGCACAAAAATCATGCTTTCTTCACACATCTTTGAAAACTCACAAATGCTTTTTCAAAGAAACGTGCTTTCACTAAAAGATAAGCACAATTTTATGATAGAAATTCACTGGAAATTTTTTTTAAGATATAGAAAGAAAATCACCAAATGCATTCTGATTGAAAAGAAAGAAACACTGATTTTTTAACTTATTTGTTTCTGAATGGGGGTAACTTTTTCCTCCTCGCTCAACACGAAGCAAAATTAAAAGAGTCCGAGCCGAGCTGGGGGTGGGGGCGTTCACCCACGAAAGGAGGAAACGAAATTTCGGAGTCAAGTTATTTATCCTCTTACGACATTCAGCCCTAAATGAGTGAAGTATTCATTATTTATTTCTTTACCGTCGCATAATCTCTGAGTAATATCGTCTTTGGTGGTCCAAACTAAGAACCACATCCTTCCATCGTTATCCCTCCCTGTGTGCGCAGGTAGCACGTCGAACGGCGATAGGAGTCTAGTTGGGGTCTCCTTCGGCGTGTGTGTATGGGTTTTCATTTCTGAATATATCTAGTTTGTTTTTTGATTATATCACATACAAATTGTAGCCCCCCCCCCCCCCCCACCCCCCTCCCCGAAAAAGAAGAAGAAACAAAACTTAAGGTGGGGAAGTGGGAAGGGGAAGGCGGCTTGATGAAGTAACTCACATTACGTTTGTGTATAGTGTAATGTATTTTAAAAAAAACGACTCTTGAAATTTTTGGCTGGTCTGAAGTGCGAATGAAATTTCCTGTGTGAGGTGTGTGTGTGGAGGGGGTGGGGAGGCACCTATTTACGCATTTCTAAGCCTGGTTGACCTGATTCTTGTTTGTCGCACAATAACAGATCGTTAACTTTCAAACACATCAGTTAAACAAATATTAAATACAATCAATTAAAATGTAGGGAGAGCTTAGATGTTTTTAATGACTGAGTTGGGGTGCGGTGGCTCAGTAGGTAGAGGTGCAGGCTGCAAGCCGAGAGGTCCTCGGTTCGAATCTCACCTGCGGCAACCGCGTTGTGTCCTTGGGCAAGACACTTCACCCCCATTGCCTACGTGGGGGCATGGTGGCGTTGTGTACTAAGGCTTACTGCACGTCGATGGTCCACGTGTCTTCAACCAATGCTAACCCTGCTTGTGTGGAGTTAGTATGTTGGGGAGCTGACAGTTGCTCGCCGTTGCTCGGTGGTTCTCTCCGGGTACTCCGGCTTCCTCCACCCGTAAAACTGTCGTGGTCATGATTAGCCATTGTGCATAAATATGTGACCTTAAAACACCGATAAATATAAATAAATATAAATGACTGAGTTAAGACAAGGGCGGAATTTTCCCTAATGGTCGAAAACAGTTGCAAGGAAAAGTGATTTGAGCGGTTTATCGAGTATTTGGGACACACACATTGACGACAGGAACTATCTGCAAAATTGCAAATACATATTATTCCGAGGTCAGGACCTGCATGCATCATTATGTCTGTTTTACTCATCTTAGTAGCCCCTCTCCGATAATGTCCATAAATGGAATTAAATATGCTTATAGAAGGGCTGGAAATCTGTTGATTGTATCATACACGAGGGGACTCATTGAGGCCTGTCGTGCATGATATAATCGACCGAATTCTTAATGACAAGACAATATTGCCTGAACCCACACTCACCAAACACATTAAACACCATAATCCGATTTCAGGACAGTGGGGAAAATTCGGGCTAAACAAAAAGAGAAAAAATCGGACACAGGAAATCACTAAAATGGAACTGAAAATTAACGTTGTAATTATTGCCAGAACCCAGGAAAACACATCTGAGCTCATAATTTTTTCAAAATTTTCTGAGAGAGGATCACTACCCCTCACCCCCCCCCCCCCCCCCCAAAAAAAAAGCTTTCGCGCCTCGCAGGTTCGTGCCGCCGGCGTCCGCGTGTCGGCGGTTCACTATTCAACAGTACAGTTCAATATTATATGCGACTTCATTCTGTTAGAGCAAATCCTGCTCCCAAGTGGGGGTGGGAGGGGGCACATTCTCCCACACCTGCCTTGCCATCACGCATCTCACCCATGCCATCACAGATAAAATCAGTTTTAGGGGGAAATCTTCAACCCCCACAACCCCCCCCCCCCCCACCCCACCCCCCAAAAAATAACATTTCGTCCAGGCGCCTATGGGTGTATGGCTAATAACGTCCAGCTTGTTCAACCAATACTCCGAAGTCCAAAATGCTGCGAGATATTTTGTTACGATTGTTTGTCACACTCATTCCTTTGTGCATTGTATATTTTCTGGTTTGTAATGAGTCATAAAATGGTCCAGATGCAAGAAAAATGCAACGAAAAAAAGCAGTTTTTAAAAAAAAAATTGCCGCCCGGGGAACACCCCGTTTCGAGTTTCCCCCTCCTCGCTCCGCGGCACGGGTGACGCTGCGCGTCATGAGTCCAGTTCCCCCACCCTAATATTTACAGGCCCCCCTTATTTCGAAATCATGGCGCGCCACTGTGGTGCGCATGTCTTCACCCAATCTAGCCCTGCCTGTGCCGCGGTGGAGAATTCAGAGTTACGATGTTGAAGAACTGACAGCTGCTCGTCGCTGCTCGGTGGTTCTCTCCGGGTACTCTGGCTCCCTCCACCTGTAAAACTGTCATCGACATGATATAACCCTGGCTGTTAATGTGTCGTTAAACTCTACTAAATAAATAAATAACTGGCGGGCACCAAAAGACCCAGCACCAGTCCCCAGCTACCTAGCCCTATCGTACATTCTGAAGAACTCGCCCACACTATCAACATGCACTGCACAATTTTCCTCAGTAATAATTACTAACTCGGGTAATCAGAACAGCAGGGGTTATTGTGTTGACTGTTTTTTTATACGAAAATAACAGTTTATTACTTTTTTTTTAATCAATTCATTCTGTGTTTCTCGATGTCTGATTCAAATATATGTATGATTCGCAGTAATGTTCCTTTTTTTTTACCATGTAACCCGAAACCTCAGAAATTTTCTGAAAATGGACACACAAAAAAAGATTATCAAATATATCCTAGGATTTTAAAGGACAGACTTATTATTTTTGTATGGTGATTTTTCAGTATTCTTTCGGTCATCAAGTAATCATACAATTGAAACATATCGCCCGAAAAAAAGAGAAAAATAACTTTAATTGAAAGTCCACTTAATGACTGTTTTTTGACAAGCGAACATATAGCACATCAAAATTTCACCACGCGTTTGTAGCTCGGGAACAGACTCGAAAGTGACATCGGGTGCACAACACAAAATATATTGTTTAGATGAATACACGAGAATCAAGATTAAAAAAAGAAAATCACACAAAAAGTGACAATTGAAGATCAAAGTATTAGGGGGACACGTATATGTCTCGCTAATGTTGATGTCTACTTAATGTATGTTTTTTACACACCAAAAGTCTCCCTAATGTATGAAACAGGGATATATATATATATATATATATATATATATATATATATATATTATTGTACAATACAATACTGCCCCATCATATTCTAAAGTACCTACATGTATATATTGAGAATTTGCTTTGGAAAAGATGTCTCCCCGACAGTGCTATTACTATAAAATTCGCCGCGCCCCGCCCCGTTATTCACATCAAAACCAAAACCGTCGGAGCAATGAATGGGTTTTATAGGTACATTTATCCTTAGGGAGCGATTGGGATAGTTATTAATTTTAAATAATTCAACTTTAGTTTCAATGATCACGATTGCTATCACGCAAGGAAAAGGTTTTTTCTCAAGTATCATAGGTGTGCATTCTCGTTTCGTTATATTTGTTTTTTGTGTATAAAATGTTACACGTTGAGTTTTGAAATTTTATTGAATAAATCCATTGACTGAATTTTTTGTTTATTGTTAGTAGAGGATAAACCCACAGTAAATGTAATAAGTAACTCTTCACACGTGACATTTCAATCTACTCTATTCGATTTATTTATTCGTATACACTACGTTTGTGCTACAAATAGGTACACGATTAGAGTGAACAATTATGGACATATAGAAATTTAATATTTAGCGTACAGCACCTCCCCAACCCTATTCCCTTCATTTTTATGGCGCTAAAAGTTAGGATCCAGACCCTAATGGATATGTCTTCTTTAACCCAGTGAAATATTTGCTACTAGCATGATGTAACAAAAATGAGAATCTGTTCATTAATTTGTAAAATTTGACTGGTGCTTGGTGAATGACATCCATGTCTTCCCAAAGAACATAATTTTAGGAATAATCAAAATCGACACAAAAGGCAATATGCTTTGTCCGCGCAATAAATCACTTAAGCGAATTTAATCGCGAGACCAGTTAATGACGATAAGCGAGAGAAACAGCAAATGCAACGCTGGTTAATCTAATTAACCAGTGACAAAATAAGCCGATGTATGTGCACTGAAGCGTGTTTAAACAGGGGCGACAACTCGAAAATATGGATTGTCTTAAAGGATTAGAAATAGTTCAACATGAATTCACTATCTTGGAGTCTGTTGAGGGTTTTGGTTTGTAGGTCTTTTAATCGCGTATCAATAGTTTCTATTTTTGCTAGCTCGTGAAGTTCCTTTATCGGTGTCCATTTCGGTTTGCATAGTGCCACTCGCAGGGCATAATTATGAACCCTCTGTAGCTTCTGAATGTTGGTTTTGCTTAGGTCGCTTGTTATTATGGCACCGTATTCTAGTACCGGACGTATAAATGTTTTGTAGAGCTTGAGAAGCACATCTTTGTTTGCTCCCCAATTTCTACCTCTGATCATCTTCAGAAAATTGATACGTTTAGTAGCTCTAACCGTAATGGAGTTTACGTGACTGTTTAGACTGAGATTGCCATCTAGGATAAATCCCAAAAATTTGGCCTCTTTGTTTGCTTCTAGTTTGTGATCGTATAACTGGAGATCGATACTCGGGACTGGTTTTTTCCTTTGCTTTTTGAAGAACGTAACTTTTTGAGTTTTGGCGGCATTGAGTTTGATGCGCCACAGGGCACACCAGCTCTCATGTCGACGCTTGGAGGCCGAGACCCTTCCCATTTTATATTGTTGAACTTAGCTGCTGCGATCATAGATCAAGTGGCCGTTAAGTTAAGCGACACATCAATTCTCAATTTGAAGGATAAAGAGTTAATATCTCTGGATCAAATTATAAGATTTACACCAAAAACTATACAGCTTGGCACATCAGTAACCTGAACACAAATATAAAGTAACTTGACAATCCAAGCAATATTTTTCAAGTTATTGAATGCCAAAGAAATGGATATGGATGCAGGAAGGACAGATGGATGGATGGACAGACGAACAGATGGATGGACGGACAGATGGACTGACAAACGATGGATGAATGACAGATGGCCACCCCGGATGCCGGCATTATATGTACCATATATAGTATGGGTACACATATCTAGAGAGGGCATCAGTACCCCGTGGCTCACCAACAGGTGGCCAATGTAAAGGGGTGGCTGGAGTAAAAAAAAAGTTCAAAACCTGCACACAAAAGTCCAAAATTAAAAGAAAATAAGCAGCTAAAGGGTTAAATAATATAATAATAACCCCTAAGAAGCATGCTAACATAAAATAGGAACCATGGTAATATGCTACAAGGGAAGTCTCCACTTTGAAGAAAAGAAAGACAAACCTCAAAACCTGCACATATAAAGTAAAAAAAAAAGTATCACATTTGTTTCAATGGGTTAAAATTGAGAAAAACACCCTGGTAATGTCACAGTAACCACCACGGCAATATGTCAGTAGGGTGAAACCCTACCTGAAAAATATCCACTTGGAAGAAAAGAAAGAAAACCTCAAAACCTGCACATAAAAGTACAGAAAAGAATCCCATTTGTTTGAAAGGGTTAAAATTTAGAAAAATACTCTGAAAATGTTACAATAACCACCATGGCAATATGCCAGTGAGGTAAAACTGCACTTAAAAAAAATATCAAAACCTGCACACAAAAGTACAAAATTAAAGTAAATAAGCAGCCAAAGGGTTAAATAATATAAAAATAGCCCCAAGAAGCATCCTAACATAAAACAAGAACCATGGCAATATGCTACAAGGTAAGTTACTACTTGGAAGAAAAGAAAGACAAACCTCAAAACCTGCACATAAAAGTAAAAAAAAGTATCACATTTGTTTTAAGGGGTTAAAATTGAGAAAAAATACCCTGTCACAGTAACCACAATGGCAATATGCCAGTACAAAACACCAGGCAATATTTTTTCACAAAAAAACGGACAAAATCCCGCTTGTTTTTTTAGCGAAGGTATATAACACAAATCCGTTGGACAGAATAATCATATCAGATTTGAAGTCCAGTATGGAAGTGATAAAAAGCCAGAAAGGTGGCCTTAAACTTTGTTATGATGGTTTTCTCCACACAAAAAAATATATAAGTAAGAACAGCATCCGATGGGAATGTAGCAAACGTGTTGCCTTTCAATGTAATGGTGCACTCACAACGGACCTAGAAATGTTAACAGCATTTAATTTTAAAGAACACAGCCATGAAGCTGATACAGCCGACGTTGAGACATGTAAACTCAGACTTACGCTGAAGTCTAATGCTAGAAAGCAAAAATCCAAAACCAATCGCTTACTTACAGAAGCGCTTCTTCAAACAACAAATGATGTATGTGAGAAAATCAGAAATCCTGAAAGCATTCGTCGAGACATCAGACGTCAAAAACAAGGATCGCGGCCATCAGAACCCAAAACTCTACATGAACTGAAATAAGTGGAGAACTACAGCTGGAACTGAACCTGAACAATTTGTTTGTTATGACAATGGGTCTGATGTGAACAGAATTGTAATATTCGCATCTGATGCTGGACTTCCTTTGCTCGCTAGAAGTGATCAATGGCATATGGATGGAACATTTTCGATGGCACCAAAAATATTCAAGCAAGTTTATGTGATTTGTGTGCCGTTGGCTGATTCTGCTGTTTCGTGTGTTTAAGCGTTATTGGCTGGTAAAACACAGGCCATATACGAGCAAATGTTGCAAGCAATACAAAGTCAGTGTGTAGATCGGGGTTTCGATTTAGATCCGCAGGTTATTGTAACCGATTTTGAATCTGCAGTTCGTCAAGCAGTTCATAGCTCGTTCGGGGATCACGTGACAACACAAGGGTGCTTCTATCACCTCACACAAAGTACGTGGAGGAAAGTTCAGGAATTGGGTCTAACAAACTTGTATAAATCCAATGTTGACGTTAGGCAGTTTTGTGCTAAAGTTGATGGACTGGCTCTGTTGCCACTTCCTGATGTGGTACCAGCCATGGAACATTTAAAAAACAATACTCCAGACGGACTGGAGGACTTCATATCATATTTTGATTCTACATACGTTACGGGTAGCTATCGGGCTATTCAACCACCACCCTCGAACAATTCTGATGCTGCAATGCCACCTATTCGTTTCCGTCGTCGAAACCCACTGTTTCTTCCAGAAACATGGAATGTCCTCCAAACAACATTAGAGGGAGGGCATAGAACTAACAATATTTGTGAGGGGTGGAACAATTCTTTTAGGGAATTGATTGGTCATAAACACCCAAGTATTTGGTGTTTAATTGAGGGTTTGATGAACTTATGCAAAGATCGCCAAAATAACACTAAAAATATCGAGGAATTTTTACACTCTGTTAGTTTGTGCATGAGATGTAAATAATTATTCATTTATACAGTACGAGTGGACAGAAGTGTTTTTGTATGTCTTTGATAAAGTTATTTTCTACCATAAAAATACCAGTCATTAACATTAATTCTTGGAAAGCTCTCTCAGAACTTTCCAATAACTAATGTTACTTACTGGTATTTTCAGTGGTAAAAAGTATTTTTGTATGTCTAAGTCTTATGTAGTTAGTTAAGGCACAATTGATGCATTTCAATGGAAAAAGTTATTTTCTACCGGAAAAATACCAGTCATTAACATTAATTCTTGGAAAGCTCTCTCAGAGCTTTCCAATAACTAATGTTACTTACTGGTATTTTCAGTGGTAAAAAGTATTTTTGTATGTCTAAGTCTTATGTAGTTAATTAAGGCACAATTGATGCATTTCAAAGGAAAAGGTATCCTCTATTTTCTACCATAAAAATACCAGTCGTCATTAACATTAATTCTTGATAAGCTCTCTCAGTTAACAACTATCCGAGTCCAAAACCATTGGCCAGCGAAGCTGTGAAGAAGTTGTGAATTGGTAACAAAACACCAACCTTTGAAAATAGCATTGGAAAAACAATAAACCTTGGCCAATTACGGTAGAACTGTTCTCAATTTTTAATCTTATCAAAACATACTGCCTTCATTATTAGAAGTGTCACAGTATTGCATATTTTTTATCATAAATTAGTATAAACACACCTGGCTTAACCTATAGTTATTGTTGTTCTTTATACTTATTATCGCTGGTATTGTTATAATAAATCACTAGTTACTTTGAAGAACATAGTTACAGTGCTTATATTAATTCTGCTGTTAATGTTAATATTATTGATATTAAGAAATAAAAGTACTTGAATCCAATGGGATAAAAAATTGTGTCTTTTTATTTTTTATACCCAACTGGGATTCTGTCCGCCCATGTATGGGATTTTGTCCGCTGGGATTTTGTCCGCTGGGATTTTGTCCGGATGGGATTATGTCTGATGGGATTATGTCCGGCGTTCCAGTTTGATATTCTCGGATAACATGTGCTGTTTTGAAATCGTGTACGGTTGGGTGGACAACAACATGTCATTAAACTCTTTGCACAACTTCTTGTCCACAAACATGCAACATTAGAACTCAGATGTGATTTTAAAAAAAATCCTGGCGTGCTATACATCGTGAGCCCAAGATTATGCCAAGGCACGCAGTTTCTCTAGTCGCGCGCTGATTTGGGAAAACACCTCTTAGGGCACAACAATGAAAAAGGAGATGCAATTACATAATTTATGAAATAATACACTGAAATAAAGTGCAAATTGGTTTAAATTTAATGATACAAAAAATTACAATTTCTTACCACTAAATTTATAACTTTTAAGAATAATATACAGTGGAATATAAATATGCGAATGTAAATTAAAAATTACTGCCTATTTTCATGATATAAACATTGAATATGAAGGATAATAGGTACCAAGAAATGTTACGTGTCCCTCACAGACCAATATTTTCATTCAGGTCATCTAAAAATGTGGGTTTACCGGGAATTCCTCATTGACATAATCAACTTTGTGACAGTCACTGTCACGTGATGCTAACACTTCGAAGTGTGTACATTCTTTCAGAAATTTAGTGTCAATAAATTCCACATCGCCATTAAATTTATCAGATTTAAAAATTAAAATGGCAAAAATTAACTTGGATTATCAACAATTTGCTTACAATAGCTTGATCCAGAGCAGAGTTAATGTATGAGAACGTCCATTTCATGAAATAATATGCGAGGGTAAAGTCAAAATTACTGCCTATTTTCGTGATATAAACAATGAATACGAAGGATAATACATACAGAGAAGTGTTATGTGTCCCTCGCAGATCAATATTTTCATTCAGTGGAATGATGTGTATGGCTAAAAAAATAGTTTACTATGAAAAATAATAGTAGACTATAGCACCTTACACCGGTTATTCAATTAATCGAATAGGCAAGACAGTCAAGTGTTTACAAAGTTTCCGAAACTCGGACATTGTTGACGTAAACTAAAAATAGGCCGATGAAATCGTCAGATGTGTATCCATACGCGCAACTAGTAGAAAGCTGTATGACGGAGGGCCACCCTGGATGCCGACATTATGTACATCATACATGGTATGGGTACATATAGAAATGGATTAGAGGACTGCCTAATTTGATGAATAAAGGGTTAATATCTCTGGATCAAATTATTAGATTTACATAAAACACTATACATATATAAAGTAACCTGATAATCAGATTAATATTTATTTATTTATTCATTTATTGGGGTTTATGGTCACATATTTCTGCACAATGGCTAACCATGACCGTGACAGTTTTACGGGTGGAGGAAGCCGGAGTACCCAGTGAGAACTACCGAGCAACTGTCAGCTCCCCAACATACCAACTCCACACAAGCAGGGTTAGCATTGGTTGAAGACAGGTGCACCATCGATGTGCAGTATGCCTTAGTACACAACGTCACCATGCCCCCATGTGGGCAAGGGGGTGAAGTTGTCTTGCCCAAGGACACAACGTGGTTGCCGCAGGTGGGATTCGAACCAAGGACCTCTCGACTTGCAGACTGCACCTCTACCGGTTCATTCCCACTAGACCAATTCCTTTTAGACCAATTCCCACAAGGCCAATTCCCAAAAGACCAATTCCCCTTAGACCAACTCATGCGTTCTACTTTTAAAATAATTCTATATTAATAATTTGATATATTTATAAATGTATTTAATGTTATTGATATTCAAGCCTGAAAATAAGCAGTCTGTCTCTGTCGTTTGCAGAATGAGGTCCCCATAGGGGGAATTTGCTGATGCTATCCCATACAGTGGGTCAGTTTATCCTCTGGGTACCTCTTTCTGTTTATGTTTAAGACCTTAATTCAGATTGAGATTCACAGAGGGTAAATTTAGTGATGCTACTCTGCTGTGCAGGGTAGCATCACCAAATTCACCCTCTGGGGACCTCATTTTTTCAGATGAAAGTCTGCTAATTTTCTGGCTTATTGATATTTTATAAACTGAAATGTTATAAACCTATATTTTTGTATGTTATACGTATATATATTTTTTTTTATCAAATAAAGTGCTTATCAGTAAATAAATGTTTTCTCAATTATCCTTAACCCTTAATCAATAAAGTATGTAGTTGGTCTAAGGGGAATTGGTCTTTTGGGAATTGGCCTAAAGGGAATTGGTCTAGTGGGAAGACACCCCTCTACCAACTGAGCCACCGCACCCCCCTATTGAGTTATCGCATGCCAAAGAAATGGATTGGAGGAGTTCTCAATTTGAAGGATAAAGGGTTAATACCAGAGGATCAAATTATCAGATTTTCACCCAAAACTATGCAGCTCACCACATCAGTAACCTGAATACATATATGAAGTAAGATGACAAACGGATTGATATTTTGTGAGTTATCTCATGCCAAAGGGATTGGAGGAATTTTCAATTTGAAGGATAAAGGGTTTATAACTCATGATCAAATTATCAGATTTACACCAAAAATTATACAGCTCGGCATATCAGTAACCTGAATATAAATATAAAGTAACTTGACAATCCAAGCAATATTTTTCACGTCATCGAATGCCAAAGGAATAGGAAGAATTTTCAATTTGAAGGATAAAGGGTTAATATCTCAGGATCAAATTATCAGATTTACACCAAAAACTATACAGCTCGGAACATCAGTAACCTGAACACAAATATAAAATAACTTGACAATCCAAGCAATATTTTTCAAGTTATCGAATGCCAAAGGGATTGGAGGAATTTTCAATTTGAAGGATAAAGGGTTAATATCTCAGGATTAAAATAACAGATTTACTCCAAAAACTATACAGCTCGGAACATCAGTATCCTGAAGATATATATAAAGTAACATGACAATTAGATTGATATTTTTTGAGTAATCTCATGCCAAAGGGATTGGAAGAATTCTCAATTTGAAGGATGAAGAGTTAATATCTCAGGATCAAATTATAACATTTACACCAAAAACTATACAGCTTGGCACATCAGAAACCTGAACACAAATATAAAGTAACTTGATAATCCAAGCAATATTTTTCAAGTTATTGAATGCCAAAGAAATGGATACAGATGCAGGAAGGACAGATGGATGGATGGACAGACGAACAGATGGATGGACGGACAGATGGACTGACAAACGATGGATGAATGACGGATGGCCACCCCGGATGCCGGCATTATGTGTACCATATATAGTATGGGTACACATATCTAGAGAGGGCATCAGTACCCCGTGGCTCACCAACAGGTGGCCAATGTAAAGGGGTGGCTGGAGTAAAAAAAAAAAGTTCAAAACCTGCACACAAAAGTCCAAAATTAAAGAAAATAAGCAGCTAAAGGGTTAAATAATATAATAATAACCCCTAAGAAACATGCTAACATAAAATAGGAACCATGGTAATATGCTACAAGGGAAGTCTCCACTTTGAAGAAAAGAAAGACAAACCTCAAAACCTGCACATATAAAGTAAAAAAAAGTATCACATTTGTTTCAATGGGTTAAAATTGAGAAAAACACCCTGGTAATGTCACAGTAACCACACGGCAATATGCCAGTAGGGTAAAACCCTACCTGAAAAATATCCACTTGGAAGAAAAGAAAGAAAACCTCAAAACCTGCACATAAAAGTAAAAAAAGTATCACATTTGTTTGAAAGGGTTAAAATTTAGAAAAATACTCTGAAAATGTTACAATAACCACCATGGCAATATGCCAGTGAGGTAAAACTGCACTTAAAAAAAATATCAAAACCTGCACACAAAAGTACAAAATTAAAGTAAATAAGCAGCTAAAGGGTTAAATAATATAAAAATAGCCCCAAGAAGCATCCTAACATAAAACAAGAACCATGGCAATATGCTACAAGGTAAGTTACTACTTGGAAGAAAAGAAAGACAAACCTCAAAACCTGCACATCAAAGTAAAAAAAAGTATCACATTTGTTTTAAGGGGTTAAAATTGAGAAAAAATACCCTGTCACAGTAACCACAATGGCAATATGCCAGTAAGGTGAAACTCAACTTGAAAAATATCCACTTGGAAGAAAAGAAAGACAAACCTCAAAACCTGCACATAAAAGTCAAAAAAGTATCATATTTTTTTCAGAGGGTTAAAATTTAGAAAAATACCCTGAAAATGTTACAGTAACTACCATTACAATATGCCAGTAAGGTGAAACCCTACCTGAAAAATACCCACTTAGAAGAAAAGAAAGAAAAACCTCAAAACCTGCACATAAAAGTCAGAAAAGTATCACATTAGTTTCAAAGGGTGAAAATTTAGAAAAATAGCCTGAAAATGTTACAATAACCACCATGGCAATATGCCAGTGAGGTAAAACTCCACTTAAAAAAAATATCAAAACCTGCACACAGAAGTACAAAACCTGCACACAAAAGTCCAAAATTAAAGTAAATAAGCAGCTAAAGGGTTAAATAATATAAAAATAGCCCCAAGAAGCATCCTAACATAAAATAGGAACCATGGCAATATGCTACAAGGTAAGTCACCACTTGGAAGAAAAGAAAGACAAACCTCAAAACCTGCACAAAAAGTAAAAAAAAGTATCACGTCAGTTTTAAGGGGTTAAAATTGAGAAAAAATACCCTGTCACAGTAACCACAATGGCAATATGCCAGTAAGATGAAACTCTACTTGAAAAATAACCACTTGGAAGAAAAGAAAGACAAACCTCAAAACCTGCACATAAAAGTAACCAATAGGCCCACAGAACGTAACTTTTTGAGTTTTGGCGGCATTGAGTTTGATGCGCCACAGGGCACACCAGCTCTCATGTCGACGCTTGGAGGCCGAGACCCTTCCCATTTTATATTGTTGAACTTAGCTGCTGCGATCATAGATCAAGTGGCCGTTAAGTTAAGCGACACATCAATTCTCAATTTGAAGGATAAAGAGTTAATATCTCTGGATCAAATTATAAGATTTACACCAAAAACTATACAGCTTGGCACATCAGTAACCTGAACACAAATATAAAGTAACTTGACAATCCAAGCAATATTTTTCAAGTTATTGAATGCCAAAGAAATGGATATGGATGCAGGAAGGACAGATGGACGGATGGACAGACGAACAGATGGATGGACGGACAGATGGACTGACAAACGATGGATGAATGACAGATGGCCACCCCGGATGCCGGCATTATATGTACCATATATAGTATGGGTACACATATCTAGAGAGGGCATCAGTACCCCGTGGCTCACCAACAGGTGGCCAATGTAAAGGGGTGGCTGGAGTAAAAAAAAAGTTCAAAACCTGCACACAAAAGTCCAAAATTAAAAGAAAATAAGCAGCTAAAGGGTTAAATAATATAATAATAACCCCTAAGAAGCATGCTAACATAAAATAGGAACCATGGCAATATGCTACAAGGTAAGTCACCACTTGGAAGAAAAGAAAGACAAACCTCAAAACCTGCACAAAAAGTAAAAAAAAGTATCACGTCAGTTTTAAGGGGTTAAAATTGAGAAAAAATACCCTGTCACAGTAACCACAATGGCAATATGCCAGTAAGATGAAACTCTACTTGAAAAATAACCACTTGGAAGAAAAGAAAGACAAACCTCAAAACCTGCACATAAAAGTAACCAATAGGCCCACAGGGCCTGAAGCGCTCATCTTGAACAAAACACAATTTAAACAGAGTCCAAGAGTGAGTCTGCATTAAGCAAGCCATCTCCATAGGCTACACTGTCAATCCTTGAGTCCCTCAGGAGTGACAAAAATAATCTGGGCATCATGCCTTTTCTTCAGTTGATCATAAAGTAAAATGTAGAGCTCCCCTATGAAGCCCCTTGATACAACCTATTTGGATTAATCTAAGTACCTCTAGAGGGTACTGAATACAAAATTTTTAATTCTTCAGCAAAATGGCCAATTCTGGCTCCCATAGAGAGCCCAAATGTTAACCCAGGCTCTTGATTTGAACACAGTTGAATCTGACTTCCCTAGAGATGATGTGTACCGAATATGAAAGCATTCTGACTGTTGGATCTGAAGAAGAGAAATTGTAAAGAAATTTCTTCGAATTGCACTAAGTTCAAATTTGGGCTACCATAGCGAGCCCAAATATTAACCTATGGATCCGATTTGAACAAACTTGAATCTGACCCCCCTAGAGATGTTGTACACCAAACGTGAAAGCATTCTGACAAGTGAATCTGAAGAAGAAGATTTTTAAAGAAATTCCCTCATATTGTACAAAATTAAATTTCATGTTCCCACATAGAGCCAAAAAAAATATCAAGCTAGGCATGCAAATTGAACAATCTGGAATCTGACACCCCCCCCCCCCCCCCCCCCCCCTAGCGATGTTGTATACCAAATATAAAAGCATTCTGACTGGTTGATCTGAAGAAGAATATTTTTAAACAAAATTCCTCATATTGCACTAAGTAACAATAGGCCCCAAGGGGCCTGCGGGCACTCACCTGACATGGTAGTCTAAATATCAAACCAGGGACTTGAATAAGCTGCATACACCCCTCCTCAGAAAAGCATATACCAACTAGATGAAGCGATTGTGCCCACACAACACAGGATTTTCCTTCTATTTTCAGTTCCTGCACTTTTACGCCACAAAATTGAGATAAGGTAAAAAAAAACAGAATTTTTTCCACAAACAAAATATTTTCAGCCTAAATTTTTTTTTCTTCTTAAAACGCAAAATAACTAATTTTCGGATTTTGGTCCAAAATTTTCTTAGTCCCACCGGACCCCAAATTTTCAGTGTAAAAATTTTTTTTTTTCTCTCTCTTAATAAAATTGACCAAAAAGCATAAAAAACAAAAAAAAAATTTTCCAAAAATTTTTTCTCTTAAAATTGACCGAAACGCATAGAAAAAAAAAATTCAGGATTTTGGTCCAAAATTTTCAGTGTAAAAAAAATTATTTATTTTTCTCTTAAAATTAACCGAAACGCATAAAAAAAACAAAAAAAAATTATGGATTTTGGACCAAAATTTCCTTCCTAAGTCCCACCCGGACCCAAAATTTTCATTGTAAAAAAAATTTTTTTTTTCTCTCTTAAAATTGACCGAAACGCATAAAAAACAAAAAGTCCCACCCAGAACCCAAATTTTCAGTGTAAAAAAAATAATAATTTTTTCTCTTAAAATTGACCGAAACGCATAAAAAACAAAAAAAAAAAAATTCAAGATTTAGGTCCAAAATGTTCTATGTCCAACCCGGACCCCAAATTTTCAGTGTAAAAAATTTTGGTTTTTTCTCTCTTAAAATTGACCGAAATGCATAAAAAAACAAAAAAATTTTTTTCGGATTTTGGTCCAAAATTTTCTAAGTCCCACCAGGACCCAAAATTTTCAGTGTAAAAAACAATTTTTTTTTCTCTTAAAATTGACCGAAACGCATAAAAAACAACAAAAAAAAATTCTGGATTTTGGTCAAAAAACAAAAATAAAATTCAAGATTTAGGTCCAAAATTTTCTATGTCCCACCTGGACCCAAAATTTCAATGTAAAAAAAAATAAATTTTTTGTCTGAAAATTGACCGAAACGCATAAAAAAACATAAAAAAAAATGAAAGAGTCAATGACTCTGTAGCTCAACTTGGATATGACAGGAATTAGTACTTGCTGTGACCAAGACAACTGAATAATGAATATGACAGGAATTAGTATTTGTTTTGGCCCAGTCAACAATAATAAAAGAATTACAAGGTGACTGTAATGGACTACAGATTAAGACCAATCATTGTAGATTATTATTTTTGTGTGGAAATTTTCAGTCCCAAACAAAATATTTTCAGACTAAAATTTTTTCTTCTTCTTCTTAAAATTGACCAAAATGCATCAAAACACAAAAAACTAATTTCCAGATTTTGGTCCCAAATTTTCTAAGTCCCACCTGGACCCCAAATTTTCAGTGTAAAAAAAATTTTTTTTTTTTTGTCTTAAAATTGACCAAAACGCATAAAAAACCAAAAAACTAATTTCCGGATTTTGGTCCAAAATTTTCTAAGTCCCACCCGGCCCCCTAATTTGCATAATTTATTCACGAGAAAAACTCTGTATTATATGTAATGTATCCCATGGTACTAAACATTCATACAAAAATTTATTCAAATCAGATCTTTCATTTGGAAGTTCTGCGCAAAAATCTGATTGCACTTAATTTTGAACAAAATGGCTGCTAGCGGCCATCTTGAATTTCAGACTGGACCCAAAAACACTCCTTCTCGTCCCACAGTGATAACAAAGGTACCCAAGAAGTTTCGTGAAGATCGGTTCATAAATACGGCCTCTAGCCCGAGCCGTACTGGGATTTGCACTCACAGTGCTGAAAGTAACACTAAATGAATCAAAGTTAGCCCAATTTGCATAATTTACACACAAGAAAAAAACCTGTAATATATGTAATGTATTCCATGGTACTAAACATTCATACAAAAAATTATTCAAATCAGAGCTTTCATATGGAAGTTCTGTACAAAAAACAGATTTCGGCATCGTCGGTACAAAATGGCTGCTAGCAGCCATCTGGAATTTGGGACTGCACGCAAAAACACTCGTTCTCGTCCCACGGTCATAACAAAGGTACCCAAGAAGTTTCGTAAAGATTGGTTCATAAATACGGCCTCTAGCCCGAGCCATAGCAGCTTGGCACTTACAGCTCTGAAAGTAACACTAAATAAATCAAAGTTAGTCTATTTTGCATAATTTACGCACGAGAAAAAAACCCGTATTATATGTGATGTATCCCATTGTACTATACATTTATACAAAACTTTATTCAAATCAGAACTTTCATACAGAAGTTCTGTACAAAAAACTGATTTTTGCATCATCGGTACAAAATGGCCACTGGCAGCCATCTTGAATTTTGGACCACACCCAAAAACACTCGTTCCAGTCCCAGGGTCATAACAAAGGTACCCAAGAAGTTTCGTAAAGATTGGTTCATAAATACGGCCTCTAGCACGAGCCATAGCAGCTTGGCACTTACAGCTCTGAAAGTAACACTAAATAAATCAAAGTCAGTCTAATTTGCATAATTTATGCACGAGAAAAAAACCCGTATTGTATGTGATGTATCCCATGGTACTAAACATTTATACAAAACTTTATTCAAATCAGAACTTTCATACAGAGGTTCTGTACAAAAAACTGATTTTTGCATCATCGGTACAAAATGGCCGCTGGCAGCCATCTTGAATTTCGGACCACACCTAAAAACACTCGTTCCCGTCCCAGGGTCATAACAAAGGTACACAAGAAGTTTCGTAAAGATCGGTTCATAAATACGACCTCTAGCCCGAGCCATAGCCAATTGTTGACGTACGGACAGACGGACGACGGGCCATGACAATAGCTCAAATTTGACTTCGGCAAAGTTGAGCTAAAAATGTCCAGATTTTGGTCCAAAATTTCTAAGTCTGCAACAGGACCCCAAATTTTCAGCCTAAATATAAATCCAGGGACTTGGCTTGAACAAACTTGAATCTCACTTGGCTTGAACAAACTTGAGGCTCCCATAGAAAGCCCAAATATGGACCCAGGGAAATGATTTCAATAATCATGTGAAACAATCTTCCAAAGATGTTATATGTGAAATTTGAAAGCTTTTGGAGCAGTGGTTTGGGAAAAAGTCTTATATGTTTTTCCCATTACCCACAGTGTTAAAAAATGCTGACTCAGCACTTTTTCAATGTCCCCCAAAAATACCCCGTGATAAAACCGATGGCAATTTTTTTTTACCATTCCATTCTGTTGGTCCTAAGGAAGCTATCACTATAGCTCTCCTGACTGAAAGTCAGGTGAGCTAAAAATTTGGGCTACCATAGTGAGCCCAAATATATACCTTGGGATCTGATTTGAACAAACTTGAATCTGACTCCCATAGAGATGTTGCTTACCAAATATCAAAGCATTCTGACTGGTGGATCTGAAGAAGATTTTTTTAAATTACCCTCCATATTGAAAAAAGATAAAATTTGGGCTCCATAGGAAGCCCAAATATTAACCTAGGGACTTGGTTTGAACAATCTAGAATCTGACCCTCATAACAATGATGTATACCAAACATTAAAAGATTCTGACCGGTGGTTCTGAAGAAGATTTTTAAAGAATATTCCCCATATTACCCTATGTTAAAATTTCAGGCTCCTGTAGAGCCCAAATATGAACCCATGAGCTTTATTTCAACAATTTTTATCTGACCCCACTATGAATGCTGTATACCAAATATCAAAAGATTCTGATGATTGGTTCTGGAGAAAAGATTTTTTAAAATTTTTTGCAAATATGCTAACTCAGCATTATTTCAATGCTTATTACAGAAACCCTAGCATTACCGATGGCAATTTTTTTTTACCATTCAATTCTACGGGTCCAAAGGATACTTCATACCAAATAACAGCTCTCTGTTCTGTGGGGTTTGGGAAATATGGGCATTTGAAAATATTTCTATTTTTAGCACCCGGGGTTTCCATGGGGATGCGGGAATATTTTTTTTTTGCATGGGTCAAGTACTTATGACCCAATACTATCACAAACCAAATTTGGTTCATACCAGAACATCGGTTCAGAAAATAGAAATTTTGGGCGGGGCCAAAAATCTTACCCCTCCTATTACAAAGCCAAATATTACTTCACGAACTTTGTTTGAACAAACTTGATTCAACACCTCATATGGAAGCACCATAGCAAATATCAAGTCATTGTACACACTGGTTCTTGAGAAGAAGATTTTAAAAATATTTTGGAGCATTTTCCCCCACTCTCTCCTTCTGGGGCTGGGCAAGTTGAGTTGAACAAAAATGAAATGCCCCTTTGGGACCATCACTCACACAAACTTTCACTTGAATTGGCCCAGTGGCTTTGGAGGAGAAGACCAAAACATGGTATTGACAGACGACGGACGACAGACGATGGACGGCGGATGGGGAGCGATGAGATTAGCTCAGCTTGACTTTGTCAAGATGAGCTAAAAAATAGGCCGATGAAATCGTCAGATGTGTACCCATATGCGCAGCTAGTAGAAAGCTGTATGACGGAGGGCCACCACGGATGCCGACATTATGTACACCATACAAGGTATGGGAACATAGAGAAATGGATAGGAGGAGTGTCTAATTTGATGGATAAAGGGTTAATATCTCCGGATCAAATTATCAGATTCACATAAAAAACTATACACCACAGCACATCAGTAACCAGAATAAACATATAAAGTAACATGACAATCGGATTGATATTTTTTGAGTTATCTCATGCCAAAGGGATTGGAGGAATTTTCAATTTGAAGGATAAAGGGTTAATATCTCCAGATCAAATTATCAGATTAAAACCAAAAACTATACAGCTCAGCACATCAGTAACCTGAACACAATTATAAAGTAACTTGACAATCCAAGCAATATTTTTCAAGTTATCAAATAATAATAATAATAACTCTTTGGCCAGCCGCTGATTTGTTGCGGTCCTCATAAGAGAAGGCCATCATTCCCCCTGCACCCCACCCCCTCTTCCCCTCCTCTCCTCCCAGCATTCAGATATAAACTGCTTAATAGTGTCCCTCACTTCCTCTTTTTCAATTTCTTCAATAAGCATTCCTACCCTCTCCCTCGTGTCCCCCTTCAGCCATCTATCCTTTGTTTCTTCACCCCAGTTCTGCATTATTCTTCCAGTAAATTTTATTCTATGAGGTATATACTGTGAGCATTCCAAGAGAAAATGTTCCAGGGTCTCCACTACTCCAGAGTGGCACATTTGGCATCCCTTTTCCCCATCTCTCCCAATTTTTCCCCGAAGCTCCAGTGATCTTGATCTCAGTTTGAACAGAAGTGACCCTCCAAAGGTGCCATCTAGGTACTTCTCAAAAGCTGGCTTTTCTTTATATTGTAACCCCTGCAGTGATCTTTTCACGCTAACCCCTGCTCGCCAGTTTCGATTGCAATCTTCCATGACTCTCTCTTTGACAAACCTTTTGCCTTCTTTCATTCCTACTTCTATGTTTGTGACCTCTATAGAGTAATTGTCCATTAGTTCCCTCATATGTTTTGACCACCCCGTTTCTATATTAGAATTCCAAATGGTATCGAGCATCAATTTGCACCACCAGTTGTCAGGCAGGTTTCTCAAGTAGTTTTTCAAGTTATCGAATGCCAAAGCGATTAGAGGAATTTTCAATTTGAAGGATAAAGGGTTAATATCTCAGGATTAAATTATCAGATTTACACCAAAAACTATACAGCTCAGCACATCAGTAACCTGAACACAAATATAAAGTAACTTGACAATCCAAGCAATATTTTTCAAGTTATCGAATGCCAAAGGGATTGGAGGAATTTTCAATTTGAAGGATAAAGGGTTAATATCTCGGGATCAAATCATCAGATTTACACCAAAAACTACACAGCTCGGCAAATCAGTAACCTGAACACAAATATAAAGTAACTAAACAATCCAAGCAATATTTTTCAAGTTATCGAATGCCAAAGGGATTGGAGGAATTTTCAATTTGAAGGATAAAGGGTTAATATCTCAGGATCAAATTATCCAATTTACACCAAAAACTATACAGCTCGGCACATCAGTAACCTGAACACAAATGTAAAGAAACATGACAATCCAAGCAATATTTTTCAAGTTATCGAATGCCAAAGAAATGGATACGGATGTAGGATGGACAGATGGACGGACGGACAGATGGACGGACAAAGGATGGATGAACGACGGATGGTCAACCTGGATGCCGGCATTATGTGTACCATACATAGTATGGGTACACATAAAAAGTATCACATTTGTTTCAAAGGGTTAAAATTTAGAACAAGAGGCCCCAGGGGGCCTGAGGGCGCTCACCTGACATGGTAGCCTAAATATCAACCCAGAGAATTGATTTCCACAAGTTGCATCTGCTCCTCCTAAGAAAAGCTGAAACCAAATATCCAAATATTCTGACCAGTGGATCTAAAAAAAGATTTTTAAAGAATATTCCTCATATTGAACTAAGTCATAATTCGGGCTCCCACAGGGAGCCCATATATGAACCCAGGGACTTGGCTTTAACAAACCTGAATCTCACACCCCTAAGGATTCTGCACACCAAATATCAAAACATTCCGACTGCTGGATCTGAAGAAGAAGATTTTTAAAGATAATTTCTCATTTTGAACCAAGTTACAATTCGAGCTTCCACAATCAGCCCAAATATGGACCTAGGGACATGGCTTGAACAAACTTGAATCTTACCCCCTAAGGATGCTGCATAAAAAATATCAAAAGTATTCATCTGCTGGATCTGAAGATTTTAAAGAAAATTCCTCATTTTGAACTAAGTTGTTATTCAGGCTCCCATAGTGAGCCCAAATATGAACCAAGGGACTTGGCTTGAACAAACTTGAATCTCAGCCCCCTAAGGTTGCTCCATGCCAAATATCAAAACATTCCAACTGCTGAATCTGAAGAAGAAGATTTTTAAAGAAAAATTCCTCATATTGACTAAGTTATAATTTGGGCTCACACAGGGAGCCCAAATATGGACCCATGGACTTGGCTTTAACACACTTGAATCCCCCCCCCCCCCCCCCAAAGGATGCTACTCACCACATATCAAACCATTCCGACTGCTGGATCTGAAGAAGAAGACTTTTTAAGAAAATTCCTCATTTCGAACCAAGTTACAATTCAAGCTCCCACAGTGAGCCCAAATATGGACCTAGGGACATGGCTTGAACAAACTTGAATCTCACCCCCATAAGGATGCTGCATACCAAATATCACAAGATTCTGCCTGCAGGATCTTGAGAAGAAGATTTTTGAAGAAATTTGCCTGAAATGCACTAAGTTCGAATTCGAGCTTCTATAGTGAGCCCAAATATGAATCTAGGGAGCCGATTTGAACAAAATAGAATCAGATCCACCCCACAATGTTGCATACCAAATATCAAAAGATTCTGCCTGCTGGATCTGGAGAAGAAGATTTTTTAAGAAATTTGCCTGAAAAGCACTAAGTTCAAATTTGGGCTCCTATGCTGAGCCCAAATATAAACCCAGGGAGCCGATTTGAACAAACTTGAATCAGATCCACCCCACAATGTTGCATACCCAATATCAAAAGATTCTGCCTGCTGGATCTTGAGCAGAAGATTTTCAAAGAAATTTGCCTGAAATGCACTAAGTTCAAATTTGGGCTCCTATACTGAGCCCAAATATAAACCCAAGGGGCCGATTTGAACAAACTTGAATCAGATCCACCCCACAATGATGCATACCAAATATCAAAAGATTCTGCCTGCTGGATCTGGAGAAGAAGATTTTCAAAGAAATTTGCCTGAAATGCAGTAAGTTCAAATTTGGGCTCCTATACTGAGCCCAAATATAAACCCAGGGGGCCGATTTGAACAAACTTGAATCAGATCCACCCCACAATGTTGCATACCAAATATCAAAACATTCTGCCTGCTGGATCTGGAGAAGAAGATTTTTTAAGAAATTTGCCTGAAATGCACTAAGTTCGAAATCGGGCTCCTATACTGAGCCCAAATATGAACCCAGGGGGCCGATTTGAACAAACTTGAATCAGATCCACCCTCCAATGTTGCATACCAAATATCAAAAGATTCTGCCTGCTGGATCTGGAGAAGAAGATTTTTTAATGTTTTTCCCATTGCCTACAGTGTTAAAAAGTGCTGACTCAGCACTTTTTCAAAGTCCCGAAACTGTACCCTATGATAAAACCGATGGCAATTTTTTTTTACCAATTCTTTCTGTTGGTCCTAAGGAAGCTTCACACCAAATAAAAATTCTCGGTGCCGTGCAGTTTTGGAGATATGGGCGTTTTAATTTTTTTCTATTTTTAGCTCCTGCGGTTCCCATGGGGCTACAGGAAAAAAAAATCAGCATAAATTAGGTACTTATGACCCAATAAGCCGTCACATAAAATTTGATTCAAATCAGCCTCTCGGTTTGGAAAATAGAAATTTTGGGCGGGGCCAAAAATTTTGCCCCTCCCATAACGACGCCAAGTATAGCCCCACAAACTTCTCTTGAACAAATCTGAGTCTACACCTCAAAAGGAAGCTGCACACCAAATATCAAGTCTCTGCTACTGCTGGTTCATGAGAAGAAGATTTTTTAAGATTTCAGCACACTTTTTGGGTGTGGCCCTACCCACGGGCGAGGCAACTTGATTTGAACAAAATCAAATTGCGATGTCATAACAAACTATTATCTCAAATATCAATTAAATTGGTTCAGCGGTTTGGGAGGAGAAGACGCAAACACCATGTTCACGGACGACGGACGTGAGTGATCACTATAGCTCTCCTGACTGAAAGTCAGGTGAGCTAAAAATACCCTGAAAATGTTACAGTAACCACCATGGCAATATTCCAGTGAGGTAAAACTCCACTTAAAAATATCAAAACCTGCACACAAAAGTCCAAAACCTGCACACAAAAGTCCAAAATTAACGTAAATAAGCAGCTAAAGGGTTAAATAATACAAGAGGCCCCAAGGAGCCTTAATCGCTCACCAGCCAATGTGGTTCAAAGAAGTATTTGGGGTCACATTCAGTTAGAAATGGTTCATCAACACTACAAAGAAATGAAGTCATGAGAGACAAATTTTATGGAACTAGGGACATGGCTTGAACAAACTTGAATCTTACCCCCCAAAGGATGCTGCATACCAAATATCAAAAGCATTCATCTGCTGGATCTGAAGAAGATTTTTAAAGAAAATTCCTCATTTTGAACTATGTTATCATTCGGGCTCCCACAGTGAGCCCAAATACGAACCCAGGGACTTGGCTTTAACAAACTTGAATCTCACCCCCAAGGATGCTGCATGCCAAATATCAAAACATTTCGACTGCTGAATCTGAAGAAGATTTTTAAAGAAAAATTCCTCTGATTGACTAAGTTATAACTCTGGCTCCCACAGGGAGCCCAAATATGGACCCAGGGACTTGGCTTTAACAAACTTGAATCTCACCCCCCTAAGGATGCTACACACCACATATCAAAACATTCCAACTGCTGGATCTGAAGAAGATTTTTCAAGAAAATTCCTCATTTCGAACTAAGTTACAATTCAAGCTCCCACAGTGAGCCCAAATATGCACCTAGGGACATGGCTTGAACAAACTTAAATCTCACCCACCTAAGGATGCTGCATACCAAATATTAAAACATTCTGACTGCTAGATCTGAAGAAGAAGATTTTTAAAGAAAATTCCTCATTTTGAACTAAGAAATCATTCGGGCTCCCACACTGAGCCCAAATATGGACCTAGGGACATGGCTTGAACAAAATTGAATCTCACCCCCTAAGGATGCTGCATACCAAATATCAAAACATTCTGACTGCTAGATCTGAAGAAGATTTTTTAAAGAAAATTCCTCATTTCGAACTAAGTTATCATTCGGGCTCCCATAGTGAGCCCAAATATGGGACTAGGGACATGGCTTGAACAAACTTAAATCTCACCCCCTAAGAATGCTGCATACCAAATATCAAAACATTCCAACTGCTGGATCTGAAGAAGACGATTTTTAAAGAAATTTGCCTGAAATGCACTAAGTTCAAATTTGGGCTCCTATACTGAGCCCAAATATGAACCGAGGGGGCCAATTTGAACAAACTTGAATCTGATACACCGCACAATGTTGCATACCAAATATCAAAAGATTCTGCTAACTGGATCTGGAGAAGAAGATTTTTTAAGAAATTTGCCTGAAATGCACTGAGTTCAAATTCGAGCTTCTATAGTGAGCCCAAATATGAATCCAGGGGGCCGATTTGAACAAACTTGAATCAGATCCACCCCACAATGTTGCATACCAAATATCAAAAGATTCTGCCTGCTGGATCTGGAGAAGAAGATTTTTTAAGAAATTTGCCTGAAAAGCATTAAGTTCGAATTCAAGCTTCTATAGTGAGCCCAAATATGAACCCACAGGCCGATTTGAATAAACGTGAATCAGATCCACCCCACAATGTTGCGTACCAAATATCAAAAGATTCTGCCTGCTGGATCTGGAGAAGATTTTTTAAGAAATTTGCCTTAAATGCGCTAAGTTCGAATTCAAGCTTCTATAGTGAGCCCAAATATGAATCCAGGGGGCCGATTTGAACAAACTTTAATCAGATCTACCCCGCAATGTTGCATACCAAATATCAAAAGATTCTGCCTGCTGGATCTGGAGAAAAAGATTTTTTAAGAAATTTGCCTGAAATGCATTAAGTTCGAATTCAAGCTTCTACAGTGAGCCCAAATATGAATCCAGGGGCCGATTTGAATAAACGTGAATCAGATCCACCCCACAATGTTGCATACCAAATATCAAAAGATTCTGCCTGCTGGATCTGAAGAAGAAGATTTTTTAAGAAATTTGCCTGAAAAGCATTAAGTTCGAATTCAAGCTTCTATAGTGAGCCCAAATATGAACCCACGGGCTGATTTGAATAAATGTGAATCAGATCCACCCCACAATGTTGCGTACCAAATATCAAAAGATTCTGCCTGCTGGATCTGGAGATTTTTTAAGAAATTTGCCTGAAATGCACTAAGTTCGAATTCAAGCTTCTATAGTGAGCCCAAATATGAATCCAGGGGGCCGATTTGAACAAACTTGAATCAGATCTATCCCGCAATGTTGCATACCAAATATCAAAAGATTCTGCCTGCTGGATCTGGAGAAAAAGATTTAAGAAATTTGCCTGAAATGCATTAAGTTTGAATTCAAGCTTCTATAGTGAGCCCAAATATGAATCCAGGGGCCGATTTGAATAAACATGAATCAGATCCACTCCACAATGTTGCATACCAAATATCAAAAGATTCTGCCTGCTGGATCTGGAGAAGAAGATTTTCTAAGAAATTTGCCTGAAATGCATTAAGTTTGAATTCGAGCTTCTATAGTGAGCCCAAATATGGATCCAGGGGGCCGATTTGAACAAACTTGAATCAGATCCACCCCACAATGTTGCATACCCAATATCAAAAGATTCTGCCTGCTGGATCTTGAGAAGAAGATTTTCAAAGAAATTTGCCTGAAATGCACTAAGTTCAAATTTGGGCTCCTATACTGAGCCCAAATATAAACCCAGGGGGCCGATTTGACCAAACTTGAATCAGATCCACCCCACAATGTTGCATACCAAATATCAAAAGATTCTGCCTGCTGGATCTGGAGAAGACGATTTTTTAAGCAATTTGCCTGAAATGCACTAAGTTCGAAATCGGGCTTCTATACTGAGCCCAAATATGAACCCAGGGGCCAATTTGAACAAACTTGAATCAGATCCACCCTACAAGGTTGCATACCAAATATCAAAAGATTCTGCCTGCTGGATCTGGAGAAGATTTTTTAAGAAATTTGCCTGAAATGCACTAAGTTCGAATTTGGGCTTCTATAGTGAGCCCAAATATGAATCCAGGGGGCCAATTTGAACAAACCTGAATGTTTTTCCCATTGCCTACGGTGTTAAAAAGTGCTGACTCAGATGATAAAACCGATGGCAATTTTTTTTTTACCAATTCTTTCTGTTGGTCCTAAGGAAGCTTCACACCAAATAAAAATTCTCGGTGCCGTGCAGTTTTGGTGATATGGGCGTTTTAATTTTTTCTATTTTTAGCTCCTGCGGTTCCCATGGGGCTACGGGAAAAAAAATCAGCATAAATTGGTACTTATGACCCAATAAGCCCTCACATAAAATTTGGTTCAAATCAGCCTCTTGGTTCGGAAAATAGAAATTCTGGGCGGAGCCAAAAATTTTGCCCCTCCCATAACGACGCCAAGTATAGCCCCACAAACTTCTCTTGTACAAATCTGAGTCTACACCTCAAAAGGAAGCTGCACACCAAATATCAAGTCTCTGCTACTGCTGGTTCATGAGAAGATTTTTTAAGATTTCAGCATACTTTTTGGGTGTGGCCCTACCCACGGGCGAGGCAACTTGATTTGAACAAAATCAAATTGTGATGTCATATCAAACTATTATCTCAAATATCAATTAAATTGGTTCAGCGGTTTGGAAGGAGAAGACGCAAACACCATGTTCACGGACGACAGACGGTGAGTGATCACTATAGCTCTCCTGACTGAAAGTCAGGTGAGCTAAAAATACCCAGAAATGTTAAGGAAACCACCATGACAATATGCCAGTTAGGTAAAACTCCACTTGAAGACAATATTTCAAAACCTGTACACAAAAGTCAAAAACCTGCACAGAAAAGTCAAAAACTTGTACACAAAAGTAAAAAATTCAAGTAACTAAGCATGAAAAGGTTTGAATAAAATATTACTATCCCTGAAAAGCATGCAGACATAAAAAAAAGCAAAAAAAAAAAAAAAAAAAAAACCTGCACATAAAAGTTCAAAATGAATGAATTCGGACGCCGACGACATGAGGGATATGCCATAGGCTCACACAACTATCGTTGGTGAGCCAAAAAGTAACTGCTTTTTTTCCACGCGTGCAATTGATTGTTAGCAGCAAATTGTAATTGCGTGAGCGATGGCGCGTCAGAGCCATTGCACACCATTAAAATGGAGGTCTGCTTGAGATTTGTCTTTTCAAAAACTGCTTTATTACCTATGTTACATTCAAATGGCTTCTCACCTCTATGGGTTTGAAGATGTCTTTTGTGTTTGCATTCTCGACCAAATACTACATATTACATTCAAATTGTTTCTCACCTGTATGAGTTTGCACATGTCTTTTGAACTCTGATTTGTGACCAAATGTTTTATTACATATATTACATTCAAATGGTTTCTCACCTGTATGTGTTCTAATATGGCGTTTTAGGTTTGATTTCTGACCAAATGTTTTATTACATGTATCACATTCAAATGGTTTCTCACCTGTATGTGTTCTGAGATGGTTTTTGATGTCTGACCCTTGAATGAATGCTTTATTGCAGATATTGCATTCAAACGGTTTCTCACCTGTATGTGTTCTGAGATGGAATTTGAGGCTTAATTTGTGACTAAGTGTTTTATTACATATATTACATTCAAATGGTTTCTCACCTGTATGTGTTCTAATATGGCGTTTTAGGTTTGAGTTCTGACCAAATGTTTTATTACATATATTACATTCAAATGGTTTCTCACCTGTATGTGTTCTAATATGGCTTTTTAGGTTTGATTTCTGACCAAATGTTTTATTACATATATTACATTCAAATGGTTTCGCACCTGTATGTGTTTTGAGATGGAATTTGAGGCTTAATTTGTGACCAAATGTTTTATTACATATACAACATTCAAATGGTTTCTTACCTGTATGAGTTTGGGCATGTCTTTTGAGGTCTGATTGTCTGCCGAATGCTTTATTACATGTATCACATTCAAATGGTTTCTCACCTGTATGTGTTCTGCGATGGAATTTTAGGCTTGATTTCAGACTAAATGTTTTATTACATATATTACATTCAAATGGTTTCTCATCTGTATGTGTTCCGAGATGGAGTTTTAGGTGTGATTTCTGACGAAATGTTTTATTACATGTATCACATTCAAATGGTTTCTCACCTGTGTGAATTTGGACATGTCTTTTGAGGTCTGACTCTCCACCGAATGCTTTATTACATCTATTACAATCAAATGGTTTCTCACCTGTATGTGTTCTGATATGGCTTTTTAGGTTTGATTTCTGACGAAATGTTTTATTACATGTATCACATTCAAATGGTTTCTCACCTGTATGTGTTCTGAGATGGAATTTGAGGCTTAATTTGTGACCAAATGTTTTATTACATGTATCACATTCAAATGGTTTCTCACCTGTATGAGTTCTGAAATGGATTTTGAGGTCTGATTGTCGGCCGAATGCTTTATTACATATATTACATTCAAATGGTTGCTCACCTGTATGTGTTCTGAGATGGAATTTGAGGCTTAATTTATGACCAAATGTTTTATTACATATATTACATTCAAATGGTTTCTCACCTGTATGTGTTCTGATATGGCTTTTTAGGTGTGATATTTGACCAAATGTTTTATTGCATATATAACATTCAAATGGTTTCTCACCTGTATGTGCTCCAAGATGGATTTTGAGTCTTGATTTGTGAAAAAATGTTTTATTACATATATAACATTCAAATGCTTTCTCGCCTGTATGTGTTCTGAGATGGCTTTTTATGTTTGATTTCAGACCAAATGTTTTATTACATATATAACATTCAAATGGTTTCTCACCTGTATGTGTTCTAATATGGCTTTTTAGGTTTGATATTTGACCAAATGTTTTATTACATATATTACATTCAAATGGTTTCTCACCTGTATGTGTTCTAATATGGCTTTTTAGGTATGATTTCTTACCAAATTTTTTATTACATGTATCACATTCAAATGGTTTCTCACCTGTATGTGTTCTGAGATGGATTCTAAGATGTGATTTATAACCAAAATTTTTTTTACATATATCACATTCAAATGGTTTCTCACCTGTATGTGTTCCAAGATGGATTTTGAGTCTTGATTTGTGAAAAAATGTTTTATTACATATATAACATTCAAATATTTTCTCACCTGTATGTGTTCTGAGATGGCTTTTCATGTTTGATTTCAGACCAAATGTTTTATTACATATATAACATTCAAATGGTTTCTCACCTGTATGTGTTCTAATATGGCTTTTTAGGTTTGATATTTGACCAAATGTTTTATTACATATATTATATTCAAATGGTTTCTCACCTGTATGTGTTCTAATATGGCTTTTTAGGTATGATTTCTTACCAAATGTTTTATTACATGTATCACATTCAAATGGTTTCTCACCTGTATGTGTTCTGAGATGGATTCTAAGATGTGATTTACAACCAAACATTTTTTTACATATATCACATTCAAATAGTTTCTCACCTGAATGGGACTTGACATGCCTTTTGAAGTCTGACTCTCCACCGAATGCTTTATTACATATATTACATTCAAACGGTTTCTCACCTATATGAGTTACGATATGCATTCTAAGATGTGATTTATAACCAAATATTTTAATACATGTATTACATTCAAATGGTTTCATATGAGTTATGATATGTCTTTTGAGAACTGACTCTCAACCAAGTGCTTTACCACATGTATTACACTGAAGTGGTTTCTCGCCTGTATGAGTCATATGTGTTCCGAGGTCTGATTCTGGACTGAATGCTTCATTATGTATATTACATTCAGACAGTATGTGTTCCCGAGAAGTTTGATGAGACGTGATATTCAAGAAAACCCTTCATTACATATATCACATATAAATAATTTCAAACTTGAGTGTTTTGAAATATTGCTTCAAACCTTGTTTTTTGATAAGAGTTAAAACACACATGAATCCATTAGAAAGCCCTCAATATTGTTTATCAATAAAGACAGTTCTGTTCAAACAGTTCAAAGAAAAGAGCCATGTACCTAATTTACAAACATTTCAACTATATCTTCTCAAAACTCTTCATAAATCAGCAATTCTTATTAAATTAACTGTCAGTTTATAACATTACTGTAATTCCATCATTTCCACGTCTGCCGTTTTAAATTCCACCAATACTAAACATTCAACACAAACCCGGAAGTTCCAGTTTTCACTACCTGGATATTAAACAACATTCTCTCATCATCATGTGTATTCTGAAAAACAAAAATGTAAAATTACTGTATCATCTGTCATTAACACCAACACAAAATACATATCTGTTGTTTTAATACTTCACTTTTGTTGAATCTTAACCCTTTGAACCTTAGTGCTATCTTCAACGTCAATTCTGTGACAGCAATTGGGAGAGTCCATATTCATTGTTGGGGGGGCTGGTTTATCAATATTTTCATCTTTTAGCCTTTGGGCAGTAGGTTGAAATACTGATTGGTCTAGAGTAGTTAGTACCCATCCTACTTAATGAAATTATGATGGGTCATGTTCCTGGAGCAGAAAATCAGCCCCTCAGTTTCAAATGGTTAATTGCCACAGAGGTATATTTTTATGCTCCTAAAATCCAACATGGGATATATCTAAAAGTTTTATGTCATTATTTCAGGTCTATCTGGGCTTGTAGGAGTGCAAAAGGTTAATTGCTACAGAGGTATATGTGATTTTTATGCTCATAAAATCCAACAGGGGGATATATCTATTAGTTTTATGCCATTATTTCAGGTCTATCTGGGCTTGTAGGAGTGCAAAATAGATACATATACCTGTAGGCTGGAAATCTAAATTTAATAGTAAATTTCCTTTCTTATTATACCTACCACAATTGTTTACTTCAGGCTTGCACTACAGTGGAAGTCCCTAACTCGGATATAATACTCTCTATTTTTTGTCTTTCCCAAGCAAGTTGGGAAAGAAAAGTGGTACAAAAGCACCAATAAAAAATAAGCCAAAACTGGGTCGAGTGCAACCGGCGCAGACCCAGTACGGGACGCTCTCTCCCAAGTACAACACCACGACTTCCGTTGCCAGTGCGCGCATACCGTCTCTAAAGACTCATTCTTTTTGAATCCGTAAACGTTAGAGTTATGTGATCAGCGGGGAGGAAAGATTCTTTACCCGTAAAGAAGACGGGAGGGCCTCCATGTAAACAATTGTGGTAGGTATAATAAGAAAGGAAATTTACTATAAAATTTAGATTTCTTATCAACCTACTCACAATTGTTTACTTCAGGCTGAATAGACAAAAGGCTGGAGGGAATCGCATAACCAACCCCCACATAACCCCAGTGCACTGGAACCGTGAAGTAGAAGGAAGAGGTCCTGAGGCTTATCAACCATAATGTTACAATTATTGGTAAAGGACAATGAAAAGAGACATATGAGCCTGTGTGACACACAGACAGAAAAAGGGCAGTAACAGCACAAGGCTGAAACTGACCTCCAAAAAGCCTAATGGCTATGGCAGACAACAGCCTGAGCAGAAGAGGACCCAGGGCAAAAAGGTCCTCCGACTGCTACTGCAACTGGCGCAAATAAAAGGTGGAGAAAGTAGAAGCATTTCTCCGGAGTTAGAATAAGCCCAAGAGGTAGACAGTGCCCGCACCTCGTGGGCAGAAATACGATTGGTAATACAATCGCCAGCTGCTAAATGACTATACGCCGTACGAATAGCAAGACAAATCCATCAAGAAATGGATTGAGGAGAGATCTTCTGTCGACCCGGAATGAGAGACAGAAAAAAACGTTTTCTGCCTTTCCGTATGAAGCATGTCCGATCAAGATAAATGCGAATAGCACGGACCGGACAGAGCAAAGGGCGAGTACCCTCAACAGAAGGAAGAGCCCTGATACAGATAAGAGGAGGAGTAGTATCTGGTAACTGATTCTTAGCCAAAAAAGAGCAATCAGTGGTAAAAGTAACACTGTTGGGAGAGCTCCTAAAAAAGACCGGGTCAACCGAGAGGGCGTGAAGCTCACTAACCCGTCTGGCCGAAGCAAATGCCATCAGAAAAGCCGTCTTATATGTGAGAAAATCCATATCCACCTGGGATAAAGGTTCGAACGGCGCCCCCCCCCCCCCCCCCCCAAGCAAAGCAGCACCCACGAAAGATTCCATCGTGGAGTAAGCTGCAAAGTCCGAGGCCTTTTCAAAGAAAAGTGCCGAACAAGCTTGGAGAGGTAAGGATTAGTGCCGATACGACGCTTCCCAACATAAGAAAAAGTCTCTGAAAGCATAGACCTGTAACCCTTGATGGTAACAGGCTGGACACCCCGAGAATTAAACAGATATACCAGAAACTCCGCAATCTGTGAAATCGAATGATTGGCATAATCAACAGAGTGATCAGCACACCATCGACAGAAGACCTTCCATTTAGCTGCATAAGCTAAACCAGTGGAGTGCCTCCTTGAAGAAGAAATGCACTCCACTGCTCATCTCGAAAAACCTCTACGGAGGAGACAGGACCTGACAAAAGATATGCGTGAAGGCACAACGAAGTCGGGTCGACGTGAAACCTCCTCGGGCGACCTTGACAAAGAAGGTCGCGACGTAGTGGGAGACGTGCCGGAACCGCCGCCATCAGCGAGCGGAGCTGATTGATCCACACCCGCTGAGGGGAGCGATCAGAATGATTCGACAGCTGCAGGTTCGAATTTTGGCGAGAACCTGAGGAAGAAACGGAACCGGCGGGAAGGCGTAGCCGACTAGACCGGTCCAATCGAGTGACAGAACGTCCACGGCAAAAGCCAGAGGATCTGGACACGGGGACACGAAAGTGTCCACCTGATGGTTCCAACGAGTCGCAAAGAGGTCGATGTGGGGACGTCCCCAGAGATCGCAAAGCGACTGGAACACTGCCCTGTGAAGCATCCACTCGGTGGAAATAACCCTGCCCTGTCGGGACAGGGAGTCGGCTAGGACGTTCAGACGACCGGGAATGTGACGAACAACCACTCCGGTGTGAACATCCTGAGCGAGCAGTAGAAGATCCCGAACTAACTCGTACATCGGAACCGAGTGCGTGCCGCCCTGGTTCCGAATGTAAGCAACCACTGTCGAATTGTCGGATAGTAGAAGGACATGGCGATTCGACAGGTGAGGGATCCACTGTCTGAAACTCAGAAGAAGAGCAAGAAGCTCCTTCTGGTTGATGTGTAGAGCTGCGTGATCCTGGTCCCACATCCCGTGTAGGGAAAGACCGAGAGGATCCAACGTCGCACCCCATCCAAGATCGCTGGCATCTGCCGTCAGAACGCGATCGGACGTGGGTAAGTCCAGTGGAACACCCTGTGTAATCCACTGAACATCTGTCCAGGGAAGAAGGTGAGGATACAGAGAGTCCGGAAACAGAAGCACCTGATCCAGAGAATCTACATTCGGCCTCCAACGACTGAGCAGAAAGTGTTGGAGAGGTCTGACATGCAGCCGACCTAGAGGAATGAGATCCGTCACCGAACCGCAGAGACCGATCAGCCGGAGAAAACTCCGAGCGGTCGCGGACCTGGACTGGGACAGAGTCAGAGCAAAAGCTGAGAGAATCACAGCCTTGGCCTGGGGAACCGCCACCAAATTGAATTTGGTTTGGAAAGACATCCCCAGATGACAAAACGACTGAGAAGGGACCAGGTCCGACTTCTCCTCGTTGACTCTGAATCCTAGCGACGTGAGCAAGCTCAACAGAGTGGCGACATCCGATTCCAGTAAGGCAGCATTGGAATGCCTCTGGAGGATATCGTCCAGATATGCCGAAGTAGTCACCCTGGACTGTGTGCGATGGAATGCTATCACATGCGACATCAGTCTGGTGAACGCCCAAGGAGCCAGGTTGAGGCCGAAAGGCATGGCCTTGAACTGGTAAACTCGCCCCAGAAAAGCGAACCTGAGATACTTCCGTGACGCCCGATGCATCGGAACGTGGAAGTAAGCGTCTCGCAGGTCGATGCTGGCTGCGAAATCTTCCTGGTGAATGGATTGGCGGACCGACCTGAAAGTCTCCATGCTGAACTTGGGAGCAATGATAGACTGGTTCAGGATACTCAGATCGATAACCAGTCGGAGTCGGCCGTCCTTCTTCGGCACCAAGAACAGGCGGGAATAGAAACACACTGACTGAACGTTCTTGACGACCTCGATCACCCCCTTTGCCAGGAGCTTGGCAATCTCCGTGGACAAAAGTTCCCGACGTAAAACGTCTGAAGGAACTGTGGTTGGAAGAGGCACCCTTGACAGAGTGGGGTGCCGTCGGAAGGATATGCGCAGCCCGGACCGAACAACATCTAACACCCATGGATCGGATGTGATGGTGGCCCAATGGTCTGCGAACTCTGCTATCCTTCCTCCAACCTGGGACGAGTCGAGGTGAGGACCTTCATTTCGAGCCCCGACGAGGCCCGCGAGAGGAGAAACCACCTCCTCTGCTAAATGAAGAATCCTGAGACTTCCCTCGATTCTGCCGACCCCTACCTTTACCCCGTGAGTAAGAAGTAGAGGCGGCGGCAGAAGGAGAAGCCTTTTGCTTCACAGAGGAAGCAGAAGGGTACTTGTTAGGCTTGGAACGGCCCTTGCCTCCCCGAGAAGGCTGATCAAGCTGACGAAACAGCAGCTGATCTTTGGAATGACGTAGGACGTCATCCCGGACCGTCAACCATGGAAAAGTTGCGGACCTGCCAAAGAGGCAGATCGAAGAGCAGCACGCTGCTCCTCGGGAAGGGATCGTCCTGTGTCCAGCACAGCGTCCCTTCGAACCAATTCCAAATTAGCCGTGTTACAGGCATGCATGTGAGTAAGGTGCATAAGCGCCTTGGACAGCACACGCAAAGGAACCTGTACCTCGTCAAACTTATCTGGAGGCAGATAAGCAGCCAAAGCTGAGACGACGTGATCTGAGAGAGAAAGCATGCCAAGCATCTCTCTAGATAAGCCCAACGTGGACTCCAGAGTCGTCATTGGAATGACGGCAGACTTGGGCTTGGAAAGCCCGAGGGAAGTGGAGTCCTGATCCAGAACCGCCAAAGTCTGGCAGACCGACGGATTGGCGGAATCGTAGGAACGATAACGCACAGGAGGCAAAAAGGTGTCAACCCTGGTGAAGAACGAAGTCTTCAAAGCCTTGGAATTCAGCTTGGAATCCAATGCTGAAAAAGCTTCAACCACCTGTACCGACTGGCACGGTCGAAGGCGCCCAGAAGCAGGTTGCTCCATAGGCTGTTGGTGCGCGACCGATGATCGCGGCCAGGCTGACACTGTCGGCTGGTTAGCAGGTTTGAGATCTGGCAGAAACCCAAACACAAAGTCAAGAGCTGCCGCCAAGCCCGAAGACTGCTGGCCCTCGACCTCAAGCATGTCGGACTCCTCCCCAGAGTCAGAAGACACATAGCCCATCGTGGGCAAACCAGCCGACGCCTCCTATGGTGTCGGAACACCAGAGGAATCAGAAACCGGCCTGTTTCCAATCCCAGGAGGCGGCGCCATAGGAGGCGCCTGGAAACCACTCATAGCCTCGCTGGAAGCAACAGGAAGGCACTTAGAAAGAACCTGAGTGAGTAAGGAGAGGGCCTCCCTAAGCTCACTGCCCGTACCGACGGTTCGACAGGGGAGCGAACCGGCAAAGTGGCTTCACCTCTGACCCTCTTAACCAGCGAAGGGTCACGATCCTCCAAAACACCCGACACGAGACGACGGGCGGCAGCCGAAACATCTGAAGGCAGACGTGTATAGGGGTACGATGCACCCTGAGGATCAATATGGCAAGAACTCATGAGAGTCACCGCAGACCTCTGCGGGGCAGAAGGTCCAGGCTGCACAAAAGGCGTTGGTCCCCCAAAACTGGTCGTGTGGCCAGAATGAGTAGACGGAAACGCCACGGAGTTCATAATGTTTCCACTACGAACATCCGAATCCAAAGACACAACTGTGGTGCTCGACGGCAAAGAGACCACAGAGATGGGTTCGGCCGGCAACCCCTTCCGACTTCGCCGAGTTGAAGTCAGGGAAGGCTGAGGCCGATATCCCACGTCTACAGTATCGGACATTCCTGCAGTCCCCTGCAGCGAAAAGCCGAGGCCGGCTGAAACAGACAACGAAGCAGACGGACCAGCAGTAGTAGTAGATACGTCGCGAGTCGTTGAGGCTGGTGAAATAGTGGAGAGAGTACACCGGCTCGGCTCTGAAGGAGGAGTCACAACCCTAGTGACAGCCTCAGATGTCGACTGGAGGGGGACCGTAGTCCCGGAACCAGGCAGCTCTTCACCAGAACACTCAACGGCTCCCGCAGTATCCACCACAGGAAAAGACTGCACATCCCCCATGGAGGAGGAATAACTCTCACTAGACAAAGTCGGCTCGGGAGGCCCCGAACAACCACGTTCTCCTTTCCCGCGGGAGCGGGGGGCACGGCCACGAGAACGAACGACACGGTTTACTGACGCCCAGAAGGTGGAAGACCATGCTCCACAGACACCACATGGCCGCTCGGCCGAACACCCATTACAGGAGGAACACGACGAATGCACATCGTCCACATGCTTTGGCAGCAGACATTGCCCGCAAGGAATTGTCCTGGGCATGATAGAGGTGAGAGGAGCAGAGAAGGTGAAATCAGAAAACAGAACACCCCCAAAGAAGAGAGAAAGGTGACAGAAACAAAGACCCCAGACGGTCGACCGAGAACCACACAACAGGAAGACTACTCTCAAAAGAAAGAAGAAACACTGTAGGAGTGGTACCCCTCTGACACCTAACTCTAACACAATTAAAAAATTTTGCAAAAAAAGCATTAACAATAATTGTGAAATAATCCAAGTCCGAACCGCATGGCACACGAAATTCACGTGCGACTCGAGAGAGATCAAATAAATATACATTATGGACATATAATAGAAAAGAGAATATAAAAAACACTGTTCCTGAGAATACAAAGGATACACTGTGGTACAATGAATCAGGAATCATCAAACATCGAGCTGGTGGAACACTGATAAGCGTGCAAAAACATCTCGACACGAAGCGGATTATAAAAAGAATGAGTCTTTAGAGATGGTATATGCACACTGGCAACGGAAGTCGTGGAATTGTACTTGGGAGAGAGCGTCCCGTACTGGGTCTGCGCCGGTTGCACTCGACCCAGTTTTGGCTTATTTTTTATTGGTGCTTTTGCACCACTTTTCTTTCCCAACTTGCTTGGGAAAGACAAAAAATAGAGAGTATTATATCCGAGTTAGGGACTTCCACTGTGGTGCAAGCCTGAAGTAAACAATTGTGAGTAGGTTGATAAGAAATGATGTATAGTGTTACTCAGTGCACTAGTAGAAACACATAGCAATGTCCTGCCTTAAACTGCATGTAACGTTTATCAACTCTTCACCCAATATAATGGTCAAAACTAGCTAGCTCTATTTACTAAAATCATCATTCAATATTCATTATTTTTTTTTTATATTTTTGTTTCAATGAGGTAGCTTATGATCTTCATGAGCTCATTCAGACCCTTTCAGTGAGGGTCCTAAGCTACATTTTTTCGCCAAAAAATAAATTTAGTTATTCAAGAATTTTTGTTTGCAAATGTTATCTGACACGTGTTAGGCAAAGGGTTTATTTACCTAGCTCAAAAAGTTATGATAAAACAATAGCGCACACCCACGCAGTGGCATGTGCACACAAAGGTAAAAGATATGTATTCAGGATTTTGATTATTCTACAACCATGTAACAGAGTTTGGACTGCCACCTGGCAATAATAATAACACTTTGGCCAGCCGCTGATTTGTCGCGGTTCTCAGACGAGAAGGCCTTGGTTACCCCTGTACTCCAAACTGCCTCCCTGTTCCCATGCTTCTCCTCTCCTCCCAACATTCGGAGACGAACTGCTTGATGGCATCTCTTGCCCCATTCTTCCCAATCTCTCCGATTAGCACATTAACCCTCTCCTCTGAGTCTCCCCCTAACCACATGTCCTTCATTCTCCCATCCCACTTCCCCATTATACTCCCAGTGAATCTCATTCTTTTAGACTGATACTTTGGGCATTCTAGAAGGAAGTGTTCCAGGGTCTCCACCATGCCCAAGTTACACATCTGGCACTTCCTTTCACCGTCTTTCCCAATTTTTCCCCTCAGCTCCAGGGATCGCGACCTCAGCTTGAACAGCAGTGACCCCCCAAAGGTGCCATCAAGGTACTCTTAAAAACCTGGCCTCTCTTTATCACGCAGGCCACCCAAAGACCTCTTTGATTTGACCCCCTCTCGCCAATTACGGTTACAATCCTCCATGACCCTTTCTCTGACGATTTTTTTACCCTGGTTTGCCCCAACGTCCAGGTCCGAGATCTCCAATGAGTAGTTCTCTACTAGCTCCCTCACTTGGACCATCCACCCCGTTTTGATATTTGAGTTGAAAATTTGCAGGAACATTACTTTACACCATCGGCTGTCGGGGAGATTCACCAAATAATTAAGATAACCGAGTTTCAACAGGTCTATCCTGTCCTTGATCCTCATCTACCCAAGCTCACCCCTGATTGCTTCTATCGCTGCGGCATTACTCGACCCCGTTATCCATCGGCCTGCATCGTTCTGTAAGATTTCCAAGCTCTTTACGGCCGTCTGGTTTAGGGGTACCACCATTTCAAACCGGGAGTCACCCATCAAGCCTTCTGGGAGATAGGATTCCATATGTGATTGTGAGGTATCTGGCTATCCTTCGGGAATTTCAAATGACCCCTCCATCCCCCCCCCAAAGACACCATCTCACAGACACGCACCCACAAGCCCTTAAAAGGGCTGTTAAATCTTTATTCAAATGTTTATTTATATAAAATGTACACTCTTCCCCAGCCAGACAAGCTTGTTTCAATCCTTGACTAGTTGGTGGTTTCTTGTGTATGTTGCAGAAAGGTAGGTTGCACCAATTCTTCCTACGCTTTGTCTACCATTTCGATGCGTCTTCTTTATAAGAGTGTTGCAAGACAGACACTAACAAGCTTCGGTCCATAAAATTTCCTTTTCCCGACGGAGTTCAGTAGAGCTAAGCATTAAACCAACAGTTCAGACGGCATAGGCGCCTCATTGGGTAATTAACTTCTCGAATAAGCATGCGGTCATACGTTGTTCCGCTAATATGCACGTCCAGATGCATGCGTGGATAAAGTGGAGACACACAAACGTTAAAATGGTTGCCTGCATGAACAACTTCGTTTCAGCATATAATCGTCTGATATTACCAAGTGTGTTCAATGTGACGTCAAAACACAATAAACAATAAATTAAACTTCCCGACTGTCAGTTCTCAAGTCATATGAATATGGTGGGTTGATTTTCACTATCTTACCAGAAGCGCATATCAAATCGATTAAATAAAATCCGACCAAGTATTTCCCATGCCTGTGTACAAAATATGGAAACATGATTTTGACGAATTGAGTTCTTTCACGCAGTTTCGGGTGTTGCATTCCCAAAATGCGCTTGTATCAATGAATGTGCAGTGTGACTCTCCAGCAGTTACAATAATCCAGAATCATTATAATGTTTATGTAAATGTCTATGGTGTATCTAAAGAGCAAAAGAGATTGTGTAAAATATATCATTTCAGAATGGTGGAAACCATAATAAAATACTGACATGACTTTTGAAGTAAGGCAGTTGTTGTTATAAATTATTTGAAACTTCAAAATGCCAAAGCCATCCATTGCGAGTTTGGGGTTTCGTCAGATCACAACATACAATTTATATGTACAAGGTGTCGACAAAGATTAAATGAAAGTGTCAATGACACTGTGGCTCAACATGACAAACTTGAACTTGGTAAGTTATAAGTGAAATAGCAAAATTGAAGATAACTGGAACCAATGTTAATTGGTGAAATTTCAACATAACAGCATTGTGTGTGCATTGTCAGAGTGGTCCATGCATTTTTAAATTTAAACTGTAAGACAGGCTGAAGAAAGAATGTTGATACATAAATGCACTAAGTTCTGAGGTTATTGTAAATGGCAACTTTTTTCACAGAAATGAATGCTAATCGCTAACTCTTATCTAAAGGTCTCACCTAATGAGCACACCAAGTTCAAAACCAATCCTATGATAAATGTGGCTTGTAGGCCATGTCAAAGAAGAATTTTGTTGCACAAATGCAATAAAGTCCAAGGTTGTTTCTAACAGGAACAGATTTAGATGGAAATGAAAAGAAAATCGATAGCTCCTATCTTTGTTACACTGCATAAGCATACAAAGTTTCAAAACAACCTGATAATGAATGCGCCCTCTGAGACATGCCAATGGAAGATGTAAATGCACAAATGCTGTAAGTTTGAAGGACATTACTTGTGGTAATGTTTTTTTCTCTATTTTTTATGGAAATTCATAAATATATCCTGCAGAGAGTGCAAAGGGGATAAGTGGCTGCACAAATGCAGTAAGTTCAAAGTCTGGTGATAACGACAATAATTTTTTATGGAAATGAACACATGCACAGCTGTTGTATCTAGAGGTCACCCCGAAAACACATACCAAGTTTCAAAGTAATCCAATCATAAATGTGCCCTGAAGGGTGTGCCAAAGGGAAATACTGAAGCCTGACTAAACTAAGTTCAAGGTCGTTGGCAGCAACATTTTTTGACAGAAATGGAAGAAAATCGATAACTCCCAAATAGATATCACCCCACACAAGAACATCAAGTTTCCAAATGATCCAATCATAAATGTGCCCTGCAGGTTGTGCAAAGCAAAATGTCGATACATAACCACTAAGTTTTTACTAAGTTTATCAGAGGTCGCTGCCAATGGCAACTATTTTTGACAGAAATGAAAGAAAATCGATAGTTCCCATCTAGAGGTCACCCCAAACAAGCACACCAAGTCTCCAAGAATCCAGTCGAAAATATGCACTGTAGGCTGCACCAAAGGGAAATATTGATGCATAACTGCACAAAGTTCAATCGAAGGTCATTGCCAGTGGAATTATATTTCTACAGAAATCGAAGAAAATCGATAGCTCCCATCTAGAGGTAACCCCAGACAAACGTACCAAGTTTCAACCCATTCTTACTAAACTAAGTTCAAAGGTCGTTGAAAGCGGCAACAGTTTTTGGTGGAAATGGAAGAAAATTGATAGCTCCCATCTAGAGGTCACTCCCAAACAAGCATGCCAGGTTTCAAAACAATTCGATCATAAATGTGCTCTGTAGGGTGTACCAAAGGGAAATATTGAGGTCTGATTAAACTAAGTTTCAAAGCAATCCAATCATAAATGTGCCCTGTAGGTTGTGCCAAAGGGAAATATTGAGATGTGACTTTAACTAAGATCCAAGAATCTTGCCAGTGGCCACATTGTTTGATGGAAATTGAAGAAAATCGATAGCTCCCATCTAAAGGACACCCCAAACAAACATACCAAGTCTCAAAGTGATCTGATCATAAATGCGACCTGTGAGGTGTGTCCAAAGGAAATTGTGGGCATATGTATGTATGCCTGGACATACGTACGTATTTACATACATACCCCGACTGACGAAAAGTGATGGCAATCGCTCAGCTTTACTTTGTCAAGTTGAGATAAAAATATAGCAAGCGTTTTCGGACATTTTTAGTGTGCTTTAAGAATTTGTGGGGAACTTAGTGTGATTTTCTTTACGACAGCTAGAATTCCAATGGATATAAAATTCAAATTCAAATTATAACGATGTATCAGGGAAATCTTTTGTTTACAAATTACATAAGCATGCAGCCTAGTGAGAATGTACGGAAAATTTTACAGAAACAGACATGCAGGCGAACAGCGAAATTCATTTATTTCCTAGTATTTTTCTTCCAAACACCAGAACTCTTCAAAATCGGTAATTCCTCCAAAATACCAGAATGACATCAAAACTAGAATTTTGGTGTAATAAATTAATTTAGTGTATATCAGAGCTGAGACATTAATAACTGACCCTTTTCATATTTTCTGTTCCATACAGACTGAAAATTGGCTAGTATAGATACTCAGTGAAAGTGTGTTTGAACAACACAGTCAAAAGTTGAATGTTCCATACAGACTGAAAAGTGGGCTAGTATTGATACTCAGTGAAAGAGTGTTTGAACAACGCAGTCAGAACTTCATTGTTCCATAGAGACTGAAAAGATTGATACTCAGTGAAAGAGTGTTTGAACAACGCAGTCAGAACTTGATTGGCATTAATTGTATTGAGGTGACTGATTGCCAATGCTAATGATAAATCCCATTGTACTTGTGAAAGACAGTTGAGTTGATGGTACAAAACTTTCACTCATTTCTACGATTTCCACTCTTGATCTGTCATTATTATTATTATTTTAGATTTATTTTACATTACTTTCTTAAAAGGGTTTAAAATAACAATGTCAGGGTCTGTCATTGAATTACAATTGCTTCATGCAGCAAGTTTAAGTTAAAATGATTCCATTCCTCTGATTATCACTCTTGATTGGTCATTGTTATTTTGGACCATTATAAAAAAGTATTGTGACACATCATGGTGTACTGATTATATACTACTATGTATCACATACTATTGTGTTGCACATTACTTTATTAAAAGAGTGACAAAATAACAATGTGGAGATCTGTCATTTCGATTGTTTCACACGGCGAGTTTTAGTTATGACAATTCAATTCCTCTGATCTCTACCTTATATCTTTTGATAGTTAATTAAACAAGAGGCCCCAAGGGGCCTGAGGGCGCTCACCTGACATGGTAGCCTAAATATCAACCCAGAGAATTGATTTCAACAAGTTGCATCTGCTCCTCCTAAGAAAAGCTTATACCAAATGTTGTGTTCAGAGCATTTGGTACCAGTAATTATCCTGGCAGCAGTATTCTGAACTTTTTGAAGCTTCTGAATCAGGCACTGGGACAGCCCCACTAACACTGAATTACAATAGTCTAGTTGTGAGGTGATGAAGGAGTGCACAACTTTTTCAAGTGCCGTCTGGTTAAGATAAGTTCGCAGTCTTCCAACAATTACGAAGCTGCCTGTAGCATTCTTGACATTTTATTGATATGGAAGCCTAGTTTTAAATTTGAGTCCATAATCAGTTTAATATTCCTGGCCGATTCACTTTTCATAGTGATGTTGTTTAAAATCAGAATTAATGTAACAGAGGGTGTCGGCATGCAAACCCCGGATATCACTAAAAATTCAGTTTTAGAGTCATTCATTTTCAGTTTAAAATCTATAGTCCATTCCCGCAAGAGATTTATGCAAGTTTCCATGTTATTGACTGCGGTGAATGCGTCATTTGGAACAGATGGTTGAATGTGATGTACAGTTGGGTGTCATCTGTACAGCTGATATGATATGCCATGCTTTTTAAGAAGGCGATCTAGAAAAGAAGTGTACAGAGTAAACAAGAGTGGTCCAAGAACTGAGCCCTGAGAAACACCACACTTTTACACCCTGCTTTCTGAATCGATCTTATTGATATATATTTGTTGACTGTAACCTTCTACATATGATGCAAACCATAGGACAGTGCCAAATATGACATGCTGTGTCAATGTCTCATTGGGAATACCATGGTCGAATGTGTCAAATGCTGCAGACAAATCCAACAGAACAAGCTGTACAGCCTTACCCTCAGACACTGGTTTAACAATGTCAATGGGAGCACGGTGGCTCAGTTGGTAGAGGTGCAGGCTGCAAGCCGAGAGGTCCTCGGTTCGAATTCCACGTGCGGCAACCGCGTTGTGTCCTTGGGCAAGACACTTCATCTCCATTGCCCGCGTGGGGGCACGATGACGCCGTGTACTCAGGCGTACTGCACGTCGATGGTACGCATGTCTTCAACCAATGTAACCCTGCCTGTGCTGCAGTGCGGAGTTACGATATTGGGGAGCTGGCAGCTGCTCATCATTGCTCGGTGGTTCTCTCTGGGTACTCCGGCTTCCTCCACCCGAAAAAACGTTCTTCAGGTTATCAGTATCAAGAGATGGTTTCTTGATGAGTGGAGTAACAAGTGCTTTTCCCACTAGGTTCTGAACAAACCACTCATGTAGGGATGCAGATATAATAGATGGTATGGCTGGCAGAAGATAATCAATTGTCCTTTTCAAAAGGAATGTTGGAATTTGATCCATATCATTGGATTTTTCGGATGATGATAAAATTATTTATCGAATGTTGTGTTCTATGACACAGCAAAAATTAGAATGAAAGAGTTAATGACACTGTAGATTAACTTGTATGTTGTGTTTGATGAAAAGGATAACATTCAATGTTTATGAAAGGATTATGAAATAAGACAAGAATTGTGATAATTGGGAATATGTTTATTTCTGTTACCTGTATGCTATGTTTTTGATAAAAATAATATGAGGTGTACACTGTACTAAAGAGCTGACGGAGGGTTAATAAGACCTCACAGTTAATGTATGTGGCCCTCACAGTTAACGTATATCAACGAAAGTTACCAAGTTACAGTGAAATTATTCCAAAACGAGTAATCCTATCAAGTTACATTGAAATCCCTTCACAAATATGGCCTGTAGACTGTGCTAAAGGTTTTGGGGCTTCAGGTCCCTGTAGCCGTCAGTTTCCCAATTGCGTGCAAAGGGGACGTTCTCACCTAGACACTATATGAAGTCAACCTACCAAGTTACAATAAAATTCCTTCATAAATATGACCTGTAAACTGTGCTAAAGCTTTTTAGGCTTGGGTAGCCATCATGGTTGAATGATCGCAACCAAAAGGGGAATTCTCATCTGGTGTGATCCTACGAAGTTACAATGAAATCCCTTCATAAATATGACCTGTAGACTGTGCTCAGGGTTTTTGGGCTTCGGGCCACTGAAGCCATCACAGTTGACCAATCATGACCAAAAGGGGATGTCATCATCTAGGCATTATATGGAGTCAAACTAACATGTTACAATGAAATCCTTCCATAAATCTGATCTATAGACTATGCTAAAGGTTTTGGGCTCGAGCAGCCATCAAAGCTGAATGATCTCGACCAAAAGGAGACGTTCTCATCTAGACATTATTTGGGGTCATCCTACCAAGGTACAATGAAATCCCTTCATAAATATCACCTGTAGACTGTGCTAAAGGTTTTCGGGCTTCAGGCCCCTGTAGCAGTCACAGTTGCCTAATGGTGTCCAAAAGGGGCTGTTCTCATCTAGACATTATATGAAATCAACCTACCAAGTTACAATGAAATCCCTTCATAAAGATGAACTGAAGACTGTACTGAAGGTTTTTGGGCTTTCGGCTTGGGCAGCCATCATGGTTGAATGATCGCAACCAAAAGGGGCCATTCTCATCCGGGCATCATCAGGAGTGATCCTACAAAGTTACAATGAAATCCCTTCATAAATATGACCTGTAGACTGTGCTCAAGATTTTCAGGCTTTGGGCACCTGTAGCCATCACAGTTGACCAATCACAACCAAAATGGGGTGTCATCATCTAGGTATTATATGGAGTCAACCTAACAAGTTACAATAAAATTCTTCCATAAATACGACCTATAGACTATGCTAAAGGTCTTTGGGCTCGGGCAGCCATAAAGGCTGAATGATCGCGACCAAAAGGGGATGTTCTCATCTAGACATTATTTGGAGTCATCCTACCAAGCTACAATGAAATCCCTTCATAATTATGACCTGTAGACTATTCTAAAAGTTTTCGGGCTTTGGGCTCCTGTAGCCATCACAGTTGCCCAATCATGTCCAAAAGGGGACGTTCTCATCTAGACATTATATGAAGTCATCCTATTAAGTTACAATGAAATCCCTTCATAAATATGACCTGTAGACTGTGCTAAAGGTTTTCGGGCTTCAGGCTCGGGCAGCCATCATGGTTGAATGATCGCAACCAAAGGGGACAATCTCATCTGGGCATCATCTGGAGTGATCCTGCGAAGTTACAATGAAATCCCTTTATAAATATGACCTGTAGACTGTGCTAAAGGTTTTCGGGCTTCAGGCCCCTACAGCCGTCACAGTTGATCAATCACGACCAAAAGGAGATGTCATCATCTAGGCATTATATGGAGACAACTTAACAGGTTACAATGAAATCCTTCCATAAATGTGACCTTTTGCCTATGCTAAGGGTTTTTGGGCTCGGGCACCCATCAAGGCTGAATTACCGTGATTAAAATGGAATGTTCTCACCTAGACATTATTTGGAGTCATCCTACCAAGTTACAATAAAATCCCTTCATAAATGCGCCGTGAGCTGCGAAAAGGGACCTTAGGGATCAAAAATTTGAAATTGAGTTAACATGTCCACTCACCTGGAATTGAGGATTCCAACAAAGTTTACTTTAGGTTCATCTGACCTTTATAAATGGGTCAACGCAATGTTTCAAGTGGGATGTCCAAAAGCCCCATAACTTGATCGACCGTTTGACGTTTCAACGTAAAACTTATCTGCTGTATATGTGCAACATCATCTCGTGAAAATTTGAACGTTTAGCGAACTGTGAGAAGTTATTTCTTTTTTGAAAAAATGCAATATTTAAGAGTGAAGGAAGATAACAAACTACCATCTGAGCTTTAATTCACTGTGGATAAGGTTTAATTCATGGAGTGAGAGGAGCATTCTGCAAAGAAAGTTTTGAAAAAGATTTGTTTTCCTCAGCTGTCAGGTTTTCATTTTTGTTTATTTCTTGTTCATTTTTGTTTGTTTTTTGTTGGGGGGAGGGGGGGGGGTCATGCTTTTTGCACATTTTCGGCTGCTTTCCATGCATCGGCAAATTGAATGAAGAAAATCCACTAACACACAACCCTCCTCACCAATACTAGAGGTACTGTGAGCAAACTCACAAAGTGATAACCCCCCCCCCCCCACGCCTGAAATGTATAAGTTAGATTATCTCCCCTTGGAAATGTCAGAACGGAATTATCATGCACATCTTCATATGGAGTTCTTCCATTGTATAAAGTTTCAAGAAAATTCTTCAAATGGTTTAGGAGGAGTTGCGCTTACAAGGATGGACAGACGGTATAAGTTAGATTATCTCCCCTTGAAAATGTCAGAACGGAATTATATTGCTTCATGCACATCTTCATATGGAGTTCTTCCATTGTGTAAAGTTTCATGAAAATTCTTCAAACGGTTTAGGAGGAGTTGCGCTTACAAGTATGGACAGACGGTATAAGTTAGATTATCTCCTCTTGGAAATTTCAGAACGGAATTATATTGCTTCATGCACATCTTCATATGGAGTTCTTCCATTGTGTAAAGTTTCATGAAAATTGTTCAAACGGTTTAGGAGGAGTTGCGCTTACAAGGATGGTCACACGGACAGATTATCTCCCTTTGGAAATGTCAGAACGGAATTATATTGCTTCATGCACATTGCCATATGGAGTTCTTCCATTGTGTAAAGTTTCATGAAAATTCTTCAAACGGTTTAGGAGGAGTTGCGCTTACAATGGATGGACAGATGGACAGACGGACGGACAGGGTGATTCCTATATACCCCCCAAACTTTGTTTGCGGGGGGTATAATAACTAGTAGGCTGAAAAAAAGACAATAATAACAACAACATCAACAAAAAAAACAAGAGGCCCCAAGGGGCCTTAATCGCTCACGGGGAAAGTGACTCAAAAAAGTGGTTCAAAGAAGTATTTGGGGTCACATTCAGTTAGACATGGTTCATCAACACTACAAAGGAATGAAGTCATGAGAGACAAATTTTATGGAACTAGGGATATGGCTTGAACTTACCCCTCCCTCTAAGGATGCTGCATACCAAATATCAATAATAATAATAGTAATAATAATATATCACTTATACATGTATAGCGCCTATCCTAATAAAAGCCCTAAGCGCTTTACAAAAGAAATCACGAATAAGATAGATAAAAATCAATAAAGTCACCCGGTTTGTGTGTCAGCGAAGGGATATCCTGGGAAGTTCCTCTGGTATAAGTAGGTTTTTAAGTCGATTTTTAAAACTTTCAAGAGATGGTGCATTTTGTAGGGTTTTGGGTAACGAGTTCCACACATGGGGCACGCTGATCCTGAAAGCCCTGTCACCTACAGTCTTCGAATTCCCTGCGAACTGAGTTAAAAGCCCTTCGTCGCTGGATCGCAATGATCGCTGCGGCTTGTATGGTATGAGGAGTTCGCTAAGGTAGCCTGGGAAGTCAGCCGAATTTCTCTGATAGGTGAGTATTGCTAGTTTATATGTTATCCGGTCTTTAACTGGGATGTAGTGCAGCTTGGCAAGGGCGGGCGAGATGTGTTCCCTTTTCTTCGTCCGTAGAGCAATCCTAGCAGCAACGTTGATCAGCCTCTGTAAACGTCGGAGCTGGTTGTCCGGGACTTCGAAAAGCAGTGCATTACAGTAATCTATTCGATTCAAGATGAATGATGAAATCAGCTTTTTTGTGGCGTCTAAATTTAAATATTTTTGGATATGACCTAGCCTTCAAATTTCAAAATATACTGACTTACATATGTTTGATATTTGATAGGACATTGAAAGAGTGGTGTCCAAATGAACTCCGAGATTTTTTGCACTATCAGTGAAATGGATCAAGTTCTCGCCTACGGAAATGTGCTGATTGTGATGGAATTTGCGATGGATTGTTTTGCGCACCACATCACTTCGGTTTTGTCATCGTTGAGTTTGAGTTGGTTTGCCAACATGCAAGACTTCACCGATGACAAACATTCCTCGACGTTTGAAACAAGCTGGGCAGATCGGTTAACTGTATCATGGTTATATAACTGTGTGTCGTCTGCGTACATGTGGCACCCAACTCTGTGGCTCCTGATAATGTCACCAAGTGGTTGTGTATACAGGAGATATAGCATAGGGCCGAGTACTTAACCTTGTGGGACTCCAAGTTCATCTGAAAGCGAGTTTCCAACTTGAATTTGTTGGAACCGGTCAGATAGATATGAGGCAAACCATTTAAGAGCGGATCCATGGATGCCGAAAGTAGTTTCGAGTCTACAAATTAAAATTGTATGGTCCAATGTATCAAACGCCGCCGATAAATCGAGGAGCGTTAGCAGGGACACTTTTCCTTCATCAGACGCGGTCAGAAGGTCAGACATTATTCGGATCAGTACAGTTTCAGTACTGTGCGCTTTGCGGTAAGCAGACTGGCACTTTTCCATTAACGAATGATACTCCAGGTGTTCTTTTAGTTGGGCAAGAACGAGCTTTTCAAGGATTTTGGAAAGGAAAGGGAGATTGGACACTGGCCTGTAGTTCTTTAGAGTTTCAGGGTCCAACGAAGGCTTTTCTAAAAGAGGCACAACAATAGCCCTTTTAAAGCATGTCGGGACAATGCCAGGAGACAGCGAAAAATTCATCAAAGCAGTGACTGGGTCGATGATAGCATCAATATGCTTCAGAAAAAAGTTCTGTGGGAATCGGGTCCAGTGTACACGATTTAGGAGGAGCTGAAGTGATAACTTTTCTAACCTCTTCACTAGAAACAGGATGGAATGACTGAAGCGACGAGCCAATGAATGGTCGAAATTCGACTTGCCCCTCATAAGTGTCAAATTGTGACCGAATAGTAGCAATCTTGTTATGGAAATAATCAGCGAAGGCATTTGGGAGGTTGTCCATTTCTATGTTGGTGGGAAGAGTGGATGATTTCATTTTCCCGTAGAGTTCACTCACTAGTGAATATAACACTTTGGATGATTTGGTGTTAGATATTCTCTCGCTATAGTGATGTTGGCGAGCACGTTTTGTCATGAAGTTCACTTTATTGTTCTTGTCATGAAATATTTGATGGTGAACTGTCAAGCCAGTGTGTCTCCACTGTCGTTCTGCTTTCCGGCGTTCAGTTTTAGCCCGTTTTATATCAGCAGTGAACCAAGGAACAGATGGACAGCTAGTGATTTTTCTCGTTGATAAAGGAGCATGGCGATTCAGTATATCTCTAAGTCCTTCATACCACGATACCGCGGTATGCATTGAAGATACATCAATATTGTTGAGAAAATCGTTAGCGAATTGTTCGTGGTCGATTGCTTTCAAATTCCTAGTTGTTACAGTCCAAATGCTGGGTGGGGGCTTGGCTAAGTTAAAACGAAACTTGATGAGGTGGTGATCCGATATGCGGTATTTAACATCAACATCTCTAACCATTGATACATACTCACGCACAATAACCCATTCGAGAATTCTCCCTTAGCGATGTGTAGGTTTGGTGATCACTTGGTGTAAGGATGAATCATTCAATAGCGTTTTGATATTATTGACATCCTTGCTGTCCTTGTGTTCATAGTGTATGTTGAAATCACCAAGTATTAGTAATTTGCGTTGGTCAGCAACATATCTACTGATAAGATCGGAGAGATCTTCAAAGAACATCGAGAAAGTTAGTTTGTTCTTCTTACTAGGTGGTGGTTTATAAATGCACAAGAAAACAGCCGTTCGTCCAGAGAAAGTAACAGTGAATTGTCGATTCAAAGGATTTGTAATCAGTAATAGTTTTTTGTGTCACTCTGAGTGTGTCACGGTAGAGAAGGGCTATGCCACCACCCCCAGATTTGCGAGAGGAAGACCGAAACTCGTAACCTGGGGGTGTCATTTCCTTAATAAGAACCTCGTCTCCAGATGGCCTAAGCCAGGTTTCGGTGATGAACGTTAAATCCATGGGAAGGTTGTGAATCATCTCAGTTTTATTACGAGCAGATTGAGAATTGAAAAGAGAGACGGAAAGGAAGTCAGATGAACGGGAGTCCAATCTAATAATGTTACTTTCAATAACATTCCGGTGTGGTTTGCTTTCCGAACTGTTCCGGCCGTGACCGATGATAATTTCAATAGACCGTCGTTTTCACGTACCACCCCTTCTCCCCCGGCATCGTCTACGTCCCTGTCGACAATGACAGGTCACACGGGGAGGGTGCTGACTGCTTGTTATTGATAATCCGAGGTCGGATAACCGAAACAAAACACTGAGATTTAACGGCAGATGCACTGTCCTGTTGAGTGATTTCAGCTCAGCAATGGAGTACTGAATCAATAATCCATTGTCCAATTCAGAAAATCGATTGATATTTCGCACCTCGCTGATGTTCGACAGCATAGTAAAAATGATGTCAGAGGTTAATTGCCATCAAAAGCATTCATCTGCTGGATCTGAAGATTTTAAAAAAAAATTCCTCATATTGAACTAAGTTATCATTCGGGCTCCCACAGTGAGCCCAAATATGAACCCAGGGTCTTGGCTTTAACAAACTTGAATCTCATCCCCCTTAAGGATGCTACACACCACATATCAAAACATTCCAACTCCTGGATCTGAAGAAAAATATTTTTAAAGAAAATTCCTCATTTCGAACTAAGTTACAATTCAAGCTCCCACAGTGAGTCCAAATATGGACCTAGAGATATGGCTTGAACAAACTTGAATCCCCCCCCCCCCCCCCTTAAGGATGCTTCATACCAAATATCAAAACATTCCGACTGCTTGAAGAAGATTTTTAAAGAAAATTCCTCATTTTGAACTAAGTTATAATTTGGGCTCCCACAGTGAGCCCAAATTTGAACACAGGGACTTGGCTTGAACAAACTTGAATCTCACCCCCCCCCCCCCCCCCCCCCCCCCCCCCCCCTCCCCTAAGCAAGCTGCATACTCAATATCAAAAGATTCTGCCTGCTGGATCTTGAGAAGATTTTTTAAGAAATTTGCATGAAATGCACTAAGTTCGAATTCAGGCTTCTATACTGAGCCCAAATATGAATCCAAGCGGCCGATTTGAACAAACTTGAATCAGATCCACCCCCACAATGTTGCATACCAAATATCAAAAGATTCTGCCTGCTGGATCTGGAGAAGATGATTTTTAAAGAAATTTGGCTGAAATGCACTAAGTTCGAATTCAGGCTTCTATACTGAGCCCAAATATGAATCCAAGGGGCCGATTTGAACAAACTTGAATCAGATCCACCCCACAATGTTGCATACCAAATATCAAAAGATTCTGACTGCTGGATCTTGGGAAGAAGAAATTTGCCTGAAATGCACTAAGTTCAAATTTTGGCTCCTATACTGAGCCCAAATATGAACCCAGGGGGCCGATTTGAACAAACTTGAATCAGATCCACTCCACAATTTTGCGTACCAAATATCAAAAGATTCTGCCTGCTGGATGAAATGCACTAAGTTCAAATTTTGGCTCCTATACTTAGCCCAAATATGAACCCAGGGGGGCCGATTTGAACAAACTTGAATCAGATCCACCCCACAATTTTGCGTACCAAATATCAAAAGATTCTGCCTGCTGGATCTGGAGAAGAAGATTTTTTAAGAAATTTGGCTGAAATGCACTAAGTTCGAATTCAGGCTTCTATACTGAGCCCAAATATGAATCCAGGGGCCAATTTGAACAAACTTGAATCAGATCTGCCCCACAATGTTGCATACCAAATATCAAAAGATTCTGCCTGCTGGATCTGGAGAAGAAGATTTTTGAAGAAATTTGCCTGAAATGCACCAAGTTCAAATTCGAGCTTTTATAGTGAGCCCAAATATGAATCCAGGGGGCCGATTTGAACAAACTTGAATCAGATCCACCCAACAATGTTGCATACCAAATATCAAAAGATTCTGCCTGCTAGATCTGGAGAAGAAGATTTTTTAAGAAATTTGCCTGAAATGCACTAAATTCGAATTAGGGCTTCTATACTGAGAACAAATGTGAATCCAGGGGGCCGATTCAAACAAACGGGAATCAGATCCACCCCACAATGTTGCATAAGAAATATCAAAAGATTCTGCCAGCTGGATCTGGAAAAGATTTTTTAAGAAATTTGCCTGAAATGCACTAAGTTTGAATTTGGGCTTCTATAGTGAGCCCAATTATGAATCCAGGGGGCCGATTTGAACAAACTTCAATCAGATCCACCCCATAATGCTGTATAGCGAATATCAAATAATTCTGCCCACTGGTTCTGGAGAAGAAGATTTTTTAATAATTTGTCTATAATTCATATGGTGCTATCAGAGTTATGCCCCATACAGAGCCCCCCCCCCCCCCCCCCCCCACATGGGACGTGGCCATTTCATTTGAACAAACATAAATTGCCATAGAGTAATGAACATCCACATGAAGCTTCGTGAAAATCGGACCAGTGGTTTCAGAGGAGAAGTCGTTTGAAAAATGTTCACGACGACAGACGACGACAGACGATGAGGGACGATGACGACGGACGGCAAGTGATAAGTTAAGCTCCCTTCGGTGAGCTAAAAAAAATACACGAGGCCAAAAAGGCAACATTCTGCCCCTGGACTACCTAAAAACAAACTTTGAGCCATTTTGTGTGTGTGTGTGTGTGTGTGTGTGTGCAAAAATCCAATTTTGATGAGAAATATGAAAACAGAAGAAGTAACTTTCAAAGGAAATAAAACCTCTATCTTTTACCTATCATGTTCTTAAGTGACCACCAAAAATATAACAATGCTCAAAGGTCAAGTTTATCAGTAGAATAAATGAGGAAAACGTGTATTTGAAAAAAATGGTTCAGCTTTGGAAGGGGGGGGGGGGGGGGGGCACACCCCACGGGCCTAGTGTCTTGCAAATGTTTTTCTGACCCCATCAGAGGTTATTCCAAGGGCTAAATTTTGGGCCTCCTGTATTTTTGTTCACAACCGATGCCCCCCTCCCCCCCTGCCTCCTATGAGGACTGGAAAAAAAAAAGTGTTTTTTTTTTTTTTTTAACTTTTTACTTCTTTGAAACGCAAATCCCTTCTTAGAATGAGTTTAGGAAAATGGTATACATTATTGGTCCCAGCAACAATTACCAGAACTAAGAAATGTTTCTCAAACAGCTTTGAAGGAATGTTTTGAAAGATACTTGAATTTTGAAATTTTTTAAAATTTTGTTATAATAAGTATATAATTGAGTTGCATCACGATCACAAAATTAATTGAAAGACAAACTGACACAATTATGAGCTACCAAAGTTGATCAGTAGCAGAGGCGGCACTAGAAAATCTTACATGGAGGGGGGCGAGGCAAGTAGGGGACATGATATGCTCCCCATGGAGTGGGGAGGAGGCGTTGGAGGGGGGGGGGGGGTAGAGGTGCATATCAATAATTTTTAAGGTAGGATCAATCCTTGAAGATTTATTGGAGGGTTTTATTTTTATTTTTATTTATTTATTTATTATTATTTTTGTGGGGGAAGGGGTGAGGTGATTCAATTTTTCTCAAGCTCCCAGACCTCTCCTCCCAGATTAAAAAAACAGACAAAAATTGTGCTTTCGGACTATTCTGGTGGCTTTTAAAGGTTTACACATTTTTTGAATGTTGAAAATAATGAGGTAGGGCCGACGACCCACATTTTGAGGGCAAGATTCACAAACTGTGTAGGCTAACTGCATTACAGCTTGTAATTCTTTACTGGATAAGTTCATCGGCTGGGTGTGTGTATGGGAGTAACAAAAAAAAGTACAGAGTCAATGTTTGTGTGAGAGATGTACATGATGAATTCATGTCAGAGCAAGTGTCAGAAACAAAGATGATTTTGAAACCCGAGTTCTCAGCAACTTTCTTTTCAATGTCACACAGTGATTTAAAAATAGAAACACTCGTTGATGTAAACAATTCAGCGAGTGTGAAACGTCATTTAAACAGGTCAAACCAAACAGAGTGAAGCCAAAAATCAGTCGTATCACATCTGATGACAGCCCATCGAACTCAATTGGAAAACAATGAAATAGGCGTGTTTTTGTCAATATATCTTGTGTGTGTTAATTTTCATCAGAAAATGCTGTGTGCCTCGAAGTTTTATGACATTAATTTCATCGATTAATAGGAAAGATGTAAAGTCATATGGAAACAAGAGGCCCCACAGGGCCTGAAGCGCTCATCTTGTACAGAACACAATTTAAACAGAGTCCAAGAATGAGTCTACATTAAGCAAGCCATCTCCATAGGCTACACTGTCAATCCTTGAGTCCCTCAGGAGTGACAAAAATAATCTGGGCATCATGCCTTTTCTTCAGTTGATCATAAGTAAAATGTAGAGCTCCCCTATGAAGCCCCTTGATACAACCTATGTGGATTAATCTTAGTACCTCTAGAGGGTACTGAATACAAAATTTTTAATTCTTCAGCAAAATGGCCAATTCCGGCTCCCATAGAGAGCCCAAATATTAACCCAGGCTCTTGATTTGAACACAGTTAAATCTGACTTCCCTAGAGATGTTGTGTACCGAATATGAAAGCATTCTGACTGTTGGATCTGAAGAAGAGAAATTGTAAAGAAATTTCTCCGAATTGCACCAAGTTCAAATTTGGGCTACCATAGCGAGCCCAAATACTGACCTATGGATCCGATTTGAACAAACTTGAATCTGACCCCCCTAGAGATGTTGTATACCAAATGTGAAAGCATTCTGACAAGTGAATCTGAAGAAGAAGATTTTTGAAGAAATTCCCTCATATTGTACTAAGTTAAATTTCATGTTCCCATATGGAGCCCAAATATTAACCTAGGCACTCGAATTGAACAACCTGGAATCTGACCCCCCTAGAGATGTTGTATACCAAATATAAAAGTATTCCGACTGGTGGATCTGAAGAAGAAGATTTTTAAAGAAATTTTCTCATATTGCACTAAGTAAAAATTTGGGCTACCATAGTGAGCCCAAATATATACCTAGGGATCTGATTTGAACAAACTTGAATTTGACCCCCATAGAGATGTTGCATACCAAATATCAAAGCATTCTGACTGATGGATCTGAAGAAGAAGATTTTTTTAAATTACCCACTATATTGAACAAAGATAAAATTTGGGCTTCCGTAGAAAGCCCAAATATTAACCTAGGGACTTGGTTTGAACAATCTAGAATCTGACCCTCATAACAATGATGTATACTAAATATTAAAAGATTCTGACTGGTGGTTCTGAAGAAGAAGATTTTTAAAGAATATTCCCCATATTACCCTATGTTAAAACTTCGGGCTCCTGTAGAGAGCCCAAATATGAACCAATGAGCTTTATTTCAACAAACTTTTATCTGACCCCCCTATGAATGCTGTATACCAAATATCAAAAGATTCTGATGATTGGTTCTGGAGAAAAGATTTTTAAAAATTTTTGCAAATATGCTGACTCAGCATTTTTTCGATGCCCATTACAGAACACCCTAACATAACCGATGGCAATTTTTTTTTACCATTCAATTCTACTGGTCATAAGGATACTTCATACCAAATAAAAGCTCTCTGTTCCGTGGGGTTTGGGAAATATGGGCATTTGAAAATATTTCTATTTTTAGCTCCCAGGGTTCCCAAGGGGATGCGGGAATTTTTTTTTTTTGCATGGGTCATGTACTTATGACCCAATAATACCACAAACCAAATTTGGTTCATACCGGACCATCGGTTCAGAAAATAGAAATTTTGGGCGGGGCCAAAAATCTTACCCCTCCTATTACAAAGCCAAATATTACTTCACGAACTTCGTTTGAACAAACTTGATTCTACACCTCATATGGAAGCTCCATAGCAAATATCAAGTCATTGTACACACTGGTTCTTGAGAAGAAGATTTTTAAAATATTTGGGTGCATTTTCCCCCACTCCCTCCCTATGGGGCTGGGCATGCTGAGTTGAACAAAAATGAATGCCCCTTTGGGACCATCACTCACACAAACTTTCACTTGAATTGGCCCAGTGGCTTTGAAGGAGAAGAGCAAAACATGGTGTTGACGGACGACAGACGCCGGAAGACGGACGGGAAGCGATGAGATTAGCTCAGCTTGACTTTGTCAAGATGAGCTAACAACCAAACAATTGGATTCGCCTGAAGCTGGTTTGCAACACAGCAGACAACACGTCTTCTTGAAGGTCAAGAACGCGTGTTGCACTGTCGCCACGGGTATTTCGTTGTCAAAGACCTGTTCAGTTCATCAGAATTCAAGAGAATGTTTTGAGAGTCCGATTCTATCTCTGACATAAAACATTTCTTTAGTTATGGTATCAGTTTTTATTCATTAAATACATTAAATTAGTGCATTCCTCGTAGGGAAAAAAAAATAAATAAAAAGCAGTGTGTGTTTATAAAACTTATTTAATCACGCCCACGCTTTTTACGTCGTTCGTTTTTGACATCTTTCTCTGTTTTCATTGGATGTCCTGTAAGGTCTCTTTTCGCAGCTCATAGCCCAAATATGACCTGTAGACTGTGCTAAAGGTTTTTGGGCTTCGGGCCCCTGTAGCCATCACAGTTGCCCAATCAGGACCAAAAGGGGACTTTCTCATCTAGACATTATATGAAGTCAACCCACCAAGTCACAATGAAATTCTCCATAAATATGACCTGCAGACTGTGCTAAAGGTTTTCGGGCTCGGGCAGTTGTCATGGTTGGCAGATCACGCCCAAATGGGGAAATTCTCATCTAGACATCATAAAGGGTCATCCTACTAAGTTACAATGAAATCCCTCCATATTAAACATGACCTGCAGACTGTGCTAAAAGGTTTGGGGTTTCTGGCTTGGGCAGCTATCACGGTTGACAGATCATGCCCAAAAGGGGATGTTTTCATCTAGGCATTACACAGAGGCATCCTATCAAGTTGCAATGAAATCCCTTCATAAATACGACCTGTAGACTGTGCCAATGGTTTTCGGGTTTTGGGCTTGGGCAGCCATACCAGTTGACCAAAAGGGGACGTTCTCATCTAGACATGACCCCAAACCTGCATATGAAATTTCGTGACGATCAGACAAGAACTGCGGGGTGTAGCCCATGCTAAAGGAAAATGTGAACAGACTCACAGACTAAAACTTCTGCACGCGAGATGGCAATAGCCTATCTTGACTATGTCAAGTTAAGCTAAAAATCACTTTTATGTCAAGATGATTAAACTCTGGTGGTTCACATGATGGTATACTATCCAGAATTACTTAAATTTTAGTCATGAAATAATCATTAAAATTTTCCAGAATTTCTTCAATATTTAGATGATCTGGGAGAATGACTTTTTGTTGTTTACCAAGGAGACTATTGGTTAGTGAGAATAGCATCCTTGTATTAGATGATGGTCACTCCACTATAACAGAATTGTAGTACTCCCTCTTCACCTTTTTGACGATCTTTTTAGTTGTATTTGTTTGGTGACAGAACATCTGCCATGAACCTCAAGCTTCGTTTTATTGTAAAGACAAAAAGTTTGCGACACTGTTGTTTAGCAGCTCTAACACCTTCTGTAAACCACTCCACATTTTCCCTATCAGTTATAATTTTTGACTTGGGTGGTGCTTGTTCAGCCATGATGCCCTTAAGAGTTTCTTCAAATAAAAATACCAATTGCTCAGATCATTCATGACTGCTAAAAAAGTAGTTCGAAAACAGAATTGATGAACTGGTATCCATTTTCGAGGCATCAATATTTATGGATTTATATTTTCGATAAGTAATTTTCTGTGGAGGAATTTTTGAAGTTGCTAGTGTCAATTTGGCTAACACCGCATAGTAATCAGACAATGCTGGAACTGTGACATGGACATTATGTACTGACGTGCTGTTACTTTGACGAACAATAATTAGATCAAAGGTGTGTCCTCTCTTGTGGGTAGGTTTTGAGACCAGTTGTGAATTGCTAAATGATTCAAACAAATTTGAATTGCTTGGTAAAAGTGTCATTTAAATTGTCAACATGGATGTTCAAATCATAAGCAACAGCAATATCACATCCATACAAGGCATAGAAGGACAGACATTCTGAAAATTCATTTTGAAACAGCTGATGTAAGTTTAGTTTCTTTTTGATGGTGGCGGTAGGTAAACTACGAGTAATCAAAGTGAATGGTTACTTGACATGAGGCAGTCTATCATTTCAAAAGTGGCGGAGATTTGTATAAATCAGGATGCTGTTTTATGTTTAAGGCATCACTGTGGATGGCTGCTACACCGCCACCTCGACTCTCCCATGAGTTGCGTAAGATGGAGAAACCCAGTGGTAATAGTTGTCCAGTGGAAAAACTGTCACTATCATTTTCTTTCAACCATGTTTCAGTTAAATCCAAAACTCTGAGATAGTTATCTAGTATGAAGTTCTTTAGATCACGTTCCTTCCCAGAAACAGATCTTATATTAAGTAATCCAAAGTTCAAATCAGGTACTTTGTTTCTCACAGATTTGGCATTGACTGTGACATGGAACACACATAGCAAGTATCAAAGTGATCCGATCATAAATGTGCCCTGAAGGCTGTGTTAAAGGGAAATATTGAGGTCTGACTAAACTAAGTTCGAAGGTCAACATTTTTGACAGAAATGGAAGAAAATCGTCAGCTCCCATATGGATGTCAACCCACACAAGCTCACCAAGTTTGCAAGCGATCCAATCATAAATATGCCTTGCATGTGTGTCAAAGGGAAATATTGATGCTTAACTGCACTAAGTTTTTATCAAGTTCATTGAAGGTCATTGCCAGTGGCAACATTTTTTGACGGAAATCGACGAAAATCGATAGCTCCCATCTAGAGGTAACCCCAAACAAACATGCCAGGTTTCAAAGCAAATCTGTTCATAAATGTGCCCTGTAGGGTGTGCCAAAGGGAAATATTCAGGTTGGACTAAACTAAGTTCTAAGAATGTTGGCCGCAGCAACATTTTTTTATGGAAATGGAAGAAAATCGATAGCTCCTATCTAGAGGTCACCCCAAACAAGCATGCCAGGTTTCAAAGCAATCCGATCATAAATGTGCCCTCTAGGGTGTGCCAAAGAGAAATATTGAGGTCTTCTGACTAAACTAAGTTCTAAGAACGCTGGCCGCTGCAACATTTTTTGACGGAAATGGAAAACAAGAGGCCCCAGGGCGCTCACCTGACATGGTAGCCTAAATATCAACCCAGAGAATTGATTTCCACAAGTTGCATCTGCTCCTCCTTAGAAAAGCTGAAACCAAATATCCAAATATTCTGACCAGTGGATCTAAAAAAAAGATTTTTAAAGAATATTCCTCATATTGAACTAAGTCATAATTCGGGCTCCCACAGGGAGCCCATATATGAACCCATGGACTTGGCTTTAACAAACCTGAATCTCACAACCCTAAGGATTCTGCACAGCAAATATCAAAACATTCCGACTGCTGGATCTGAAGAAGAAGATTTTTAAAGAAAATTCCTCATTTTGAACCAAGTTACAATTCGAGCTCCCACAATCAGCCCAAATATGGACCTAGGGACATGGCTTGAACAAACTTGAATCTTACCCCCTAAGGATGCTGCATAAAAAATATCAAAAGCATTCATCTGCTGGATCTGAAGATTTTTAAAGAAAATTCCTCATTTTGAACTAAGTTGTCATTCAGGCTCCCATAGTGAGCCTAAATATGAACCAGGGGACTTGGCTTGAACAAACTTTAATCTCAGACCCCTAAGGTTGCTCCATGCCAAATATCAAAAGATTCCAACTGCTGAATCTGAAGAAGAAGATTTTTAAAGAAAAATTCCTCATATTGACTAAGATATAATTTGGGCTCACACAGGGAGCCCAAATATGGACCCATGGACTTGGCTTTAACACACTTGAATACCTCCTCCACCCCCCCCCCCCCACCCCCACCCCCAGGATGCTACTCACCACATATCAAACCATTCCGACTGCTGGATCTGAAGAAGATGATTTTTTAAGAAAATTCCTCATTTCGAACAAAGTTACAATTCAAGCTCCCACAGTGAGCCCAAATAAGGACCTAGGGACATGGCTTGAACAAACTTGAATCTCACCCCCCTAAGAATGCTGCATACCAAATATCAAAACATTCCGACTGCTGGATCTGAAGAAGATTTTTAAAGAAAGTTCCTCATTTTGAACTAAGTTATAATTTAGGCTCCCACAGTGAGCCCAAATATGAACCCAGGGACTAGGCTTGAACAAAATGAATCTCACCCCCCTAAGCGTGGTGCATACCCAATATCACAAGATTCTGCCTGCTGGATCTTGAGAAGAAGATTTTCAAAGAAATATGCCTGAAATGCACTAAGTTCAAATTTGGGCTCCTATACTGAGCCCAAATATAAACCCAGGGGGGCCGATTTGAACAAACCTGAATCAGATCCACCCCACAATGTTGCATACCAAATATCACAAGATTCTGCCTGCTGGATCTGGAGAAGATTTTTGAAGAAATTTGCCTGAAATGCACTACGTTCGAATTTGGGCTTCTATAGTGAGCCCAAATATGAATCCAGGTGGCCAATTTGAACAAACCTGAATCAGATCCACCCCACAATGTTGCATACCAAATATCAAAAGATTCTGCCTGCAGGATCTGGAGAAGAAGATTTTTGAAGAAATTTGCCTGAAATGCACTATGTTCGAATTCAAGCTTCTATAATGAGCCCAGATATGAATCTAGGGAGCCGATTTGAACAAAATAGAATCAGATCCACCCCACAATGTTGCATACCAAATATCAAAAGATTCTGCCTGCTGAATCTGGAGAAGAAGATTTTTTAAGAAATTTGCCTGAAATGCACTAAGTTCAAATTTGGACTCCTATACTGAGCCCAAATATAAATCCAGGGAGCCGATTTGAACAAACTTGAATCAGATCCACCCCACAATGTTGCATACCCAATATCAAAAGATTCTGCCTGCTGGATCTTGAGAAGAAGATTTTCAAAGAAATTTGCCTGAAATGCACTAAGTTCAAATTTGGGCTCCTATACTGAGCCCAAATATAAATCCAGGGAGCCGATTTGAACAAACTTGAATCAGATCCACCCCACAATGTTGCATACCCAATATCAAAAGATTCTGCCTGCTGGATCTTGAGAAGAAGATTTTCAAAGAAATTTGCCTGAAATGCACTAAGTTCAAATTCAGGCTCCTATACTGAGCCCAAATATAAACCCAAGGGGCCGATTTGAACAAACTTGAATCAGATCCACCCACAATGTTGCATACCAAATATCAAAAGATTCTGCCTGCTGGATCTGGAGAAGAAGATTTTTTAATGTTTTCCCCATTGCCTACAGTGTTAAAAAGTGCTGACTCAGCACTTTTTCAAAGTCCCGAAACTGTGCCCTATGATAAAACCGATGGCAATTTTTTTTTACCAATCCTTTCTGTTGGTCCTAAGGAAGCTGCACACCAAATAAAAATTCTCAGAGCCGTGCAGTTTTGGAGATATGGGCGTTTTAAATTTTTTCTATTTTTAGCTCCTGCGGTTCCCACGGGGATGCAGGAAACTTTTTTTTGCATAAATCAAGTACTCATGACCCAGTAAGCCCTCACATAAAATTTGGTTGAAATCGGCTTCTCGGTTCAGAAAATAGAAATTAGGGGCAGGGCCAAAATTTTTGCCCCTCCCACAACGACGCCAAATATTATCCCTAAAACTTCTCTTGAACAAATCTGAGTCTACACCTCAAAAGGAAGGTGCATACCATATATCAAGTCTCTGCTACTGCTGGTTCATGAGAAGAAGATTTACAAAGATTTTGGTGCCCCTTGGGGGCATGGCAACACCAAGGAGGAGGGGCATCTTCATTTGAACAAATCTGAATTGGCATTAGGTAATAAACATTTAGCCAACATTTGAATAAAATTGGGCTAGTGGTTTAGGAGGAGAAGTTGATAATGTAAAGTTAACGCCGGACGGACGACGGACGACAGACGGATCACGATCAGTAAAGCTCCCGCTGAGCTTCGCTCAGGTGAGCTAAAAATGGATAACTCCCATCTAGAGGTGACCCCAAACAAGCATACCAGGTTTCAAAGCAATCCGATCATAAATGTGCCCTCTAGGGTGTGCCAAAGAGAAATATGGAGGTCTAACTAAACTAAGTTCTAAGAACGTTGGCCGTGGCAACATTTTTAAAGGAAATTGAAGAAAATGGATAGCTCCTATCTAGAGGTCACCCTAAATAAGCAAACCAGGTTTCAAAGCAATCCAATCATAAATGTGCCCTGTAGGGTGTGCCAAAGGGAAATACTGTGGTCTGACTAAACTAAGTTCTAAGAACGTTGGCCGCGACAACATATGACGGAAATTGAAAATCGATAGTTCCCGTCTAAAGGTCACCCCAAACAAGCATACCAAGTTTCAAAGTGATCTGATCATAGATGCGACCTGTGAGGTGTGCCAAAGAAAATTGTGGACGTACGTGCTAACAGAAGTACATAATGTATGTATGTACGTATGTCGACGGACGAGAAGTGATGGCAATAGCTCAGCTTGACTTTGTCAAGTTAAGCTAAAAATGGTTGTACCATATAGCCAAACGAAGTGGGCTTCTGAACGCATGGGCAAACTATAAACTTAAATGGAATGAAGTTGTTTCAGCTATTAGGAAGGCAAAAACCTTACACTTATCCAATGTCCAGTCCACCTTGAGGAGTAACAAAAGCCCAATTTCACAGTGGTGGAAAATACTAAGTACTCAATGAATACTTTTGTTCTGTCTCTTCCATCGATGACTACTGCACCTCCCTGCCAGATCTTATACTGTCCCCCCTCCCCCCCCACAGACAACTGATAGTATAACCCTTCAATGTAGTGAGGTGTATGAAGCACTAAAATCTTTCAATGTGTCCAAGGCATCGGGACCTGACCTTATCTCAGTCCACATCTTCTTAAAGAATGTAAAACTTCCTTAAGTGAACCACTTTCGGTTTTATTCAACAAACTGCTGAATAACTCGAATTTCCCTTCAATGTGGAAAAAGGCAAACGTTTCTCCAATCCTGAAAAAACAACCAGCAAAGCCAAACATAGTAACTATCGCCCCATATCCCTGATTAGCTGCATTGGTAAAGTCTTTGAAAAATGTATATTTAAATGACTATGGCAATTCCTGAACAATACCAATGCTCTTAGTCAATTCCAGTGAGGTTTTAGACCAGATGATTTGACTGTTCTCCAGCTAACTGACGTATATGATGATTTCTGCAGAGCGTTGGACGTAGGAAAGAGGTTAGGGTCGTTTTTTGGTAATGTCAATAAGGCCTTCGACAAGGTATGGCATGCTGGTCTCATTCACAAACTGGGGCGTATTGGTGTTTCAGGTGATCTACAGTCATTTATAAAATCGTACTGTCCAAACAGAACTCTGCATGTGGTGGTGGCATCAGAGGCATCTTCATGGAGATCTATAAATGCTGGAGTACCACAAGGATCTGTTCTTGGGCCCTTATTGTTTCTCACCTATATAAACTATTTAACTGAAAATCTACTTAGTAGTATACACCCTTTTGCTGATGATACTTCTTTATATCACGTCTAACCAACTCCAAATTAGCCACTGATAGTGTGGAGTTATACAATTCTTTGCCGTCGAGGCGTTGTGATCTGCATTCTAAATTCGCTCTATTAGACGAAATCATCATCTCCAGAGTGCTAGGGAGAATAGAAAAAGACGAAGGCAGGGACAAATCTAAGTAAAGTCCTCAGCCTGATCGTCTAAATGCAGAGGAACTCTCGGTATGCCATGTCCTGCCATTGCAAATGTATTCTTACTATTGATGAATGGCAGATCCAGAGCACGTGATGGTAAGAAACTGTTCTTGCCTGTCTTTTAGTGTTGTGCGGGTTTATTTTTCTTGTTTCGGTTTGGTTTCGGTTCAGTTTTTTAAAAAAAACTTGGTTTATAGGTCGGTTTTTGGTTTTTTATAGTAAGGCATCTGCAGTTTCCAACAGAAACTATGTAGTGTCAATATAATGCCCATACTGTCATATTTTCAATGATGATTTAATTGGCAGTGACTAGCATTTGTGCTAAGAGTATAAATGGCAGGCATTATCAAAACAAAAAAAATATAAAAGAAAATAAAATGTAACAGTGTTCGCAGAATATCACCACTCACCAATTCTAGGCACATGCCCCCCCTCACCCCCCCCCCCCCACCTCTGGTCTTTAAGTTCCGGCATAAGAGAGTCTATGATGAATTGATATTAACACATGGGTGTGAAAAGAGCTAATTCACAATTTCCCAGGGCTCTGTTCAGTGTTCAGCCTGCAAAGTGACCCTACCAGGCATTGCAAATAATAACAAGCGTTGCCAAGTGGGTCACCTAGACACCCATCCTAACATATTTGACAATGAACTGATGTATGGACTCTTTACTATACCCCCCCCCCCCCCCCACACACACACACACAGTGGTGACTAGTGCCACCACCCGCCCTAGTAAAATAATCAGCAATCATTTCATGTCAGCCTGGAATGGGGAAGTCATATTGTTTGTAGCTAGGTGGGCTTCAAAACGAATCACTTTACCAAATACCTATTGTCTTTCCTCCCCCCCCCCCCCCTCCCACCTCGCGCACGCAATGGTTTTAGCTCAACGGAATTGATTTCACAAATTCACTGGTGTACTGTTATATATTGTAACTTTTTTGTGTTTGCCTCTTACCATTCCAATTTCTACTGCTGATTTGTTCCTTTGATTGGACCCCTTAAAGTTGTGTGGGAATGCAACCGTGGCACGTTGACAGCGATATTACGGAACGCAGCTTTTTCCCGTGGATATGGACGATTCGGTCTTGGGACGTTTCGGCCTCGGGACGTTTCTGTTCAAGAGGTTTTGGCCTGCATATATTGAACTAAACAGAATAAGAACTTGCGGTTTCGTGTTTTTAGTGGGCCGAAGTCTTCAGGACAAATCGCCTCGGGTCGGAACGTCCCAAGACTGAATTGCAGTAAAACCTCTTCCCAGATAAGCACATCAAGAAAGGCAACAGACTACATACGAAACACATGGTGGGGCAACCCGTGACAAATGTTATTTTCGAATACGACAATGAAATGCCAAGACCTTTTTCTGATATGATATTATTCCCTGTCCAACAGACTGTAGATAAGTAATTTTAATTACACTGATTGACTATGTCATACAAACCTGTTAAAAAACGAAGCCAATTGCAAAAGGTATTTCGGGATGTTCTCACTTACCCAGCAGCTATTGTTTTGAGTATAGGTGTTGAAAGTGGTGACATCAAAGGGTCGCCGCTTATAGTCCGTATTATTAATTTTTTGGGGAGTTATGAACAAGACGTAGATTATCATTAATTAAATTTATTACCGATTAACCATTCAAACGCCAGACAGCAACAATAAATACATTAACTCATACCCATAATTTCAGTATTACAATGACAGACAGCAAGAATACATAAGAATAAACACAAAGTCATTCAAAAGCCAGTATTGTGGCCCACAGCATCTAAGAATTGAAGATTGTTCATTCGCCCCTGCAAGTACATTAACTTTAAATGGTTGAGTTTGTTGTCGATTTGGACATATCGTTGTTGCCGAGGTCTGCTCCTGGCACCAGCTGCAGTTTGTATGATAGACACTTCTTGATAGGCTTGCTCTTGTCTGAGAAATTCAATTAATGTAAAGATGTTTGGCTTTGACGAAATGAACAACTGGAGCTTTCTATGCCATCCCTCGACGTGATTTGTAGTTCGCGGCCCCTGTGTTTCATGATGATTCCACACTTGACGTCCATGAGCTCCCTCCACCCAATAACTTGTCATGTAGTCGTTAAACTTCGTGACGCCGCTACCTTCCGGGGACTCTTGTAAAATGTCGAACCATGCGTCACTTATCTCTCCCATAGGAAGAAATGGCAAAGCGATGGATCTTCTTACTAGCCTCCTCACGTCCTCATTGTCCTGATAGTCACTGTGAAGTTTACACTCTTTTGTTGCATATTTATACACTGTCTGACTGTAGTGAAAAAAAAACATCCCTTCAGAATAGACGATGGAAACACTGTCCTTGCTGCATTTTGGGCTGCTGTTTCGAAGTCCATGAATATTTGCGTTGGTGTCAATAGAGTTCGGTTGTTCTCAGCTCTCTCACTGACGAGACGGAAAAATCTCTCGTACGTTGCTTCTGTTTTATTTGGTAGAAGACCATACACGAGAGGACGCATTTGACCATCAACAAAGGCGTGGATTGAATAAAGTTGATGAAAAATCTTCGGTGATTTCTCGAACGTTCCGTCACAATAAAAAACTGAAGCCTGCGAAAGGTGATACAGGTTGTCATCAGTAGCAAAAACCAGCAGTTTGTCATTGTTGTTACCGTCGTTTGCAAGTAAGAAGTTTGATCCTGTCGACGATTTTGTATATTGATCCGGTAGGCTGATGTCGCTCCGTTGTTTTGGAAGTTTTGGTTGAGTCTTCGCTCGTGATCTGTAAAGTGCTGCTTTTGCTGAGTAGAACGTTGGCATTTTAGCTAGGATATCTGGATCAGTGTCAACTCTTCTAAGGTCTGCAACAACAAGAACATAATGTTAGCAATATAAAAAATACCATGGGAGAGATCATGAGAGACCGAATGTACGGAGAGAGAGAGAGAGAGAGTGAGAGAGAGAGGGGGGGTAGTGAGAAAGAAAGAGAGAGAGAGAGAGAGAGAGAGGGTAGTGAGAAAGAGAGAGAGAGAGAGAGAGAGAGAAATATTTATTATATACATCTGTATGCATTGTAACCAATATTTTAAAATGTACGTATACATATATGCAATTTATCTCCGCAATTATTTTTGTTAACCCCTCACCCAACACACCTTTTAAAAAAAAACAGAATGTCAAATGTTTTTGAAATATGATATGTAATTTTCAATCAAACCAATGATATATTTACTGAAAAAACAATTTTCAGAAAAAAAGTTTAATGAAGAAATACTTACTTGCTAGTTCTTCTTGGTATAATGTACTGATTGGTCTGCTGTTTTCGCGGACTAATGTCTTGAGTTCTGCCAGGACAGTGGCTACAACTATTTTGGAACTGTCAGCTTCATGGTTGTGAACATTTCGCGATGATGTCAACAAGTCGTTCTTAGTATTAACAGTTGCATTACAAGTTTTTACACAACATTTCCAATGAACAGAATCATTTCGCCGAGTCTCAATACTAAACTTGAAGTTATTAAACACAAGATATCTACCACCTCTGTCGTTTGGGATGTAATGAACGTTTACTTGAGCATTAGCCATTTTGGAATGATATCACTGGAGGAACGCAAGACTTATATGGGAACTAAGTCCTTGAACATCTAGCAAACAATGTGAATATATATCAGGGCGGATGATGTCGGCTACATTGATACATAAAAACAGTGACCAGATAACAGGTTGATTACTGCCAACTGTGAACACGGTGCAAGAAGCAAAGGGTGCGTCAACTAAAACAACAATACTGGGTAAGTGAGAACTTCAGTAGGCAATTAAGAAAAACAAACTATAGCCATCTCTGATCAGCACTGTAATTGATGTCGACTGGGTATGTGAGAATAAGCCGGTATTTCCTGTAATCAGTGAAATGTAGGCGTGTTGGCTGTCTGTTTTGTCATTCTCACAGAAAACACAACCCATTTTTACGTCAACGATGTGTGATTGACAACTTGTCATACATCATCCTCGAGTGATCTGGACATGCTGCAGTGACCCCTTTACACCCAGAATGTGGCGTGCATTGACGACACTGTTACTTCCTGACAAAGCTTGACATTTCAGACATTGTTAGTGCAAACTGAATAAAGAAAACATCTCTTCCCAACATTTTAGGAAAAAAACGAAACCGTACTCATTTACCAGTTACACGGTTTCGGTTTCGGTTTTCAAGCAAAACCGAAACCGACTTATAAAACCGGTTAACCGTACAACACTACTGTCTTTGAGGTTAAATTAACAAGAACTTGCGTATCGCTGAAGCAATACAATGTCCCCTACTGGACTAATGAGCATTAATAATTATACAAATGTTATAACCTAGATGTGATCAGCATGAATTGTGTTGAAGCGTTTCCAAAAAAATCCGGAAAACTGATATTTTGGCACTTTTCCATATTTCCATGGGCCATAACTCACACAAGAATAATCCAATCAGCATGAAACTCAAACTTGGTCTGTAAATCACCGTACTATAGTAGGTTACCAAGAATGAAATCATTCGGTTGAAGCATTTCCCCCCCAAAATCCGGAAAACTAAAGTGTGACCGACACACTGACCGACAGACTGACGGATGGACAGAGTGCAAATGAAACTTGATCTGTAAGTCATCGTTCTATAGTAGGATACCAAAAATGAAATCATTCCGTTGAAGTGTTTCCAAAAAAAGTCTGGAAAGTTAAAAAATTTATAGTAATTTATATATTTTTTATAATTACCAATGACCCAGTCTTAGCTGGTGCAAACTCATTAAATTCAGGGCCAAACCAAATTTGCCCCCCCCCCCCCCCCCAGTCCCCAAAATTTGCATCAAAAACCAAAAATTAGATGTCCTGGTAGGTCCTCCATACTTTTACTGTACTGCGCATGCGCAGTGTCAAGGAGGTCTCAAAATGTCATTCTTACGACCAGTGCCTGCTAAGTGTTATGTACGCAGCGGGGAGGCAAGAGTTCCCAACTCCTGGGAGGGCCATCCCCGTCTGGGTCATTGGTAAGTATAAAAAATATATAAATTACTATAAATTTTTTAACATTTTTATACTGTACCAATGACCCAGACTTAGCTGAATAGTAAACAGGCTGGAGGGACCAGGACATAAAGGAAAATCCAATAGGCTCAATTACATATAACAGAATTATCCCCTCAAGGAGAAAAGGAGACATAGGATTTATATGTATCTTTCTTATTTTATCAAAAAAGAAAGACACAAAACCATTCCGTAATTAAGTGCAAATACATCAATGATCTCTATTAATATCCAGTATAACCCTTTATACTAATTATTTTTAAAGGTAAGCCAATAAATAAAGACAGTCCAGAAAAATGAGACTCTTTCTACTCATTAAAAGTGTCCGAGGATTGTATATTAACGCCCATTTGACACGTGACATATACAAATGCTTCACACCGTGCTACACTTTAAAATTATTACATGACATGAGTAAACATTTGCTTTACACTTTAAAACCATCCCGGTACTGACTCGGAATTACTGACTCTGGGGGAGGTATTCCCTTGCATTTCACTATAAAGCAGGTGACCTAAGGGAACAACCCCCCACCCCCCTTGCCCTGGGTGAAATATCTCAGAGCGAAGAGGGCTGCAGGACAAAAGTCACTGCCGGAACAGAAAGCCTACATAACTATAGTTGCAACTGTTTAGTGGTCGATATTCTGAGCAACAGATAACGCACATAAACAATGTAGATCTCCAGAAATGGACTCACTGTTTCTAAGATACAAATTAGTGAAAGTGGAAGGCTGAGACCAATTTGCAGCCTTCATTAAATCTGTAATACCAACACTATTAGCATAAGCCCAAGATGTTGATAGAGCTCTTACTTCATGAGCCGAAATCGTGAGAGCAGACTGCTGAGAAGAAGATAACTTTTCATAAGCAGTACGTACAGTTAATTGAATCCATCTAGCAACAGAATGAACCATAATGTCCTTTCTATTAGGCATCAAAGACAAAAAGAAACGCTTACGTCCCTTTCTAATAAACTCAGACCTACGTTTACAAATACGTATAGCTCTAACAGGACAGAGTAAAGGCCTATGCCTGTCTGAAGATGGAAGGGCCCTAACAACAATAGGTTCAGGATACTTATTAGGAGCCTGATTCTCAGCCAAAAATCCAACGTTGGTAGTAAAAGTAATAGTATTACCAACACTACGATAGTGAGAATCATCTACCGATAAAGCATGAAGCTCACTAACTCTTCTAGCAGAAGAGAAGGCTAAGAGAAAAGCTGTCTTATATGTTAAGAATTTGAAATCCACTGTATCAAGAGGCTCAAAAGGTGCTTCTTTTAGCTAAAGAAGAATCCAAGCTAAATTCCATTTCGGAATTAACCTAAGAGTTCTAGGTTTATTTATCGAAAAACTTCTACCTAATTTAGATAAAGAGACATTAGAACCAATCATCAATGTATCATGGTGAGCGTAGGTATCAGATAACATAGACCTATAACCCTTGATAGTAACAGTCAGCAGTTTGATCTCATCAAACAAATAGACCAGGAAATTAGCAATGTCAGGAATGGAGGGATCATATATATCCACAGAAAGATCACTACACCACTAGCGAAAAACCTTCCACTTTGCAGCATAATTTAGCGAAGAGGAGGTCCTCCTGCAGTTAGAAATTGTGTCCACTGCTCGTCCTGTAAAAAGCTTACTGTGCAAGAAGGACCGCACAACGGAAAAACGTGAAGGTTGAGACCTTGCGGATTGTGGTGAAGCGTGCGCAATTTCCCCTGCGACAGAAGATCCTCCCGTGGAGGAAGCTTCCACGGCATGTCCCACAACAGACACCTGACTAGATTTATCCACTGTTTCTGTGGTGACAGAGATGCTACCAACAGAATCTTGCAGTGGGATTGCTTTATCCTGAGCAATATCTGCTGAATCAGTGGCGCTGGAGGATACGCATATCCTATTATCCCATCCCACGGGATCGATAGAGCGTCTACTGCAAACGCTCGAGGATCCGGACATGGGGACACGTAAGTCTGCAACTGATTGTTGAGGTACGTCGCAAACAAATCTATCATTGGTCGCTCCCATTGGTAGCAAATCTGATTGAAAACCTGTTTGTTGAGAGTCCATTCCGACGGCAACAGGCGACCCTTCCGTGAAAGGGAGTCTGCTAACACATTCAGACGACCCGGAATATGACGGACCAATAGTAGAACCTGATGTTCCAGTACAAACAGAAGGATTCTTTCCGTTAGGTTGAACAACGGAATGGAATGAGTGACTCCCTGATTCCGAATATACGCTACTACCGTCGTATAGTCGGACAAAATTTGAACGTGAGTGTTCTGAATAAGGTCCATCCAATGTCGCAACACAAGCCAAATTGACATCATTTCTTTGATATTTATGTGCTTGCCTAAGAATTGAGGATCCCAAAGACCCTGGCACCTCGAATCCGACAGGCATAGTGTCGTGCCCCAACCTGTTTGACTGGCATCCGTCATGATAGTAAAACTCGGATCCAGCAATTGCAGTGGAACTACCTAAGTTAACCACTGAATGTCTGCCCAAGTCTGAATCTCTTGTTTCACTTGGTCTGACAAGAGGATGTCTGCATCGAGCGAATGAGTCTTCACTTTCCAATTCTGAGTCAGAAAGATTTGGAGAGGACGAGTGCGTAGCTGCCCCATTGGAATGAGATCCACGGCAGCTCAACACAGACCTATCAGTCTCATGAATTCTCTCGCTGTAACCTTCTCTGAGTTTAGACAATAGCGAGCATAACAACTGACTAATTTCGCTCTGGTTAACGGCAGACGAACAAGATTGTTGTGCGTCTCTACGCTCATCCCCAGGTGGGTGAATGACTTGGACGGCACCAGATCCGACTTCTGTTCGTTTACTATAAAACCGAGACATCGAAGCAACATTAGAAAATTCTGCACATCGTTCTGAAGTGTTAACTCGTTGCCGTACTTCTGAAGAATATCATCCAGGTAGGCCGACGTTACCGCAGATGAATGAGCTCGGAAGTAAGTCATGACCTAGTTCATTATCCGAGTGAAAGCCCAGGGCGCTAGATTCAGACCGAAGCACATCGCACGGAACTGATATACAACCCCTAGGACAGCGAACCGAAGATACTTTCTGAACGCCGGATGTACCATGACGTGAAAGTATGCATCCTTGAGATCTATGCTCGCAGCATAGTTGTTCACTCGAATGCTCGTTCTGACCGATCGAATGGTCTCCATATAAAATTTTGGAGCCACAATCAGCTTGTTTATCCAGCTTAAATCTATTACTGGACGGAACGAACCATCTGGTTTGGGAACCAGAAACAGATGGCTGTAGAAACCTGGAGATTCCTGGTTTTCTACGACCTCTATTGCGTTCTTCAGTAAAAGAGACTTAACTTCTGAAAGAAGAGCGTCTCTTTTTAGAATATTCGACGGAAGTTGAGTCCATCTTGGACTTCGAGTTAACGGAGGCTTTCCTTGGAAGGACAGTTTCAGTCCTTCTGTAATTACCCTTCGAACCCAAGGGTCCTCCGTAATCAATTCCCAATTTTGTAAATAACTCGACAACCTTCCGTCCACAGGAACGCGACAGAGGTCTACACAATCACTTCTTGGACCTGCAAGGCTTGCGGAAGGAGAAACCGCATCCTCCCCGACCCTTGTGCCGTCGACCTAGGGGCATCTGACCTATTATTACGGCCAGCATTATGGCCCCTGCTAGAGTTGCTGCCTTGATGGTCTCGCGAATAAGGCCTAGAGGGCACGTAGGCACCTCTAAAGGAACTTCCCCTGGACGTGCTCGTCCCAGAAGATCCAGGCCTACTTTTTTTTTACTGGTTCCGACTTATTAGAAGTGGACTTAAAAAGCAGAGAGTCTGAAGCTTTCTTAGTTAACTTATCGTAAATAGCAGAAAGCTTGCCGTCAAAGAGAAGCTCTCCGGAGACCGGAGCAACTCTAAGAGAGTTTTTCACCTTACTATCCACTCTCGTGGACATAGCTAGGGTTCCGTCACGTCTAACCAACTCCAGGGCGGAGTTGTATGTAGAATAGGCAATAGCCCTTGACAGAACTCTAAGAGACATTCGAACGTCCTGAAATTCTTGCCCTTCAAGGCGTAACGACAATGCTCTGGTAAGGTGATCTGCGTACGAGAGTGCATCTAAATTTGCTCTATTCGAAGATATTGTAGTTTCCAAGGTAGAGCTATGAATAGACATAGACGACGGCATGGATAATTCTAGGTCTTTAGCCTGGTCGTCTAGACGCAGAGGAACTCGCTGAATGCCCTGTCCAGCCGTTTCATATCTATTCCTAGCATTAATGAAAGGCAGATTAAGAGCATTAGCCGATAGGAAGGCTGACTTGCCGGATTTACCAGCAAGTTTATTGATAACGTCATTCAAAAGTTCAAATGTCCGTGAGACATTCCTGGACTGAAACGGAAACTCTGGGACGGTGTCCCTAAACCGATTAAAAAATTTGGTGTCCAGTGGCGCTATAAGCCTCCTATCAGGCTGAGCAGCATCCTGGTCCACTGGAACAACATCTGGAAGAAAATGCCGGATTAACTCGACGGCTATTTTGTGTTGTTCTGAAAGGAAGAACACCAATTCATCCATATCCCTTTTGCCATCCTGACGGACCTCCTGGATTCACGGTCGTCCGCTCCCGATCCAGCTGCGGAACGTACCGACCCAGCATCATCATATTCTTCCTGCTCTGATAGGGCTTCTGCCGGATACTGGGATGCTGCTATGATTTGTGCTATCTGCAATAGTACGTCCGTTAACGAGGCCTGCGGAGCTGCGGTCTTGCGTGATTTAGCCGCAGGAAGCTCCGTGGACGTTGTCTCTTGCATACTTTTCTTATGCAAACGTCCAGATGAAGGTGGCCTCGAATCCTTGGCTATCGGATGGCGTGACCTGGCTGTCGATGAATCTCTGGAAGGCTGGATATCGGCGGTCACGTAGCCAAGGTGCAATCGAGTGTGCCGACGTGAGGAGGAAGAAAACCTTGATACAGCCTCTACGGATTGTTTATACACCGGTGCGTCCCGAGGGGTGGATGTAAGCTCTGACTGAGGAACGTTTTGTACAACAACATCCGGACCGCAATGTTGTTGTACGAGAGACCTCTCTCGCTCGTAGCCCGTGCGGAGCTGGATGAGCTAGGGACCGAACCCAAAGGCTTCTTCCATCCTAAACCAAGATCCGACGTCACTGGGTGTGCCTGAGGAATGTTTATAGTGCTCGCAACACCCTTAATTCTTTCCTGGACCGCAACGGACGAACGCGGGTACCATTCGGTAAATGGACGCGACACCGGACGTAGACGCCAACGCCGTTGACCCTACTATGGGCCTCTTAGGCAATTGCCGTATATCCATGAGCACTTTTGCCGCTAGCTCTTCTCGGGATTGTGATGACGGCCGCGCACTGGAAGACAACATCATGGAAACATCACCCAATTCTTGTTCCTCTGAAAAAGAGAGTGAAAAACTTGAGTGACCTTGCGGAGAGAGGACCGGCATGTCCTGCTCCCCGCTAACAATATACCATGACACATGTGTCCGACATTTGTCATCCCAATTGCTACATATAGCACAAGGCTTAGTGCGGGTACACTGACTACAATTAATGCAGAAATCATGAGAATCAGAGGAAGATTTCCTTCCATTACAATTTGAACAATAATCTTTCATTGTAAAAATAATGATAGTACCTGCAATAAACCTTGCAAACAAAGATACATAGTATAAAAATCCATTATAATAATATGAAAAAACAATTCAAAAAGAAAAAAAAAATTTTTTTGAAAAAATTTTTTCAGATGAGCCCAAGTTCCCCAAGGGAACCCAGAGCCCAAATGGATCCCAAAAAAGCCTAACTGTGGACAAAAATTTTAAATCATTCTGAAAAAATTAATGCAACACTTACGGACAATATTAATGTATCTTATTATGAATAATCAAGGCAGAAGACAAGGAATCACTTATCAGAAGTAACCGTTGTCAACATAAAACAAACAGTGTAAACAAACCAGAAAACTGACACCAGGCACTGGAAAACATGGCCCAGTAATCAGTGTCCAATTTAAACACTATCTGATGCTAAACAGAGCCTTCCCCATAAGAGACTGCAGAGCATCAGAAGATAAATGCCTAAACGCCTAAACACCCCTAGGGTGAGGACGTAAACATGGGGACAGAACAGAAAAAATTCTGTTTCCAAGCCAAAACTCCCAAGGAATTTTTAGTAATAAAAATTACAAAAATAAGCCAAAAGCATGGGAGAATGGCAAGGGGGAATGAAGGAAAGGGAGAGAGGAAACACTGAACAAACAATGGAACATTCATGGCAAGAATGACAACAGCAGGGCCATGCCTCGAAAATAGGCAACATGAATAAATTTTTATAAAAAAATTTAAAGTTACAGCCCTGAACATAGGAAACCACTGTTTTTCTCCTCTCCTCATCCTAAATGCACTTCCTATCCACCATTTCTCTCATAATTATGTGTCTGGCATCATTAAAACTGAGATTTACAGCACAAATATGATATCAGTGATGTGACACTGTTTACAGGGCCAAACAAAGAATGACTTTTTCGCGGGAATTTCGAGATCTCCTTGACACTGCGCATGCGCAGTACAGTAAAAGTATGGAGGACCTACCAGGACAACTAATTTTTGGTTTTTGATGCAAATTTTGGGGATTGGGGGGGCAAAATTTGGTTTGGCCCTGAATTTAATGAGTTTGCACCAGCTATGTCTGGTCATTGGTACAGTATAAAAATACTGATATTTTGGAGCGTTTCCATATTTCCAAGGGCCATAACTCACACAAGAATAACGCAATCAGCATGAAACTCAAACTTTGTTTTGTAAGTCACCGTTCTGTAGTAGGTTACCAAAAATGAGATCATTCCGTTAAAGCGTTTCCAAAAAAAGTCCAGAAAACTGATATTTTGGCGCTTTTCCATATTTTCAAGGGCCATAACGCACACAGAAATAATGCAATCAGCATGAAACTCAAAGATGATCTGTAAGTCATCGTTCTATAGTAGTTTACCAAAAATAAAATCATTCCAATGAAGCGTTTCCAAAAAAGTCTGGAAAACGGATATTTTGGCACGTTTCCATATTTCAAAGGGCCATAACTCACACAAGAATAATGCAATCAGCATGAAACTCAAACTAAATCTGTAAGTCATCATTCTATAGTAGGTTACCAAATATAAAATCTTTCGGTTGAAGCATTTCCAAAAAAAAGTCCCGAAAACTAAAGTGAGACTGACGGATTGACAGACTGACGGATGGACAGAGTGCAAACCTTCAGTCCCCTCCGCCGATGCCAGTAGGGGACCAAAAATAACATCATTAAGCAAGTCAAACGTCTGTGAGACATTGTTAGACTGGACCGGATAATCAGGAACATCTTCCTTAATCCAGCCAAAAAAAGTCCGTATCCAATGACACTTTCAGTCTCTTATCCTTTATTGCAGCAACCTGGTCCGACGGGACAACGTCTGGAAGGTGTTGACGGATAAACTCCATCGCCACCTTATGTTGTTCTAAATGGGAAAAGTTAAAAAATTTATAGTAATTTATATATTTTTTATACTTACCAATGACCCAGACTTAGCTGGTGCTAACTCTTATTTAGGGCCAAACGCAAATTTTACCCCCAAATCCCCCAAAATTTGCATCAAAAACCAAAAATTACCTGTCCTTATGGTCCTCCACTGTGCATGCGTAGTGTAAGGAGGTCTCGAAATTGCCGCCAAAATTCATTCTTACAACCAGTGCCTGGTAGGCGTTATGTACTCAGCGGGGAGGTATGAGTTCCCAACTCATGGGAGGGCTATCCCCGTCTGGGTCATTGGTAAGTATAAAAAAAATATGAATTACTATAAATTTGTTAACATTTTTATACTGTACCAATGACCCACTCTTAGCTGAATAGCAAAAAGGTTGGAGGGCCTAGGACATAAAGGAAAAGCCAATAGGCTCAACTACGTATAACCAAATTATCCCCTAGAGGAGAAAATCAAAAATAGGCTTTACATGTATCTTTCTTATTTGTATCAAAAAGAAAGACACAACACCATTCTGTAATTGAGCACCAAGCTACACTTTAAAAATATTACATGAATGAGAAAACATTAGCTTAACACTATAAAACTATCCCAGTGCCGACTCAGAATTACTGGCTCCAGAGGAGGTATTCCTTTGCTTTACACTATAAAGCAGGTGACCAAGGGACCCCCCCCCCCCCCCCTTTCCCTTGCCCTGGGTCAAATACCCCAGAGCAAAGAAGGCAGCAGGACAGAGTCCCTACCAGAACAGAAAACCCGCATAACCATAGTTGCAACTGTATAGTGGATGACATACTGAGCAACAGATAACGGACCTAAACAATGCAGATCTTCCAGAAACGGACTCAATATTTCTTAATATAAAAGAAAGTGGAAGGTTGAAAACAATATGCAGCCTTCATTAGATCAGTAAACAACACAATTAGCGAAAACCCAAGAAGTAGATAGAGCCCTTACTTCATGAGGTGAAACAGGGTTCATACAAAAATTTGCTCACAAAGTTCAATGGTTTCTCAAGGGTTTTTCAAGGGCTTTTTTTTTCAAGGGCTACATATACTATTCAGCTTGTTGTATGAGCTCTAAAAATCTAAGATTCATGTGACACGGATCTGACTTTGGAAGTCAGGAAGTACTGGTACCCAAGGTGTGATCTGTGTTACAGTAATCTTGGTAAAACATTCCATACTTTTTTATGTTTTTTTTTAACTGAGCGACACAAGCGCAACAAACAAGTAAAAGGCGAGTACACATATTTACAATGCCCAGGAAATAGTTTGGTATTCAAGGGTTTTTCAAGAGATTTCTGAAAGTTCAAGGGTTTCTCAAGGGCTAATTTCAAATTCCAGGGTTTTTCAAGGAAAAACTCATTTTCAAGGGTTTTTCAAGAGCTGTATGAACCCTGTGAAATCTAAGCACAGACTGCTGAGTTGAAGATAATATAGATCAGCAGTACGGATAGTTAACTGAATCCATCTAGCAATAGAATGGACCAAAATGTGGAGTAAGCTTTCACAGCATGTCCCACAACAGACACCTGGGAAGAATAATCCACGGTCTCTGTGGGGACAGAGATGCTACCACAGAATTGCATTGGGATTGATTTATCTTGAGCAACGTCTGCTGAATCAGCAGCGCTGGAAGATAAACATATCCTCTCATTCCGTCTCACAAGATCGATAGAGCGTCTACTGCAATGCTCAAGGATTCGGAAATAGTGACACATGACACATACATCTGCATGTAATGGTTGAGATGCGTCGCAAAAAGACTATCCTGGCTGCTCCCATTGGTAGCAAATCTGATTGAATACTCGTTTGTTGAGATCCATTCTGACGTCAACAAGCGAACCCTCCGTGAAAGGGAGTCCTTTATACCTTCAGACAACCCGGAATATGATGGACCGATAGAAGAACCTAATGTTCTAGAACAAACAGAAGGATTCTTTCCGTTAGCTTGAACAATGGAATGGAATGAGTGCCTCCCTGATTCCGAATATATGCTACCAACGTCGTATTTTCGGATAGAATTTGCACATGCATTCTGAAAAACGTCCATCTAATGACGTAGCGCAAGTCAAATTGACATCAATACTTGATGTTTATGTGCTTGATAAGGAACTGAGGATCCCTTTGACCCTGGCACTTCAATTCGTTGGGCTCAATGCTGCCTCTCAACCTACTGACTGGCATCTGTCGTAACTGTAAAACTCGGATTCGGCAATTGCAGTGGAACTCCCTGAGTTAACCACTGAATGTCTGCCGAAGTCTGAATCTCTTGTTTCACTTGATCGGCAGACGAATGAGATTGTGCATCTTGAAGCTCATGCCCAGGTGGGTGAACGACTTGGACGGCATCAGATCCAACTTCTCTGCATTTACTATGAAACCGAGAAGCTGGAGCAAAAGAAGCAGATTCTGCACATCGTTCTTAAGTGGTAACTCGTTGCCGTATCTCTGAAGAATATAGTCCATGTAGGCCGACGTCACCGCTAACAAATGAACTCGGAAATGAGTCAATACTGAGTTCATTGTTCGAGCGAAAGCCCAGGGCGCTAGACTCAGACCAAAGCACATCGCTCGGAACTGATATATGACTCCTAGGACAATGAAGCAAAGATACTTTCTGAATGCCAGATGTACCATGACGTGAAAGTATGCATCCTTGAGACCTATGCTCGCAGCATAGTCGTTCACTCGAATGCTCACTCTGACCAATCGAATGGTCCCTATAAAGAATTTGAAGCCACAATCAGCTTGTTTATCCAGCTCAGAACTATGACTGGACGCGACACCAGGCGAGCTAGCAGACGTAGACGTCAATGCCGTCGACCCTACTTGGGGCCTCTTAGGCAATTGCTGTATATCCATGAGCACTTTAGCTGCTAGCTCTTCATTTGATTGAGACGACGGAAGCACACTCTTGGATGACATCACGGAAACATCACCCTGTTCTTGAGAGTGAAAAACTAGAGTGACCCTGTGGAGAGAGGAGCGGTATGGTCCTCTCCCAGCTAACAATCTACCGTGACACAAGCCTACAACGTTTGTCATCCAAAATGATACACATTGAACAAGGGTTCGTGCGAGTACATTGACAACAATTAATACAGAAATCGTGAGAATCAGGGGAAGATTTCCTCCCATTACAAATTGAACAATAATTTTCATAGTGAAAAAAGTAAACAGTCATATTACTCGCACCAAACCTTGAAAACAAAGATACATAATAAAATAATTCATTATAACATTGCGAAAAAATTATTCAAAATGAAAAATTTTTTTCAGAAGAGCCCAAGTTCCCAATGGGAACCCTGAGCCCAAATGGATCCCCAAAAAGCCTAAGTGTGGACAAAATTTTTAAATCATTTAGAAAAATTAATGTAACACATACGGACAATATTAATGTATCTTGCTATGAACTAAACTAAGCAGAAGACAAGTAATCACTATCAGAAGTAACTGTTGTCAACCTAAACAAAGAGGCAGGCAGGTAAACATGGCCCGAAATCAGTATCCAATTTAAACACTATCTGATGCAAAACGGAGACTTCCCAAGAAGAAACTGCAGAGCATCAGATGGTAGATGCAGACCAAAATGCCTAAACACCCTAGGGTGAGGACGTAAACATGGGGGAAAAAACAGAAAATAATTCTGTTTCCAAGCGAAGACTCCCAAGAAATTTTAGTAATAAACATTACAAAAAATAAGCCAAAAGCATGGGAGAATAGCTAGGGGTATATAAAGGAAAGGGAGAGAGGAAACACTGATCAAACAATGGAACATTCATAGCAAGAATGACTACAACAGGGCCATGCCTCGAAAATAGGCAACAGGAAATAATTTCGTAAAATAATTATAAGTTACAGCCCTGAACATTTGAATCCACTGTTTTTCCTCTCCTCCTAATATTTCCTCTTCATATCCACCATTTTTCTCATAATTATGTGTCTGGCATCATTTAACCCTTAAGTCCTCAGATTAATTTTAAAGTACTTATGGCCTTTTTCTGCTTACATAGTTATTGATGACTTGGCAATGGTTCTACATCACTGCTGGCTGCCTATACAGGCAGCCAGCAGTGATGTAGAACCACTGCCAGGGAAAATTCAGTCTTCATACAAGAGTAATAAAAAAGATTACACAAGGGAGCACCTGCTTCAATGCAATATAAAAGTGGCAGTTTGGGGCTATATGGGGGCTTAAGGGTTAAACTGAGATTTACAAGCACAAATATCAGTGATGTGTTATTGATTTCAGGGCCAAACAAAGAATGATTTTTTGCAGCAATTTCGAGACCTCCTTGACACTGCGCATGCGCAGTGGAGTAAAAGTATGGAGGACCATATAGGACATGTAATTTTCTGTTTTTGATGCAAATTTTGGGGGATTTTGGACCAGATAAGAATATCTGTCATCCCTGTCTGACCTTGCATAGGAACGAACCGGCACAGCTTTATCCGACAGTTCCTGATCAGAAACTGTTGAAGGATGTTACGTAGGTTGCTGGGATACTGCGATGAGCTGTGCTATCTGCAACAGCAAGTCCGTCACAGAGACCTGTGGAGCTGCGGTCCTCTGTTGCTTAGCCGCTGGAAGCTCCTGGGACAGTGTGTCTGACATAATCCTTTTATGTGAACGTCCCAACTGTTGAGGCCTTGTGTCCCTGGCTAGTGGATGGTGTGACCTAAACAACATGGAATCCTTTGTCAGCGAAGCAGGCTGGATATCTGAGGTCACAAAGCCAAGGTGCGGTCGTGTGTGCTGATATGCTGGAGAGGAAGCCGATAAGACTAGCTGACGCCAGCTGTCTATAAGATGGAGCATCCCGAACAGGAGGTGTGGATGTATGCACCGACTGACAAACGTTTTAAACAACATCCGGCCCCAGATGCTGTTGTAAGAGAGAGGGACCTCTCTCGCTCACGGTCCAGGATGACCTGAACGAGCTTATTACAGAACTGACTGGCTTCCTCTGTTCCGTCCTCCATTTCATCGTCGCAGGGTGTGCGTGATCCGAGTTTATAGTGCTTGCAACACCCTTTTTCCTCTCCTGGACCGCAACAGACTTACCCGGCACCACACCACCCATATGCTGAGTGATAGATCCACCGGTCGAGCTAGCTGGCGACAAGGCCCTAAATACTTTTGGGACCTAGGCAATTGTCTAATTTCATTGAGCACTTTTGCTGTTAGCTCTTCATTAATTTGCGACAACGGCAGCACACTTCCAGACGACATCACAAAAACATCACCATGTTCTTGTTCCTCTGAAAAAGAAACTGAAAAACTAAAGTGACCTTGTGGTGAGAGAACAGCCATCGATCTCTCGCCGCTAACAGTGTACCATGACACACGTCTCCAACGTTTGTTATCCCAATTGGCACAAACTGAACAAGAGTAAGTGCGAGTACAATGACTACAGCAAACACAATGAGCATGAGAATCCGAGGAATCCGAGAAAGACTTCCTCGATTTATAATTTGAACAAAATTCTTTCTTAATTATAAGAATATTATTAAACCGTAGTACTCGCTCTAACCCTCAACATTACAAAGATACATAACGAAAGTGTCAATGACACTGTAGCTCAACTTGACAAACTTGAACTTGGTAAGTTATAAATGAAATGGCAAAATTGAAGATCATTGGGACCAATGTCAGTTTTTTTGCCAGTGGCAACATTTTTTTGACAGAAACCGAAGAAAATCGATAGCTCCCATCTAGAGGCCTCCCCAAACAAGCATGCCAGGTTTTAAAGCAATCCAATCAAAAATGTGCCCTGTAGGGTGTACAAAAGGGAAATATTCTGGTCTGACTAGACTAAATTCTAAGAATGTTGGCCGTGGCAACATTTTTTGACGGAAATGGAAGAAAATCGATAGCTCCCATCTAGAGGTCACCGTAAATAAGCATACCAGGTTTCAAAGCAATCTAATCATAAATGAGCCCTGTAGGGTGAGCAAAAGGGAAATATTGTGGTCTGACTAAACTAAGTTCTAAGAATGTTGGCTGCGACAACATTTTTTGATGGAAATTGAAGAAAATCGATAGCTCCCATCTAGAGGTCACCCCAAACAAGCATGAAAGGTTTCAAAGCAATCCGATCATAAATGTGCCCTGTAGGGTGTGCCAAAGGGAAATATCGAGTCTTCTGACTAAACCAAGTTTTAAGAACGTTGGCCGCGGCAACATTTTTTGATGGAAATTGAAGAAAATCGATAGCTCCCATCTAGACGTCTCCCCAAACAAGCATACCAGGTTTCAAAGCAATCAAATCATAAATGTGCTCTGTAGGGTGTGCCAAAGGGAAATATTGTGGTCTGACTAAACTGAGTTCTAAAAACGTTGGCTGCGGCAACATTTTTTGACGGAAATTGAAGAAAATCGATAGCTCCCATCTAGATGTCACCCCAAACAAGAATGCCAGGTTTCAAAGCAAAAAGCAATCCGATCATAAATGTACCCTGTAGGGTGAGCCAAAGGGAAATATTGAGTCTTCTGACTAAACTAAATTCTAAGAACGTTGGCCACGGCAACATTTTTTGACAGAAATTGAAGAAAATCGATAGCTCCCATCTAGAGGTCTCCCCAAACAAGCATACCAGGTTTCAAAGCAATCAAATCATAAATGTGCCCTGTAGGGTGTGCCAAAGGGAAATATTGTGGTCTGACTAAACTGAGTTCTAAAAACGTTGGCTGCGGCAACATTTTTTGACGGAAATTGAAGAAAATCGATAGCTCCCATCTAGATGTCACCCTAAACAAGAATGCCAGGTTTCAAAGCAAAAAGCAATCCGATCATAAATGTACCCTGTAGGGTGAGCCAAAGGGAAATATTGAGTCTTCTGACTAAACTAAATTCTACGAACGTTGGCCGTGGCAACATTTTTTGCCGGAAATTGAAGAAAATCGATAGCTCCCATCTAGAGGTCACCCTAAATAAGCATACCAGGTTTCAAAGCAATCAAATCATAAATGTGCCATGTAGGTTGTGTCAAAGGGAAATATTGTGGTTTGACTGAACTAAGTTCTAAGAATGTTGGCCGCAGCAACATTTTTTGACAGAAATTGAAGAAAATCGATAGCTCCCATCTAGAGGTCACCCCAAACAAGCATGCCAGGTTTCAAAGCAATCCGATCATAAATGCGACCTGTGAGGTGTGCCAAAGGAAATTGTGGACGTACGTACTAACGTACTAACATACTAACGTACGTATGTACGTACATACGTACGTACGTACGCCAACGGACGAGAAGTGATGGCAATAGCTCAGCTTGACTTTGTCAAGTTGAGCTAATAAAAATACAATCCGTAACAAAATTTCGAAAAATAATTCCTAAAAAAAAATTTCGAAAAATTTGGACATGAGCCCAAGTTTCCAATGGGAACGATGAGCCCAAATGAATCCCCAAAAAGCCTAAGTGTGGACAAAATTTTATAAACAAACTAAAAAATTAATGTTACACTTGCGCAGTATACAAATGTACATGTAACTGACTACATATCTAACCTGACAGATGACAAGGAATTGCTAAAAGAAAGTAACCGTTGCCAATGTAAACAAAAGTCTATAAAAAACGGAAACAAGACTCCAGGCACTGAAAAACACAGCCCGAAGTCAGTAACAGATTCTTAAAACCAGGCCTGGAAATGAGTGGGCGGTCACGGACAGTGACCACCACAAAATGTTGATGTGACCGGCGCTAACTGTATCCAGCCGGTCATGAATGACCGACTCATTTTTCTCCCAAGTACTGTACTGACCCGTGTCGCAGCCCATATTCGTGATTAAGCCCCCACCCCAACTTTCTGCATTTCGAAAACAAGGTGCCCACTCCGTGTTTAAGCCCACTCCCCCTATTTCAAAAACTGTAAAGTCCGTCAGTTCGCAGGTGAATTTGAAACGAAATTAGGTGAGTAACAACGTGTTGTCATTACCTGAAGGCTGGAAAACCGTGCAGATTTCCTTTTCCATCTAATGTTCAAGAAATTGATTGTAGAATGCCTTGATATGTCAAAAAGAGGTAAGTGGTTTTATTTTATTAAAATAAAATTCATTCCGAAGCAAAAATGATGTTGTTTTTATTCTTACGAATTCACTTTGCTGAATAATATCCACAAACTTGAAAACATGCACCTTACTTGTCAATTATTCCAAAAACACGCCTATAACAGACTGAGTAATTTATACATGAACCACCGCATGTTAAATGTATATTTTTACCAACTGAATTGTAATTGCTTTCTACAGTGTCGTTATTTTTGAAGACAGCTTGGGGGTGAATCCATACAAGAGTCTACACAAGATGCAGAAATTACAAATTATTGTGTACACAATCAGAAACAACCACTAGATCGATCAGAGGTTCTGTTTGTTTTCTTTATTATAATAATTGCACGTGGCTGTGTTGACAACACAATCACACACAAAATAAATGTCTTTAAAGTCTGCCAATGATATTTGTATGGCTTTTTCCACAATATGTATAAAACTTGGGCCAGGCAGTGACTGAATCAAACATTCATTGCAATGGAAGCTAATAATAAATGAGGCATTTGAACTCGTCATTGGTAATTTCCTATAGAGTATTAGCATCAATAAATTTTCTATAGTAAATGTCCTGAGTACTCCAGGGTACCACCATAGGGGTAGACATTATGTGAATTTTCCCCCAAAAGTCAATCCCCATAAGTGTGCCACGGTGATGGAACCCTCGAGTATTAAGAGAAACTATCATGAAAAGTGTATTGATTTCAGTATATCCCATAAGCATACTATAAGGATGGCACCCTGGAGTACTACAAGAAACTACTATTAAAAGTGTATTGTTATCAATATCAATACATTCTCTATAGTAGTTTACCAAAGTACCAAAGTATCCCTGGTCGGTCCGAAGCCAGGAGACTTGGTGCAATCCGACAAGAGGAGGATGGGAGGGGGAGGGGAGGGGGGAGTGGGGAGCTGTACACTGGTCCAAGCAGAAGCTTGATCAGTTGATGTGATTTTCACAAAATTCGAGCGCAAATATATTCCAACTGGCTATTAGATCACAGCCACTTTAAAATATTGTGAAAGTCACATATCTACTAGAAATTTCCAACTGGGACGTTCATGATGCATGGGGGGGGGGGGGGGGGGGTTAGTAATGAGTCAAGAGTGGGTGTAACTTGGGGAGAATAAGTATTGTAATGAATATGAAATGAGCGAGTCCCTCAGGTGACATGGAAAGAAGAACAAAATCTCAATTCCTGTGAACGAACTGAATTTGCACCCGGTGTGAATTCGCATAAAATGCAATTTTTTTTGTAATTTTGTTTCTTTGCATGTCACCTGAGGGGCGAGTTCACGCACGTATGTTACGGTACGGAAATATTATTGATATTGGTAACAGAAAGAAATCTGAGAATCAGCAACAATAACTATTAATTCAATTATTCTGAAATTTAATTAAAAAAAATTAATACGAAAAAAAAATGATACAAAGATCTTTTACATTAATTGGTTTACAGAAAATAAAAACAGTGGTACTTATCAATTATTGAATTAGTCCAAAGTACAGTCTGACAGATTCCAGTAATCCAGTGGTGAAGAATCTTATGAAGAAAGTTACCAGCTGGTAATATTAAATCCAAAAATGTCTCTTCAGAAACAGTATCCCGTAGATTTGTAATAAAATTTTCTCTTAGAAATTTCAGCAGTCTCCAATAAAATGCTCCACAAAATTCAAATGGAGTAAAAATCCAAGAAGTATTGGTGCCACAGGTAATTTCCAAATAATCCAGTAGAATCCTGGCTTTTCACAAAATATTATTCTGTTTCACAGAAAGTATAAATTCTCTTTTCCAAGACGAATAGATTCTCTTCAAAATTCTCTTTTGGAATCAATCTTCCAAAATCACAAAGAAGCACTGCTTCTATAATAAATGCACTGTTCTGAAACAATAATAATCCCCAATGGAAACAACTGAAGTGAGTCTTTCTGAAATGGCTTTCTAAAAGAATGAGTTTTGGAATTCTGTTGACAAACCTTTATATAGTAACCAGATAGAATGTCCAAGAAGAGACAAACGTCTACAATGTTCTGTCAGTTTCTATCAGTCTCCAGGTGATTCTGTCACAATCCAAGTAAACAAGGTCCCTGACCTACTTAAACAATCAACAGCCATATGTACAATTATTGTAGATCAGTGTAACAAAGATGTTAACAAGGTCACTGAGTGCAAATGAGTCAGACCAGTCAGAAAATGCAGCAATAATAAAAAAATATCTATCTCATATAATTATTCACTAAGGATATATCAATCTCGATATAATATGGGGCTATATAACAACGTACATCTTTGTGGTTTCTGATATTTTGGGTGTTTTTTTAATCACATGTTTTATTTTATATTTGCATTATTCATTTGATGTTTTATTGAGTAATTAGTGTTATTGTGTAATAAAAAACATAAAACTGGGTTTGTTGTATTGTTATTTTGTCACTTCAACTGAAGTTCAAGTGGATTCCCTCTGATGAGATTGTATAGTTGGCTTGTTTGGGCGTTAAATTTGCTGGTTTTCGTCCTTGTTTGCATGTGATGCAATTACTAAAAACAACAATGTTTACTGAACAAAATACGAACAACACACTTGGATTTAATAAAATTTTATTCACAGAGCAGCTGAAATATGAGTAAATATATTAAAATAATTGAACACTGAAAGTAAAACATGTTACATACTCATTGGTGATTCGACAAATGATACTGAAAACCAATGTTGATTTTGTATTTCGTTCAAAAAGTGAATGATGAGGGATCGTCATTTTATCAGTATCGTTTATTCAAGAAAAACCCAGTCACAGACTCAAGTCTTCATGTTTAAGCCCATCCCTCGATTTGTTCTCAACCCACTGCAAGCACCCCCCCCCTCCCCCCCCCCCCCCCCCCCCCCCGGGCTAAGACACGAGTCAGTATGCCCTAGTTAATATTTGATTTGGAAACCAAAAAATATGACTGACCCGGGTTACTGTATGACCAATCCGATCATTATGGAGCCGGTCATTATAACTGATGCACCCCAAAAAATTATTTCCAGGCCTGCTTAAAACTATCCGATGTAAAGCAGAATCTTCATCAGAAGAAACTGCAATACACCAGATGGTAGATGCATGATCAGAAACACCTCAACCCCCAAGGGTGAGGACGTAACCATGGGGATAACAGAATAAACATTCTGTAACCAAGTTAAACTCCCAAGAAATTTTCAAGAAAACTTTTTTAAAAAATGTTCCAAAAGCATGAGAGATAAACTAGTGGGGGTTCAAGGAAGGAGAGGGAGGAAACACTTAACAAACAGTTGAGATTTTATAGCAAGAATGAAAACATCAGGCCCGTGTCCCAAAATTGGGGAACATGAAATAATTTATAATAATGAAAGTGTCAATGACACTGTAGCTCAACTTGACAAACTTGAACTTGGTAAGTTATAAATGAAATGGCAAAATTGAAGATCATTGGGACCAATGTCATTTTTTTTGCCAGTGGCAACATTTTTTGACAGAAACCGAAGAAAATCGATAGCTCCCATCTAGAGGCCTCCCCAAACAAGCATGCCAGGTTTCAAAGCAATCCGATCATAAATGTGCCCTGTAGGGTGTACAAATGGGAAATATTGTGGTCTGACTAGACTAAATTCTAAGAACGTTGGCCGTGGCAACATTTTTTGACGGAAATGGAAGAAAATCGATAGCTCCCATCTAGAGGTCACCGTAAATAAGCATACCAGGTTTCAAAGCAATCTAATCATAAATGAGCCCTGTAGGGTGAGCCAAAGGGAAATATTGTGGTCTGACTAAACTTAGTTCTAAGAATGTTGGCTGCGGCAACATTTTTTGATGGAAATTGAAGAAAATCGATAGCTCCCATCTAGAGGTCACCCCAAACAAGCATGAAAGGTTTCAAAGCAATCCGATCATAAATGTGCCCTGTAGGGTGTGCCAAAGGGAAATATCGAGTCTTCTGACTAAATCAAGTTCTAAGAATGTTGGCCGCGGTGACATTTTTTGATGGAAATTGAAGAAAATCGATAGCTCCCATCTAGAGGTCTCCCCAAACAAGCATACCAGGTTTCAAAACAATCAAATCATAAATGTGCCCTGTAGGGTGTGCCAAAGGGAAATATTGTGGTCTGACTAAACTGAGTTCTAAAAACGTTGGCCGCGGCAACATTTTTTGACGGAAATTGAAGAAAATCGATAGCTCCCATCTAGAGGTAACCCCAAACAAGCATGTCAGGTTTCAAAGCAATCCGATCATAAATGTACCCTGTAGGGTGTGCCAAAGGGAAATATTGAGTCTTCTGACTAAACTAAGTTCTAAGAACGTTGGCCGCGGCAACATTTTTTGACAGAAATTGAAGAAAATCGATAGCTCCCATCTAGAGGTCTCCCCAAACAAGCATACCAGGTTTCAAAGCAATCTGATCGTAAATGTACCCTGTAGGGTGTGCCAAAGGGAAATATTGAGGTCTGACTAAACTAAGTTCTACGAACGTTGGCCGTGGCAACATTTTTTGCCGGAAATTGAAGAAAATCGATAGCTCCCATCTAGAGGTCACCCTAAATAAGCGTATCAGGTTTCAAAGCAATCAAATCATAAATGTGCCCTGTAGGGTGTGCCAAAGGGAAATATTGTGGTTTGACTAAACTAAGTTCTAAGAACGTTGGCCGCGGCAACATTTTTTGACGGAAATTGAAGAAAATCGATAGCTCCCATCTAGAGGTCACCCCAAACAAGCATAAGAAGTTCCAAAGTAATCTGATCATAAATGCGACCTGTGAGGTGTGCCAAAGGAAACTGTGGATGTACGTACTAACATACTAACATACTAACGTACTAACGTACGTACGTACGTACGTACGCCGACGGACGAGAAGTGATGGCAATAGCTCAGCTTGACTTTGTCAAGTTGAGCTAAAAATTATAAGTTACAGCCCCGAACACATCCAACCACTGTTTCTTCCTCTCATCCTCTTATTGCATCCTTGGATCCACCATTTTCATCACGAAATTGTGTCTGGCATCATATTAACTGAGATATATGTGTAATCACAGAAGTTAGTGAGATGTTACTGACAGAAGGGCCAAACAAAGAATGAGTTTTAGCGCCAATTTTGGTACTTCCTTGACACTGCGCTGTAGGCAAAAGTATGGAGGACCATACAGGACATCAGTTTTTTTTATTTGGATGCAGATTTGGGGGGCAAAATTTGTGTTTGGCCCTGAATATTTAGGAGTTAGCACCAGCTAAGTCTGGGTCATTGGTTACAGTATGAAAATATAAACTGGTTCAGTTCTTCAAAATGTATCACGACTTGTCACCTCCTTATACTGCTAGCAAAATTCCACCTCTCATATCCTCGACAAACACATCATTCAAACTTTGAACTAGACAAAACTACAGAGTTCCATTTTGTCAAACAAACATATACAAGTCCTCCTTCATCCCCAAAGTTACAGATCAGTGGAATAACTTGCCGCTACCAGGTCGCGAAAATTTCTCATTAAGTGAATTTAAGACCTTCTTAAAAGCTGGTAGCCTAGGGCCACCGTTATTTTATACCAGGGCTAAATCTTGTGCAGACCAAATTTATCACTGTAGTTTGCAGTTACATTGTAGTAATCTTAACATCCATTTATATGAAAATCACCTAGTCGACCTGGGTCAGTGTGGCGAGAACGAGACGCCTGAGTACTTTCTCCTTCATTGTCCAATCTTTCTTAATGCACATAATGAAACAATCAACTTATTTCCTTTTACTATAGATACTTCCATACTTCTCTTCGGTTCTGAATTTTTGAACAACAAGGAAAACAGTCTAATTTTTGATGTAGTGCATGACTTTATCTTATCAAGTGGCAGGTTTCGGTGACAACTCATATTCTAACAAACTTCATATTCCCTTGACTTTCCACCACAAAAATACAGAATCGTAACAGGCCAAGGATCGATCCTTGAATAAGCCAAACGTCGATTGGTCTCCAAGTAGAAGACTCCTTACAAACCATGACTCTCTGCATTCTACCACTAAGATATGATTTAAAGAAGTTTAGAAGATTCCTTGTAATTCCAATTTTTTCTGATGTATAAAAGTCCTGTGTGCCAGACTTTGTCAAATGCCTTACTTATGTCACAAAAGACTACTCTTATTTCTTTGCTTTTGTCTAATGTGTGACAGAATTCATCATGAAGGTTCATGAGCTGAAGAACTGTAGAATCCTGTGGTGTGAATCCCGATTGGAACTGACTTAATACATTGATTTTCTCTGAAATGCTAAATAATTTTTTGAACATGCACCTTTCAAATAATTTACCAACACAGCTAAGTGGGAATATTGGTCTGTAATTGACCAGTTGATTAAATGACGATTTCATTAACACAGGTGTAACATTCACTTTTTTCTAACTAGTAGGAAAGTGATAGTTATCAATTAAGATGTTAAAGAAGGTAGAAAACAGCTCACATAATGAGAAACTACTTTCAACAGAATTGGACTAATCAAGTCCGGACCAGAGACTTTTGATGCATTAAGTGCTTTAAGCACCTCGGATACATCAGAGGTTCTGAGTTCTGTCACTCAAGGTTGGTCTGTCGGGAAATTTTCTAGTGGAAGTGAAGCATTTGAGGCATCGATGAAAGCAACATAGCAGAAGTAATCAGTAAATGCTTCAGCTTTATCAGCATTCAACGCCAAGAACTTATTCTGATAAAATATTGCAGGGATAGCTGACTGATTATTTTCAAGGAGGTTTTTAATGTCTTACAAAATGCAGTGGACGATATACCGGAACGATCTGAAATTGATTGTATTTTACAGTTATAATTGGGCTTTGCTATTCTTATAGCAGCCACTACTTCATTCCTTTTGGTAGATATTTAACCCAGACCTTGCGCAAACCAGTACGTTTGGCGAGTCGGTATAATCTCTTATGCTGACAGATAAGCAGTCTTATTTTGCCATGCATCCAGACGGGTCGTTTTGTCTGACTGTGATTGTTTTATTGGGTATGTATTCAGACGCAAGTTCAAGTAATTTAGAAGTAAGACCATCAGTCATAGTCACCAGGGAATTCTGGGAGAGAAGACTCTCCCAGTGCTCATTTTGGATAGTCGAGTTGAGGCCTTCATAATTACCATCTTTATTTTAACCCTTTAACCAATTAAATTGACGATATCAATATTTATTTTTTTAAATATCATTTTTTCCAATTTTAAAAAAAATTTCAACAAAACCATATTATGTGACCTCTCATTGGAGTGAGCTCGACGAGCTTGTTCCAATGAGGGGTCAAATAATATGGTTTTGTTGAAAGTTTTTGAAAAATAATATTTTTTCAACTGCTGAATTTGCATATTACGTGGATGGATGCGTGTGATTCGTTGAGTAAAGGGTTAAACAATATTTATTCAATTCTTGCTCTCAACGGACGAAATACACCACCACCCATGCTATTCCGTAGATTATGAGACCTAAAATATATAACAATAACATGAACTTTTGATGACAAAGAAATAATTACAGAAATAAAAAATAAAATAAAAAAACGCTCGCTCACATGCAATTTTACAAATAATGGCCTGAGAAACAGAAGATCTGCTTTGTGGGGCCTTATTCAATAAGTATGCTATTTAATATTGAACAACAAAAGAGTAACAGTATATATAGAGAACATCAAGAACATTATATATTTATAGTAATCTGTATATTTTTATACTTGCCAATGGCCCAGGCAGATTCTAAAATATCAAGGGCCAAACACAAATTTTGCCCCCCATCCCCTCCCCCCCCCCCCCAATCCCCCAAATTTGCACGTAAAACCGAAAATTATAAGTCCTATCTGGTCCTCCGTACATTTACTCTCTGTGCATGTGCAGACGTCAGGAGGTGACCGGAATTGGCGCCAACACCATTCTTTGTAAAAGAGAGTATTACATAATAATTCACCGGGGAGGTATGAGTGCTCACTCATGGGAGGGCCCTTCCCGTCTGGGACATTGGTAAGTATAAAAATATAGAAATTACTATAAATTTATCATATTTTTACACAGTATCCAAATGGCCCAGACATAGCTGAATCGTAAATAGGTGGAGGGCCTAGGACTTCCGAAATAATTCCAATCCTCCAATCCATGATGAAGGAACTTAGAATAATTAGGAATTACATGTATTTCTCTCTACACAGTAATAGAGGAGGCATATTCTAAATAAGGAGCCCAATTTTAATTAATTCCTTATTGTAAGCATGAAGACAAGTTCCTAATTTTTAAGGCTAGTCGAGACTAAGTCCCCAAAATTAGGATGGCATATTTGAGAATGAGTGAAAATCTCCAAGAAACAAATGCCTTACAATAACACTTCAGCTGTATGCAGGATATAAATACGCATAAAACTGCTTCCTTCAAAGGTACATAATTTTTAAGTCAGATGGGATAAAAATCACATCCCCCCCCCCCCCCCATTTTTTTAAGAAGTGTTGAAAAGAAAAAAAGGGAGAGCTATGGAAACAATAAGAGCGGTACCAAAATAACAATATTAATAATAGTCAAACAGGCACACAGATATAAATTCATGATTAATAAATGGTGCTTAACGTTACTTCAGAAGTTTTGGCTATAGTGACAATCCTGGTAATTAATATTGCCCACTGAATAACATACACTGCAGACGGCGTACACAGATACATCGAAAAACGGTGATATATAAAAATATAACATACACATATCCAATCGAGCAACACTCAACGATCCCTGAAGAGAAAACACACCTCCTAGGTAATCTACAGGTGGCCTCTGTACAATAAATTCCAGTAACAATACTCCCCAACGTGTACTGATCGATATCTACGATCGTAAAAACACTCGTTCTCGTCCCACGATGATACCAAAGGTACCCAAGAAGTTTCGTAAAGCTCGGTTCATAAATACGGCCTCTAGCCCGAGCCGTATTTGCATTTGTACTTACAGTGCTGAAAGTAACACTAAATACATCAAAGTTAGTCTAATTTGCTTAATTTACGCACGAGAAAAAACCCTGTATTATATGTGAAGTATCCCATGGTACTAAACATTCATACAAAAAAAATTTCAAATCAGAGCTTTCATATGGAAGTTCTGCACAAAAATCTGATTGCACCTAATTTTCTACAAAATGGCTGCCAGCAGCCAACTTGAATTTCAAAATTACCACTGATTTGTGTCTGACATCATTATAAACTGAGATTTACAAAGCACAAAAGTCAGTTTGTTGTTATCTGACAAATAATGGTGTTGGTGCCAATTCTGGTCACTTCCTGACGTCTGCGCATGCACAGAGAGTAAATGTATGGAGGACCAGATAGGACTTCTAATTTTCGGTTTTTCATGCAAATTCTGGGGATGGGGGGAGGGGCAAAATTTGTGTTTGGCCCTCGATATTTTAAGAGTTAGCACCAGCTATGTCAGGGCCATTGGTATACCGTGTAAAGATATAACATACTAACAAAATACCAAATGAGTATGTAATGGGGGATCTGACAGAAAGCTGGGAGCTTAATGAAGTCATCTCCCAGGGCCATTCATAAATTTACACAAAAAGATGGTATAATATAGTAGATGGGCTCATATACTGCCGCATGGAACCCATGACCTGTGGTCGATCTCCAGCTTGATTATCAGCCCATGCATCGACGCACACAGTGAGAGCTGCCTATAGGCCCAAAGAATGTAGACCTGGGAGCAAATACCCGAGAGATCATTCAGATTTGATTTGTCAGCATCGTTGTCGACACTAGCAGGTAACCTCGAGAGCAAAGACATGACCCCCAGGCCAGGAACAAAACCGGTGAGAAAGTTGGTGGTAATACTAGTCGAAGAAAGGTAAGCACAGGGAGTCAAACTACCAGGTGGCGACACATGATATTGTTTAAACCTTGCTTGTGAATGAAGGAAAATGTGAAAAAAGTACAAAGAAAAGGAGCAATAGAAAACAGGGGATGCCAGCTTGAAAGCACAATACATTGCCTTCGCATTCAAGACACTCGCAACTTTGCAAGTAGGTAGAAGAAGCACCGTTACTGAATAAGAAGACGGAAACACCCTTGAGGGTGATCCATGCGAAGAAAACGGAAAAGGAAAGCAGGATTATAGATTTGGTGGTAAATTTGTTATGTAGTAGTAGTCGTACGTGGTGGTTTGATCCTTAGCAGTCATAGAAACGCCAACTTGACAAACTGAAGTCATGCACCACTTCAAAAACTAGATGGTTTTCCTGACGATTCAAAAATTCAGATCCAAAAAGAAGTGTCGATACGCTTATAATAAATGGCAGAAGGTTGATAGTACTATTACAGACATTTGAGTACATTGGACAATGTAGGAAAAATTGTTCTGGGGTCTCGCACATCTCCCACTGACAGAATGCTGTAGGTGACAGATGATGGTCATATAGGCTGTCGTGACTATCATTTTTTGTAATCGACTAATTGTGACCAGTAATCGACAGTCGATTAATAGTCGCTTCCCATGATTTTTTAGCAAATCATTCTTCTGTTCGTAAAACTCTGAAAATGACAATGGCACCAGTGTGTTCAGACGAAGTGGGGGTTGTGGGAACAACAAATTGGTCCCGACTGAAACTACATGTAGTCCAATCTTGGACCCACAGTCCGTAATATAAGGACGTACCAACCCCCAAAATAATATTACTGACTGCAGGTCCAATTTTGAACTAGACTGAAGCCGATGAATTAAAATGAATTTACCAAAGAACGTTCCTGCATATGTTTCCTTTCTGCAATAAGTTTCTCGAAATTTTGAACATTGAGATCTATGCATTCTCTCGTCAGTTGTTAAAATTGGATCTTAGTCTGAAGTTCCGAACTTTGAGAAGTGATCTGACGTTCTGACTTTCATCATAATTTTGTCACTTCCGCGCTTTGGGTTTTCCAATGGGTGCATTCGTGTGTACAAGACTGGAAAAATTCAAAAGAATCTATTCTTCTCGAGTAACTGTGAGTGTTCTTTCTTACACAGTCAGTGACAGTCGTACAGTCTTCCGGATATGAATGTTAACTATGGTTAGATATTTAAAGTTATTCACCTTCATTGATCATTCACCTCACAAAACAATGCAATTTAGCCCCGACGTGTAGTAGACGTGTACCACCTTGAAAATGAACGACGATCGACTAAAAATAAAAAAAACGTCGACTACTTCAATAGTCGACGGTTAGTCGACTAATTGAATAATCGCGACAGCCCTATTGTCATATAAATGAGAATTAAGGTTACTATAATGCAGTCGCAACCTACAGTGATATATTTGGGCTGTGCATGATTTCGTACCACTGTAAAACACTGACTCAGCACTTTTTCAAAGTCCCATAAAAGTACCCCGTGATGAAACCGAAAGCATTTTTTTTTACCATTCCAAATAAGAATTAAAAAGCACAAAAGTCAGTTTGTTGTTATCTGACAAAGAATGGTGTTAGCGCCAATTCTGGTCACTTCCTGACGTCTGCACAGAGAGTAAATGTATGGAGGACCAGATAGGACTTTTAATTTTCGGTTTTGCATGTAAATGTTGGGGATGGGGGGCGGGAACAAAATTTGTGTTTGGCCCTCGATATTTTAGAGTTAGCACCAGCTATGTCTGGGCCACAGGGACCAGCCTAGAGGGTAATTTGAGGGAGAAGTCACGTCTCCCTCCACTGACTTTAGGGAGAAGTCAGATGAAACAGGGAGAAGTGAGAAGAAAATGTAAAGCGATGATTTTGCATTCGCATGATCTACCGGTATATTACATTTTCATCCCTCACAAAAATAAATCACTACAATTGGACAATAACACATCTCTATGTGTAAATTTATTTGTACAAAGAATTGTTTACGAGAAAAAAATATGCCTCTCTGTATTAATTTATTTATAAAAAGAAAAGTTTACAATTCAAATGGGCATTTACTTTTTAGAAGAGACAGATCAGCCTTGAATTAAACAATTCAAGTGTGTCCATTTCTTAGTCCACAATGAGTAAAAAGTAGGTCAATAGAAGTAGGTTTTTGCTGCACAAAAATAAAACCCAGATTGGAATTAAAACTTCAGCTTTTACAAAAAAGTGTTGTTTTATGAAAAACTGTTCCCCAGAAAAAAAATTCTGAGTGTGAAAAATACTTATTTTAAAGATAACTTAAATAGAAAATCTTGTCTTAACTTGACGACTTGTCACCTAATTTCAATGCCGCCAAGACGTTTGCGATTACATTATTAATTAGGCATTGTTTTTAGATACTGATTTTATTTTTAGCTACTATGAAAACTAATCACAATAACAATCAACCCTAGCAATAATACTCTTTTCAGATGGAAATCACTTTGTAAATTCTACGTGAATTCACCGAATTTCAAGGTAGGTCAATTGGGAATTTACAAATTACAGGGCGACCCGATTTTGCTTTTTAGGGATATGAGAGCGAAGTTACTGTGTAAAAACATAACATACTAACAAAATACCATATTAGTATGTAATGGGGGATCTGACAGAAAGCTGGGAGCTTATGTAAGTCATATCCTGAGGCCATTCATAAATTTACACGAAAAGATGGTATAATATAGTAGACGATCTCATATATTGCCGCCTGGAACCCATGGTCTGTGGTCGATCGCCAGCTTGATTATCAGCCACAGCATCGATGCACACAGTGAGAGCTGCCTATAGGCCCTACGAATGTAGACCTGGGAACAAATATCCGAGAGATCATTCAGATCTGATTTGTCAGCATCGTTGTCGACACTAGCAGGTAACCTCGTGAGCAAAGACATGACACCCAGGCCAGGAACAAAACCGGTGAGAAAGTTGGTGGTAATTTAGTCGAAGAAAGGTAAGCACAGGGAGTCAAACTACCAGGCGGCGACACATGATATTGTTTAAACCTTGCTTGTGAATGAAGGAAAATGTGAAAAAATACAAAGAAAAGGAGCAATAGAAAACAGGGGATGCCAGCTTGAAAGCACAATACATTGCCTTCGCATTCAAGACACTCGCAACTTTGCAAGTAGGTAGAAGAAGCACTGTTACTGAATAAGGAGACGGAAGCACCCTTGATGGTGATCCATGCAAAGAAAACAGAAAGGAAAGCAGGATTATAGGATTGGTGGTAAATTTGTCATGTAGTAGTTAGAGCTGTAGGTTTTCCAAAATCCAGTTCGGTTTTGGTTTTGGTTTTTTCGTTGAGGAAAACCTCGGTTTCAGTTCGGTTTCGCTTTTTCCCCTACGTACTCTGTCTTCCGTGTAAATTGTGCACATTTCGGATCCTAACGATACTGGAATTGGCGCAAAGGACAGTTTGACTTCAGAGATTCAAGCGATGGCCATTGATTGACAATGTGGAAAAATAATGGACAATTGGACATACTTTGACTGTTGTTTGGTAAATTGATTTGGGTTTTTACTCTTTGTACATTATATGGTAAATATATGTACTATAATACTACCTAACTTCTACCTTCATATCTTACACTTTCAGTAGATGTCAGTTTTGAGTCTTGCGCGATTGCGTCTGTAACTGAGTCCGTCACAGACGTCACCGAGTTGTTGACATTCAACTTGGATGGTTTGGCAGCACACTTGAACACAGTCACACTCACAGAACAAAAGTGAAGAAAGTTCAAGCTACTGACAAGAAAAGTGCCTTTTGTTGCAAAAAAAAAACTTATTGAATAAAAATATTTTAAAATATAGAACCTTAGTGAGCACACTCACATACCACATGTGCCCCGATATTTCAAGCTCTAATCGTTTTTTAAAAATAAACATAGATTCTAGGAATACTGCAGAAAACAGTGTTCTGTAGTTTCAACGGTATTGAAAGAATTCAAGCAGAATTAATTTTAATTGAAATGTGGAGCCATGTTAAGATTTAATGATACCAACCTTTTTAAATCCAATTTGATCTTTTTATCACTCATTGTAAATAATGTAAGGTCACACTTGGTCTTTGCTGATTAAAATTACTTGTGTACGCTTGTTTATAAACTTAGATGTGAGTCTTCCATGGAAGACGTGTGTCGCCTGGCGTTTCAGACAGAATTCTAAGTGGAAAAGGGGCATAACTCTGGAAAAAATACAGCGGATCAAAAAATAAAACAGGAGGTGCACAATGCCATTATGTGACAAAGAATCACTGAAAGTTTCATCAAAATCCATTCATAGGTTAAAGAGGAGTGGCGGATAAGAGAAAGTGTGACGCGGACGACGACGTGGATGACGCAAGACGACAAAAGTAATCCCTATATGTCGCTCCCTACTTCGTGAGGCGGCGACACAAAAAGGTGTCAGATTTAGAATTGCTATCCCAAATAACAGTGTTTATACACAAAAAGTGAAATAGATTATTGTTTTACTTCATGAACAAATTCAAAGTCGCTTCATATTCCAATCCTGACTTGAATAACTGCATGCTGGGAATATGGAACCGGGATTATTCTTGTGTCACAAGCTATGTCTTTTTTTATGTACACATGGTCAATACAGGAGCCAGAATGTAAGTCGGTGAGCAAATAACGTGCAGAAAAAAAGTCTGGAAAACTGTAATTTTGATGCATTTTTCAGAGTCCAAGGGCCGTAATTTCGGTAAAAATCAGTGGAGCAGAACAAAACGCAAACTTGATCTGTAGGCCACCATGTTAGACTAACATACCAAAAATCAGCTCAATATCTGGAAGCGTGTAGGAAAAAAGTCTGCAAAACTGTAATTTTGATGAACTTTTCAAAGTTCAAGGGCTGTAATTTCGGTAAAAATCAGTGGAGCGGAACAAAATGCAAACTTGATCTGTAGGCCACCATGTCAGACTCACATACCAAAAATCAGCTCAATATCTGTAAGTGTGTAGAAAAAAAGTCCGGAAAACAAGTAGGACTGATTGATGGACGGACCAGTCAAAAACATTATACCCCTGCAACTTCGTTGCGTGGGGTATAAAAATACTGGCGTTACTTCTTTTTGCAAGTTCTGATTTTTAAACTTCCCAATTCCCAAGCTACTGAAGATAGATCTATTAAATGTATTGAATTTATTCCCATTGATGTTGATTCTGACATCACAGAATACCGACAAATAAGCATGTTATTGGAGCCGACTGACTCAGCCCGAATTTGTCCGTTCTATTAACATGCTTACCATTAACATGATTTAGAAATATTCCCCCCACCCAGATCTGCAACACAATATGCTACATTTTCCAAAAGCGAATACAAAATTAATTTTTAAAATATAATGACGGTATTAGCTCCACAGTTCCTCCCGTATTTCCTATTTTTTGTTTTTGGAAGCGTGCCCTTCCCGCATAAACTGCTGATGTTCATCGAAAAATAGTATCGAAAACCGGTATGCTTTGACAGTGTTTGGGTCCATGTGTTAATTTTTGTGAAACCCTGAAGCAGCACGTGTTGACCTCATTGTCGTTTGTTCTATTTTTAATACTGGAAAAGTTTGTTGGTGTTCAGTGGCATTAGTGCACTGAATATGTTGATTCGATGCAATAATCACACTGTTCTGTTGCTGGTGCATGTTTTTTACTGCATTATATGGATTTATTTATGAGACCCTTTCATTATTGTCATCATTTAAGGTCAGTTCAACATAACATTTGTGGGTTTTTCTCTTTCCAAATCTCAAAGGAGTCTAAAGAAAGCACATGTTTTGAAAACAAAAATTTGATTGGTCAGTTCGTCAGACATGTCAGCTTGAGAAGGAAAACAATACTTACCTGTCAATAAATAAAGAACCAGTTTGCAAATAATGTTGTTTTAATAATTCTATTTCCATTGTACGACGTCGGAAATGCAGAAACAAGAAACCTCTTTTACCTTACATTTTCTGGCTGTACAGTGGCAACAAATTTGGGAAACTGTTGGCATTCTTGGTCTATTGGGCCAATATTGCCACTGACTCTTTTGGTGCTGATTTTCAGATCAGTTGAATCATTTTAAATTCTTTGACAAATTATGTCATGACTGCTGAGAAGCAGCCATGACATAATTTGAAAAGGAACCCTAGGGATAATAATTTTATCAGGTTTTTGGTAAATGTGTGTGCATCTGAGTGAGAGAGAGAGAGAGAGAGAGAGAGAGAGAGAGAGAGAGAGAGAGAGAGAGATGTTTATACAGTAGAATCCTCTTAATTGAATATCCATTTTGCCAGTGAGAATTATTCAATTAATAGGTGTATACAATTAACAGGGATTTGGTCAGTTTCCTATGTTCTGGAGGTAAACTGAGCATTTATTCTATTATATGTTGTTTGACAGAGCTCATATTTCTCTCAAACAAGATATAATAGAATAAATGCCTGTATTGAATGTAGTAAGGCCAAAATGGCTGATAAATAAGGGGAATTTAGTGCGTGTCACAGTAACTTTTTCGACATATTACAACTTAGATGTGAGTCTTCCATGGAAGACGTGTGTCGCCTGCACTATATTTTAATATTTCAGACTGAATTCTAAGTGGAAAAGGGGCATAACTCTGGAAAAAATACAGCGGATCAAAAAATGAAAGTGTCAATGACACTGTAGCTCAACTTGTCAAGACAAAGACATGTACATGTATAGTATGTGACACAGCAATGACAAACATCTAGGTAATGACCTGATAACAAAGGTACATATAAAGTATTGTAACGGTCTGTACATAAATACTGAGCGTTGCCTGTAACAAATGTATAGGTAAAGTATTGTAAAGGTGGGTGACAGTCAGATGCTAAACTAGAAAAGAAATCTTTGAGTCCCAGAGTGGGTCTGACTGAACCCCAAAATATTTGTTCTCATAGCACAGTGATAACAAAGGCACCCCAAAACACACTCATTCCTGTCCCAAGGTGAAAACAAAGGTACCCAAGAAGTTTCGTGAAGATCAGTTCACAAATATGAGCTGTGCAGAAGTTGTGACAAAAAACTGATTGGACCTAATTTCGGTACAAAATGGCCACTGGCAGCCATCTTGAAATTTGGACCGCGCCCAGAAACACTCGTTCTCGTCCCAAGGTGATAACAAAGGTACCCAAGAAGTTTTGTGAAGATCGGTTCATAAATACAGCCTCTAGCCTGAGCCGTATTGACATGTGCACTTACAGAGTATAAGTAGCACTGAATAAATCAAAGTTCATCTAATTTGCATAATTTCTGCACGAGAAAAAAACCCGTACTATATGTGATGTATTCCATTTTACTAAACATTCATACAAAAATTTATTCAAATCAGAACTTTCATACAGAAGTTCTGTACAAAAGACTGATTGCACAAATTTTGTTACAAAATGGCTGCTGGTGGCCATCTTGAAATTCGGACCACACCCAAAAACACTCGTTCTCATCCCACGGTAATAACAAAGGTACCCAAGAAGTTTCGTAAAGATCGGTTCATAAATACGGCATCTAGCCTGAGCTGTATAGAAGTTGTGTACAAAAAACTGATTAGACCTAATTTCGATACAAAATGGCCACTGGCAGCCATCTTGAATTTTGGACCGCACCCAGAAACACTCGTTCTCGTCCCAAGGTGATAACAAAGGTACCCAAGACGTTTCGTGAAGATCGGTTCATAAATACAGACTCTAGCCCAAACCGTATTGACATGTGTACTTACTGTGTGTAAGCAGCACTGAAAAAATCAAAGTTCATCTAATTTGCATAATTTCTGCACGAGAAAAAAACCTGTATTATATGTGATGTATCCCATGGTACTAAACATTCACACACAAAATTATTCAAATCAGCGCTTTCATATGGAAGTTCTGTGCAAAAATCTGATTGCACCAAATTTCGTACAAAATGGCTGCCATCGGCCATCTTGAATTTCAGACCGGACCCCAAAACACTCGTTCTCGTCCCACGGTGATACCAAAGGTACCCAAGGAGTTTCGTAAAGATCGGTTCATAAATACGGCCTCTAGCCCGAGCCGTATTGGCATTTGCACTTACAGTGCTGAAAGTAACACCAAAAAACATCAAAGTTAGTCTAATTTGCATAATTTAAGCATGAGGAAAAAACCTGTATTATATGTGATGTATCCCATGGTACTAAACATTCATACAAAAAATTATTCAAATCAGAGCTTTCATATGGAAGTTCTGTACAAAAAACAGATTTCTGCATCGTCGGTACAAAATGGCGGCTGGCCTACTCTACAACCCATATGCAATTAACAGATCAAATTTGTACTGAAGGTATGGTAAATGGTTTTGTGTTTGAAAATTATATTCAATTAACCGGGATATACATTTAAGAGATATCCAATTAAGTGGGCTCCACTGTATAGCTAAATTATTTTATAGGTGGGTCAGATAACGATGGAACGTAAAACAAATTACAAGGTGCCTTGGTTTTATAGAACGTAGTAACTCACAATATTTGTTAGAAAGGCCATGTCACACCACATACCTAAACAAAGTTTCATCAATTTGCCTCTGCTATTATAGGAGTTATGCCCCGGATCACGATGGACATCTGACCGACGTACCGACCCACCCATCGACGGACAGATGCAGAAAGTGGGGGTATAATAAGTTTAAAGATTGCTGTAGGCACTGCGGAGTGCCACAATGCGAACTCGACCGGTCAACTGGATTCGGGCAAATGGCCAGTTGAGTTGACCCGGCGAATGCCTGAAGCCCTCAATAAAATTAGAACTGGGAAACATACACGACTGGAAATATTGGCTCCCCATTAACATTAACTTCAAGTTTGGGGTATGCGATGTAAAAATAATGATACAGGAACATACCATTTCTTCGGCCTTGTGGCGACAAAATATCCTTTTATACTCCACTTCACTGCGTCCCGCTTTCAACTATAGCTTTTGCAAACAGTGGATACTTGCAGACATGACTGTCGTCAGTCTATAAATAACCAATATTCTGTGAATTCTAAAAGAGGATCATGTCCCTTATTTGGCAATGTGATGTCATTAGTTAAGGAGGGGCGTTATAGGACAAGATTGTGTGGAATAAGAGCATGACTTTTTTTAGTGGTTTGGGGAGGGGGGGGGGGGGAACTAGTCACCGGCAGAGGGGGTGGGGATAACCAGTAAAATTCAGTGTTGTTGTTCCCCCACCAGAAAACATTGACTCTATGCAAGACCCCCGCCCCCATCCCCTGACTGTGCACCTGGTATATTTACATACCCTGCAGTTAAATAAATAAAAGTTCTGTCAGAGACTTCGCATTTTCCAAAATAGTGAAGTAGGACTGATCTACAATTACATGGAAGCTCCACCCATGGGAAGGCCACACCCACCTCAGGCCTATGACCTTCGGATATGCATGTGGCATATATCGACCTGGCTACCCCCCCCCCCCCCCCCCCCCAAAAAAAAAAAAGAAACAATCCCTTCCCCACCCCCACCCAAAATAAGAAATCCTATCTTCGCTTCTGGATAACAGCCTTGCTATGAAAACACAGACAGATGAAATTTAGAATCAGGCTTTTTTCTTCAACTCAAGAAATAGTTCATTGAATTCGGACAGCTGATAATTTTGACACTTATTCCCAATTAATCGACTTTGGATAGAGAAGTCACACCTCAACATCCTTATAGAGTTAGCACATATAACTATAATTAATAATTCTAGTAGTTTGTTCAGCAATTAAAATCATTGGCAATAATCTTTTTAATTAGACAGTCACCGCAATAGGATTAATGATCAGAAGTTTAAACAGCTAGTGATTATTGTATGTAAAGATTATTGTATAAACCTTATGTTATTCTTAGTAGCCTATTGATATGGACGGTTCAGCTCGAATTTTACTTCAAAACAGAACTGCTGGACAATAAGACTCTGGCAGCCAAAGACATTTGAGGTGAAGAGAGAAAGGTGAACTTATATCAGAACCGTAAAAACACATTTAATCAGAACCACGGAATACATAAAGCTTGTTTATAATGGGTGGGGTGATGTCAGTTTTTTTTTCAAGAACCATAGGCATATGAGGATGGGACGACTACAGCCCTCCATTGCCAGAGAATCGATGTGGCAGGGGTGGGGGGCAATGCACCACTCAGGAGGGGAGGTGTATGTGAGATGGGGGGAGGGGGCATTTTCCACAAGAAAAAATCCGCTCAATGACCCATGCATGTATAAACAAAAGATTCACGGAACACAAAATGAAAGGAAATCTTGCGACGAGAAATATTGTATTTCATTATGCATTGCGTTTTCAACGCGAAAGAAGTTGGAACCATGCAGTGAGGCAGAAATACGCAGTCTGTAAACTGTGTTTTTGGTACTCCGTGTTCCATTTAGCGAATGAGATTGACCATTTTCCGTCTTTAGGAAGTATGCACTCTCAAATTCAAAACACGCTGTTTTTATGCGTTTTTTCTAAGTTAAAAATTAAGAATAACATTTTTCCAATTTGAGAACGTGATGCAGGCGATCTTATTTGGAGATCACTGAGAAGGCAACGGGCATACATGTGGGCTCAAACAACGTTTTGAAGCTACAACTGCAGATGTGTGAATACAGTTCAGGGTAATCCCAAATGATTATTCTTTTATTATGCCAGATTATGCAGCTAAGTACTCACGCATTCTACGTGAACGCCGCAGGTAAAATATTAAAGTCGCGAACATTTGAGAAGATTGGAATTCTCCTCTTTGTTGATAAAAGTTAGGATCCGACCAGGCCCTCAAAACGTCAACAATGAATATTTACTATTTATTTATTTTATTTATTTTTATTATTATTTCCATGTGCTAAACACAGATTTATTCATAATTCAGTTGATGTGCATGAGCACGTTGCGGTGTATGGGGAGAAAATAATTTCTGATGGGTCAAGTTGATGGAACGGAATCACCGGGTTTGAAAACAATTTGCGCAGTTTGAAGCACATGGCTGTTGACATTACAATGATGTTTTTTATTTCCAGCACACTTGAGTTACTTGTAGAAATAAATAACAAAAAATGACCACTGTTTGTTTTCAGTCAGACGAGCATTGTTCTTAAAATATTTCTGTCTAAAAATATCACCTTCACATATTTATTCGGAGCAGCAGATTATCCAAAAGAGCAACTTTTCACGTTTGATTTGGAAACGTCCCGAAGCATTTCTGAAGAAGATCATACTTTTATTGAAAATGTTGTAGAGTGTGTTCGCTGTTTTGACAGTGGTGAGAAAGAATATTTAATATCGATAAAATTGACTCGACATGCTTCACATTCAATTTTGAGTTGGTTACTTGTGTTTCAGACATTGCTTCGCATTAATATGTTTACATCAGAAAAGCTAACGTGGTGATGAGCGATAATGCACGGGAAATTTATTAGCACTTAATACACCAGAATCAGGACTGTACTAATGAGCATTAATCTCTCATCCTGGAGATCGCAGTGGTAAAATTTGACGCCACATCGACGCCGGGTCATGTTAATCTCTTCTCCTCGTACCAGTGATGGGCGATCGCAAGATCATCCCCCTGGCATGTACTGTACACAGCAATGGCTTGTTCCAGGAAACTTCTTGGTTTCAAAGCTGTCAGACAATGTTATGTTGCACAAGCTTATTCCGTAAAACCAGTCAGCAAGATTTTAAAGTTACCAAGCAGCCAGGAAGTCTGCAAATAGTATACAACACTGGCTTGTTCCATGAAACTTTGTGGTTTCAAAGCTGTCAGGCAATGTTGTGTTGTACAGGCTTGTTCCATGAAATCAATCAACTACAGTATTAAAGTTTCAAAGCTGTCAGGAATTTTCAGAAATGCACAGGTAAAACTAGAAGCCCTGTCATGAAATGCACACAAATAACTCGCCCAGCTGCATGCTAATCTACGTGTTATTACATAGTAATGCTATCAAATTCTGTACACATGGCCTGTGCACAAACAATGTTTCAGCCAATGGACCTCCGGGTAACCTGGAGGTCTATTGGCAGAAACATTATCTGCGTTTGCTACGAGTAACCAGGAGAACCTGCCGTGTTTTGGATGCCATTCAATATGGCAGTTGTGTGCAATTCCTTAATTAAGCCTAGATAAGCGCACAGTTCATGACAGGACCTCTAGTTTTAACTGTATACAACATGGGATGGTTCCACAAACCTTAGTTGATATGCTGAAATAATCTGAATTACGTGATCGCAGACGAGTAATTTGTGTAATCAAAGATAATGAATGGAAATGAAAGTGACAATGACACTATAGCTTAACTTGACTGTGTGCTGGGTTTGATGAAAAGGATAAGGCCACACAAAGTAGATCTTCTGTTTCTCAGGCCATTATTTGTAAAATTGCATGCGGGCGAGCGGTTTTTTATTTTATTTTTTATTTCAGTAATTACTTCTTTGCCATCAAAAGTTCATGTTCTTGGTTCAAGTTTTAGGTCTCAAAATTTACAGAATAGCATGGGTGGTGGTGTATTTCATCCCTTGAGAGCAAGAAGACTTTGCAATGCTAAAGCATTGCGAAGCCTTCTTGCACTCAAGGGACAAATTCATCAATTTTTTCAACTTGGGTAAAATATCAGACATAAACCATTTGATTTTAATTTTTTTTAAGTTTAAATTGGTTATAAAAAGAGAGCATGCGGCAGCCAAAAGGACCATGCGGGAGGGCCTGAGAAACAGATTTTTTATTTTTTTAGGCCTAATGTTCAATGTTTGTGATATTTGTCTTTTCTCTGTATGCTATGTTTTCAATAAAAATAATTTGAGGTATAGACTGTACTAAAGAATTGAGGGGTGGGTTAATGTGACCCTCACCAGGCTTGGCAATTTCAGGAGAGCGATTTTTTAGCTCTCCTTACTGCCTTCCTGAAAGAATTAAGGAGAGCGAAAAATTGCCCTCCTAAATATTTTGGTCTGGGATGATTGAGATTACATGTATTATGGTCACATTAAATTCTTGTTGTAAAGCAAAAATGTAATTTAACTTTGAAGTCACATAACATCACGTAATTTCATTTTGAAAGTTGTTTAGTGGTAAAAGGTAATGGCTGCAACCATACCCAAACACAGTTGCAATCATTTGAAGCAAAATGGGTCACAGCAATATTTTTTTTTCTGTCAGTTTCAAGTTCAGCAACTGACATCACAGTTTGAGGGGTAATTATTCAAGGAATATTGACACTATAATATACTACCATTACTACTATCCTGTCACTTGAAGCACTTGCACCAGGATGTGGCTGTAGATTCAAGCAGACCTGTTGTCCCAGAAAGTCATATGCCTACCACTACCACCTTCAACCCCCCTTGGGGGGGGTTGAAGGTGGTATTGGCAGGCATATGACTTTTTAGGACTACAGGTCTGGGTACACACACATGTCTTGTCAAGTGTGTGTTCGGTTGTTGAGTGAGACATCTAGATGTCTAAGAGATTTCGCTTTACCTTAGTAAAGTTAATAAAATCACTGATGTAGTCTGTTGGTTTCAGTTTCAATGAGTTTGTTCAACTGGATACTTAAAATGCTGTGTAAAGCTAATTGCTCTCCTAAGCTGATTGAGGAGAGCGATTTTTTGCCCTCCTGCATTTTTCAGAATGCCAGGCCTGCCTCACAGTTCATGGATGTCAACCAAAGTTATCAAGTTGCAGTGAAAATAAATATAACTAGTAGACTTTGATAAAGGACTCTTGGTCACATGATGGCTTGGCAATCATAGTTGACTGATCATGTCCAAAATAGGATAGTCTCATCTAGATATGATACCAAATTATCCTACCAAGTTACAATTAAATCCCTTTATAAAAAAAAACCTGTAGAAGTACTAAATGAATCCAGGTCGCATGACCAGGTGGCGATATTTACGAGACCAAAATAGGAAAGCCTCATCAAAACATCATATCAAAGTATCCTTCCAAGTTACAATGAAATCACTTCATAAATGTGAAGTGTAGTGCTGTAGGTTTACCGAAATTTCGGTTAGGTTTTCACAAAAAAACGAAAACCGAACCAAAAAAAATGTGCACTGTATAGTTTTCAGTTTTTGTATAAAACGCCCCTGCCATTGTCACATAGTCAGGCCTGGAAATAATTTTTTGGGGTGCATCAGTCATTATGACCAGCTCCATAATGATCGGATCGGTCATACAGTAACCTGGGTCGGTCATATTTTTGGGCTTCCAAATCAAACATTAACTAGGGCAAAACCCATGTAAATTATGTTGGGCTAACGTCGTCTCGATACACAAAATATTAGGGCCTACCTGCGTTCAGTTTTATTGAAATGACACTTAACTTTTATAACATTAAGGGCCTATATAAGTAATGAAATTTTGTTTATTTTGAAAATTCTCACCTCCGATATTCATTCAATTCAAATTAAATATACACAAAATGTACATCAAAATGAAGGTTGGGATGTATAGAACACGAAACACATGTATAATCAACTCATAGAGTCGACTGTAGGCACCACTGGTTCCTGGAAGTCTACCGTATTTGTACCAGAACTGATAATTTAATAATATTTCACGAAAACAGCTTGTGGCTAAATGTGCTTTACATATCCAAGAACAAAGTTAGGGGATCAAAATTCTTCAAAACACGGCGACAGAGCTGCATGGGGGAAAATTCCAAAGCCTTTGCTTTTGTTTACGTATGAATATACTTTCGATTTCCGGTCGACGTCATCAGACGGTCGGGACGGAAAAAGCATGTAAAAACAACACCGTCTAAAATCAAATAATGAAAAAGATCACCTTCATACAGAATACTGTTATTAGATAGAGATTGCACAGTTGCCATATTCAATGCAAGGTATCATGATACCTGCTGAAATTTCTTAGAATTACAATTTTGTTTTTCGATGGAAATTTGTAGTATCGAGTGATTTGTGCATGTCTGTCGAGCATGGAAACCATTTTCAATAAAAAATGTAGACAGTGACCTTTTCCGAAATGCAGTCCTATTGCTGTATTCGAAAGTGTTTTGAATGCCTAGCTTTGTTCTTGGATATATGAAGCACATTTGGCCACAAGTTGTTCTGATGAAATTTTATTTTATTATCAGTTCTGGTACGAATACGGTAGCAGACTTCCAGGAACCAGTGGTGCCTGCTGTCAACTCTATGAGTTGATTACATATATGTTTCATGTTCTATACATCCCAACCTTCATTTTGAAGTATAATTTGTGGATATTTAATCTAAATTTAAGGAATATGAGAGGTGAGAATTTCAAAATAATCAAAATTTCATTACTTATATAGCCCCTTAAACTGCATGACGGGGATTGCTTCAGTCCGCAAATCACTGTTTTTTCTTAAAACGTAAAAACTGGACGCCAATGCGACAATTTCTTTGAAATTGAATTCTGAACATCTTCGCACCTGGAGCTTGGGATGTCTCACCACTGGGAAATCTGGCACCTGGTCAAAACCAACCCCATCATTTTCGGCACCAGGTAACCTCGGCACCAAATAAAACTGGCACTTGCACATCTGTCACCTTAGTTAAAACTGGTTATATTTTTCTGGAAGCATTTCTGAATTACTGTAAAGCTTTCCGGAAATGATGACAAATTCTGCTCAAAGTCTTCAAAGAAAGTATATTACACAAAGGAAAGGAAAGAGAGGGGATCATCTGGTTCGATTTGCAAAGAACATACGTGGAACAAGAGCACCGCTGGGCATTGCATCATACGCCCGTGAACTGTTCAAATTGTACCATTTTAACACATTTGCAATTTTTTTAGAGTGCGAGAAATTTATACTGGCATATATATATATGTTACGGTCAGACTTTGAAATCAGTGATTTTGTGAAATGACTAAATTTTTCAGTCATTTGAGAAAAAGACTAACAAGTTTGAAGCCAATCGAAAAACAAATACTAAAGTTATCATCCGGAAACCAAATATTTGACAAAGAATTCTAAGTCCAACAGGGGCCATAATTCAGGCTAAAATTGTTCAGACCGACCCCATATTCGAACTTGACCTGTATTTTGTTGTGATTAAACCACATACCAAGTTTGGAGCCGATCGGAAAACAAATACTAAAGTTATCATCCGGAAACCAAATATTTGACGAATTCTAAGTCCAACAGGGGCCATAATTCAGGCAAAAATTGACCTGCATTTTGTTGTGATTAAACCACATACCAAGTTTGGAGCCGATCGGAAAACAAATACTAAAGTTATCATCCGGAAACCAAATATCTGACGAATTCTAAGTCCAACAGGGGCCATAATTCAGACGAAAAATGTTCGGACCGACCCCATATTCGAACTTGACCTGTATTTTGTTGTGATTAAACCACATACCAAATTTGGAGCCGATCAGAAAACAAATACTAAAGTTATCATCCGGAAACCAAATATTTGACGAATTCTAAGTCCAACTGGGGCCATAATTCAGGCGAAAAATGTTCGGACCGACCCCATATTCGAACTTGACCTGTATTTTGTTGTGATTAAACCACATACCAAAATTTGGAGCCGATCGGAAAACAAATACTAAAGTTATCATCCGGAAACCAAATATTTGACAAATTCTAAGTCCAACTGGGGCCATAATTCAGGCGAAGAATGTTCGGACTGACCCCATATTCGAACTTGACCTGTATTTTGTTGTGATTAAACCACATACCAAATTTGGAGCCGATCGGAAAACAAATACTAAAGTTATTGTTCGGAAACCAAATGGATGGACGGACAGACAGACGGATGGACGGACAACGCCATACTATAATATGTCACGTTTTTCAAACGGGCATATAAAAAATAGAGTACAAATGAGTTTCAGTTTCGATTGCGAAAAAGGAGTGTCTCTCATTTATAAATCTGTCTTGTGTTTTACGATTTTGTATTTGTATTTATTTTAGAGAATATAAATATATTCGAATGTGGAAATTATTCACCCTCAACATCCATAATGAATGATTCAGAACACAAGGTCTCATGTGAAAAGTTAAAAAATTTATAGTAATTTATATATTTTTTATACTTACCAATGACCCAGACATAGCTGGTGCTAACTCTTAAAATATAGGGCCAAACACAAATTTTGCCCCCCAATCCCCAAAATTTGCATCTAAAACCAAAGAAAACATGTCCTGAATGGCCCTCCACACTTCACCTCTACTGTGCATGCGCAGTGTCAAGGACGTTCCGAAATTGGCGCCATTAATCATTCTAATAACCAGTGCCTGGTAAGCGCTATGTACTCAGCGGGGAGGTAAGAGTTCCCAACTCCTGGGAGGGCCATCCCGTCTGGGTCATTGGTAAGTATAAAAAATATATAAATTACTATAAATTTTTTAACATTTTTATACTGTACCAATGACCCAGACATAGCTGAAAAGTAAAAAGGCTGGAGGGCCAAGGACATAGAGCAAGATGGAATACGCTCAATTATATAAAATAGAGTCATCCCCTCTAGGGAAAAAGAAGTATTAGGCCTTACATGTATCTTTCTTATTTATGATAAATTAGAAAGATACAACACCTCCCAGAATTGAGCATCAAACATCCATGTACTCTATTAATATCTAGTATAATCCTTATACTAATAATTTTTTAAAGTAAGCCAATAAATAAAGTAAGTCTAGAGAATAGAGACTCTTTATACTCCTAAAAAGTGTCTGAGGATTGTATAATAATGTCCGTTGACACGTGCTATATTCAAAAGCTATACTTTAAAAATTAAGACCTGAATGAATTTTAAAAACATAAACTTCTCACTAAACAACCATCCCAATAACAGCTCAGAATTACTAACTCCGAAGGAGGTATCCCCTTGTTTTCATAGTAAAACAGGTGACCCAAGGGAACACCCTTCCCCCCACCCCCTTTTTTTCTTGCCCTGGGTCAAATAGCCCAGAGCGAAGAGGGCAGCAGAACGGAGTCACTGCCGAAACAGACAGTCTACCTAGCTACAGTAGCAACTGTTAAGTGAATGACATTCTGAGCAGTAGATAATAGACCTAACAATAGAGGCCTCCAGAAATGGACTCAATATTTCTGAGATAAAAATTCATGAATGTGGATGGCTGAGCGCAATGAGCAGCCTTCAAAAATCTATAACAGCGACACTATTAATGTAAGCCCAAGATGTAGAAGAACTCTTAGTTCATGAGCCGAAATCTCAAACACAACTGCTGAGTCAATGATATACCATAAGCAGTATCGATAGTTAATTGAATCCATTAGCAATAGAATGGAGCGTAACATCCTTCTATTAGACATCAAAGACAGAAGAAGCTTACGCCCGTAGTAATAAACAGATATCTGTTTATAAATACATAAACTGTAACCGGACAGAGTAAAGGCCTATGCCCGTACGAAGACGGAAGGACCTTAATAACAATAGGTTCCGGATATTAATTAGGAGCCTGACTCTTATGCAAAAATCCAACCTGAATAGTAAAGGAAGTAGTGATTCCGAAACTACGAAAGTGAAAATCATCCACCGATAGTGCATGAAACTCACTGACTCTTCAGTAAAAGAGAAGCCAACAGAATTACTGTCTAAAAGGTCAGAATTTGAAAACTACTGTTTCCAGAGGCTCAAATGATTACTTAGCTAAATAAGAACCGAAGTTAAATTCCATATAGGAATTTAATCTAATGATTCTAAGTCTATTTATCGAAAAAGTTACTGACTTAGATAAAGAGACATAAGACTCAATTGTAAACTATCATAGAGTGCATAGGTATGAGGTAACATAAACCTATAACCTTAATAATAACAGGCTGCAGTAGATCTTGTCAAACAAGTATACTAAAAAGTTGGAATGACTAGTATGGAGGGATCAACAATATCAACATAGTGATCCCAACACCAACGACGGAAGAGCCTCCACTTTAGCCGCATAGTATAGCGAAGAAGAGGTTCTCCTATAGTAAGAAATCGCGTCCAAAGCTCGTCCAGTACAATGCTTACAATGCAATAAGGACCACACACCGGAATACGTGAAGGTTGAGACCTTGCGGGTTGTGATAAAGATGACACGATTTACCCAGCGAAAAAAGATCCTCTCATGGAGGAAGATTTCGCGTTAAGTCCCACAGTAGACATCAGAGTAAATTTACCCACAGTCTCTGTGAAGACAGAGATGCTATCAACAGAAATGTATTGTGGTTGTTTATCTTAGCAATACTTGCTGAAACAACAGCGCAGGAGGATACGCATATCCTATCATTCCGTCCTATTAGATCAATAGAGCGTTAACAACATAAGCTCAGAGATCCAGACAAGCAAACACATACATCTGCAATTGACAAGCAAGTTGTGTCGTAAATAAATTAACATTGGGCACTCCCATTGATAGCAAATCTGATTGAATACTTGTTTGTTGAGAGTCCATTCTGACGGCAACAAGCGACCCATAAGTGAACGGGAGTCCGGTAATACAATCAGACGACCCGGAATATGACAGACCAAAGCAGAACTTGGTGTACTATAACAAACAGAAGGATTCTTTCCATTAAATTGAATAACGGAAACGAATGAGTGCCTCCCTGGTTCCAGAGATACGCCACTACTGTCGAATTAACGGACAGGATTTGGACATGCGTTTCTGAATAATGTTCATCCAATGACATAAAGCAAGCCTACAAAAACATTATTCCGTGGAAGATAAGTGCTTGCTTAGAGACTGCGGAACCCAAAGACCCTGGCACTTCGAATCCGTTGGGATCAATATTATATCCCAACCTGTTTGACTGTCAACCGTCATAATTATAAAACTCGGATCCGGCAACTGCAGTGGCACTCTCTGAGTCAACCACCGAATGTTTGCCCCAGACTGAATCTCTTGCTACACTAGATAGACAAGAGAACGTGTAAATCGAGCAATTCATGGATTGCTGAAAAGTTGCCGTGGAAGAGAAGCTTCTCCGAGAACGAAGCGACTCTGAGAGAGTTCGTCACCTTACTATCCACGCGCGTGGATGTAGCTAGGGCTGCGTCACGTCTAACCAACTCCAAGCAGCCACTGAAGGGCGGAGTTATACGTGAACAAACTACTGCCCTCAAAAGAAATCACATTGAGGATTATCCCGGAATTCTTTCTCTTGAAGACGTAATGATAACGCCTCAGTAAGGTGGATTACGTATGATAAAGCGTCTAAGTTAAGTCTATTACACATCATTGTCGTTTCCAACATTGTGGTTGGAAAAGACATAGACGGCGAAAAAGATTATTTCCAGTCTTTAACCACGCCGTTTAGATGCATATGAACTCTCGGTATGCCCTGTTCTGCCAAAATAAATTATCTGTATAAATGATAAAAGGCAGAAATGAGCATTGCGGACAAGAAACTAAACTATCATGCCTGGTAGCAGGCTTATATATATATATAGCTTCAATAAATAATACACATGTTCTAATGACATTATTGGACTGTGTCGGTAAGTCAGGGACAATGTCCCTGAACCGATCCAAATTCCGTGTCCAATGACGCTATAAGTCTCTTATCCAACATCGCAGCAATGTAGTCCGAAATAACAATCACTGGAAGATAATGCCGGAAGATATGTATGGCAGCTTCCGATGCTACGAAAGGGAAAACTCGAAATCTTTCGAATCCCTTTCGCCATCCTGTCGGACCCTATAAAGCGTTCGGCCGTCCGTACCTGATGCAACCGCAGACCGCACCGACCCAGCGCCGTCAGATAATTCCTGATTTGACCAAGAAACTGTCGATTGCTGGGATGCTGCGAAAAAACTGTGCTAACTCGGATAGCACGTCCGTCACTGAGGCCTGTGGAGAAGCGGTCCTACGATGCATTGCCGCTGGAAGCTCCGTGATCGTTACCCCGTGCATACTACTAATATGCGAGCGAACAGAGTGTATAGGCCTCGTGTTTGGCTACCGGATGGCGTGACCTGTTCGCCATGGAATCACTGAATGACGAAACTAATCGGATACTCGAGGTCACGTAGCCAATGTGCGGTCGTGTGCACTGCTGTGAGGATGAGGAAGCATTATCGACAGTCTCTCGGACTGTCAATATAACGGAGCGTCCCGAGCGACGGACATATGCTCCGAATGAAAAATATCTGAACCACAACATGCGGTCCCCTATGTTGTTGGACGAGAGAGGGACCTCTCTCGCTCACAGCCCGGACGGACCTGGACAAGCCAGGAACCGGACTAACAGGCTTCCTCCGATCTGTCCTCAATCCGCCGTCACTGGGTGAGTACTAAAGTAAATATAGTGCTCGCATCACCCAAATCTCCTTCCTAGACCGCAACAGACGAACCCAGCAGCCGAACCATTCGATGAATGTACGCTACACCGGGTGAGCTAGCGAATGTCACTCCGTCGGTCCGACAAGGGACCTCTTAGGCGATAGACATATTCCATGAGCACTTATTGCCGCTAGCTCTTCATTAACTATGACGACAGAGGCACACTTTTGAAAGACATCTCCGTAACTTTGCGAACAAGAAACCAGAAATGCTTGGTAATAGCAAGTAAGGCTGTCACGATTATGAATTTTCATAATCAATTATTTTGTCATAAAAATCGACGGTTATTCGATTATTTATGGTTGATATTTCTGTCTCGTGTCCCAGAACTTCTCTATGAAATAACTTGGGAGGCGTTAAAAATTAAAATATTCTAATCGTAAATGAAGCAAACGAACACCAAACCTTGAAAAATTTGACAAAACAGAATCTACATCGCATAGATTCAAACTTCAAATCATAGAAAAATGCATACTAAACTCACTAATGGCCCCATCCGCGCTCAATGCGTAATGATTATGAAATTAGCCTCAGGGAATGTCAAGTCAACAAAGCTTTACACGTGGAAATGAAACTTCCGGTTGCGGTACGTCGGAGAACAAAATAAATCATCATACCTTAAAAATAAATAACATGGCATTTCGAAGTTTTTCCCTCTTTACTTTCTGTATGTTAAAATTGCTTATCAAGTATCAAATTGATAAAAACAAAAACAACTCAACACTCGAGCAATCGACAGCATGCTTTTGATACTTGGCAGAAGAATACAACCTTGTAACAACGTTGATGTTTTTTAAGCAGGTCACATGACTCACATCAAAGGAATGAGAAGTATTGGGAACTGAGTGATCACGCATACGATGATGACTGGGTTTCGGCTAACTTTAACTCGCGTGGTGCCGTGACTTGAAGCTATATATTGGTTTTATGTTTTAACTCTGTTCACACACACATTTGTTGTCGAAATAGGTCCTTTATGTGAAACAATAGCTTGTGAATCAATATTTCCCCTTTGTTTAACAAAAAGGTATGACAGCACACTTCCAGTCAAATAATCGATCATTGAAAAAAATCGTCGATTATGACCTCATTTGACGGTTGATTGATTTTTCGATCATTCGTGACAGCCTTAATAGCAAGCATATAATAATAAATATATAGCGTCGTTCAATAATTCGAAAGTTTGTGTGACATTATTGGACTATGTCGGAACTGAGGGACGATGTCCCTGAACCGAACCAAAAATTTCTAAGTCCACCGACGCTATCAGTTTCTTATCCGGCATCGCAGGATTCTGGTCCGACGAAAGAACCTGTAGAAGATCAAGTCAGATGACATACACAACAGCATATGTTGTTCCGAAAGGGAAAGCTCGAAATCCTCCGAATCCCTTTCGGTATCCCGTCAGACCGGATGAAATTTTCGGACGGACGTACCCGCTTCCACGGAGCGTCCCGACCCAGCATCGTCGGATAAAACATTATGCGACAGATTCAGTTGTTGCTGGGATGCTGCGATAAGCTGTGCTATTTAGGATAGCACGTCCGTCCCCGAGGCCTGTGCAGTAGCGGTCTTACGATGCATTGCCGCCGGAAGCTCTGTGTACATTGACTCCCGCACACTTTCCTATGCGAACGTCTGGAGTCTGCAGGCCTCGTGTCCCTGGCTACCGGATGGTGTGACTTGGTCGCCGATGATTCTCTGACTGGCGAAGCTGACTGGATATCCGAGGTTACGTAGCCAAGAGCGGCCGTGTGCGCTACCATGAGAATGAGGAAGCCTTATTGACAGTCTCTCCGGACTGACTATATGTCGGAGCGTCCCGAGCGGCGGACGTATGCTCCGAATGCGAAACATTTTGTACCACAACATCTGGGGCCAGATGTTGTTGTACGAGAGAGGGGCCTCTCTCGCTCGCCGTCCGGATGGACCAGAACGAGCTATGAACCGGACTAAAAGGCTTCCTCCGTTCTCCCTCTAATCCGCCGTCACTGGGTGTGCATTTGGTTGATTTATAGTGCTCGCAACACCCCAAAACTCCTTCTAGACCGCAACGGACGAACCCGGCTGCCGAACCATTCGATGAATGGACGCTACACCGGGCGAGCTGCTAGCGGACGTCAAAGGCCGTCGAACCTACTAGGGTCCTCTTAGGCAATTGGCGCATTTACATGAGCACTTTTCCCCTAGCCCTTCATTAATTGTGACGACGGAGGCACACTGTTGGAAGACATCACAGATACATCACCCTAATCTTGATCGTCTGAAATAGAAATTGATAAAGTAGAGTGACCCTGCGGGGAAAGGACCGGAATGTCCAATTCCCCACTAACATACCGTGACATACGCTTCCCATGTTGTCATCGAAATCATCAGATACAGAACAGGAGTTAATGCGAGTACACTGACCACATATAGAATGATTATAAAAGTCAGAGGAAGACTTCCTCTTATTACAATTGATCAAAATCCTTTCAATGTGAAAAGAAAACAAAGTCCTGGTACTCGCACCAACCCCTGACAATCAAAATACATAATAATAATATGATCCATTGACATAGAAAAAATAATTGAAATCAAAATATTTTGAAAAAATATTTTTTCAGAACAGCCCAAGTTTCTGAAAAGTAACGTTGAGCCCCAATGGATCCCAAGCCTAAGTGTGGACAAAAAATTTAAAAATATTTTAAACAATTTATGCAACATTTACGAACAATAATAATGTATCTAGTTATGATTAAATTAACATCAAGATATTATTTTCAAGAACACCCCCCCCTCACACAGAGGGCTGTTGTAAATGTAAACAATGAGTGTAAAAACACTAAAATAAGACTCCAGGCACCCAGGCCCGAAATCAGTTACCAAAAATACACTATCTGATGCAAAACAGAGACTTCCAGGGAAGAAACTGCATAACATCAGATGGTAGATGCAGAACACAACGCCTAACCAACCATAGGTGAAGACGTAAACATGGGGAAAAGAACAGAATTCATTCTGTTATTCAGCTAAAACTCCCAAGAAATTTTAGTAATAATAATTACAGCAACTATGCCAAAAGCATGGGAGAATAGCAAGAGGGGACTTAAAGGAAAGGGACAGAGGAAAACACTGAAAAATCAGTGTAACTAAATAACAAGAATGACAACAAAATGGCTGCTGCCTCGAAAATAGGTAACTTAACATAATTTCATTAAAAAATTTTATGTTACAGCCCTGATAATATTCTGTCACACATTTTTCCTCTCCTCCTTCTCTATCCTCCTTAGAATCACCATTTCACTAATATTTATGTGTCTGGCATCATTTAAACTGAGATTTACAAGCACAAAGATCAGTCAGATGTTAACTGATGAAGGGCCAAACTTAGAATGATTAATGGCGCCAATTTCGAAACGTCCTTGACACTGCGCATGCGCAGCAGAGGTGAAGTGTGGAGGGCCATTCAGGACATGTTTTCTTTGGTTTTAGATGCAAATTTTGGGGATTGGGGGGCAAAATTTTGGTTTGGCCCTATATTTTAAGAGTTAGCACCAGCTATGTCTGGGTCATTGGTACAGTATAAAAATATTAATATACTTGGGAGAAAATGCGCCGGTCATTCATGACCGGTTGGATACAGTTAGCACCGGTCACATCGACGCTTCGTGGTGGTCACTGTCCATGACCGACCACTTATTTCCAGGCCTGCACATAGTCTATTACAGCTTTAAATTTGACAGTTCAGTGTTGATCGCTGACCACCAACATATCAGAGAAAACAAAACTAATGTGTTCTGTCGTTGACATCTTCTTTCCAAGTCTGTGTTTGTTCTATTCATAAGTTGAACTTACCAATTTACTCAACTTAACTCAGTGATAGGAGAAATTGAAATATAAATACCATATTTTATCTAAATTTTCAGACACTTTTTGTTTTCGGACACCATTTTTTCATCAAAAAATAATTTTTTTTGAGCCACAAAATTTTCGGACACCCACTCAAAGATCATCCTGGACTGGTGTGGTGGGAAAATCCCAGTGAAACATACCGGTAAATCCAAAATGACAATGATTTTCTTTTCAGTTGAATATTTCACCTTTTTTTCTTTGTTTTTTGTTAAAAACATGTATTGTATGCACAGTATATTGTACAATGGAAATAGAATTATTAAAACAACATTATTTGCAAACTTGTTCTTTATTTATTGACAGATAAGTATTGTTTTCCTTCTCAAACTGTCAGGTCTGACGAACTGACCAATCAAGTTTTTGTTTTCAAAACTTGTGCTTTCATTAGACTCCTTTGAGATTTGGAAAAAGAAAAACCCACAAATGTTAAGTTGAACTGACCTTAAATGACAACAATAATGAAAGGGTCCCATGAATAAATCCATATCATGCAGTATAAACCATGCACCAGCAACAGAACAGTGTGATTATTGCATCGAATCAACATATTCAGTGCACTAATGCCACTGAACACCAACAAAATTTTCCAATATTAAAAATAGAACAAACGACAATGAGGTTAACACGTGCTGCTTCAGGGTTTCACAAAAATTAACACATGGACCCAAACAGTGTCAAAGCATACCAGTTTTTGATATTATTTTTCGATAAACATCAGCAGTGTATGTGGGGAGGGCACGCTTCCAAAAACAAAAAATAGGAAATACGGGAGGAACTGTGGAGCTAATACCAGTCATTATTTTTAAAAAATTAATTTTGTATTCGCTTTTTGCGTTGCATATCTGGGGAGGGGGGGGGGGGGGAGAGGGGGGCGGGAGATATTTCTAAATCATGTTAATGGTAATGGTAAATGGTAAGGGGGGAGATATTTCTAAATCATGTTAATGGTCAGCATGTTAATAGAACGGACAAATTCGGGCCGAGTCAGTCGGCTTCAATAACATGCTTATTTGTCGGTATTCCGTGACGTCAGAATCAACATCAATGGGAATAAATTCAATACATTTAAAGTATCTTCTTGAACTTTCTTCGCTCCTTCTTCTGAGTTTGACTGTGTTCAAGTGTGCTGCCAAACCATCCAAGTTGAATGTGAACAACTCGGTGATGTCTGTGACGGACTCACTACTTACTTATCAGTCCCACTTACACTAGTTACAGACGCAATCACGTAAGACAGAAGACTGACATCTACTGAAAGTGTAAGATATGAAGATAGAATTTTGGTAGTATTATAATATACAAATAGTAAAATACCCAAATCAATTTACCAAACAACAGTCAAAGTATGTCCAATTGTCCATTATTTTTAATCATTGTCAATCAGGGGCCATTGCTTGAATCTCTGAAGTCAAACTGTCCTTTGCACCAATTCCAGTATCGTTAGGAACCAAAATGTGCACAATTTACTCGGAAGACAGAGTACATGGGGAAAAAAACAAAACCGAACCGAAACCGAGGTTTTCCTCAACGAAAAAAACAAAATCGAACTGCATTTTGAAAAACCTCCAGCTCTAATGAAGTGGAGACTGGACTAAATGCATGTGTAGGTCACAGGTCTGTGCAGCCAGCATACTTGACCAATCACGGCCAAAACAGGACATTCTCATCTGGACATTACAGTAAAGTCTCCGTGGAATGACACTTTTCCACGTGCCCATGTCAGATGCTCGCGCTCAAACCACGGTATTCTGTTACAACTGAAATACCATGGACCCCGTGGACAGAAAAATACATTGAAGGACAGAGCGTGTTCGTAACAATATTTCAACTAAAACGTAAAACAGGTAGTTGGATATACTTGATGCTCAGCAAACTTTGAGTAGTATAGGAAAGCCTCATCTAGACATCATATCAAGTTATCCTTCCAAGTTACAATGAAATCACTTCATAAATATGAAGAGTAGACTGGACTAAACACATGTGTAGGTCACTGGTCTGTGCAGCCATCATCTGGACATTATACTGATTCATCCTATCAAGTTACAATAAGATCTCTTCATAAATACAACCTGTAGACTGTGGTAAAGGTTTTCGGGCTTTGGGCTCAGGTTTGCCATCACGACAGATTGCGACCAAAAGGTGAAGTTCTCATCTAGACAGTATACAGAGTCATCGAAATCGAACAAAGTTACAATAAATTCCCTTCATAAATACGACCTGTAGAGTGTGTGAATGGTTTTAGGGCTTTGGGTCCCTGTCACAGTCAACGGTTGAACCGATCGTGACTGAAAGGGGACATTCTCATTTAGACATTTTACTTAGTCACTTTACCAAGTTACAGTAAAATCTCTTCATAAAAACGGCCAACCAAAACGGGTCAACCTCATCTAGACATTATACTGAGATATCCTACCAAGTTACAATGAAATCCATTCATAAATATGACATGTAGTCGTCACATTTGACAGATCACAACCTAAAGGGGACGTTCTCATCAATACATTATTATACTGAGTCATCCTAGTAAATTAACAATCAACGAAATCCCTCCATAAATAGCCTGTAGCCTGTACTAAAGGTTTGGGGGTTTTGGGAAGCCATCATGGTTGACAGATCACAACCAAATGGGGAAGTTCTCATCTAGACATCATACACAGTCATCCTACCAAGTTACAATAAAATCCCGTCATAAATACGACCTGCAGACTGTGCTAAAAGTTTTCAGGTTTTGGGCTCGGGCAGCTATCACAGTGGACTGATCATAACCAAAAGGGGACAATCTCATCTAGACATGACCTCAAACCTGCATATGAGTATTTCAAGACGATCGGACTGGAACTATGGTCGTAGCAAGTGCTAAAGGGAAAGTGCAAACGGATTCACAGACTTCCACACATGTGATGGCAATAGCTTACATGTATCTTGACTTTGTGAAGTTAAGCTGAAAACGAATAAAATAAAAGCTGCAGTACGAATGTGTCATCACAAATACCTGGTGTGTGTTATATATTATATATCGATCAGCGCGGTATTCGCGAGTGTCCAAGTCACAAATGTGCAATAAAATTACAGAAAATAGATATTCAACAACTGAAGTAGATAGTTTTCAAAATGGCATCTAAATTGTTTGGTATACTCGATGAATGCCTGGTTTGATTCGACTCTCACAGTTAATGTATGCCAACCAAATTTACCATGTTACAGTAAAATCAGTCCAAAACGAGTCATCTTTATCAAGTTACAATGAAATCCCTTCATAAATATGACTCATAGACTAGGTCATGTGCCGGTTCAGCAGGCATGGTTGACCAATCGTGAACAAAATAGGATAGTCTGATCTGGATATCACACCAAGTTATCCTACCAAGTTGCAATGAAAATTCTTCATAAAACAACCCGCAGACAATGCTAATGAGATTTAGGTCATGTGAACAGGCAGCGAAAATGGGTGATTGAACATGACCAAAATAGGATAGTCTCATCTGGACATTATACCGTGTTGTTCTTCCAAGTAACAAAGAAATCGCTTCATAAATATTAACTGTACACTGTGCTAAACAAATGTAGGTAACATGCTTGTGCAGCCATCACGGTTGATCGATCACGGCCAAAATGGGACATTCTCATCTAATCATTATACAGGTCTTCCTACCAATTTACAATGAAATCACTTCTTGAATGCAACCAGTAGACTTTACTAAAGGAATCTAGTTAACATGTCCTAGTGGCAGTTATGGTTGCCAAAACCTGACCAAAATAAGACATTCTCCTCCAGACATTATACTGAGTCATCCTTCCAAGTTACAATGAAATCCCTTCATAAATACGACCTCTAGTCTATGATAAAGGTTTTCAGATCCACGCAGCCATCACATTGACCGATCGCGACTGAAAGAGGATGTTCTCATCTATACAAGACCTCAAACCTGCAAAGCCTGTGCTAAAGAAAATGTGAACAGACTCACAGACATCACAGACTTCTACATGCATGATGGCAATAGCTTATCTTGACTTTGTCAAGTTAAGCTAACAAAATGCAATGTTAGAACAAGCAGTCAACTCAAATATAACTGAAATTAGTTCAGCAGTTTTGGAGAAGCAGCTGCAAACACCATATTCACTGATGATGGATGGTGACTGATCACAATATCTCATCCTGACTTACAGTTAGGTGATCTAAACACAACAAATTGTTTCCTGAAATACAACCTAACACAATCAACCAATTGATTATTCTCCTGCCAGTCATCACATACTGTTGGTCAAAGCTCCAACAAACAAATCTGAACATTTCAGCTAAATTAGTTCTCAGTGTTTGTGTAGCTATATAATCTACTTGACCCTCGGACTTTCAGCTGAACAATGATTGGTGATTTACTTATCGCTGCTGGTAGTCACTATTACACATTTCATTCAAACTTTAGTTACAGGAAAACTATCAATTAATTAATTAAATAAATATGTTTTATCAGATATGTTACCTTTGATAAATCTCGAGTCCGTGTGGTGTAAAATCATGACAAATTATCTGCTTCTATTCCACTCAATATTCACATTGGTTTCAACTGATAATGCTGAAAAAGTAATTACAGAGAGGTTATACAGTGAAGCCCACTTAATTGTATATCTCTTAATTGAATAACCCTGTTAAATGAATATAATTTCCAAACACCAAACCATTTACCATACTTTCAGTACAAATTCGCTCTGTTAAATGCATGTGGGTTAAAGAATAAACTGCTGTTAATTGAATAAAAAATCTTTCAATGTGTCATGAAATTAACCTGAAAATCACCAAATTCTCCTTTTTTATAGACCTACATGTATTTGGCCTCAGTACATCCATTACAGGCATTTAATCTATTATATCTTCTTTGACAGAGCTCCTTGAGCTCTCTCAAACATGATATAATAGAATAAAAGCTCAATTTATCTCTAGAATACAGCAAAGTGGCAAATCCTTCTTAATTGAATACTCCAGTTAATTGAATAATTTTCACTGACAAAGTCATTATTTAAATAACAGGATTCTACTGTATATCAATCATTAAGAATGTAAACCAATCATTAGTAAGTGTAAGGTCTATAACATCCTGTACATCTCAATACATTCTTTGTAAATAGTGATTAACCAATGTTCTGCATTCGCATCTGACATCGGCCGATTTAAGGCCATCAGTTGACTATCAGTAGACGTGTTTGAACATCGTTTCATGCCGATGGTTACATGGAGTACCGTGGGTCAAAACTGTTTTACATGGGATTCACAATCTCATACAATCAGGAACAGGCTTAATAAATTGTAACAATTATTGGCAAGAATCATGATTGGTCTAATCTCATGGATTGGTTTCACCTTCCCCTTGTTACAGACATGTTAACTCTCCCAGAATGCCCGGGAAAATCCCGGAATTTCAGTGTAGTTCCCGGCTTCCCGGACGAGAATCAGTTTTGGACCAAAAATCCCGGAAAACAACAGTCAAATATTTCGTTCCCGTTGTAACTTATGAAAAACGTTCGGAGTCAAATCACATGCATTTCAAACTCTGGTAAAAACCCACGAAGCAGTAAAATATGGATTTAAGTTAAATTTATGGTAAAGGTGTAGAATAGGGGACTTTTCGGTTTTTTTTAAAAATAACGATTTTCTCGCTATTTTTTCTCTGTTTTCTTAAAGTAAACTATATTTTGAACAAAATGACACAAAATTAGGTACCTCTATCATGTTTTAACATGTCAGAGAATAGATTTTAAATCCCGTTGAATTGTCAGTTTCTCAATTGCCATTTGTTTCAACCGCTGAAAATTTTGCAGCATCTGTTGTTTTCATTCGTTGTTACGAGTGACGTCCCAGGGGAGAAATCATTCTATATGATAGCAGGTGCGTTTCGCTTGTGTGCATGTTAGCAGGTGCGCTTGCTTATTTCTAAGTGTTCCTCGATTTAAGGTCAGTTCAGTTAGGACCAGGGTGAGCTAATCGGTAAGCTAACCCTGGCCCTCACTAGACTGACCCTAAAATTTGATCTAGGGTCAGTTTAGTGAGGGGGCAGGGTTTGTCAGCCGACATTGCAATTACTAAACTCTCCCCCTATGATAGCGATAATGGAACGGAGCAATTGCAGTGAGTTCGACGGCGCTGTCAGCCTGTCACAATAAAATCGTTAATATTTCTTGAAAAAAAATGATAAAAGTATGTGATTTTGTGTCATTTTGTTCAAAATATAGTTTACTTTAAGGAAACAGAGAAAAAATAGCAAAAAAGACGTTATTTTTTTAAAAAAAACAAAAAGTCCCCTATTCTACACCTTTACCAAATTTATTCAAGAAAAGGCAATTTTATGATATATATTTCAACTGTGTTTATGTTTATTTCTGGGTTTTTTCTTTGGAGATTCGTGACAAATGTGCGAGTGTCGAAGTGAAAATAGATTGCTTAGGATGCCGAAAAATTATGACAGCATATTTAAACACAATGGACTTTTTTTCTAACACAACATTTATTCTGTTGACTACAGAAATGTTAACTGTTGACCATCTGTAACCAGAAAATTTCGAATGGAATTAAACAAAAATGCTTCAATGATGAAAAGAAAAGTTTTGTGTAGGGCACAAGCGTCCCACATGCATGAAGTTTGATAAAGATACTTTCTGAGTACTAATGTTCTTGAAGTAACTGAACATCAGGACATCTTTTCCTGTTAACATTTCCAGACTTGGGAAATTATTAGCCAAGTAGACTTTGATAAGAGCAAACCACAGGTAGATGTGCACTGTGGGACAGTGTGGGTGGGTGGGTGGTGGTGGGGAGGGGGGTCATGAAGAAGAAGCTCCATGGGGGGGGGGGGGGGGGGGGAGGGGGGGGGGTCAAATCAACAGTTATTTTATGATTTTTTAACATAGCATAAATGCATCAGCATAGTTGACAACTAGTTCTGGATATAACCTGGTGTTAACAGTGGTCCGTGAGCTGAAAATTCCACGTTTTTTCTTTTATTTTGCCCCCGTGCAAACTTTTCCCTGAAATCCATCCCATTTCCCTGAAAAATTATTCTGGAGGTTAACATGTCTGCCTTGATAGGTACTCATGACACACATGCCATATGTCGTGTGATGACTGTGAAATACAAAATCTGCAAAAACAAGTTAACAGTGTGACGTCTTGATCATTGATCCAAGATGCTACAAATGATCAAAGATGCTACACGGTTAACTTGTTTCCACTGATGTCATATTTTATTTTGATACACACAGTGACAAACTCTTGAGGTCAACAAACCAATCAACCTGAATGTACCGTAAAATTAACTAGAACTAGGAAGTTACATGTAACTGCAATCACAGGTGAGAATTGGTAGTATTAGTGAGACAACCAAAAATCTCAACTGTGCTCCAATAAACATAACTGCAAAATCGGTTTCAAAATTGAAAACACCACATGGTTTCTGATAGAAATAAAACAAATATCAGGTTACCAGAATGACCACACAACTTACTAATTGAAATATCTGCGCATCTGATGGCCAATGTCAATAATTTGTATGTATACAATTGAATGGAATTAAGGCCTCACAAAGTAGATCTTCTGTTTCTCAGGCCATTTTTTGTAAAATTGCATGCGGGCGGGCGTTTTTTTATTTTATTTTTTATTTTTGTAATCATTTCTTTACCATTAAAATGTTCATGTTCTTGGTTTGTTTTTTGTTTTAGGCCTCATAATCTACAGAATAGCATGGGTTGTAGTGTATTACATCCCTTGAGTGCAAGAAGGCTTTGCAATGCTAAAGCATTGCAAAGCCTTCTTGCACTCAAGGGACAATTTTATTAACTTGGGTAAAATATCAGACATAAACCATTTGATTTTTTTAAGTTTGGATTGGTTATAAAAAGAGAGCATGCGGCAGCCAAATGGACCATGCGAGAGGGCCTGAGAAACAGATTTTTATTTTTATCAGGCCTAAAAGAAAAACTGTTGTTCACAACAATTGCATCAATGACATTTTCAAGAATGTAAGCAAAGATTTGGGTCCTTTAGTATCAATAATGTGTAAAATGTTTGTCTGTTTATTAAATGCAGTTTGGGGGCGCGATGGCTCAGTTGGTAGAGGTGCAGGCTGCAAGCTGAGAGGTCCTCGGTTCGAATCCCACCTGCGGCAACCGTGTTGTGTCCTTGGGCAAGACACTTCACCCCGATTGCCTACATGGGGGCACGATGACGCTGTGTACTGAGGCGTACTGCACGTCGATGGTGCGCATGTCTTCAACCAATCTAACCCTGCCTGTGCTGCGGTGCGGAGTTCAGAGTTACGATGTTGGAGAGCTGACAGCTGCTCGTCGTTGCTCGGTGGTTCTCTCCGGGTACTCCGGCTTCCTCCACCCGTAAAACTGTCACGGTCACGATTAGCCATTGTGCATAAGTATGTGACCTTAAACACCAATAAATAAATAAATAAATATTAAATGCAGTTTCCTTTACCAAGTAGAGCTTACTATTTACTATTAATTTATACTGTCTAACATCATTATTTATACCATGATTACCTGTTCTACTGTATATAAAAAGGACCCGTAATTTGTGCGTTTCATTTTCTGTTTCGTTTCGGCTATAAAATTGCCGACGGAAGTAGGGCTGTCGCGACTATCATTTTTTGTAATCGACTAATCGTGACCAGTAATCGATGGTTAGTCGATTAATAGTCGCTTCCAATGATTTTTTAGCAAATCATTCTTCTGTTCGTAAAACTCTGAAAATGACAATGGCACCAGTGTGTTCAGACGAAGTGGGGTTGTGGAAACAACAAATCGGTGCCGACTGAAGCTACATGTAGTCCAATCTTGGACCCACAGTCCGTAATATAATTTTTGGGGTTGGTACGTCCTATAGGACGTACCAACCCCAAAAATAATATTACTGACTGCGGGTCCAAGTTTGAACTAGATTGAAGCCGATGAATTAAAATGAATTTACCAAAGAACGTTCCTGCATATGTTTCCTTTCTGCAATAAGTTTCTCGAAATTTTGAACATTGAGATCTATGCATTCCCTCGTCAGTTGTTAAAATTGGATCTTAGACTGAAGTTCCGAACTTTGAGAAGTGATCTGACGTTCTGACTTTCGTCATAATTTTGTCACTTCCACGCTTTGGGTTTTCCAATGGGTGCATTCGTGTGTACAAGACTGGAGAAATTCAGAAGAATCTATTCTTCTCGAGTAACTGTGAGTGTTCTTTCTTACACAGTCAGGGACAGTCGTACAGTCTTCAGGATATGAATGTTAACTATGGTTAGATATTTAAAGTTATTCACCTTCATTGATCATTCACCTCACAAAACAATGCAATTTAGCCCCGACGTGTAGTAGACGTGTACCACCTTGAAAATGAACGACGATCGACTAAAAATAAAAAATGTCGACTACTTCAATAGTCGACGGTTAGTCGACTAATCGAATAATCGCGACAGCCCTAGACGGAAGTACCATGCACTGGTGCTCATGTAAACAGAAACAGAATCACACTTGTGAATATTGATTTATTCAACATTTAAAATCTTATTAATCTGAAGATCGTGGTGTAAATAAAATATACCCAAAGTAGCTTGGTGTACCAAATGTTCACCAATCGTGGTGAAGTGGTGTTAACTGCGTGCCAAAGGCTCTCTGTTAATGCCACTTCACCACTCATGGTGATGAACATTTGGTACACCAAACTACTATCGGTGTGTTCTATATTTCTACATGTAATTTTGAAAAGCTTGAACTCTTAAATCGGCTTCAAATTCAAATTTCAAATTCAGTTGGATAAAATTTGGTGGGCAGTCAGGTTATCCTGAACAAAAATTTTTGTTTGTCTTACATTTTACAGCATTACAGGCATACAGTTAAAACTAGAAGTCCTGTCAGGAAATGTGCACAAATAGCACGTTGATATGCGCGTTAATGTGCGCGTTATGGCACAAGTAAAGCTATCATATTCTGTACATATGGCCTGTGCGCAAGCAATGTTTCTGCCAATGGACCTCCGGGTTATGGCAGAAACATTGCATGTGTTTGCTATGAGTAACCAGGAGAACCTGCCGTGCTTTGGGTGCCATTCGATATGGCAATTGCGCGCAATTCCAACGCGCAATTAAGCCTAGATAAGCGCACTATTCGTGACAGGACTTCTAGTTTTAACTGTAGATAGGTTATAATTATTTATACTGATACGATCAACACAAAATGTTAGTTGTTAGTAGAATTGTGGCAAATTGTCTGTTTCTGTTCAACTGATTATTCATATTGGTTACAACTGATAATGCTGAAAAAGTAATTACAGAGATGTTATATATCAATCATTAAGAATGTGAATAAAGTCTATAACACTCTGTAAATTTCAATAAAATACATTCTTTTGTAAACAAACTAATCAATAACTAACAGAGATCAAAAAGACTGATAATGGAGTGACATGAGGTCACAATAAAATTGCTTTGCCTAACCAGAAACAAAGAAATATTTATTTATTTTATTAATTTATGAGTTTCAGGTCATATATTTTTACACAATGGCCTGAAGAAAATTGTTTTTAAATACTGTATTTATGGTTAGTGTGGTAAGGGATAGAGTGAGCTTACTGGTAGGCTATTCTTAACCCTCACAAAACATACTGAACTCTCACATTTTCAACACAGTGTTAGAGGGCAATCTGATAATCAAAATAAATTAGATCCCTCTTTGGAACAGTTGAAACAAATGTGAACTTCAAAATGGACATTTTTGGAACAGAAACATTAAAATGGGTAAAATCCCACCCCCCCCCCCCCCCCCCCCCCCCACCTCCGTTAGTGAAAATTACATATATTTTGGTTCTATTTTATAGAAAAGATTTTGAGAAACCAGAGGCTCAAGTAAGACTAAAATGCTCACCTGTATCAAGTTGTCAAAAGAGATGAGTGTATCAGTTAGTAATCATCGGAAAGAGCAATTTTTTGATTTGCTATGACACAACCAAAGGCTACTTTTTTGGCCAATCAATTCTGCTGGTCCCAGGAAAGCTTCCTAGCAAGCAAGCTCTGTTCTGTGAAGTATTCAAAAATAACAACTGAACAGGGGAGGGGGGTGAGTGGTGGAAGGGGGGGGGGGGCATCACATTATGTGTGGGGTAGGTGGGTGGGTCTCATGGGTGTGCTAAAAACGTGTGTTCTCAAAATATGCAATTTTTCATAATTTTCTACACTATATCATTATTTACATTCCAAACCACAGAGATGATGCTGTAAATCATCCCTAATGGGTTAACTGCAACACAAGAGGCCTTTATAAGTATTAATATGAGGTGAAATATGTACATGTTGGTGGAGGGGTGGGTTTCTGGTTCTCAGTGCAGAAAATATGCGGGACCATATTGGGGGAAAAATGCTTTATAATGCACCTGATACAACATAAATTAATGTAAAAATATACTAGTATCAACTAATATTCTATTCACTTCAAGGTCTTTACTTATTCACTCAAATGTTAAAAGGATATTTGAGAATATTTTCTGTTCTTTACTCATTGTCACTGCTTTATTATTAGTTTAAACAATATTTATTTGACAAATTATGTTATATGTATACACTAGCTAAAATACAACAAAGAAAAATCGAAATTAATAAATTAAAATACAGCGGTATACAATATAACAAATAAAGTGATTCACAGATTGCCGTGGAAAGGAGGAATTCGACAGTAATCTTTAGTATTATGACAGAGAAGGACTGTTAGTGAATCTTTTACCTTCCCTAATTTCTATTCACTAGCGATCTTGTTACCGATAACTCTTTCCTAGTCTTTTATTTAGTATCAACTCTGTCCATAAATCTAACTATGCCTTTCAGCCTAATTTGATATGTTATATAACCTACTCGCCATATACATATATATACACTAATGTTCAATTTGTTTTATGGAGACAGCTTACATAAGCAATCATGATTACTGCCGAAATCAAGTTCAGTGATTATACTATTTTTCGTGTTGATTATTACAGTACGTGGAGAGTGGATTGTAACTAAATCACCCGCGGAGTGGGGTTGCCACCCAAGCGATAACTTTCAAATTGTGTACATATCGACAAAAAACACAAGCAATGTTTCAGCCAATGGACCTCCGGGTTTAACCCGGAGGTCCATTGGCTGAAACTTTGCTGGTGCTGGTTATGCTTTGCAACAAATTTGCAATTATTGACTGGGTGGAATCTCCACTCTGCGGGTGATTTAGTAATAATACACTCTCCACGTACTGTACGTTATTACACTATGATGTATCAGTTTAACTTTGAAATAAAATAATGTTTAAACTAATGAATTTATTGTGACAACTGCCCTGTTTCAGCTTTGTTAACAGTTCCAACATGCTTTCAAATAATTTCAAATATTGTTGCATGACCTAGTCACAATATAATATTCAGTATAGTTCAACTTGCTACTATCAGAACTAGTCAACCACTGGGAAAAGGTAAACAATAAGCGATGGGGCATGGGGAGCCAACCTGAGTGTCCGAATCAATTCGAAGAAAACCTATCGAACTTCGTGTGCAGCGAAATTAAAATGGAGGAGGTGCGAAAGGTGGTATCAAAATTAAGGGATGGAAAAGCGGGAGGAATGGATGAAATTCCTAATGAGTTTATCAAAAAAGGGGGAGAGGAATTCGTGGAAAGCCTAACTGCCCATTTCAATCTACACTACTGCGCAAGCGACTGTTACATGAATATCCTAGGTCCAAAGTGAGACAAAAGTATTAAACCCACTCGAGAATACACTGACAATGAAAGCAGTAATTAAATTGGACAAGACATTTGGAGTGAAAGGGATTGACTCCAGAGAGCATAATCGCGGCATTAACCCTTTACGCAACGAATCGCCTGCATCCGCCCACCTGATCTGCAGATTCAGCAGCTGAAAAAATATTATTTTTCGGAAAATTTAAACAAAGCCATATCATGTGACACCTCTTTGGAATGAGCTCGTTGAGCTCGTTCCAATGAGGGGTCACATGATATGTTTTGTTGAAATTTTTCGAAAAAAAATTAAAAAAGATATTTAAATTAAAAAGTTTTGATATCATCTGCGTTGGATAAAGGGTTAATTGTGAAATAGATTAGACCAAATAAACTACTGCATGTTGATGTCACAGAATGTCAGAATGATAACCAGTCATCAATAATTTTCTGAATCAAATTTATGTACGTTTGTGTCAGAATGTTGCAATTTGTCAAAAATTTAAAAAAAAATATTCTAACTGATTAAAAACGTAAATATTTTATGAGTGTTGGTAATGGTAAGGCCAGCGTCATTTCGTCGAGTTGAGATTGTTGAGTTATACATGTATTTTGACCACAAAATTGTGAGAGTCGTGTAAAATATGACAATAGGTACATCCTTTTCGCTCAGGTGCCCTTGAAATTAAGTACTGCTGTAATCTGTTTGACCGAGAATCACGGCGATTTTAATATCATGTCGGACATTGACTCGAGAAACAATTGCCAATATTAGTGGGTGACTTCTCTTAGATCTTGAGTGAAGATATTGTGGACCTGGGATATTCATGTAATAGTCACTTGCGGAGTGGTGTAGCCAGTGAAAATCAAGAGGTCCCAAAGGAGTGGAGAGAAAGCAAAGTGACATTTATTCACAAAAAGGGGGAAAAAGACGTTTTGGATAACTATCGAGGGATCTCTGTCAGTAGCAACATTGGAAAAGTTTTCTGTAAACTCCTGTATGGTCCAAGTGAGGGAGCTAGTAAAGAACTACTCATTGTAGATCTCGGACCTGGACGTTGGGGCAAACCAGGGTAAAAAAAAAATTGTCAGAGAAAGGGTCATGGAGGATTGCAACCGTAATTGGCGAGAGGGGGTCAAATCAAAGAGGTCTTTGAGTGGCCTGCGTGGTAAAGAAAAGCCAGGTTTTGAAGAGTACCTTGATGGCACCTTTGGGAAGTCACTGTTGTTTAAGCTGAGGTTGCGATCCCTGGAGCTGAGGGGGAAAATTGTGAAAGATGGTGAAAGACAGTGAAAGGAAGTGCCAGATGTGTAATTTGGGCATGGTGGAGACCCTGGAGCACTTTCTTCTAGAATGCCCAAAGTACCAGTCTAAAAGAAAGAGATTCACTGGGAGTATAATGGGGAAGTGGGATGGGAGAATGAAGGACATGTGGTTAGGGGGGAGACTCAAAGGAGAGGGTTAATATGCTAATCAGAGAGATTGGGAAGAATGGGCCAAGGGATGTCATCAAACAGTTGGTCTCCGAGTGTTGGGAGGAGAGGGGAAGCATGGGAATAGGGAGGCTGTTGGGAGTACAGGGGTAACCAAGGCCTTCTCGTCCGAAAGCCACAACAAATCAGCGGCTAGCCAAAGTGTTATTATTATTATTATTATTGTTACTTTACCACAGGTGTCATAGGTAACTTGAGATGTTGGAAAATTGACAAATATCAGTTTCAGCTGATTTTTAATTAAGAATTAGGCAAAAATAAACAAGTAATAAATACACCATACTACCATATTTACTCTATGTATTGGGACACTCTATGATTTGGGACACACATTTTTTCCAGAAAACTATATTTTTTTTATGCTCCAAAGTTTGGGACATTCAGGAGATTTGTTTCCAGTTGGCCCGTCGCTAGTAGCAGACGACACTCATAAAAAAAATTCTTGAGTATTCAGTAACTAAAAATTTTCATTTTTTGCTTTCAAAACATAGCTTATAATCCCTCATTGGAATGTGCGCAATGTGCTCGTTCCAATGAGGGATCATAAGCTATGTTTTGGAAGCAAAAAATGAAAATCTAAAAAAAAATTGGACGGCGATTTTCGTATATAGTGATGGAAAACGAATCACACACAACTTTATTCAGCATCAAATCCTGACCAGGCTGTGTTCTTTCCCTATTTTCTAAGAATTGGGACACCTGTGAAAATAATTATTTTTAGCTGTCCCAATACATAGAGTAAATACGGTAACAAGTTTATTACTTGGAGTCACTTATCGAATCAAACATGCAGACTCCTGCCAGAATCAAGTAGAAAACTATATTGAGTTATTTGTGTGCAAAGCACACAATGGTGTATCCCCGCATTTCCTTAGCAACACCTTAGCATCATAGTTTTAACGTTTCAATTTAAATACCCAAGGAGCCTTTCGATGAAAACTGATTTTCTAACGATGAAAGTGGTTCCACTGGAACCACTTGGGGCAAAATCAAAATTCCGAAACCTTCATGCACATCTAGAAATGTTACCTAAACACATTAGCTTAGTTTAAAGATTTGAATTAAATACCCTAGGAGCCTTTCGATGAAAACTGATTTTCTAACGATAAAAGTGGTTCCACTGGAACCACCTGGGGGCCTATCAAAATTCTGAAACCTTCATGCACATCTGGAGATGCTACCCTAAACACCTTAGCATAGTTTAAATGTTTCAAATTAAATACCCTAGGAGTCTTTCGATGAAAATTGATTTTCTAACAATAAAAGTGGTTCCACTGGAACCACTTGGGGCCAAATCAAAATTCCAAAACCTTCATGTACATCTAGAGATGTTACCTGAACACATTAGTATAGTTTAAATGTTTTGAATCAAATACCCTAGGAACCTTTTGATGAAAACTAATTTTCCAAAGATAAAAGTGGTTCCACCGGGACCACTTGAGGCCTATCAAAATTCCGAAACCTTCATGTACATCTAGAGATGGTACCTGAACACATCAGCATAGTTTAAACATTTCAAATTGAATACCCTAGCAGCCTTTTTGGTGAAAACTGATTTTATAACGATAAAACTGGATTCACCTGAACCACCTGGGGTCAAATCAAAATTGCGAAACTTTCATGCACATCTTGAGATGTTACCTGAACACCTTAGCATAGTTTTAACCTTTCGAATTATATATACCCTAGGAGCCTTTCAATGAAAACTGATTTTCGAACGATAAAAGTGGTTCCACTGGAACCACTTGGGGCCAAATCAAAATTCCGAAACCTTCATGCACATCTAGAAATGCGACCTGCTCACATTATCATAGTTTTGACATTTATCCTAGGAGCCAACGATGAAAACTGCTTTTCTAATGATTAAAGTGGTTCCACTGGAAGCCAAATCAAATTTTTGAAACCTTCATGTACATCTAGAGATGTTACCTGAACAAATTAGCACAGTTTAAACATTTCGAATTAAATACTGTAGGAGCCGTTCAAAGAAAACTGGTTTTCTAATAATAAAAGTGGTTCCATGGGAACCACTTGGGGGCCAAATCAAAATTCCGAAACCTTCATGCACGTCTAGAGATGCTACCCATTTCGAATTGAATACACTTGGAGCCTTTCAGGGAGTGATGTACGGATGAACGTACGGCAGGGGTCAGCCGAGTGGGCGAAGAAGTCGCCTTGTCATTCCTCGAGTCGCCTTGGCTTACATTGGGGGCGAAATTCAAGTCACCCTCCAAAACTTCCTTGGGAGACATGGCAGTTTTATGCATTTTCTTGTGTTTTATTAAAAAAAAAAACGTTTCCGCATTCATTAAGTAAACACAACTGCTGTTAAAATCCATCATACAGTTCTAAAAATAGCCTATTTTTATATTTGTGAAGAGTTGTAATGGCATAGTCATTCGCACAATTCGCCCCAACAGATAAGCAACCAGCACAAAGTGGCTGTTTAAAAACAAAGTGCCAGCAAAACAAACTAATCACTCAAGATGCGCATTGTGTCAATTTGAATTTATTAAAATTAACCACCGTTTCAAAAGAATAAAAAATGTGAAGGAGACAGTTCATAAATAAAAAGACAAAATTGCTTATGGTTACAGTACATTCATTTCCATTGAGAAATTTGATCCTTTGAAATTGGCAAAGCAATTTGCATTGAAAGTTTTTCTTTGAAAATTTGTGTTCCAAGGTGGTTAAATGTAATAAGGCTATGATATAAATCATATATATAAGGATGGATAAAAATGGCAGGCCTTCATTGCACCAATCGGATGTGTCAATGTAAGATAGTCAGCAGAAATTGTCATTTTTCTACACAGGGACAGAAGGGAAGGGAGACAACTGTAATATTTTGTCATTTACATTAGAAATAAATTAACTCAAACTGTTAAGTTTGCTTAAATAACGAAGGTTATCAAAAACGTTTTTAACTACGCTTTTCAATTCAATTAGGGCATTCAGAAACCATGAATGATCCAGCTTCTTATGTGAAATTGAAATTTATTTTAAATACTTAAATATTTTTTTTCAAAAGAATATACCTTCTCTAAAAGAGAAGAACACTATCACAATGGGTAATCCTAAATTCCAAATCCACTGCACTGAGGCAAAAACAAAATCAACTGCATGGTAACCATAACCATAGACATCACTGGTAGGCAAAGAGGGCATTCAGACACCATAAAAGACACAGTTTTTCTTGGAGGGGGGGGGGGATTTTTTCTCCACAATTCCTCATGTTAGCTATTGTCATGTCCTCTATGTACATTCATATATGTTTTATGTATTTTTTTTAACTTCTGCCTCATGTCCACTGACTTCTCTCTCCTGGCCTCTGACTTCTCCCTAAAGTCTCTGGAGGGAGAAGTCACTTCTCCCTAAAGTCAGCTGCCAGGCTGACCCCTGATGACACATATTAGGATGGATAAGATTGGCAGGCCTCATAGCACCAATCGAACGTGTCAATGTAAGATGGTTGGCAGAAACTGTCATTTTTCTGAACAGTGTATTATTACCCAGGGTAGCAGGGAAGGGAGACAACTGAAATATTTTGTCATTTACCTTAGAAATAAATTGACTCAAATTGTTAATGACACTTAATTTATGAAGGATATCAAAAACATTTTTAACTATGCTTTTCAATTCAATTAGGGCATTCAGAAACCATGAATGACCCAGCTTCTTACATTGATGTGAACTTGAAATTTATTTTACACACTTAAAATATTTTTTTAAAAAGAATATACCTTCTATGACAGAGAAGAACACTCTCACCATGGGTAATGCTAAATTTAAAATCCACTGCATTGAGGTTAATACAAAATCAACTGCATTGTAACCCTAGTCATCACTGTTAGGGAAAGGGTATTCAGAAACCATGAACGACAGTTTTTTTTTTGTTGGGGGGGGGGGTGGGGGGGGGGGCGGGGGGGGGGCGGATGTGGCAGCATGGGGCGGGGGATTTTAACCTACATTAAAGCCTCGGTAGTGCTAAAAGCCTCGGTAGTGCAGTAGGCAGCGCATCAGTCTCATAATCAAATCAACTGCATTGTAACTCTAGTCATCACTGTTAGGGAAAGGGTATTCAGAAACCATGAACGACAGTTTTTTTTGTGGGGAGGGGGGTATTTTAACCTACATTATCGTTATATACAATCTGACTTAGTTTTGTGTGTGTATGTATGTTTGTATAACTTTTATTTATTTTTTTCTCCACAATTGTGTCCTCTATGTACATTTATTTTGTCACAATGTCATATAAGTTTTATGTTTTTTCTGATTTCTCCCTCATGTCCACTGACTTCTCCCTCCTGGCTCCTGACTTCCCCCTGAAGTCTCTGGAGGGAGAAGTCACTTCTCCCTAAAATCAGCTGCCAGACTGACCCCTGACGTATGGATGGAGATGCCGACTATATCCCCGCATTTTTGGAAATGCGAGGATAATAAATAAATGGATGAGAATGGATTGAATTTTATGTCAGTTTTAGCTCACACCTGCAGTACGAATCAGGAGAATAATGTAAACATATTTTATTTATGTCAAATCAGGGAAAAATGGGATTGGACATATCTTAGGCCATCATTCATACTTTTATTGACACTGCGCTGTTCTGGACGAGTTTTTTTTAAATTTCTGAAACCTAATTGTTCAAACAGGAAATGAAACTAACCTTTCTGGTGGAATCAAACTAAATATACGTCCTTCCATACCTATTATGATGTTTGTCAAAGCAACTCATAATTTCAATGGGAAGGAAGGGATGGGTGTCTGAAAATGCACTAGAAATATCACGCAAGATGGTGGGTGGATGTAATAAAAAAAGGTCTAAACCGAATAATGGGACCTGACGTCTGCAAATTTTCAACTAAGACCCCCCCCCCCACCACCCCCCCAAACAGAACAAAATTTTTGTTTTGTTTTCAACTCCTGTGGTTCTCTCTACCCCTCCCCATCCCCCACCAAAATTTATATTTATATTTACAGTTAAAACTAGAAGTCCTGTCATGAAATGCACACAAATAGCACGTCGATTTGCGCGTTAATCTACGCGTTATGACCATAGTAAGGCTATCAAATTCTGTCCATATGGCCTGTGCACAAACAATGTTTCTGCCAATGGACCTCCGGGTAACCCGGAGGTCCATTGGCAGAAACATTGCATGTGTTTGCTATGAGTAACCAGGAAAACCCACCGTGCTAGTGATGCCATTCGATATGGCAATTGCGTGCAATTCCTACGCGCAATTATGCCTAGATAAGCATGCAGTTCATGACAGGACTTCTAGTTTTAACTGTATTGGTGTTTAAGGTCACATATTTCTGCGCAATGGCTAACCATGACCATGACAGTTTTATGGGTGGAGGAAGCCGGAGTACCTGGAGAGGACCACCGAGCAACGGCAAGCAACTGTCAGCTCCTCAACATACCAACTCCACACAAGCAGGGTTAGCATTGGTTGAAGACAGGTGCGCCATCAGGGCTCAAAATAAGCAGTGTCGCATCGCTTTTTGCTATGCAAAACTTGCAAAAATCTACACAATGTTCAATTATGTATAGCATTTTGCAATACAAGATAATCAACTGCAGCCTATTAGGCTGCAGTTGATTATCTTGTATCGCAAAATATAAATGAAAATTTGCAAACAAATTTTAAAACTAGTTCACTGATGCTTTACTTCTGATTGTGGAACATTTCAGGCATAACTCAGATTAACTCTCCATCAAGCACCATTAGCAACTTCATATGCAAGATGAATTCTATTGGTTTAAATTCTTCCTGTTTTACAACATTTTGCATAAAATGCCCATTAAAAATAATCTTCAAGCTCATCAAATTAAAAAGCCCAACTTCCATTCTGAAAATTCTATTAAATAACCGAGACTCCAATTGAAAATATCCAAGTCCATGCAACCCTTAAAGGCAGTTCAGTTAAAAAAAAAACATAGTAATTGTTTCATGTGTTGCAGATCAATTGGAAATGCCCAGAAATGGATGGAAACTATTCTATCTACTTAGAAGAATTCAATACAAAACAGCATAACATAACTCTGGTATACAATAATAGCTATGTAATTTTTACAAAATGCTATTCATTTTTTGGAAATTTGTAGCATTTTGCTAGGCAAAGAAAAAAAGTTATTTTGAGCACTGTGCACCATCGACGTGCAGTACGCCTTAGTACACAGCGTCGCCGTGCCCCCACATGGGCAATGGGGGTGAAGTGTCTTGCCCAAGGTCACAACGCAGTTGCCGCATGTGGGATTCGAACCGAGGACCCCCACCAAAAAACAATTCCAACATAAATGATGTCATAAACTACATGACAAATTTTTTTCACATCTGCGGATTGGTTTTGAAAATAGAAATTGTGAATGGAGCCCAAATTTTGACCTATGGAGTTTCTTTGTAAGAAAATGAATCTGCATCACTAAAGTAAGTTCCATACCAGAAATCTAAGCATTATTGCAAGTGGCTTATGAGAAGATAATTTTAAATGCATTTTGGCTTTATGGAGCATCCACTCCACCCCAAGGGATATAGTAATGTTTGAGGAAAAAATCAGAAGAGTAAACTCCACCAACCTGAAGATGACAGCAAGCTTCATTTGAATAAAGTAGAAGAGGTCTACTCCAAAGATGGTCTGTGACACACATGTAAATGAATGAATAAGGCCCAGTGGTTTTGAAGAATAAGAAAAATGTCAAACTAGAGAATTATTGCTACCAGTAAATTCAAGTCTGTGTGAAAATGGTCAAAACATCAGAAATAAACAAAATAAAAAGAGAATTTGTGGAGGCTTATTTTTGGGGGGTAAAATATTTTTAAAGAAGGTTTTTGTTATCAGTATTTAACCCCTAGCACCCTGGTAGTACAACAGAATTTTCTCCAATGACTCTGTTTTTCACTTGTGTTACTATGAATTTAACCAATTATAACTTGTTTGATGGGGCGCATTGAGCTCGGTCAAACAACGTACATATATATTTAGTTAAATATCAAACTGCATTATGGGAAATATTTGCTGCTGAAACTGTTGCCATTTTGACATCAGTGTGCAGAGGGTTAAAGATATTCATACTGGAATCAGATAAATATTTTCCAAGAAACCAGAAAAACATATATGTGCACAGCATTAAGAGGGTTCGATCAAGGAATCAGAAATGGACATTTTTGCCTCTGCCACCTCTGGAGGTTTTGAGAAGGTTAAAAACATTGAATTGCAGCATTTCCATTCCACCTGATTAAAATAATAACATGTTACTCTACTGCTCTGGAAAATGAATGTTTGAATAACAGTAAAATGGTTTCTAGTTTGAATAACTGTAACCGATATTGCTTCAGGATGAACTACTCCAAAAATGCTGACTCGGCATATTTTCAATGCCTCCTACAGAACATCCTGAGGCAATGAATGGCAATGTTTTTTAACCACTCCATTCTTCTGGTCTCAAGGATTCTTCATACCAAACAACAGTTCTCTGGTGATATGAGAAACATAAGCTTTTGTATTTTTTTTCTATTTTTTTCCCCAGCGGTTGCCACAGGGCTGTGAAAAATTTTTTTCAGCCATCAATCCATTACCTGGGACCCACTGAAAGTACATGCAAAATTTGGTTCAAATTGAAGAAGATGGCAGCTGCTTCATTTTTACAAAAGAGAACGGGTATATTCCATAGATGGTCTGTGCAATATATGTTTGAATTTGGCTTTGTCTTTGTGAAGAAGACAAGTTTCAAAAACATAATGGACGATGGATGCCAAGTGATGGCAATAGCTCCCACTGATTTGCAGTCAGTTGAGCTAAAAAGGAAACAAGCAAAAAAAGGAGAAAAATGAGTGATTTTTATATAATCTGCAGAGGGCCCCATTCTTCAGCTTCACCATATTAATGCTGGGATAGGGCTAAGATTTTGACGAGAATCTGAGAATCCATTCACACAAATATTCAAGCAACAAAGCCAGGGGAAATTCATGTACATTCTCATTGCAGCTCTAGGACTGAAAAGCACTGAGTTAATATTTAGCTCTGAGCCTAACATGACAGCAGCAAATTATCTAACACAAGGCTAACATGACCTGAAATATACTAACACTTTTCCAATAAAATTATACAAATAATGGCCGCCACTGGAGCTGACTCAATGGTTCCTATGGCATCCATATTTGAAAGGCTTTATTGATAAACATTGTTTATGTTTTTTTTAAATTATCAAATTCAGTTTATATTCTAAAAATTAAAACTAAAATGTGTTATCAGCATACAACAGGGGCTCAACCATGGTTGTATAATGTGATCCTGGTTGCATAATGAGATCATACTCACAGCAAGTATTGATTCTCACAACCAGTTTTTGAGAATCTAGATGGATTCTCTCAAATTTAGATGAAATATAAGCCCTGTTAATGTATTCTTCCAGAACGTGTGTTCAATACACCATACATGTACATGTTTGGTATCCAAAATATTAAGATCAATCCTTGTTTTAATTTCCTTTTATCACAAATAATGTCACCTGGCAGATTACTGTTTTAAGGTGCTCTTTATTTATTTTAGTTCATTAAGGTTTAACGATGCATTTGCAGCCAAGGTCATATGGTGTCTGTGATAGTTTTACAGGTGGAGGAAGCCGGAATACCCAGAGAGACTCACCAAGCAATGAAGAGCAGTTGCCAGCTCCCCAACATCGTAACTCTTCCCTGGTGCACAGGCAAGGTTAGATTGGTTAAAGACATGTGCATATTCGGCAGTACATGTACATGGCATCATCGTGCTCCCATGTGAACAATCAGGGTTAAGTGCCTTGCCAAAGGACGCAACGCAGGAGCCTGAATCGATCGCTCAGACGGTCATTCATACATTTTAACTTTGGTGATCTGACGAGAACCAGTTACCACAATGCCACTGCGCCCTCATTTATTAAGGTGCTATACATGTGTGACCCCACAAAGTACATGTATGTCTTCTGTTTCCAGGCCTTTCGATTTGAGGTGAACGGCCATTTGGATCACCAGGGTGTACCTAAAATGAAAAGCATGCGATCAAAAACTGATTCTAGTGATTTTCCGATAACGACATTTGCCATTGGACCGATTTCCGATTATGTGAAGGCGTTATTGGCCGATTCCTGGTTCTGATTCTGATGTTCAGGTACATTATTATCCCTGTGTGGTATATAGTGAAAGACCACCCTCCCCTTTCTACTATAATACTTTGAACTTTGAAGTAAGATAGATCAAAGAGCTGTAAACACACTGTCGCGTTTTATTCCTACTCACATCACAATGCAATATCACTGCCTTATGGTGCCTTTGATTTATTCTGGGCAGAGACTGTCAGATAGATCACAGATGCTGATTAGATTCATGGATACAGAGTAAGATGATTGTCAAGTGCAGAAATCAGACACGTGGCAGTGAAGTCATTGGGTCTTTGATTGACTGGTTATTATTTGTTATTTAGCGACAATTTACAGAATCTTGTTTGTTGTAAAATAGCTGCGCATCACTTTCGCTGCGAATTCTTTTGGTTAGGCCTTATGACTTTCTGAACATAATACGAATTTAGTCTCGCCTACCTGATTCCCAAACTACACCACTTGCAATTAGAATGTGACTTATGTCATTGCCTAAATAATTTTATACTTGGCAGTGCTGTGATCTTTATAGTTGACATTCTCAATGAATGTGACAAATTTATCAGATAAATAAAATGCTGTGTTTTTATCCGATACATTTGTCACTATCTTCGAGAATGTCAATCAAAGAAAAATTACCAGGACTCTGAAAAGTTTAAATCGTTCTATTCATGTGGACAAAAACAAATAACAACACTTTGATACTAAGGTTGCTGAATCGTCCTGACGCTTGTGCCGAAACGCACAGAAAACTCAAAACTGGTGTTGAATTGTTGTGGTTCCAAATTGTCATTCCCCTATTGCATGTCCTTGTCTGCCTTCCACTTATCAACTCTCCAGTGTGTATTCTCAATTTCTCATACAGAAGCACATGATTGGAAATACTCTGTACACAGATCGAACAACTCGGCAAAATTCAGAATGCATCCCAAATCCATAATCCACATCTAAGCACAACTCTATTTATGATGGTGTATGTTGGGGAAATGCTCTTACCTGTTCAAATATTAAAAAATAGGACGATGAAATCGTCAGATGTGTACCCATACACGCAACTAGTAGAAAGCTGTATGACGGAGGGCCATTCTGGATACCGACATTATGTACACCATATATGGTATGGGTACATATAGAAATGGATTGGAGGAGTGCCTAATTTGATGGATAAAGGGTTAATATCTCCGGATCAAATTATTAGATTTACATAAAAAACCATAGAGCACAACACACAGTAACCTGAATACATATATAAAGTAACCTATTAAGCGGATTAATATTTTTTGAGTTATCGCATGCCGAAGAAATGGATTGGACGAGTTCTCAATTTGAAGAAAAAAGGGTTAATATCACACGATCAAATTATCAGATTTACACCAAAAACTATACAGCAAGGCACATCAGTAACCTGAACACATATATGAAGTAACATGACAATCGGATTGATATTTTTTGAGTTATCTCATGCCAAAGGGATTGGAGGATTTTTCTATTTGAAGGATAAAGGGTTAATATCACTGGATCAAATTATCCGATTTACACCAAAAACTATACAGCTTGGCACATCAGCTGGCCTGGAAAAAAGTGGTTGGTCACGGAGAGTGTCCGGCACGAAACGTCGTTGTGACCGGCGCTAACTGTATCCAACCGGTCATGAATGACCGGTGTATTTTTCTCCCAAGTATATTAATTTTTCAGTAATTTTCACATGAGACCTTGTGTTCTGAATCATTAACTATGGCTGTTGATGGTGAATAATTTCCACATTTGAATATATTCTCTAAAATAAATACAAATACAAAATCCTAAAACACAAGACAGATTTATAAATGAGAGACGCTCATTTTGCAATCGAAACTGAAACTCATTTGTACTCAATTTTTTCTGTGTATATTCTTCGAAAATCGAACCAGATGATCCCCTCCTCTTTCCTTTCCTTTGTGTAATGTGCTTTCTTTGAAGACTGTGAGCAGAATTTGTCATAATTTCCGGAAAGCTTTACAGTAATACTTACAGAAAAATATAACCATTTTTAACTCAGGTGACAGATGTGCAAGTGCAGATTTTATTCAGTGCCGAGGTTACCTGGTGCCGAAATGATGGGGTTGGTTTTGACCAGGTGCCAGATTTCCCAGCAGGGAGTCGTCCAGCCTCCAGGTGCGGAGATGTTCAGCATTCAGTTTCAAAGAAATTGTCGCATTGGAGTCCAGTTGTTACGTTTTAAGAAAAAAAAAAAGTGACTTTCGTACTGAAGACATCCCAAGTTAAGTGTCATTTCAATAAAATTGAATGCCGGTAGGCACTCGTATTTTGTATATTGTTTGCCCTTAGCCCAACATAATTTACATCGGTTTAGCCCTAGTTAATGTTTGATTTGGAAACCAAAAAATATGACCGACCCAGGTTACTGTATGATCGATCCGATCATTATGGAGCCGGTCATTATGACTGACGCACCAAAGAAAATTATTTCCAGGCCTGCACATCAGTAACCTGAACACAAATATAAAGTAACTTGACAATTCAAGCAATATTTTTCAAGTTATCGAATGCCAAAGGGATTGGAGGAATTTTCAATTTAAAAGATAAAGGGTTAAAATCTCAGGGTCAAAATAACAGATTTACACCAAAAACTATACAGCTCACAACATCAGTAACCTGAAGATATATATAAAGTAACAGGACAATTGGATTGATATTTTTGGAGTTATCTTATGCAAAAGGGATTGGAAGAATTCTCAATTTGAAGGATAATGAGTTAATATCTCAGGATCAAATTATCAGATTTACACCAAAAACTATACAGCTCAGCACATCAGTAACCTGAACACAAATATAAAGTAACTTGACAATCTAAGCAATATTTTTTAAGTTTGCTGTGTCTGTTATTCGATCATTTATAAATACATGCAAGTGGCTTCACAGAGTTCTGATTAATAGTTGGTGAACCAACAAACATAGGATGTATACCATAGGGTGTCTTGCTTTCCTTACTGGCTCTTGGAGATCCAAATACACCTGAAAAATAAAATTAGAAACATGTGAAAAATACTTTCATCATATTACAAACAATGTAACAATGTAAATTTTCATATTAATAACCTTGTATAATTGATATTAGTGTAGAATAGCTCCCCTGGAGCAGATTTAGGAGGGCTAAGTGGCTCCCCTGGATTTTTCAAAAGGCCAGGCCTGTAGCTGGCATACTGCACTGGGGAAAGTGCCTTAAAATTAAAAACAGGGGTTGTTGCCCCCCTCCCCGGAGCTTCTGGTGGCCCCGTTTCAAAATCAGAATCAGGAGATTAGGCAGCTGTCTTCTCTGAAAAATAACAATCTTCAAATATAGTTTTCATGAAGAAAAAATAACTAAAAATCTGGTAAATTGTTCTGATAAGAATACATGAGACAAGCATGCATGAACTGACCATCCACCCACCCATCCCCAATGTAGCTGGCATACTGCACTGGAAAAAATGCCTTAAAAAAAAGGGGTTGCTCCCCCCCCCACCCCCCCCCACCCCCACCCATTGGTGCTTCCAGTGTCGTGCGTGGGTCTCTCTCAATATCAGATCAAGAAATTAGACAGCAGAATTCTCTGAAAAATAAATCTTCAAATATAATGATAAATCACCCCAGTGTCCAAAGGGAAGTGGACTGGAATTATTTTAACCACTGCACAAATCACAGGCATCTGGGGACCTGATCTAGAGCGATAAATAGCACCTAGAAGGTCTAAAATCACCCAACATCAAAATACCCCTCCTGTATTATAAATATACACAAGGCTGGAAACTTCCAACGCTCGAAATTTTATACCACGAAATTAGAAACCACTCGTTTCAAATCAACGAAATGCGTTGACAGCTCGCATAGCATGTTTATCGATGCATAAATGAATACACTTCAAGTCTGCAGTGCACCCCTTAGCATTTTCTTGCAGAGAATGCCTTTATTTTCACTCCAACTCGACAAAACACACACAAAATTCAGCGAGACGAACTTCCATTCCACAGGAATCTCCGCACTGAATTTTCTCTCTAGCGGGGATATCGGCTCAGGACGTTCAAAATTCTCATTTTTGTGTATCTTGCACTGTTAAAAAAAGTTAAAACATACATGGCTGTGGATAACATATTTGGGTCTCAAAATAATTAGTTTTGATTTCATGTTTGGTCGAAAATTGACAAGACTCAGAAAGAACCTCAACGGAGCTTCCCGCAAGTTTTAACACGTAAGACCTCGTACCGGATTTTGCAAAGCGCCGTTTTTCGCGTTTGAAATGCTATTTTTCAACTGCGCATGTGAGACAATTTTTTTTAAAATTTGAAACACATCATAAATTTAAACTGCGCATGCTCCCCGCATTCAATTTGAATTTGTAACTTATTCAAAAACAGTATTACCTGTGATAACCTAAATGCGAGACGCGATTTTTTGGGGCAGTTTTCGCTTTGTCATAGTAAAAATTGAAAGTTGAAAAAATGCAGGCCCTTACGAAGACACTCACGATTTTAGAAGAAAATCTTCATGTTTCATTGTGGTAAGTGAATATATTTATTGAACATTAATTGTCCGTAAGTGCCAACTTAGTGTTATGTGGCAGTGGGTCGGTGGATCCCTCATGAAAATGTACCATGGTATAACCATGGTACACCATGGTATGTCCCAAAATACCGTGGTATTACCATGGGGGGGGGGGGGGGGGGGGGGACTGCTGTGAAAAGAAAGCTAAAGAACCACGGGTTGTTTGGGAAGCCAAAGAAAGTGGAACCAGGAATCAGAGGCACAAGTGAAATTGGGGAGAGGGCGGGAGGGGGGGAGTGGGGGGGGAGGGGGGGGGGGAAGGGGGGGCAGAGCAAGATTATGGAAGGGTCAGAACTATGTTGGCTAACCTGTGAGCCTTCTACGCCCCGATCCAGGTATCCCCTTGGCTCACGAGTTGAGGGGATACCTGACTCGGGACGTAGAAGGCTCACAGAGTGGAGCTTCTGCCTACTGGGATATCCAAACCTACATGTATAAGGTTAGTAGGGAGGACTGCCCCTTCTATATGTGGGTGTATATGGGGTGCGACCCGGGAAAAGTTTTGAAAAAATAATTTCTCTAAAAAGGTATCTGTAATGATTTGACATTACTGGGTGGACATTTTGAAAAATGACTTGGAAATTAGAAATTTTTGGGAGCGTGTGGAAAATTGGGGGGGGGGGCACATGCCCTTTGTAGTGTAGCCCCCCCCCCCCTCCCCCCCTCGTGGCTAAGCGACTGCAAACCAAAGAGAAAACATTAATTTTATGTTCAGCTATCAAAACATGGCCCGCGAGTTTTCACCAGAATGCAGAGACTGCCTGTTCGGGGGGTGGGGTCATGCAGATGCCTTTGGCATCTGCCGCAAGTGCAGAAGGAATGAGCTTTGAAGTGTTCTTTGGGGGTTGTCCCCCAGCCAAAAAAATTAAATTAGCGTCCAAAAGAAGCACTCTGATGGCTTCTGGAGTGAATATCCTTTTGGTCCAAAAAAAGATCCTGCATGCTGTGCGGCTGTGTGAGTGGTAGAATTCTAATGGACATGCTAGACAAACACAAGCTGGGGAGCGACCGCCCCTAACCCCCCCCCCCCCCAAAAGTCCCTGTTACATTTCATCCCTAGGAGTCTTACCTTAAGTTCTCTGCTTCTCTTAGATTCGACAGTCACTTCTTGCTTTCTCAAAAACCATTTGCCTCGAGTAAGTCTATCAGACGGCAGCCAACGTTGGGGCAAAATGACATTGCGTAAAGCACGCTGGTGGTGCGCACCTCAACCGGTTTAAACCGTGTTTGACCAAAGTTGGAGTACCGCTAAAGTATCTAGGAGCCAACTGTTTACAGTTGCCTCACCTTTGCTCGATGATTCTCTCTGTATATACAAACTACCTAGGCCGACACTAAATTGACACCGACACGGTGCAAACCTGGACCCCGAGTTTCATTAGAACTCAATAAATTAATAAAAATTAATCAGTGTGTGTGTGTGGGGGGGGGGGGGCACAAAGTTGGGGGGCACAAATCTTTAGGTCACCTTGTCAGTCTATTGTTATGGGCTATATAACTGCTAGATGAGGGGTCGGAAACTGCAAATTTATACACTAGCCTGAAAACAGAATGTTGCGAGAAGCAGGGCAACACCGGCCCGACCATGGTTTGGGCCGGCAAGAGAAGATTTCAAGGTGATTTCGATCTGACACCCGATTTTGAGAAGATATTCTGTTCACATTTCAGAAATTATCGAAAATTTATATTACTAGCTGATTGGCTCAGAATGCCCCGGGCTCAGATCTGTGCAAAGATCCACCCCCCACCTCCCCAAAACATTGTAAAATAAATACCCGTGAGGAACACGAACACACATTCAAAGTTTCATTCCGGTGGGACCTGTAACTTCCGAGATCATCACTGTGCGTGTGCGAAGCGGCACCCCAACTCCCATGACTACGGCGGCAAATCACTACATGGTGGCCATTTACTATAAATCCCAACTTTGGTCCTGATCGGCCCAGCAGTTTTCGAGATCTTTATTGCGCATGTGCCGAATCTTCCCGGGGTCTAACCAAATTTCGCCCCGATCCGCCTAACTATTAGATGATCTAGTCTACTCGTACAGACAGACAGACAGACAGACCAGGTACGCTCTTTCACAGACACACACACACATAGCCCCCCCCCACCCCCTCCCCACCACACACTCAAAATAAACTCTAATGTATAGAAGATTACATTTTCCACTAACAACAATCTTTTAGCGCTGCACTGGTTGTTTTTAATGTGTATCAATCAACAAATTACAAGCTGTTTTAGTATGACGGTCGTGAGTGACTTTGGTAGTTATTCTGTATGGTCCTTTCCTGTGTAGCGCGCGAATTTTGAACGTCCCTGAGCCGATATCCCCGTTAGAGAGAAAATTCGGTGCGGAGATTCCCGTGGAATGGAAGTTCGTCTAGCTGAATTTTGTGTGTGTTTTGTCGAGTTGGAGTGAAAATAAAGGCATTCTCTGCAAGAAAATGCTAAGGGGTTGCACTGCAGATTTGAAGTGTATTCATTTATGCATCGATAAACGTGCTATGCGAGCTGTTCGTTGATTTGAAACGAGTGGTTTCTAATTTCGTGGTATAAAATTTCGAGCGTTGGAAGTTTCCAGCCTTGTGATATTTATAATAGCGAATGTAGTGAGCGGCCCGAAGGCCGCGAACGAAGAGGCATGATGGTAACGTGTGTGGAATGTGTGAAAATATAAGAAAATTTAGAAGAATATTTCAGAAAAATGTATGTCTGAGAATACAGCATCCAATCCAAAAATCTGTGTCCGGAAGTAAACTCCATAGACAAAAAATAGATGTCGAAGTTGATCAAATTGTGTTGTTTTTCATTGGTAGAAATCGAATTAGATTTCTGAAAAAAGGAACAGGTGAGCGTGCAGGAAAAGACGTCACCTGGTTCTCGGTTCCGTCAAAAATCGAAACCCTCAAAAGAAACGCACGCTGCGCTACATTAATTTTGTCGTTCAACTTTCAAAACTTCAATTCTTTGTACAAAAATAAATCAAAATTGTTGAAGGCCACAAAGTGGCACGCTTGTTAATAAAATATCTAAGAACAAGTGTGTCTGCAAGAAATTCTATAATTTTTGAGAATTTTCCTTTCGCGAGACGTTTAAAAACGACGAGACGATGTTTTCTCTCGCATTTCTTATTTCTGATCCTGCTTTTTTGTAAACAACGGGTTTACCCTCACGGGTTTACCCTCTCGTACTTATGACGATTTCCGCTGGAAGATACGTAATATACAATTAAAAAAAAGAGGCACACAATGGGATTCCTGAGACTTTGCTCTTCATTGTCTGGGTGCCGCCGTACATTTCGGATCATCATTTTTTTTCCAATTTTTCTGACGCAATAAAAGTTTTGGAACAATTTTTCCACTTTAATATTTATCAGAAAGTACTGTACCAGCACCTGCATGGTAATGATATTTCGAACACGATCTTTCCATTTTTGAAGTGATGCAGTGTTACACCCAAGCACCTCCACTCCAGTCCAGTGGAAACTCCACAGAAATTGTTACTACTTTCGGATTGACTCACTTTTGCGTCACGCGGAGATTCTTGTTACATTTTGGCAAGGAAAGACGGTTTTCCGTCTTCGGGCTGTGTTGCAAGAGAAAATTATCGATACACACGCAGTGTTAATACATTTTTGTTTTTGAATATAAAACCATTCATTAAATAGTTCATGACTCATTCCTTCGTAAAATATGGGAGATCAGAAGGTGCCGTTTTTGATCAGTGACCGAGTCCGATCCAAGTTACACTCAGTCAGTCTGCAAATGCATTTGCAATTTCAGGCGACCAGCAAAATGGGAGTACACATTAAAGCGTGGGAATAAAAGTAATTAATTCTATAAATTGATTATTTACACTCACTGATACTGATTCAATTTCTATCTGGTCCAAAACTTTTTTACATAACGTTTAACAATCCAGTGGCGGCACCACAGGAGGAGGGATGGCTGACCCTCCTCCCCCCCCCCCCCCCACTTTTCCCTCGCCTAAATCAGATTTCAAATTTCTATCTGACCGTGGTCTCCCCACCCAATATCACACCGCAAACGACACACAACAATACACATTATGTAAGGTGTTGCAGAAATGCTCAGATATCGCTCCAGGGACTCCAATTATGGAAAACTTTCATGGGAGACCCCCCCCCCCGCCCCCCCCCCCCCCCCCCCCCGTCCAGCTGTAAGGCTTCGCATCTCGACCTTGGACCCCCCCCCCCCTCCATATTTTAAGTCCCCCTCCAAAAAAAATTGAAATCCTGGCGCCGCCACTGTAACAATCAGGTATCAAGAAAACTTGTGATGGAAAGACAATGGGCTACATAAAATTAAGCTACATAATGTTCTATATAACCTTCTTGCAAGTTGAAAATACAACCACAGATGTTCGACGAGGATGATTGATGTCCCCCCCCCCTCCCTCCCCCCCCCTCCCCCAAAAAAAAATAAAATAAATAAATCAAGAACCTTTCCAACCTACTTGAAACCTGAGGCGTTGAGAGTGGGTGAGTGTATTTGTTGCGCCACCCCCCTCCCCCCACCTTTCAGAAAATGTTCAACCTGCTTAAACTACATGTACTTGAAAATACAAGAAGTGGAGGCAGTGTGTGGCACTGTGGGTATTTTAATTGATGTCCCCACCCAAATGATCACATCACAGTTTACTGAGTTATGGAATTATGAAATTTGAAAGTGATAAAAAGACAGAAATCTTCGCTAAAAAATTGGGAAAACAATCTTTTCTTGCTACTGAGAAATCACCACAATTAGGAAATTTTCAAACACAAAAAGAAAAGATCCATTCAGAAATTCATACTCCCAAGACCATGAAAAAATATTTGAAAGGGGTAATAGCCTGCACGTAGCATTCCATCAAATTGTTAATTGTACTTACTAAGGGCACTGCTAGAAAACCTCTGGGAGGATGGTGGGGGAGGGGGGGGGGGGGAGGGGGGTGGCATAGAGAATAAACTAGAATTTCACAACAAGACCATAAAAATATAAGGAGTTGTGGCAATTAACTGAATTTTCTTTGTAAATAGTACTTACTGTGAACACTAGTTTAAAAATATTGGTTGTGCTGATGGGTGGGGTTGTTTAAATTGTAATTTTGCAGGGCCATAATTTATTTGAAATGAGAATGTTACGATGGGCAACAGAACTTTTGCCAAATTGTATTTATTGATGTCATAAGTAGGAAATCCCAGGGCCGTTTTGAGGCTGAATAATTTTCTTATGCCGGATAATGGCTTCGTCTAAATCCTCCTAACCACGTTCCTGGGTGAAATCACAGCACAACAGTCTGAATTTATTCATTTTTTTTTGCAGGATACTATTTTTTTTAAGAAAGTACTGTATAAGAACTTGTAAATGTTCAGCTCATAGACCGCTTGCACATCAGGGCTTTGTGTTGTAACTTTTGTTGTTTTGTGAGTTCTGGTCTCAAGAAGTGTGCACAATTGTTGTAAAGGTTTGTGATTTAATGGTGATCTACTCTCTCCAGGCTGTATCTCTTCTCCAACTCCATGCTTCGCCAATTCCCTCCTTGTTAATAAAGTCTCTTAAATAAGCCTTCAGCCTGGACAGAGTTTTCGGTCTGATTCAGTAGGGTTTTGCTCACCATAAAGGTGTTGAGAATTTCTATTAGCATGACACTGAAGTTCTTTTTTTCATCGCAAGGGTGGGTCACAGAGAAATTGGTCGTGTGTTGGCAGTGTGGTAGTGGTGGTGGTGGGGGGTTGTTGATAAATGTGGTGACTGGTGAGAGCGATCTGTATCCCATATTCTAATTCTATATGTATTTTCATCCATTCATCAATGTCCTGTTTCTTGTGTGCAATTTATTGGGAATATGAGAGGGAGGGGGGCGTTTACTCCCGTACTGTCCTCCATATAATGGTACGGTGAGGACTAATAGTACAGGGTGGAATATATATACTGAAGTTACAAACTGACTTCATACTATTTCAAAGTGCCATGCATGTATCTTGGACAAATAACCTCAAAATTCCAAAATAACTCCAACTATCTGCAGCTAAGGAAAATGTTAAGAATTTAGTCCAAAATAGTGCATCATGAGAATTAGACTGCAGTCCAACCTGGTGAAAATGAATAAAAATAAGGGATCAAATCAGAATAATATGTAATAATAATAATAACTCTTTGGCCAGCCGCTGATTTGTCGCGGTCCTCATAAGAGAAGGCCATCATTCCCCCTGCACCTCACCCCCTCTTCCCCTCCTCTCCTCCCAGCATTCAGATATAAACTGCTTAATAGTGTCCCTCGCTTCCTCTTTTTCAATTTCTTCAATAAGCATTCCTACCCTCTCCCTCGTGTCCCCCTTATGTAATAACTCTTTGGCCAGCCGCTGATTTGTCGCGGTCCTCATAAGAGAAGGCCATCATTCCCCCTGCACCCCACCCCCTCTTCCCCTCCTCTCCTCCCAGCATTCAGATATAAACTGCTTAATAGTGTCCCTCACTTCCTCTTTTTCAATTTCTTCAATAAGCATTCCTACCCTCTCCCTCGTGTCCCCCTTCAGCCATCTATCCTTTGTTTCTTCACCCCACTTCTGCATTATTCTTCCAGTAAATTTTATTCTATGAGGTATATACTGTGGACATTCCAAGAGAAAATGTTCCAGGGTCTCCACTACTCCAGAGTGGCACATTTGGCATCCCTTTTCCCCATCTCTCCCAATTTTTCCCCGAAGCTCCAGTGATCTTGATCTCAGTTTGAACAGCAGTGACCCTCCAAAGGTGCCATCTAGGTACTTCTCAAAAGCTGGCTTTTCTTTATATTGTAACCCCTGCAGTGATCTTTTCACGCTAACCCCTGCTCGCCAGTTTCGATTGCAGTCTTCCATGACTCTCTCTTTGACAAACCTTTTGCCTTCTTTCATTCCTACTTCTATGTTTGTGACCTCTATAGAGTAATTGTCCATTAGTTCCCTCACATGTTTTGACCACCCCGTTTCTATATTAGAATTCCAAATGGTATCGAGCATCAATTTGCACCACCGGTTGTCAGGCAGGTTTCTCAAGTAGTTAAAGTAACACAGTTTTCCCAAATCTACCCTGTCCTTGATTTTCATCCACCCAAGCTCCCCCCTTACTGCTTCCAAAGCTGCAGCATTACTCGACCCTGTTATCCATCTGCCGGCATCATTCTGAGTACTTTCCAACTTCTTAATAACGGTTTGGTTTAATGGAATCACGTCCGTGCCATACGTTATACTTGGTAAACCCACCCTCTCCCACAGTGTTTTCCCCACAAAGACCTTATTGAAACTATTTTTCCCTAAAAGTTTTAGTTGGTTCAGAATTCTTTTCCCCTTCAGAATCAGTTTGGCTGAGTAATTTCTGTACACCCCTCTTCCCGTTATATTTATGCTTACCCCTAGATACTCATACTCTCCCGTTTCTCCTACAGTGATTTGTTTGCTTTCCCCTTCGGGGATTGAGAACTCCCCCACTCTCCATCTCTTCGTCATATCTACCTTGCGTCCAACGGGTATTACCTTGCTTTTATTTTCATTTAGTTCAAGCCGCCAAGTGTTCCCATATCTACCAACAATTTCCAGCAGTTTCTCTAGCCCCTGTTCAGTTCTAGACATTAACACCATGTCGTCCGCAAAGAATAAGCCTGGTATCTTTATGTCTCCAACATTTACCCCCTCCGCACTCTGAATTAGTTCGTCCCCTAAATCTTTAACATACAATGCAAACAAAATCGGTGAAAAGATACACCCCTGCTTGAGGCCTATATCCATAGGGACTCGTTTTGTAGTGATACTCCCTAGACTGAGTTGGCTTTGCACATCTGTATACAGTGCTTTCATGATTCCCACAAAGTCACCCCCCAGTCCGATGCCCTCGAGCTTTCGCCACATACCTTCCCTCCACACTCGGTCGTACGCTTTTTTCACATCTAGAAATGCCAGAAACACCTTTTTCTTTTCAGCCTTTGTTGATTCTATCAGTTGGGTGAGTGTAAATAGGTGATCAGTGACTCTTCGTCCTTTCCTGAAACCATTTTGAATTTCTCCTAAAAAACCTTTCTCTTCAATAACTTCCTCTAGTCTACCGTATATGACCTTACAGAATACTTTTCCGATGTTACTACTAACTGATATCCCCCTATAGTTATCTAGAACTTCCTTATCCCCCTTTTTGTGTATGAACGACACCTTACTTTCCCTCCACTCTCTGGGGACCTCTTGCTTTCGCAGAGCCAGGTTGAAAAGGTTTGTCAGGACTTCAATAAGTGCCTCCCCTCCATTTTTGAGGAATTCGTTCGGAATTTCATCAGTCCCTCCCGCTTTACCATTTTTTAATTTCGAGACCACGTTCCGCACTTCTTCTGCCGTTATTTCGCTACATACACGATTGGATAGGTTCTCCTCCACCAGTGTATTTCTTTTTGGTGGGGACCCACTGCCCCATCGCCTATCGTTTATCTTTTCCCAGTGCTTGACTAACTCTGAAGCGATACGGCCTTTATCTTCTGTACTTTCCCCATCCACTTTGATACTCAGCACACTACTTTTCCCCCGTTTATTTATCCAGTTCCAAAATACGTTTGAGCTCGAACCCCCCGTTTTCTTTATTGTTCTGGCAAGACTGCAATTGTGCTCCTTCCTATTATTATTCTTTATCTCATTCACCTTTCTCCGTGCCAGTTCATATTCTCCTTTCATTAGTCTCGTGCCATTGTTATCCACCCCTTTAAGCTTCCTACTTCTTCTGTACGCAGCGCATTTTACCTTCCTTTCTTTTATAGCCTTTTTCAGTCCCTCGTTAACCCTGTATCCAAGTTCTCTCGTTGGGACCCTCACCCTTCTTATACAATCCCTCCCTGCCTCTGTTAGGCTATTTACTATGCCATCTGAAATACTCTGGACATTTGCATCCCTAGGTATACATTCAAGATTTGGTTTTAGTTTTTCCCGAAACTGCTTCCAGTCGGTTCCTTGTTTTAGTCCCCAAACTTCCTTGAAGGTATTTCTGTCTCTATTCGTCTTTTTGCCCATAATCTTAACTGTTATCAGGTTGTGATCACTACCCAAGTCATTTTTTCCCTCGTCATCTATTTCTACATCTATAACCTCCCTCCATACGCTAATGTCAGTGAGTATATAATCAATTATTGTTTTCTTATCGTTCCTCTCCCAGGTCCATTTACCCTTACATTTCGCATCCCTGTTCAGGATCTTTAAACCAAGCTCTTTTGATAGGTCCAACATCTTCCTCCCATTCGTGTTAATTTTCCTATCCCCTCCCTGTATGCCCTCCTCCTTATCCCCGATGTGCCCATTGAAGTCCCCCATTAGGACAATACTGAACCCTCTGCTTCCAAGCTCTGTGATATTCGATCTAAGAGTTGTATATATTGAATCATTCCACTCAGGCTTACTTCCCTCCACTGCTAAGTATACAACACCAACGGCAACACTCCTGCTTCCTAACTTGATTTTTGCCCATACTATTTCGTTGGATACTGGAATCTGAGTCCTTGCTTCTGTGAGATCTGTAATCAATGAGGGCTGTAATTCCTCTTTAGCGTAGATGCCAACACCCCCACCCCGTTTCTGACCCTCAGTTCGCCCAGCTCCTATCCACACGCAACCCTTCATCTGATCAACCCGCTCATCCCGTCGTATCCACGTCTCACTTAGACCCATTATATCGAAGTCTCCTTCGTCCATCATTGTTGATATTTCGCTTACTTTCTTGTGCAGACCCTGGATGTTGCAGTACCCAAACTTAATGAATCTTTGTTTTTTTGTCATCATTGGCACATTATTATAACCCTGGTATGTCCCTGTATTGTGCATGTTTGTTGTTCTTCCTATGTTCCCAGCATTTGTGCCCCTCTGGGTTATCGGCTGTGGTCCCCTACCCCCCTTTTCTCCAAAAAAGGCCCAGTCACCTGTAGAATTTTTTGGCCCAACAGGTCTGTACCCATCCTACTTAAATGCAATCCGTCTCGCCCATACAACTCTCCTTGTCCCCAGAATGAATCCCAGTGGTCAATGAAATGTATTCCCAAGTCTTTGCAGTGCTCTTCCAGCTCCTCGTTTAGTGCCATAATCCGCGAGTTCCTCTCATTCCCACCACCCATAACGGGGAGCACCCCTGAAACGATGGTCCGAGCATTCCTGCTAAGTAGCTTACTAATTAGGTCCTTGTATGTGTCCACCAAACGAACTGATTTCCTCTCCCTGATGTTATTGGACCCCACATGTAATACCACTACTGGATCAGGCCCCGACCCAGCTACAATACCGTCCACTCTATCCCTCAGGTCCTCCACTTTAGCCCCCGGAAAGCACAGAACTGTTCTATTTTTACTGTCCGGACCACAGACAACCTTGTCGATCCCCCGAACTATGCTACTTCCCGCAACCACCAACTTACTTTTGGCCCTCGCCCTATTTATCTCCTCTAGTCTCCTATTGTTTACAGCGTCCTCTTCCTCTCCAACAGCCCCACTCGGAATCAATATCGGTATCGGTATCTTTGACCTAGGATTACTCCTATCCTTGTCCCTCCGTCTCTTTCCAGGCCCTGAACTACCTGGACTACTCCCCTGGTCTTCTCCCGTATCCCTCCTCCTTTTTCCTGGCCTAGACCCCAAGCTACTATCTGTTGCAACTACCTCTATCCCCCCCTCTGTCTCTTCCGAATCGAGCACATCAAATCTGTTTCTGGTGCTGCACTCCCCACTGCCTTTGGGCTTTACACCCCTATCTACCTGCTTCTCTGGCCCCCCTTTCCTACCACTTTTGATAGTCCACGCCAAACGCTTTACAGCATTGCTCCGGCCTGGGCCCCCCCTCATCTGTCCTACGTACTTTTCTAGCAGCCCCCACCTCATCACCTACCTCATTCACATCAAAGGTTCTACCCCCATGTTTCCTCTTGGAACCACCGACAACCTTCCATCCTTCTCGGAAAGCTACTTTCACAGGCGTAACTCCAGACAGCCCCGCCCTACCAAGTTTTCCCTTCAGCTCAGCAATCTCCCCCTCAAACTTAACAATTGTCTCAAGTAGGCGGAGGATTTCCTGGCAGTTTGCACATACCTCTCCATATCCCACCGAGCGACAGTCCCCATACATCATAGAACACTGTTTACAAACTTCAAGCCCAATATCGCCATCGGTGGCCCCACCAACCCGGCTCTGATTGACACTCCCAGTGACCTCTGTCTGCACACCAATACTTACCCCGTTGGCACCGTTGACCTGGACCGCGATATTACACGTATTTACCTCCATACTTACCTCCGTCTGAACAGACTTGCTCGCCATCATCAAGGCAAAATTACGCGATCAGACAGGGAAAACTGTAAACACGCGACAAAAGGCAACGCGACGAACCGTTCGACAACTTAGCGCTCACAGTTTTATTTAAGACCTCCTAACTTTGTCCCAGTTACTATACTAAACTAACTCCCCACAAATTTGAATAAAATAACCTGAAAATGAAATATATATGATTAGTAAACAATAAAAATACTTAATTTCGATTCGTAACCAAGGAGACTTCTTCTGTATACTTGCGGATCGAGATAAATGTGCATGCATGTAGTAGAAAATACAAAAAAATATCAACACTACGGGTGTGATAATTTAGAACATAGGAGTAGGAAATCAAGTACTTTCCCGACTGATCACCATTTCCTTCTTCTGTTGTCTTTCTCACTCGTAGATTTATTGTCAGTCCCAGTCAGCAGCCTCTTTGGATTTGCACTGTTTCTCAAAGCTGTCAAACTTTCTCATGCAATGGGTGTTACACGTTCCAAGCAGCACAGTGAGCACACGACTCTGGTACATGTGGACAGTCCAGCCAGCTGAAAGAAAGGTGGCCAGCTTTGAGAGTGGCCTTTTGGAAGTATTAGTCACAACTATTTATTTATTTATTTATTAGGGTTTAACGACACTTTAACAGCCAGGGTCATATCATGTCGGTGACAGTTTTACAGGTGAAGGAAGCCGGAGTGCCCTGAGAGAACCACCGAGCAGCTGCCAGCTCCCCAACATCGTAACTCCGAACTGCAGCACAGGCAGGGTTAGATTGGTTGAAGACATGCGCACCATTGACGTGCAGTACGCCTTAGTACACAGCGTCATCGTACCTCCATACATAGGCAATCGGGGTTAAGTGCCTTGTCCAAAGACACAACGCGGGACGTGAATCAGTTGCTAAAATGGTCACCCATCCAACTACTAACCGCACTTGACGTTGCTTAACTTGGGTGATCTGGCGAGAACCGGTTACCGGGACGCCATCGCCCCCTCCCCACTCCCCCTTTAACATTATTTTCCTCACTGTGCAGGCTGAGTTGTGCGTGAAATTGCTAAAAAAAAAACATAATGACGTCACTCCTTCCTAGGTTTTAACCAGGGATTCCCTGATTGCAACCAATCACTTAAGGAAGGAATGACGTCATTATGTTTAAAAATACAAAACATGGCTGCCAACTTCATTTTCTCGAACCACTTCGATGATATGAATCTTTCGTTTCTGAACAATACGGTGACCAAGCGCTTCCGACATAGAGGTTTTTGTTTTTACAATTATCCTTCTTTCGGTCACATATTAACAAAAAGCTTCTGGATATGCCATATTGTTCCCACGAGGCGAGATAGACCTGCAAGTAAATCGTTTGCAGGTCGTTTCGAACAGCACAGGTATCGAGAGCGTTGGACCTGCAGGCCGTACCAACGCCAAAAATTATATTACGGACTGTGGGTCCAAGTTTGGACTAGTTAAATACATGCTGGTCGTTCGGTCCAAACAAAACATTGCATGTGCTCGCTAAACAACACTGAAAAAGAATCGGATATTTATTGACATGGATAACACCTACCGCATTAAAAAAATGTTTTTCTTCCCGTTCATGCGACAATCAGTGCATGTTTCGGGGGAACACTTTTTGGGTAATTGAAAATTGGCAATGGACACTCAGCCGAAACGAAGTCAAGTAACAAGTTTTAAAGAAGATTCTTCAACAAAAACGCCGATACAAGGTGATACGAGCGTCTTAATATCAAAACATTTAACAGTTTTCCCGGAACACGTTCTAAAACAAAATAAAAACTGTGTTTCAAACAAGAGGCCCCAAGGGGGTCTCCCTATTTAGCGACAAGAAGCGACAAGAAGCGTCAAGAAGCGACAAGAAGCGTCAAGAAGTGCCAAAATTCCTATATAGCGTCAAGAAATTAAAAATAATAATTTATAAAGTACTTTTTATCCCTTTCCTAATTGTTTTTAATTTGTTTTTAATTTTTACAAATTGTGTATGTTGTCGCCCTTGTTGCTAATGTTATGATTTTTAACTACTTTAATTATTCGCTCTCTCTCTCTCTCTCTCTCTCTCTCTCTCTCCCTCTCTCTCTCTCTCTCTCTCTCTCTCTCTCTCTCATTTTTCTTTGGATCCAGCTATAACTTTGTAGTTTGCATATAAATTATTTGATGACCGCGGTTATTGTGATTGGGCTTGGATAAGTGTCTGATCACAGCGGCTGTTAGAATTGTTTAACCTTAATGTTTTCACAACACTTCTCTAGTTAACTGTGTGATGACTGTGTCATCAAATGACAGATGATCAATGGAATTACATGGCTCTAATCCAGCATAATAGATCAGAAAAATCACACTCAATTTGTTTATTCAGTTATAACCCACACTCGAGTATAAATTCAGCATCGACTTTGTGTTCTTCGGATTTTTTTTGTTTTTTTGTTTTTGTTTTTTTTTTGGGGGGGGGGGGGGGTGGAGGTCATTTGGAATTCCCGAAGGATAACCAAATACCTCAAAATCACATACGGCATCCTATCTCCCAGAAGGCTTGATGGATGACTCCCGGTTTTTTTTCAAACTAAACTGTTGGAGCTTTCTCCATTCCTTTTTTGTAACCGCTATGGTCATATACCGGGGCCGCTACCAAACCGGCGTTGCTGTTTGGTTTTCTTTTTTCCTTTTCCCTTAAAATTGCCATCGCACAACATTATATTCTGGCTCGCCACCATGGTGGGACTCAAACCTCTACCATCGCCAAGCTGGAACCGAATAGAGCCCACTCTCCAATAGTCTTAATGGCGTTGAGGGTTTGGTCTTTGACAATCTATCACTCCAATGCAAACTGCCAGGAATTCTAACCGCATGCATACCCCTTCAGACTCCATTTGAGGCAATAGGAAAGCTAGGCCTGTGTGATCCAAGATCCAAGTGAAATAAAATAAGGCTAACCGGGTCGCAAGGGATTTGTAAATCCCACATCGTCCCTGCGCGCCTTCGGCGCGCTAAAACCTTTCATTCATTCGTTCTTCGGATTCTTCCAAAAGTACTCAATCTGTACGGTTGTCGGAATCTCTCTAACAGTGTAATTCACACGCTGTATTATTACTCTGTAGTAAATCTTGATATCTTGATTGAGAATAAAAACCCTTGGTTAATACAAAACCAACCTGTACAAAAGTTCCAGAACAAATTAAAGAAAATATATATTTTGTATTAAATCATGAGTCCAATCTTAATAGAAAGAAAAATTCGAAGAAAATGGAATTCTGGGATGATTGTGGAACATGGGATTCCAAATCAACCTCCACAAAAACCACTTATTTTGTGCGACATGAAAATGGTATATTGGCATCCTGTGTAAAAAAAAATGGTATTTTTTGCAAAGAAGTGAAAATTTTTTTTATTCCTTTGGAACCACAGCCTGATGATTCCAATTTGCATATTTTAAAACGTTATTATGCATCTCTCAAAAGAGATAAAACATACAAGAAAAGAATCAGTTGGTTCGAAAAAATGCCAGGCTATTGCACAGAAACAACGACAAAAGCAATTGCTGAATATATAGGCACATATCCTGTTGAAACTGTGTGCAAACATGGCAATGCGAAGGTAACAAGCCATGAATATATAAGAACTTCTCCAGAAACAAAGTTGCAGATAAAAGAAGATATAAACTCTGGTAAATCAGTTAAGCAAGTTTTTAAAGACCACTTTAACTCAGAGCACCAGCCGCGCGACTCTAAGTATGTGGAGAATACAAAGTACGCAATAAATAAGGAAAAAAATCCAGGCAACAAACAAAATATTGCCGATCATATGCAAAATGTGATCAGTATGAATTCTGACAAACACCCATTTTTGAAGGAAGTTATTCAGACTGCAGGCAAACCTCCAAATGTTATATGTTATACAGATTTTCAAATGAAACACTTTGCAAGTGCATGTAAATCATCGATAATTGGTGTAGATAGGACATTTAATCTTGGAGCCTGTTTTGTGACAACAACAGTATTTCAAGAGCATAAACTTAGACGGAAAGGCAAAAGTACTGCTCCAATAATAATGGGTCCAATATATCTGCATTGGGACGGTGCATATCACACCTACCAAAGATTTTTCACTCATATCGCTGCAGTGCTGGACACCAGGATAACTGACACATTATTAAGTTTGAATGATTTAGTAATTGGCTCACATGAAGAAAAAGCTTTAGTTAAAGCAACAAAGTCAAGCTTTACGGGCTCTGAATTGACATTGTGTACACGGCACTTGAGTGAAAATGTTTCTAGATACCTGCGGTGTAAGGTTGGCATGAATGACCGCAATTCCAAACAAATAGTATCAGACTTGTTTGGTGAGAGTGGTTTAATTGAGGCAGATACTACTGTAGATTTCACTTCCAAATCGTCTGATATCGAACGAAAATACGAGGAGCTTGTAGGTCCATATCTCACTGAAAAGGTCATTCCTACAATAAGGGAACATGTGTATAAGGCTCGCAGGGCAAACCCGAGAATTCCTTTGCATTGGAAGAATAACAACTGTGAGTCGATGAATCACATTTTGAAACTTAATCAGGAGTGGAAACCTGAAAAGCTACCAGAGCTGTTGAATGAAATATATAAAGAAATAAAATTACAGGAAAGTTTAATATATGGTGCTTTATACGGTCATGGGGATTTTGAATTAAACCCGTCCGTTGTCCACTTGCAGTGCTCAAAGGCTCTTTGGCAGGGTAAATCTGAGAAAGAAAAGCAAGCAACTCTGCATAAATTTCTAACTCATGGCGCTAAAAATCCCAAGCAGCCAGAATCTACTACATCAACGGATGGCGCACTCACTATTCCCAAAACGAGTGCTTTTGCACGAAAACCCGGGCAAAGAAAAAAAGGGTCAGGAGTGAAAAAACGATGTCAACAAAACGACTAAAAACCAAATAAACCTGCCAACTCCTACCACATTGTACACTCTGTATATACTGTATATAAGTTGGCAAAAAAAAAAAAAAAAAAAAAAATGTGGATCCCGGTGTAGAACTACGTCCTCGTCGTGGGATCTGGAAACACGCAGAGATAGGCGTGGCTAAGAGTTCTATCAACAACGAATATAATATTTCATTTATAAATATATAAATTATAAATATGTAATCAATATTATTTTTAATTTCTTGACGCTATATAGGAATTTTGGCACTTCTTGACGCTTCTTGTCGCTTCTTGACGCTTCTTGTCGCTTCTTGTCGCTAATTAGGGAGACCGCCCCAATGGGCCTGAGGGCGCTCACCTGACATGGTAGCCTAAATTTATATCAACCCAGAGAATTGATTTCAACAAGTTGCATCTGCTCCTCCTAAGAAAAGCTTATACCAAATATCCAAAGATTCTGACCAGTGGATCTAAAAAAAAAAAAAGATTTTTAAAGAATATTCCTCATATTGAACTAAGTTATAATTCAGGCTCCCACAGGGAGCCCATATATGAACCCAGGGACTTGACTTTAACAAACTTGAATCTCACCCCCCCCCCCCTCTCCCCCAAGGATGCTGCATACCAAATATGGACCTAGGGACATGGCTGAAGAAGAAGATTTTTAAAGAAAAGTCCTCATTTTGAACTAAGTTACAATTCGAGCTCCCACAGTGAGTCCAAATATGGACCTAGGGATATGGCTTGAACAAACTTGAATCTCACCCCCTAAGGATGCTGCATACCAAATATCAAAACATTCCGACTGCTGGATCTGAAGAAGATTTTTAAAGAAAATTCCTCATTTTGAACTAAGTTATAATTCGGGCTACCACAGTGAGCCCAAATATGAACCCAGGGACTTGGCTTGAACAAACTTGAATCTCACCCCCCTAAGCATGGTGCATACCCAATATCAGAAGATTCTGCCTGCTGGATCTTGAGAAGAAGATTTTCAAAGAAATTTGCCTGAAATGCACTAAGTTCAAATTTGGGCTCCTATACCGATTTGAACAAACTTGAATCAGATCCACCCCACAATGTTGCATACCAAATATCAAAAGATTCTGCCTGCTGGATCTGGAGAAGAAGATTTTTTAAGAAATATGCCTGAAATGCACTAAGTTCGAATTCGAGCTTCTATAGTGAGCCCAAATATGAATCTAGGAAGCCGATTTGAACAAACTTGAATCAGATCCACCCCTCAATGTTGCATACCAAATATCAAAAGATTCTGCCTGCTGGATCTGGAGAAGATTTTTCAATAAATTTGCCCGAAATGCACTAAGTCCGAATTCGGGCTTCTATATTAAGCCCAGATATGAATCCAGGGGCCGATTTGAACAAACTTGAATCAGATCCACCCCACAATGTTGCATACCAAATATCAAAAGATTCTGCCTGCTGGATCTGGAGAAGAAGATTTTTGAAGAAATTTGCCCGAAATGCACTAAGTTTGAATTCGAGCTTCTATAGTGAGCCCAAATATGAATCCAGGAGGCCGATTTGAACAAACTTGAATCAGATCCACCCCGCAATGTTGCATACCAAATATCAAAAGATTCTGCCTGCTGGATCTGGAGAAGATGATTTTTTAAGAAATTTGCCTGAAAAGCACTAAGTTCGAATTCGAGCTTCTATAGTAAGCCCAAATATGAATCTAGGGAGCCGATTTGAACAAATATGCATCAGATCCATCCCACAATGTTGCATACCAAATATCAAAAGATTCTGCCTGCTGGATCTGGAGAAGAAAATTTTTTAAGAAATTTGCCTGAAATGCACTAAGTTCGAATTCGAGCTTCTATAGTGAGCCCAAATATGAATCTAGGAAGCCGATTTGAACAAACTTGAATCAGATCCACCCCACAATGTTGCATACCAAATATCAAAAGATTCTGCCTGCTGGATCTGGAGAAGAAGATTTTTTAATAAATTTGCTTGAAATGCACCAAGTTCAAATTTGGGCTCCTATACTGAGCCCAAATATAAACCCAGGGGGCCGATTTGAACAAACCTGAATCAGATCCACCCCACAATGTTGCTTACCAAATATGAAAAGATTCTGCCTGCTGGATCTGGAGAACAAGATTTTTTAAGAAATTTGCATGAAATGCACTAAGTTCAAATTCGAGCTTCTATAGTGAGCCCAAATATGAATCTAGGAAGCCGATTTGAACAAACTTGAATCAGATCCACCCCACAATGTTGTATACCAAATATCAAAAGATTCTGCCTGCTGGATCTGGAGAAGAAGATTTTTTAAGAAATTTGCCTAAATGCACTAAGTTCGAAATCGGGCTCCTATACTGAGCCCAAATATGAACCCAGGGGGCCGATTTGAACAAACTTGAATCAGATCCACCCTACAATGTTGCATACCAAATATCAAAAGATTCTGCCTGCTGGATCTGGAGAAGAAGATTTTTTAAGAAATTTGCCTGAAATGCACTAAGTTCGAAATCGGGCTCCTATACTGAGCCCAAATATTAACCCAGGGGGCAGATTTGAACAAACTTGAATCAGATCCACCCCCAATGTTGCTTACCAAATATGAAAAGATTCTGCCTGCTGGATCTGGAGAAGAAGATTTTTTAAGAAATTTGCCTGAAATGCACTAAGTTCGAATTCGGGCTTCTATAGTAAGCCCAAATATGAATCCAGGGGGCCGATTTGAACAAACTTGAATCAGATCTACCCCGCAACGTTGCATACCAAATATCAAAAGATTCTGCCTGCTGGATCTGGAGAAGAAGATTTTTGAAGAAATTTGCCTGAAATGCACTAAGTTCGAATTCAAGCTCCTATAGTGAGCCCAAATATGAATCTAGGGAGCCGATTTGAACAAACTTGAATCAGATCCACCCTACAATGTTGCATACCAAATATCAAAAGATTCTGCCACCTGGATCTGGAGAAGAAGATTTTCAAAGAAATTTGCCTGAAATGCAGTAAGTTCAAATTTGGGCTCCTATACTGAGCCCAAATATAAACCCAGGGGGCCGATTTGAACAAACTTGAATCAGATCCACCCCACAATGTTGCATACCAAATATCAAAAGATTCTGCCTGCTGGATCTGGAGAAGAAGATTTTTTAAGAAATTTGCCTGAAATGCACTAAGTTCGAAATCGGGCTCCTATACTGAGCCCAAATATGAACCCAGGGGGCCGATTTGAGCAAACTTGAATCAGATCCACCCTACAATGTTGCATACCAAATATCAAAAGATTCTGCCTGCTGGATCTGGAGAAGAAGATTTTTTAATGTTTTTCCCATTGCCCACAGTGTTAAAAAGTGCTGACTCAGCACTTTTTCAAAGTCCCGAAACTGTACCCTATGATAAAACCGATGGCAATTTTTTTTTACCAATCCTTTCTGTTGGTCCTAAGGAAGCTGCACACCAAATAAAAATTCTCAGTGCCGTGCAGTTTTGGAGATATGGGCGTTTTAAATTTTTTCTATTTTTAGCTCCTGCGGTTCCCACGGGGCTGCGGGAAATTTTTTTTTTTTTGCATAAATCAAGTACTCATGACCCAATAAGCCCTCACATAAAATTTGGTTCAAATCAGCCTCTCGGTTTGGAAAATAGAAATTTTGGGCGGGGCAAAAAATTTTGCCCCTCCCATAACGACGCCAAGTATAGCCCCACAAACTTCTCTTGAACAAATCTGAGTCTACACCTCAAAAGGAAGCTGCACACCAAATATCAAGTCTCTGCTACTGCTGGTTCATGAGAAGAAGATTTACAAAGATTTTGGTGCCCCTTGGGGGCGTGGCACCACCCAGGAGGAGGGGCAACTTCATTTGAACAAATCTGAATTGGCATTAGGTAATAAACATTTAGCCAACATTTGAATAAAATTGGGCTAGTGGTTTAGGAGAAGAAGTCGATAATGTAAAGTTAACGCCGGACGGACGACGACGGACAGAAAGTGATTAGTTAAGCTCCCCTTTAGCTTCGCTCAGGTGAGCTAATAAAATCGCCAACGAGCATTCTACTCTTATTCTCGAATAAAACGGAAATTATATTGATAATAACGAATGAACGATCTCATCAGTGCAGGGCCGTCGAGGAATATCCAGGCCCCAATCGAGAGAAAAAAGGGGCTCGTGTAGTCCAAACTTGGACCTGAAGTCCGTAATATAATTTTTTGGTGTGATATGCCCCAAAGGACTTATAACACCAAAATAATATATAAAGGACTTTGGGTCCAAGTTTGGACTAGGCCCCGTGTTAATGTCTAGCCGCGAGGCGGTGCGCATCATACCGAGTACGAAAGGGGCGTCCCTTTCTCGTAGGTGGGGGAAAGGAAAAAACAAAATCGTTTTTATGGATGTCAAAAGATGAGGTTTCCTTAATTTTGACACATGACCATGAATTCGTGCGTGAGGGAGTGGGGGAACGCGGAATTCGCGTAATATTGAAATAACCACCAGAGTACATTGTTCCAACTGCATAGGAGTGCTTGAGGTTGTACTCCAGCAGTGACGCGAGTGGGACCCATTAACGTCTGCCTCTTGTTACTACATCCCCACCCCTCCTACCTCCTGTCGACGGCCTGCACCACTGGTAGTGCCGGGTCACTGATATAGGCCTAGGGCCCCCTCACCAGGGAAATACAGCAATCCAGCTTCACCCCCCCCCCCCCAACATTTGCCCGTCTATATATGATGTGCCACCCGGACATTCGCCACCAGGAAATAAGGCCCTTAGCTCAGCTCCTGTCCGGGTGGTAAATATTCAGGTGATAACTTCCGGTTGGACAGGTCTCCTGGTGGTGGGGAATGACCGACATTCATTTATAAAAGATAACATTAAATATGTTTGATAATACTTTTATTCAATTTTAGCTTCGAGTTATCAATCGGTCGTTTAAGTATGGGTATAGCACACTACTATCTACTCCACCCCCCCCCCCCCACACACACACACACAACACACGCGCGTATAGAGGCGAGGTGATGACTAAAACGAAAAGGGGTCTACCACTCTCGTCGTCGGGATTCTGAAGCTTCAGACGGAAAAAAAATTGGAAATTGGCACTTGTGGAAGTTCAGTGTGGCCCATCGGGGGCTTTTTGCACATGACCACACTGTATTCCGACCAACATATTCATGCTGGTGTGGATTCATCGCAAAGTTTGAAAATGGGAGAATATGTGATTTCTAACGACTCACGAGAAACCGCACAATCTTGAGATTTCGCGCATTGCATAGAGTGAAATATTATCTGCGAATGCAGGACATGTGCCCCCCCCCCCCGGACGAGTGCCCCCCCCCACCTTGACATTTGCCCACGGACATGAGCCCCCTCCCCCCGGACATGAGTCCCCTCGTTATAGCAAATGTGGACATGAGCCCCCCCCCCTCCCATTCCCGGACAACTGCCCCCCCTCCCCTGTCTGTCATCATTTTATTACTGCTTACTGTGAAAAGCACTTGAAGAACGGTATACAATAAAGTGTTTCGTGTCGGACACAATAATAAAATAATGACAGGCAGGGGGGGGGGTCAGTCAGGGCCGTCGGGGGGGGGGGGGGGGGGGGGGTAACCAATGTAGTAAAACCGGACCCCGCCGTTAATGGATGGCACATGACCATGAATTCTTGCGGAGCGGCGCGTAATATTGAAATATCCACCACAAAGCATAGTTTCAATTGCATAAGAATGCTGGAGCTTGTACTCCAGCAGGGAAGCTACCGGGCATAGGCGTATGAATGTGAAAAAATTGGATTTATCGGGCAATTTCATATTAAAAATTGAATTTTTCGGGCAATTTCATATTTTTTTCGGGCCAATTGGAGTTGCGGCGAAATCATTTTTCGGGCAAATATCCCAGCCCCCCCCCCCCCCCCCAAAAACATTAACTCATACGCCTATGCTACCGGGCCCCCATTAACGGCGGGCTCCGGTGTTACTACATCGGTTACCTCCCACCCCCCCCCCCACCTCGACGGCCCTGATAACTGACCCCCCCCCCCCCACCCTGCCTGTCATCATTTTATTATGGTGTCCGACACGAAACATTTTATTGTATACAGTTGTTCAAGTGCTTTTCGCAATAAGCAGTAATAAAATGATGACAGACAAGGGAGGGGGCAGTTGTCCAGGAATGGAGGTGGGGGTTCATGTCCATATTTGCTATAACGAGGGGGGGGGGGGGGGCATGTCCTGGGGCGGCTCATGTCCGGGTGGCAAATGTCAAGGGGGCACTTGTCCAGGGGGGGGGGGGGGGCACATGTCCGGCATTCAAATGTTTTTGTTGAAAATATTTCATACGATGCAGTTGTGTACAAACATTTGATACATGAAAATAAAAAATTCCAAGTGTTGTTAACGTATGTCACGATACAATATAAGGTTTTGTTCGTCCACACATGGGAAAATGTCCTTTCTGGTAATGTATGGAGTTTTGTACACCCCATGCATGCGTTTTTGACCCATGCATGCGTTATTGGCCTTGTGGTGTGTTGTGTATATATGGTGATGTGTCCAGCATTCAGTTACCAAGATATTTACATATTTTGATCAGTTAGGCGATTGCGGTGGCAGGGGGGGGGGGGGGGGGGGGGGGGGGCGCTAGCTCAAAAACATATTTGTAACTTTATACCCTTGTCTACCAGGAAGGAATTGGAGACGAGCCCCTAAAATGGCTTTTTATCGAATCTTGTGTGTGTGGGGGAGGGGGGGGGGACTTGCTAAAAAATGGTTGTCCCCCCAAATGCGACTGATTTCCTCCCCAATTACAAGGTGGGAAAGGCAGCCGTTGTGGTGGCGGGGGGCTCTAAATTCGATCTCATATTTTTCAAAATTTCCCTGCAGAGATCCCCAGGCCACATGCAGGCAGTAAGAAGGGGGAAGAGGGGCTGCCAATTTTTACACACCCACCTTGGTGTTACGAGCCTCGATAATGCACGCGGAATCATTTTTTGAGCAAAATCCCCCCCCCCCCCCCCACACACACACACCGGTTGCCTTTCCGACTTTGTAATTGGGGAGGAAATCAGCCCCCCCACCCCCCCCCCCCCCCAAAAAAAAAAAAGAAGAATGAAGTGGAACAAGAGAGTGCCCCAACTTTCAATTTGTTCATATACTTCACACACAGGGTCACGTTACACACGATTTTTATGTCCCAAATAATATTTATTCGAAAATCATACTGGTCACCCCAATGATCATAGTATATTATAAATAGCGGCATATTATATTATTATCATGTGGGTGTCGAGTATGATTTTCTAATAAATATTATTTGGGAATTAAAAAAATAGTTTGTAACGTGCCACTGTTCTTCACACTTTTGCGAGTTCATTATTCATTGTTTTCTTCTGAGTTTGATTGAGGTCACTTGCTTTGACAGCTCAAACCGATGTCGGGAGTGCCAAATAAAAAAAAATATTGTTTGTCGGAAGGATTTATGTGAAAAATAGGCCAATTCACATTTTTGTATTACGTTGCCTTTTAGTTCCCTCCCAATTCAAATGTCGTTCTGAAATTGGCCCTCTTTGTGGCTCCCGAGTTTAGGATTTGACTGTGACGTCACGGTGTGATGGTAAATCCCTATGTGAAATATGGAAATCTTGTTGATTTTTCCTAGGGCTATGCCGAATATCGAACATTTTTGGAATAACAAACATCGAACTGGGCAATATTTTTGTGCAGAATTGTTTAAGAGGTGGCCAACTTGAACTGCAAACTGGAATAAGCTTGTGAAAGAAGGTAATTCAGTCATTTTTATACACCCAAACCGTTCGTACCGAAAAACCGTTACGAACGCCCAATTGAAAAATCGCCTTTAAATTTCTAGCTGAGAACGAGCACATAAAATATCAAAATCATAAAATAAACTCGTTCGAGGCTAGAAATCTAGCTAACAAGTTACAAGTTAGTGACGTCTGCCATGCGCAATATGTGCCCAAACCCCAATTTATACCACAACAGAATGCTTGTAAATATACATATAATTGTTTTTGAATGTTGCTACTCGGTTTACGAACCTAAAATACTTTCACAAGTCCAAATCGTGCAGAAACGTATTCATTCTGAATTTTAATATGGCTGTGTGCAGTTTGCTGTCCACGTGCCTTTGTGTTTATGTTTACGTTTATATTTGGGTGGCGTCCTGAAATGCATTGCGCATGGAGGATAGCTGATAAGATCTATTTAATTTTCTAATAAATTCCCCAAACATCACTTCACAATTCTTCTTTTCAGTCCAGCTCCACTTCCAAACATTCTTCACACCTTGATCAATGCTTTTCAGGTCACAGTTACGATCGACAATAGAATTCATTTTTGTTGTATTGCATGTAATTTTACAGTTGAACACACCAGAAGAAATTCACAACAATGCTTGAAAAGTGGGAGGAGCATGTGAAACAGAAACAATATGAAATACTGTATTCTATTGGTTTAGTTCAGGCTTGAATTACCTCAGTAACCAATGAACTTTCACAGCACAAGTTCTCTTCACTGCAGGACATCAAGGTTCCGCTCCATAGTTTTCAGGCATTTCCAAATATGACATGCCATACACTCTCTTCAAATGCAAATATTCTGTAGCTTAGTTATCTAACCCATAACATGTATAACATTTCCCAAATCCACAAAAAATATATAACACTATCTGACTAAGTAGAAATAAACAATCTGAATGTGGGTGGAATAATTTATTGTCAAAGGCCAGACTTCAACCTGAAAAATTGCACCTAGCAGCCTCAAAAGCAGAATTTTCCCACCAACCTCATCTACCCACCCATGGAACAGAGCATCCCCTGTTTCTAAAATGCAAAAAAAAAATTATATGTTTCCGTCTCGTTTTTCAGTTTCCTGTCTGGTAACAAACCCGTGTAAAAATTACATTTAAAAAAATAGCCAATTTTTCGAAGCCACTGTTTCCCATAATTCATCTGGTAATTTACCCCTATGTATCAGACTCCAACTTTGGGACCAAAACTTCAAATTCTCTTGTCCAACAAAAAGCCTAATGTAATCATATATCTGATACTAAAAATATATCTCTATTTTACATGGCCTTAGTTTCAACATATGCCCTATGTTTAGAAATTCTCCCCTATGCAATAGTGCGAAATGTGGAGCGGAACCCAATGACATAGGGTTTGTTCCAGTGAACTATTCCGGTTTACTTAGTTTACTATCCCATGTAAAACTAAACTTGGTTTAGAAATCACAACAGAACGATATGTTTATGCGAATACTATTCCACATAAACCCTGTTTGATGTTGCTAGGAAACGCGACGCATGAAAGTATTGTTAGGAGGGGGGCATCCAAAGCGTTGGAAACATATCCCTGCTTTCATTTTTAAACAATCTTAGAAACCCATCGTTAAAAAGGCCCTTACCAGAAACTTTCCAGTGATGGTGTGAAAAATTGCGTGACTTGTTCAATTGTTTATTCACTCATAAACCTTACATAGGTACATGAGGACATTTACAAAAATAATTCACAGTATGTTGGTGGTTACAATTATGGAACTGTAAAAAAAAAGAATCAAGAATCAAATGTGAGAGTAGTAATGTGAGCATTTGGTAGTTATGGAGAAATCGGTTCTGTGGTGCGTGCCAAAATCGTTTATAAGCATTGATTTCCGAACCCAATCTAGCACCGGCGTAACAAGAGAAAGGCGTTAGAAGTTCAATCAAGACAAGTAAAACTTAGGAGATTTATAAGTAATTTGAACAACTTTGCTAGAGTTTTCTCTAAATTATTTTGAGACATAGTTCATTTAAATCCCTGGTATCGCAACGTCTAAATTACAGATAGGATGATGAATTTGTGGTGCCATCTCGTCAAACCCGCACGGAGAAAGTGAGAAACACACTCTAAAAATGCGGGAAAATCGAAATGGATTCACAAACCTCGGGTAACTAATCTTTTCCAGGGCAAAAATTGACTGTGTAATTACAAGCGTGAAATTTCGTTTATCAAAACATATCGTTAATTTTTCAAATTAACTGGCAGAGAAGTTTTAAAACTTTAAAATTACTGGTGGCCATCAATTCATGAAATTTATGAGTATTTGGCCTGCTGTGATACCTTGCGGGGAGAAGGGATTTCCGCGTCGAGTTTAAAGAAGAACATTCGATAACATAATGGTATTCGTCTGCGACAGTATTTAAGTCACACGTAGAACATATTCTCCCAAGAACCAACCTCTACAGGGAGACGATTGTTTGTACTTCTAAACTTTGCTAATAAAATTCTATTCTTAGAGCCCAATTTCGAAAGGTATGGTTCTAGATAAATGCTACTCTTGAATAATTTGTAATTAATGCATTTGGAAGAAGTAGCAAGGTTAGCTGACCAATATTGTTCGTATTGGCATGTTAACACATGTTTTACAGTACAGACGACTTCTGCTCTATTACAAGTTGCGTGTTTCTGAATTACCCAGGATAGGCCACATGTGTTCAACACTCTTTTAACAAATTCATCCCATTTGCCAACACATTTCCCACAACTTTGCTGAAATAACAGTGCTTGATAAATGAGTGAAGCGAATTTTGGATGATGGGGCTGCCCAACTTTCAGCCACAAAGAAATCATCCTTAACTTTATGACATCGATCAATGGATATCTACCCAACTCGCCATAAACGATAATGCTGGGAGTGCTACTTTTTACTCCAAGGATGAATTTTAAGAATTTCAAGTGCACCCTTTCAATTATTTCCACATTTTCAAAACCCCACACTTCACACCCATAAGTTAGAAAGGGTAGGACAATTTTGTCAAAAAGATTTAACTGGCATTCAATAGACAAGTTAAATGTTCGGGCTTTCCTCAGAACACCGTACATGGCTTTGGTGGCCTCTTCTGCTAAGAATTTTCTAGTCTTTAGGAACGAACTATTAGATGAAAAGATGACCCCAAGGTACTTATACTCGTTTACCTTTTCTATAGGGATCCCATCCAATTTTAGATAAGTTTTCGGGTGCCTCCCCTTCCCAAAAATCATATACTTTGTCTTTGACAAATTAACATTCAGTTTCCATTTGGAGCAATATTGTGAAAATAAATCCAGAGTTGTTTGCATGTCATTTTCCGTTTCCGCCATTAATACTGTATCGTCTGCGTACAGGAGAATGAGCAATTTGATAAAATCGACCATTTGATCATTTAGTTGTGAATTTGCTTTGACAGGATTTGCCTCATTTTCTAAAAGGAAAGTTTCTAGATCATTCAAATATATTGAAAACAGAAAGGGTGATAAATTTTCGCCTTGACGGACGCCCGCATTACAAGGGTACAAATCAGAGGTTAGGTTACCTATTTTAACTTGGGATTTTATTTCCGCATACATATTTTTAATATATTGAAGGCATTTCCCTCCAATTTTATTTATAACAAGTTTATTCCAAAGACCCCTTCTCCAAACTGTGTCAAAGGCTTGTTTAAAATCTATGAATGTACAGAATGTACAGAAAAGCTTCCTTCTGCTTCCTTTGCATAACTCTATAAGTATATGCAAAACAAATATATTATCAGTAGTGGAATAACCTTTCCTAAAACCTGTTTGACATTCTCCCATAACTTCCTCGGCTTCGACGAAAGCTAACAATGCTGCTATCATGGAAATAACATGGCCAAAAAGGATCTTCTGAAAGTTGTAACAATTTTTTCTGAGAGAAAAACACCCTTTCAGTTGAGAATCGAATATTTTTGAAATGACGCTTTTATGGGCTAAATAAATGTTTTTAACTTTTTTTTATAGTTTCTCTCTCTTGATAGCATTTTTAGCTCAACTTGACAAAGTCAAGCTGAACTATTGCCATCACTTCTCGTCCGTCGGTGTACGTACGTACGTACGTTAGTATGTTAGTACGTTAGTACGTACGTCCACAATTTCCTTTGGCACATCTCACAGGTCGCATTTATGATCAGATTACTTTGAAACTTGGTATGCTTGTTTGGGGTGACCTCTAGATGGGAGCTATCGATTTTCTTCAATTTCCGTCAAAAAATGTTGCCGCGGCCAACGTTCTTAGAACTTAGTTTAGTCAAACCACAATATTTCCCTTTGGCACACCCTACAGGGTACATTTATGATTGGATTGCTTTGAAACCTGGCATGCTTGTTTGGGGTGATCTCTAGATGGGAGCTATCGATTTTCTTCAATTTCCGTCAAAAAATGATGCCGCGGCCAACGTTTTTAGAACTCAGTTTAGTCAGACCACAATATTTCCCTTTGGCACACCCTACAGGGCACATTTATGATTTGATTGCTTTGAAACCTGGTATCCTTGTTTGGGGAGACCTCTAGATGGGAGCTATCGATTTTCTTCAATTTCCGTCAAAAAATGTTGCCGCGGCCAACGTTCTTAGAACTTAGTTTAGTCAGAAGACTCAATATTTCCCTTTGGCACACCTACAGGGCACATTTATGATCGGATTGCTTTGAAACCTGGCATGCTTGTTTGGGGTGACCTCTAGATGGGAGCTATCGATTTTCTTCTTTTTCCATCAAAAAATGTTGCCGCAGCCAACATTCTTAGAACTTAGTTTAGTCAGACCACAATATTTCCCTTTGGCTCACCCTACAGGGCACATTTATGATTAGATTGCTTAGAAACCTGGTATGCTTTTTTACGATGACCTCTAGATGGGAGCTATCGATTTTCTTCCATTTCTGTCAAAAAATGTTGCCACGGCCAACGTTCTTAGAATTTAGTCTAGTCAGACCACAATATTTCTCTATTGTATACCCTACAGGGCACATTTATGATCGGACTGCTTTGAAACCTGGCATGCTTGTTTGGGGAGGCCTCTAGATGGGAGCTATAGATTTTCTTCTGTTTCTGTCAAAAATGTTGCCACGGGCAAAAAAAAAATGACATTGGTACCAATGATCTTCAATTTTGCCATTTCATTTATAACTTACCAAGTTCAAGTTTGTCAAGTTGAGCTACAGTGTCACTGACACTTTCATTTCATGAACCTTGCACTGTTTATTTCTTTTTTGACACTCGAAATTGAATGTTTTTTTATTGTCGTTGTGCGAGGCGTATAATTTTTATGTGCGTTTCACTGCGCATGTCAAGAATAGAATGATAAACCAGGTAACCATGCTCTCAAGGAGGTTTAGTTGGTTTAATCCAGAATGATAAACCAGAATATGAACTGCTCAATAAAACGACCAGGTTTTTATTCCGTGTGTCTACGCATGCTCACAATAAACCAAGTAAACCGGAATAGCTCACTGAAACATACCCATAATGTATAACAATGAAGAACTTGGTAAATGTTGTGGCATGATGTAGAACATGGAGCACAGTTTGTGAAATTGCCCTTCAGTGGAATTTAACTGGGGTTCCTCTAACCCCTCCCCTGCCAATTTTTTTTGCTAATTTAGATGTTCCACAAAACTCATTTTTAACCCCCAAAAAGCGGAAATCCGACAAAAAACGGAAAAATCACACCCCTGAGTTATCGAATGCCAAAGAAATGGATACGGACAGATGGATGGATGGATGGACAAACGACGGAGGTCCACCCTGGATGATGGCTCTATGTGAACCATATATGTATACACGTAAAAATGGTCACACTTTCACGTTAGGTTGGTAAAAGACCTATTTTCACTCATATACTTTGATAAATTTTCAAAGTTTTTTTTTTTCCCCTAATTGGCAAAAGCCAAAAGCCAAGATCACCGAAACATCACTAACTGATTGAGAGGTCGAAATGTTCAAAAAAATTGACTTGTCACCAGTCACCTGTGACAAGTAAATTTTTTTTTACTGGTCACCCATTGAAACCAACCAAAGTCAATTCAGGGGTTTTTTGATACAAATTTACCCAGGACCAAACTCTTTGCAGATGACGCTGAACACGTGGTCTTTCAACTGTTGTGTAGTTACTCCGGCATCGCGTGCGGCATGGCGTGTTACTGTACGCATTAATTTTCAATGAATACCAATGACGTATAAATTTAGTTAAAAATGGAAACAAGTTTTCCCCAGAAAACACTAGATGATGAGTATGTAAGAATCTCCCTCAATATCTATGACATGTTTGGTTCAAAATAGAAACGAGTTTCCCCCACAAACAAAATGGAAGTGAAATGTAATTATTGTTAACTGTGCCGATTGTTTCGGATTTTTTTCTGTAATCGGAATTGGAATGTTTGGGAATTATTTCAACAACATAACAAGTCATGGCAAAAATACACTTGTTGCCCAGGACAAGTGAATTTATTTTTTGGTTGTCGCTGGTAGGTAGAAATTACTTGTCGGCAACAAGTAGACAAGCGTTATTTCGATTTGTGCCAAAATTGTCGCCGGTTCACGCAAAATGTTTGCCAAGTTGCAGGATCTAGCAAGACAGAATGGTGGAATGATGTTGAGCATCAATCAATCATCAGCAGCACTGTTGTTTGCATCTGGCTGAAGTCAGGCTTCGAACACCAAATCAAGATTGAAATTCAAGGACTTTTCCAGGACTTTCAGGGACCAAAAAAGCAAGTTTACATGATATGCGATCTATATGTTATTTGTGTTACCTGACATAAAGTTTACCTTTCAAAGTACAGCAAGACGCGGAAACAATGTGACCTAAATATGAAACCTGCCATCTGAACAACGCACACTTGGAGGGTTTCAATTTTAACCCTGCGGACCTTATTCTACTAAAAACCTCTTGCAATCGTTTAATATGCTCCTGGAATGTTCGGGCATAAATAATGACGTCATCAAGACAAATAAGGCATGTCTTCCAATGTAACCCTTTTAGCACGAGCTCCATGAGCCTCTCGAAGGACCCAGGGGCTCCACAGAGCCCAAATGGGAGAACCGTGAACTGATAAAGCCTAACACCGGTAGTAAAAGCCGTTTTCTTTTGGGCGTCAGGAGTCAGTTCCATTTGCCAGTACCCCGAAGCCAAATCTAGGGTGGAAAACCACTGTGCCCCCGCCATACCCTCTAAACTCTCATATATACGGGGCAGGGGATAGGCATCTTTTTTTGTAATGGCATTTAACTAACGGTAGTCCACACAAAAACGAAACTATTGTCTTTCTTTTTAACTAAAACTATGGGAGCCGCCCACGGACTAGAAGAGGGCTGAATTACCCCCTGCTTTAGCATAGCATCTATCTGCTGTTCTACCTCGCGCCTTTTAAGGAAGGGGAGCCGATACGCCCGATGTTTAATAGGAGGGTGGTCGCCCGTACAAATATCATGCTGGATGAGATCAGTGCGGCCCAAATCACCTTCGAACTGAATAAATACGTCGCGGTTCTTTTCTAAAAACTCATTGGCCCGTTCCGCTTGAGCACTAGTCAATGCCTCTCTGTCATAAGTTTGTGACAAGGAGAACTTCCCATCATCTGAAGGGGAGGTCTCGTTAGGTTGTTCATCTAAAATTTCAATATTCTCAAAAACAACCACAGGCTCACCAACTTTTAACTTTTGTGGGGTCTGAGAAACATTTATTAATCTGACAGGAACTTCCGGTTGACTAACATCAACAATACTTCGCCCCAGCATTAATCCACAATGATTTTTCATAACCCCTGGGTCGGGTTCACACAAACTCTGTCTAATTGGTGGACTGTCAATACGACCCTTCACGACAACTTCCGAAAAGGGAGGTACTGTCAATCCCTCAGTCAGCAATACATGAATTTGATTATTTTCTTTCAAAAACTCAAGGGAAAATTTAACCCCTAAAATCGTAACAGTTTTGTCTGGTAAGGAGATCACTGAATTAGTTCTATTCATAAAATCAATTCCCAGGATTGCATCAAAGGCAAAGTCAGTCACAAAAAAAGTTTGTACACATTGATACTTACCAACAGTAACAGGTAAATCAATTAACCCTTTTAAATCAAGGGGCTGCCCATTAGCCCCCACAACACTACGAGGAGCCTCTCTTACGCGAGACTGCTGGATACCCAAAATATCATGTTACACTTTGGTACTGATTAAACTCACCGCCGAACCAGTATCCAATAGGATCTTAACATTTTCGTTCAAGACTTTAAGAGTCAGGTAACTATGACTGGTACTCTCGGGTGGGAGGGTCCTTTCCATCCTGGACTGAGGTGCGACCCCTACCCCAGTCTTTACTCGTTTAAATCCTGATTATTATTTAAATTAGGCTCGTGTGACCAATCACCTTTACCTCTACCTCTATTTCTATAACCACTTCGGCCACGGCGACCTCTATAAAAATTATTATTGTTCCGACCTCAACCCTGTCTGAAAACTTCTTCCCGCAAATTAGTTTGCTCAATTTGCATCTCTCTCAATTGTTCCTGCAAGTTTTTCACCACCTGGGTTAATGCACCGATTTCACTCGAAACCTCCGGTTCCCCAACTACACCAACCGAAGAAGGTACCTCCACCTTCTTATATGATTCCTCATCTAAAGCAGCTCGCACTGCCACATCAAGGGTCTCGGGCTTAGCCCTCAACACTTGCATTCTGACTCCATTATCCGTCAGTGCGGAAATAAAGCTATCCTTGTCCAGATCATCCCTAACATCTAGGGGAACCCCTGGATACGCCTTTCTTACTAGGCGCCTAATACTTCCCGCTAACTCAGGCAAGGTCTCCCGCTGTGACCTACGTCTGGATCTTAATTGGGCCCTATATATTGCAGTACCCTTAAATGGATCAAAACGATCTCGCAAACTCTGCATAACTCTATGAGAACTAGCTTTAATTTCTGGGTTCAAATCTTCATAAAACTTCAAGGCGGCGCCCCTTAAAGACACCACTAGAAATTGACGAGCCCGGTCTTCAGACCACTGGTTAATCCCAACACATTTCTCAAAATGGGATAACCAATCAGCTATACTGGTGGTTCCATTAAAAGTATCCGGCGTAACAATCGGTTTACGCGGATAAGCTTGATCACTATATCTACCATCCGGCTGCAAGACTGTTGCCCCACGCTGAGGTCTGGGCAAACTCGATACTTTCTGATTCTCCCCAAAAATCTTATTATTTTGGACCACCCTGGGCACTTTCGCCGAATCAACCGCGCGCCCAGCAAGAGCTCGACGAGCAGTTGAATTGGCCGAAATTGCCTCAGGCGTGTCAATCACTCCAGTGTAATCCTCCGTTTGGTTACATAAATCAACAATAGAATTCTGCAATTCTTCACTCAACTGTTGACACTTCAAAATAGTCGCATCAACCTTACTAATCTTTCTCCCAGGGGAAGGATCAGGAGTAAGGGGAACATTCCGAAATTCCTTATGTTTAGCACCTCTGGCCGTTATATCAGCGGCCAGGGCCTCCGAGGTATACATGTAGTCTTCCAACTCTTGACTAATTCCACTTGTCATTTTTTTTTATAAGGATAATGTCTCAACAAATATATCAATTCACCACAACGACTTCAATTACAGCCCTATAACAACCCTGTCCTCAAACACCAATGAACCGAACTAAAATAATAAATTCTTTTATCAAAAGTGTCAGTTTACAATTAATCCTGTCGGCGACGCTAAAAATCTGTAACGACACTGATCTAACCCCGCCTAGACCCTTCCTCTGCGACGACGCTCTCGGCCCAAACTCACTTACAAGAAGTGAGTTCCAGCAGACAGCCTTGCACAGAAGTCAAGCAAGATCTAGCCGTACACAAATTTGTTGTCTGGGGTTTCTGCAGGTTCGTTCCTAAATAGGGATTAGTTTCCTTTCTCAGTCACCTAGGACTGTCACAAACGTTTAACGCTGCCTTGGCACCCCTCTTGCGCCGTTGCTCTCGGCTCGAACCCACTTATAAGAAATGAGTTCTAGCCGACAGCCCCGTCGCAGAAGCCAACCAAGGGTAATCATACACATAGGTGAATTTAAAGGGCATGTTTCAAATCCACTATTGAACCGCGTTTAATGATAAAAAAATAATAATATCCGGTCAAGGCTCATTGAAAGGGCTATAAGCTGGAAAAAAAAAACAAACAACAACAAATAGCGAAAGATTTAAATATATATATTAATTTAACCTTTATTACAATCCCCCCTATTACTATTTCAACTTCGGAGGAAGTCACATGGAATTTTGGATTTTCATTTTTCATATTTCAATTGGCATGTACAACTACATCTCCACTCTATAGGTGGAAACAAATTTATTCTACCGTCTATTAGGTATTGATTTTTCAGGCCATAACCACTGTTTCGATCACCAAGTCCCACTTCCCCGGCAAAAGAGTTACATACCAAACATCGATGATTTTTTTTATAAATATTACGTTGCTACCACCCTTGGCTAAAGAAGGGGAGCGCTTATAAGTCGGAATCCAGGTTCCAACGTCCAAAACACCCCCTCACCAGAAGAGTTGCACATCAAAATGTCTGCAATTATTCACAACTGCTACCACCCTTGGCTAAAGAAGGGGTGCTCTACACAGGTCAGAACCAAAAGTTCTAACACCCGAAACTCTCTACCGGCGGAAGGGTTACGCCAACAATCGTATAAAACTACGAATTTTCATATCAAGAGCTGTTCAATCTGAATCCCTCGCGCTCACAAATTTTGTTTACACATAAAGAATTTAGGCCGTTACACCAAACAGCCTGCCCGTCGTATCTCACCTTCTTCCCCCTTAAATAAAAATACGCATATTCAAAGGGTAGAATCGTGCCAATGAATGCGACCATAAAATTCCGTAAAGTTGCCAAATGGGAGGGGCGGGGTTTCAAATCTATCGACCCTCCGAAACTCGTCGTACGCCGAATTTCATCGATAACACCGAGGCATCTCACAACTAAATAAGATACATCGGGCTAATCGTGAATAAACTTGTCTTTTTACTAATTTAATAGAGCCGTCATTGGGAATTCGGTGTAGGAAGAGGATCAGAAATCCATGTTATAGTGACCGGCCCCGATGGGGAGTTAATCTGGAGGAGAGTACAAAAGTACAAGCTACCTCTATGAAGTCCCGATGTGTTCTCCAAAGTATTGGGAGTCAACCCAATCACTTCGACTTCCAGATCACCAATAATCCGTGCGTGTTCACATTGATTACCGCATGAGTTGTTTCACCTCGACGATCAACAAGAGGCAATCAGCCGACGTGGAAATTAACCCATTTTTCTATCTCTCACTAATGTGTGCGAAAACTTAAGGCCACCACAAAGTGATTTAACACCTTCAATATCGAAGCGACCAATTACCTTTCATACACCAGATTCATGCACACACACCTACATATATATATATTTATATATATACATATTTATAGGCTTGTGTGCACATATCCTATGTATGGTAATTTCTTATATATATTTTCCTTTTTTCTTACAGCATAACTTAAAAGAGAAATATACAAATATTTACAAACTCCTACACGTTGTGATTGCTATTTAATAGAAAGGGTTCCACATAGGTTAATGCCTATTGCCAATAGAAAACTGACATACCAGCACACTATGTACAACCTACTTTAAATAAGCAGACTGCGAGGTCTTATTTCGCTTCCTAGGAAAAAACATCTTTTCTGGTCACTACCGAGTGTTACCTACGGTAACACAAAATACATCCAAACTAAAGAGCAATGCAATTATCCAGCATTTTAGCATTCACTATCGACTTACTAAAAGATTTTTTTCTTGAATCAAGTTTACTTAATAGTCAATACCTCATCGAACATCTAACGTGGGCCTGTTTATTAGATTTAATGTTGACCTTAAACATTTTCAGAAGTTGAAAGAAACATTGTGGGGTTAAATCCCGCATGATCCCAATGATACTTTGTACTAAAGGGCATATAACTCGACTTCCCTTCCTATTTGCCCATGGTTCAGTTGCCTCAAATGCCCCATAGATTGATTCACAAAATGAGTCATTTTCATAATGAACCCGGAACGTGAAGATATTTCAGAAAAATTGTAATTCAACAGCAGACATTTTTTTAGCAATATCGCTCACAACTTTTACGAATAAGCTTTTTGAGCTACATTGGCACTTCAAATGCCAAATAAAATGGCTGAACATTTAACCTTCAATACCTTTACCAGTCTCAAAATAAATCCATCTATAACAAGATGGTAAAAAGACTTTATCGGGTATTTTTCACATTCATGTCCTAAGTGTTTGGGCCGAGTTTACAGATCAGCTCAGACCCTCTCAAATTCTCTGGTTCAAATTGCTCAGATCGCCGACGACAACACAAAATATGTACTGTGTGTGTTTGGAGGGGGGGGGGGGGGGGGGGGGTATTTCGGCCCCTGTTAATTCCAGTATAGTGACATCTTGGGGGTTTAGTGTAGAGTAAATTAGACAACAGAATGAACAGTCTATAATCTTAGACTTCAACTCACTCATAGAATGACTTTGTCTACCAAATTTTAATTACACCCAGCTTATGAGTTTCCGATTCACCAGCAGTGGTATACTTGGGCTCATTGTGCCACTTAAAACCACTAAGTTGCACTCATCTGGGGAGGAACCCTTGCATTTGAAATAATACAACAAAAGCTATTGAAATTATGCATACCAACAATCGAGCTCTAATTTTCCCATGAATTGAATTCATCTAAATCGTTCAAAGAATGCAGACCTTGTCGAGAACAATTACCCATAATGTAAGTAGCTGGAATAACCAGATCCTGGTAGCCTCGCCAATTTGTAACAGGGGTGGGGTGAATGACTCCCCAGGGGCTAGAACCCTGGCCGAAATCTCCGTGTTGTTCTTCAGATTCGTGAAGATCTGGGTCAACTAGCAAACCATGGATAAAATATAACTCAACTGTAGAGGTAGAATAACCATTACGTTATGTGTTGTGGTCTGGATGAATTCACAATAAAATAGAAAAACAGTTCATACGTGGTTTATTAAGAAGCCAAAAAATAGTATGATATGAAATGGACATGGATATGAATGACGAAACAAAAACCACGGGCCCACTACACTTTCAACCAAAAGGGGTTTAGATACCACCCAACACGTATATTGACTTGAATGGTTCACACAGAACTCGGACCTGGAAAGAATCAGTGTCAGAAACGGTGATTCTCACCTGGGCCGAGTTGAATGGGTCCGAAGATGACGGTACCCATTACGGTTAACCTTTTTTGCAGGTTACAAAGTGTCCCCCATAACTAACCTCAACAGGCAGTTGTACTGGCACAGCTGAATTAGAGCTTTAATGCCAAGACGCGGGCGGCGAATTGCAAACAACAAAGGAATGATTTTGCGCGTCGAAGGCGTGCAGGGACGGTATGGGGAACAGGCCCCTTTCGACCCTCAGTGACTGTAAATGAGTTTTTGTTCGCATGTCTAAGCGTGTCAAAGGAGGAAAAGGTTCGGGTACTCGGCAGGTGTCTCCGGTGGTGGTGTGAAGCGGCGAATTATAAACGAGACTGCTCTTATATAGGATAATTTCGCGGGGAAAGATTTTGAATACTGGAAACTGATTGATCCCTCGCTTTTACCTCGACAAATGAAATAATAGCACAATGCACTACGGCATGAACCAATAAGGTACATTGATTCATTTTAAACATGGAAATGACTTGAAGCCAACAAAAATAGAATTACACCTCTGTTATGAGCGGACGAATTATAAAGGAGTAATCTAGAACTTTTATTGTATATTATATTTCAACTGCTGTTACCAAATCCGTTACAAGTGTATCACGATTTCTGCAGAATTGTAACGAGCGACGGCTGATTGATATTCAGTACTTGAAACAGGCGGCTGGACCAGTACCCAGAACCTCTGACCACATGAGCCTGCTCCCCGAGTTTTTGGACGAAACACCTGATTTTTGGACAGAACGTCCGATTTTAGGTTCTGAGATTGGACGTTATGTCCAAAAATATCGGACGTTATGCCCAAAAATATCGGACGTTTTGTCCAGAAAGTCTAACGTTTTGTCTCGGGATATTTTTGTTCATCGGATGTTTGGTCCATAACCTGTTTGGGAAGGTAAATTAACGGACCTCTTCTCCAGTTCACGGAAACACGCACCTTGTCTATCCATTTCAATCTACTTGAATAAAAGACTACCGGTATACATCGAATTTAAAAAAAGATGAATGATTTAGTGAGGCGTCCTGATCAAGTCTCCCCTAAATCAAGTCCGATGGGTGGCATTTCCCCCGCTTATTCCCATTAAGACTCATCAGGAACACTAAAAACCACAATTAGTCTCGGAAAAAATCCATCGGTTATTTCTTCGGGGAACTTTTATTTAATGAAACAAGATTTACCAAGTGATGGATAATACCTTTTGCCGGTAAAAAAGCCGGTATCCGGTAAAAAGGATGGTAAGTGTATAAAAACTAAGTTTTAAAGTACTAAATGTACCTCTGCGTGTGTGAAAAGTTATTATTTAAGGAAGCTTACGCAATAATAAATATAAAGAAGGAAGATTAAGTATTGTTTGTTTTATTGTAGACTATTTTCAAGACAAAATAGATCATATCGCCATCGACACTGATCGACACGCCATTTTGTGCAAGGAAAACAACGAATTCGCTGAGGTGCACGACGGGGTGAATATTATCATACTTGCTCGACGGAGGTGTAGCTAATTTTAGATGTGTCTGTTCGCTACGAGGGGATTGAACAGAAAGTTTTTTTGGAGAGAAACCATTTAGAATTTGAAAATAGTCTATAATAAAACAAACAATACTTAATCTTTGCTTTATATTGCGTGCGCTTCATTAAATTGTCACTTCACACCTTCAGAGGTACATTTAGTACTTTAGAACAATTTTTATACGCTTACAGCCCCTTTTACTGGCAAAAAGTTGTTCAAGCTTTTTTCTTTAAACGGGGGTTTATATGTTTTTTCAGTTAGCGTTTCGCCAAACACATGCCGAGGTGATAATAAATATTAAAACCAACTTACATCAGTGGATACTAGTTCTAGATTCCTGTGAGTCCCCACCTCAGTGATAACCACATGAGCCTATTAACACTTGCCCCCCTTGTGCTCACTCCACCCCAATCCCTATGTGTGAGTTCACAGTCGGGGGGGGGGGGGGGGGGGTTCTGAGGGCCACAAATGCAAACCGCAGCTTACTGTTTTTAATCCCTACGTTTCCTCAGGAGCACCAGAATCGATCTCAGAGCTTCAGAATTTGAAGAAAAAAATATCCGCGAAAGGGGCCACAACCTTGGGAGGGAATACGCCCAATTCCATAGTTCAAGCCACTGCAATATGCCAGCGTTATGTCGATCTCCCCCCCCCCCCCCCCCCCCCACCCCAACCATTTCGAAAATATGGGAAATGGATTATATATCTAGCGTCCCCCAGGCCTAACTAACCTCCCCAGAAACAAATTATCGTAAACAATTCATTAGTTATTAACTCCAATCGCCCGCTATACACATTAGTGTCTATCATACACAATATATATAGTGGGCGACTGGAATTAACAAGCAATAGATTTGGAATGCTTCCAATTACCCCAATCGAAGGCCTGGGTGAGGGTTAAAAACAATATGTGACAGTTTGCATTTGGGAGCCCACCCCCACCCCGCCCCACCATTGGGAAGAAAGTTAAGTCGCTAGACTCTGGGGGAGATCGATCCTGGTGCCTCCTGAAGAAAGGTAGGGGTAAAAACAATATGTGACAGTTTATATTTTTTTTTGGAGGGGGGGGGACAAACCCCACAACGACCTTCCAAATATCACGATTGCCCCCCCCCCCCCCCCCCCCCCTCAGTTATAGATTCCTGGCTACGCCGCTACTAGATAAAAAAAAATCCATTTTATATTTTCGAAATGGGGGGGGGGGGGGGCTGGATCGATATAACGCTCGAACTAAGGACTTGTGCGTATTCCGTCCCACGATTATGAGCCCTTCCCAGGATATAGTTTTTCTTCTTCCAATTCTGAATCTCTGAGACCGATTCTGGTGGCTCCTAGGGAAACGTGGGGGTTCAAAACAGTTAATTATGGTTTGCATTTGGGGGCCCACAGGCACTCCCCCCCTCCCCTCCTGGCTCACCACTGAGAGCTCACACATAGGGATTGGTGGAGTGAGAACAAGGCGCTCCAGTCTTAATAGGCACCTGTGAGTATCATTGGGGTAGGACATACAGGAATCTTGAACTAGTATCCACAGATGTGTGGTTAGTTTTAATATTTATTGTCACCGAGGCATGTGTTTGGCGAAACGCTAACTGAAAAAAAGTTATGAACCCCCGTTTAAAAAAATAGCTTGAACACAACTTTTTTTCCGGTAAAAAAGACGGAAAGTGTATAAAACTATGTTTTAAAGTACTAAATGTACAGCGGAATGTGTGAAAAAGTGATAATTTAATGAAGCGTGCGCAATAATTAATCTATATAACGAAGATTAAGTATTGTTTGTTTTATTGTAGACTATTTTCAAATTATAAATGGTTTCTCTCCCAAAACCTTTCTGTTAAATCCCCTCGTAGTGAACAGAAACATCTGAATGTTACGCACACGAATTAGTTACACCTCCGTCGAGCAAGTATGATAATATTCACCCCGTCGTGCACCTCACTGAATTCGTTATTTTCTTTGCAAAAATGGCGTGTCGATCAGTGTTGAAGGCGAAACGATCTATTTTGTCTTGAAAATAGTCTATAATAAAACAAACAATACTTAATCTTCCTTCTATATATTTATTATTGCGTAAGCTTCCTTAAATAATCACTTTCCACACATTCAGAGGTACATTTAGTACTTTAAAACATAGTTTTTATAACACTTTCCGTCCTTTTTACCAGATACCGTCCTTTTTACCGGCAAAAAGTATTACCCCAAGTAATTTTATGGTAAAGGCCAAGAATAGAGGACCACGCATTTCTTAAGAAAATAAAACATATTTCATAACTTTTTTGAGTTTCTTATCATTCTAAGACATGTTTTACACAAAATTAGCCCAAAACACCGATACCCACTCACAAAAATCATAACTTTTCGGCCTTTTCTCTGAGACGGGTTTTTGAAACAAAATGAATTTCTGACTGCATTCTGAAATGGAACTGCGGATGTTTTGTTGTGACGTCATAGGGGAGCAATCATTACCTTCTTTGCATCCTAGGATCAGTTTAGGAGGGGTACGGGTTAGCTACCCGTACCCTTCCTAAACTGCCCCTAATGCATTGGTCGCCATATTCTAATCATTGCCTCCTTTGCTTACTAGGGTCAGTTTAGGATGGGTACGGGTTAGCTAACCTGTATCCATCCCAAACTGACCCTAATTCGTTCTCCCATTTTAATTACGGCTTGCGGACGATTTGGGCCTTGGACGATTCGGACCTTGGACGATTCGGACCTCGAGTCCTGGATGATTCGGACATCGAGTGTTGGACGATTCGGACCTCGAGGGCAGACGAATGAATGAATGAAATGTTTCGGACGATTTTTAAAATTTTTTTTATGTTTGTTGAATGAATGAAAGGTTTTAGCGCGCCGAAGGCGCGCTGGGACGATGTGGGATTTGCAAATCCCTTGCGACCCGGTTAACCTTATTTTATTTCACTTGGATCACACAGGCCTAGCTTTCCTATTGCCTCAAATGGAGTCTGCGGGGGTATGCACGCTGTTAGAATTCCCGGCAGTTTACGTTGGCGTGATAGATTGTCAATAATCAACCCCTCAACGCCATTAAGACTGTTAGAGAGTGGGCTCTATTCGGTTCTAGCTTGGCGATGGTAGAGGTTTGAGTCCCACCATGGTGGCGAGCCAGAATATAATGTTGTGCGATGGCAAATTTAAGGGAAGAAGAGAAAAGAAAACCAAACAGCAACGCCGATTTGGTAGCGGCCCCGATATGTGAACATAGCGGTTAAAAAGGGAATGGAGAAAGCTCCAACAGTTTAGTTTGGAAAACCGGGAGTCATCCATCAAGCCTTCTGGGAGATAGGATGCCGTATGTGGTTATGAGGTATCTGGTTATCCTTCGGGAATCCCCCCCCCCCCCCAAAAAAAAAACAAACAAAAAAAAAAACACCCTCTCACAGACACAAACCCTCAAGCCCTCAGAAGGGCTGTTGAATCTTTATTCAAATGCTTATTTATATAAAATTTACACTTGTCCCCAGCCGGAAAAAGTTGATTCAATCCTTGCCTGGTGTTTGGTGGTTTCTTGTGAATGCTAACAGAAAGGTATGTTGCATCAGTTCCTCCTACGTTATGTTTGTTGTGGATGTTTACTGTTTATATGTTTCTATCTTATCTTTTGTATATTTTTATGAACACGTGCCCTTTGTGAACTTGAATGAAATGAATGGAAGGTTTTAGCGCGCCGAAGGCGCGCAGGGACGATGTGGGATTTACAAATCTCTTGCGACCCGTTTAACCTTATTTTATTTCACTTGGATCACACAGGCCTAGCTTTCCTATCGCCCAAAATGGAGTCTGAGGGGGGTATGCACGCTGTTAGAATACCCGGCAGTTTACGTTGGAGTGTTAGATGGTCAATACTCAATCCCTCAACGCCTTTAAACTATTAGAGAGTGGGCTCTATTCGGTTCCAGTTCGGCGATTTGTAGAGGTTTGAGTCCCACCATGGTGGCGAGCCAGAATGTAATGTTGTGCGATGGCAAGTTTAAGGGAAGAAGAGAAAAGAAAACCAAACAGCAACGCCGGTTTGGTAGCGGCCCCGGTATATGACCATAGCGGTTACAAAAAAGAAGTGGAGAAAGCTCCAACAGTTTAGTTTTGAAAAAACGGGAGTCATCCATCAAGCCTTCTGGGAGATAGGATGCCGTATGTAATTATGAGGTATCTGGTTATCCTTCGGGAATTCCAAATGACCTCCCCCCCAAAAAAAAAACAAAACAAAACAAAAACACCCTCTCACTGACACACACCCTCAAGCCCTTAAAAGGGCTGTTAAATCTGTATTCAAATGTTTATTGATATAAAATGTACACTCGTCCCCAGCCAGACAAGCTTGTTTCAATCCTTGCCTAGTGTTTGGTGGTTTCTTGTATATGTTGCAGAAAGGTAGGTTGCACGAATTCCTCCTACGCTTTGTCTACCATTTCCATGCGTCTTCTTGATAAGAGTGTTGCAAGAAAATTTGAGAATGTTCAATTAGAAAAGTTATAGATAGAGAGAAAGATAGGTATCCGCTATTGTATATTGTGCCTGCTGTGTGATTGTTGCTATGGATGGGGTAAGGGGTGTGTTTCTTCAGAGCCCACTCCCCACACGCAGAGTTGCGAGGCAATCCTCACAGACTCAATCCTAAAGATATCAACGAGTAGCGAGGCAATCCTCACTGACTCCACGCAGTTTAATTCTATTGAGTAATTTTAATTTATAGTGGATTATTTTGTTTTTCTGTTTAGGGTTCGGTGTTCGTTCAGCTTCACCATTGATTCACTATCCTGGAGTATGTGGAGGGTTTTGTTATATAGATCTTATTAAACGCATTTCAATCGCGCTTCAGCAGAGTTGCGAGGCAGTCCTCACAGACTCTATCCTAAAGTTCCCAATGAGTAGCGAGGCACTCCTCACTGACTCCACGCGATTTAGTTATATTGTATAATTTTTATTTTATTATTTTTTTTTATTTTCTGGAAACTTATTTTGTTTTTCTCTTAAGGGATCGGTGTTCGTTCAGCTCAACCATGCATTAATTCACTATCTTGGAGTCTGTTGAAGGTTTTGTTTTGTAGGTCTTTTAATCGCGTATCAATAGTTTCTATTTTTGCTAGCTCGTGAAGTTCCTTTATCGGTGTCCATTTCGGTTTGCATAGTGCCACTCGCAGGGCATAATTTTGAACCCTCTGTAGCTTCTGAATGTTGGTTTTGCTTAGGTCACTTGTTATTATGGCACCGTATTCTAGTACCTGAACTATAAATGTTTTGTAGAGCTTGAGAAGCACATCTTTGTTTGCTCCCCAATTTCTACCTCTGATCATCTTCAGAAAATTGATACGTTTAGTAGCTCTAACCGTAATGGAGTTTACGTGACTGTTTAGACTGAGATTGCTATCAAGGATAAATCCCAGAAATTTGGCCTCTTTGTTTGCTTCTAGTTTGTGATCGTATAACTGGAGATCGATACTGGGGACTGGTTTTTTCCTTTGCTTTTTGAAGAATGTAACTTTTTGAGTTTTGGCGGCATTGAGTTTGATGCGCCACAGGGCGCACCAGCTCTCAAGATCGCGAATAGTATCCTGTAGACGATTTTTAATTATGTTTCTGGACTTGCTGGCCGTCCAAATGCCTTTGTTGTCTGAGAACTGCGATAGTTCAACAAAGTTTTTCCCTACTTTTTCTATATCATTCACATATATTATGAAAAAAAGCGAACTTAGAACCGACCCTTGTGGTGTTCCCGCTTCGAGTATTACTTCCTCCGACACCTCGCGATTAACCCTCACCTTGATTTTTCGGTCAGTTAGAAATGATGATATGATCCTCAGAATTTTAGTGGGTAATCCCATTTTCGCTAGTTTATATCTCACGCCATTGTGCCATACCGAGTCGACGCTTTTTCTACATCCAAGAAAAGCGCTGTTCCGATTTCGTTTTGACTAAATGATGTTTTCATATAATCGACCAGTCTATATACGTGTTCGATTCCCTCTTTCTGACTCCTATACGCTCTTTGCCATTTGTTGAAAAAGTTGATTGATTCGAGACAGCTGCGAAGTCTCGTAGTGAGAATCCGCTCAAATATTTTCCCAACACAGCTGAGCAAGCTGATTGGGCGGTAGTTAGAAGGGTTGGTAAGGTCTTTGTCGGGTTTAGGTATCATGACTCCAGTGGCCACTTTCCAGCATTTTGGGAATTACCCACAGGAGAGACAGTTTCCCCGGCCGTGGCGGTTGAAATTCAATTGGATAAAAATTCAGCTAAAGTCCCCAAATCGCAGCGACAGAAAAAATCACCAAACCAAAATCGGTCGAAAAGGAAACTCTCCAATGAGTTCCGTGAAAATGATGAAACCGTGGACATCGAAGACGAAAATGGTTTCTGTATGACTATTGATCGGCATGTCAAGAAGACAAAAATCATCAAGAAAAATTCACAGAGCACCGCTACTGAAAAGTACTCGGTGGTCACACCAAGAAATGGGGGCTTTGTTAACGCAACAGAGTCAGCATCACCGGAAATAGTGAATGCGACTGCGACAGCTAGCCCAACCGATAGCGTGACATACGCCGATAAAGTAGAAGCCAAAACGCCCCCTAAGGTGACCAATAAACTCAACAAGACACAGGGCCATCCGCAACCAAACCCCTGTGTCGTAATCTAATATTAATGGCAAAAAATACGAAACCGAGGAATATCGTGTTCTTCCGCAACCCGTTCAGTGTCACAGTGTCAGAAATTTAAGCACTTGTCACACAAATGCAACGGGGAGCAACGATGTATGAAATGCGGTGACAAACACATTGTGAAGGCATGTAGTGCTAAAACTTTGAAATACCCGAATTGCGGTGGTCAACACCCCAGCAACTACCGGGGTTGTAGCCACTTCAAAAAAGTTAAAACAAACATCCAGCTTAAAGCTCTAAATATAAGTAATGTCGAGAACTCATCTTCCCCTTATTCCACGTGTACTCTAATGGCTGGCTCTATTTTCAGCATAATGAAGAAACACTTGGACACCAGTCTTTCGGACGTTTGCAAAGAGATTAGTAAAACAGCCTCTAAGTTATATAATACTCAGATATCTCACACGCTATTAGAAGCGGCCGTCAACAGAATATAATTATGTAACAATATTACAAATAGTAATTAAACTTAAATAAACTTAGTACAGGTATTCCTAAACCATTCATGGATACACTAAAAATAGTCCAGTGGAACGCTCGAAGCGTTAATCAGAAAAAAATTTGCAAATGTCACATTATTTAAAAAATACGGACGTAATTGGAATTAGCGAAACATGACTTAAACCAAACAAACAATTCTCGCTATGTGGTTTTGATATTATTAGAAGAGATTGCGCCGCCCAAAAAGGCGGCGGTGTCGCTCTGCTAATAAGGCAGGAGATTAAATACAAATCAATACCATGCGACCACCTCAATGCTGAAGTGATTGCAGCTGAAATTGAACTTGACCACGAACACCATCATATCATATTATAACAAGCCGCAAAAAACAGTAGACAGTAAAGTATTTGAATTTTTTACCAACAAGTACAGGCACAGCATATTCTTGGGTGATTTCAATTCCAAACACCAGGTATTCGGTTGTCATAAGACTGAGCCTAATGGTGACGCCCTTTTCCACATCATTGAAGAACTCGATCTATTCGTGGTAAATAACGATCAAGACGTAACATACATAAGCAACAACCCACTCCATCAATCAGATATCCTAGACTTGATTATCACCAGCAAATCACTAACCAGCCAAATGCAAGACATATTTGTAGGAGATGACGATCTAGGCAGTGATCACCTGCCGGTTCACGCCACTCTGAAATGTAATACTGGTCCCGCAAGGTATCCTCCCGTGAATAGGAGGAACCTATCGAACATTGACTGGAACCTCTTCAGAAACATCATCGAAGTAAAAATAAAGGCAAATCACCCCTCAAATGCTCATGAACTAGAAAAAGCCTGCACCCACCTTAACGAGGTTATCAACAGTACACTAGATGAAATTTGTCCCAAGCAAACAGTGAAGACGCAGATAAACAGAATAACCCAAACAACTCTTCAAATAATCAAACAAAAAAGAAAAGCCTTCCGGGCTTACCAATCAGAGAATGATCAAATGAAAAGAGCAGAACTTAAAACCGCGTATAATCGCCTACATGGGGAAGTAAAAAAAGGCCATAGCTAACGACAATCGAATGAGATGGGGAAAAGCAACCGAAAACCTAAATGGGCTGAGAGAACCTAAGAGGTTCAGGGATACATTTAAAACTCTTACTGGCCAAAAGAGCAAAATTGCCAATAATAATGCGCTGAAGACTAGCGACGGAACTATGGCCATAGACGACAAGGCAAAGGCCAGGGCTTTTGCCGAACTTCTAAAGAAGGCGCATCGTCCACAAGAAGGGAACAGATATGACAACGATTTTAAGGTAAAAGTAAATAAATTTGTCCAAGATAACAACTCAATTTTCAATGAACCGAACTTCGACCAAAGGCATGAAGACGGGGACGACCATGAATTAACCGATCCAATAAGCGTAGAAGAGGTCATGGGTATAATCGGAAAATGCAGGTCATCTTCTTCCCCAGGAGAAGACGAAGTCTCTTACAAAATAATGAAACAGTGCCCCAAAATCTTCTACTGCAGACTTACCAAACTCCTAAACTGCTGTCTCTTCTGTGGGTACTTCCCAAAATGCTGGAAAGTGGCCACAGGAGTTATAATACCTAAACCCGACAAAGACCTTACCAACCCTTCTAACTACCGCCCAATCAGCTTGCTTAGCTGTGTTGGGAAAATATTTGAGCGGATTCTCATTACGAGACTTTGCAGCTATCTCGAATCAATCAACTTTTTCAACAAATGGCAAAGAGCGTATAGGAGCCAGAAAGAGGGAATCGAACACGTATATAGACTGATCGATTATATGAAAACAGCATTTACTCAAAACGAAATCGGAACCGCACTTTTCTTGGATGTAGAAAAAGCGTTCGACTCGGTATGGCACAATGGCGTGAGATATAAACTAGCGAAAATGGGATTACCCACTAAAATTCTAAGGATCATATCATCATTTCTAACTGACCGAAAAATCAAGGTGAGGGTTAATCGCGAGGTGTCAGAGGAAGTAATACTCGAAGCGGGAAGACCACAAGGGTCGGTTCTAACTCCGCTTCTTTTCAAAATATATGTGAATGATATAGAAAAAGTAGGGAAAAACTTTGTGGAACTATCGCAGTTCTCAGACGACAAAGGCATCTGGACGGCCAGCAAGTCCAGAAACATAATTAAAAATCGTCTACAGGATACCATTCGCGATCATGAGAGCTGGTGCGCCCTGTGGCGCATCAAACTCAATGCCGCCAAAACTCAAAAAGTTACGTTCTTCAAAAAGCAAAGGAAAAAACCAGTCCCCAGTATCGATCTCCAGTTATACGATCACAAACTAGAAGCAAACAAAGAGGCCAAATTTTTGGGATTTATCCTAGATAGCAATCGCAGTCTAAACAGTCACGTAAACTCCATTACGGTTAGATCTACTAAACGTATCAATTTTCTGAAGATGATCAGAGGTAGAAATTGGGGAGCAAAAAAAGATGTGCTTCTCAAGCTCTACAAAACATTTATACGTCCGGTACTAGAATACGGTGCCATAATAACAAGTGACCTAAGCAAAACCAACATTCAAAAGCTACAGAGGGTTCAAAATTATGCCCTGCGAGTGGCACTATGCAAACCGAAATGGACACCGATAAAGGAACTTCACGAGCTAGCAAAAACAGAAACTATTGATATGCGACTAAAAGACCTACAAAACAAAACCCTCAACAGACTCCAAGATAGTGAATTAATGGTTGAGCTGAACGAACACCAATCCCTTAACAGAAAAACAAAAAAAGTTTCCAGAAAATAAAAAAAAATAATAAAATAAAATAAAATAAAAATTATACAATATAACTAAATCGCGTGGAGTCAGTGACGATTGCCTCGCTACTCATTGGGAACTTTATGATAGAGTCTGTGAGGATTGCCTCGCAACTCTGCTGAAGCGCGATTGAAATGCGTTTAATAAGATCTATATAACAAAACCCTCCACATACTCCAGGATGGTGAATCAATGGTGAAGCTGAACGAACACCGAACCCTAAACAGAAAAACACAATAATTCACAGTAAATTAAAATTACTCAATAGAATTAAACTGCGTGGAGTCAGTGAGGATTGCCTCGCTACTCATTGAGATCTTTAGGATTGAGTCTGTGAGGATTGCCTCGCAACTCTGCGTGTGGGGAGTGGGCTCCGAAGAAACACACCCCTTACCCCATCCATAGCAACAATCACACAGCAGGCACAATATACAATAGGGGATACCTATCTTTCTCTCTACCTATAACTTTTCTAATTGAACATTCTCAAATTTTCTTGCAACACTCTTATCAAGAAGACGCATAGAAATGGTAGACAAAGCGTAGGAGGAATTCGTGCAACCTACCTTTCTGCAACATATACAAGAAACCACCAAACACTAGGCAAGGATTGAAACAAGCTTGTCTGGCTGGGGACGAGTGTACATTTTATATAAATAAACATTTGAATAATGATTTAACAGCCCTTTTAAGGGCTTGAGGGTGTGTGTCTGTGAGAGGGTATTTTTTTTTTTGGGGGGGGGGGGGGGTTGGCGGGGGGGAGGGGAGGTGAGGGAGATCATTTGGAATTCCCGAAGGATAACCAGATACCTCAAAATCACATACGGCATCCTATCTCCCAGAAGGCTTGATGTATGACTCCCGGTTTTTCAAAACTAAACTGTTGGAGCTTTCTCCACTTCTTTTTTGTAACCGCTATGGTCATATACCGGGGCCGCTACCAAACCGGCGTTGCTGTTTGGTTTTCTTTTTCTCTTCTTCCCTTAAACTTGCCATCGCACAACATTACATTCTGGCTCGCCACCATGGTGGGACTCAAACCTCTACCATCGCCGAACTGGAACCGAATACAGCCCACTCTCTAACAGATTTAAAGGCGTTGAGGGATTGAGTATTGACCATCAAACACTCCAGCGTAAACTGCCCGGTATTCTAACCGCGTGCATACCCCCTCAGGCTCCATTTTGGGCAATAGGAAAGCTAGGCTTGTGTAATCCAAGTAAAATAAAATAAGGTTAACCGGGTCGCAAGGGATTTGTAAATCCCACATCGTCCCTGCGCGCCTTCGGCGCGCTAAAACCTTTCATTCATTCATTTTGGCATACCATCTACCTCTGGGACTCAAACCTCTACCATCGCCGAGCTGGAACCGAATAGAGCCCGCTCTCTAGTAGTTTTAATGGCGTTGAGGGAATGAGTATTGACAATCTAACACTCCAACGTAAACTTTCGGGAATTCTAACCGCGTGCATACCCCCCTCAGACTCCATTTGAGGCAATAGGAAAGCTAGGCCCGTGTGATCCAAGTGAAATAAAATAAGGTTAACCGGGTCGCAAGGGATTTGTAAATCCCACATCGTCCCTGCGCGCCTTCGGCGCGTTAAAACTTTTCATTCATTCATTCTCTTTGGCATACCATTTTCTCATGATCATCATGGATAGTGACAACCCTTGCACGTCATGTGGGAAGACAGTTAGGCCAAGGCAGGAAGCAATACAATGTGACAACACACAGTGCGGAATGTGGACACACAGAACATATAGTACAGGTAAATATCTTTGCATACATCTTTCTTCGTTGATTTGATTTGGAATTAATATAGTATTAATATAGATACATGTAACAGTAATTAAATGTATTTATTTATTGGTGTTTAAGGTCACATTTTAAGTCTAACCAAACGTTTATCCCATGTCCGTAATTTCCCGGGGTTCCCGTGGACGGTTGGCACAACCGCCTTAACAAGAGAGAAAAAAGCAAATTTGCCATTTTATCTTCTCCTAAATCTTCTCTACTCAGAGAGCAGCGATATTCCCATCAGAATAAAGATGGTTAGTGATGGAAAGTTGCGGAGAAAGAAAAACAGACAAACCGAGGGAAAACTGGTGCAGCTTTGGGAAGATTATAACAACCAGGTGATTTCAACAAATAGACTTTTAAATAGTTGTGCAAAACTGTATGCTCCATGTTAACTGTATGCTAGTGCAGCGATGTGAAGTTAGTTACTTATTTGACATTTTGACATTTTTTTACATCAAAACAGGAAAAATGGCACCTGCTGTTGGGTGGCACAAATGAAGACGAGTTGATTGACATGTTGCCCGTCTGCATAAGGCCTTTCTTTATGTGGCAACCAAGGCCCTAAAAGTGACAACCTCCCAGAAAACCTTCTAAAGGGGCAAAACTGATCAAATAAATCGTGCTGTAGGGTGGCACAAATGACGATGAGTTGATTCACATGTTGCCCGTCCACATAAGGCTTTTCTTTATGGGGCAACCAAGGCCCTAAAAGTAACAACCTCCCAGAAAACCTTCTAGATGGGCACATCTGATCAAATAAATGGTGCTGTAGGGTGGCACAAATGAAGACAAGTTGAATGAAATGTTGCCCGTCCGCATAAGGCCTTTCTTTATGGTGCAACCAAGGCCCTAAAAGTGACAACCTCCCAGAAAACCTTCTAGATGGGCAAATCTGCTCAAATAAATGGTGCTGTAGTGTGGCACAAATGAAGATGAGTTGATTGACATGTTGCCCGTCCACATAAGGCCTTTCTTTATGGGGCAACCAAGGCCCTAAAAGTGGCAACCTCCCAGAAAACCGTCTAGATGGGCAAATCTGATCAAATAAATGGTGCTGTAGTGTGGCACAAATGAAGGCGAGTTGATTGACATGTTGCCCGTTCGCATAAGGCCTTTCTTTATGGGACAACCAAGGCCCTAAAAGTGACAACCTCCCAGAAAACCTTCTAGATGGGCAAATCTGATCAAATAAATGGTGCTGTAGGGTGGCACAAATGAAGACGAGTTGATTGACATGTTGTCCGTCCACATAAGGCCTTTCTTTATGGGGCAACCAAGGCCCTAAAAGTGACAACCTCCCAGAAAACCTTCTAGAAGGGCAAATCAAATCAAATAAATGCTGCTGTAGGGTGGCACAAATGAAGACGAGTTGATTGACATGTTGCTCGTCTGCATAAGGACTTTCTTTATGAGGCAACCAAGGCCCTAAAAGTGACAACCTCCTAGAAAACCTTCTAGATGGGCAAATCTGATCAAATAAACGGCGCTGTAGGGTGGCACAAATGAAGACGAGTAGATTGACATGTTGCTCGTCCGCATAAGGCCTTTCTTTATGGGGAAACCAAGGCCCTAAAAGTGACAACCTCCCAGAAAACCTTCTAGATGGGCAAAACTGATCAAATAAATGGTGCCGTAGGGTGGCACAAATGAAGACAAGTTGATTGACATGTTGCCCGTCCGCATAAGGCCTTTCTTTATGGGGCAACCATGGCCCTAAAAGTGACAACCTCCCAGAAAACCTTCTAGATGGGCAAATCGGATCAAATAAATGGTGCTGTAGGGTGGCACAAATGAAGACAAGTTGATTGACATGTTGCCCGTCCGCATATGGCCTTTCTTTATGGGGCAACCAAGGCCCAAAAGTGACAACCTCCCAGAAAACATTCTAGATGGGCATATCTGATCAAATAAATGGTACTATATGGTGGCACAAATGAAGACAAGTTGATTGACATGTTGCCCGTTTGCATAAGGCCTTTCTTTATGGGGCAACCAAGGCCCTAAAAGTGAAAACCTCCCAGAAAACCTTCTAGATGGGCAAATCTGATCAAATAAACGGTGCTGTAGGGTGGCACAAATGAAGACGAATTGATTGACATGTTGCTCGTCCGCATAAGGCCTTTCTTTAAGGGGCAACCAAGGCCCTAAAAGTGACAACCTCCCAGAAAACCTTCTAGATGGGCAAAACTGATCAAATAAATGGTGCCGTAGGGTGGCACAAATGAAGACAAGTTGATTGACATGTTGCCCGTCTGCATAAGGCCTTTCTTTATGGGGCAACCATGGCCCTAAAAGTGACAACCTCCCAGAAAACCTTCTAGATGGGCAAATCTGATAAAATAAATGGTGCTGTAGGGTGGCACAAATGAAGACGAGTTGATCGACAAGTTGCTCGTCTGCATAAGGCCTTTCTTGATGGGGCAACCAAGGCCCTAAAAGTGACAACCTCCCAGAAAACCTTCTAGATGGGCAAATCGGATCAAATAAATGGTGATGTAGGGTGGCACAAATGAAGACAAGTTGATTGACGTGTTGCCCGTCCGCATATGGCATTTCTTTATGGGGCAACCAAGGCCCTAAAGTGACAACCTCCCAGAAAACCTTCTAGATGGGCATATCTGATCAAATAAATGGTACTGTATGGTGGCACAAATGAAGACAAGTTGATTGACATGTTGCCCGTTCGCATAAGGCCTTTCTTTATGGGGCAACCAAGGCCCTAAAAGTGACAACCTCCCAGAAAACCTTCTAGATGGGCAAATCTGATCAAATAAATGGTGCTGTAGTGTGGCACAAATGAAGACGAGTTGATTGACATGTTGCCCGTCCACATAAGGCCTTTCTTTATGGGGCAACCAGGGCCCTAAAAGTGACAACCTCCCAGAAAACCTTCTAGATGGGCAAATCTGATCAAATAAATGGTGCTGTAGGGTGGCACAAATGAAGACGAGTTGATTGACATGTTGCTCGTCCGCATAACTACTTTCTTTATGGGGCAACCAAGGCCCTAAAAGTGACAACCTCCTAGAAAACTTTCTAGATGGGCAAATCTGATCAAATAAATGGTGCTGTAGGGTGGCACAAATGAAGACGAGTTGATTGACACGTTATCCGTCCATATAAGGCCTTTCTTTATGGGGCAACCAAGGGCCTGAAAGTGACAACCTCCCAGAAAACCTTCTAGAAGGGCAAATCAAATCAAATAAATGGTGCTGTAGGGTGGCACAAATGAAGACGAGTTGATTGACATGTTGCTCGTCCGCATAAGGCCTTTCTTTATGGGGCAACCAAGGCCCTAAAAGTGACAACATCCCAGAGAACCTTCTTGAAGGGCAAATCAAATCAAATAAATGGTGCTGTAGGGTGGCATAAATGAAGACGAGTTGATTGACATGTTGCTCGTCTGCATAAGGCCTTTCTTTATGGGGCAACCAAGGCCCTAAAAGCGACAACCTCCCAGAAAACCTTCTAGATGGGCAAATCTGATCAAACAAATGGTGCTGTAGGGTGGCACAAATGAAGACAAGTTGATTGACATGTTGGCCGTCCGCATATGGACTTTCTTTATGGGGCATCCGAGGCCTTAAAAGTGACAACCTCCCAGAAAACCTTCTAGATGGGCAAATCTGATCAAATAAACGGTGCTGTAGGGTGGCACAAATGAAGACGAGTTGATTGACATGTCACTCGTCCGCATAAGGCCTTTCTTTATGGGGCAACCAAGGCCCTAAATGTGACAACATCCCAGAAAACCGTCTAGGTGGGCAAATCTGATCAAGCAAATGGTGCTGTAGTGTGGCACAAATGAAGACGAGTTGACTGACATGTTGCCCGTCCACATAAGGCCTTTCTTTATGGGGCAACCAAGGCCCTAAAAGTGACAACCGCCCAGAAAACCATCTAGATGGGCAAATCTGATCAAATAAATGGTGCTGTAGGGTGGCACAAATGAAGACGAGTTGATTGACATGTTGCCCGTCCGCATAAGGCCTTTCTTTATGGGGCAACCAGGGCCCTAAAAGTGACAAACTCCAAGAAAGCCTTCTAGATGGGCAAATCTGATCAAATAAATGGTGCTGTAGGGTGGCACAAATGAAATCAAGTTGATTGACATGTTGCCCATCCGCATATGTCCTTTCTTTATGGGGCAACCAAGGCCTTAAAAGTGACAACCTCCCAGAAAACCTTCTAGATGGGCAAATCTGATCAAATAAATGGTGCTGTAGGGTGGCACAAATGAAGACGAGTTGATTGACATGTTTCTCGTCTGCATAAGGCCTTTCTTTATGGGGCAACAAGGCCCTAAAAGTGACAACCTCCCAGAAAACCTTCTAGTAGGGCAAATCAAATCAAATAAATGGTGCTGTAGGGTGGCACAAATGAAGACGAGTTGATTGACATGTTGCTCGTCCGCATAAGGCCTTTCTTTATGGGGCAACCAAGGCCCTAAAAGTGACAATCTCCCAGAAAACCTTCTAGATGGGTAAATCTGATCAAGTAAACGGTGCTGTAGGGTGGCACAAATGAAGACGAGTTGATTGACATGTTGCCCGTCCACATAAGGCCTATCTTTATGGGGCAACCAAGGCCCTAAATGTGACAACCTCCCAGAAAACCTTCTAGATGGGCAAATCTGATCAAATAAATGGTGCTGTATGGTGGCACAAATGAAGGCGAGGTGATTGGCATGTTGTCCGTCCACATAAGGCCTTTCTTTATGGGGCAACCAAGGCCCTAAAAGTGACAACCTCCCAGAAAACCTTCAAGATGGGCAAATCTGATCAAATAAATGGTGCTGTAGGGTGGCACTAATGAAGACGTGTTGATTGTCATGTTGTCCGTCCACATAAGGCCTTTCTTTAAGGGGCAACCAAGGCCCTTAAAGTGACACTCTCCCAGAAAACCTTCTAGAAGGGCAAATCAAATCAAGTAAATGGTGCTGTAGGGTGGCACAAATGAAGACGAGTTGATTGACATGTCGCTCGTCCACATAAGGCCTTTCTTTATGGGGTATCCAAGGCCCTAAAAGTGACAACCTCCCAGAAAACCTTCTAGATGGGCAAATCTGATCAAATAAATGGTGCTGTAGGGTGGCACAAATGAAGACGAGTTGATTGACATGTTGTCCGTCCACATAAGACCTTTCTTTGTGGGGCAACCAAGGCCCTGCAAGTGACAATCTCCCAGAAGACCTTCTAGATGGGCAAATCTGATCAAATAAATGGTGCTGTAGGGTGGTAGAAATGAAGACGAGTTGATTGACATGTTGCCCGTCCACATAAGGCCTTTCTTTATGGGGCAACCAAGACCCTAAAGGTGACAACCTCCCGGGAAACCTAGATGGGCAAATCTGATCAAATAAATGGTGCTGTAGGGTGGCAGAAATGAAGACGAGTTGATTGACATGTTGCCCATCCGCATAAGATCTTTCTTTATGGGGCAACCAAGACTCTAAAGGTGACAACCTCCCAGGAAACCTAGATGGGCAAATCTGATCAAATAGATAGTGATGTAGGGTGGCCCAAATGAAGACGAGTTGATTGACATATTGCCTGTATTGACGTAGCGGATAACTTGCGTTAACCCAGCAGATAGACTCCCTGAGTATATCCCCGAGTTTAACACGAGATTAACGCGAGTTAATCCGTGATGTCAACGCGTGTTTATCCATGCGGTTAACGAGAGTTTATCCACGAGTTCATCAGCAGGGATAACACGACTTTAATTCGAGTTTATCCACGTGATTAACGCGTGTTTAACTCTTGTTTAACGCGTTTTTAACGCGTGCTGTGTCTATCGCGAGGTAATACTCGTGGTTAACTGGAGTTTATCTGCGAGATTATTACATGCTTAACATGAGTCTGTTCGCGAGGTTAACGCGAGTCTATTCGCAAGGTTAACGCCAGTTTGACGCCAGTTTAATCGAGTTAAACGCGAGTTTATCCGCGATGTTATCGCGAGTTTAACGTGAATTTAATGCGTGGTCGTCCGCGAGTTTGGTGGTAGTATATCCGTGAGGTTAACGCGAGTTTATCCGCGAGGTTGACATGAGTTTAACGCAAGTTTATCGGCGATGTTAACGCGAGGTTATCACGAGTTTATCTGCGAAGATAACGCGAGTTTGGCGCGAGTTTGTCCTCGAGGTTATCACGAGTTTATGCGCGTTCTTAGCGAGAGTTAACCCGCGATGTAAACTCGAGATTAACGCGGGTTTTTTTCCGTGAGGTTAGCGCGCGTTTAACTCGAGTTTATCTGGAATGGTAATGCGAGTTTATGCGCAAGGATATTATTTGGCGTGAGTTTATCCGGGAGGTTTACTCGAGTTTAACGCGAGTTTATCGGCGACGTTAACACGCGGTTAATACGAGTCCATCCCCGAGGTTAACGCGACATTGGCGTGTGTTTATCGGCGATGTTAACATGAGTTTATATGCGAGGTTATCGCGAATTTATCCGCTTTATTAGCGCGTGTTAAACGCGATGTTACGCGAGTATGAGGCGAGTTTATCCGCGAGGTCATCGCGAGTTTGGCCCGAGTATATCCGCGACGTTTACGTCAGTTTAACGTGAGTTAATCCGCGAGGTTAACGTGAATGTATCCGCGAGGTTAACTCGAGTTTAGCGTGTGTTTATACGCGAGATTAACGCGATGTTGACGGGTGTTCATCTGCGGGTTAACGCGAGTTTATCCCCGAGGCTAACGCGAGGTTTATGCGAGTTAATCCCCGAGATTGACGTGTGTTTATCGGCACGGTCAGCGCGAGTTTATACCCGACGTTAACCTGAGCTTTTCCGCCAGTTTAACGCGAGTTTTTCCGCGATATTAATGCGAGTTTGTGCGCAAGGTTATCGCGAGTTTATCCGCGTTATTAGCGAGAGTTTAACTGGAAGTTATCCACGAGGTTAACGCGGGTTTGGTGCGAGTTTATCCGCGAGATTAACACGAGTTTATCGGTGAGTGTAACTCGAGTTTGACGTGAGTTTATCCGCGATTATAACGCGAGTTTATTCGCGACATTAAGGTTAAATCGAGTACATCTCGAGTTTATCGGCGATGTTAACACGAGTTTATGCGCCAGGTTATCGCAAGTTTATCCGCGAGTTAATCCGCGAGGTTAACACGAATTTAACGCGTGTTTGTCTGCGAGTTTAACACGAGCTTATCCCCGAGGTTAACGCGAGATTGACGAGTATCCATGAGATTAGCTAACCAGAGTTTATCCGCGAACTTTAGGTTAAATCGAGTACATCTCGAGTTTATCGGCGATGTTAACACGAGTTTATGCGCCAGGTTATCGCAAGTTTATCCGCGAGTTAATCCGCGAGGTTAACACGAATTTAACGCGTGTTTGTCTGCGAGTTTAACACGAGCTTATCCCCGAGGTTAACGCGAGATTGACGAGTATCCATGAGATTAGCTAACCAGAGTTTATCCGCGAACTTAACGCGAGTCTAACCACTGGGTGCGTGTTTAACGCGAAGTTAACTCGAGTTTAGCACGCGTTTAATGCGAGGTTATCCACGTTGTTAGCGCGAGTTTAACGCGAGGGTAACGCGAGTTTATCTGTGAGGTTAGCACGTGTTTAACGCAAGCTTATCCGCAAGTTTAACGCGACTTTAACACAAGTTTATCCACGAGGGTAACGCAAATTTAACGCGAGGTTAACGCGAGGTCAACGCGAGTTTGTCCGCGAGTTTAACGCGAGTTAAACGTGAGTTTATCGGTGATGTTGACGCGAGTTTATGCGCGAGGTTATCGCGAGTTTATCCGCGTTGTTAGTGCGAGCTGAACGCGAGCTTAGCGCGAATTTATCCCCGGGCTTATTGCGAGTTTATCCGCGAGTTAATCTGCGAGGGTAACGCGAATTTAACGCGTGTTTGCCAGAGATTGTAACACTAGTTTATCCCCGAGGTTAAAGCGAGATTAATGTGAGGTAATCCGTGAGGTTCACTCGTGTTTATCCGCGCGGTTAGCTGGCGTTTGGCATGAGAATATCCGCGAGTTTAACGGGAGTTAATCCGGGAGGTTAACGCATGCGAACTGCTAGATTAACGCGAGTAATCCGCGAGTGTAATGCACGTTTAACGCAAGTTAATCCACGATGTTAACGTGTGTTTACCCACGAGTATAACGCGAATTTATCGCCGATGTTAAGGCGAGTTAACACTAGTTAATCCGCGAGATTAATGCGAGATTTAACGCGAATCTATCTGCTAGATTAACGCAAGTTTAAAGCGAGGTTAACTCAAGTTTAACGTGTATTCATCCGCGAGGTTAACTCGATTTTGAAGGGAGATTATCCGTGTTGTCAGCGCACGATTATCCGTGAGGTCAGCGTGTGTCTTACGTGAGTTTGTCCGCAAGGTTAAAGCGAGTCTAACTCGAGTTTATCCACGAGGTTAACTCGAGTTTAACGCGCGTTTATCGGCGATGTTAACGGCGAGGTTATCGCGGGTTTATCTACGTTGTTAGCGCGAGTTAGACGCAAGGTTAACGCGAGTTTAAAGCGAATTTATCCACGAGATTATGGCGAGTTTATCCCCGTTGTTAGCGAGAGTTAATTCGCGATGTTAACGCGAGTTTAACGCAAGCTTATCCACGATATTAACGCGAATTTATGCGCAAGGCTATCGCGAGATTATCGGGTTTAAAGCGAATTTATTCCCGAGATTAACGCGAGTCTATTTGGTAGGTTAACGCGAGTTTATTTGCGAGGTTAACTCGAGTTTTCCGCGAGTTTATCCGCGATTATAACGCGAGTTTATGCCCGAGGTTATCGCGCGTTTATCCGCGTCTTTTTTTGGCGAGTTACTCCGTGAGGATAACGTGAGTTTGGCGCGTGTTTGTCCGAGAGTTTAACGCGAGTATATCCCCGCGGTTAACGCGAGATTAACGCGAATTAATCCGCGAGGCTAACGCGAGATTAACTGGAGTTAATCCAGGAGATTAATACTAATTAATCCGCGAGGTTAACGCGAATTTAACGAGTGTTTGTCCGCGAGTTGAACGCCAGTTTCTCCCCGAGGTTAAAGCGAGAAAAACGCGAGTTTATCGGTGAGTTTAACGCGAGAAAATCCGCGATGTTAACGTGTGTTTAGCCGCGAGTTTAACGCGAGTTTATCCCCGAGGCTAAGGCGAGTTTAACACGAGTGTAACGCGAGTTAATCCGCGCGGTTAACGCGTGATTATACGCAACGTTAACTCGAGGTTAACGCGTGATTATACGCGCATTTAACGTGTGATTGACCGCGAGTATATCCCCAAGGTTAACACGAGATTAATGTGAGTTACTTCGCGATGTTAACGCGTGTTTATCCACGTGGTTCTCGCGAGTTGATCCGCGAATTTAACGCGAGGTAATCCGCGAGCTTAAAGCGACTTTATCCCCGATGTTAATGCGGGTTTATCCGTGAGTTAATCAGCAAGGTTAACGCCACTTTAACCCCAGTTTATTTGGGAGGTTAACTCGAGTTTAGCGCGAGTTTATCCGTCCGCGAGTTCAACGCAACACGTGGTTAACGCGAGTTTATCCGCGTAAATAACGCGAGTTTAACGGGAGTCTGTTCGCGATGTTAATGCGAGTCTATCCGTAAGGGTAATGCCAGTTTAACGCGAGTTTATCCGCTGCGTTTAGGCGAGTTGAACGCGAGTTTATCCGCGACGATAATGCGAGATGATGCGAGATGATGTGCGAAGTTAACCCAAGCTTAATGCATGTTTAATGCGTGTTTTTCCGCGAGGTTAACACACGTTTGGCGCGAGTTTATCGGCGATGTTAGCGCAAGTTTATGCGCGAGGTTATCGCGAGTTTATCCGCGTTGTTAGCGCGAGTACAACGCGAGGTATTTATTTATTTATTTATTGCTGTTTAAGGTCACATATTTATGCACAATGGCTAAGCATGACCGTGACAGTTTTACGGGTGGAGGAAGCCGGAGTACCCGGAGAGAACCACCGAGCAACGGCGAGCAACTGTCAGCTCCCCAACATACTAACTCCACACAAGCATGGTTCATATTGGTTGAAGACAAGTGCACCATCGTCGTGCAGTACGCCTTAGTACACAACGCCACCGTGCCCCCATGCGGGCAATGGAGATGAAGTGTCTTGCCTAAGCACACAACGCGGTTGCCGCAGGTGGGATTCGAACCGAGGACCTCTCGGCTTGCAGCCTGCACCTCTACCTACTGAGCCACCGCGCTCCCCAACGTGAGGTTAACTCGAGTTTAACATAAATGTGTCCGCGAAGTTAACGCGAGTGTAGCTGCGTTGTTAGCAAGAGATAACCCGCTAGGTTAACGCGCATTTATCCATGAGGTTAGCGCGAGTTTAACGCGTGTTTATCCAGGATATTCATGCGAATTTATGCACAAGGTAATCGCAAGTTTATCCGCGATATTATCACGATTTTTTCACGAGGTTAACATGAGGTTATCCCTGAGGTTAACTCGAGTCCAACGCGAGTTTATATGTTTGTCCGCAAGTTTAACAGGAGTTGATTCCCGAGGTTAACGCGAAATAAACGCGAGTTAATTCGCGAGGTTAACGCGTGTTTATCCGCGGGACTAGCGCGAGTTTATGCGCGACGCTAACGCGAGCTTAACGCAACTTTATCCGCTAGACTAACGCGAGTCTAACCGCTAGGTGAACGCGAGTTTAACGCGAGGTTAACTCGAGTTTAACATGAGTTCATCCGTGAGATAAACTCGAGTTTAACAGGAGTTTATCCGCATTGTTAGCGCAAGTTTGACGCGAGATTATCCGTGAGGTCAATGCGTGTTTAACGCGAGTTTATTCGCAAGGTTGACGCGAGATTAACACGAGTTTATCCGCGAGGTTAACTTGAGTTTAATTTGAGTTTATCAACGATGTTAACGCGAGTTTATTTGCAAGGTTATCGCCAGTTTATCTTGGTTGTTAGCGCGAATTAAACGCAAGGTTAACACGAATTTAAAGCGAATTTGTCCGCGAGGTTATTACGTGTTTATAGAGACAGTGTTGTTAGAGACAGTTAATCGGCGAGGTTAACGCGCATTTAACGCTAGTTTATCCGCAAGTTTAACGCGAGTTTAACACGAGTTTATCCACTAGGTTAACTCGAGTTTAACGCAAGTTTATCGGCGATGTTAACGCGAGTTTACGGCGAGGTTACCACGAATTTACCAGGTTTGTCAGCGCGAGTTAAACGAGATGTTAACGTGAGTATGAGGCCAGTTTAACCGCTAGGTTATCGCGAGTTTGGCGCGAGTATTGCCGCGATGTCAACGCGAGATTAACGTGAGTTTATTCGCGAGGTTACTACGAATTTATCCACGAGGTTAACTCCAGTTTGGCGGGCGTTTATGCGCGAAGTTATTAACGCAATTTGGCGCGTGTTCATCCACGAGTTTAACGTAAGTTTTTCAGCGAGATTAACGCGATCTTTACGTGAGTTTAACGCGAGTTAATCCGCGAGGTTAACTTGTGTTTATCGGCGCGGTCAACGCGAGTTTATGCGCGACATTAACGCGAGTTTTTCCGCCAGATTAACGCGACATTATCCGCGGTATTAATGCGAGTTTGTGCGAAAGGTTATCGCGAGTTTATTCGCGTTATTAGCGCGAATTTAACGTTCGTTCGTTTATTCACGAGGTTAACGAGAGTTTGGCGCGAATCTATGCGCGACGTTAACGCGAGTTTATTCGCGAGGTTAACTCGAGTTTAACGCGAGTCTATCGGCGAAGTTAACACGAATTTATGTACGAGGTTATCGTGAGTTTACATGCGTTGTTATCGCGAGTTTATCCGCGAGTTAATCCTCGAGGTTAACGCGGATTTAACGTGTGTTTGTTCGTGAGTTTTACACGAGTTTATCGCCGCGGTTAACGCGAGATTAACTAGAGTTAATTCGCGTGGTTAACGAGGGAGCACGAGTTTATGCGCGACCCTAACTCGAGCTTAACGCGAGTTTATCCGTGAGATTAACGGGAGTCTAACCGCTAGGTTAAACTGGATGTAAATTAAGGTTAACTCGAGTTCAACGGGAATTAATCTGAGAGGTTAACGCATGTTTATCTGCGAGGTTAAGGCGAGGTTAACGCGAGGTTAACTTGAGTGTAACGCAACTTTAAAGTGAGTTAATCCACGATGCTAACGTGTGTTTACCCGCGAGATTAACGCGAATTTATCCCCGATGTTAAGGCGAGTTTAATGCAAGTTTAACGCTACTCAATCCGCGAGGTTAACGCGCGTTTACCCCCGGGGTAAGATTAATGCAAGTTAAATCGCGTGGTTAGCTCGTGTTCATCTGCGGGATTAGCGCGGGTTTATGTGCTACGCTAATGCGAGTTTAATCGCGAGATTAACGCGAGTTTTTCCTCTAGGTTTATGCGAGTTTAAAGTGAGGTGAACTCGAGGTTAACGCGAGTTCATCCGGGAGGAGAATTCGAGTTTAACGGGAGTTTATTCGCTTTCTTAGTGCGAGGTTTACGCGAGGTTAATGCGAGAGTATCCGTGATGATAGCACATGTTTAACGTGAGTTTATCCACAAGGTCACAAGCGTTAATCTCGCGTCAACCTTGTGGATCAACTTGCGTAAAATGCGCGTTAAACTCGCGTAACCTCGCGTATGAACTCGCGTTTAAATTGCGGATACATTCGCGGTTAAACACACGTTAACCTCACGGAAAAAATCGCGCCAAACTCGTGATAGCCTAGCGGATAAACTGCTGTCAAAATCGCGTTACCTTGCGTTAAACTCGCACACAACTCCCGTTAAACTTGTGGGTAGCCTCGTATCAAACTCCCGCTAACTGTGCGGATTAACATCCGTTATCCTCGCGGGTTAAGTAGCGTTAATCTCGCGCCAACCTCGCGGATAAACTCCTGTCAAACTCGCGTTAAGATTGAGTTAACCTTGCGTTAGCCTCGTGGATAAACTCGCGCTAACCTCATGGATAAACTGGCGATAAACTCGCGTTAACCTGGCGAATTAACTCTCGCTAACAACGCAGATAAAGTCGCGATAACCTCGCCGATAAATTCGCGTTAATATCGACGATAAAATAAACTCGCTTTAAACTCGACTTAACCTATATCACCTTTTATTTCATCAGATTTGCCCATCTGGAAGGCTTTCTGGAAGGTTGTCACTTTTGGGCCTTGGTTGCACCATAAAGAAAGGCCTTATGCAGACGGGCAACATGTCAATTAACTCGTCTTCATTTGTGCCACCCTACAGCACATTTTGTTTGATCAGATATCCCCATCTAGAAGGTTTTCTGGAAGGTTGTCACATTTAGGGCCTTGGTTGCCCCATAAAGAAAGGCCTTATGTGGATGGGCAACATGTCAATCAATTCGTCTTCATTTGTGCCACCCTACAGTACCGTTTATTTGATTTGATTTGCCCTTCTAGAAGGTTTTCTGGGAGGTTGTCACTTTTAGGGCCTTGGTTGCCCCATAAAGAAAGACCTTATGCGGACGGGCAACATGTCAATCAACTCGTCTTTATTTGTGCCACCCTGCAGCACCATTTATTTGATTTGATTTGCACTTCTAGAAGGTTTTCTGGGAAGTTGTCACTTTTAGGGCCTTGGTTGCCCCATAAAGAAAGGCCTTATGTGGACGGGCAACATGTCAATCAACTCATCTTCATTTGTGCCATCCTACAGCACCATTTATTTGATCAGATTAGCCCATCTAGAAGGTTTTCTGGAAGGTTGTCACTTTTAGGGCCTTGGCTGCCCCATAAACAAAGGCCTTATGTGGACGGGCAACATGTCAATCAACTCGTCTACATTTGTGCCACCCTACAGTACCGTTTATTCGATTTGATTTGCCCTTATAGAAGGTTTTCTGGGAGGTTGTCACTTTTAGGGCCTTGGTTGCCCCATAAAGAAAGGCCTTATGCAGACGGGCAACATGTCAATCAACTCGTCTTCATTTGTGCCACCCTACAGCAACTTTTGTTTGATTTGATTTGCCCATCTAGAAGGTTTTCTGGGAGGTTGTCACTTTTAGGGCCTTGGTTGCCCCATAAAGTAAGGCCTTATGTGGACGGGCAACATGTCAATCAACTCGTCTTCATTTGTGCCACCCTACAGCACCATCTATTTGATTAGATTTGCCCATCTAGAAGGTTTTCTGGGAGGTTGTCACCTTTAGGGCCTTGTTTGCCTCATAAAGAAAGGCCTTATGCGGACGGGCAACATGTCAATCAACTCGTCTTCATTTGTGCCACCCTACAGCACCGTTTATTTGATCAGATTTGCCCATCTAGAAGGTTTTCTGGGAGGCTGCCACTTTAGGGCCTTGGTTGCCCCATAAAGAAAGGCCTCAGGCAGACGGGCAACATGTCAATCAACTTCTCTTCATTTGTGCCACCCTACAGCACCATTTATTTGATTTGCTCTTCTAGAAGGTTTTCTGGGAAGTTGTCGCTTTTAGGGCCTTGGTTGCCCCATAAAGAAAGGCCTTATGTTGACGGGCAACATGTCAATCAACTCGTCTTCATTTGTGCCACCCTACAGCACCGTTTATTTGATCAGATTTGCCCATCTAGAAGGTTTTCTGGGAGGTTGTCACTTTTAGGGCCTTGGTTGCTCCGTAAAGAAAGGCCTTATGCGGACGGGCAACATGTCAATCAACTTGTCGTCATTTGTGCCACCCTACAGCACCATTTATTTGATCAGATTTGCCCATCTAGAAGGTTTACTGGGAAGTTGTCACTTTTAGGGCCTCGGTTGCCCCATAAAGAAAGGCCTTATGTGGACGGGCAACATGTGAATCAACTCGTCTTCATTTGTGCCACCCTTCAGCAACTTTTGTTTGATCAGATTTCCCCATCAAGAAGGTTTTCTGGGAGGTTTTCACTTTTAGGGCCTCGGTTGCCCCATAAAGAAAGGCTTATGTGGACGGGCAACATGTCAATCAACTCGTCTTCATTTGTGCCACCCTACAGCGCCGTTTATTTGATCAGTTTTGCCCATCTAGAAGGTTTTCTTGGAGGTTGTCACTTTTAAGGCCTTGGTTGCCCTATAAAGAAAGGCCTTATGTGGACGGGCAACATGTCAATCAACTCGCCTTCATTTGTGCCACCCTACAGCACCATTTATTTGATCAGATTTGCCCATCTAGAAGGTTTTCTGGGAGGTTGTCACTTTTAGGGCCTTGGTTGCCCCATAAAGAAAGGCCTTATGCGGACGGGCAACATGCCAATCAACTCGTCTTCATTTGTGCCACCCTGCAGCACCATTTATTTGATTTGATTTGCCTTCTAGAAGGTTTTCTGGGAGGTTGTCACTTTTAGGGCCTTGGTTGTCCCATAAAGTAAGGCCCTATGTGGACGGGCAACATGTCAATCAACTCGTATTCATTTGTGCCACCCTACAGCACCATTTATTTGATCAGATTTGCCCATCTAGAAGGTTTTCTGGGAGGTTGTCACTTTTAGGGCTTGGTTGCCCCATAAAGAAAGGCCTTATGCAGACGGGCAACATGTCAATCAACTCGTCTTCATTTGTGCCACCCTACAGCACCGTTTATTTGATTTGATTTGCCCATATAGAAGGTTTTCTGGGAGGTTGGCACTTTTAGGGCCTTGGTTGCCCCATAAAGAAAGGCCTTATGCGGACGAGAAACATGTCAATCAACTCGTCTTCATTTGTGCCAACCTACAGGACCATTTATTTGATCAGATTTGCCCATCTAGAAGGTTTTCTGGGAGGTTGTCACGTTTAGTGCCTTGGTTGCCCCATAAAGAAAGGCCTTATGTGGACGGGCAACATGTCAGTCAACTCGTCTTCATTTGTGCCACTGTACAGCACCATTTATTTGATCAGAATTGCCCATCTAGAAGGTTTTCTGGGAGGTTATCACTTTTAGGGCCTTGGTTGCCCCATAAAAAAGGCATCATGTGGACGGGCAACATGTCAATCAACTCGTCTTCATTTGTGCCACACTACAGCACCATTTATTTGATCAGATTTGCCCGTCTAGAAGGTTTTCTGGAAGGTTGTCACTTTTAGGGCCTTGGTTGCCCCATAAAGAAAGGCCTTATGCGGACGAGCAACATGTCAATCAACTCGTCTTCATTTGTGCCACCCTACAGCACCATTTATTTGATCAAATTTGCCCATCTAGAAGGTTTTCTGGGAGGTTATCACTTTTAGGGCCTTGGTTGCCCCATAAAGAAAGGCCTCATGTGGACGGGCAACGTGTGAATCAACTCGTCTTCATTTGTGCCACCCTACAGCACCATTTATTTGATCAGATTTGCCCATCTAGAAGGTTTTCTATGAGGTTGTCACTTTTAGGGCATTGGTTGCCCCATAAAGAAAGGCCTTATGCAGACGGGCAACTTATCAATCAATTCGTCTTCATTTGTGCCACCCTACAGCACCTTTTGTTTGATCAGATTTCCCCATCAAGAAGGTTTTCTGGGAGGTTGTCACTTTTAGGGCCTTGGTTGCCCCATAAAGAAAGGCCTTATGCGGACGGGCAACATGTCAATCAACTCGTCTTCATTTGTGCCACCTTACAGCACCATTTATTTGATTTGCCCTTCTAGAAGGTTTTCTGGAAGATTGTCACTTTTAGGGCCTTGGTTGCCCCATAATGTGAGGCCTTATTTGGACGGGCAACATGTCAATCGACTCATCTTCATTTTTGCCACCCTACAGCACCATTTATTTGATCAGATTTGCCCATCTAGAAAGTTTTCTGGGAGGTTGTCATTTTTAGGTCCTTGGTTGCCCCATAAAGAAAGGCCTTATGCAGACGGGCAACATGTCAATGAACTCGTCTTCATTTGTGCCACCCCACAGGACCGTTTATTTGATTTGATTTGCCCATCTAGAAGGTTTTCTGGGAGGTTGTCACTTTTAGGGCCTTGGTTGCCCCATAAAGAAAGGCCTTATGTGGACAGGCAACATGTCAATCAACTCGTCTTCATTTGTGCCACCCTACAGCGCCATTTATTTGATTTGATTTGCCCTTCTAGAAGGTTTTCTGGGAGGTTGTCACTTTTCGGGCCTTGGTTGCCTCATAAAGAAAGGCCTTATGCGGATGAGCAACATGTCAATGAACTCGTCTTCATTTGTGCCACCCTACAGCACCATTTATTTGATCAGATTTGCCCATCTAGAAGGTTTTCTGGGAGGTTGCCACTTTTAGGGCCTTGGTTGCCCCATAAAGAAAGACCTTATGCGGACGGGCAACATGTCAATCAACTCGTCCTCATTTGTGCCACCCTACAGCACCATTTATTTGATCAGATTTGCCCATCTAGAAGGTTTTCTGGGAGATTGTCACTTTTAGGGCCTTGGTTGCCGCATAAAGAAAGGCCTTATGCGGACGGGCAACATGTCAATCAACTTGTCTTCATTTGTGCCACCCTACATCACCATTTATTTGATCAGATGTGCCCATCTACAATGTTTTCTGGGAGGTTGTCACTTTAGGGCCTTGGTTGCCCCATAAAGAAAGGCCATATGCGGACGGGCAACATGTCAATCAACTTGTTTTCATTTGTGCCACCCTACAGCACCATTTATTTCATCCGATTTGCCCATCTAGAAGGTTTTCTGGGAGGTTGTCACTTTTAGGGCCATGGTTGCCCCATAAAGAAAGGCCTTATGTGGACGGGCAACATGTGAATCAACTCGTCTTCATTTGTGCCACCCTACAGCACCATTTATTTGATCAGATTTGCCCATCTAGAAGGTTTTCTGTGAGGTTGTCACTGTTAGGGCCTTGGTTGCCCCATAAAGAAAGGCCTTATGCGGACGGGTAACATGTCAATCAACTTGTCTTCATTTGTTCCACCCTACAACAGGTGCCATTTTTCCCGTTTTGATGTAAAAAAAATGTCAAAATGTCAAATAAGTAACTAACTTCACATCGCTTGCTAGTGCTATAAATCTCTATTTTCATTTGTTTAATATATTACCATTTGTATTCCTCATGTCATTTATCAGTACGATATTTGTGTGGCGATTGTGTAAAACTGTATGCTACATATTAGTTGTACGCTAGTGCTATGAATTTCTATTTTCATTTGTTTAATATATTACCCTATGTATTTCTCATGTCATTTGTCAGTACGATATTTGTGTTACGATTTTTGTAAATTAAACTGGCCGGTTTTGGCAGTTACGTTGTGTAAAAAGAGTAATAAACTGTTATATGAGACTGTCAATTTAAAATAAAATAATTGAATTTTAATGTCTCTTGTTATCTGTTTTTTACAAACCCTTGAAAATATCCACCTTTGTTTAGTTCAAAGACCCAATTGGTTTCAAAGTGTCGAGACCCAAATTGTCCACACCTAGGGTCCGAATCGTCCAATGTTCAAGGTCCGAATCGTCCAAGGTCCGAATCGTCATAGAATAGGGTCCGAATCGTCCAAGGTTCGAATCGCCCGCATTCATTAATTACACCCTCGTATACTCCGATCAAATGGAGTATATACGATAGCAGGGGGGGTGGGGGGGGGGGGACAAACAATCGCGTACCTGTTTACCGCAGGTTTTGTTCTTAAGGTTAAAAGGAACTGACGACTTTTCCCAAATAGACAAACACAAATGGTTCCAAAACACGATAATTAAACAAGTTTCATACAAGCAATAACTGGCAATGGTACTGTTTTGATCTAAAGAATATTTGGAGTGCTGAAGTTTCAAACTAAAAAGTGATTTTATTGTTGAAAATCAACTTTTAAATTGCAAATTGCACTAACCACAGAACTAAAAACTCACATTTGGAACACTTAAATTATTGAAACCAAAATAAATCTGAACCATGTTTCTACAGCACTCTTCCGTCAAATGAACTTTGATGTGCTTTTTGAATTATTTAAAACAGGTTTTTAATCCCCACTGTGAAAGATTTTTTTTTAGTATCAATATTAAGGGCCTATATAAGTAATGGAATTTTGTTTATTTTGAAATTCTCACCTCTCATGTTCCTGAAATTCAGATTAAATATATACAAATTATACATCAAAATCACAGGGGTCTGGAAACGTTATTTTAGTGATTTAGGGTATATATGTTTAAAAAAGGAGAAAGGGTAACAACAGGCGAAATTGGGAAACTTCAACCAAGTGTCGACAAGTTTAAAAAATTATTAGATCTCGATGTACTTGGTTCCTGGCACATACCAGTTCTATTCTATATACATTTCCCTATTACTTAAAACAAATTTCGTCGAAATATCTTCAGTATTACTAGAGATATTCAATAAAATGTTAGCAAAAAGAATGCTATTTTCTGATTTGTAAATAAGGTTGTCCAAACGAAACCCGAATTTTTCAACACAAATCAGTGATATAAATGCACATAGAGACATTGACCTACGCTTCACTGTGGCTCTTTGTGTACCTTTTTGAACACTTTCAACGACTGCCCAACACCAGTCGCCTATCTATACTCTGGGGAGATATTTTTTCAACATTTGCAGGTTTTTCAGCCTTCTTCCTCGTAATCATCGTCATATTTTAACAACTCCGCTCAGAATAGAAGCAAACTTGAAAGCCTTACCGCGATTGGTTACAAGTGAACGGAGAAATCGAAAGTAGATTGAGGTCACTGATCTCAGTTCACTTGTAACCAATCGCGGTAAGGCTTTCAAGTTCGCTTCTATTCTGAGTGGAGTTGTTAAAATATGGCGAGATGACGAGGAAGAAGGCTGAAAAACCTGCAAATGTTGAAAAAATATCTCCCCAGAGTATAGATAGGCGACTGGTGTTGGGCAGTCGTTGAAAGTGTTCAAAAAGGTACACAAAGAGCCACAGTGAAGCGTAGGTCAATGTCTATATGTGCATTTATATCACTGATTTGTGTCAAAAAATTCGGGTTTCGTTTGGACAACCTTATTTACAAATCAGAAAATAGCATTCTTTTTGCTAACATTTTATTGAATATCTCTAGTAATACTGAAGATATTTCGACAAAATTTGTTTTAAGTAATAGGGAAATGTATATAGAATAGAACTGGTATGTGCCAGGAACCAAGTACATCGAGATCTAATAATTTTTTAAACTTGTCGACATTTGGTTGAAGTTTCCCAATTTCGCCTGTTGTTACCCTTTCTCCTTTTTTAAACATATATACCTTAAATCACTAAAATAACGTTTCCAGACCCCTGTGATCAAAATGAAGGTTGGGATGTATAGAACACGAAACGCATATGTAATCAACGCATAGAGTCGACTGGAGGCACCACTGGTTCCTGGAAGTCTGCTACCGTATTCGCACCAGAACTGATAATAAAATAATATTTCATCAGAACAACTTGTGGCCAAATGTGCTTCATATATCCAAGAACAAAGCTAGGCATTCAAAACACTTTCGAATACAGCGATAGGTCTGCATTTTGGAAAAGGACAACACTGTCTGCATTTTTTATTGAAGATGGTTTCCATGCTCGACAGACATGCGCAAATTACTCGTTACCACGAATTTCCATCAAAAAATAAAATCGTAATTCCAAGAAATTTCAACAGGCATCATGATACTTTGCATTGAATATGGCAACTGTGCAATCTCTATCTAATAACAGTATACCGTATGGAGGCGATCTTTTTCATTGTTTGATTTTAGACGGCGTTGTTTTTACATGCTTTTTCTGTCCGATGACGTCGACCGGAAATCGAAAGTAGACTCATACGTAAACAAAAGCAAAGGCTTTGGAATTTCCTCCAATGCAGCTCTGTCGCCGTGTTTTGAAGAATTTTTATCCCCTAGCTTTGTTCTTGGATATGTAAAGCACATTTGGCCACAAGTTGTTTTCGTGAAATAATATTAAATTATCAGTTCTGGTGCGAATACGGCAGCAGACTTCCAGGAACCTATGGTGCCTACAGTCGACTCTATGAGTTGATTACACATGTGTTTCGTGTTCTATACATCCCAACCTTCATTTTGATGTACATTTTGTGTATATTTAATTTGAATTGAAGGAATGTCAGAGGTGAGAATATTCAAAACAAACAAAATTTCATTACTTATATAGGCCCTTAAGATGTGTAACCTTGAGAATGCATGCTTAGTATTCACTGGAGCTTCACACTTTTCATTAGTTCTGTTTACCATCAACTGAACAATGATTGTCCATCTAGTGTTAGAGACAAAATGGTTAGTGTGTTTATCCGTGACCAGTCATCTGTATCATGTATTGCCATTTCATAAGAAGGTTCAACATTGTACAACTCTGTCAGTGTTAGATGTTTGATTTAGCAATCAATGTCAACAAACATTCATGCATATCTGTACCAAATACATCAGCCAAGGTGTTATGTACATCTTGCATGTGCCATTTGTTTCTTAAGGTGTCACGTCTTGGAGTCATCACTGGAAAAATATTTTGGAATGGACATTGAAAACATGTTGTAATTAATTTTAAAATCACCTCAGAGTTCATTTCTCGGTAAAGTGCTATAGATATATGTTTTGGATTAATTTTGGTTTCATCAATTTAAGAGTTGCGTGTGTGAATTTTCCGTTCTGGTGTTAGTGCGATCTACATTTTAAAAGTTGATTTTCAACAATAAAATTATTTTTTAGTTTACAACTTCAGGAAACAAAATATTCTTTAGATCAAAGCAGTATCATTGCTTGTCACCGTTTGTACGAAAATCGTCTAATTTAGTTGTTTTAGAACTCTTTTGTTTTTGACCATTTGGGGAAATTCGCCTGTTCCTTTTGACCTTAAAATTGTTTGGAGAATAAAGATAACCCTTTACCTAACGTAACGGCCAAAACCGGCCAGCGCTATTCTCAAAAATCGCCAATTAATTTTCATTATTTTTTTCATTTTTTGTCTCAAAAACATAGGTTATGACCCCTCGTTGGAACGAGCTCGTCGAGCTCGTTCCAACGAGGGGTCATAGCCTATGTTTTTGAGACAAAAAATGAAAAAAATTAGTTATTCAAGAATTATTTTTGCAAGTGTCGTCTGCTTTTCATGTTAGGTAAAGGGTTAACAGACTTACAGAGTATAAAACGGGTTAAAAGAGGTGTTTTTGTCAGTAGGTATCGGTGTTTTGGGCTAACTTTGTGTAAAACATGTCTAAGAATGATAAGAAACTCCAAAAAAGTTGTAAAAAATGTTTTATCTTCTTAAGGGCCTATAAGGCTATATAATGAAATTTTGTTGGGATCAGGACAACTCGTACCCTGGACAATTCGTACCCCGACTCTGGACAACTCGTACCCTAAAGGATCCATACCCTGGAGACTACATTACTAAAAAATAAGCAAGGCTATTCATGAAAATCACGTTTGACATTTATTAATCCAAGAAATATATTACTAACAAATAACAAAACAAAGATAGCACACACAAAATGTACAAGTAAAATGCACTATAAGTTCACAGAGACTCGAGTAAATGATAAACACTATCATGGGCGCAGATCTGTCTGCATTTATGGGGGAGGCGAAACTTAAAACTTTAAGTGTGTCGAACATGGTCTCTCAATGTCCTACAACTGACATACCCCTGGTACGCACCAAGGTAGTGGAGCCGTAGGATTTCAAATTACTGTCCTTTGCATAAATTTCGCAAATCCTGTATCACTAGGATGCAGTATTTGCATAATTCACGGGAAGGAAGTACCAGTATATTTAAAAATTTCCAACATGCTGTTAAAAAGTCGACTTTTTCTATTGAAGAAAACACTAAAATTGTCATCCCAAAAGCCACCAGAATGCACAATTTTATACCTCTGTTTTAATTTTTTTCTCGAATTGACACCCCCCCCCCCCCCTTGTTGCTCAGCCATATCATTCAATAATCAGAAATGAGTGCCCCACCCCCCACCTCCCCCCAACATTCAGAAATGTGTGCCCCCCCCCCCCCCCCCCCCCAACATTCAAATGCTTCCTACGCCACTGTTCGGATCGAATGGCCTAAATGTGCTAGCACATATACGTATATACGTATTTCATATAATATAATTAATCAATACAAGTGAATAACAGGACAGTGCTGTGCAAACACTCCTTCTATTGGGTACAGCTTTCAATAAGCTTTCAGTAAAATAAAACAAACAATGGAACATATGCCTTTTTTATTGGTCATCTTTTTCCTGTTTCTTTTTGTCACTGGTTTTGTCGAAATCATTTGGCTCAAGGCTGAAGCCGTTCTCTAAAACGTGAGTAAATTTTTTATGATAATTAATGAGACAGTTCGTACCTTTGCACTGGACAATTCGTACCTTTATACGGGACAATTCGTATCTTTATACGGGACAATTCGTACCCCGATATTGGGGTACGAATTGTCCAGGGTACAAATCGTCCAGGGAACGAGTTGTCTAAGATCCATTTTGTTTATTTTGAAAATTCTCACCTCTGATATTCCTTCAATTCAAATTAAATATACACAAAGTATACATCAAAATGAAGGTTTGGGATGTATACAACACGAAACATATGTAATCGACTCATGGAGTCGACTGTAGGCACCACTGGTTCCTGGAAGTCTGCTACCGTATTCGCACCAGAACTGATAATAAAATAATATTTCATCAGAACAACTTGTGGCCAAATGTGCTTCATATCCAAGAACAAAGCTAGGCATTCAAAACACTTTCGAATGCAGCGATAGGACTGCATTTTGGAAAAGGACAACACTGTCTGCATTTTTTATTTTGGGTCCTACTATTTAACGAACACAAACGAACATAAACGAACATAAACGAACAGAAGAGAAAATAATAGGAAATGCAAGTTAAAAATGATTGAGGGTGCATATGCAGGTATATGTGGGTATATATTATTCGTTTGTAAAATTTTATTCACTTCTGATGAGTATTTTGATGATTAATAAGGTTTATAAAATGCACGACGGCGCGAAATTCTTGTGTTCGATAAGTAGTTGCCTGCTTGAAGCTGTCGACAAGATGCGACAAAGGTGTGAAATCAATTAGCTGTCTATCTGTGGAAGAATGTCGCTGAGGAAAACAGCGAAATTTAGGTTTAAGAGGATGGCAAGCGCCTATTTTAATCGTGTGTAAAATTGTATCCACGTCTGATGAGTATTTTAGTGATAAACTAGACTTTATGATTCTGGAGAATCATGGCTTTTCCCGATTAGATTCCATGATTTTTCTTGACCCCACAGTGTCTGATGAATTGTTTTTAACTGTCTCACTAAAGTTCCTTCATTGATGTTATGAGAAAGGTGAGTATAGTAGTCTCAAATGATTCGGTTTGGGTTTGATAAAAAAAAGTTTAGGTAAAACCCATCATTAATGGTAGAATGGGTTAATATCAATATCAATGTTTCCCTATCAGTTTTGCGTCCGGTAAAAGAAGTTACGTTTCTCTGTGGCATTTCCATTTGATGTTCTTGGTGTCCAAAAACAGACTATCTCCTCAATTTTTTTACATTTAGCAGCCCATGAAGGGTTAACAAATGCCTACCAGAATAATTGATCCATGCAACTGGTCATATGACACCAAGACCTATCAACGGCCATTTTCTCTTGAAAACCCTACAAAATGTTTGTAAAGAAATCCAGGGAAAACGATTTTTAAGCTTTTGATGTGTATCCCTGTTAACCTCCCCAACAGGGGTTAACGCTTGGCTTTTTGAATACCTTTATTACTTACAAAAATGGTCCTCTGTGAATTCCACTTCAAACAAAGGAGATTATGTTTATCTCTCATGTATACATTAGGTGCTGTGCGTGTCTGAAAACAGTCCCATGTTAACAACATTACGATGCTTGGCAGTTTGTAGATGGTTAAAAAAAAACGCTCACCGGAGTATTTTGTCCATGCAAATTGTAATGTCACATAAACACCTACGAATAGTCAATTTGTCTTGAAACCCTACAAGTTACCGTTAGGGAAATTCACAGAAAATGGGAATTTAAAGCTTTCAAAGGATATCTCTCTTTAGCCTGCCCAAAATGGGTTAAGACGTCGACTTTTGAATACCCTTACTACTTACAAAAATGTTTCCATATAAATTGTACGGGCGATAAAAGAAGGCACTTTTCTTTGTGGTGTACCCTTTGGGTGCTGTTGGTGTGCAAAAACAGCCCATTTTATCGCAATTTTGACCTTCAGCAGCCCGGGGAGAGTTAACTAATGCTGACCGGAATATTTTGTTCATGCGACTTGTAATGTCACACCAAGACCTGCAAATAGCCGATTTTTCTTGAAAACCTACAAGATGTTGTTAGAGAAATCCACAGAAAATGGGTATTTTAAGATTTTAATGGGTATCTCTCTTTAACCAGCCCAAAATGGGTTAAGACGTCAAATTTTGAATACCCTTACCACTTTCAAAAATATTTTCCGATCAATTTTGCGTCCGATAAATGAAGGCCCCTTTCTCTGTGGTATATCGTTTGGGTGCTGTTGGTGTCTAAAACAGCCCATTTTATCACAATTTTTACGTTTAGCAGCTCGGGGAGGGTTAACTAATGCTGACCGGAATATTTTATCCATGCAACTTGTAATGTCACACCAAGACCTGAGAGTGACCAATTTTTCTTGAAAATCTACAAGACTCGTTTAAAGAAATCCACGGAAAACATGAAGTTTTGAGCTTTTTTGGGGTATTGCTGTTTAACCAGCCCGAAACGGGTTAACACTTGGTTTTCTGAACACCCTTATTACTTACAAAAATGATCCTCGGTGAATTCCACTTCCAATAAAGGAAGTTATGTTTACCTCTCGGGTATCGTTTTGGTGTTGTGGGGATCTGAAACCGGCCCATTTCATCAAAATTTCGATGTTTGGCAGCCTGTGGAGGGTTACCATATGCATCGCCTAATATGTCGTGTGTATCAAAGGTTGTGTCATAGGCAGGTCTAGTAATGATGAATGTTTAAAAAAAATCCTAAAGACATGTTTCGAGAAAGTGCCGATAAACCCCAATTTTGGCAGTTTTTTGCCAATTCCGACGAAATAAGGGTTAAATCGAAAATTCCGCTTCGGTACATTTTTAGATTTTTAGTATAAACAGTATTTATTTCCAGAAAACAAACATACAAGGTTACAAAAATTAATACGTAAATAAATGGAAATGGATTCAGCAGAAAGCTAAGGCTTATTTTTAGCTGTCTCCATGGTTGGTATATTACAATAATCATTACATTTGGCAGTGCATGGGTATTGTGTTTTGTATTGAGCAAAAGATTGAACTGATGTTTAGGTAAAATGATTATAAGAAAATTTTATAAGCAAAAAAGAAATATATAATAAAGGGAATAACAGGGATGAGGGGGCAGAAGAACTAACGGGTTTCAGTGGTGACCAGCGCAGAGGTGACGGCGTGGTGTACCTTCGATTCTGGATGCAAAGGAGAAATTATTTAGTCAAAGCGTTTCGTTAAAAGAATAAATTCATGAACTTTTTCGAAGATGGATTTGTTAACTTCTGCACTATAGTGCTCACAGCCATATAGTAAGATGTCAGTGGTGATAGGATATTCAATTGTCCCTAATGTTCCGATTCGCATCGGTGTATATCTGTCGCAATAGAGTTGGTAATGATCAGCTGTTTCACGTGATCCACAGCTACATAAGTTAGACTCGGAAACAAAGTTATTGAAGAGGTCGTCATTCAGACTACTGCAGCGTAATCGAATACGGCAGTGTAGTATTTGACCTCGACGCGACTTGTGGCCATAGTAGTAGGACGACACGCTTCTTTTATCCTTATTGAGAAATGACAGGAAATTGGGAAGCAAAGGGTTTTGACGGATCTCAAGGGGTAAATCATTCCACAGTCGAGTTGTAGACGGAAGGAAGGATGTATGATGACACTGCGTTCGGCAGAGAGGAGTTCTCAAATTGCTGTGTCGGAGATTATAATTTTCCGTACCTGTAGTTAAGGGAGGTATCATATTTGACGCATAAGCGGGCACAAGGCCGTGTGCCATTTTGAAATATTGTATAAGCTTGTGTTTCATTCTCCTAGTTTCAAGTTTCTCCCATCCCGTTTCAGTGTAAAGTTGATTTCTGCTTGTACTTTTTGTACCCCCTGTTACTTGTCGTGCTGCTTCGATTTGAATTTTTTCTAACTCTTCAGCTTCTGTTGCTGTGCATTTGTCCCAGATCGTGTCTGCATATTCTAATACGGGGCGTATGAACGCATAGTATATGGTTTCGAGTGTTTTTCTATCAAGTCGATATTTGAATCGTCTAAGAATGTTCACGCGGTTCCACGCTTTGGCTTTAGTTTCAGATAAATGGGAAGACCATGTTCCTTTGTTGTTGAATGTTAAACCTAGGTGTTTATGTTGGGAAACTTCTTTGATGTCAATCGAAAACATTTTTAAAGGTGGGTGGCATATCTCGTTTGTTTTACGGGAGATTAATAGTGTCTCGGTTTTTTTGGGGATTAAAATTAACTAGCCATCTATCAGCCCAGGTCTCTAGTTGTTTTATATCATTTCCAAGGATTTCGGCAGCAGCTGATGGGTTGTTTACAATCAGGTATAGTGAGGTGTCGTCTGCAAACAATCGTATATTGCTTGTAATGTTATCGACAATGTCGTTGATGTAGATCAGGAAAAGTAGGGGGCCTAAAATTGATCCCTGTGGTACTCCAGCCTTGATCGGTTCCCATGAGGATGATACCGAGTTGAGTACAACACGTTGCTGTCTTTCACTTAGGTAGGATTCAAACCACTTTAACAGAGTTCCCTCTATACCAATCTTTTGTAGTTTATATAAAAGGCCTTTATGCCAGACCTTATCGAAGGCTTTACTCACGTCACAGAACACGACCCTTATTTCCTTACCTTCGTCAAGCGCTGCACTGAACAGGTTGTAGATGTCGGTGAGTTGTAGGACTGTCGAGTCAGAGGGAAGAAAGCCAGACTGTAAGGGGGTAAGAAGCATGTTGTTTTTCAAGAAAAGTAGCACTTTTTCAAACACACACTTTTCAAAAACTTTACCTAGGCAGCTGAGTAGCGTAATTGGTCTGTACTTTTATATCTTATAACTCTCCCCTTGCTTAAAAACAGGCGTTACATTACCTCGTTTCCATTGGTGGGGAAAGATAGAGCTTTTTAACATTATATTAAAAAAATTGCTCAAGGGAGTAGATAGACTGGGTGAGCACTTCTTCAACAAGTGTGGACTTATTTTATCAGGGCCACAAGCCTTTGATATGTTAATTGAGTTTAGGGCTTTCCTCACATCTTCAGGGGTTACTACAATATTATTGAGTTTTACACGGTCCGGGTTATTTACGGGTTCTGGAAGGTCATGATTAAGGTCATTAATAGATGATATACTACAGAAGTAATTATTGAATGCTTCCACCTTTTCCAAGTCAGAAACAATCATTCTGTTGCCTACCTCAAGCATTGTAATGGGTGTGTGCTTAGTGGAATTTAGGAGACTAAAGGTTTTCCACCACTTAGCATCCCGAGTTTTTGTGGATTTCAGTTCGCTATCAATTTTAGAAAAAAAGTGACTCTTTGCTTTGCGGATTTCTGATACTGTTTCGTTTCGTTTTTTACGGTAATTATCCCATGACTGGGGAGTATTATGTTTTTTGGCGCTTCGATAGAGGCGTTTTCTTTGACGAATAAGTTTCCTGATGTTATTGTATAGCCATGGGGGCTGATGGGGTCTGCATGTGATAATTTTGTTCGGTATGTACTTTGCAGCTAACGAGAGTAGTTTGTCTGTCAGGTGGTCAACGATAGTAAGCTCTCCAGTATTAAATACCTCATTTTCCCAGTCAATATCAGCAAGTTCATTGTTAAGGCCATCATAATCTCCCCTTTCGTATTGCCAGACCTGGCGTTTGTATGTCTTACGCTCGCTGTGTGTTATGCTTGGGGATTTGTAAAGTTAAGTTTATTGGGCAGTGGTATCGTATCAATTCTGAGTAGAAGGGGTCCATAACGTCAGCGTGGGAGACACAGGGAAGAATTTGATCATTCACTATAAATAAATCAATAAGAGAGTTAGACGTCTCCGTAAAGTGCGTCGGTTCCCTAATAATTTGGGTCAGGTTGTATTCTGCGAGTAAGTGTTGAAGTGGTCCTTCGTGTAACCTCAGTTGATTATCATTAAAATCTCCAGTTATTATTAATTTTGGAATACCAATGTCCAGTGCTTTTTCGAAAGAGGTAGAAATAAGGTTCCATGTTTCAATGGGGGAGTTTGGAGGTCGATAAATAGCCCCAAATAAAATTATCCCCTGCTCAGTAAAGAGCTGAACCCACAGGCTCTCGACAGTGAGAACTTGTAGATCCTCTCTGGATTTGAATGGGATATTATTTTTTACATAAATGGCTACACCACCGCCTTTAGATTTGCGATCGTTTCTTAGAGGAGGGTGGAAGTTTGGTAATTTTATGTCGTCATTGTCGTCATTCTGCTCAAGCCAGGTCTCTGTAAAAGCGCGGACATCATAGTTCAGTACTTCGTAGCTGAGGATATCTATTTTGGGCTTTAAACTTTGAATATTGAGATGTAAGAATGAGAGGCCCCCTGAGTCGCTGAATGAAGTGGAAACATCAGATGTGTCCAGTATAAATGGTGTTAGTGTATTGGTTGGACCTGGATTTGTTTCAATATCTCCCGATATAACGTGTAAGATAAGCAACCAGGTGGGCTTACCAATACATACAAGGCACAATACAGTTAGCAAACAAGTTGCATAAATTATTTTGTGTATTTGAGTACCATTTCTTGCAGGAGATTTTTCCTTCACTGTGGTATAACCTGAAAACAAGTGTTTGGAAAGTTTCGCGTGTGATATGCCACAGTGTTGATTTGTAACTCGACGCCATTTGACACTCGAATATTCCAATCGGAGCAAGAGAAAAACGATCATTCCAATTTTGAGACCAAGTAAGTTATACCCCATGTATAGTGATATAAGAAAAACAGTGTTAACGTCAAGTTGCTTTTTGCGAGGTACACCACTTTTGGATATACCGGCGAAAAGGCCCACCCGCATTCTATAAGTATTTATATTATCCATTTAGAACAGAATGCTGATTTAAAGGCGGATGGGCCTCTCCGGTCAACAGTCAGCTCCGCTCTGGTCATGGTCAGGTAGATAGAAATATATGCACCTGAAGAGTTGAAACCCATATGTTCAAGGGAGGAAAGGTTAGTATGTACAGAATTGCCTAGTGGGGGGTTAGGAAGGGGGGCAAAATTAATGTAGATAGGCATTGTAAGTTTCCTACCTAAGACTATTACAGTTATCCGAGGAGCAGTATTCTGTCTTAGAGGAGAGACAGGCAGGGTGTAAGAGTGGGTATATTACTACATCGTTGGGAGAGGGATGGAATTACTTTGACCAGTTACTTATCACATGCTGCTACGTTAGTCTAAAATAATTCATGTTTATCAGACAGTGTACAAGGGGGGTCATCTCTTAGTATTGCGTTGTGTATGTGCATTATGGAAGATTGTCATGGTAATCTAACATAGTAGTACATATTTATCCGACAAGATACAGGAACGGGTTATCTACTCATCGCCTGAGTGGTAGCATGCTCTATGTCCCAGTAGGATATAGAACATTCTAACACTCAGACCACATACTGGTGTAAGTAGAGTAACAACAATTCTTAACATCAAACACTACACCAGTGTACACAAAGAGAAGAATGGATTACTGTGTAAGAGAGGGATTCGACGGGGAGCTATAGCTTATGGTGTTTAGTTGTAAGGGAGACATCATAGAGCACTGATCTAGGGTTATGGTACGAATTTAACATAATAATACGTGTTAATCATACTGATCACAAGCTGCTATGCTAATCTAGCACTCAAATTCATGTTCATGAAGCAAGGTACAACAGAGGTTATTTGCTGGTGTGTCGTTATGTGTGAGCATTATAAAGCACCGATCATCAGCTAATATGGTCGTCAACCATACCTATTTAACCGATGAGCTGCCATGGCGAGTTATCTACTGGTTTTCAGATATAGGGGAGACATCATAGGGCACTGATCCCATACTACTGTATCAAACTAACATGTTAATGCGTGGTAATCAAGTGAGATATCAGGAGGGGTCATCTGCCGTTGTTTGGTTGTGTACGAGGCGTTATGGAACAGGGGGAGGACTAACGGGCGATGGATAGGTGTTAGGCTGTTGGATGGACTTTTCCTGTCGCGAAAATTCGAAAATTGACAGGAAAATATCTTTGGGTAAAGTTTGTCACTCGGAGAGAAAAAAAAAAGAAAAAAAAAAAAAAATTTTACGAAGAGTGGTACACCCCATTATGTGACACAGCCTTGCTACACGCATTTTGATAAGCAACAGTCTTAGTAGAAATGGCAAGGAGGGTCTATAGAGGTGCCACTATTCGTTTGAAATCGTTAGGCCTCGAGCTGTTGATATGGGTACTTTCAGTAATGTGTCCTACTTTGTTGGGGCGAGTCTACACCATAGATATTTGTAAATACGCTCATTGCTCGGTTATTTATTATTCCAAAGAAGTTTAGCTATGATAGGTAGATCAGGATCAACTTATGTCTCACTTGCAGGGTGAAGCGATCTGTATTGGCGTAATTAAGCCAATAAGTTTAATTTGAAGAATTTAGTAAGTTATTATGTGGTACATGATTTTCTGTCAGATGTGAAATTACGCATTTTGCTTAAGAATAGGAGTGGTTCTATATACTTACGCCCGGCGGTAGGGTAGATCTGTGTCCTTAGGTCTTAGAATTTCGTTACCGGAGTATATGAAATACAAATTATAAAAAAGAGACGTTTTTCTAAATACATGCAAAGATTATTATTCATTTTGTGCGGGGGGGGGGGGGGGGGGGGCATTTGCAAAGCAGGTTATCCAATGAGTGAGCTAGCACAAAGTGGGAAGAGAAAACAGAAACATTCCGATAGATCAGCTGGTAGTTCAATAGTAATGGTTGAACAGGCTCGAATTCCCACTGGCCCCTGGGCCCCTTCTCGTGGGAGGGTGTACAGTAGAGTAGGGAGTTTATGTTTGGTTGAATAAAAATGTATACCAGTTTGAGACCTATCACAGGTTCGGTGCAATTCATTTACACGTTATATATCCAACGTGGCTAGAGCCTATATGCGTATGGGGCTTTTGTGCCGTTTTTAGTTACACGAGCTTATAGTAGGACGGCTTTAGGTAGTACCAAAAAGTCAACGTTTTATGCTGTTTTATTTTTCATTGGACTTTGGTGACTGTAAGGGCTGACGACTTACATGTCTATCATTGAAAGCTCGCCGAGCTGCACCCAAAACTTGTACAGGGGAAGGGCCTGAAAAGGTGAAAGCCTCGCTCACGGTGTAGTCTGGTTATGTATCATTCAAGGCTAAAGTAAACCCTTAGTCTGATAGTAAAAAAAAAAAAAAACCTCAACTAGCACCAATCGGAGGTCCACGGGTAATAGATCCTGGGTAAATGAGTACTGGAATTTTAATGGAGTCGGGGCACTTATAGTCACTTGTTTTTTCCTTGTTTTTTTTTTTTTCTGTAGTTACACTATTTCGTTATAACAGTTTGTCCACTCACATTTGTACAGGTACAACCACTTATGATAGTCCTCACATGCACTCTCTAAATAGCTGAAACCATACAAATATCGAGGAGAAACAGGGCTCATGTTTCGGTTTGGTTTAGATTTTTTGCCACTCTATGCGTGTGCCAAATTGTGTGAAAATCGGTTCGAAAATGGCTTCTGAATCGTACGGACAAAAATGTGTGGAAAAAAAAAAACCCAACCCCCCCCCCCCCCCCCCCCCCCCAAAAAAAAAAAAAATAATAATCCGTAGTAAAACAATAGTCTTTTCCAGAGGGAAAAGCCTAATAAAGATTATAGCCATTATTTGGATTGACAAACATGCATCAAACTCTCGCTTTGGATTCCGAGGACGCATCACGGCGAGTCGGGGACAAACCGTGATCTACTATAAAAAAACAACAACACTGAATATAAATTTAAATTCTTTTATTCAAGAACCTAGCCATGCAATGGGAAGAAGCTCCAACCCACAAGAAGATGAAATGGTTAGCCCATGCAAGAAGAACTACAAAGAGAAATGCCTTGAGACATTGAATTGTATACTTGAATAAAAGAAATTTAAATTTATATTCAGTGTTGTTGTTTTTTTATCTACTACCCCAACAGAAGTACCCGGATGTAGCATGAAGTACCCGGATGTAAAGTCCAACTAGTATCCTCAAATAATAAAATACCCGTATGTGCCTATGTGCTAGGGGCACATTGTGCCACATTGTGCTTTTTCACATAAGCACATATAAGGACATAAAGCATGTGCCTTTGTGCTAGGCACATTGTGTCACATTGTGCCTTTTCACATAAGCACATATGACAAAAAAGGGATTCTCCAGTTGGTATCCTCGAATAAAACAATACCAGGACATAGGTATCCTCAAATACCCGTATGTGCCTATGTGCTAAGGCACATTGTGTCACATTGTGCCTTTTCACATAAGCACATATCGGCACATAAAGCATGTGCCTTTGTGCTAGGGCACACTGTGTCACATTGTCCTTTTTCACATAAGCACATATGACAGAAAAGGGATTCTATAGCCACGGGTGTTTCCCCAAAATGGAATTCCATGGGATATGGCCATTGGATATAGTCTTTTATTGTACAGAAGGGAGACAACTCTGTATACAGATTATGGGAAATCAAGCAATCTGATTGGTTAGTTATATATATGAAACAACAAGAGTACTTGGAATAGGGTCAGAACTGACAAGAATAGGCCAGAAATTGCTAAATATAGTAATAATAAGATAAACTGTTCCAATTGATAGGCTCTTCTACGCTAGTGGAATATACTCCAGCATAAAGGAACATGCCTAGGTAGACAAAAACTATTGCATATATAGATAGAAGCAGAGAATTCTGAAAGAATTCTAAATAGTAAAAGTTCGGGTGGATTTTGGTGATTTGGAAGGATTGTCGGTTTGTTTGTGGTAATTAGATTTACTCTTCCACAATCGAACACACCCTCTGAACATACCCCGTCCCATTGCAGAACAATTGGGTAACATAGCAATCACGTGCTACCATAGAAACCAAGATGGCGGCCTCCAGTATACAAAATGGCCGACGGAAACACGTGTCACCCTAACAACACGCGCTGCGCGCATGCGCACTAACACCACGTATCACTATGGAGATGACGTCACAAGATGGCCGCTCACGCGGGTTACCATGACAACATAACATGACGTCACCAGGTCACGTGACTATGACGTCACTTCCGGGGCCCTGCCAATGGGGGCCGTTCGGGTACATACACTACTACTCACGAATTTCCATCGAAAAACAAAATCGTAATTCTAAGAAATTTCAACAGGTATCATGATACCTTGCATTGAATATGGCAACTGTGTAATCTCTATCTAATAACAGTATACTGTACGAAGGCGATCTTTTTCATTATTTGATTTTAGACGGCGTTGTTTTTACATGTTTTTTTTTCTATCCGATGACGTCGACCGGAAATCGAAAGTATACTCATACGTAAACAAAAGCAAAGGCTTTGAAATTTTCCTCAAATGCAGCTCTGTCGCCGTGTTTTGAAGAATTTGTATCCCCTAGCTTTGTTTTTGGATATATAAAGCATATTTGGCCACAAGTTGTTTTCTTGAAATAATATGAAAATAGGTAAAACCTAGAAAAGAACGCAGTCCGGCTACATACAAAATTATAGTGCAAGCAGGCGGTCGATTTCACTAAATTCAGAGAACTTCAGTTGCGGGAACAGTTTTGTAAAGGTAATTAAAATATTTGGAAAATTATTGTTTTTAAATAACAAGGATCGAATTGTTAAACAATCACTTTCGCATTAAATGTGAAATCAGAATTTAGACAAGTAAACTAACCCGATAAACTTTAAAAAAATAAATGGCAAATACCACCACTCGCTTTTCCTGCTTTGTTGTTGTTTTGCAGACGACAAAGTCAACATTCTGGGCGAGGACGTTGATTTGATAACCTGGGTCAGCTGACTGAATAATTCATGTCTTAATCCCGCCTTGAACGACTAACTCCCGGCCTAAACGTCATTTCGAACGAATGACGCAGCGACCCGCACACGTGCCTCTTCGTGTTTTGATGCTATTTTTATTTCAAGTCATCCCAGAGTTCAACATTCGCCCAAAACTCCTCCCATTGTTTACGCTGCTAACATTGCACGAATATTATTCCTTATAATGTTTAAAATGTACGATAAATCTTTAATGTGAATTGTCATTAAAACTGTATCCAAATTTACTATATTTATTTGTTACAAATACAATATATATCCTTTTAAATTGATCTGAAACATCGAGCCGGTGGTAAAATGAAGAACAGTTCGTCTGACGGTATTTTTTTTTCAACTTTCCCAGAATTCAATATCGAACGAAAACTTGGCGGCCTCCAATGGGTCAAACCGGAACCCGCAATTTTAACTTTGTTAGCTTATAGTTGTATGTAACTCATTGGGAAATCACACCCGCGTGTGTTACCTATGGAGCTCACTCCGTGAGCCCCGCTTCGCGGGGCTCGGACTGCGTTCTCTATTATTAAATTATCAGTTCTGGTGCGAATACGGCAGCAGACTTCCAGGAACCAGTGGTGCCTACAGTTGACTCTGTGAGTTGATTACACATGTGTTTCGTGTTCTATACCCCCCAACCTTCATTTTGATGTACATTTTGTGTATATTTAATTTGAATTGAAGGAATATGAGAGGTGAGAATTTTCAAAATAAACAAAATTTCATTACTTTTTTAGGCCCTAAAGGTGATTCTAAAGTCATGGCTTCCAACATGGAAGCCAGAAACACAGAAACATGTGAACATTTCATTGAACAATAACTTGGCAACGAAACAGCCTTGCCCTTGGATACCAGGGTTGGGGGAATGGTCATGTCACATAGAACGTGATGGAACCCGCAAAATATGCATTTAACAAATTTACGAGTCATTTGGAGACATTAGATAATGTGTACTGTCAAAAAGTCGGAAATGGCGTGGACAGGTTTTCAAAAAATAGCGAGACGCCTCACCTTCCAATGAACAACCAACGTGAGCTATCAGTAATGTACTGCAGCAGTTGAGTCTTAATTTTTAATAAAACACATCGAAGATAGGACTAAGCACGTGAATGTCAGACACTTCCCCCAACAATTCCCCCCCCCCCAAATTGGTCATTTCCCCCAGACCCCCCCCCCCCCCAAATAGTAATTCCCCCCCCCCTCAAGTAGTCATTCCACCCCCCCCCAAAGTTAGTGATCATTCAAAAGTGAAAAAAATACAATTTCCAGTCTTTTATTCTCTTCAAAACATGCTCAACATATAAAATAAACATCATAAAATGTAACACACTCACAAAAAAATAATACTCAGTAGAGGTGGGGTTCGAAAAATTACGATTCATAGAACTACATAGATAGCACATAGCACACAGATACCATATAGCTGTATGCAGACTTGCATTCCCTAAACACTCCTTGAATTTGTTTGTTTGTTCATCTAGTTGGAATTTTAAACAGCCATTTAATTTGGGACTCCATGACTCCATCAGTCCCAAATTAAATGGCTGTTTAAAATTCCAACTAAATGAACAAACAAATCCAATTTTTTGGTTTTTACCCCCTCCAACATTTTTTAACATTTTTTTTCAGTCCTCCCCTTTTGTTACATTTTTTTTTCCAGTGTTCTGTAATTTTAGTTGAAAAATCAAAATAGTCTTATTTTTAGCTGGCCGAAAATGCTCACCTAAACCACATCATTACATATACAGACCCCCAGATTCCTTAGCCCCTCCCCAATTCGCCACTAAAAATGCCAAAACAAAAAAAAGGGATTTGTTTGCTTGTTCATCTAGTTGGAACTTGGAATTTTAAACAGCCATTTAATTTGGGACTGATGGAGTCCCAAATTAAATGGCTGTTTAAAATTCCAACTAGATGAACAAACAAACAAATCTGATTTTTGGGTTTTTACCCCCTCCATCTTTTTTTAACATTTTTTTCAGTCCTCTCCTTTTTTAACATTTTTTTTTTCAGTGTACTCTAATTTTAGTTGAAAAATCAAAATAGTCTTCATTTTTAGCTGGCCGAAAATGTCAGTATATATTTTCAGAGCAATGGATGAACTACAACAGTTTTTACAAACATCAAAGGATTATGTTGGCTAGTTTCATGACAGTTTTCACAGTCACAGTACACTGAAAAAAATGTTAAAAAAAGGGAGGACTGAAAAAAAATGTTAAAAAAAGTTGGAGGGGGTAAAAACCCCAAAAAATGGATTTGTTTCTTCAATTAGTTGGAATTTTAAACAGCCATTTAATTTGGGACTGGTATCTGTGTGCTATGTGCTATCTATGTAGTTCTATGAATCGTAATTTTTCGAACCCCACCTCTACTGAGTATTATTTTTTGTGAGTGTGCTACATTTTATGATGTTTATTTTATATGTTGAGCATGTTTTGAAGAGAATGAAAGACTGGAAATTGTATTTTTTTCTTGGGGGGGGGGGGGTGACTACTTTGGGGGGGATGACTACTTTGGGGGAATGACTATTTGGGGGGTGACGGGGGGGGGAGTGTCTTGCACCCAAGCACGTTGTCAACCTGTGTCGTTTCAGTCTCAACAGTGTCCGCCATGTTTTATGGTGGGAAATTCAAAACACTGAAGGTTGTGGGCAACATTGCGGCAAAAGATCTCGCCACATGTCCCGTAAATTCTCATGAAAATGCCACTGCTGAAATTCTGATTGTCGATATATCTCAAGGGAGGCAGACTAATAGAGGCAAATTGCATTGATTGTCTGTTCTATGTAAATATTTTTCCCCTACCAACTGAAGCAATCAATTTGTTTACATGGATTGACCTTGCCATTAGTTTGTATTCATGCGCCAAAATTACCAACAGAGAACAAAAATTTCAATTTTCTTTAATTAACAAAACGGTGACATATAGTGGAATTAGAAACCCATGTTGTATTCTTTCGTTGTTGAAATATTCGTAAACTGGTTGCTTTTTCACTTCTTTTAATCGCAAATCGGGGGAACTATTGTTCGTCATGTAATATTGATGGTTAACTTTATTGGTCCGTCATTCGGCCCCGTTTCGGTCTGCTTTCGGTGAGTTCCAGAAATAATGCTCCTAATTTTTCGATCTGGTGTGATTTACATTGCGAATCATTGTAAACGATGTATTTCATTAAATTTGTTTGCAATCCACAAAGATCATCGATAATTTCGAATAATCTGTGGGCTATTAGACTCATGCCTGCAAGTATTTGTTGATCGAAGTTGTAGTCACCGGAAAGTCACATGCGTTGGTAAGGCGCTTGTTCAAAATGCAAAAAATAATATTTTTTCTTTCTATCCACCCCACTAGACCTCCTAATCACAAATAAAATATGACAGAAGTGTGAACATGAAATTTTTCTCTAGAAAATTATTTTATCAGTCGTTGCATACAAATTCTTCTCGAAAGTGAAGTATGGCAACACACACAAGGCACAATCGAGCTTCAAATTTTTGGGAACGGGTCAACTCGCCACTGGGTCAACTCGCTACCGGGTCAAGTCGCCACGGGTCAACTCACCACCAAAAAAATAATACAAGGTAGGTTTCTGACTCAGCATGAGTTTATTCATGATCCAAAACATAGCATTTAACACATGAAAAACACTTTTATACATTAAGCACCTTATCAGATTTTTTCAATAATTGGACGAATATTTTATACTTTGAGCACTGTAAGTATTGGTCAATCGATACGACTTATTGGCGGAATTCAATTCCATACCTTCCCTTCGAGCCTGCATGTAGTGTCACACTTTTTCAACTTTGAAAACTCCTATTTTTATACTGTACCAATGACCCAGACATAGCTGGTGCTAATTCTCAAAATCTAGGGCCAAACACAACTTTTGCCCCCCAATCCCCAAACTTTGCATCTAAAACCGAAAAAATCATGTCGTTAATGGTCCTCCATACTTTTCCTCCACTGCGCATGCGCAGTGTCAAGGAGGTCTCGAAATTGGCGCCAATTATCATTCTTTGTTTGGCTCTTCATCAGTTCACATCTGACTGATATTTGTGCTTGTAAATCTCAGTTTATGCCAGACACATAATTATTAGAGAAATGGTGGATCTAAGGAGGAATTAGAAGGAGGAGAGGAAAAATGGGTGGCAGGAAATAATCAGGGCTGTAACTTAAATTTTTTTTATGAAATTATGTTATGTTGCCTAATTTCAAGGCATGGGCCTGTTGTTGTCATTCTTGCTATAAAGTTATACTGCTTGTTCAGTGTTTCTTCTCTCCCTTTCCTTTAAGTTCCCCCTTGCTATTCTCCCATGCTTTTGGCATATTTTCTGTAATATTATTACTAAAATTTCTTGGGAGTTTTAGCTGGGTAACAGAATGAATTCTGTTCTTTTTCCCATGTTTACGTCCTCACCCATGGGTGTTTAGGCGTTGTGTTCTGCATATACAATCTGATGTTCTGCAGTTTTTTCCCTGGAAGTCTCTGTTTTGCATCAGATAGTGTTGTTATTGGTAACTGATTTCGGGCCATGTTTATCAGTGCCTGGAGTCATGTTTCTGGTATTTATACACTTCTTGTTTACATTGACAACGGTTTCTGTTGAGAGTGATTTCTTGTCTTTGTATTAGATTAATCATAACAAGATACATTATTATTATACGTAAGTGTTGCATTAATTTTGTGAAATATTTTAAAAAATTTTGTCCATACTTAGGCTTTTGGGGGATCCATTGGGGCTCAACGTTACTTTCAGAAACTTGGGCTTTTCTGAAAAAAGATTTTTTCAAAAATGTTTTTTGATTTCAATTATTTTTTCTATGTTAATGGATCATGTTATTATGTAATTTTGTTTTCAGGGGTTGGTGCGAGTACTAGGACTTTTTGTGTTCTTTTCACAATGAAAGGATATTGTTCAAATTGTAATAAGAGGAAATCTTCCTCTGACTTTCATAATCATTGTGTTAATTGTAGTCATTGTACTCGCACTGATTCCTGTTCAGTATGTGTCAATTGGGATGACAAACATTGGAAACGTGTGTCACGGTATGTTGTTAGCGGGGAAAAGGCCACGCCGGTCCTTTCTCCGCAGGGTCACTCTAGTTTATCAATCTCTATTTCAGAGGAACAAGAACAGGGTGATGTTTCCGTGATGTCTTCCAAAAGTGTGCCTCCGTCGTCACAGTTAAATGAAGAGCTAGCGGCAAAAGTGCTCATGGAAATACGTCAGTTGCCTAAGAGGTCCCTAGTAGGATTGCCCGGTGTAGCGACCATTCATTGAATGGCTCGGCAGCCGGGTTCGTCCGTTGCGGTCCAGGAAGGAGATTTGGGTGATGCGAGCACTATAATAAGACAAAGTGCACACCCAGTGACGACGGATCAGAGGAGAGAACGGAGGAAGCATATTAGTCCGGCTCCTAGCTCGTCCAGGTCCATCCGGGCTGCGAGCGAGAGAGGTCCCTCTCTCGTACAACAACATCTGGGACCAGATGTTGTGGTACAAAACGTTTCGCATTCGGAGCATACGTCCGCCGCTCGGGACGCTCCATTATATAGACAGTCTGGAGAGACTGTCGATAAGGCTTCCTCATCCTCACGGCAGCGCACATGACCGCACCTTGGCTACGTGACCACGGATATCCAGCCAGCTTCGCCGATCAGGGATTCCACGGCGACCAGGTCACGCCATCCGGTAGACAGGGACACGAGGCCTGTAGACTCCGGACGTTCGCATAAAAGAAGTATGCAGGAGTCAACGTACACGGGGCTTCCAGCGGCAAAGCGACGTAAGACCGCTACTCCACAGGCCTCAGTGACGGACATGCTATCCCAAATAGCACAACTTATCGCAGCATCCCAGCAAACAACAGAATCTCTGTCGGATCAGGAATTATCCGGCGACGCTGGGTCGGTACGCTCCGCTGAAGCATCAGGTACGGACGACCGAGAACTTCATAGGGTCCGACAGGATGGCGAAAGGGATTCGGAGGATTTGGAGCTTTCCCTTTCGGAACAACATAAAGCTGCCGTAGATTTTATCCGACATTATCTTCCAGAGGTTGTTCCGTCGGACCAGAATGCTGCGATGCCGGATAAGAGACTGATAGCGTCATTGGCCACAGAATTTTTTGATCGGTTCAGGGACATCGTCCCTGAATTTCCGACACAGTCCAATAATGTCACATGAACATTCGCATTATTGAATGACGCTTTTTATAAGCTTGCTACCAAAACAGGCAAGCCTGGTGTCTTGTCTGCAAATGCTCTAAATCTGCCTTTCATCAATTCAAGGAATAAATTCGAAACGGCAGGACAGGGCATACCGAGAGTTCCTCTGCGTCTAGACGACCAGGCTGAAGACCTAGAATTGTCTATACCGTCGTCTATGTCAATTCCAACCACGACGTTGGAAACGACAATAATGTCTAACAGAATTAACTTAGACGCTTTATCATACGCAGATCACCTCACTAAGGCGTTATCATTACGTCTTCAAGGGAAAGAATTCCAGGATATACAATCCTCATTAAGACTTCTTTCAAGGGCAGTAGCTTATTCCACGTATAACTCCGCCCTTTCAGTGGCAAACCTGGAGTTGGTTAGGCGTGACGCAGCCCTAGCTACATCCACGCGCGTGGATGGTAAGGTGAACAACCCTCTCAGAGTCGCTTCGGTCTCCGGAGAGCTTCTCTTCGACGGCAAGCTTTCAGCAATCTATGATAAGATAACTAAGAAAGCTTCGGATTCTCTGCTATTCAAATCCGCTTCCAAAAAGTCAGATACAGCAGAAAAGAGTAAGACGGGCACTTCTGGGACAAGTACGCCCAAGAGAAGTTCCTATAGAGGTTCCTATACGTTCTCTAGGTCTTATTCTAGAGACCGTCAAGGCAGCGACTCACGTGGGGGACGTTATTCTGGCGGAGATAACCAGTCAGACGTCCCCAGGTCGACGGGGCGAGGTGCGGGTCGTGGAGGACGTAGTTTCTCCTTCCGCAAGCCTCTCAGGTCCAGGAGGTGATGGTTTGAACCTCTATCGTGTTCCGGTAGGCGGAAGGTTATCGAGTTTTATAAACGAGTGGGCGTCAATTACAGACGACCCTGGGTTCGAGGGGTAATTTCGGAAGGACTAAGAATATCCTTCAAACGAAAGCCTCCATTAGCTCGAAGTCCAAAATGGACTCAGCTTCCGTCAAATCCGCAGAAAAGAGACGCTCTTTTATCAGAAGTACAGTCTCTTCTGACGAAGAACGCGGTAGAGGTCGTAGAAGACCAGGAATCACCGGGTTTCTACAGCCATCTCTTCCTGTTTCCGAAACCAGACGGCTCGTTCCGTCCAGTCATAGATCTGAGCTGGATAAACAAGCTGATCGTCGCTCCGAAGTTCTATATGGAAACAATTCGATCAGTCAGAACGAGTATTCGGGTGAACAACTATGCTACAAGCATAGATCTCAAGGATGCGTACTTTCACGTCATGGTACATCCGACATTCAGAAAGTACCTACGCTTCGCAGTCCTAGAAGTTGTGTATCAGTTCCGAGCGATGTGCTTCGGTTTGAACCTAGCGCCCTGGGCTTTCACTCGAATAATGAACTCGGTAATGATACATTTCCGAGCTCATTCGTCTGTGGTAACGTCGGCCTACCTGGACGACATTCTTCAGAGGTACAGCAACGAGTTAACGCTTCAGAACGATGTGCAGAATCTGATTCTATTACTCAGACGTCTCGGTTTTATAACAAACGAGGAGAAGTCGGATCTGGTGCCTTCCAAGTCATTCACTCATCTGGGAATGAGCTTCGAGACGCACAACAATCTCGTTCGTCTGCCGTTAACCAGAGCGAAATTAATCAGTTGTTACGCTCGCTATTGTCTTCACTCAGACAGAGTCACAGCGAGAGAGTTCATGAGACTGATAGGTCTGTGCGGAGCCGCTGCGGATCTCATTCCGATAGGGCGGTTACGCACTCGTCCTCTCCAAATTTTCTTGACTCAAAATTGGAGTGTAAAGATTCATTCGCTCGATATAGACGTTCTCTTGTCAAATCAAGTGAAACAAGATATTCAGACTTGGGCAAACATTCAGTGGTTGACTCGGGGAGTTCCACTGCAGTTGCCGGATCCGAGTTTTACTATTATGACGGATGCCAGTCAAACAGGTTGGGGTGCAACATTGATCCCAACGGATTCGAAGTGCCAGGGTCTTTAGGATCCGCAGTTTCTAGGCAAGCACATAAACATCAAGGAAACGATGTCAATTTGACTTGCACTACGTCATTGGATGAACATTATTCAGAAAGCACATGTCCAAATCCTGTCCGACAATACGACAGTAGTAGCCTATATTCGGAACCAGGGAGGCACCCATTCCGTTCCGTTATTCAATTTAACGGAAAGAATCCTTCTGTTTGTTCTAGAACACCAAGTTCTACTTTCGGTTCGTCATATTCCGGATTGTCTGAATGTATTAGCAGACTCTCTTTCACGGAGGGGTCGCTTGTTGCCGTCAGAATGGACTCTCAACAAACAGGTATTCAATCAGATTTGCTACCAATGGGAGCGGCCAATGATAGACTTATTTACGACACAGCTCAACAATCATTTGCAGACGTATGTGTCTCCATGTCCGGACCCCCGAGCATATGCAGTAGACGCTCTATCGATCTCGTGGGACGGAATGATAGGATATGCGTATCCTCCAGCGCCGTTGATTCAGCAGATATTGCTAAAGATAAAACAATCCCAATGCAAAATTCTGTTGGTAGCATCTCTGTCTCCTCAGAGACCGTGGATAAATCTACTCAGGTGTCTGCTGTGGGACTTACCGCGGAAGCTTCCTCCGCGAGAGGATCTTCTTTCGCAGTGGAAATCGCGTCAACTACATCACAACCCGCAAGGTCTCAACCTTCACGTATTTCCGTTGTGCGGTCCTTCTTGCACGGCAAGCATTTTACAGGACGAGCAGTGGACGCAGTTTCTAGCTGTAGGAGGACCTCCTCTTCGCTAAACTATACGGCAAAGTGGAAGGTCTTTTGTCGTTGGTGTAGGGATATTTTTGATCCCTCCATTCCAGACATTGCAAACTTTCTAGTATACTTGTTTGATGAGATCAAACTGCAGCCTGTTAATATTAAAGATTATAGGTCTATGTTATCTGATACCAATGCACACCATGATAGTTTACAAATTGGATCTAATGTCTTTTTACCTAAATTAGTCAGAAACTTCTCGATAAATAGACCTAGAACCCTTAGATTAATTCCTAAATGGAATTTAGCTTGGGTTCTTCTTAAACTAAAAGAAAAGCCATTTGAGCCTCTTGAGACAGTGGACTTCAAATTCTTATCTTATAAGACAGCATTTCTCTTAGCTTTCTCTTCAGCTAGAAGAGTTAGTGAGCTTCATGCACTATCTGTGGACGATTCTCACTATCGTAGTGTCGGGAACACTATTACCTTTACTACTAATGTTGGATTTTTGGCTAAGAATCAGGCTCCTAATAAATATCCAGAACCTATTGTTATTAAGGCCCTTCCGTCTTCAGACGGGCATAGGCCTTTAGTTTGTCCGGTTAGAGCTTTACGTATTTATAAACGAAGATCTCAGTTTATCAGAAAGGGACGAAAACGCTTCTTTCTGTCTCTGATGCCTAATAGAAAGGACATTACGGTCCATTCTATTGCTAGATGGATTCAATTAACTATCCGTACAGCTTATGATAATCTATCTTCAACTCAGCAGTCTGTGCTTAAGATTTCGGCTCATGAAGTAAGAGCTCTTTCTACATCTTGGGCTTATGCAAATAGTGTTGCTATTACAGATTTAATGAAGGCTGCATATTGGTCTCAGCCATCCACATTCACGAATGTTTATCTCAGAAATATTGAGTCCATTTCTGGAGACCTACATTGTTTAGGTCCGTTATCTGTTGCTCAGAATGTCGTCCACTAAACAGTTGCAACTATAGTTATGCAGGCTTTCTGTTCCGGTAGCGACTCTGTCCTGCTGCCCTCTTCGCTCTGGACTATTTGACCCAGTGCAAGGGGAAGGGGAGGGGGGTGGGTGTTCCCTTAGGTCACCTGCTTTATAGTGAAAAGCAAGGGAATACCTCCTCCGGAGTCAGTAATTCTGAGTCGGTACCGGGATGGTTTTAAAGTGTAAAGCTAATGTTTAAAATTCATTCATGTAATATTTTTAAAGTATAGCTCGGTGTGGAGCATTTGTATATGTCACGTGTCAAACGGGCGTTAATATACAATCCTCGGACACTTTTAAAGAGTATAAAGAGTCCCAATTCTCTGGACTGACTTTATTTAATTTTATTGGCTTACTTTAAAAATAATTAGTATAAGGGGTTATACTGGATGTTAATAGAGAACATGAATGTTATTATGCTCAATTATGGAGGGTGTTGTGTCTTTCTAATTTATCATAAATAAGAAAGATACATGTAAAGCCTAATACTCCTTTTCTCCTCGAGGGGATAACTCTATTATATATAGTTAAGCTTATTGGATTTTCCTCTATGTCCTAGGCCCTCCAGCCTTTTTACTATTCAGCTATGTCTGGGTCATTGGTACAGTATAAAAATGTTAAAAAATTTATAGTAATTTATATATTTTTTATACTTACCAATGACCCAGACGGGGATGGCCCTCCCAGGAGTTGGGAACTCATACCTCCACGCCGAGTACATAGCGCTGACCAGGCACTGCTTGTAAGAATGATAATTGGCGCCAATTTCGAGACCTCCTTGACACTGCGCATGCGCAGTGGAGGAAAAGTATGGAGGACCATTTAGGACATGATTTTTTCGGTTTTAGATGCAAATTTTGGGGATTGGGGGCAAAATTTGTGTTTGGCCCTTGATTTTGAGAATTAACACCAGCTATGTCTGGGTCATTGGTAAGTATAAAAAATATATAAATTACTATAAATTTTTTAACTTTTTTAGTTTCCAACCAATAACTTGAGCTGTAACTGGCAGAATCAAATAAAATTTGTTGTGTAGGTGTATCAACATAAAATGCAGGTCAAGACAAATCAGGGTTTGATCCGACAATTTTTGCCAGAGTTATGTCCCTTTTTCAATTTTGAAAAATTCATTTTTTTGTGGTGGGGTGGGGGGGGGGGGTGGGGTTGCCACGCAGGTTTTTATTTTCTTTTATTGGGATTTGACGATACACTTTCAACAGGGTCATTTCATGTCAAGACAGTTTTACTTGTGGAAGATGGCAGAACAGACATATCACTTGTGTGGCTAATATTTCCAGGGGGCGGTCAACTAGATTACTGATTAGTGTGGTGTGTCATACTTTTGAACTGTAAATAGTTCCCTGTGCAAAAATAGCTGGACCAGTGCATGCAGTGGTCCTTCAAAAATTTAAATAAACATACAATTGGATTTATTTTTTAAAAAGTTATGACTCAACTGTTGTTCTCTAGTGCAAATAGAAAACATTTTCTTCAATATGAGATTCATATTTTAAGTTTTTGTGGCAGGAAGTTGACCGTGAGTTAGGGATTTTCAAAAGCATTTTTTTTTGGTGAGTAAATTCTTTTTTTTTAAATTTTGATCACATTTTTGTAATCTATTAGGTAGGAAGCAATCATTCATGTATTGTATTAAATAACTATTACTATTGAACAGTAATGAAAAAAAAACATCATGTTTTCGACCTGTCCACTAAATCACAATCTTCAGTTTAGAATCACCTTAAAAAACGCGCGGTCCTCTATTCTTGGGCGATAGCTTTTGTGGTCTTTTCTCTTAAAAAACGTGCGCTCCCCTATTCTCGGCCTTTACCATTTTTTTTTTTGGAGAAAACTTCGATTTGCCACAAAATGGTTGAATTCGTCGTCACACACTGCAGCAGCAGAAAAGTATGTTGTAAAACGAGTACACCCGAACCAGCCTCCAAACAAACCTGCCTCCAACATGTTTACACAAACCATGGGCCTGGCATTCTTAGAATACGGGAGGGCTAAACAAACATCTCTCCACTCGCATGGTCTAGACGAGCGATTAGCTCTTCTCAAGCTTACAAAAGCTAAAGGGGGCAAAATAAAGTTTTACCAATATGAAATAGGTGCTACCTAAATTGCTAGTTCAGCGATCTGAACATAGTGGCTACCCCTCTACTTTCAGATTCTACCCATTCAGTTGTATAGAAAAAGTTACCATAAAGTTTTTATGGGAACTCAAAACTCGAAAATAGGAATATGTACATGTATCAAGCTTCCGCCCTTATTACCAGCTGCAATTGATAGTACACATGTTTCCTTACATTTGGGCAGAGTTTTTTGATCCAAACTATGTTTTATCCTTTAATTATCGTTATTTGAATACTTGCGAAGCGTCAACGAATGTTTCGAAATAGTCCATGTTTTTGTATAAATATAAAACAGGAAAAACAATAACCTGGTAATGGCGCTGAAATGAGTAGACCTTTTCATCGATGCGGAATCGGAAACTCGATCTTATTCGCGCAGGGGAGGTTATGACATTTTTGTTGTGTGTGAAACTGGATATGGTGTAAATTCCCTTCAACGAAAAAAAAACGTGTCCAGCCGATTTTTCGTGACAACTCGGTTCAGTTTTTCGGTGATTAAACAAAAACCGAACCGAACGATAAAACAAGTGAATTGGTGATAATACTCTTGACTGTAGTCCACACATTTCGGCCCATTTCTTATTTAGGCTTTTCCCTCTGGAAAAGACTATTGTTTTTCTACGGATTATTATTATTTTTTTTTTTATTTATTTTTTTTTTTTTGGGGGGGGGGGGGGGTTGGGGTTTTTTGGGGGGGGGGGGGTTTTCCACAAATTTTGTCCGCACGATTCCGAAGCCATTTTCGAACCGATTTTCACAAAATTTTGCACACTCATAGAGGGGCACAAAATCTAAAAATGTACCGAAGCGGAATTTTCGATTTAACCCTTATTTCCTCAGAATTGGCGAAAAAACTGTCAAAATTGAGGTTTATCGGCACTTTCTCGAAACACGTCTTGTAGATTTTTTTTAAACATTCATCATTTCTAGACCTGCCTGTGACACGACCTTTTATACATACGAGATATTCGGCGATGCATATGGTAACCCTCCACAGGCTGCCAATCATCGATATTTTGATGAAATGGGTCGGTTTCAGGCCCCCACTGCACCCAAACAATACATGAGAGATAAACATAACTTCCTTTATTGGAAGTGGAATTCACCGAGGATCATTTTTGTTAGTAATAAGGGTGTTCATAAAACCAAGCATTAACCCGTTTTGGACTGGTTAAACAGCAATACCCCCATAAAGCTAAAAAAAATCAGGTTTTCCGTGGATTTCTCTAAACGTGTCTTGTAGATTTTCAAGAAAAATTTGTTACTCCCAGGTCTTGGTGTGACAATAGAAGTTGCATGGACAAAATACTAAGGGGAGCATTTGTTAACCCTCCATGGGCTGCTGAAAGTCAAAATTGTGATAAAATGGGCTGTTTTTGGACGCCAACGGCACCCAATGGGTAAGCCACAAAGAAAAGTGCCTTCTTTTATCGAGCCCACACTCTATACGGAAACATTTTTGTAAGTAGTAAGGATATTCAAAAGTTGAAGTCTTAACCCTTTTTGGACAGGCTAAAGAGAGAGACCCCTTAAAATCTTAAAATTCGAATTTTCTGTGGATTTCTCTCCAAACATCTTGTAGGTTTTCAAGAAACATTGACTACTCGCAGGTCTTTGTGTGACATTACAAGTGGCATGAACAAAATATTCCGGTGAGCGTTTATTAACCCTCCACAGGCTGCCAAGCTTTGTAATTTTGTTGAAATGGGCTGTTTTCGGACGCACACAGCACCCAATGTGTACCTGAGAAATAAACATAATCTCCTTCGTTGGGAGTGGAATTCACCGAGGACCATTTTTGTAAGTAATAAGGGTATTCAAAAAACCAAGTGTTAACCCGTTTTAGATGGTTTAAGAGTGATTCCCCCAAAAGCTTAAACAATCATGCTTTACGTGGATTTCTCTAAAAATGTCAAGTAGATTTTCAAGAAAAAACTGGTCCGTCGCAGATCGTGGTGTAACATTATAAACTGCAAGGACAAAATATTCTGATAAGCATTTGTTAACCCTCCACAGACTCTCAAATATCAACACTTTGATAAAATAGGCTGTTTTCAGCCCCCCACAGCACCCAACCTGTAGCTGGGAAATAAACATAACTTCTCCTCTTGGAAGTGGAAATCACCGTGGATAATTTTTGTAAGTAATAAGGGTATTCAAAAAACCAAGCCTTAACCCGTTTTGGGCTGGTTAAACAGCGATACCCATCAAAGGCTTAAAAATTCAAGTTTTCCCTGGATTTCTTTAAAAACATCTTGTAAATTTCAAGAAAAAATGGTCATTCATAGGTCTTAGTGTGCCATTACAGGGTGCATGGACAAAATATTCCGGTCAGAATTTGTTAGCTCTACACCAGCATCTGAACATCAAAAGTTTGATAAAATGGGCTGCTTTGAGACACCAACAGCACCCAATGGGTATGTAAAGGCTAAACAAAACTTCTTTTACTGCGCGTAGAATTCACAGAAGATCAGTTTTGTATGTAGTAAGGGTATTTAAAAGAATGAAGCTTAACCCATTTTGGACTGGATAAGGAGAGATAACCCTTAGAAGCATAAAATTTACATTTTCCGTGGAGTTCGCCAACTGCTTGTTGGCGATTTTCAAGAACAATTGGACATTGCAGGTCTTGGTTGGTATTACAAGTTGCATGGATAGAATATTCCGCTAATAATTTGCTAACCCCTCTACAGACTTCGAAATGTTATAATTTTGATAAAATTGGCTGTTATCGGGCTCCAAATGCGTATGTAATAGACAAACATATCCTCTTTTATGCCATGTATGCTGCCTACATTACCTGTAAAATCGACACCCCCATTAAATCTACTGCGAGGTGGGGTGTCAGGCCCGACCACCTGACCTCATTAGATAACATTCCTTCGTCATATTTAGCAGCATGGATTTCCCCAAGAAGCAAAGATAAAAATACGTCATCGGAAAATAATGCCAATTGTTTTATTTAGTGTGCATTTTGTCCGTATACTAAATTTCTCACCCACATATACCTAAAAAAGATTCAATGATACGATTGGACATGTTTCTCTCATAAAACATGCATAAAACGTGAAAAAGACTTGATTTATTGCATTTTAGGATTGCACATGTATATTTTTAGAAGATTCTCTGTCTGTTTTTAATCTTCGGCGTCAGTCTTTGATCTCGTTTGGGACGATCAGTAATTAACATCTTTTCGACAAGAGCCATCGAAATTTAAAATTAAAAAAAAAAATGAAATTTCACTAAAACTTTTTGCAGAATCGAGTTTTTCAGAAAACTCTGTCACGATTGCGTGTGTCATTTTCAAAATTCCGATCAGAAATAATGAAATTATAAATATGTAGTTAGCAATAACAAAATTGAAAGCATGTCGACCAAACTTGCATGACGTCAGAACTCGATTTGGGTGAAATACTGCAGTCATGCACTGAAAGGTTGAGAATAAGGGACGCTGATATCGAAGTAGGCTTCAAACTGTCCATGGAATGGTCCTAAAATCAAGTTCATGTTTGCAGCGTTACTGCAAATAGGTTTCCCGTATTTCTTGTTAAAATGTTTTGGACCGCCTCAGTTCATATTCCACACTGCACTGCATGATATTATTTATTTATTGGTGTTTAAGGTTTGTAAGTAGTAAGGGTATTTAAAAGAATGAAACTTAACCCATTTTGGACTGGATAAGCAGAGATGCCCCTTAAACGCTTAAAATTTACAGTTTCCGTGGATTTCGCAAACTGCTTGTTGGGGATGTTCAAGAACAATTTGACATTGGCAGGTCTTACAAATTGCATAGATAGAATATTCCGCTAGTCGTTCGTTTGTTAATCCCTCTACAGGCTGCTAAACGTCAAAATTTTAATAAAATCGGCTGTTTTCGGGCAGCAAATGGGTATGCAATAGATAAACATGACCTCTTTTATCAGACTTAGAATTCCTGAGGGATAATGTATGATAGTATTAAGGGTATTCAAGGGAGCGCGGTGGCTCAGTGGTAGACTGTTGTACTTCTATGCTAGAGGTCCCGACTTCGATCCCCGTCCGGGACGACTCACGTTGTGTCCTTGGGCAAGGCACTTTGGCCCGGTTGCCGACTTGGGGCACGATGTCCCCGTGTACTAAGACATACTGCACGTCGATGGTACACATGTCTTCAGCCTCTGTAACCCTGCCTGAGCGGAGCCTGAACAGAGTTAAAATATTGAGGAGCTGACTGTTGCTCGTCGATGCTTGGTGGTTCTCTCCGGGTACTCCGGTTTCCTCCACCTCTAAAACTGTCACGGTCACGATTAGCCATTGTGCAGAAGTATGTGACCTTAAACACCAATAAATAAATAAATAAATAAATAAATAAATAAATAAATAAATAAATAATAAGGGTATTCAAAAAACCAAGCCTTAACCCTGTTTTGTCGGATTAAAGACAGACAGCCCATGCCGTGTACGCTGCCTACATTACTTGTAAAATCGACCCCCCCCCCCCCCCCCCCCCCACTAAATCTTATGCGAGGTGCGGTTTCGGACCCGACCACCTGACGGTTCTGACCACATCAAATAACAGACCTTCGTTGTATTTAGCAGCATGGATTTCCCCAAGAAGCAGACAAAAATACGTCTGCGGAAAATAATGGCAAATATTTTATTTAGCCTGTGTTTTGTCCGTATAGAAAATTTCTCACCCACATGTACCTAAAAATGATTCAATGATACAATTGGGCATATTTCTCTCATAAAACGTGAAAAACACTTGATTTATTGCATTTTAGGATTGCGCATGTATATTCTTAGAAGATTCTCTGTCTGTTATTAAACTGCGGCGTGTCTTTGATCTCGTTTGGGACGATCAGTGATTAGCACCTTTTCGACAAGAGCCATCGAAATTGAAAATAAAAAAAATAATCAAATTTCACTAAAACCTTTTGCAGAATCGTGTTTTTCAGCAAACGCTTTCGCGATTGTGTGTGTCGTTTTCAAAATTCGGATCAGTAAGCACGAAATTATAAATATGTTGTTGTCAATAACAAAATTGAAAGCATGTCGGTCAAACTTGCATGACGTCAGAATTCGACTCGGGTAAAATACTGCGGTGCAGTGAAAGGACGAGAGTTAGAAACGCTGATGTCGCAGTAGGCTTTAAAATGTCCATGGAATTGTCCTAAAATCAAGTTTATATTTGCAGCTTTATTGCAAATAGGTTTCCGTCAAGGCCAAGTACCATAGAAAATTTGGAATACTGGGCAGTGGGATAGGACACCTGCCCCATGAACAACTGCCTCCTATTAAAATTAATTAGCGGGGACACCCCCCCCCCCCATGCTGTTTATTTTACCTAGGACACCTGCTGTTTTTTTTAACCTAGGACACATGCCCCCCCCCCCCCCCCCCCCCCCCCACACACTGTTAGATTAGATTAAACATATTTTATTTGCCATTTGACAATGCAAATCAGGATTGGAGGACAAGTGCTTACCACTTAGAAGCCCCTCCGTTCCTGTACAGTGACTAATAATTTACAATATGGCAGAACGTATTCCATAAATAACAGAATCTAGCAAAATCTAAATATTATAAACATTATAGACAAACACAAATTAAACTGAGAGAAAGAGAGAGAGAGAGAGAGAGAGAGGAGAGAGAGAGAGAGGAGAGAGAGAGAGAGAAGAGATAAAAAAAATAAATAGAATATAAAGAAAAAAAAAATATGAAATACAACATTAAATCCAGTGATGATGCCCGCCACCCACCCATTTGCATTCTGCAGTATCTTGGCCGTAATGGGAGTATAAATTAACATCTTGATTACAGCCACTGAGCATAGGTTTTCACTTCTGGGGATGTTCACACAACTGTTTTTTCACCAAGTACACCTGTCCTGCCCCCGTTTGTTTGCTAACGGGCCCCTCCCCATTGACCTTTCTATTTTTAGAGGCACCCGGGCCGACGGGGAGAGGGCGTTGTTGGGAGCACGGCTAGATTTTGCTATAAAATGGGGTTGAAGGAAGGTACCCTCAAATCTGGGTCGAAAGTGGCGACAATGACAAAAGGCTACTTCAACGTATGGTAACGGTATAAACTACAGGCGATCTGGGCGATGTACAGACGAAAAATCATACCTTGGAGCCGGTTAGGCAATTTGGCACAAAAAACTCCGACTTTATGCTCAATCGCTGCTCTACAGTAGTCTACAACAGTCCCCAAGTCCATTCCAAACTGATAGAATCGGGATGAATAGTACTCTCACTTTCCACTCGATGCGTGGTGTTCTTCACGCGGCCTAGACACTCGCTACAGATGCCAAAATGTCGGCCAGGGTGCGTAGAACAAGTTCTGAAAATTAGAAGTCGCTGCCTTCAACGGTCTAGACACGCTTCATGTTTGTGAGAAGTGCAATTTTAATGTCTAATTGGCAAATTTTCGTTAATTGTTACCCGCCAAAAAACCTACTCACCGCCGATTTCTTTTCACTTCAACTTCTGACGATTATCTAAGGTTTAAAGATAGTGTCAGGATACCCCTCCCCGCCGCTCTTTTGGAGCTGGTTAGGCAATGTGGCACCGAAACCTGGGACGTTATGCTCAATCGCAGCTCTACAGTCGTCTACAACACTGCCCGTGTCCATTCTAAACTGATAGAGTCGGGACGAATAGTACTCTCACATTCCAAGCGATGCGAGGTGTTTTCCACGCGGTCTGGACACTCCAAACAGATCCCAAAATGTCGGCCATGGTTCGTAGAACAAGTTCTGAAAATTTCAAGTCGCTGCCTCCAGCGGTCTGAACACCGTTCGTGTATGTCAGAAGTGCTATTTTAATGTCCAATATGCAAATCTTCGTCAATCTTTTCCTGCCTGCCAGAAACCCAATCACCGCCAATTTCTCTTGACTTTAAACTTCTGAGATTCTCGTAGGTTTAAAGGTTGTGTTGGGTCCCTGGGTGGCTGTCTTAAAGAAGCAACTCCCATTTACAGTCAACTCTCCTCCAGTCACACACAATTGTAACATTTAAGTGGACTTACTCCAGCGAGGAGGCATTGAAGGATTCTGCGCCCATTCCCGACGTCTTTTTTCGAACTGGCTTGAAAAGGAAGGACCAAATTCAAACAATTACCTCCTCTCTCCAAAACACCATATCTCAGCCAATTCTAGGCAGATTTCCAAGAAATTTTCACTCCTTGTTCATGAATAGTTGTGGCATCACTCTCCATGAAGAGCGACATGAATTTCGCATTTCGTCACGTCGAATTGGAAAAGAGCGTATGCGCAGGGATTTCTCTGAAAACATCTTGGAAGATTTTAAAGAAAAAATGGCCATTTGCAGTTCTTAGTGTGACATTACAAGTTGCATGGAAAAATATTCCTGTTAGCACTTGTTAACCCTCTACAAGCTGCCAGACATCAATATTTTGGGTACATTTGAGATAAAATGGACCATTTTCAAATAGACACAGCACTCAGTGGGTATGTGTGAAACGAACATAACTCCTTTTGTGGGTCATTAACTTGTCGGACGACGATATTGATATTAACCCACTCCACTGTTAATGATGGTTTTTACCTAAACAATTTTCTTATCAAACTGAGTCATTTGAGACTACTATACTCACCTTTCTCATAACATCAATGAAGGAACTTCAGTGAGACAGTTGAAAACAATTCATCCGACACTGTGGGGTCATGAAGAATCATGGAATCTCATCGGGAAAAGCCATGATTCTCCAGAATCATAAAGTCTAGTTTTTGGGGGTTATATTCAGATATTATATTCAAATTTATTTCCATATTCATACAATACAGCCAACAATAAAGTGGAAACCTGGATGCTCAATAATTGCAAATTTGTTATCTGCGTCGCCAGCGGCAGAGCACGTCTAGTAACCACTCGATTCCGTCCATCCGTCAGTCCGTCCGAAACACTTCTTCCGTCAACGTTTTCTTGGCGTCTATGAAAGGGAATGATTTTATATTTGGTTTGCTACTTCATAATGATGAGTTGTATCGTGTAAGCAATTTTCAGATCTGCCGTGCAGCAACTTTCTGTTTGCCGATACTTTGAAATTTTACTGTACCCACTGAGCATTGAAATTTTCCGTCAAGGTTTTCGCGGCTTCTATGCAAGGGATTGATTTTATATTTGGTCTGCTGCTTCATAATGATGAGTTGTATCGTGTAAGCAATTTTCAGATCTGCCGTGCAGCCACTTCATGTTTGCCGATACTTTGAAATTTTACTGTACCCGCAGAACATTGAAATTTTTCGTCAAACTTTTCTCAGCTTCTATGCAAGGGATTGATTTTATATTTCATCTGGAGCCTGATAATGATCAGTTGTATCGTGTATGCAATTTTCAGATCTGCCGTGCAGCCACTTCCTGTTTGCCGATTCAATTGCATGCAGCGACGCAGGTCCAGACCCGGTATTGGTCTTGTTGCAAAGCATAACAAGCACAAGAAAAGTCCCAGTCAGTGAACTTTAGGGTTAAACTCGGAGGTCCATTGGCTGAAACATTGCTTGTGTTTTTTGTCCATATGTACAGAATTTGAAATTGATACTTGGGGTGATAACTCTTTTGAAATAATAGCGCGTTAGGTTAGCGCAGCAAATCACCAGAGAATCACATCTGATGCAGAGTGCAGAGTAGTGTATCACGATTTCTGCAGAATTGTAACGCGTGACAGCAGATTGATATTCAGTACTTGAAACAGACAATCAACAATAATTAAGTCGCACCACCTACTGACACAAGGTGGCAATTAAATTTTAGAATGCAGATATTCAGAGGACGAGACGATGCTCATTGATCTGCCCCCGCCCCCTCCCAACTTATCAATTCATTTCACGACAATACAAGAAGTATTTAAAAACACATATTGCGTGATTTTTGTTTTCGAAGATTGATAAGAAAATCATGCAGGTTGATTCAAGACTGCTAAACCGTGAGAATGCAGAAGTAATGACGTTATCATTTCGAGAATTTTTAGCCTACATGTACTACAGTTAAAATTAGAAGTCCTGTCACGAATAGTGCGCTTATCTAGGCGGAATTGCGCGCAATTGCCACATCGAGTGACATCCAAAGCACGGCAGGTTCTCCTGCCTCCAGGTTACCCATAGGAAACACATGCAATGTTTCTGCCAATGGATGGACCTCCGGGTTACCCGGAGGTCCATTGGCTGAAACATTGCTTGGGCACAGGCCATATGTACAGAATTTGATAGCTTTACTTAGGCCATAACGCGTACATTAACGCGCATATCGACGTGCTATTTGTGCGCATTTCATGACAGGACTTCTAGTTTTAACTGTATGTATGAATCGCAGCCATTCTTATGGAGGAACTGTGAGAAGACAAGCGTGGTTGGAAGCAAAGAACCCTCTCCACAGAGTACCGAACTGACAGTGTATTGAAAGTGTTGCAAGCGAATTAAGAAATCAATTCTACAATTTTTTCGGCATATTTTCTTTCATTGTCACCACTAATTTACCAGGCGAACCTGATTCAAAATGATATTGAAGGATGTTCCAGACCAGTTACGACACATTTCTTTTCTTAATGATATGTGTCGGAGATCGAAGTTAATGACCTCGTGAATAACGCACTACATTCTGCGTTACATATCACAGAAGTTATCGCATGTTTAACAAGGTTTACTTGACTATTCTGCACCAGATAGCACATTAACTAATGAGTGTTTTCTGCACTTGACGTGACAGGACTTCTAGTTTTAACTGTAAAAATATATGTCAGAGTGCCATATGATGTGTTCTATTTCTGTTTAATGTTAACAAGGACCTGGAGCTGTACTTTGAAAGGTAAACTTTATGTCAGGTAACACAAATAACGTATAGATCGCATATCATGTAAACTTGCTTTTTTGGTCCCTGAAAGTCCTGGAAAAGTCCTTGAATTTCAATCTTGATTTGGTGTTCGAAGCCTGACTTCAGGCAGATGCAAACTCCAGTGCTGATGATGATTGATTGATGCTCAACATCATTCCACCATTCAGTCTTGCTAGATCCTGCAACTTGACGAACATTTTGCGCGACCCGGCGACAATTTTGGCACAAATCACAGGGGTCGAAATAACGCTTGTCTACTTGTTGCCGACAAGTAATTTCTACCTACCAGCGACAACCAAAAAATAAATTCACTTGTCATGGGCAACAAGTGTATTTTTGCCATGACTTGTTATGTTGTTGAAATAATTCCCAAACATTCCAATTCCGATTACAGAAAAAAATCCGAAACAATCGGCACAGTTAACAATAATTACATTCCACTTCCATTTTGTTTGTGGGGGAAACTTGTTTCTATTTTGAACCAAACATGTCATAGATATTGAGGGAGAGTCTGTACATACTCATCATCTAGCGTTTTCTGGGGAAAACTTGTTTCCATTTTTAACTAAATTTATACGTCATTGGTATTGATTGAAAATTAATGCGTGGGCCTACACGTCATGCGATGCCGGAGTAACTATACAACAGTTGAAAGACAACGTGTTTAGCGGCATCTGCAAAGAGTTTAGTCCTGGGTAAATTTGTATCCAAAAACCCCCGAATTGACTTGGAAAAATCGGCGGAACGCACAAAGGGGGCGAATGTATTGAAAGTCAGTTTGTTAAAGTGGGTTTCAATGGGTGACAAGTAAGAAAAAAAATTCACTTGTCACAGGTGACAAGTCAATTTTTTTAACATTTTGACCTCTGAATCAGTTAGTGATGTTACGGTGATCGGAATCAGGATCGGTTATCGACCGATAACAGCCCATCGGAAAAACATTGACCTCTCACTTGAATATCTGCTTTTGCCAATTAGGAAAAAAAAAAAAAAAAACTTTGAAAATTTATCAAAGTATATGAGTGAAAATAGATTTTTTTACCAACCTAACGTGAAAGTGTGACCATTTTTATGTGTACCCATACTATGTATAGTACACATAGTGCCATCATCCGGGGTGGACCTCCGTCGTTCGTCCATCCTTCATCTGTCTGTCTGTCCATCCACCCATCCATCTGTCCGTATCCATTTCTTTGGCATTCGATAACTCAGGGGTGTGATTTTTCCGTTTTTTGGCGGTTTCCCGCTTTTTGGAGGTTAAAAATGAGTTTTGTGGAACATCTAAATCAGCAAAAAAAAATTGGCAGGGGAAGGGTTAGAGGAACCCCAGTTAAATTCCACTGAAGGGCGATTTCACAAACTGTGCTCCATGTTCTACATCATGCCACAACATTTACCAAGTTCTTCCTTGTTATACATTAGAACTTGTGTTGTGAAAGTTCATTGGTTACTGAGGTAATTCAAGCCTGAACTTAACCAATAGAATACAGTGTTTCATATTGTTTCTGTTTCACATGCTCCACCCGCTTTTCAAGCATTGTTGTGAATTTCTTCTGGTGTGTTCAACTGTAAAATTACATATAATACAACAAAAATGAATTCTATTGTCGATCGTAACTGTGACCTGAAAAGCATTGATCAAGGTTTGAAGAATGGGTAAAGGTGTAGAATAGGGGACTTTTCGTTTTTTAAAAAAAATAACGATTTTTTCGCTATTTTTTCTCTGTTTTCTTAAAGTAAACTATATTTTGAACAAAATGACACAAAATCACATACTTTTATCGTTTTTTTCAAGAAATATTAACGATTGTATTGTGACAGCGCCGTCGAACTCACTGCAATCGGTCTGTCCCATTATCGCTATCATAGGGGAGAGTTTAGTAATTGAAATGTCGGCTGACAAACCCTGCCCCCTCACTAAACTGACCCTAGATCAAATTTTAGGGTCAGTCTAGTAAGGGCTAGGGTTAGCTTACCGATTAGATCACCCTGGTCCTAACTGAACTGACCTTAAATCGAGGAACACGCACAGAAGCGAAGCGCACCTGCTAAAATGCACACAAGCAAAGCGCACCTGCTATCATATAAAATGATTTCTCCCCTGTGACGTCACTCGTAATAACGAATGAAAACAACAGATGCTGCGATATTTTCAGCGGTTGAAACAAATGGCAACTGAGAAACTCGCAATTCAACGGGATTTAAAATCTATTCTCTGACATGTTAAAACATGATAGAGGTACCTAATTGTGTGTCATTTTGTTCAAAATATAGTTTACTTTAAGAAAACAGAGAAAAAATAGCGAGAAAAGCGTTATTTTTTTTTAAAAACGAAAAGTCCCCTATTCTACACCTTTACCGAAGAATGTTTGGAAGTGGAGCTGGACTGAAAAGAAGAATTGTGAAGTGATGTTTGGGGAATTTATTAGAAAATTAAATTCCACCGGACTAGCATTGTGTATAATCACAGGGGCTCGTTACAAACAATGACTGAGGAATTAAGGGGACGTCCAACCTAACTTTGGTCAAATTTCATGTAATTTTCTTTCAAGTCTAAAAAAGGCCCAAAATGAATAACCCCAATAAATTATATACCAAAATGCTTGGAATGAAACATAGAACATGTGGAAACTGAAATTTGCCATGGAACTGCTGCCATGTGTAAATAGCACCACCTGAAAGTCTGCTGTGGCATAAGTAAGAGAACAAAATTTTTACAATAAAATACCTCAAAATAAAATAACAGCTGCATTCTATAAACATTTAAGTACATACTGGAAGAAATCTTTTCCTAATTCATGAAAGTAATAAAGATTGAGACCAAATGTTATAAGTGGAGTGCTCACTGATTGAAGGCAGACATTTTCTTTTGTTTATGTTTTGATTTGGGGAGTTCAACAAAGATCACCTTGAAGGAGTCCAGCAGAAGAAGTATGGAAGGACAAAAGAGTGTCTCCCAATATCAAGATGTATGTGTTACTGTAATGGTTTGGAAAGAAAATATGATATTCTCCTATGTAGAATGCACTGCAAAGTCATACATTGTAGTTGAATAAATATATTTACAAACCCCTTGCACTGTAACCCCTTTTATCCCATGCATCAATTTGATAGTGATTAAATTGTTAAATTTGTCTGGTTTATCAATAAGTATATTAGCTTTGTTTAACTCTTGGACACCAATACACTCATGATATCTGTTGGAGAAGAAATAAGGGTAACTGTAACCTGTCACTGCAAAAAAACATCTAATGTACTTATAAGTACATTGTTATTCAAAACACATCAAATCAACCTTACAGAACCATTATTGCATGTACTTTCCCCAAGGAGGCTTATTGACATATTGAGATCAGAAGGGCACATCCAGAGGGTCTCACATATTTTTTTCAAGAACGCAGTACACAAAGCAATCCCAAAAAGATGACAAGTGAGCTCCATTTGACCCAAAACATTTCCCGAGGAGGAGGGGAGGGGCTCTCTTCCTTGTATGACTCTACCTCCGGCACTCAAGGCATATGCCTTTTTTCTCAAAGTTTAACTCTTTTTTCTTTTTGAAGATCCTGGCCTCACATGTTCCAAACACTATCAGACGGGTAACCCTCCAAATAAGTGTATCTGCAAAAATCATGTTACATTGCAAAACATTCTTTTTAGAGTTTTAGTTCTGGACCTTTCATGCTTCTTACTTCCAACTATAACACTTAATTTATCGATTAATGGGTGAATAGGAAAGTCCTGCCATAATCAACATTTTGAGTTCCATAAGCCTTCAAAACAGCTCCGATAAAAGTGTCAAACATCAGATTGGTGGCTTTATACAGAATATTCATTAGGTTGTTGCTTGATAAGTAATAGGAACAAAATCTTCACAAGAAAATTCTGTAGCAATACAATTGAGGTTATTAGCAAGCACTTTGCAACAAATTGTAACAAATCAACTAGTTATAAACAAAATTTTCTAACTCAAAAGAGTGAAAAAGTACCACAACTCTGAAAAAATGTGGGAAGAAACACATGCTAGAGCAGCTACACAGGCATTGTTTCCCCATGATGCTCGATCACAACACCAAATATCCTTCAAATTGGAGTAGCAATGGTTGAGATACAAGGAGAATGTTGGTACATGTAATGATGAATGGGTAAGATTAAGAGGACAGGGGTCACCACTGCACGGCCCTAGATGCACCTTTGATTTTCCAACTTCCAGGTCTGAGGCATAATAATCGCAACACACCCCACCTTATCAGTTCATAATTTCAGTAAAATAAAAGAAATTATCAATTTGAATTAATAGATGATGGAAAATATTTGGCTTCCTTCGCCTTCTCGTACTATTTAATTACCACAAAACAATATCAGTTTGAGGCCGACAAACGAAAACTGAACGCATGTGGTTTGGTTAAAAAGTATCTCGGCATGAATAATGAAGAAATTGCGAATATTTCGTGTATTTCATTTGTTTAAAAAGCCAATTGCAGCTAATATTGACCGTGCATTCGATAATTCGTTTCGGTTTTGACCACACACGGCCACGCTGACACTCCGTGACAGCGGTCATGTTTATTGTGATATGCAAATTGGGGGATGGTTTCCGGTGAAGGAGATTTGTCACATTTGTCAGTGTAAAGCGATCATAAAAGACACTGATCGACGCTTGTATTACTATGGTTGGTTGCAAGAAAAAACTAAATTCTCAGCATCGTCCAAGCGCACCTTATTCAAAAGCACGAATGCATCATTATTCAACCCCATCTTCAATCGGTCCTTTGCAGACATCAAACATACCCCGCCTTCAAATTCCATGGTTACTAGGAAGTAAATAACTTCGCAGCGACAGGGGGAAATTAACACGCTCAATATAGTTCCAGGTCACTTGGAATATACTTCGTGAAAAAGTGATTTCTGAAGCATTCTGCTTACTTTGTTATGAATATTGCCTTATTTTATGTGTATTGTCCCGATTTTATACACTCGGTTATTTTTTTTACAAGTGGTTCATGTTGTCTTTCTAGTGCGCAATAATTCAGATTTTTTGTCAACAAAAAAGTTCAGACGGCCTGTAAACACGAGAGGGAATTTCAAACCATATTTTCCAGTTATGACATTAACAGCTCAAGTATTTGCTGTCACCTGTTTGCAAATCCGCTCATACGTTGTCTTGAACAAATAAGGGGCGTGATCACGTCTTTTGCATTCTTACGATTGGCCAAATTGAGTATTTCTGCAAGAACCACATCGTAATCACATGACCGGAAAAACATCATTGAAACATGGCCACACATCCGGAACATCAAAAATTTGTGTTGATGTTATTACATTCAAAACGTCAAAACTCACCAGAGTGTGTGTCAAAAAAAATGCTTTCTCCGAGTCTGTAGTATGTTATCATTATATTGAGGAGTAGGCTTTCGAATTACCGATTATTTTGTGGTTTTACCGGTTCGTTACTTATGCCATTTGCAAATTAATCTTCTTCAAAATCATAAAATTCACTTTTTTTCCTGAAAAAAATTATATGTACCTTTTTCTATGCACTTTACTCATTATTTTGATATATAATTTGCCTTTCCTTACTTCTCTTATCTGTTTCTGAGGCATTGGGAAAAATGTCAAAAATTGACCAAAGTTAGGTTGGACGACCCCTCAAATAATATTATAAAATAAGCATAACTGGATACCCCCTAGTATATACATGTAATATAATAACAAAAGGGAGGACACACAATTCCTACCTCGATTTTTCAAACGGTTCAAAATATATTCTGCCTACGTTCAGTCATCGATTTCTATGCACCGTTTTGTCAGGAAAAGACTTATCTTCCAGACCACACATGTTTTCATTATATTAAAATAAAATCAATGCACAAAACATGATTTATTGTCACTTTCCTTCGAAAAGAACTCTGGTGGTACCGGAAGCTCGGCTTTCAGCTGTTGAGGTCTCATCACCACATCCCAAAGAAAAGTCGGCCCTGAACGTTTCGTCCGCAACGGCGTTTCATTTTTGTCAGTCATTTCTGCCATATTCAGAGGCCGGAAAGCGGCGGGGGAGGGTCTGTCCCTAACAGTTTTGAGAATTTATGTGAAAAATATTCGGCAAATGAGTGTCGACAAATGCTTTTATTATTTTTATCACCGCTTATGTGTGTTTACAACTAACTTGCCAGTGTAAGTGTCTATTTTAATGTTTTCAGCCAAAGTACTTAAATTAATTGTGTCTTCTTTTCGAGAGGACAGATTACACAAGGATGGCATATTGTTCGGTCTGGGTGAATTCAGTGAATTTCTGGACCACAATGAAGAGTTTTGGACACGTAGTATGTTAGAGAACTTCATATTGTATATTATATGTATTGTTATGTGGATATAGGGGCGACCGTCCTTCCATCCCCACCATCCCCTTGTTTCAGAGTTCTTATGATGTTAAACTCTGATATTATTAGACACTGCCACTGGGTGCTGCTCCGTATCCACTGCCCCCCCCCCCCCCCCCCCCCCCCCCCCCCGCACAAAAAAAACATTGAAGCCTCGGCGTGGTCTCGCCTGCTTTCGGCATCCGTCTGATGTGGTAGATGGAAAATATAGTTACGTGACAACTCGGCCTCGGGACAACTCGACCCGAGCCAATTCTCCGGAACAACTCGGTCATGATTATCCATTGTGCAGAAATGTGACCTTGACAATAAATAAATAAATAAATAAATAAATAAATAAATAAATAAATAAATAAATAAATAAATAAACCTGAAAGGGTGTCAGGCCCAACACTCACAGGAACCAAGTGATCAGGTTCTTGACTGCTACATATCGTCTGATGGTTCTAGAATTTCTTGAAATTATCCTCAATAATTACAATGTCATACTGACGTTCCCCTTAACTACAAACGTTGCACGATGTCTGGGGATCATTCTTGATGCATTCGATGTACGAGTCCAGACGCGGCTTGTCCTGTGCACCATGATGGTTAACCATGATGGTTAATGGTCATAGGCCCCCGGCTTGGAATGGCAGGACGAAATATGGGGCCCACAGGGTCAAAAGGGGTCCCCAAACCGCAATCTCCTGGTAGCGAAAAAGAGAGAGAGAGAGAGTGGGGGGGGGGGAGGACGAGTGAGAGAGAGGGAGAGAAAGAGAGAAGAGAGAGAGTGAGGAAGGATGTCTGTATTTGCAGGAATTTGAATTCAAGTATCGTAAATCACCGACTGTACTTCGTGTGTACACTAGTATATAGGCCTCAGTCGAGAACCGATGATGACCGCTAAGAGACCCTCATATCGGTCCTTGAAACGAGACAGGTACCCAGCCAGTATTTGTATATGAAGACACTCTGGACCCACCCCCCCCCCCCCCCCATTCCCACCCAGAAAAATAATCTTTATTGAAGGTTGCATTTTATTAAAGTATCTCAAAAAGCACTAAAGGTGCACTCTGTTTCTTCCGTTGGGGGCTCCTTCCAGTGTCTAGAGTCACTAAACCCAAACTACATGTAGATTGCATATTCTCCACTGGCGAACATGAAATCTACATCTTGTACTAGCTGAGTAAGAATCGAGGATTTTGTTCCTTTTCATATGCAATTTTCAACATTTTCACCCGCCAGGCTGAACCATTATCGCCCAGTGCGCCTTGGGCCCCCCTGGTGGTTTGAGAAACGAATAATGTCCATATGCAGAAATAAAAGAAAACAATCAAGTGGGGTTTTATCCATGGTGGCCGTGTTCTTTTTGGGGGCGTTAGAGGAATCGTCATTGGGAAAGTATAATCTGCATCTGTCTTGTTTCTAATCGTTTTTGAGGAGTGAACAAACAACGGCTCCTGACGGGATTGTGCCTACTTCAACTTCGCCGAAATTGGGAATAGCCCTGCGTGAAAAAATGGACAAGAGACATGGGGTGCAGCAGAACCATGATGGCATCTTTCACAGCCTTCTGGGCGGAAGACCTCCTCACGTGGGGGGGGGGGGGGGGGGGGATAATAGTTTGCGAGCGCCGAAGCCGTGTGAATACGTCATTCTCTCCCTATGCCATCCCCGCGCGCAAACCATTACCTTCAAGAGATTGCATCCATGTTATATACATGCAGTAACAAGAGTGAGACTCACAAATCTGATGTTTTCAGATAGCGTCTGGCGCATTGTTTCGTGGGAGATTTGTTCCATTGCTATAAACTGAAATCCAGATTATCCAACGAGATACACTATTCCCAAACGATTGTACACAGTTCTACTATTTCAGGGTTTCAAGGAGTACGCCTCTAAAGTGTTCAATTAAGTCGAAGTGTTTTTAATACAAATTTCGTTGGATTATCCCGTAATGGCTACATGAGTGTAAAAGAGCACTCTATGACCGGAGGTGGGCGCGTTAGGAGTATCCCATAAGATGAATTCACTACTACTAAACACCAACACTAGAGTTGTGTGAAACATAGCGTGATAAATGTGTGTTTGAGGGTGTAGGAGAGACGAAAAACGATTTAAGGAGTAGTGAATAGTGAATGGTTTTCTATAATTCAAAAGAATATGCTCCAAGGGCCAATCTTTGGTAGTATTTGAAATACAGTCGGAAAACTCAGTGACCGGGGTGTGGGGTTCTTGTTTTTTGTATTGCTTTTAAAAGTCGGAGGCGCTGAAATGTAAAAGGTCGTTTCCGAAACCGTGTCTCAGAATTCATGTAAAACTCGGTGACCTGAGAAGTAATCCGGCCGATTTTATCGTATGAGATAAGTGTATGTAAGTGGCCAATTTCTGATTGAGAGACTGTGAATTCGACCTCCCCCCCCCCCCCCCTCCCCGTGTCTGGCATCTGTCATTAAACAATAATAACAACAAAAACTACTTGCTTCAAGTTGGTTGTGTGGTCAATACACATAAAATCTAAATCAAGTTTCTCGTATCAGTGGATTTGAGTAAATGACAAGTCTGACAGTTACATGCCGGCTGTTTTGTGCGGTTAGTTCGTCTTCATTGATCCGTAAAATATTCCGGAACAATTTTACGTTCATGCCTTAAGAGTGTAATAATCAAAAAGAACTAAATAATAATAAAGTCAGGTCCACTGAAATGAAAACGGCATTTTTGAGACCCTTTCAGAGAGATTGATGTATAGCGTTGCGATTGAAGAAGTGACCAGGACAATTTTAGGTAAGATGGGGCCGAGTTATCCCGGAGAATCGGCTCGGGTCGAGTTGTCCCGAGGCCGAGTTGTCACGTAACCATATTTTCTATCTACCACATCAGACGGATGCCGAAAGCAGGCGAGACCACGCCGAAGCATCTATGTTTTTTGTGCAGGGGGAGGGGGGGGGGCGGGGGTGGGGGCATTGTCTAATGATATCAGAGTTTAACATCATAAGAGTTAGAGATAATCCAATGTTCAGAACTCTGAAACAAGGGGGTGGTTGGGTTGGAAGGACGGCCGCTCCTATATCCTCACAACAACATATATAATATACAATATGAAGTTCTCTAACACACTACGTGTCCAAAACTCTTCATTGTAGTCCAGAAAATTCACTGAAATCACCCAGACCGAACAATATGCCAACATTGTGTAATCTGTCCGCTCGAAAAGAAGACTCAAGTACTTTGGTTGAAAACATTAAAATAGATTGTTTTGACTGGCAATTTAGTTGTAAACACATATAAGCTGTGATAAAAATAATAAAAGCATTTGTCGACACTCATTTGTCGAATATTTGTCACATAAATTCTCAAAACTGTTAGGGACAGACACTCCCCGCCGCTTTCCGGCCTCTGAATATGAAAGAAATGACTGACAAAAACGAAATGCCGTTGCGGACGAAACGTTCAGGACCGACTTTTCTTTGGGATGTGGTGATGAGACTCAACAGCTGAAAGCCGAGCTTCCGGTACCACCAGAGTTCTTTTCGAAGGAAAGTGACAATAAATCATGTTTTGTGCATTGATTTTATTTTAATATAATGAAAACATGTGTGCAGTCTGGAAGATAAGTCTTTTCCCGACAAAACGGTGCATAGAAATCGATGACTGAACGTAGGCAGAATATATTTTGAACCGTTTGAAAAATCGAGGTGGGAATTGTGTGTCCTCCTTTTTGTTATTATATTATATATACGATAATACCATAGTGTGTTTTGATATGTTTGATATCTCAACGAGTTGAAAGTGAGTTTTTTTTCGCGAGGCTTGCCGAGCGAAAAAAACTCACTTTCAACGAGTTGAGATATCAAACATATCAAAACACACTATGGTATTGTTGTATTTATCTTAAACCAACCATTTTTGTTCTTTTCTGCATTTTTAAAAGGGTTTTGGGGATGATTTCGTGTCAAAATGTCGACTCATCTGGAGTCTCCAATCTATATGGCATAGGGGTATGTGTTATAGATAATCTATAACACATGGGCAAAATCTTCAACAGGTATAAGATAAACATGTATACCACAGGGGTCTGGAAACGTTATTTTAGTGATTTAGGGTATATATGTTTAAAAATGGAGAAAGGGTGTAACAGGAGGAGAGATAAGTGCGGGAGCCGGGGTTCGAACCGTCGACCTCTAGCACACAAAGCGACCGATTTACCACGAGACTAAGAGATCCGGACCAACCAGGCTGGTTGGTAAATGGCCTTTATACCTCGACCGCTACAAGGGTAACAACAGGCGAAATTGGGAAACTTCAACCAAGTGTCGACAAGTTTGAAAAATTATTAGATCTTGGTTCCTGGCACATACATGTACTCCGAGGTGCCAAATAAGAGTGTCGACATGCTTATTAATTTTGCTGAAAAATTCCTTGCCATCACTGTTATTTGGTATTGAGACATAGTGCAAAAATGCCATCACTGTTATTATTTTCAGACCAAAATCTGAGCCATCACTGTTATTTGGCCATCACTGTTATTTGGCACCTCAGAGTACCATTTCTATTCTATATACATTTCCCTATTACTTAAAACAAATTTCGTCGAAATATCTTCAGTATTACTAGAGATATTCAATAAAATGTTAGCAAAAAGAATGCTATTTTCTGATTTGTAAATAAGGTTGTCCAAACGAAACCCGAATTTTTCAACACAAATCAGTGAAATAAATGCACATAGAGACATTGACCTACGCTTCACTGTGGCTCTTTGTGTACCTTTTTGAACACTTTCAACGACTGCCCAACACCAGTCGCCTATCTATACTCTGGGGAGATATTTTTTCAACATTTGCAGGTTTTTCAGCCTTCTTCCTCGTCATCATCGCCATATTTTAACAACTCCGCTCAGAATAGAAGCAAACTTGAAAGCCTTACCGCGATTGGTTACAAGTGAACTGAGAAATCGAAAGTAGATTGAGGTCACTGATCTCAGTTCACTTGTAACCAATCGTGGTAAGGCTTTCAAGTTTGCTTCTATTCTGAGCGGAGTTGTTAAAATATGGCGATGATGACGAGGAAGAAGGCTGAAAAACCTGCAAATGTTGAAAAAATATCTCTCCAGAGTATAGATAGGCGACTGGTGTTGGGCAGTCGTTGAAAGTGTTCAAAAAGGTACACAAAGAGCCACAGTGAAGCGTAGGTCAATGTCTCTATGTGCATTTATTTCACTGATTTGTGTTGAAAAATTCGGGTTTCGTTTGGACAACCTTATTTACAAATCAGAAAATAGCATTCTTTTTGCTAACATTTTATTGAATATCTCTAGTAATACTGAAGATATTTCGACAAAATTTGTTTTAAGTAATAGGGAAATGTATATAGAATAGAACTGGTATGTGCCAGGAACCAAGTACATCGAGATCTAATAATTTTTTAAACTTGTCGACACTTGGTTGAAGTTTCCCAATTTCGCCTGTTGTTACCCTTTCTCCTTTTTTAAACATATATACCCTAAATCACTAAAATAACGTTTCCAGACCCCTGTGATGTATACTAGGGGGTATCCAATTATGCTTATTTTATAATATTATTTAATTCCTCAGTCATTGTTTGTAATGAGTCCCTGTGTTATTTAATTCCTCAGTCATTGTTTGTAATGATTCCCTGTGTTATTATATTATACATGTATACTAGGGGGTATCCAATTATGCTTATTTTATAATATTATTTAATTCCTCAGTCATTGTTTGTAACGAGTCCCTGTGGTATAATGTATTTGGTGCAACAAACTTAGTGATAAATTATGCAAGCCGTGGGTGCAAGGCCATTGAGGCTCACGCAGAAGCGAAAATACATCAAAGCAGTATGAAGACAGTGTCATCTAACTACAGATTATCAGGTTGGCATTAGAATTGTTGATTTTATTTTTTCAAGTGGGAAAGTTGCCTATTTTCGTTTTATTTGTGCAGTGGTTAAAATTAATTCCAGTCCACCTTCCTTTGGACACTGGGGTGATTTGTCATTATATTTGAAGATTTATTTTTCAGAGAATTCTGCTGTCTAATTTCTTGATTTTGATATTGAGAGAGGCCCACGACACTGGAAGCACCAATAGGCAGGGGGGGGGGGGGGGGGGGAGGGGGGGGGGGGCAACCCCTATTTTTAAGGCATTTTTTCCAGTGCAGTATGCCAGCTACATTGGGGATGGGTGGGTGGATGATGAGTTCATGCATGCTTGTGTCATGTACTCTTATCAGAACAATTTACCAGATTTTTAGTTATTTTTTTCTTCATGAAAACTATATTTGAAGATTGTTATTTTTCAGAGAAGTCAGCTGTCTAATCTTCTGATTTTGAAACGGGGCCACCAGAAGCTCCCAGGAGGGGGGCAACAACCCCATTTTTAATTTTAAGGCATTTTCCCCAGTCCAGTATGCCAGCTATATTGGGTGGTGGGGGGGGGGGGGGCAATTTATTCATTTTTGTGTCGGGGGGAGGGGGGGGGGGGGTCAAAAGGGTTATGATTTTGCTTTATGTTACATTTGTAATATGATGAAAGTATTTTTCACGTGTTTCTAATTTTATTTTTCAGGTGTGTTTGGATCTCCAAGAACCATTAAGGAAAGCAAGACACCCTATGGTATACATCCTATGTTTGTTGGTTCACCAACTATTAATCAGAACTCTGTGAAGCCACTTGCATGTATAAATGATCGAATAACAAATACAGCAAACTTGAAAAATATTGCTCAGATTGTCAAGTGACTTTATATTTGTGTTCAGGTTACTGATGTGCTGAGCTGTGTAGTTTTTGGTGTAAATCTGATAATTTGATCCTGAGATATTAACTCATTATCCTTCAAATTGAGAATTCTTCCAATCCCTTTTGCATAAGATAACTCCAAAAATATCAATCCAATTGTCCTGTTACTTTATATATATCTTCAGGTTACTGATGTTGCTAGCTGTATAGTTTTTGGTGTAAATCTGTTATTTTGATCCTGAGATTTTAACCCTTTATCTTTTAAATTGAAAATTCCTCCAATCCCTTTGGCATTCGGTAACTTGAAAAATATTGCTTGGATTGTCAAGTTACTTTATATTTGTGTTCAGGTTACTGATGTGCCAAGCTGTATAGTTTTTGGTGTAAATCGGATAATTTGATCCCGAGATATTAACCCTTTATCCTTCAAATAGAAAAATCCTCCAATCCCTTTGGCATGAGATAACTCAAAAAATATCAATCCTATTGTCATGTTACTTCATATATGTGTTCAGGTTACTGATGTGCTGTGCTGTATAGTTTTTGGTGTAAATCTGATAATTTGATCGTGTGATATTAACTCTTTTTTCTTCCAATTGAGAACTCCTCCAATCCATTTCTTCGGCATGCGATAACTCAAAAAATATTAATCTGCTATAGGTTACTTTATATATGTATTCAGGTTACTGATGTGTTGTGCTCTATGGTTTTTTATGTAAATCTAATAATTTGATCCGGAGATATTAACCCTTTATCCATCAAATTAAATTAGGCACTCCTCCAATCCATTTCTATATGTACCCATACCATATATGGTGTACATAATGTTGGTATCCAGGATGGCCCTCCATCATACAGCTTTCTACTAGTTGAGCATATGGGTACACATCTGACGATTTCATCGTCCTATTTTTTAATATTTGAACAGGTAAGAGCATTCCCCAACATACACCATCGTAAATAGAGTTGTGCTTGGATGTGGATTATGGATTTGGGATGCATTCTGAATTTTGCAGAGTTGTTCGATCTGTGTACAGAGTATTTCCAATCATGTGCTTCTGTATGAGAAATTGAGAATACACACTGGAGAGTTGATAAGTGGAAGGCAGACAAGGACATGCAATAGGGGAATGACAATTTGGAACCACAACAATTCAACACCAGTTTTGAGTTTTCTGTGCGTTTCGGCACAAGCGTCAGGACGATTCAGCAACCTTAGTATCGAAGTGTTGTTATTTGTTTTTGTCCACATGAATATAACGATTTAAACTTTTCAGAGTCCTGGTAATTTTTCTTTGACATTCTCGAAGATAGCGACAAATGTATCGGATAAAAACACAGCATTTTATTTATCTGATAAATTTGTCACATTCATTGAGAATGTCAACTATAAACATCACAGCACTGCCAAGTATAAAATTATTTAGGCAATGACATGAGTCACATTCTAATTGCAAGTGGTGTAGTTTGGGAATCAGGTAGGCGGGACTAAATTCGTGTTATGTTCAGAAAGTCATAAGGCCTAACCAAAGGGATTCGCAAAGAAAGTGATGGACAGCTATTTTACAACAAACAAGATTCTGTAAATTGTCGCTAAATAACAAATAATAACCAGTCAATCAAAGACCCAATGACTTCACTGCCACATGTCTGATTTCTGCACTTGACAATCATCTTACTCTGTATCCATGAATCTAATCAGCACCTGTGATCTATCTGACAGTCTCTGACCAGAATAAATCAAAGGCACCATAAGGCAGTGATATTGCATTGTGATGTGAGTAGGAATAAAACGCGACAGTGTGTTTACAGCTCTTTGATCTATCTTACTTCAAAGTTCAAAGTATTATAGTACAAAGGGGAGGGTGGTCTTTCACTATATACCACACAGGGATAATAATGTACCTGAACATCGGAATCGGAACCAGGAATCGGCCAATAACACCTTCACATAATCGGAAATCGGTCCGATGGCAAATTTCGTTATCGGAAAATCACTAGAATCAGTTTTTGATTTGCATGCTTTTCATTTTAGGTACACCCTGGTGATCCAAACGGCCGTTCACCTCAAATCAAAAGGCCTGGAAACAGAAGACATACATGTACTTTGTGGGGTCACACCTGTATAGCACCTTAATAAATGGGAGCGCAGTGGCATTGTGGTAACTGGTTCTCGTCAGATCACCAAAGTTAAAATGTATGAATGACCGTCTGAGTGATCGATTCAGGCTCCTGCGTTGTGTCCTTTGGCAAGGCACTTAACCCCAATTGTTCACATGGGAGCACGATGATGCCATGTACATGTACTACCGAATATGCACATGTCTTTAACCAATCTAACCTTGCCTGTGCACCAGGGCAGAGTTACGATGTTGGGGAGCTGGCAACTGCTCTTCATTGCTTGGTGAGGCTCTCCGGGTATTCCGTCTTCCTCCACCTGTAAAACTATCACCGACACCATATGACCTTGGCTGCTAATGCATCGTTAAACCTTAATGAACTAAAATAAATAAAGAGCACCTTAAAACAGTAATTTGCCAGGTGACATTATTTGTGATAAAAGGAAATTAAAACATGGATTGATCTTAATATTTTGGATACCAAACATGTACATGTACGGTGTATTGAACACACATTCTGGAAGAATACATTAACAGAGCTTAAATTTCATCTAAATTTGAGAGAATCCATCTAGTTTCTCAAAAACTGGTTGTGAGAATCAATACTTGCTGTGAGTACAGTTAAAACTAGAAGTCCTGTCATCAATTGCGCGCAAACACCTCGCCATTTAGCGCGTTTATCGGCACGTTGGGTCATATGGAAAGGCTATCACATTCTCTGCGCAACCTGTGCACAAGCAATGGTTCAGCCAATGGACCTCCGGGTTGAACCCGGAGGTCCATTGGCTGAAACATTGCTTATGTTTGCTGTGAGTATTGGCAAGACTCTGTGGTAATTTGTGTATTTTCAATAGGAAAATTGCGCGCAATTCTTGTGCGAAATTGTATGAAGATGAGCGCACAATTCATGACATGACTTCTAGTTTTAACTGTATGATCTCATTATGCAACCAGGATCACATTATACAACCATGGTTGAACCCCTCTTGTATGCTGATAACACATTTTAGTTTTAATTTTTAGAATATAAACTGAATTTGATAATTTAAAAAAAACCATAAACAATGTTTATCAATAAAGCCTTTCAAATATGGATGCCATAGGAACCATTGAGTCACCTCCAATAACAGCCATTATTTGTATAATTTTATTGGAAAAGTGTTAGTATATTTCAGGTCATGTTAGCCTTGTGTTAGATAATTTACTGTTGTCATGTTAGGCTCTGAGCTAAATTAACTCAATGCTTTTCAGTCCTAGCAGAGCTGTAATGAGAATGTACAGGAATTTCCCCTGGCTTTGTTGCTTGAATATTTGTGTGAATGGATTCTCAGATTCTCGTCAAAGTCCTTGCCATATCCCAGCATTAATATGGTGAAGCTGAAGAATGGGGCCCTCTGCAGATTATATAAAAATCACTCATTTTTCTCCTTTTTTCTGCTTGTTTCCTTTTTAGCTCACCTGACTGCAAATCAGTGGGAGCTATTGCCATCACTTGGCATCCATCGTCCATTATGTTTTGGAAACTTGTCTTCTTCACAAAGACGAAGCCAAATTCAAACATATATTGCACAGACCATCTATGGAATATACCCTTTCTCTTTTGTAAAAATGAAGCAGCTGCCATCTTCTTCAATTTGAACCAAATTTTGCATGTACTTTCAGTGGGTCCCAGGTAATGGATTGATGCCTGAAAATTTTTTTTCACAGCCCTGTGGCAACCGCTGGGGAAAAAAATACGAAAGCTTATGTTTCTCACATCACCAGAGAACTGTTGTTTGGTATGAAGAATCCTTGAGACCAGAAGAATGGAGTGGTTAAAAAACATTGCCATTCATTGCCTCAGGATGTTCTGTAGGAGGCATTGAAAATATGCCGAGTCAGCATTTTTGCAGTAGTTTATCCTGAAGCAATATCTGTTGCAGTTATTCAAACGAGAAACCAATTTACTGTTATTCAAACATTCATTTTCCAGAGCAGTAGAGTACCATGTTATTATTTTAATCAGGTGGAATGGAAATGCTTCAATTCAATGTTTTTAACCTTCTCAAAACCTCCAGAGGTGGCAGAGGCAAAAATGTCCATTTCTGATTCCTTGATCGAACCCTCTTAATGCTGTGCACATATATGTTTTTCTGGTTTCTTGGAAAATATTTATCTGATTCCAGTATGAATATTTTTAACCTTCTGCACACTGATGTCAAAATGGCAACTGATTCAGCAGCAAATATTTCCCATAATGCAGTTTAATATTTAACCAAATATACATGTACGTTGTTTGACCGGGCTCAATGCACTCCGTGAAACAAGTTATAATTGGTTAAATTCATAGTAACACAAGTGAAAAACAGAGTCATTGGAGAAAATTCTGTTGTACTACCAGGGTGCTAGGGGTTAAATACTGATAACAAAAACCTTCTTTAAAAATATTTTACCCCCCAAAAATAAGCCTCCATAAATTCTCTTTTTATTTTGTTTATTTCTGATTTTTTTTACCATTTTCACACAGACTTGAATTTACTGGTAGCAATAATTCTCTAGTTTGACATTTTTCTTATTCTTTAAAACCACTGGACCTTATTCATTCATTTACATGTGTGTCACAGACCATCTTTGGAGTAGACCTCTTCTACTTTATTCAAATGAAGCTTGCTGCCATCTTCAGGTTGGTGGAGTTTACTCTTCTGATTTTTTCCTCAAACATTACTATATCCCTTGGGGTGGAGTGGATGCTCCATAAAGCCAAAATGCATTTAAAATTATCTTCTCATAAGCCACTTGCAATAATGCTTAGATTTCTGGTATGGAACTTACTTTAGTGATGCAGATTCATTTTCTTACAAAGAAACTCCATAGGTCAAAATTTGGTCTCCATTCACAATTTCTATTTTCAAAACCAATCGGCAGATGTGAAAAAAATTTGTCATGTAGTTTATGACCTCATTTATGTTGGAATTGTTTTTTGGTGGGGGGTCCTCGGTTCGAATCCCACCTGCGGCAACCACGTTGTGTCCTTGGGCAAGACACTTCACCCCCATTGCCCACATGGGGGCACGGTGGCACTGTGTACTAAGACTTGGATATTTTCAATTGGCATCTCGGTTATTTAATAGAATTTTCAGAATGGAAGTTGGGCTTTTTAATTTGATGAGCTTGAAGATTATTTTTAATGGGCATTTTATGCAAAATGTTGTAAAACAGGAAGAATTTAAACCAATAGAATTCATCTTACATATGAAGTTGCTAATGATGCTTGATGGAGAGTTAATCTGAGTTATGCCTGGAATGTTCCACAATCAGAAGTAAAGCATCAGTGAACTAGTTTTCAAATTTGTTTGCAAATTTTCATTTATATTTTGCGATACAAGATAATCAACTGCAGCCTCATAGGCTAATAGGCTGCAGTTGATTATCTTGTATCGCAAAATGCTATACATAATTGAACATTGTGTAGCTTTTTGCAAGTTTTGCATAGCAAAAAGCGACGCGACACTGCTTATTTTGAGCCCCGATGGCGCACCTGTCTTCAACCAATGCTAACCTTGCTTGTGTGGAGTTGGTATGTTGAGGAGCTGACAGTTGCTTGCCATTGCTCGGTGGTTCTCTCCGGGTACTCCGACTTCCTCCACCCATAAAACTGTCATGGTCATGGTTAGCCATTGTGCAGAAATATGTGACCTTAAACACCAATAAATAATGAATATAAATTTTGGTGGGTGGTGGGGGAGGGGGGGGGGGGGTAGAGGGAACCACAGGAGTTGAAAACAAAACAAAAATTTTGTTCTGTTGGGGGAGGGAGGGGGTCTTAGTTGAAAATTTGCAGACGTCGGGTCCCATTATTCGTTTTAGACCTTTTTTATTACATCCACCCACCACCTTGTGTGATATTTCTAGTGCATTTTCAGACACCCACCCCTTCCTTCCCATTGAAATTATGAGTTGCTTTGACAAACATCATATTAGGTATGGAAGGACGTATAGTTAGTTTGATTCCACCAGAAAGGTTAGTTTCATTTCCTGTTTGCACAATGAGGTTTCAGAAATCTTAAAAAACTTATCCAGAACAGCTCAATGTCCATAAAAGTATGAATGATGGCCTAAGATATGTCCAATCCCATTTTTTCCTGATTTGACATAAATAAAATATGTTTAAATTATTCTCCTGATTCGTACCGCAGGATTGAGCTAAAACTGACATAAAATTCAATCCATTCTGATCCATTTATTTATTATCCTCGCATTTCCAAAAATGCGGGGATATAGTCGGCATCTCCATCCATACGTCAGGGGGCAGTCTGGCAGCTGATTTTAGGGAGAAGTGACTTCTCCCTCCAGAGACTTTAGGGGTAAGTCAGGGGCCAGGAGGGAGAAGTCAGTGGACATGAGGGAGAAACCAGAAAAAAACATAAAACGTATATGACATTGTGACAAAATAAATGTACATAGAGGACACAATTATGGAGAAAAAAATAAATAAAAGTTATACAAACATACATACACACACAAAACTAAGTCAGATTGTATATAACGATAATGTAGGTTAAAATACCCCCCTCCCCACAAAAAAAAACTGTTGTTCATGGTTTCTGAATACCCTTTCCCTAACAGTGATGACTAGGGTTACAATGCAGTTGATTTGATTATTAGACTGACGCACTGCCTACTGCTCTACCGAGGCTTTTAGCGCTACCAAGGCTTTAATGTAGGTTAAAATCCCCCCCACCCTGCCTCATCCCCCCCCCCCCCCCACCCCCCAACAAAAAAAAAACTGTCGTTCATGGTTTCTGAATACCCTTTCCCTAACAGTGATGACTAGGGTTACAATGCAGTTGATTTTGTATTAACCTCAATGCAGTGGATTTTAAATTTAGCATTACCCATGGTGAGAGTGTTCTCTGTCATAGAAGGTATATTCTTTTTAAAAAAATATTTAAAGTGTGTAAAATAAATTTCAAGTTCACATACATGTAAGAAGCTGGGTCATTCATGGTTTCTGAATGCCCTAATTTAATTGAAAAGCATAGTTAAAAATGTTTTTGATATCCTTCATAAATTAAGCGTTATTAACAATTTGAGTTAATTTATTTCTAAGGTAAATGACAAAATATTTCAGTTGTCTCCCTTCCCTGCTACCCTGGGTAATAATACACTGTTGAGAAAAATGACAGTTTCTGCCAATCATCTTACATTGACACCTGCGATTGGTGCTATGAGGCCTGCCATTCTTATCCATCCTAATATGTGTCATCAGGGGTCAGCCTGGCAGCTGACTTTAGGGAGAAGTGACTTCTCCCTCCAGAGACTTTAGGGAGAAGTCAGAGGCCAGGAGAGAGAAGTCAGTGGACATGAGGCAGAAGTTAAAAAAAATACATAAAACATATATGAATGTACATAGAGGACATGACAATAGCTAACATGAGGAATTGTGGAGAAAAAATACCCCCCCCCCCCCCAAGAAAAACTGTGTCTTTTATGGTGTCTGAATGCCCTCTTTGCCTACCAGTGATGTCTATGGTTATGGTTACCATGCAGTTGATTTTGTTTTTGCCTCAGTGCAGTGGATTTGGAATTTAGGATTACCCATTGTGATAGTGTTCTTCTCTTTTGGAGAAGGTATATTCTTTTGAAAAAAAATATTTAAGTATTTAAAATAAATTTCAATTTCACATAAGAAGCTGGGTCATTCATGGTTTCTGAATGCCCTAATTGAATTGAAAAGCGTAGTTAAAAACGTTTTTGATAAGGCCACACAAAGTAGATCTTCTGTTTCTCAGGCCATTATTTGTGAAATTGCATGCGTGCGAGCGTTTTTTTATTTTATTTTTTATTTCAGTAATGACTTCTTTGCCATCAAAAGTTCATGTTCTTGGTTCAAGTTTTAGGCCTCATAATCTACAGAATAGCATGGTGGTGGTGTATTTCATCCCTTGAGTGCAAGAAGGCTTTGCAATGCTAAAGCATTGCAAAGCCTTCTTGCACTCAAGGGACAAATTCATAATTTTTTTTAACTTGGGTAAAATATCAGACATAAACCATTTAATTTTAATTTTTTCTAAGTTTAAATTGGTAATAAAAAGAGAGCATGCGGCAGCCAAAAGGACCATGCGGGAGGGCCTGAGAAACAGATTTTTTATTTTTTTAGGCCTTATTTTAAAAACGTTTTTGATAACCTTCATTATTTAAGCAAACTTAACAATTTGAGTTAATTTATTTCTTATGTAAATGACAAAATATTACAGTTGTCTCCCTTCCCTTCTGTCCCTGTGTAGAAAAATGACAATTTCTGCTGACTGTCTTACATTGACACATCCGATTGGTGCAATGAAGGCCTGCCATTTTTATCCATCCTTATATATGTGATTTATATCATAGCCTTATTACATTTAACCACCTTGGAACACAAATTTTCAAAGAAAAACTTTCAGTGCAAATTGCTTTGCCAATTTCAAAGGATCAAATTTCTGGAAATGAATGTACTGTAACCATAAGCAATTTTGACTTTTTATGTATGAACTGTCTCCACATTTTTTATTCTTTTGAAACGGTTGTTAATTTTAATAAATTCAAATTGACACAATGCACGTCTTGAGTGATTAGTTGGTTTTGCTGGCACTTCGTTTTAAACAGCCACTTTGTGCTGGTTGCTTACCTGTTAGGGCGAATTGTGCGAATGACGATGACATAATTGCCATTACAACTCTTTTCACAAATATAAAATTAGGCTATTTTTAGAACTGTATGATGGATTTTAACAGTAGTTGTGTTTACTTAATGAATGCAGAAAGGTTTTTTTTTAATAAAACACAAGAAAATGCATAAAACTGCCATGTCTCCCAAGGATGTTCTGGAGGGTGACTTGAATTTTGCCCCCAATGTAAGCCAAGGCGACTCGAGGAATGACAAGGCGACTTCTTCGCCCACTCGGCTGACCCCTGCCGTACGTTTGTCCGTGCATCACTCCCTGAAAGGCTCCAAGAGTATTCAGTTCGAAATGGGTAGCATCTCTAGATGTGCATGAAGGTTTCGGAATTTTGATTTGGCCCCCAAGTGGTACTGGTTCCCATGGAACCACTTTAATTGTTAGAAAACCAATTTTCTTTGAAAGGCTCCTACGGTATTTAATTCGAAATGTTTAAACTGTGCTAATCTGTTCAGGTAACATCTCTAGATGTACATGAAGGTTTCAAAAATTTGATTTGGCCCCCCAGTGGAACCACTTTTATCATTAGAAAATCAGTTTTCATCGTTAGCTCCTAGGGTAAACGTCAAACTATGCTAATGTGAGCAGGTCGCATTTCTAGATGTGCATGAAGGTTTTGGAATTTTGATTTGGCCCCAAGTGGTTCCAGTGGAACCACTTTTATCGTTCGAAAATCAGTTTTCATCGAAAGGCTCCTAGGATATATAATTGGAAACGTTAAAACTATGCTAAGGTGTTCAGGTAACATCTCAAGATGTGTATGAAAGTTTCGCAATTTTGATTTGGCCCCAGGTGGTTCAGGTGAATCCAGTTTTATCGTTATAAAATCAGTTTTCACCAAAAGGCTGCTAGGGTATTCAATTCGAAATGTTTAAACTATGCTGATGTGTTCAGGTAGCATCTCTAGATGTACATGAAGGTTTTGGAATTTTGATTTGGCCCCAAGTGGTTCCAGTGGAACCACTTTTATTGTTAGAAAATGAATTTTCATCGAAAGACTCCTAGGGTATTTAATTTGAAACATTTAAACTATGCTAAGGTGTTTAGGGTAGCATCTCCAGATGTGCATGAAGGTTTCAGAATTTTGATAGGCCCCAGGTGGTTCCAGTGGAACCACTTTTTATCGTTAGAAAATCAGTATTTTTATACTGTACCAATGACCCAGACATAGCTGGTGCTAACTCTTAAAAATCTAGGGCCAAACACAAATTTTGCCCCCCAATCCCCAAAATTTGCATCTAAAACCAAAAAATCATGTCCTAAATGGTCCTCCATACTATCCCTCCACTGCGCATGCGCAATGTCAAGGAGGTATCGAAATTGGCGCCAATTATCATTCTTTGTTTGGCCCTTCATCAGTTCACATCTGACTGATATTTGTGCTTGTAAATCTCAGTTTAAATGATGCCAGACACGTAATTATTAGAGAAATGGTGGATCTAAAAAGGAATTAGAAGGAGGAGAGGAAAAATGAGTGGCAGGAAATAATCAGGGCTGTAACTTAAAATTTTTTTATGAAATTATGTTATGTTGCCTAATTTCAAGGCATGGGCCTGTTGTTGTCATTCTTGCGATAAAGTTACACTGCTTATTCAGTGTTTCCTCTCTCCCTTTCCTTTAAGTCCCCCCTTGCTATTCGCCCATGCTTTTGGCATATATTTTCTTTAATATTATTACTAAAATTTCTTGGGAGTTTTAGCTTGGTAACAGAATGAATTCTGTTCTTTTCCCCATGTTTACGTCCTCACCCATGGGTGTTTAGGTGTGGTGTTCTGCACCTACCATCTGATGTTCTGCAGTTTCTTCCCTGGAAGCCTCTGTTTTGCATCAGATAGTGTTATTATTGGTAACTGATTTCGGGCCAATGTTTTTCAGTGCCTGGAGTCATGTTTCTGGTGTTTATACACTTCTTGTTTACATTGACAACAGTCTCTGTGGAGGGGGATTTCTTGTCTTTGTATTAGCTTAATCATAACAAGATACATTATTATTATATGTAAGTGTTGCATTAATTTTTAGCTCAACTTTGACGAAGTCAAATTTGAGCTATTGTCATGGCCCGTCTGTCCGTCTGGCCGTCTGTCCATCTGTCCGTCTGTCCGTACGTCAACAATTGGCTATGGCTCGGGCTAGAGGTCGTATTTATGAACCGATCTTTACGAAACTTCTTGTGTACCTTTGTTATGACCCTGGGACGGGAACGAGTGTTTTTAGGTGTGGTCCGAAATTCAAGATGGCTGCCAGTGGCCATTTTGTACCGATGATGCAAAAATCAGTTTTTTGTACAGAACTTCTGTATGAAAGTTCTGATTTGAATAAAGTTTTGTATAAATGTTTAGTACCATGGGATACATCACATATAATACGGGTTTTTTTCTCGTGCGTAAATTATGCAGATTAGACTGACTTTGATTTATTTAGTGTTACTTTCAGAGCTGTAAGTGCCAAGCTGCTATGGCTCGGGCTAGAGGCCGTATTTATGAACCGATCTTTACGAAACTTCTTGGGTACTTTTGTTATGACCGTGGGACGAGAACGAGTGTTTTTGGGTGCGGTCCGAAATTCAAGATGGCTGCCAGCTGCCATTTTGTACCGACGATGCAGAAATCTGTTTTTTGTACAGAACTTCCATATGAAAGCTCTGATTTGAATAATTTTTGGTATGAATGTTTAGTACCATGGGATACATCACATATAATACGGGTTTTTTTCTCGTACGTAAATTGTGCAAATTAGACTAATTTTGATGTTTTTGGGGTTTACTTTCAGCACTGTAAGTGCAAATGCCAATACGGCTCGGGCTAGAGGCCGTATTTATGAACCGATCTTTACGAAACTTCTTGGGTACCTTTGGTATCACCGTGGGACGAGAACGAGTGTTTTTGGGTCCGGTCCAAAATTCAAGATGGCCGATGGCAGCCATTTTGTACAAAATTAGGTGCAATCAGATTTTTGCACAGAACTTCCATATGAAAGCCCTGATTTGAATAATTTTTTTGTGTGAATGTTTAGTACCATGGGATGCATCACATATAATACAGGTTTTTTTCTCATGCAGAAATTATGCAAATTAGATGAACTTTGATTTTTTCAGTGCGACTTACACACAGTAAGTACACATGTCAATACGGCTCAGACTAGAGTCTGTATTTATGAACTGATCTTCACGAAATGTCTTGGGTACCTTTGTTATCATCTTGGGACGAGAACGAGTGTTTCTGGGTGCGGTCTAAAATTCAAGATGGCTGCCAGTGGCCATTTTGTACCGAAATTAGGTGTAATCAGTTTTTTGTACACAACTTCTATACAGCTCAGACTAGAGGCCATATTTATGAACCAATCTTTACGAAACTTCTTGGGTACCTTTGTTATCACCGTGGGATGAGAGCGAGTGTTTTTGGGTGTGGTCCGAAATTCAAGATGGCCACCAGTAGCCATTTTGTACCAAAATTAGTGCAATCAGTCTTTTGTATAGAACTTCTGTATGAAAGTTCTGATTTTAATAAATTTTTGTATGAATGTTTAGTAACATGGAATACATCACATATTGTAAGGGGTTTTTTTTCGTGCAGAAATTATGCAAATTAGATGAACTTTGATTTATTCAGTGCAACTTACACAATGTTAAGCACACATGTCAATACGGCTCAGGGTAAAGGCTGTATTTATGAACCGATCTTCACAAAACTTCTTGGGTACCTTTGTTATCTCCTTGGGATGAGAATGAGTGTTTCTGGGTACGGTCCAAAATTCAAGATAGCTGCCAGTGGCCATTTTGTACCGAAATTAGGTCCAATCAGTTTTTTGTCACAAGTTCTATACAGCTCGTATTTATGAACTGATCTTCACAAAACTTCTTGAGTACTTTTGTTTTCACCTTGGGACAGGAACGAGTGTGTTTTGGGGTGCCTTTGTTATCACTGTGCTATGAGAACAAATATTTTGGGGTTCAGTCAGACCCACTCTGGGACTCAAAGTTTTCTTTTCTAGTTCAGCATCTGACTGTCACCCACCTTTACAATACTTTACCTATACATTTGTTAAGGCAACGGTCAGTATTTATGTACAGACCGTTACAATACTTTATATGTACCTTTGTTATCAGGTCATTACCTAGATGTTTGTCATTGCTGTGTCACATACTATACATGTACATGTCTTTGTCTTGACAAGTTGAGCTACAGTGTCATTGACACTTTCATTTTTAAAAATATTTTTAAAATTTTTGTCCACACTTAGGCTTTTTGGGATCCATTGGGGCTCAATGTTACTTTTCAGAAACTTGGGCTTTTCTGAAAAAATATTTTTTCCAAAAATTTTTTTGATTTCAATTATTTTTTGTATGTTAATGGATCATGTTATTATGTATCTTTGTTTTCAGGGGTTGGTGTGAGTACTAGGACTTTTTGTATTCTTTTCACAATGAAAGGATATTGTTCAAATTGTAATAAGAGGAAATCTTCCTCTGACTTTCATAATCATTGTATTAATTGTAGTCAGTGTACTCGCACTAACTCCTGTTCAGTATGTGTCAATTGGGATGACAAACATTGGAAACGTGTGTCACGGTATGTTGTTAGCGTGGAAAAGGCCATGCCGGTCCTTTCTCCGCAGAGTCACTCTAGTTTATCAATCTCTATTTCAGAGGAACAAGAACAGGGTGGTGTTTCCGTGATGTCTTCCAAAAGTGTGCCTCCGTCGTCACAGTTAAATGAAGAGCTAGTGGCAAAAGTGCTCATGGAAATATGTCAGTTGCCTTAGAGGTCCCTAGTAGGATCGAAGGCATTGGCGTCAGCTAGCTTGCCCGGTGTAGCGTCCATTCATCGAATTGTTCGGCAGCCGGGTTCGTCCGTTGCGGTCCAGGAAGGAGATTTGGGTGATGCGAGCACTATAATAAGACAAAGTGCACACCCAGTGACGACGGATCAGAGGAGGGAACGGAGAAAGCCTATTAGTCCGGTTCCTAGCTCGTCCAGGTCCATCCAGGCTGCGAGCGAGAGAGGCCCCTCTCTCGTACAACAACATCTGGGACCAGATGTTGTGGTACAAAACGTTTCGCATTCGGAGCATACGTCCACCGCTCAGGACGCTCCGTTATATAGACAGTCCGGAGAGACTGTCGATAAGGCTTTCTCATCCTCACAGCAGTGCACACGACCGCACCTTGGCTACGTGATCACGGATATCCAGCCAGCTTTGCCAATCAGGGATTCCACGGCGACCAGGTCATGCCATCCGGTAGCCAGGGACACGAGGCCTGTAGACTCTGGACGTTCGCATAAGAGAAGTAAGCAGGAGTCAACGTACACGGAGCTTCCAGCGGCAAAGCAACGTAAGACCGCTACTCCACAGGCCTCAGTGACGGATATGCTATCCCAAATAGCACAACTTATCGCAGCATTCTAGCAAACGACAGAATCTCTGTCGGATCAGGAATTATCTGACGACGCTGGGTCGGTACGCTCCGCTGAAGCATCAGGTACGGATGACCGAGAACTTCATAGGGTCCGACAGGATGGCAAAAGGGATTCAGAGGATTTGGAGCTTTCCCTTTCGGAACAACATAAAGCTGCTGTAGATTTCATCCGGCATTATCTTCCAGAGGTTGTTCCGTCGGACCAGAATGCTGCGATGCCGGATAAGAGACTGAAGAGACTGATAGCGTCATTGGACACAGAATTTTTTGACCGGTTCAGGGACATCGTCCCTGAGTTTCCAACACAGTCCAATAATGTCACAAGAACATTCGAATTATTGAACAACGCTATATATAAGCTTGCTACCAAAACAGGCAAGTCTGGTTTCTTGTCCGCAAATGCTCTAAATCTGCCTTTCATCAATTCAAGGAATAAATTCGAAATGGCAGGACAGGGCATACCGAGAGTTCCTCTGCATCTAGACGACCAGGCTGAAGACCTAGAATTGTCTATACCGTCGTCTATGTCAATTCCAACCACGGCATTGGAAACGACAATAATGTCTAACAGAATTAACTTAGACGCTTTATCATACGCAGACCACCTTACTAAGGTGTTATCATTACGTCTTCAAGGGAAAGAATTCCAGGATATACAATCCTCATTAAGACTTCTTTCAAGGGCAGTAGCTTATTCCACGTATAACTCTGCCTTTTCAGTGGCAAACCTGGAGTTGGTTAGACGTGACGCAGCCCTAGCTACATCCACGCGCGTGGATAGTAAGGTGAAGAACTCTCTCAGAGTCGGTTCGGTCTCCGGAGAGCTTCTCTTCGACGGCAAGCTTTCAGTAATCTATGATAAGATAACTAAGAAAGCTTCGGATTCTCTGCTATTCAAATCCGCTTCCAAAGTCAGATACAGCAGAAAAGAGTAAGACAGGCACTTCTGGGACAAGTACGCCCAAGAGAAGTTCCTATAGAGGTTCTTATACGTCCTCTAGGTCTTATTCTAGAGACCGTCAAGGCAGCGACTCACGTGGGGGACGTTATTCTGGCCGAGATAACTGGTCAGACATCCCTAGGTCGACGGGGCGAGGTGCGGGTCGTGAAGGACGTAGTTTCTCCTTCCGCAAGCCTTGCAGGTCCAGGAGGTGATGGTTTGAACCTCTATCGTGTTCCGGTAGGCGGAAGATTATCAAGTTTTATAAATGAGTGGGCGTCAATTACGGACGACCCCTGGGTCCGAGGGTAATTTCGGAAGGACTAAGAATATCCTTCAAATGAAAGCCTCCATTAACCCAAAGTCCAAAATGGACTCAGCTTCCGTCAAATCTGCAGAAAAGAGATGCTCTTTTATCAGAAGTATGGTAGAGGTCGTAGAAGACCAGGAATCACCAGGTTTCTACAGCCATCTGTTTCGGGTTCCGAAACCAGACGGCTCGTTCCGTCCAGTCATAGATCTGAGCTGGATAAACAAGCTGATCGTCGCTCCGAAGTTCTATATATATGGAGACAATTCGATCAGTCAGAGCGAGTATTTGGGTGAACAACTATGCTACAAGCATAGATCTCAAAGATGCGTACTTTCACATCATGGTACATCCGACATTCAGAAAGTATCTACGCTTCGCAGTCCTAGTAGTTGTATATCAGTTCCGAGCGATGTGCTTCGGTTTGAACCTAGTGCCCTGGGCTTTCACTCGAATAATGAACTCAGTAATGATACATTTCCGAGCTCATTCGTCTGCGGTAATGTCGGCCTACCTGGACGACATTCTTCAGAGGTACGGCAACGAGTTAACGCTTCAGAACGATGTGCAGAATCTGCTTTGATTACTCCGACGTCTCCATTTTATAATAAACGAGGAGAAGTTGGATCTGGTGCCGTCCAAGTCATTCACTCATCTGGGAATGAGCTTCGAGACGCACAACAATCTCGTTCGTCTGCCGTTAACCAGAGCAAAATTAATCAATTGTTACGCTCGCTATTGTCTTCACTCAGACAAAGTCACAGCGAGAGAGTTCATGAGACTGATTGGTCTGTGCGGAGCCGCTGCGGATCTCATTCCGATTGGGGCGGTTACGTACTCGTCCTCTCCAAATTTTCTTCACTCAGAATTGGAGTGTAAAGATTCATTCGCTCGATATAGACGTTCTCTTGTCAAATCAAGTGAAACAAGAGATTCAGACTTGGGTAAGCATTCAGTGGTTGACTCAGGGAGTTCCACTGCAGTTGCCGGATCCGAGTTTTACGATTATGACGGATGCCAGTCAAAGAGGTTGGGGTGCAACGTTGATCCCAACGGATTCAAAGTGCCAGGGTCTTTGGGATCCGCAGTTTCTAGGCAAGCACATAAACATCAAGGAAATGATGTCAATTTGGCTTGCACTACGTCATTGGATGAACATTATTCAGAAAGCACATGTCCAAATCCTGTCCGACAATATGACAGTAGTAGCGTATATCCGGAATCAGGGAGGCACTCATTCCGTTCCGTTATTCAATTTAACGGAAAAAATCCTTCTGTTTGTTCTAGAACACCAAGTTCTGCTTTCGGTCCGTCATATTCCGGGTCGGCTGAATGTATTAGCAGACTCCCTTTCACGGAAGAGTCACTTGTTGCTGTCAGAATGGACTCTCAGCAAACAGGTATTCAATCAGATTTGCTACCAATGGGAGCATCCAATGATAGACTTATTTGTGCGACACAACTCAACAATCAGTCGCAGACGTATGTGTCACCATGTCCGGATCCCTGAGCATATGCAGTCGACGCTCTTTCGATCTCGTGGGACGGAATGATAGGATATGCGTATCCTCCAGCGCTGTTGATTCAGCAAATATTGCTAAAGATAAAACAATCACAATGCAAAATTCTGTTGGTAGCATCTCTAGCTCAGGTGTCTGCTGTGGGACATACCGCGGAAGCTTCCTCCACGAGAGGATCTTCTTTCGCAGGGGAAATCGCGTCAACTCCATCACAACCCGCAAGGTCTCAACCTTCACGTATTTCCGTTGTGCGGTCCTTCTTGCCCGGCAAGCATTTTACAGGACGAGCAGTGAATGCAATTTCTAGCTGTAGGTGGACCTCCTCTTCACTAAACTATGTGGCTAAGTGGAAGGTCTTTTGTCGTTGGTGTAGGGATCATTCTGTTGATATTTTTGATCCCTCCATTCCTGACATTGCAAACTTTCTAGTATTCTTGTTTGGTGAGATCAGCCTGTTACTATTAAAGGTTATAGGTCCATGTTATCTGATACCTATGCACACCATGATAGTTTACAAATTGGATCTAATGTCTCTTTATCTAAATTAGTTAGAAACTTCTCGATAAATAGACCTAGAACCCTTAGATTAATTCCTAAATGGAATTTAGCTTGGGTTCTTCTTAAACTAAAAGAAAAGCCATTTGAGCCTCTTGAGACAGTGGACTTCAAATTCTTGTCTTATAAGACAGCATTTCTCTTAGCTTTCTCTTCTGCTAGAAGAGTCAGTGAGCTTCATGCACTATCTGTGGACGATTCTCACTATCGTAGTGTTGGGAACACTATTACCTTTACTACTAATGTTGGATTTTTGGCTAAGAATCAGGCTCCTAATAAATATCCGGAACCTATTGTTATTACAATAAGGGTAAGACCCTTCTGTCTTCAGACGGGCATAGACCTTTACTCTGTCCGGTTAGAGCTTTACGTATTTATAAACTAAGATCTCAGTTTATCAAAAAGGGACGAAAATGCTTCTTTCTTTCTCTGATACCTAATAGAAAGGACATTACAGTCCATTCTATTGCTAGATGGATTCAATTAACTATCCGTACTGCTTATGATAATCTATCTTCAACTCAGCAGTCTGTGCTTAAGATTTCGGCTCATGAAGTAAGAGCTCTTTCTACATCTTGGGCTTAATCAAATAGTGTTGCTATTACAGATTTATTGAAGGCTGCATATTGGTCTCAGCCATCCACATTCACAAATTTTTATCTCAGAAATATTGAGTCCATTTCTGGAGACCTGCATTGTTTAGGTCCGTTATCTGTTGCTCAGAATGTCGTCCACTAAACAGTTGCAACTATAGTTATGCAGGCTTTCTGTTCCGGTAGTGACTCCGTCCTGCTGCTCTCTTCGCTCTGGGCTATTTGACCCAGGGCAAGGGCAAGGGGGGGGGGGGGGGGGGGAGGGTGTTCCCTTAGGTCACCTGCTTTATAGTGAAAAGCAAGGGGATACCTCCTCCGGAGTCAGTAATTCTGAGTCGTTTCCGGGATGGTTTTAAAGTGTAAAGTTAATGGTTAAAATTCATTCATGTCATATTTTTAAAGTGTAGCTCGGTGTGAAGCATTTGTATATGTCACGTGTCAAACAGGCGTTAATATACAATCCTCAGACACTTTTAAAAGAGTATAAAGAGTCTCATTTCTCTGGACTGACTTTATTTATTGGCTTACTTTAAAAATAATTAGTATAAAGGGTTATACTGGATGTTAATAGAGAACACGAATGTTATTATGCTCAATTATGGAAGGTGTTGTGTCTTTCTAATTTATCATAAAATAAGAAAGATACATGTAAAGCCTAATACTCCTTTTCTCCTCGAGGGGATGACTCTATTATATATAGTTGAGCTTATTGGATTTTCCTCTATGTCCTTGGCACTCCAGCCTTTTTACTATTCAGCTATGTCTGGGTCATTGGTACAGTATAAAAATGTTAAAAAATTTATAGTAATTTATATATTTTTTATACTTACCAATGATCCAGACGGGGATGGCCCTCCCAGGAGTTGGGAACTCATACCTCCCCGCTGAGTACATAGTGCTGACCAGGCACTGCTTGTAAGAATGATAATTGGCGCCAATTTCGAGACCTCCTTGACACTGCGCATGCGCAGTGGAGGGAAAGTATGGAGGACCATTTAGGACATGATTTTTTTGTTTTAGATGCAAATTTTGGGGATTGGGGGGCAAAATTTGTGTTTGGCCCTAGATTTTTAAGAGTTAGCACCATCTATGTCTGGGTCATTGGTAAGTATAAAAAATATATAAATTACTATAAATTTTTTAACTTAAATCAAAAGGCTCCTAGGGTATTTAATTCAAATCTTTAAAAAAGGCTAATGTGTTCAGGTAACATTTCTAGATAGGCTTGAAGGTTTTGGAATTTTGATTTTGCCCCAAGTGGTTCCAGTGGAACCACTTTCATCATTTCATCGAAAGGCTCCTTGGGTATTTAATTTGAAACGTTAAAACTATGCTAAGGTGTTGCTAAGGAAATGCGGGGATACACCATTGTGTGCTTTGCACACAAATAACTCAATATAGTTTTTTACTTGATTCTGGCAGGAGTCTGCATGTTTGATTCCATAAGTGACTCCAAGTAATAAACTTGTTAGTATGGTGTATTTATTTCTTGTTTATTTTTGCCTAATTCTCAATTAAAAATCAGCTGAAACTGATATTTGTCAATTTTCCAACATCTCAAGTTACCTATGACACCTGTGGTAAAGTCACAATAATAATAATAATAACACTTTGGCTAGCCGCTGATTTGTTGTGGCTTTTGGATGAGAAGGCCTTGGTTACCCCTGTACTCCCAACTGCCTCCCTATTCCCATGCTTCTCCTCTCCTCCCAACACTCGGAAACCAACTGTTTGATGACATCCCTTGCCCCATTCTTCCCAATCTCTCCGATTAGCATATTAACCCTCTCCTTTGAGTCTCCCCCCAACCACATGTCCTTCACTCTCCCATCCCACTTCCCCATTATACTCCCAGTGAATCTCGTTCTTTTAGACTGGTACTTTGGGCATTCTAGAAGAAAGTGCTCCAGGGTCTCCACCATGCCCAACTTACACATCTGGCACTCCCTTTCACTGTCTTTCACCATCTTTCACAATTTTCCCCCTCAGCTCCAGGGATCGCAACCTCAGCTTAAACAACAGTGCCCCCCCCAAAGGTGCCATCAACGTACTCTTCAAAACCTGCCTTCTCTATATCACGCAGGCCACTGAAAGACCTCTTTGATTTGACCCCCTCTCGCCAATTACAGTTACAATCCTCCATGACCCTTTCTCTGACGATTTTTTTTTTACCCTGGTTTGCCCCAACGTTCAGGTCCGAGATCTCCAATGAGTAGTTCTCTACTAGCTCCCTCACTTGGGCCATACAGTAGTTTACAGAAAACTTTTCCAATGTTGCTACTAACAGAGATCTCTCGATAGTTATCCAAAACGTCTTTTTCCCCCTTTTTGTGAATAAATGTCACTTTGCTTTCTCTCCACTCCTTTGGGATTTCTTGATTTTCAATGGCTACACCACTCCACAAGTGACCATTACATGAATATCCCAGGTCCACAATATCTTCACTCAAGATCTTAGAGAAGTCGCCGACTAATATTGGCAATTGTTTCTCGAGTCAATGTCTGACACGATATTAAAATCGCCGTGATTCTCGGTCAAACAGATTACAGCAGTAATTAATTTCTAGGGCACCTCAGCGAAAAGGATGCACTTATTGTCATATTTTACACGACTCTCACAATTTTGTGGTCAAAATACATGTTTTACTCAACAATCTCAACTCAACGAAATGATGTTGGTCTTACCATAACCAACACTCATAAAATATTTACGTTTTTAATCAGAATATTTTTTTTTATGGTGCCCCCCCCCCCCCCCCCCCCATCACCACTCACCCCCCTCCCCTGTTCAGTTGTTGTTTTTTAATACTTTTAATACTTCACAGAACAGAGCTTGCTTCCTAGGAAGCTTTCCTGGGACCAGCAGAATTGATTGACCATAAAAGTAAAAGTAGCCTTTGGTTGTGTCATAGCAAATCAAAAAATTGCTCTTTCCGCTGATCACTAACTGATACACTCATCTCTTTGACAACTTGAGACAGGTGAGTATTTTAGTCTTACTTGAGCCTCTGGTTTCTCAAAATCTTTTCTATAAAATAGAACCAAAATATATGTAATTTTCACTAACGGAAGTGGGGTGGGGGGGGGGATTTTACCCATTTTAATGTTTCTGTTCCAAAAATGTCCATTTTGAAGTTCACATTTGTTTCAACTGTTCCAAAGAGGGATCTAATTTCTTTTGATTATCAGATGCCCTCTAGCGCTGTGTTGAAAATGTGAGAGTTCAGTACGTTTTGTGAGGGTTAAGAATAGCCTACCAGTAAGCTCACTCTACCCCTCACCACACTAACCATAAATACAGTATTTAAAAACAATTTTCTTCAGGCCATTGTGTAAAAATATATGACCTGAAACTCATCAATTAATAAAATAAATAAATAAATATTTCTTTGTTTCTGGTTAGACAAATCAATTTTATTGTGACCTCATGTTGCTCTATTATCAATCTTTTTGATCTCAGTTAGTTATTGATTGGTTTGTTTACAAACGAATGTATTTTATTGAAATTTACAGAGTGTTATAGACTTTATTCACATTCTTAATGATTGATATATAACATCTCTGTAATTACTTTTTCATCATTATCAGTTGTAACCAATATGAACAATCAGTTGAATAGAAACAGACAATTTGCCACAATTCTACTAACAACTAACATTTTCTGTTGATTGTATCAGTATAAATAATTATAACCTATCTATGCCTGTAATGCTGTCAAATGTAAGACAAACAAAAATTTTTGTTCAGGGTAACCTGAGTGCCCCCCAAATTTTATCCAACTGAATTTGAAATTTGAATTTGAAGCCGATTTAAGAGTTCAAGCTTTTCAAAATTACATGTAGAAATATAGAATACACCGATAGTAGTTTGGTGTACCAAATGTTCATCACCATGAGTGGTGAAGTGGCATTAACAGAGAGCCTTTGGCATGCAGTTAACACCACTTCACCACGAGTGGTGAACATTTGGTACACCAAGCTACTTTGGGTATATTTTATATACACCATGATCTTCAGATTAATAAGATTTTAAATGTTGAATAAATCAATATTCACAAGTGTGATTCTGTTTCTGTTTACATGAGCACCAGTGCACGGTACTTCCGTCGGCAATTGTATAGCCGAAACGAAACAGACAATGAAACGTGCAAATTACGGGTCCTTTTTATATACAGTAGAACAGGTAATCATGGTATAAATAATGATGTTAGACAGTATAAATTAATAGCAAATAGTAAGCTCTACTTGGTAAAGGAAACTGTATTTAATAAACGGACAAACATTTTACACATTATTGATACTAAAGGACCCAAATCTTTGCTTACATTCTTGAAAATGTCATTGATGCAATTATAGTGAACAACAGTTTTTCTTTTAATTCCATTCAAATGTATACATACAAGTTATTGACAGTGGCCAGATTGAGATTTTTTTTATACCCCCCTCAAACAAAGTTTGGGGGGGTATATAGGAATCACCCTGTCCACCCGTCTGTCCGTCTGTCCATCCTTATAAGCGCAACTCCTCCTAAACCGTTTGAAGAATTTTCATGAAACTTTACACAATGGAAGAACTCCATATGAAGATGTACATGAAGCAATATAATTCCGTTCTGACATTTCCAAGGGGAGATAATCTAACTTATACCGTCTGTCCATCCTTGAAAGCGCAACTCCTCCTAAACTGTTTGAAGAATTTTCATGAAACTTTACACAATGGAAGAACTCCATATGAAGATGTGCATGAAGCAATATAGTTCTGTTCGGACATTTTCAAGGGGAGATAATCTAACTTATACCGTCTGTCCATCCTTGTAAATGCAACTCCTCCTAAACCGTTTGAAGAATTTTCATGAAACTTTACACAATGGAAGAACTCCATATGAAGATGTGCATGAAGCAATATAATTCCGTTCTGACATTTCCAAGGGGAGATAATCTAACTCATACATTCAGGTGTGGGGGTGGGGTGTGGGGTATCACTTTGTGAGTTTGCTCACAGTACCTCTAGTTGGTTGTCTCACTAGTACAACCAATTCTCACCTGTGGTTGCAGTTACAGTGTAACTTCCTAGTTCTAGTTAATTTTACAGTACATTCAGGTTGATTGGTTCGTTGACCTCAAGAGTTTGTCACTGTGTGTATCAAAATAAAATACGACGTCAATGGAAACAAGTTAACCGTGTAGCATCTTTGATCATTTGTAGCATCTTGGATCAATGATCAAGACGTCACACTGTTAACTTGTTTCTGCAGATTTTGTATTTCACAGTCATCACACGACATATGGCATGTGTGTTATGAGCACCTATCAAGGTGAAGGTGAAACCAATCCATGAGATTGGACCAATCATGATTCTTGCCAATAATTGTTACAATTTATTAAGCTTGTTCCTGATTGTATGAGATTGTGAATCCCATGTAAATATGAACAGTTTTGACCCACGGTACTCCACGTAACCATCGGCATGAAACGATGTTCAAACACGTCTACTGATAGTCAACTGATGGCCTTAAATCGGCCGTTGTCAGATGCGAATGCAGAACATTGGTTAATCACTGTTTACAAAGAATGGTTTGAGATGTACAGGATGTTATAGACCTTACACTCACTAATGATTGGTTTACATTCTTAATGATTGATATACAGTAGAATCCTGTTAATTAAATAACGACTTTGTCAGTGAAAATTATTCAATTAACTGGAGTATTCAATTAAGAAGGATTTGCCACTTTGCTGTATTCTAGAGATAAATTGATCTTTTATTCTATTATATCAGGTTTGAGAGAGCTCAAGGAGCTCTGTCAAAGAAGATATAATAGATTAAATGCCTGTAATGGATGTACTGAGGCCAAATACATGTAGGTCTATAAAAAAGGAGAATGTGGTGATTTTCAGGTTAATTTCATGACACATTGAAAGATTTTTTATTCAATTAACAGGAGTTTATTCTATAACCCACATGCATTTAACAGAGCAAATTTGTACTGAAAGTATGGTAAATGGTTTTGTGTTTGGAAATTGTATTCAGTTAACAGGGTTATTCAATTAAGAGATATACAATTAAGTGGGCTTCACTGTATAACCTCTCTGTAATTACTTTTCAGCATTATCAGTTGAAACCAATGTGAATATTGAGTGGAATAGAAGCAGATACTTTATCATGATTGTATACCACACAGACTCAAGATTTATCAAAGGTAACATATCTGATAAAACATATTTATTTAATTAATTAATTGATAGTTTTCCTGTAACTAAAATTTGAATGAAATGTGTAACAGTGACTACCAGCAGCAATAAGTAAATCACCAATCATTGTTCAGCTAAAAGACTGAGTGTCAAGTAGATTATATAGCTACATGTACACAAACACTGAGAACTAATTTAGCTAAAATGTTCAGATTTGTTTGTTGGAGCTTTGACCAACAGTATGTGATGACTGGCAGGAGAATAATCAATTGGTTGATTGTGTTAGATTGTATTTCAGAAAACAATTTGTTGTGTTTAGATCACCTGACTGTAAGTCAGGATGAGATATTGTGATCATTCACCATCCATCGTTTGTGAATATGGTGTTTCCACCTGCTTCTCCAAAACTGCTGAACTAATTTCAGTTATATTTGAGTTGATTGCTTGTTCTAACATTGCATTTTGTTAGCTTAACTTGACAAAGTCAAAGTCAAGATAAGCTATTGCTTTCACTCATGTGGAAGTCTATGATGTCTGTGAGTTTGTTCACATTGTCTTTAGCACAGGCTGCACCACAGATTTCTTGTCTGATCATCACCAAATTTCATTTGCAGGTTCGAGGTCTTGTATAGATGAGAACATCCCCTTTCAGTCACGATCGGTCAATATGATGGCAGTGTGGACCTGAAAACCTTTATCATAGGCTACAGGTCATATTTATGAAGGGATTTCATTGTAACTTGGAAGGATGACTCTGTATAATGTCTGGAGGAGGATATCTTATTTTGGTCGGGTTTTGTCAACCATAACTGCCACTAGGGCAGGTTAACTAGATTCCTTTAGTAAAGTCTACTGGTTGCATTCAAGAAGTGATTTCATTGTAAATTGGTAGGATGACCTGGTATAATGATTAGATGAGAATGTCCCATTTTGGCCGTGATCGGTCAACCGTGATAGCTGCACAAGCATGTTACCTACATTTGTTTAGCACAGTGTACAGTTAATATTTATGAAGCGATTTCTTTGTTACTTGGAAGAACAACACAGTATAATGTCTAGATGAGACTATCCTGTTTTGGTCATGTTCAGTCACCCGTTATTGCTGCCTGGTCACATGACCTAAATCTCATTAACATTGTCTGCGGGTTGTTTTATGAAGAATTTTCATTGCAACTTGGTAGGATAACTTGGTGTGATATCCAGATCAGACTATCCTATTTTGTTCACGATCGGTCAACCATGACTGCTGAACCGGCACATGACCTAGTCTGTGAGTCATATTTATGAAGTGATTTAATTGTAACTTGATAAAGATGACTCGTTTTGGAATGATTTTACTGTAACATGGTAAATTTGGTTGGCATACATTAACTATGAGAGTCAAATCAAACCAGGCATTCATCGAGTATACCAAACAATTTAGATGCCATTTTGAAAACTATCTACTTCAGTTGTTGAATATCTATTTTCTGGAATTTTATTGCACATTTGTGACTTGGACACTCGTGAATACCACACTGATCGATATATTATATATAACACACACCAGGTATTTGTGATGACACATTCGTACTGTAGCTTTTTTTTTATTCGTTTTTAGCTTAACTTCACAAAGTCAAGATAAGCTATTGCCATCACATGTGTGGAAGTCTGTGAATCTGTTTGCATTTTCCTTTAGCACTTGCTACGACCATAGTTCCAGTCCGATCATCTTGAAATACTCATATGCAGGTTTGAGGTCATGTCTAGATGAGATTGTCCCCTTTTGGTTACGATCAGTCCACCGTGATAGCTGCCCGAGCCCGAAACCTGAAAACTTTTAGCACAGTCTGCAGGTCGTATTTATGACAGGATTTTATTGTAACTTGGTAGGATGACTGTGTATGATGTCTAGATGAGAACTTCCCCATTTGGTTGTGATCTGTCAACCATGATTGCTTCCCAAAACCCCCAAACCTTTAGTACAGGCTACAGGTCATATTTATGGAGGGATTGTGTTGATTGTTAATTTTTTAGGATGACTCAGTATAATAATGTCTAGATGAGAACGTCCCCTTTTGGTTGTGATCTGTCAAATGTGACGACTACATGTCATATTTATGATTGGATTTCATTGTAACTTGGTAGGATATCTCCGTATAATATCTAGATGAGGTTGTCCCGTTTTGGTTGGCCATTTTTATGAAGTGATTTTACTGTAACTTGGTACATTGACTCAGTAAAATGTCTAAATGAGAATGTCCCCTTTCAGGCACGTTCGGTTCAACCGTTGACAGTGACAGTGACAGGGACCCAAAGCCCTAAAACCATTAACACACTCTACAGGTCGTATTTATGAAGGGAATTTATTGTAACTTTGTTCGATTTCGATGACTGTATAATGTCTAGATGAGAACTTCACCTTTTGGTCGCAATCTGTCGTGTTGGCAAACCTGAGCCCAAAGCCCTAAAACCTTTACCACAGTCTACAGGTTGTATTTATGAAGAGATCTTATTGTAACTTGATCGGATGAATCAGTATAATGTCCAGATGATGGTTGCACAGACCAGTGACCTACATGTGTGTTTAGTCCAGTCTACTCTTCATATTTATGAAGTGATTTCATTGTAACTTGGAAGGATAACTTGATATGATGTCTAGATGAGGCTTTCCTATACTACTCAAAGTTTGCTGAGCACCAAGTATATCCAACTACCTGTTTTACGTTTTAGTTGAAATATTGTTACGAACATGCTCTGTCCTTCTATGTATTTTTCTGTCCACAGGGTCCACGGTATTTCAGTTGTAACAGAATACCATGGTTTGAGCGTGGGCATCTGACATGGGCATGTGGAAAAATGTCATTCCACGGTGACTTTACTGTAATGTCCAGATGAGAATGTCCTGTTTTGGCCGTGATTGGTCAAGTATGCTGGCTGCACAGGCCTGTGACCTACACATGCATTTAGTCCAGTCTCCACTTCATTAGAGCTGGAGGTTTTTCAAAATCCAGTTCGGTTTCGTTTTTTTCGTCGAGGAAAACCTCGTTTTCGGTTCAGTTTCGGTTTTTCCCCCACATACTCTGTCTTCGGAGTAAATTGTGCACATTTTGGATCCTAACGATACTGGAATTGGTGCAAAGGACAAATATTTTTATTTCATAAGTTGTTTTGTGTTTTTGGCAATAAAAGGCACTTTTCTTGTCAGTATCTTGAACTTTCTTCACTCTTGTTCTGAGTTTGACTGTGTTCAAGTGTGCTGCCAAACCATCCAAGTTGAATGTGAACAACTCAGTGACATCTGTAACATACTCACTACTTACTTACCAGTCCCACTTACACTAGTTACAGATGCAATCACGCAACACAGAAGACTGACATCTACTGAAAGTGTAAGATATGAAGATAGAATTTGGCAGTATTATAGTGCATATATTTACCATGAAATATACAAATAGTAAATACCCAAATCAATTTACCAAACAACATTCAAAGTATGTCCAATTGTTCATTATTTTTCCACATTGTCAATCAGGGGCCATCGCTTGAATCTCTGAAGTCAAACTGTTCTTTGCGCCATTTCCAGTATCGTTAGGATTCAAAATGTGCACAATTTACACAGAAGGCAGAGTACGTAGGGGAAAAACTGAAACCTAACTGAAACCGAGGTTTTTCCTCAACGAAAAAAAACGAAACCGAAACCGAACTGGATTTTGAAAAACCTACAGCTCTAACTACTACATGACAAATTTACCACCAATCCTGTAATCCTGCTTTCCTTTCTGTTTTCTTTGCATGGATCACCATCAAGGGTCCTTCCGTCTTCTTATTCAGTAACGGTGCTTCTTCTACCTACTTGCAAAGTTGCGAGTGTCTTGAATGCGAAGGCAATGTATTGTGCTTTCAAGCTGGCATCCCCTGTTTTCTATTGCTCCTTTTCTTTGTATTTTTTTCACATTTTCCTTCATTCACAAGCAAGGTTTAAACAATATCATGTGTCGCCGCCTGGTAGTTTGACTCCCTGTGCTTACCTTTCTTCGACTAGAATTACCACCAACTTTCTCACCGGTTTTGTTCCTGGCCTGGGTGTCATGTCTTTGCTCTCGAGGTTACCTGCTAGTGTCGACAACGATGCTGACAAATCAGATCTGAATGACCTCTCGGATATTTGCTTCCAGGTCTACATTCTTAGGGCCTGTAGGCAGCTCTCACTGTGTGTATCGATGCAGTGGCTGATAATCAAGCTGGAGATCGACCACAGGCCATGGGTTCCAGGCGGCAATATATGTGTCCATCTACTATATTATACCATCTTTTCGTGTAAATTTATGAATGGCCCCGGGATATGACTTACATAAGCTCCCAGCTTTCTGTCAGATCCCCCATTACACACTAATATGGTATTTTGTTAGTATGTTATACTTTTACACAGTATACCAATGGCCCAGACATAGCTGGTGCTAACTCTAAAATATCGAGGGCCAAACACAAATTTTGCCCCCCCCCCCACCCCCCATCCCCAAAATTTGCATGCAAAACCGAAAATTAATGCTGACGGATAAGCAGTCTTATTTTGCCATGCATCCAGACGGGTCGTTTTGTCTGACTGTGATTGTTTTATTGGGTATATATTCAGACGCAAGTTCAAGTAATTTAGAAGTAAGACCATCAGTCATAGTCACCAGGGAATTCTGGGAGAGAAGACTCTCCCAGTGCTCATTTTGGATAGTCGAGTTGAGGCCTTCATAATTACCATCTTTAGTTTAATCCTTTAACCAATTAAATTGCCGATATCAATATTTATTTTTTTAAATATCATTTTTTTCCAATTTTTAAAAAAGTTTCAACAAAACCATATCATGTGACCTCTCATTGGAGTGAGCTCGACGAGCTCGTTCCAACGAGGGGTCAAATAATATGGTTTTGTTGAAATTTTTTGAAAAATAATATTTTTTCAACTGCTGAATTTGCATATTACGTGGATGGATGCGTGTGATTCGTTGAGTAAATGGTTAAACAATATTTATTCAATTCTTGCTCTCAAGGGACGAAATACACCACCACCCATGCTATTCCGTAGATTATGAGACCTAAAATATATAACAATAACATGAACTTTTGATGACAAATAAATAATTACAGAAATAAAAAATAAAATAAAAAAACGCTCGCCTGCATGCAATTTTACAAATAATGGCCTGAGAAACAGAAGATCTGCTTTGTGGGGCCTTATTCAATAAGTATGCTATTTAATATTGAACAACAAAAGAGTAACAGTATATATAGAGAACATCAAGAACATTATATATTTATAGTAATCTGTATATTTTTACACTTACCAATGACCCAGACAGACTCTAAAATATCAAGGGCCAAACACAAATTTTGCCCCCCCCCCATCCCCAAAATTTGCACGTAAAACCAAAAATTATAAGTCCTATCTGGTCCTCCATACATTTACTCTCTGTGCAGACGCAGACGTCAGGAAGTGACCAGAATTGGCACCAACACCATTCTTTGCCAGATAACAACAAACTGACTTTTGTGCTTTGTAAATCTCAGTTTATAATGATGCCAGACACAAATCAGTGGTAAATTTGGTGGATCCAAGGACAAAACTGGATGAAGGAAGGAAGAAATGGTGGTTTGAAATGTTCTGGGCTGTAATATAATATTTTTAAAAATTAATTCATGTTCCCCAGTTTTGGGACATGGGCCTGATGTCATCATTGTTGATAATGATTTTTCCACTGTTGGTTAAGTATTCCTTCCCTACTCTCCCTTGATCCCCCCAGTTAAATTCTCAAGCTTTTTTGCTTGTTTTATGGAAATTGTTTTATAAAATTTCTTGGGAGTTACACAGAAAGTTTATTCTGTATATCCCCAGGGTTACGCCATCACCCTTTGGGCATTTTTAGTCATGCATCCAATGTGTTGTTTTTTCTTCTGATGAAGATCTTGCCTTACATCGGATAGTTCAAAAATCTGTTACTGACTTTGGGCTGTGTTGCCTGGGGTCCTGTTTCCGGTTTCAGTCTGACGTTGTTTACATTAGCATCGCTCTTTATATATACCGGTTTGTACTTTGCTATTTATTATAAGGTAGGTCTGTTGTAAGATAATTTATCAATCCTGTAGTGTAGCAGTTCATTTTTAGCTCAACTTTGACGCAAGTCAAATTTGAGCTTATGCCATGGCCAGTCGTCCGTCTGTCCGTCAACAATTCAATACGGCTCGGGCTAGAGGCCGTATTTGTGAACCGATCTTTACGAAACTTCTTGGGTACCTTCGTTATCACCGTGGGACGAGAACGAGTGTTTTGGGACCTGGTCTGAAATTCAAGTTGGCCGCTGGCAGCCATTTTATAGAAAATTAGGTGCAATCAGATTTTTGCGCAGAACTTCCATATGAAAGCTCTGATTTGAAAATTTTTTTGTATGAATGTTTGGTACCATGGGATACATCACATGCAGTATGTGCCAAGTGTATCCTGTCTCAAACACCCGCCCCGGTGTTGAGTGAAAAACGCAAATTTCAGCCGGTTGCACACGGTAGCTAATTTTCAAACACCGTGATTAATCGGATAAGGGATTAAATAGATTACCCCTTTCCACTTAAAGCCAGCGTTTGATGTTTTTCGGTAGCGATAATGACTAATTAATGTCCATTATTCCGCCATGGTGTTCAACCGTGTTTTATTTAGAAGCACTCAAATCGATAAATGTTTGAATGATTACATGTATCTGTGCAACAACAACAACAAATTAAGATGAGGACAAAGCCCTAAATGTGTACGCGGATACAGAAATAATAGAAATACTGACCAATGCACGTATCATTGTATGTGTGTGCCTTCTATACGTTTGCGTTTTCGTGGAACCAAACAGGTGAATGAAAAAAGTGGTGTGTGCACACGACAACGTGCGTCGAAAAAACAGAAATCTTCCACTTCGTTTTCAGCTGGTACAAATTTGTGTTGTCTATTTTGTCCATGTATAAAAGTTTAAAACAAAGTTTTGTGGTGTAAATGTACATGTATTTGCATTCCTACGGCAGTGGGGAGGACACCTTTCCGCCACTACAAGCTACAAATTTTCCAACAAAAATTGTTTCTATGTTTTTACTTATTCGGGGCGGTGGGGAGAGTGGGGGTGGGGGGAGGGGGGGTTGTAATCCCATCGCCCATGCAATTTTTTAAAAATATTTCTTTTTTCGCGTCAATGTGCGTTTTAGTTTATATGTGTCAAACATACATCAAACAAATTCATATATAAATCAGTTATAATGTGTTTTCATTTTTTACCACACCCTGCCCCACCCAGCCTTCTCGGCTACGCCATTTCCTTGCAGTATATTTGTTGAAAATCGGCCTCGCCTGCCTGTATAACCATCCAACACTGTCGAATTTATTGTCTTCGAACTTCATGCACACCAGTGTAACTTACACTGGTGTGTATGCAGTACCAAGACAAATTCAGTGTTTTGGTTGCGGTTTCCATGACTTATTCATGAACCTATAGAGGCATGATTGGGCATCTGTTCCTGCGGATACATTTCCCTTGCGTAAATTTCGCAAATCCTGTATCACAGGCACGCAGCATTAATTCACGGGAATGAAGTACCAGCATCTTTAAAAATGTCCAACATGCTGTTAAAACATTGACTTTTGTGAGTGTCTAATTGCCACCTGCTTAATTACAAATCTAAATGCACCCAGACATTGAAATATTTTGTAATGTACAATATACCGGGGGACCGAATATACCGGGGGACCGAAGCCTTTATTAAGTGGTAAATGACATCTGACATATGGCAGCTAAGTGTATTACGGCATCAAGTCATTCAAGACAACACTGTGGCGATGAAGTAGAAAGTATTTTTTCTATCAAATTGGAAACTTCAGTACAATCAATCGCCAGAGTTTTGGTGAATGGCACAATAGAGGGCGGAGAAGTGAAATGGGGTATTGAGAGTTGGTGGGAGGGACAATTGATGCATAACTACGTTCATGTCGTTTTTCTGTCCATAACTTCTATGCCGGCATTTTCGGTGTGGGGGGTGGGGAGGAGGGGGTGGTGTAGGAAACAACGGCTGCGAAGTAGAAAACATTATGTAAAATTAACGAGTACCTATTTACAGACCTTCCTCTGTCTGTAGCTTGTCCTGTACCGTTCAAAAGAGGGAATTAAATTTCAAGCACGTGTAAACTGGCAGCATGTTAGGAGCTTGTAAGTTGTAATGCCTTTAGTTTTAGTTTCTCAGAATATGATGAGTGCCTGAAATGGCTTCCACTGGTAGTTCGACCTGTGTGTTTTACCCGGCACGTTTTCGTGTTGAGTTTTCAAAAATATCGGGAACACAATGTCCCAGGAAAAATTGAAACGTCTCGGGACTCCCGGTGGGCCGAAAATGCTCCCCCCATTCCATCCATCAATTTCTTTCATAAGACCAACCTGCTTCAAATTTCTTCAACACAAGCCGAGTTCTTTGGAGGAAGGTGGGGGTGGGTGTCGGGGGCGTCGACTGGTCCGAGTTCTCCAAGGAACAAATTTCTCAGACGTGGCATGCCATGGGGTGAGGTCTTTGTTAACACAACGTTATATTGTTTTTAATCGGCACAGTTAAAGAGAATGAAGAAATTTTCTGTTTAAATAGACATCTGATTGAAAAGTGGATTTTGCCATATATATTATTAATTATTATTACCGCCAAATATTCTTTGTAAACTTGTGTGAAAGTCGAACAAATTTTAAAGTGGATTTTTTACTCATCCCGCTGAAAAATCAGTGAATCACTGCGTGATTGAAATCGGCCATGACATTGGCAGATTTCCTGAAAACCTCTGTGGTCAGAATTCAGTTGCGTTTTGAAACCATTATCCCTTTATGGCAAGTGAATTGAACGAAAATAAAATAGACTTGTTGGTACGATTGTTTTCATGCAGATAACGTGTGCGGTAATTTTTATTTTTTCTAAAATTGAATGCACATCTCTTCGTCACAATGTGACATCATTAGTTTGAATCAACATACGTTTAAATAGGCTTAGCCTGTCTGTCAAACCCCATTTCAACACACGTTTTTGCAGTAGCGCAATTGGTAGCCAGTTAATTACATTACCAAGAAGGAAATAATCCTTTTTACACTGAATCACCGTTGCACACAGTTATTTACCAAGAAGGAGATAATCTTTTCCACACCTAAACTCCGTTGCACACGGTGATTAATTTGGTCAAATTACACCGTGTGACACGGTGTTGGCCGGTGATTTTCAGAAAATCATCCACCGTGTCGGGTGTTTGAGACAGGATACACTTGGCGCGTACTGTATAATACGGGGTTTTTTTCTCGTGCTTAATTAAGCAATTTAGACTAACTTTGATGTATTTAGTGTTACTTTCAGCACTGTAAGTGCAAATGCCAATACGGCTCGGGTTAGAGGCCGTATTTATGAACCGATCTTTACGAAACTTCTTGGGTACCTTTGGTATCGTCGTGGGACGAGAACGAGTGTTTTTGAGTACGGTCCGAAATTCAAAATAGCCGATGACAGCCATTTTGTTCAAAATTAGGTGCAATCAGATTTTTGTGCAGAACTTCCATATGAAAGCGCTGATTTGAACATTTTTTTTGTGTGAATGTTTAGTACCATGGGATACATCACATATAATTCAGGTTTTTTTCTCGTGCAGAAATTATGCAAATTAGATGAACTTTGAATTTTTCAGTGCAGCTTTCACACAGTAAGTACACATGTCAATACGGCTCGGGCTAGGGGCTGTATTTATGAACCGATCTTCATGAAACGTCTTGGGGTACCTTTGTTATCAACTTGGGACGAGAACGAGTGTTTCTGGGTGTGGTCCACACTTCAAGATGACTGCCAGTGGCCATTTTGTACCGAAATTAGGTCCAATCAGTTTTTTGTCAACTTCTATATGGCCCGTATTTATGAACTGATCTTCATGAAACTTCTTGGGTACCTTTGTTATCACCTTGGGACAGGAACAAGTGTTTTTGGGTGCCTTTGTTATCACTGTGCTATGAGAACACATATTTTGGGGTTCAGTCAGACCCTCTCTGGGACTCAAAGATCTCTTTTCTAATTTAGCATCTGACTGTCGCCCACCTTTACAATACTTTACCTATACATTTGTTACAGGCTATGGTCAGTATTTATGTACAGACCATTACAATACTTTATATGTACCTTTGTTATCAGGTCATTACCTAGATGTTTGTCATTGCTGTGTCACATACTATACATGTACATGTCTTAACAATTTGAGCTACAGTGTCATTGACACTTTCATTTGGATAGAAAAATTAATTTTTGTCCTCACTTGGGCTCTTTTGGGATACATTTGGGCACTTTGTTCCCTTTTTTGTGTGGCAGCCTCTCACTGCGAGAGGACCATCAGAGGCCCATCGCTAACAACATACCGTGACACCCATCAGCAACGTTTGTCATCCCATGCGACATGTTGAGCAAGAATTAGTGGAAGTACATCGACAACAAGCAAGGCAACCAACATGTGAATAAGAAGAAAGACTTTCTCGCCTTGCTTATTGAGCAATATGCTTACATACTGAAGCAACTAAGTCGATTGTACTCCCACCAACTTCACATTAAACAAGAGGCCCCAATGGGCCTTAAATCACTCACCTGACAAAGTAGTTCAAAGGAGCAATTTAGGTCACATTCAGCTAGTCATGGCTTATCAACACTGCAGAGAAATAAAGTCATGAAATTTTTCATGGGTCCTGCTGTCCAATTCCACCCGCTGTAGACAAGCACTGTCATAATCCAAGGGTTGTTATGTCACTGCAGTTTGAAAGGTAGAATTGATTGAAAAATACTAAGGAATGGATTTTAAAACTAGAGGAAGTGATTGTGCCCACACAATGCACAGGATTTTCCTTCTATTTTCAGTTCCTGCACTTTTACGTGTCAAAATTGAGATAAACACATAAAAAAACAGATTTTTTTTATTTTTGTTCGGAAAATTTCGAAGTCCCAAACAAAATATTTTCAGACTAAAATTTTTTTTTCTTCTTAAAATTGACCAAAATGCATAAAAGAAAGGACTAATTTCAGGATTTTGGTCAAAAGTCCCACCTGGACCCCAAATTTTCAGTGAAAAAAAAAAAAAAAAAAAAATTAAAATTGACAGAAATGCATAAAAAAACTCCCCCAAATTCCCTGATTTTGGTCCAAAATTTCTAAGTCCGGACCGGGACTCCAAATTTTAAGCCTAATTATGAACCCAGGGACTTGGCTTGAACAAACTTGAATCTCACCCCTCCTAAGGATGCTGCATACCAAATATCAAAAGATTCTTATTGGTACATCTGAAGAAGATTTTTAAAGAATATTCCTCATACAGCACTAATTTAAACATTTGGTCTCCCATAGAGAGCCCAAATATTGACCCAGGGAATTGGTTTTCAATAAACATGTGAAACAATCTTCCAAAGATGTTATATGTGAAATTTGAAAGCTTTTGGAGCAGTGGTTTGGGAGAAAAGTAGTGTTAAATGTTTTCCCATTACCCACAGTGTTCAAAAATGCTGACTCAGCACTTTTTCAAAGTCCCCAAAAAGTATCCCATGATGAAACCGATAGCAATTTCTTTTCTACTATTCCATTCTGTTGGTCCAAAGGAAGCTGCACACCAAATAAGAAATTAAGAATTCTCAGTGCTGTGCCGTTTTTGAGATATGGGTGTTTTAATTTTTTTCTATTTTTAGCTCCTGCGGATCCCGTGGGGCGATGGGAAAATTTGTTTTTCCATAAATTAAGTAGTTATGACCCAATAAGCCCTCATCAAGCCATAGAGCTCGTTCCGACAGATAATAGAATGGAGCTGGATAACAAGTTTATCCAAGCTCTAAAAGTTTATTTATGGTTATCATTTAGGGGGCGCAGTGGCTCAGTAGGTAGAGGTGCAGGCTGCAAGCCGAGAGGTCCTCAGTTCGAATCCCACCTGTGGCAATCGCATTGTGTCCTTGGGCAAGACACTTCACCCCCATTGCCCACGTGGGGGCACGGTGATGCTGTGTACTAAGGCGTACTGCACGTCGATGGTGCACCTGTCTTCAACCAATGCTAATCCTGCTTGTGTGGAGTTAGTATGTTGGGGAGCTGACAGTTGCTCGCCGTTGCTCGGTGGTTCTCTCCGGGTACTCCGGCTTCCTCCACCCGTAAAACTGTCGAGGTCATGATTAGCCATTGTGCAGAAATATCTGACCTTAAAAACACCAATAAATAAATAAATAAATGGTTATCATTTAGTCAGTTAATGTGAGCGTTCGTGTGATTGACTATGCTATAAGCATAGATATAAGGATAGCTTCAGTCTGAAGATAGCGCCCTGAGCTGTCACTCGAATATTAAACTCGGTAATGTCTCACAACAATCTGTTTCGTCTGCCATTATCCAGAACGAAATTAGTTTGATGCAACTGATGGGTTTGTGCCGAGCGGCTACGCATCTTGTTTAGATGAGTCGCTTATGCACACGTCCCCTCCAGTTATTCTTACCCAGGACTGGAGTGTGATAATGCATTCGCCCAGGACCATTGTTGTTTTAACGGATCTAGTAAACAAAAGGTCCATATTGGGGCAGATATTCGGTGGTTAACCCAAAGAGTTCTGCTGCAACTACCAGATCCGGTTTTCATGATTATGACATGTATGAGTCAATAGTTTGGGGCGCGACACTAAGTCCTACAGACTCGAAATGCAGGGGTCTTGGAATCCTCGGTTCCCGAAGAAACACATAAACATCAAGAATGATGTCAATATTGTTAGCACTACATCAATGCGGACATGCTTGTTCAGTTATTGTTGGACAACTCGATAGTGATAGAGTACATCAGGAACCAGGGCAGCACCCATTCATTTTCGTTATGATAACTAATGGAGAAGAATTTTCATGTTCATCTCTCCATCCGTCATATACCGGGTCGTCGGAACGCACTAGCAGACTCGCTCCTCAGAAAGGTCGCCTGTTTCATTTGTATGGACGCTCAACATGCGATTATTTGGACAGTTTTGCTACCAGTGGGATCACCCCATGATAGTTCAGTTGGCGACGCACCGGAACAATTAGTTACCGTCATTTGTGTCGCCATGCCTAGATTATTGAGCGCATGCTCTACAGAATTCGTGGGAATGAACAATAGGATACGCGTATCCTCCGTTTCATTTGATTCAATTGATTACATTTAAGATTAAACAGTCTTGTTGTGAATCCTACTAGTAGCACCTCTGTTGTCACAGAAATCTTGGATCAGTATTCTCAATTGTCTATTATGGGATGCTCCCCAGAAGCTTCCTCCATGAGAGGGTCTTTCAGGGGAAGTTTTATTCTTCATGTCCTTCTGTGCCCATAGTGGCATAATGGAGTCAGTTAGACGTGAGGGAACCTATATGCGGTTTCTATATTTTTGTTAACTGACACAAGAACGATTACATAATGAGGGTGGGGAGATTTCGATAGGCCTTCGAATTCCCCCCCCCTCCCCAATCACACTCACACACACTGCCTATGTGTTCGGAGGCAATTACCAGGCAAGATGTAGTTTTCTTTCTGCAAGCCTCATAGAATTTAATACATACTATGCATTTGGGTCGTGTTCTCTGACGACCTCATGGGCACATCCACTTTTTAGTTGGATTAGTCTCCTGTGATTATTTGTAGATTTGTTATATACGAGCGCTTATTTAAAAATCATCACAATTAAACTGATTCTCTTGAGTACCTTGCAGGCTGCATAACCAGCTCTCGCACATTATTATTATTATTAGGCTAAAGCTTTTTTGTATTTTGTGTTGTGGACCTTGAAATTATAATCTATTTCGGAGGCGGTCCGTGTCGGTGCCTGTTAATCATACCTACTTCCATTTCTAGATCCAAGTTTCTATTATGTATACTCAATTCACACACGTGTTTTTACGATCACAGATATCGATTAGTACACGTTGGGGAGTATTGTTACTGGAATTTATTGTACAGAGGCCACCTGTAGATTACCTAGGAGGTGTGTTTTCTCTTCAGGGATTATTCAGTGTTGCTCGATTGGATATGTGTATGTTATATTTTTATATATCACCGGTTTTCGATGTATCTGTGTACGCCGTCTGCAGTGTATGTCATTCAGTGGGCAATATTAATTACCAGGATTGTTGCTATAGCCATAACTTCTGAAGTAACGTTAAGCACCATTTATTAATCATGAATTTATACCTGAGTGCCTGTTTGACTATTATTTATATTGTTTTTTTGGTACCGCTTTTATTGTTTCCATAGCTCTCCCTTTTTTTCTTTTCAACACTTTTTAAAAAAATGTGGGGGGGGGGGGGTGATTTTTACCCCATCTGGCTTAAAAAGTATGTACCTTTAAAGGAAGCAGTTTTATGCGTATTTATATCTTCATACCGCTGAAGTGTTATTGTAAGGCATTTGTTTGTTGGAGATTTTCACTCATTCTCAAATATGCCATCCTAATTTTTGGGACTAGCCTTAAAAATTAGGAACTTGTCTTCATGCTTACAATAAGGAATTACTTAAAATTGGGCTCCTTATTTAGAATATGCCTCCTCTATTACTGTGTAGAGAGACATACATGTAATTCCTAATTATTCTAAGTTCCTTCATCATGGATTGCAGGATTGGAATTATTTCGGAAGTCCTAGGCCCTCCACCTATTTACGATTCAGCTATGTCTGGGCCATTTGGATACTGTGTAAAAATATGATAAATTAAAAGTAATTTCTATATTTTTACACTTACCAATGGCCCAGATGGGAAGGGCCCTCCCATGAGTGAGCACTCATACCTCCCCGGTGAATTATTATGTAATACTCTCTTTTACAAAGAATGGTGTTGGCGCCAATTACGGTCACCTCCTGATGTCTGCACATGCACAGAGAGTAAATGTACGGAGGACCAGATAGGATCTATAATTTTCGGTTTTACGTGCAAATTTTGGGGATGGGGGGGGGGGGGGGGGGAAATTTGTGTTTGGCCCTTGATATTTTAGAGTCTGTCTGAGCCATTGTTAAGTATAAAAATATACAGATTACTATAAATATATCATATTCTTGATGTTCTCTATATATACTGTTACTCTTTGTTGTTCAATATTAAATAGCATACTTATTGAATAAGGCCCCACAAAGCAGATCTTCTGTTTCTCAGGCCATTATTTGTAAAATTGCATGCAGGCGAGCGTTTTTTTATTTTATTTTTTTATATCTGTAATTATTTCTTTGTCATCAAAAGTTCATGTTATTGTTATATATTTTAGGTCTCATAATCTACGGAATAGCATGGGTGGTGGTGTATTTCGTCCCTTGAGAGCAAGAATTGAATAAATATTGTTTAACCCTTTACTCAACGAATCACACGCATCCATCCACGTAATATGCAAATTCAGAAGTTGAAAAAATATTATTTTCAAAAAAATTTCAACAAAACCATATTATTTGACCCCTCGTTGGAACGAGCTCGTCGTGCTCACTCCAATGAGAGGTCACATGATATGGTTTTGTTGAAACTTTTTTAAAAATTAAAAAAAAATGATATTTAAAAAAATAAATATTGATATCGGCAATTTAATTGGTTAAAGGGTTAAACTAAAGATGGTAATTATAAAGGCCTCAACTCGACAATCCAAAATGAGCACTGGGAGAGTCTTCTCTCCCAGAATTCCCTGGTGACTATGACTGATGGTCTTACTTCTAAATTACTTGAACTTGCGTCTGAATATATACCCAATAAAACAATCACAGTCAGACAAAACGACCCGTCTGGATGCATGGCAAAATAAGACTGCTTATCCGTCAGCATAAGAGATTATACCGACTCGCCAAACGTACTGGTTTGCGCAAGGTCTGGGTTAAATATCTACCAAAAGGAATGAAGTAGTGGCTGCTATAAGAATAGCAAAGCCCAATTATAACTGTAAAATACAATCCATTTCAGATAGTTCCGGTATATCGTCCACTGCATTTTGTAAGACATTAAAAACCTCCTTGAAAATAATCAAGTCGGCAATCCCTGCAATATTTTATCAGAATAAGTTCTTGGCATTGAATGCTGATAAAGCTGAAGCATTTACTGATTACTTCTGCTACGTTGCTTTCATCGATGCCTCAAATGCATCACTTCCGCTAGAAAATTTCCCGACAGACCAACCTCGAGTGATAGAACTCTGAACCTCTCTGATGTATCCGAGGTGCTTAAAGCTGCACTTAATGCACTAAAAGCCTCTGGTCCGGACTTGATTAGTCCAATTCTGTTGAAAGAAAGTAGTTTCTCATTATGTGAGCTGTTTTCTGCCTTCTATAACATCTTAATTGATAACTATTACTTTCCTACTAGTTAGAAAAAAGTGAATGTAACACCTGTGTTAAAGTGAATGTTACACCTGTGTTAAAGTGAATGTTACACCTGTGTTAAAGTGAATGTTACACCTGTGTTAAAGAAATCGTCTTCTAATCAACTGGTCAACTACAGATAAATATTCCCACTTAGTTGTGTTGGTAAATTATTTGAAAGGTGCGTGTTTAAAATTTTTTTTAGCGTTTCAGAGAAAATCAATGTATTAAGTCAGTTCTAATCGGGATTCACAACACAGGATTCTACATGTACGTGTACAGTTAAAACTAGAAGTCCTGTCATGAAATGCGCACAAATAGCACGTTGATATGCGCGTTAATGTACGCGTTATGGCCCAAGTAAAGCTATCAAATTCTGTACATATTGCCCGTGTACAAGCAATGTTTCTGCCAATGGACCTCCGGGTAACCCGGAGGTCCATTGGCAGAAACATTGCATGTGTTTGCTATGGGTAACCAGGAAAACCTGCTGTGCTTTGGATGCCATTTGATATGGCAATTGCACGCAATTCCAACGTGCAATTAAGCCTAAATAAACGCACTATTCATGACAGGACTTCTAGTTTTAACTGTACTAGTTGCAAAAAAGTGAATGTGAATGTTACACCTGTGTTGAAGAAATCGTCTTTTAATCAACTGGTCAACTACAGATCAATATTCCCACTTTGCTGTGTTGGTAAATTATTTGAAAGGATTCTACAGTTCTTTAGCTCATGGACCTTCATGATGAATTCTGTCACGCATTAGATGAAAGCAAAGAAATAAGAGTAGTCTTTTGTGACATAAGTAAGGCGTTTAACAAAGTCTTGCACACAGGACTTTTATACGTCAGAAAAAATTGGAATTACAAGGAATCTTCTAAACTTCTTTAAATCGTATCTTAGTGATAGAATGCAAAGAGTCGTGGTTTGTAAGAGTCTTCTACTTGGAGACCAATCAACATTTGGCTTATTCAAGTATCGATCCTTGGCCCGTTACGATTCTGGATTTTTGTGGTGGAAAGTCAAGGGAATATGAAGTTTGTTAGAATATGAACCTGCCACTTGATAAGATAAAGTCATGCACTACATCAAAAATTAGACTGTTTTCCTTGTTGTTCAAAAATTCAGAACCGAAGTGAAGTATGGAAGTATCTATAGTAAAAGGAAATAAGTTGATTGTTTCATTATGTGCATTAAGAAAGATTGGACAATGAAGGAGAAAGTGCTCAGGTGTCTCGTGCTCGCCACACTGACAATGGGGACTAGGTGATTTTCATATAAATGGATGTTAAGATTACTACAATGTAACTGCAAACTACAGTGATAAATTTGGGCTGCACAAGATTTAGCCCTGGTATAAAATAATGGTGGCCATAGGTTACCAGCTTTTAAGAAGGTGTTAAATTCACTTAATGAGAAATTTTCATGAACTGGTAACGGCAAGTTATTCCACTGATCAGTAACTTTGGGGATGAAGGAGGACTTGTATATGTTTGTATGACAAAATGGAACTCTGTAGTTTTGTCTGGTTCGAAGTTTGAATGATGGGTTTGTCGAGGATATGAGAGGTGGAATTTTGCTTGCAGTATAAGGAGGTGACAAGTCGTGATACATTTTGAACAACTGAACCAGTTTATATTTTCATACTGTAACCAATGACCCAGACTTAGCAGACTCAGCTGGTGCTAACTCCTAAATATTCAGGGCCAGACAGAAATTTTGCCCCCTAAATCTCCCAAATTTGCATCCAAATAAAAAAAAACTGATGTCCTATATCGTCCTCCATACTTTTGCCTACAGCACATGAGCAGTGTCAAGGTAATACCGAAATTGGCGCTGAGCCTTATTCTTTGTTTGGCCCTTCTCTCAGTAACATCTCGCTAACTTCTATGCTTACATATATATCTCTGTTAATATGATGCCAGACACAATATCGTGATGGAAATGGTGGATCCAAGGATGCAATAAGAGGATGAGAGGAAGAAACAGTGGTTGGATGTGTTCAGGGCTGTAACTTATAATATTTATTATAAATTATTTCATGTTCCCTAATTTTGGGACATGGTCCTGATGTTTTCATTCTTGCTATGAAATCTCCACTGTTTGTTAAGTGTTTCCTCCATCTCCTTCCTTGGGGGCACGGTGGCTCAGTAGGTAGAGGTGCAGGCTGCAAGCTGAGAGGCCCTCGGTTCGAATCCCACCTGCGGCAACCGCGTTGTGTTCCTGGGCAAGACACTTCACCCCCATTGCCCACGTGGGGGCACGGTGGTGCTGTGTACTAAGGCGTACTGCACGTCGATGGTGCACCTGTCTTCAACCAATGCTAACCCTGCTTGTGTGGAGTTATGTATGTTGGGGAGCTGACAGTTGCTCGCCGTTGCTCGGTGGTTCTCTCCGGGTACTCCGGCTTCGTCCACCCGTAAAACTGTCGAGGTCATGATTAGCCATTGTGCAGAAATATGTGACCTTAAACACCAATAAATAAATAATAAATAAATATCTCCTTCCTTAAAACCCCACTAGTTAATCTCCCATGCTTTTGGAACATTTTTAAAAAAATTTTTCTTGAAAATTTCTTGGGAGTTTAACTTGGTTACAGAATGTTTATTCTGTTATCCCCATGGTTACGCCCTCACCCTTGGGGGTTTAGGTGTTTCTGATCATGCATCTACCATCTGGTGTATTGCAGTTTCTTCTGATGAAGATTCTGCTTTACATCGGATAGTTTTAAGAATCTGTTACTGACTTCGGGCCTTGTTTTTCAGTGCCTGGAGTCTTATTTCCGTTTTTTTTTTACTTTTGTTTACATTGACAACGGTTACTTTCTTTTAGTGATTCCTTGTCATCTGTTAGGTTTGATATGTAGTCAGTTACATTTGTATACTCCGCAAGTGTAACATTAATTTTTTAGTTTGTTTAAAAAATTTTGTCCACACTTAGGCTTTTCGGGGATCCATTTGGGCTCATCGTTCCCATTGGGAACTTGGGCTCATGTTAAAATTTTTCGAAAATTTTTTTTTTATGAATTATTTTTCGAAATTTTGTTATGGATTGTATTTTTATTATGTATCTTTGTAATATTGAGGGTTAGTGCGAGTACTACGGCTTAATAATATTCTTATAATTATGAAAGAATATTGTTCAAATTATAAATCGAGGAAGTCTTCCTCGGATTCTCAAGCTCATTGTGTTTGCTGTACTCATTGGACTCGCACTTACTCTTGTTCAGTTTGTGCCAATTCGGATAACAAACATTGGAGATGTGTGTCATGGTACACTGTTAGCGATGAGAGATTGATGGCTGTTCTCTCAGCACAAGGTCACTATATTTTCAGAGGAACAAGAACATGGTGATGTTTCCGTGATGTCGTCTGGAAGTGTGCTGCCATTGTTGCAAATTAGTGAACAGCTAACGGCAAAAGTGCTCAATGAAATTAGACAAGTGCCTGGATCCCAAAAGGTATTTATGGCCTTGTCGCAGGCTAGCACGACCGGTGGATCTATCACTCAGCATATGGGTGGTGTGGTGCCGGGTAAGTCTGTTGTGGTCTAGGAGAGGAAAAAGGGTGTTGCAAGCGCTATAAACTCGGATCACGCACACCCTGAAACGGAGGACGGAACAGAGGAAGCCAGTCAGTTCTGTAATAAGCTCGTTCAGGTCATCCTGGACCGCGAGCGAGAGAGGTCCCTCTCTCTTACAACAGCATCTGGGGCCGGATGTTGTTTAAAACATTTGTCAGTCGGTGCATACGTCCACACCTCCTTTTCGGGATGCTCCATCTTATAGACAGCTGGCATCGGCTAGTCTTATCGGTTTCCTCTCCAGCATATCAGCACACACGACCGCACCTTGGCTTTGTGACCTCAGATATCCAGTCTGCTTCGCTGACAAAGGATTCCATGTCATTTAGGTCACACCATCCACTAGCCAGGGACACGAGGCCTCAACAGTTGGGACATCCACATAAAAGGATTATGTCAGACACACTGCCCCAGGAGCTTCCAGCGGCCAAGCAACAGAGGACCGCAGCTTCACAGGTCTCTGTGACGGACTTGCTGTTGCAGATAGCGCAGCTCCTTGCAGTATCCCAGCAACCTTCGGAACATCCTTCAACAGTTTCTGATCAGGAACTGTCGGATAAAGCTGTGTCGGTTCGTTCCTATGCAAGGTCAGACAGGGATGACCAGTGACCGCTGGGAACGGCGAGCGATCGCGCCAGCGCACCATCGCGCACCGCTTTTTCGTATACGGCGAGTAATTAGTCGCGCACGTTTATCTTCCGGTCGTGTTCAAAGCCTTCGTCGGAGTCTTTGAACACGACCGAAATTCAAGTCGCCCTCCCAAACTTCCTTGGGAGACATGGCAATTTAATGTATTTTCTTATGTTTTATTTTTTAAAAACACACGCTTCTGCAAAAAACAGTAAACACGGTTGCTGTTAAAGTCCGTCACACGGCTATGAAAATAGCCTAAACTAGCACAATTTTATATTTCTGAAAAGAATTGCAATGGCGTAGTCGTTCGAACAATTCGCCCCAACTGATAGCAACCAGCACAAAATGGCTATTTAAAAACAAAGTACCAGACAAAACAACGAATCACACAAGACACGCATCGAGTTAATTAGAATTTATTAAAGTTAACCACCGTTTCAAAACAAAAAAAAATGTATTGGAGACAGTTCGTCCATATCGAAATTGCTTGCGGTTATGCTCTGTTCCACTGAAAAATTGGCTGCATTGAAATTCGCCCCGCAATACATTGAATGTTTTTCTTTGAAAACTTGTGAAGTTTGTTGGAAGGGGGTTAAATGTAATAAGGCTACAATAGAAATCACAGGTATTTGGATGGATAAGAATGGCAGACCTTCAAAGCACCAATCGCACGTGTCAGTGAAAGATGGTTGGCAGAAATTGTCAGTTTTCTGAACAGTGTATTATTACACAGCGCAGCCGGGAAGGGAGACAACTGAAATGTTTTGTCATTTACCAAAGAAATTAATTAACTCAAATTGTTAATAACGCTTAATTTACGAAGGATATCCAAAACTTTTTTAACTACGCTTTTCAACTCAGTTAGGGTATTCAGAAACCATGAATGACCCAGCTTCTTATATGAACTTGAAATTTATTTTAAACACTTTAAATATTTTTTTAAAAAGAATATACCTTCTGTTACAGAGAAGAACACTCTCACCATGGGTCATACTAAATTTCAAATCCACATCGTTGACGCAAATACAAAATCAACTGCACGGTAAGCTTAGTCATCACTGTTCGGCAAAGAGTTAGGGGGTATTCAGAAACCATGAACGACACAGTTTTTTGTGGGGTGGGGTGGGGGTGGGGATTTTAACCTATATTCTGTTATGTAACCATCTGACTTAGTTTTGTGTGTGTTTGTATGTTTGGATAACTTTTATTTATTTTTTTCTCCACAATTGTGTCCTCTATGTTCATTTATTTTGTCACGATGACATATACGTTTTATGTTTTTTTTCTGATTTCTCCTTCATGTCCACTGACTTCTCCCTCCTGGGTCCTGACTTCTCCCTAAAGTCTCTGAAGGGAGAAGTCACTTCTCCCTAAAATCAGCTGCCAGGCTGACCCCTGGTCGGAGAAGTGCAAAGTACAGAAGAACCTGTCATGAGCGACCACCCTTGGGACTTGCCAATTTAAAACTCCACAAACCCCTCCACACAATCACATCTAAAAAAGAATTACCGAATGTGAAGACGTTTCGGCCCAATTTCTAAGACGTTTTGGCCTCTTAGGGCCGAAACGTCTCAAGGCCGAAACGTCATAAAACCAATTATTTTGGAAATCGCGCGTTATTAGGCCTACTGATTTCTCAACAGCAATCACCACCAATCCTCGTTATTCCACCTGGGGGCGAATTGGCCCGAGGCATTATTTTTTATTTTAAAAATCACTCTCCTAAAATTTTTCACTCTCGTAAAATCTAAAAGTGGAGAGTGAATTTCCACTCTCCTGCTCTCCCGCTCCCAACGGTCACTGGATGACCGAGATTCTTATCTGGTCCAGTCGGCTGGTGAAATAGAAATTACGGAGCTGTATATTTTTATACTGTACCAATGACCCAGACTTAGCTGGTGCTAACTCTTAATTATTTAGGGCCAAACGCAAATTTTACCCCCAAATCCCCCAAAATTTGCATCAAAAACCGAAAATTACATGTCCTATATGATCCTCCATACTTTTACTCCACTGCACATGCACAGTGTCAAGGAGGTCTCAAAATTGCCGCAAAAAATCATTCTTTGTTTGGCCCTGAAATCAGTAACACATCACTGATATTTGTGCTTGTAAATCTCAGATTAAATGATGCCAGACGCATAATTATGAAAGAAATGGTGGATATGATGAGGAAATATTAGGAGGAGAGGAAAAACAGTGGATTCAAATGTTCAGGGCTGTAACTTATAATTATTTTACGAAATTATTTCATGTTGCCTATTTTCGAGGCATGGCCCTGTTGTAGTCATTCTTGCTATGAATGTTCCATTGTTTGATCAGTGTTTCCTCTCTCCCTTTCCTTTATTCCCCCCAGCTATTCTCCCATGCTTTTGGCTTATTAGTCCCCTTCCGGCATCGCCGGAGGGGACTATAGGTTTGCACTCCGTCCATCCATCAGTCAGTCTGTCCGTCTGTCAGTCTGTCAGTCACACTTTAGTTTTCCGGAGTTTTTTTGGAAACACTTCAACGGAATGATTTCATTTTTGGTAAACTACTATAGAACGATGACTTACAGATCAAGTTTGAGTTTCATGCTGATTGCATTATTCTTGTGTGAGTTACGGCCCTTGGAAATATGGGAAAAAGCACCAAAATATCAGTTTTCCGGAGTTTTTTTTGGAAATGCTTCAACGGAATGATTTTATTTTTGGTAAACTACTATAGAACGATGACTTACAGATCAAGTTTGAGTTTCATGCTGATTGCATTATTTTTGTGGGAGTTACGGCCATTGGAAATATGGAAAAGCACCAAAATATCAGTTTTCCGGAGTTTTTTTGGAAACGCTTCAATGGAATGATTTCATTTTTGGTAAACTACTATAGAACGATGACTTACAGATCAAGTTTGAGTTTCATGCTGATTGCATTATTCTTGTGTGAGTTACAGCCCTTGGAAATATGGAAAAACACCAAAATATCAGTTTTCCGGACGTTTTTTGGAAACGCTTCAACAGAATGATTTCATTTTTGGTAACCTACTATAGAACGATGACTTACAGATCAAGTTTCATTTACACTCTGTCCATGCATCCGTCAGTCTGTCAGTCAGTCTGTCGGTTATACTTTAGTTTTCCAGACTTTTTTTGGGAAACGCTTCAACAGAATGATTTCATTTTTGGTAACTTACTATAGAATGATGACTTACAGATCAAGTTTCATTTGTACTCTGTCCATCCGTCAGTCTGTCAGTCCATCTGTCAGTCATACTTTAGTTTTCCGGACATTTTTTTGGAAATGCTTCAACCGAATGATTTCATTCTTGGTAACCTACTATAGAATGATGACTTACAGATCAAGTTTGAGTTTCATGCTGATTGCATTATTCTTGTGTGAGTTATGGCCCTTGGAAATATGGAAAAGCGCCAAAATATCAGTTGTCTGGACTTTTTTTGGAAATGCTTCAACGGAATTCATGCTGATCACATCTAGGTTATAACATTTGTATAATTATTAATGCTCATTAGTCTGGTAGGGGACATTGTATTGCTTCAGCGATACGAGCGCTCTTGTTTTTTGTAATGTTTATTACTAAAATTTCTTGGGAGTTTTGGCTTGGAAACAGAATTATTTTCTGCTTTTTTCCCCATGTTTACGTCCTCACCCTAGGGTGTTTAGGCGTTTTGGTCTGCATCTACCATCTGATGCTCTGCAGTTTCTTCTTGGGAGGTCTCTGTTTTGCATCAGATAGTGTTTAAATTGGATACTGATTTCGGGCCATGTTTTCCAGTGCCTGGCATCATGTTTCTGGTTTGTTTACACTTTTTGTTTAGGTTGACAACAGTTACTTCTGATAGTGATTACTTGGCTTCTACTTTAGTTCATAGCAAGATACATTAATATTGTCCGTATGTCTTACATTAATTTTTCTAAATGATTTAAAATTTTTGTCCACACTTAGGCTTTTTGGGGATCCATTTGGGTTCAGGGTTCCCATTTGGAACTTGGGCTCTTCTGAAAATTTTTTTTCTTTTTGAATAATTTTTTCGCAATGTTATAATGGATTATTTTATTATGTATCTTTGTTTTCAAGGTTTGGTGCGAGTACTATGACTGTTTACTTTTACTATGAAACTTATTGTTCAATTTGTAATGGGAGGAAATCTTCCTCTGATTCTCATGATTTCTGTATTAATTGTAGTCAGTGTACTCGCACTAACCCTTGTTCAATGTGTATCATTTTGGATGACAAACGTTGTAGGCGTGTGTCACGGTAGGTTGTTAGAGGGGAGAGGACCATGCCGGTCCTCTCTCCATAGGGTCACTCTAGTTTTTCACTCCCTTTTTCAGAGGAACAAGAACAGGGTGATGTTTCCGTGATGTCCAAGAGTGTGCTTCCGTCATCTCAATCAAATGAAGAGCTAGCGGCTAAAGTGCTCATGGATATACGGCAATTGCCTAAGAGGCCCCAAGTAGGGTCGACGGCATTGACGTCTACGTTCGCTAGCTAGCCCGGTGTCGCATCCATTCACCGAATGGGTCAGCACCCGGGTTCGTCCGTTGCGGTCCAGGAAGGAATTTCGGGTGTTGCGAGCACTATAAACATACCATGTGCACACCCAGTGACGATGGAACAGAGGATAGTACGGAGGAAGCCTGTTAGTCTGGTGCCTAGCTCGTCCAGGTCCATCCGGACCGCGAGTGAGAGGGGCCCCCTCTCTCTTACATCAACATCTGCACCACGATGTTGTTGTATGTTTGTTTGATAGTCGGAGCATACGTCCACTCCTCCTGCTCAGGATGCTCCATCGCATAGACAGTCCGACACGGCTGTTATATTGGCTTCCTCATCCTCATGTCAGCAAACTTGACCGCACCTTGGCTTTGCAACCACAGATTTCTGGAGGACGTTTGCATATGATATAAGGCAGAAAGAAACATCCCTGGAGTTCCTGCTTCGCCGATCAGGGATTCCATGTCAACCAGGTCACACCATCCGCTTGCCAAGGACACGAGGCCTTTCCAGTTGGGACGTTCGCATATTATATAAATGCAGGAATGAAAGTCCCTGGAGTTTCCAGTGGCTATTTACGTAAGACCGCGGCTCCACAGGTCTCTTTGACGATCAAGAACAGAGTAATGTTTCCATTATGTCTTCGAAAGTGTACTTCCATTGTCACAGTCTAATGAAGAGCTAGCGGCAAGAGTGCTCATGCAGATACGTCAATTGCCTAAGAGGTCTCAAGTAGGATCGACGGCTTTGACATCCGCTAGTTCGCCCTGTGTAGCAACCATTCAACGAATGGCTCGGCACCCGGGTTAGTCCATTGCGCTCCAGGAGGAGATTTGGGTGTTGCGAGCACTATAAATACAACGTGCACGCCCTGTGACGATGGATACGAGGATGGTATGGAGGAAGCCTATTTGTCTGGTTCCTATCTCATCCAGCTCCGCACGGGTTGCGAGCAAGAGAGGTCCCTCTCTCGTACAACAACATCTGGTACAGATGTTGTGGTAGAGAATGTTACGCAGTCGGGTCATACGTCCACCGCTCGGGACGCTCCGTGTTATTGACAGTACGGAGAGACTGCTTTATTGGCTTCCTCATCCTCACGGTGGTGCACACGACTGCACCTTGGCTACGTGACCAGTGATATCCAGCCAATCTCGCCGACCAGGAATTCACGGCGACCAGGTCACGCCATCTGGTAGCCAAGGATACGAGGCCTTCATACTCCGGATGTTCGCATTAAAAAGTATGCAGGAGTCAGCATCTTAGGAGCTTCCAGCGGCTGAATATTGTAAGACCACAGCTCCACAGGCCTCTGTTACGGATGTGCTATCGCAGTTAGCACAAATTATCGCAGCATCCCAGCAACCGACAGAAACTCTGTCGGTTCAGAAATTATCCGTAGAAGCTGGGTCGGTACATTCCACTACAGGATGGCGAAAGGGATACGGAATAGTTGAATTTTCCCTTTCGGAACAACGTAATTGCCGTGGAGTTCATCCGGCTTTATTTTTCTGACACTGTTCCTCCGGACCAAAATGCAGCGTTGTCGAATAAGAGACTGATAGCACCACTGGACACAGATTTCCTTTATCGGTTCAGGGACATCGTCCCTCAGTTTCCGTCACAGTCCAGAAATGTCTCAGAGACATTTGTACTATTATATGACGCTATATATAAACTTGCTACCAATAGGGCAAGTCCGTTTCTTATCGGCAAGTGCTCTTCATCTGCCTTTTATCAATTCATGGAATAATTCGAACGGCAGGACAGGGCATTCCGAGAGTTCCTCTGCGTCTAGACGACCAGGCCGAAGTCCTAGAATTGTCTATACGGTCGTCTATGTCAATTCCAACCATGATGTTGGAAACGTCAATATCGTCTAATACGGCTAGCTTAGATGCATTATTGTACGCAGTTCACCTTAGCCGAGTGTTATCATTACGTATCAAAGGAAAGAATTCTAGGGTGAACGATCCTCCTTAAGAGTTCTTTCTAGGGCCATAGCATTCTCCACGTATAACTCCACCCTTTCAGTGGCTATTTGGAGTTGGTTACACGTGATGTGGCCCTGGCTACATGCACGCACGTGGATAGTAAGGTGTATAACTCTCTCAGAGTCGCTCCGGTCTCCGGAGAGCTTCTCTTCGACGGCAAGCTTTCCGCAATCTATGTTCAGATAATTAAGAAAGCTTTAGACTCTCTGCTATTCAAATCCGCTTTTATAAGTCTGAGTCAGCGGAGAAGAGTAGGACAGGCACTTCTCGGGTGAATACGTCCAAGGGAAGTTCCTATAGAGGTTCCTGTGCATCGCCTAGGTATTACACTAGAGACTGTCAAGGTAGCGTAATTCTGGCCAAAACAACCGGTCAGATGTCCCTAGATCAACAGGATGAGGTGCGGGCCGTGGAGGACGTGGTTTCTCCTTCCTCAAGCCTCACAGATCCAAGAGGTGATGGTTTAAGCCTTTGTCGCATTCCAGTGGGCGGTGGACTGTGAGTTTCGCGATCAATTTTTTGATTCGGTTCGAGGAGTTATATCGGAAGGACTGAACTGTCCTTCAAAGGATAATTTCCGTTAACTCGAAGTCCAAGATGGACTCAGCTTCCGACAAATCGGCAGAAAGGAGCCTCGCTTCTATGAGAAGTCCAGTTTTTTTTAGTGATGAACGCGATAGAGGTCGTAGTAAACCAGGAATCTCCAGGTTTCTACAGCAATCTTTTTCTGGTTCCGAAACCAGACGGCTCGTTCCGTCCAGTCATAGTTCTGAGCTGGATAAACAAGCTGATTGTGGCTTCAAATTCTTTATAGAGACCATTCGATCGGTCAGAGCGAGCATTCGAGTGAACGACTATGCTGCGAGCATAGATCGCAATGATGCGTACTTTCACGTCAGGGTACATCCGGCGTTCATAAAGTATCTTTGCTTCATCGTCCTAGGAGTCATATATCAGTTCCGAGCGATGTGCTTCGGGCTCAATCTAGCGCCCTGGGCTTTCACTCGAACAATGAATTCGGTATTGACTCATTTCCGAGTTCATTTGTTTGTGGTAACTTCGGCCTACCTGGACTATATTCTTCAGAGGTACAGCAACGAAGATGTTCCTGATTATCCAGTCTAGTCTAGCAATTTCTTACAGACGTTTGACTTGCTTAATGATGTTATTTTTAGTCCCCTGCCGGAATCGGCGGAGGGGACTGGAGGTTTGCACTCTGTCCATCCGTCAGTCTGTCAATCCATCAGTCTCACTTTAGTTTTCCTATTTTTTTTTAAATGCTTCAACCGAAAGATTTTATTTTTGGTAACCTACTATAGAATGATGACTTACAGATTTAGTTTGAGTTTCATGCTGATTGCATTATTCTTGTGTGAGTTATGGCCCTTTGAAATATGGAAACGTGCCAAAATATCCATTTTCCAGACTTTTTTGGAAACGCTTCAATGGAATGATTTTATTTTTGGTAAACTACTATAGAACGATGACTTACAGATCAAGTTTCAGTTTCATGCTGATTGCATTATTTCTGTGTGAGTTATGGCCCTTTGAAATATGGAAAAGCGCCAAAATATCAGTTTTCTGGACTTTTTTTGGAAACGCTGTAACGGAATGATTTCATTTTTGGTAACCTACTACAGAACGGTGACTTACAAAACAAAGTTTGAGTTTCATGCTGATTGCATTATTCTTGTGTAAGTTATGGCCCTTGGAAATATGGAAAAGCTCCAAAATATCAGTTTTCCAGACTTTTTTTTGCAAACGCTTCAACGGAATGATTTCATTTTTGGTAACCTACTACAGAACGATGACTTACAGATCAAGTTTCATTTGCACTCTGTCCATCCGTCAGTCTGTCGGCCACACTTTAGTTTTCCGGAATTTTGGGGGGAAATGCTTCAACTAAATGATTTCATTCTTGGTAACCTACTACAGTACGATGACTTACAGATCTACTTTAGTTTTCCGGACTTTTTTTGGAAACGCTTCAACGGAATGATTTCATTTTTGGTAACCTACTATAGAATGATGACTTACAGATCTAGTTTGAGTTTCATGCTGATTGCATTATTCTTGTGTGAGTTATGGCCCTTGGAAATATGGAAAAGTGCCAAAATATCAGTTTTCCGGACTTTTTTGGAAACGCTTCAACGGAATTCATGCTGATCACATCTAGGTTATAACATTTGTATAATTATTAATGCTCATTAGTCCGGTAGGGGGCATTGTATTGCTCCAGCGATACGCAAGCTCTTGTTAATTTAGCCTCAAAGACAGGCAAGAACAATTTCTTACCATCACATGCTCTGGATCTGCCATTCATCAATAGTAGGAATAGATTTGCAACAGCAGGACAGGACATACCGAGAGTTCCTCTGCATTTAGACGATCAGGCTGAGGACTTAGATTTGTCCCTGCCTTCATCTTTTTCTATTCTCCCTAGCACTCTGGAGATGATGATTTCGTCTAATAGAGCGAATTTAGACGCTATGTCATATGCAGATCACCTTACCAGAGCGTTAGCACAGTGCCTTGATGGAAAAGAATTGTATAACTCCGCCCTATTAGTGGCTAATTTGGAGTTGGTTAGATGTGATATGAAGAAGTATCATCAGCAAAAGGGTGTATCCTACTAAGTAGATTTTCAGTTAAATAGTTTATATAGATGAGAAACAATAAGGGCCCAAGAACAGATCCTTGTGGTACTCCAGCATTTATAGATCTCCATGAAGATGCCTCTGATGCCACCACCACACGCAGAGTTCTGTTTGGACAGTACAATTTTATAAATAACAGTAGGTCACCTGAAACACCAATACGACCCAGTTTGTGAATGAGACCAGCATGCCATACCTTGTCGAAGGCCTTATTGACATTGCAAAAAAACCGACCCTAACCTCTTTCCCTACGTCCAACGCTCTGCAGAAATCATCATATATGTCAGTTAGCTGGAGATCAGTCAAATCACCTGGTCTAAAACCTGACTGGAATTGACTAAGAGCATTGGTATTGTTCAGGAATTGCCATAGTCATTTAAATATACATTTTTCAAAGACTTTACCAATGCAGCTAATTAGGGATATGGGGCGATAGTTACTATGTTTGGCTTTGCTGGTTGTTTTTTCCGGATTGGAGAAACGTTTGCCTTTTTCCACATTGAAGGTAAATTCGAGTTATTCAGCAGTGTGTTGAATAAAACCGAAAGAGGTTCACTTAAGGAAGCTTTACATTCTTTAAGAAGATGTGGACTGAGATAAGGTCAGGTCCCGATGCCTTGGACACCTTTAAAGATTTTAGTGCTTCATACACCTCACTACATTGAAGGGTTATGCTATCAGTTGTCTGTGGGGGGGGGGGGGGGGGGGGGGGGGGGGGGGGGCCAGAGTATAAGATCTGACAGGGAGGAGCAGTAGTCATCAATGGAAGAGACAGAACAGAAGTATTCATTGAGTACTTAGTATTTTCCACCACTGTGAAATTGGGGTTTTGTTACTCCTCAAGGTGGACTGGACATTGGATAAGTGTAAGGTTTTTGGCTTCCTAATAGCTGAAACAACTTCATTCCGTTTAAGTTTATAGTTTGCCCATGCCTTCAGAAGCCCACTTCGTTTGGCTATATGGTACAACCATTTTTAGTTCAACTTGACAAAGTCAAGCTGAGCTACTGCCATCACTTCTCGTCCGTCGACGTACGTACGTATGTACGTACATTATGTACGTACGTATGTACATACATTATGTACGTACGTTAGTACGTACATCCACAATTTCCTTTGGCACACCTCACAGGTCGCATTTATGATCAGATCACTTTGAAACTTGGTATGCTTGTTTGGGGTGACCTCTAGACGGGAGCTATCGATTTTCTTCAATTTCCATCAAATGTTGCTGCGGCCAGTGTTCTTAGAACTTAGTTTAGTCAAACCACAGTATTTCCCTTTGGCACACTCTACAGGACACATTTATGATAGGATTGCTTTGAAACCTGGTATGCTTATTTAGGGTGACCTCTAGATGGAAGCTATCCATTTTCTTCAATTTCCTTTAAAATGTTGCCACAGCCAACGTTCTTAGAACTAAGTTTAGTCAGACCTCAATATTTCTCTTTGGCAAACCCTATAGGGCACATTCATGATCAGATTGCTTTGAAACCTGGTATGCTTGTTTGGGGTGACCTCTAGATGGGAGCTATCAATTTTTTTCCATTTTCGTCAAGAAATGTTGCAGCGGCCAATGTTCTTAGAACTTAGTTTAGTCAGAAGACCTCAATATTTCTCTTTGGCACACCCTCGAGGGCACATTTATGATCGGATTGCTTTGAAACCTGGCATGCTTGTTTGGGGTGACCTCTAGATGGGAGCTATCGATTTTCTTCCATTTCCATAAAAAAATGTTGCTGCGGCCAACGTTCTTAGAACTTAGTTTAGTCAGACCACAATATTTCTCTTTGGCACACCCTACAGGGTACATTTATGATTGGATTGCTTTGAAACCTGGTATGCTTGTTTGGGGTGACCTCTAGATGGGAGCTATCAATTTTCTTCCATTTCCATAAAAAAATGTTGCTGCGGCCAACGTTCTTAGAACTTAGTTTAGTCAGACCTCAATATGTCCCTTTGGCACACCCTACAGGTCACATTTATGATCAGATTGCTTTGCTTTGAAACCTGGTATGCTTGTTTGGGGAGACCTCTAGATGGGAGCTATCGATTTTCTTCAATTTCCATCGAAAAATGTTGCCGCTGCCAACGTTCTTAGAACTTAGTTTTGTCCAACCTGAATATTTCTCTTTGGCACATCCTACAGGGTACATTTATGATTCGATTGCTTTGAAACCTGGCATGCTTGTTTGGGGAGACCTCTAGATGGGAGCTATCGATTTTCTTCAATTTCCATCGAAAAATGTTGCTGCTGCCAACGTTCTTAGAACTTAGTTTTGTCCAACCTGAATATTTCTCTTTGGCACATCCTACAGGGCACATTTATGAACGGATTGCTTTGAAACCTGGCATGCTTGTTTGGGGTTACCTCTAGATGGGAGCTATCGATTTTCTTCCATTTCCGTCAAAAAATGTTGCCACTGCAATGACCTTCAATGAACTTGATAAAAACTTAGTGCAGTTAAGCATCAATATTTCCCTTTCACACACTCTGCAAGGCACATTTATGATTGGATCGCTTGCAAACTTGGTGAGCTTGTGTGGGTTGACATCCATATGGGAGCTGTCGATTTTCTTCCATTTCTGTCAAAAATGTTGACCTTTGAACGTAGTTTAGTCAGACCTCAATATTTCCCTTTAACACAGCCTTCAGTGCACATTTATGATCGGATCACTTTGAAACTTGGATGTGTGTTCCGTGTGACCTCTAGATGCGAGCCATTTTCTTCAGTTCTATAAAAATTTATTGCCGTTATCACCAGCCTTTGAACTTACTGCATTTGTACATCATCTTATCCCTTTTGCACTCTCTGCAGGATATATTTATGAATTTCCATAAAAACCCCATTGCCATAAGCAATGACCTTCTACTTAGTGCATTAACATCTTCCTTTGGCATGCCTCAGAGGACACATTCGATATCAGGTTGTTTTCAAACTTTGTATGTTTATGCAAGGTGACAAAGATATGAGCTATTGATTTTCTTTTCATTTCTTTCAAAAACTTGCTGTTAGCAACAATCTTTGAATTTGTTGCATTTGTGCATCAACATTCTTTGACATGGCCTACAGGCCACATTTATCATAGGATTGTTTTTATACCCCCCCCCCCCCCCCCCCCCCCCCCGCAAAAGTTTGGGTGGTATATAGGAATGACCCTGTCCATCCATCTGTCCATCTATCCGTCTGTCCATCTATCCGTCTGTCCATCCGTTCATCTGTCCATCCATCCGTCCGTCCGTCCGTCTGTCCATCCTTGTAAGCACAACTCCTAAACCGTTTGAAGAATTTTCATGAAACTTTACACAATGGAAGAACTTCATATGAAGATGTGCATGAAGCAATATAATTCCATTCTGACATTTCCAGGGGAGATAATCTAACATATACATTTCAGGCGCAGGGGGATCACTTTGTGAGTTTTCTCACAGTACCTCTAGTTGAACTTGGTGTGCCCATTAGGCAAGAACTTTTAATAAGAGCTATTGATAAGCATTCATTTCTGTGAAAAAAGTTGCCATTTACAATAACTTCTGAACATACTGCATTTGTGTATCAACATTCTTCCTTTAGCCAGTCTTACAGTTTACATTTAAAAATGCATGGATTACTCTGACGTTGTGCACACACAATGCTGTTATGTTGAAATTTCATCAAATAACATTGGTACCAATGATCAATTTTGCCATTTCATTTATAACTTACCAAGTTCAGGTTTGTCAAGTTGAGCTACATGTACAGTGTCATTGACACTTTCATTTTGTTAGCTCAACTTTGGCGAAGCCAAATTTGAGCTTTTGTCATGGCCCGTCGTCAGTTGTCCGTCTGGCCATCTGTCCGTCTGTCCATCTGTCCGTACGTCAACAATTGGATACGGCTCGGACTAGAGGCCTTATTTATGAACCGATCTTTAAAAAACTTCTTGGGTACCTTTGTTATGACCGTGGGACGAGAACGAGTGTTTTGGGGTACAGTCCGAAATTCAAGATGGCTGCCAGCTGCCATTTTGTACCGACGATGCAAAAATCTGTTTTTTGTACAGAACTTCCATATGAAAGCTCTGATTTGAATAATTTTTTGTATGAATGTTTAGTACCATGGGATACATCACATATAATACGGGTTTTTTTCTCGTGCGTAAATTGTGCAAATTAGACTAATTTGATGTTTTTTGGTGTTACTTTCAGCACTGTAAGTGCAAATGCCAATACGGCTCGGGCTAGAGGCTGTATTTATGAACCGATCTTTACGAAACTTCTTGGGTACCTTTGGTATCACCGTGGGACGAGAACGAGTGTTTTTGGGTCCGGTCCAAAATTCAAGATGGCCGATGGCAGCCATTTTATACAAAATTAGGTGCAATCAGATTTTTGCACAGAACTTCCATATGAAAGTGCTGATTTGAATAATTTTGTGTGTGAATGTTTAGTACCATGGGATACATCACATATAATACAAGTTTTTTTCTCTTGCAGAAATTATGCAAATTAGATGAACTTTGATTTTTTCATTGCGACTTACACACAGTAAGTATACATGGCAATACGGCTCGGGCTAGAGTCTGTATTTATGAACTGGTCTTCACGAAATGTCTTGGGTACCTTTGTTACCACCTTGGGACGAGAACGAGTGTTTCTGGGTGCGGTCTAAAATTCAAGATGGCTGCCAGTGGCCATTTTGTACCGAAATTAGGTCTAATCAGTTTTTTGTACACAACTTCTATACGGTTCAGACTAGAGGCCATATTTATGAACCAATCTTTACGAAACTTCTTGGGTACCTTTGTTATCACCGTGGGTTGAGAGCGGGTGTTTTTGGGTGTAGTCCGAAATTCAAGATGGCCACCGGCAGCCATTTTGTACCAAAATTAGTGCAATCAGTCTTTTGTACAGAACGTCTGTATGAAAGTTTTGATTTGAATAAATTTTTGTATGAATGTTTAGTAACATGGAATACATCACATATTGTAAGTTTTTTTTTTTTTCGTGCAGAAATTATGCAAATTAGATGAACTTTGATTTATTCAGTGCTACTTACACAATGTAAGCACACATGTCAATACGGCTCAGGGTAGAGGCTGTATTTATGAACCGATCTCCACAAAACTTCTTGGGTACCTTTGTTATCACCTTGGGACGAGAATGAGCGTTTCTGGGTGAGGTCCAAAATTCAAGATGGCTGCCAGTGGCCATTTTGTACCAAAATTTGGTCCAATCAGTTTTTTGTCTCAAGTTCTATACAGTTCGTATTTATGAACTGATCTTCACAAAACTTCTTGGGTACCTTTGTTTTCACCTTGGGACAGGAACGAGTGTGTTTTGGGGTGCCTTTGTTATCACTGTGCTATGAGAACAAATATTTTGGGGTTGAGTCAGACCCACTCTGGGACTCAAAGATTTCTTTTCTAGTTTAGCATCTGACTGTAGCCCACCTTTAAAATACTTTACCTATACATTTGTTACAGGCAACGGTCAGTATTTATGTACAGACCGTTACAATACTTTATATGTACCTTTGTTATCAGGTCATTACCTAGATGTTTGTCATTGCTGTGTCACATACTATACATGTACATGTCTTTGTCTTGACAAGTTGAGCTACAGTGTCATTGACACTTTCATCTTATTAGTAATCGTATTTCGTTGTGCATCCAATTCAGCTGATTGGACCTTGAAGTAATGTTTTTGTTTGCAATGTTTGGTATATGTTTGAAAGTAGTATCGGTTAGTTTGTCGATAAAGTTAGAGACTATGGTATCTTAACATGGATTAGCAAATAGAGAATTCCAGTCTTTGAGAGAGAGGGTGGCATTTAATGTGTCGTAATTGCATAGGGAGTACAAACAAATCCTCATGAAAGTGTGGGGTTTTGGTTTTGGAAAATCGTCTTCAATGGTATAGTGATGAACCGATAATCGGCAATCGGAACCGGCCTGTATATGGCATCAGCCGTTTATGGCAATCATGGCAGCAAAACTTTAATGCAGTGCAACTCCAATGAGACGCATAAAAAGATAGGTTAAAATACAGATGGACCATCTTTCAGAAGTCTGTGCTTTAAGCTGCGAATATTGACTACAAAATGAAAGGTACCAATTCGAGCATGGTATAGATCAACGCAGGGACCAGGCATGAGGGCGACTAAGGTGATTATGTCGCCCTTCTAAGCCCAAAGTTGCCTAGAAAAATAGTCGGGGCGATTACAAGTCGCCCTCTAAAAATTGGCCAAAATGAGGTAAGGCTGAACTGAGTGATGCGAGGTTTACATGAAAACGATTATTTTCAAAAATCGAATGTGCTCGAGTTTGATAAATGGGCTTTTTAATTCGTCAAATAAACATCCATTTATTTGAAATCACACGACAATCAATTGTCCATTGTCACTTTTGGCAGAATTTTTTATTAGTCGGTTTCTTTTTCTTTCTTCTTCTTCTTCTTCTTCTTCTTCTTCTTCTTCTCCTGTCTTCTCATCAATTTTTTGTCCGCAAGATAACTCGAAAACGAATTGCCCTATCTCGCTGATTTTTGGCATGCTTATAGACAGCCACAAGTTCTCGCCACCTATGTTTTTCAGATTCCTGGGGTATCAGGGGTGTCTGTAGGGGTGTTTTGAAAGTGGGTCACGCCCATATCTCAGGCGTGGTATGACCAACAGACCTGGGACCAACACCAAATGGGTCGACGCTCGATGGAGGTTCAAAATATGGGTCAAGGTCACGGAGGTCATCTAGGGGTCATGGAGTGCATTTTTCAGAATTGCTGGAAATCACATTTTTTGCCCCCTAAAATATTCCTGACGTACACACGTATTTTGACATAAAAAAAGTGGACGTGGCCAAATTTTTTGAAAGTGGGTCATGCTCATATCTCAAGCGTGGTATGACCTATGGACCTGGGACCAACACCAAATGAGTCGACATTCGATGGAGATTCAAAATATGGGTCAAGGTCACCGAGGTCACCCAGGGGTCAATGAGTGCATTTTTCATAATTGCTGGAAATCACATTTTTTGACCTCCAAATGCTTCCGCAAAATTCAGACGAGCATTTTTTCACGAAAAAAGTGGGCGTGGCCAAATTTTTTTAAAGTGGGTCACGCTCATATCTCAAGCGTGGTATGACGTATGGACCTCGGACCAACACCAAGTGAGTCGACACTCGATGGAGATTCAAAATATGGGTCAAGGTCACCGAAGTCACCCAGGGGTCAATGAATGCATTTTTCATAATTGCTGGAAATCACATTTTTTTACCTCCAAATGCTTCCGCAAAATTCAGACGAGCATTTTTTCACGAAAAAAGTGGGCGTGGCCAAATTTTTTTAAAGTGGGTCACGCTCATATCTCAAGCGTGGTATGACGTATGGACCTGGGACCAACACCAAATGAGTCGACACTCGATGGAGATTCAAAATATGGGTCAAGGTCACCGAGGTCACTCAGGGGTCAATGAGTGCATTTTTCATAATTGCTGGAAATCACATTTTTTGACCTCCAAATGCTTCCGCAAAATTCAGACGAGCATTTTTTCACGAAAAAAGTGGGCGTGGCCAAATTTTTTTAAAGTGGGTCACGCTCATATCTCAAGCGTGGTATGACGTATGGACCTGGGACCAACACCAAATGAGTCGACACTCGATGGAGATTCAAAATATGGGTCAAGGTCACCGAGGTCACCCAGGGGTCAATGAGTGCATTTTTCATAATTGCTGGAAATCACATTTTTTGACCTCCAAATGCTTCCCCAAAATTCAGACGTGCATTTTTTCACGAAAAAAGTGGGCGTGGCCAAAGATTTTTGAAAGTGGGTCACGCTCATATCTCAAGCATGGTGTGATGCATGGATCTGGAGAAACACTAAATGAGGTCAAGGTCACAGAGGTCACCTGGGGTCATTGAGTGCATTTTTTCAGAATTGCTGGAAATCACATTTTTTGACCCCTAAAGCATTCCTGACATACACACATGCATTTTGACGTAAAAAAAGTGGGCATGGCCAAAATCTTTAAAAGTGGGTCACGCTCATATCTCAAGCATGGTATGACATATGGACCTGGGACCAACACCAAATGAGTCGACACTCAATGGAGATTCAAAATATGGGTCAAGGTCACGGAGGTCACCCAGGGGTCATTGAGTGCATTTTTCATAATTGCTGGAAATCACATTTTTGACCCCCTAAAGCATTCCTGACATGGACACATGCATTTTGACAAAAAAGTGGGCATTGCCAAAATTTTTGAAAGTGGGTCAGGCTCATATCTCAAGCATGGTATGACGTATGGACCTGGGACCAACACCAAATGAGTCGACACTCGATGGAGATTCAAAATATCGGTCACGGTCATGGAGGTCACCTAGGGGTCATTAAGTGCATCTTTCATAATTGCTAGAAATCATATTTGTTGACCCCCTGAAGCATTCCTGACATACACCCATGCATCATGACGTAAAAAAGTGTGCGTGGCCAAAATTTTTGAAAGTGGGTCTCGCTCATATCTCAAGGATGGTATGACACATATACATGGGGACCAACACCAAATGAATCAACACTCCATAGAGGTTCACAATATGGACAAGGTCACTGAGATCGCCCAGGGATAACTGAGTGCATTTTTTTGTATTGCTGGGAATCACATTTTTAGACACCTAATGCATTCTCTTGACAAACCTTTTGAATGCTGTGCACATATATGCCTTTTCTGTATTCTTAGAAGAATTGTTCTGATTCCATTATGAATATCTGTAAATACTGTTTACGAAAATGCATTCCAGATTTGTTTAAAAATATTTTACTCCCGAAAATAACCCTCCATAAATTCTCTTTCTATATAGTTTTTTTCCCAATAGATATTTTAACGCTTTTCTTACAAGCTTGAATTTACTGGATGCAGTAAATTCTATTTCTGTAGTATTAACATTATTTTCTATTTCAATGATTTTTGTCTGATGGATTCTTTACTATTCTACTGAAATTTGGCACATATGTAGAGCTTCATTAGAAGTTTCTCACCTGGATCATGGCATTTCTGAAGTTTTTCTTTTTCTGCCAAAACCGTGCAAAATGTTGTCACAATGTTACGTTTTGCCACAATTCTGAAACAAGACCCAGGACGATTTGGCTGGAGCTTTCATTATAATTGTAGCATGACTTACTACACCTGACTACATAAGCTGTATAACCCACGTTGCTCCCTTTTGACCTCAAAATTCCGAGCAAAGTGCAATTTTGGAAAAACTGATCAATTTTCACATGCAATTTCTCAGCTCTACGGCCACATTTTTTCAAAACGTTTCCTATGAGAAGTTTGAGCATTCATCCAAGAATAATTTGGCTGTTATATATTCTATTCAAAGTTTTAACCTTAAACTCGTTTTCGAGCCTTTAATACGAGTACCTTTAACTCGTTCATAAAAATGGCTCATTTTTAGTTCATTTTTCTTCCATTTACGAATGGTATATCGAAAAGTGATGCACATGTTCGTATTCACAATTACCTATCGAGCATATTTTCTGTTGTACGTTTGGTTGTAAAGTTTAACCATATGCCCATTCTGTTTGCATAAAGATAGATGCTGTCCAAAAAACTCGCGCTTTTTCAGAATTTGGTACGATTAAGTGACAATTTACTCCATTCCTAATTGATTGAGTGCTGAATGTTTTCAATAGCTGCATGCAGCAGTCATAGTATGAAAACTTTTGTTTTATATGTGAGTATTAAAAGTTTAACCCTTAGCAGATTTGAGACTCTCATATGGGTACTGTCTGAATAATTGTGATTTTGGTAATATCTTAAAATTCTGTTGACATTCAGATTTACAGTTCAAGTCCAAGAAGATTTTCCTTGATAAAGTAGCTGTAAAGTTTAACCCAATCCCTGTTTCGGATGCATAAAGATAGGTGCCGTGGAAAATAACTCCATTTTTCAGAATTTGTTAAGTTTAAGTCGCAATTTACTCCATTCCTAATTGATTGAGTGCTGAATGTTGTCGATGGGTGCATGCGGCTAGCAAAGTATGACGACTTTTGTTTTACATGTTATTATTAAAAGTTTAATCCTTGGCAGATTTGAGAGTTCCCAAGTGGGTACTGTTGAAATAATTTTTATTTTGGTAAAATCAGTCCCTGAATATTGGTAAGCATGCAATGATCTTTCGGTCCTATATAAAGGTTTAAATAGTTAAAGTTCAACAGTTCATCAGACAGAAATAATGCCAAACTCTGCCGTTGACAGGTAAATAATGAATGGAAATTTCATTGCATTGAAAATAAAGTGGCAACGAACCGTTCCCACAGTTTCCACGTGAGGCGTGGTGTTTTCCACACGGTCAGAACACTCGATTTCGTGCCCAAATGTCGGCCAGGCTTCGTAGATCAAGTTCTGAAAATTGCAAGTCGCTGCCTTCAGCGGTCTGGACACAGTGAGCGTATGTCTGAAGTTCTATTTTAATGTCTTTTGTGCAAATTCTCATTAATCTTTTCCCGCCAAAAACCAACTCACCGCCGTTTCTTTTCACTTTTAACTTCCGACGATTCTCAAAGGTTTCAATGTTGCGATGGGATCCCTGGGTGCTGTTCTTAAAGAAACTACTTTGGTTTACAGCCATCTCTCCGTCAGTCACACTCTATTGTAACTTTTAAGTGGACCTACCCCAGAGAGGGGGCACCACGAGAGACTGTGCCCACTCCCGCCCTCTTCTTTCGCTCCGACTTGAAAAAGACCAAATTCAGAAAATTACCTCCTCTCTTCAAAAACGCTATATGTCAGCGAATTCTCCGCGGATTTCCACGAAATTTTCACTCAGCATTCACGAATAGATGCTCCATCGGATGCCTGGAAAGGCGACACGAACTGCGCATTTCCTCAAGACCAATTCGAAAAGAGCGTATGAGCATGCGCGTGAGGCTCCCACAGGCTATGCGCTCGGTTGTTGGATTTTTCAGGCACAGGTCGAGTTGGGCAGATCTTCTAGAACGAACGTTGAAAATTTCGAGTCGCTACTCAAAAAACTCTCTCCACAATCTACTGTACATGTAATGGAGTGTAAACTTTTTATGACCTGTCGGCAGTACCAACCACCCTTCTAATTTTATATCTTGTTATTATTAATAAACGTTTAACCCTTGGCAGATTTGAGACAAACCTTATGAATACATCCACAGGGTTTTCACCTGGTCACAGGACTCAAGAAAGATACTAAACTGTCGAGCGGGGATAGAACACATTCTCAGAATTTCAAGTGGCTGCCTTGGACGGTCTGATTACAATTGACGTATGTCCTTGTTATGCCCACAATGAATGGTCAGGGGCCATATTGTTTTACCTTGTCTTTCCCTCTATCTTTCTGCATATAGGGTATATTGTTTGTCCGTCTAACCTCTCTTATTAGCTCATCTTGACAAAGTCAAGCTGGGCTAATTTCATCCCTCTCTGTCCGTCGTCCGCCGTGCGTCAACACCATTTTTTGGTCTTCTCCTCCAAAGCCACTGGACCAATTCAAGTGAAAGTTTGTGTGAGTGATGATTCCAAAGGGCCATGGCATTTTTGTTCAAATCAACATGCCCAGACCCATAGGAATGGAGTGGGAAAAATGCTCCAAAAATTTTTTAAAATCTTCTCAAGAACCAGTGTGTACAATGACTTGACATTTGCTATGGAACTTCCTTTTGGGGAGTAGAATCAACTTTTTTCAAACGAAGTTCGTGAAGCAATATTTGGCTTTGTAATGGGAGGGATAAGATTTTTGACCCCGCCCAAAATTTCTATTTTCTTAACCGATGGTCCGGTATGAACCAAATTTGGTATGTGGTATTATTGGGTCATAAGTACTTGACCCATGCAGAAAAAAAAAATCCTGCATCCCCATGGGAACCCTGGGAGCTAAAATTAGAAATATTTTCAAATGTCCATATTTCCCAAACCACACGGAACAGAGAGCTGTTATTTGGTATGAAGAATCCTTAGGACCAGTAGAATTGAATGGTTAAAAAATTGCAATCGGTTATGTTAGGGTGTTCTGTAATGGGCATCGAAAAAAGTGCTGAGTCAGCATATTTGCAAAAATTAAAAAAAATCTTTTTCTCCAGAACCAATCATCAGAATCTTTTGATATTTGGTATACCGCATTCATAGGGGGAGAGGGGGGGGGGGGGGGGGGGGGGGCAGATGCAAGTTTGTTGAAATCAAAAAGCTCATTGGTTCATATTTGGGCTCACTATAGGAGCCCGAATTTTTAACATAGGGTTATATGGGGGATATTCTTTAAAAATCTTCTTCTTCAGAAACACCAGTCGGAATCTCTTTCTCTTAATGTTTGGTATGCATCATGCATCATTGTTATGAGGGTCAGATTCAAGATTGTTCAAACCAAGTCCCTAGGTTGATATTTGGACTTCCTACAGAAGCCCAAATTTTAACTTTGTTCAATATGGGGGTGGGGGGGGGGGGGGGGGGCAGTAATTTAAAAAAAATCTTCTTCTCCAGAGCCACCAGTCAGAATGCTTTCATATTTGGTATGCAATATAGGGGTCAGATTCAAGTTTGTTCAAATCAGATCCATAGGTATTTATTTGGGCTCGCTACGGTAGCCCAATTTTTTTACTTAGTGCAATATGAGGAAATTTCTTTAAAAATCTTCTTCTTCAGATCCACTAGTCAGAATGCTTTCATATTTGGTATACAACATCTCTAGGGGAAGGTGGGGGGGGGGGGTGTGTCTGATTCAAGTTTGTTCAAATCGGATCCATAGGTTAATATTTGGGCTCGCTATGATAGCCCAAATTTTAACTTGATGCAATATGAAAAAATTTCTTTAAAATTTCTTTTCTTCAGATCCAACAGTAAGAATGCTTTCATATTTGATACACAACATCTCTAGGGATGTCAGATTCAACTGTGTTCAAATCGAGAGCTTGGGTTAATATTTGGGCTCCCAATGGAGCCGGAATTGGCCATTTTGCTGAAGAATTAAAAATTTTGTATTCAGTACCCTCTAGAGGTGTGTAACTAAGATTAATCCACGAAGGTTGTATCAAGGGGCTTCATTGGGGAGCTCAACATTTTACTTTATGATCAACTGAAGAAAAGGCATGATGCCCGTATTATTTTTGTCACTCCTGAGGGACTCAAGAATTGAGAGTGTAGCCTATGGAGATGGCTTGTTTAATGTGCTCATTCTTGGACTATGTTTAAATTGTGTTCTGTTCAAGATGAGCGCTTCAGGCCCCGTGAGGCCTCTTGTAATTTTGTAATTTTCAATGTATTTCTTTTTTATTTCACAGGATGTTTCTACATTTTCCAGATGTGTGCGTATTGTCAGAATTTTGACTTGCTTCAATATTTTACAAAACTACTGGTTGTTAAACTTAGTCCATTTTTAACTCAAGTTTGGTGAAGCCAAATTCGAGGTATTGTCATGGCCCGTTGTCTGTCTGTCCGTCTGTCGTGCTGTACACATGGCTCGGGCTAGAGGCCGTATTTATGAAACAAAACTTCTTGGGTACCTTTGTTGTCACTGTGAAATGAGAACAAGTGTTTTGGGGCCCGGTCCGGAATTCAAGATGGCCACTGGCAGCCATTCTGTACAAAATTAGGTGCAATCAGATTTTCTTTGGCGCAGAACTTCCATATGAAAGCTCTGATTTGAATAATTTTTGTATGAATGTTTATTACCATGGAATACATCACATATAACACTTTTTTTTTTCTTGTGTGTAAATTATGCAAATTAGACTAACTTTTGATTTAATTTGTGTTATTTTCAGCACTGTAGGTGCAAATACCAATACGGCTCGGGCAAGAGGTCGTATTTATGAACCGATCGTTACGAAACTTCTTGGGTACCTTTGTTATCACCGTGGGACGAGAACGAGTGTTTTGGGGTCCGTTCTGAAATTCAAGATGGCTGCTGGAAGCCATTTTGTACAAAATTAGGTGCAATCAGCTTTTTGCGCCGAATTTCCATATGAAAGCGCTGATTTGAATAACTTTGTTGTGTGAATGTTTAGTATCGTGGGATACATCACATATAATACGGTTCTTTTTCCTCGTACATAAATTATACCAATTAGACTAACTTTGATCTATTTAATGTTACTTTCAGCACTGTAACTGCAAATGCCAATACGGCTCAGGCTAGAGGCTGTATTTATGAACTGATCTTTACGAAACTTCTTGGGTACCTTTGTTATCACCGTGGGACGAGAACGAGTGGTTTTGGGTGCAGTCCGAAATTCAAGATGGCCACCAGCAGCCATTTTGTACTTTAGTTAGTGCATCAGTTTTTTGTACAGAACTTATGTATGAAAGTTCTGATTTGAATAAATTTTTGTATGAATATTTAGTACCATGGGATACATCCAGGGCCGGCGGAACAGAGGGGGCGACGGGGGCGATCGCCCCTCCTGCCCTCATCCACGGGGGCGAGCGGGGGCGAAAGTGCCCTAAAACCAAAAGTTTCCATTGTCATTAACTATCGGTATAATAATTTACCCACAATATCTGTAATATGTTGGCAGTGTTGTGTATTTTTTAAAGTATTTACAGCTTTCCGTATTTTGTTTGTTTTCCGCGTAACCGGTCATCTGTTTACTATTTTTAGCAAGTGGAATTCAACGCAAAAACCAAAGCTTTATGTGAGTATTAATGATAGATTATTATTAATACAACGGGTGGGAGGTATAAGCTTTATGTGAGTATTAATGATAGATTATTATTAATACAACGGGTGGGAGGTATATGGACATGGTCTGATTGGTCTCCAAGAAGTGAGTGAACAAACATTCACGGTACGTGTCAGCAGACGACGTCACTGCGAAATTAGAAAACATGGCTACACCAGATCAGAAGACAACCATCCTCGATCAATTACAAAAATTACAGAAGGCCGAAAATTCCTTAAATAATATATGGTATGCAGTCAGGACTCATCATTGTTGTTTATTGTTTATTTAGAGTATAATTAAATATGTATATTGCCAACGTGGTACTGATACATACATTGTTTGGTGCTCAACATTAGCGACCCGGTCTTGCTCTCTCTCTCACTCTCTCTCTCTCTCTCTCTCTCTCTCTCTCTCTCTCTCTCTGAGAGAGGGAGAGAGAAGGGGAGAGAGGGAGAGGGGCGAGAGACCATTGATCCTCTCCCCCATGTGTGTATGAGAGAGAACATACAAGGTGTATAATAGAAATACGTTGATATTGATTTTTATATGGAGTTGATCCGGAGTTTGGTTGATTCTAATTTTGGTACTGTATGTATGACAATTTCGTCAATTTGAAAACATTATAAAGCCAAATATTTTTATTTACAGTTATTGTTTGAACACTTTCAAATGTTGTTTTACGTCCCATATTTGTCCTTGGAAGTGCTTCAGCCTTGCGACAATGTGTTCACAAAAAATCTCAGCTGTATATATTCTCTAGTAACAAAAGCCTGTCATATTGTTGGATACAAGGATACAAAATATAGGTGTCACTGGAATCATCTCTCTAAGCTGTCTCTACATCTGTATACTTGCGGAATCCATAAATAGATGCCCTCAGATCTAATATATCCAGCAAAATACTGTTCTTTTCCAACATATATTACGTTTGTGTGCATATGGGCCAGCATTTAAAAATATTACAACTTGGCTGCTATAAAAAATCAACTTTTTCAATTAAATTAGGCAAGAGGGATTTCAGTCCAAATGCCACCAGAATGCACCATTTGATGCCTCATTTTGAAAAATTTTCCGGGGCGAGAACCCCCCCGGACCCCCCTTTAATACCTCGGCATCTGCCACAACGCACTCCACGATGCCCTTCTGGAACATTTTCGCCCCCCCCCCCCCCCCTGCCCTTTGATGGTTCTGCCGGCCCTGGATACATCACAAAAAGTACGGGTTTGTTTTTCTCGAGCAGAAATTATGCAAATTAGATGAACTTTTGATTTATTCAGTGCTACTAATACACAGTAAGTTAAGTACACGTGCCAATACGACTCGGGCTGGAGGCTGAATTTATGAACCAATCTTCACAAAACTTCTTGGGTACCTTTGTTATCACCTTGGGATGATAACAAGTGTTTCTGGGTGCGGTCCAAAAGTCAAGATGGCTGCCAGTGGCCATTGTGTACCGAAATTAGGTCCAATCAGTTTTTTTTGTACACAACTTCTATACGGCACAGGCTGGAGGCTGTATTTATGAACCGATCTTTATGAAACTTCTTTTGTGTACCTTTTGTTATCACCGTGGTATGAGAACGAGTGTTTTGGGGTGCGGTCCAAAATTAAATATAGCCGCCAGCAGCCATTTTGTACCAAAGTTAGTGCAATCAGTTTTTTGTACAGAACTTCTGTATGAAAGTTCTGATTTGAATAAATTTTTGTTGGAATGTTTAGTAGCATGGAATACATCACATATAATAGGTTTTTTTTTTTCTCGTGCAGAAATTATGCAAATTAGATGAACTTTGATTTGTTCAGTGTTACTTATATACAGTAAGCACATATGTTAATACGGCTCGGGCTAGAGTCTGTATTCATGAACTGATCTTCACAAAACTTTTTGGGGTACCTTTGTTATCACCTTGTGACTGGAATGAGTGTATTTGGGTGCCTTTGTTATCACTGTGCTATGAGAACAAATATTTTTGGGTTCAGTCAGACCCACTCTGGGACTCAAAGATTTCTTTTTATGTCCCCCCCTCCCTCCCCCCCCCCCCCCCTCCAACTAAAGTCGGGTGGCATATAGTGATTGAAGTGTGCTTGTGTCCGTCCGTGTTTGTGTCCATGTGTGTGTGTGTGTGCCCGAGCCAATAACTCGAAGACTGTTTGGGCCACAGTCATCAAACTTCACACAATTATAAAGGACCATGGGAGGATGTGCCACACACCATGGCCGGGGTTTCTTTAGCTATAAAGTAGTTTTTTCTCATACCTCAGGCTTGGTGTGACCTATAGAAATACTACCTACACCAAATGAGTTGAAACTTGCTGGAAGTTCAAAATGTGGTCCACCTCTATGCGGTCAAGAGAGGTCATTAAATGCATATTTTTTGCGACCTATTAGGAAAGTCACTTTATACCAATTAATGCAATTCTGAAGTTTATACGTGTATCTCATCATTCAAATGGCAGCAGCAGTAATGTCAATTTCTGATTCCTTGATCGAACCCTATAAATGGTGTGCACATATATGCCTTTTCGGGTTTCTTAGAAAAATTGTTCTGATTCCTGTATGAATATTTTCTCCATGAAAGAATTTCACAAAAAGCAGTTAGGGAGTAAGCTGTGACTGTCACATACAATAACATCATCTGTTTATTTAATCTCATTGTACAGAATTAATTCCCAAACCAAGTTAATATAAAAACAAACAACTTGATCATGAAGAATTCCAGTGTACATGTAATTGTAAAACTACACTGAATATTTGTTATTGAAACCTATCACAATACTGTCAGGATGCCGGTAAAAGATGCAATACTGACATAGTTGACTGTACTGTTAACTGTATTAGTGCTACGACTGTTTAAAATTAATTTATTAGAGAAGTTCTAGTTTTATGTATGCCTTGTTTAGGTCACTAGAGGCCCTTTTCAGAGTAGGCCTTCAAATGAGCTCTTGGGGGTTTTAAGTTTTTACGACAATATCTCCGATATAGGGTCTATGCACCCTTTGTCAGCGCGACAACTCAAATACGGATCGTCCTATCTCTATGCATTTTGGCATGCTGGTTAACAATACCCAGTTTGCACTCATCTATGTTTTTTGCACCCGTTCGATCTGAATAACAGATCTGAAGTTGGTGGAGCCATTATTTCAAAGTGGGTTGCGCTCATTCTTCAATGTAGATGTAGACATGGAACTACACCGACTGAGTTAAAAATTGCTGGAGATTCAATATATGGTCCACCTGAATGGGGTCATCAAGTGCATATTATTAAGAATGACTGAGAAATGCATTTACACCTTAATGTATTTCTAAAGTTTATGAATGTATTTCATCACTCAAATTAGTGGGCAGAGCCAAAATTTTTCATTTCTGATTCGTGTATCGAACCCTTTGAATGCTGGTCACATATATGCCTTTTCTGGTTTCTTATAAAAATTGTTCTGATTCCTGTATGAATATATGTAAATACTGTTAAGGAAAACCCAGTTCTGATTTGTTAAAAAATATTTTACTCCAGAAAATAAGCCTCCATAAATTCTCTTTCTGTAGAGTTTATTCCTGATACTTTAACCCTTTTCACAAGGACTTGAATTTACTGGATGCAGTAAATTCTGTTTCTCTAGTTTCTATTTTGTTTCAGTCGAAGCTTCAAGTGTCGAAAGGAAAATTGGTGACTTATGCGACTCAACAAAATAACCCAGTTTGAAAGTAGGTTACGTCACTCACAGGTGCTCGTCGTATTATCAGAATTTTACATTTTAAATTAACATTATGTCTATACTATCTATAATAATATACTAGAAGGCCAGACACTCTTCAGACCGCGATTTTCAAAAAATTTTCATATACTCTAGCGAAATATTTCAGCTCCGGCAACCCTGCTTATCCAGTTCACTCGCAATGAATTCTCCCCCGCTCGTTCATTGGTTGAAATAATAATTGTAAGATTACAGATGGTTTATAACATTTGTTACCATGATACCGTCATTGGCTGTTCTGAAGATTTAGACATAATTTGAAAGTCTTTCACGTCTTTTTGAACGTTTTTGATAGTCTGTTCGCAGTGTCTGAACTTCTGAACGCTTACAGGATTTTGAATTTCCTGCACATCGTGGAGGTTGTTGCTATTTGTAACCGACCAATGAACGAGCTTAGGATGCCGAAAATGTATACACAATGGCTGTATTTTATAACACAGTATTTTCATTTCGTTTTTCTGACAACTGTTAACTGTTGGTCTGTCTATTCCCAGAAAAACATGAATGGAATTGAAACACATGAAAAAAAGCTTTAGTGATGTCAAGAAAAGCTTTGTACAGGACACAAGTGTGCATGTGGACGATCTTGAAAAAGGGTACTCCTAAACACCGGAATGATACCGGAATGCCATAAAAATGATGCGGAATGACATTTCTTTTACAAAATACTCGACCCCAGAATGTATTTTGTTTATTAACTAACAAAGTACCTCCCAAGCAACCTTCTTACATCTGGTTCTGTTCACACTTTCAGAAATTAGGAAATTATTAGCTTAGTAGGGTTTGGTGAAAGGCAACCACAGGAGGTGCTGGGGGATTGGCAGTCAGAAGAGGGGAGGGGTCATGAAGGAGAGGGTAGCAGTGGGGGATTTTCAGTCAATAATTACTTAGTGATTTTTTAACCTGGCACAGATGCATCATAAACAACTGGACCTGGATTATTTGGACGTTAATGGAGGATCACAAATTGAAAATATGAAGGGGCGACGGGGGTGGTACATGAATATTCTTAATTTTCCCTGCTTGCCTATGAAGTCTTCCTACATGACTGCAGTCTCCCTATTTTTTCCTTAGGGAGACTTGAAGTCTCCCTAAAATTCCTCTCTAGGCTGGTCCCTGGATCAACGCAACACATTATGTGATCTGTGGATGTTAATAAAAACTTTGTGCTCATATATAGGTACCAGTCATGATTACAAGTAAAAAGGCGGCTGTATGTAGGAAGAAAGGTGTATTCAGGATGGTTCTAGGACAGAAGTCATAGTGGTCTGTGTCTGTGAATGATGTAGAAAAAGTAGATGTGAAAGGAAAAGATACAACATAAACTAACAAAAAATAAAGGTGAATGATATGTACAAAATACAAAAGTAGTATCAGCATATAGAAAGAAGAGGAAGGCTGCTTTGGCATTGGAAGCGATTTGGTAATTACTTTGGAAGTGAAAATTTTTAGGAGGAATATAATATACGATAGATACCCATATAGTGTCTGTTTATATCTATTGCTACAAGCAAGTTTTTTAGAGTTGGAATATAACCTGAATACTGTATATCTGGACATTCCACATATTTCCATACTAAATATGATGTAGCTGATTGAGTCTGAAAGGAGTGGTCAAGGGTTTAGGTTACATGACTGCCTAATATAATGGATAGGGGTTGGGGAAAGTCATAGTGTAGTCGATAGATGTATGATTGTATTTAGGTTACATGACTGCCTAATATAATGGATAGGGGTTGGGGAAAGTCATAGTGTAGTCGATAGATGTATGATTGTATTTAGATTACATGATTGCCTAATATAATGGAGAGGGGGTGGGGAAAGTCATAGTGTAGTTGATAGATGTATGATTGTATTTGATAGGTTACATGATTGCCTAATATAATGGAGAGGGGTGGGGAAAGTCATAGTGTAGTTGATAGATGTATGATTGTATTTGATAGGTTACATGATTGCCTAATATAATGGAGAGGGGGTGGGGAAAGTCATAGTGTAGTTGATAGATGTATGATTGTATTTAGGTTACATGATTGCCTAATATAATGGAGAGGGGGTGGGGAAAGTCATAGTGTAGTTGATAGATGTATGATTGTATTTGATAGGTTACATGATTGTCTAATATAATGGAGAGGGGGTGGGGAAAGTCAGTGTAGTTGATAGATGTATGATTGTATTTGGGGTTTAGGTTACATGATTGCCTAATATAATGGAGAGGGGGTGGGGGAAGTCACAGTGTAGTTGATAGATGTATGATTGTATTTGATAGGTTACGTGATTGCCTAATATAATGGAGAGGGTGTGGGGAAAGTCATAGTGTAGTTGATAGATGTATGATTGTATTTGATAGGTTACATGATTGCCTAATATAATGGAGAGGGGGTGGGGAAAGTCATAGTGTAGTTGATAGATGTATGATTGTATTTGATAGGTTACATGATTGTCTAATATAATGGAGAGGGGTGGGGAAAGTCATAGTGTAGTTGATAGATGTATGATTGTATTTGATAGGTTACATGATTGTCTAATATAATGGAGAGGGGGTGGGGAAAGTCAGTGTAGTTGATAGATGTATGATTGTATTTGGGGTTTAGGTTACATGATTGCCTAATATAATGGAGAGGGGGTGGGGGAAGTCACAGTGTAGTTGATAGATGTATGATTGTATTTGATAGGTTACGTGATTGCCTAATATAATGGAGAGGGTGTGGGGAAAGTCATAGTGTAGTTGATAGATGTATGATTGTATTTGATAGGTTACATGATTGCCTAATATAATGGAGAGGGGGTGGGGAAAGTCATAGTGTAGTTGATAGATGTATGATTGTATTTGATAGGTTACATGATTGTCTAATATAATGGAGAGGGGTGGGGAAAGTCATAGTGTAGTTGATAGATGTATGATTGTAGTTAGGTTACATGACTGCCTAATATAATGGAGAGGGGTGGGGAAAGTCATAGTGTAGTTGATAGATGTATGATTGTATTTAGGTTACATGACTGCCTAATATAATGGAGAGGGGTGGGGAAAGTCATAGTGTAGTTGATAGATGTATGATTGTATTTAGGTTACATGATTGCCTAATATAATGGAGAGGGGTGGGGAAAGTCATAGTGTAGTTGATAGATGTATGATTGTATTTGATAGGTTACATGATTGCCTAATATAATGGAGAGGGGGTGGGGAAAGTCATAGTGTAGTTGATAGATGTATGATTGTATTTGATAGGTTACATGATTGCCTAATATAATGGAGGGGGGTGGGGAAAGTCATAGTGTAGTTGATAGATGTATGATTGTATTTGATAGGTTACATGATTGCCTAATATAATGGAGAAGGGGTGGGGAAAGTCATAGTGTGGTCGATAGATGTATGATTGTATTTGATAGGTTACATGATTGCCTAATATAATGGAGAGGGGGTGGGGAAAGTCATAGTGTAGTCGATAGATGTATGATTGTATTTAGGTTACATGATTGCCTAATATAATGGAGAAGGGGTGGGGAAAGTCATAGTGTAGTTGATAGATGAATGATTGTATTTGAAAAAGATGTTAACTGTTTGAGAGCTACATTATTTTGGGTGGTCTGAATTTATCATTCAAAATTTGTTCCGGTAGAAGCCATTGAAGAGTGCCCAAAAATACCCTCCAATAATTTTCAGCAGAACAAATTTATATAAGCAAAATACTAGTATTTGACTGAATATGAAATGCGAGTAAGGAAAACATAGGCCTTTGCTCTGGTACCCTCTTGTTTGTGAAAGCACTGATAGTGGCTTCCAGCACTCAGTAGTTAAAGATTACAAATTACAAGAGCACAATGTGGTGTGTAATTCTTTAAGAACTTCGGACACAGACCATGTTATTTTGAAAAAGATGGCCACCAATAACGAAACCTTGCAGTCACAAAGTTAGTGAAACTAGATAGGGAATGATGTCTGTTTCAATTCTGAGCCAAACTAATATTGAGAGATCTATAGTAAAAGACAGAGCATTGATTGTACTATTGCAGAATTTTGAAAAGACTGAGCAGTGTAGGAGGAAATGCTCAGATGTTCCGACCAGTCCACATTGGCACAAGGAAGAAAGTGATATATGGTTTTCATAAAGGTGGATATGCTGGTTACTGCAATGCAATCGCAAACCTAGAATGGTGTACCTGCGCTACACAAGATTCATTGCTGCTACAAAATAGCGGCGGACGAAGGTTGCCATTATTGAGAAACTTTTTGAAATTACTTAGAGAAGAATTCTCTCGAATAGACAAGGATAGGCTATTCCATTGGTTGGTGACATTGGGAATAAATAAGCACTGGTACAAATTGGTGTGCTAAAACGGAACTCGATTGAAGGTTGAGACTTGGAACATTGGCTAGTTGAGGAGATAGGTGGCTATACACTACTGTGCAAGTGACCGTTACATGAATATCCTAGGTCCGAGGTGAGACAAAAGTATTAAACCCACCCGATATTATGCGGACAATGAATGCAATAATTAAACTGGACAAGACATTTGGAGTGAAAGGGATTAACTCCAGAGAGCGTACATGTAATCTCGGCATCAATTGTGAAATAGATTAGACCAAATAAACTACTGCATGTTTATGTCGCAGAACATCAGAATGATAACCAGTCATCAATAATTTTCCGAATCATATTTATGTACGTTTGTGTCGGAATGTTGCAATTTGTTGGAATTTTAAAAAAAATTCTTTCTGATTAAAAACGTAAATATTTTATGAGTGTTGGTAAATGTCATTTTGTTGAGTTGAGAATGTTGAGTTATATATATATTTCGACCACAAAATTGTGAGAATCGTGCAAAATACGACAATAAGTACATCCTTTTCACTCGGGTGCCCTAGAATTTGATTACTGCTGTAATCTGTTTGACCGAGAATCACGGCGATTTTAATATCGTGTCAGACATTGACTCAAAAAACAATCGCCAATATTAGTCAGCGACTTCTCTTAGATCTTGAGTGAAGATATTGTGGACCTGGGATATTCATGTAATGGTCGCTTGCGCAGTAGTGTACTTCGTTAGCAATATTTTGGGGGGTGGGGGGAGGTTAAATGGTGGAACATTTTGTAGAACAACTGCTTATGTTTGTGGCATTTTTCTAGAAGAGGACTCCAACAGGTCTCAGAGCAAAGACTTACTCGCACTAATGGTCACACCGTTTATGATCCTTGCCACAGCTATTTGTATTTTCTCCCAAGTTTCAGACCTTAAATTCTGAGCAGTTGTCCCATAGATTATCTGCATACTCTAGGAATAGTCTAATAAAAGCTAGGTAGATTTTTAGCTTAACTTGACAAAGTGAAGTTAAGCTATTGCCATTACCGGCACGCATGCTGAAGTCTGTGAGTCTGGGAATCTGTTCACATTTTCCTTTAGCACAGGCTACATCCCGTAGTTCTTCTTCAATCGTCACAAAATTTCATATGAAGGTTTGAGGTCATGTCTACATGAGAATGTCCCCTTTTGGTCACGATCAATAAATCGTGATGGCTGCCTGAGCCCAAAACCCGAAAACCTTTAGCACTGTCTACAGATCATATTCATGAAGGGATTTCATGGTAGGACAACTCTGTATAATATCTAGATGAGAACATCCCCTTTTGGTCATGATTTCTCAACCCTAATGGCTGTGCAAGCCCGAAACCCAAAAACTTTTAGGACAGTCTACAGGTCATATTTAATGCAGAGGGATTTTATTGTAACTTGGTAGAATAACTCCGTATGATGTCTAGATGAGAACTTCCCCATTTGGTCGCGATCTGTCAACCGTGATGGCTGCCCGAGCCTGAAAACCTTTATCACAGTCTAGAGGTCGAATTTATGGAGGGATTTCATTGTAGCTTGGTAGGATGACTAAATTTAATGTCTAGATGAGAAAATCCCCTTTTGGTCACAATCCTTCAACCATAATGGCTGACCGAGCTCAAAATCCGAAAACCATTGTGGGATTACCGTACTGACCCGTGTCGAAGCCCAGGGGGTGCTTGCAGTGGATAAATTGCAAAGTGGGGGTGGGCTTCGGGACGAGTAACAGTGCTTGCAAGTCACATTGGGATGCGTCGGAAATTGGGGATATAAGACAAGTATCCACTGGGTATGTTACATTTCTTTGGAAACCGCCCACCAATTTTATAGAATTTGCTTTAAAAATTCTCATAATTATCTTGTACATACGTTTCATTTTCAGATTTGGGGTTTTAATCCTCAATTTAATGAATAAAACAAACAGAAAACCATGCGGTATTGTTTTCATTTTTTATGTGTACCCATACTATGTATGGTACACATAATGCCGGCATCCGGGGTGACCATCTGTCGTTCATCCATCCTTTGTCCGTCTGTCTGTCTGTCCATCCGTCCGTCCGGCATCCGTATCCATTTTCTTTGGCATTCGATAACTTGAAAAATATTGCTTGGATTGTCAAGTTATTTCATATTTATGTTCAGGTTACTGATGTGCCGAGCTGTATAGTTTTTGGTGTAAATCGGATAATTTGATCCTGAGATCTTAACCCTTTATCCTTCAAATTGAAAATTCCTCCAATCCCTTTGGCATTCGATAACTTGAAAAATATTGCTTGGATTGTCAAGTTACTTTATATTTGTGTTCAGGTTACTGATGTGCCGAGCTGTATAGTTTTTGGTGTAAATCTGTTATTTTGATCCCGAGATATTAACCCTTTATCCTTCAAATTGAAAATTTCTCCAATCCCTTTGGCATTCGATAACTTGAAAAATATTGCTTGGATTGTCTAGTTACTTTATATTTGTGTTCAGGTTACTGATGTGCCGAGCTGTATACTTTTTGGTGTAAATCTGTTATTTTGATCCTGAGATATTAACCCTTTATCCTCCAAATTGAAAATTTCTCCAATCCCTTTGGCATTCGATAACTTGAAAAATATTTCTTGGATTGTCAAATTATTTTATATTTGTGTTCAGGTTACTGATGTGCCGAGCTGTATAGTTTTTGGTGTAAATCGGATAATTTAATCCTGAAATATTAACCCTTTATCCTTCAAATTGAAAGTTCCTCCAATCCCTTTGGCATTTGATAACTTGAAAAATATTGCTTGGATTGTCAAGTTACTTTAGATTTGTGTTCAGGTTACTGATGTGCCGAGCTGTATAGTTTTTGGTGTAAATCCGATAATTTGATCCTGAGATATTAACCCTTTATCCTTCAAATTGAAAATTCCTCCAATCCCTTTGGCATTCGATAACTTGAAAAATATTACTTGGATTGTCAAGTTACTTTATATTTGTGTTTAGGTTACTGATGTGCCGAGCTGTATAGTTTTTGGTGTAAATCTGTTATTTTGATCCTGAGATATTAACCCTTTATCCTTCAAATTGAAAATTCCTTCAATCCCTTTAGCATTCGATAACTTGAAAAATATTGCCTGTATTGTCAAGTTACTTTATATTTGTGTTCAGGTTACTGATGTGCCGAGCTGTACAGTTTTTGGTGTAAATCTGATAATTTAATCTTGAGATATTAACCCTTTATCCTTCAAATTGAAAATTTCTCCAATCCCTTTGGCATTCGATAACTTGAAAAATATTGCTTAGATTGTGAAGTTACTTTATATTTGTGTTCAGGTTACTGATGTACCGAGCTGTATAGTTTTTGGTGTAAATCTGTTATTTTAATCTTGAGATATTAACCCTTTATCCTTCAAATTGAAAATTCCTCCAATCCCTTTGGCAGGAGATCAAAAAATATCAATCCGATTGTCATGTTACTTTATATATTTATTCAGGTTACTGATGTGCTGTGCTGTATAGTTTTTTATATAAATTTGATAATTTGATCCGGAGATATTAACCCTTTATCCATCAAATTAGACACTCCTCCAATCGATTTCTATATGTACCCATACATTGAAGGCCTATGGTGTACATAATGTTGGCATCCGTGGTGGCCCTCTGTCATACAGCTTTCTACTAGGTGCGCGTATGGCTACACACCTGACGATTTCATCGGCCTATTTTTATGCAGGCTGCTCTCGAAGCCAGAAATGGACGTGAGTATGTCAATCAACACTGCAAACCACCCCCTTGAAAACAGACAAACATAGACTGTTTAAAAATAGCTGTTGTTTTTAAATATGTACATTTATTACAAATAAAACAAAATATAGCTTCACACAAAATCAATAAAAACTAGACTTTATGATTCTGGAGAATCATGGCTTTTCCCGATGAGATTCCATGATTTTTCATGACCCCACAGTGTCTGATAAATTGTTTTTAACTGTCTCACTGAAGTTCCTTCATTGATGTTATGAGAAAGGTGAGTACAGTAGTCTCAAATGACTCAGATTGATAAAAAAAATTGTTTAGGTAAAAACCATCATTAACAGTGGAGTGGGTTAATGTCAATATCGTCGTCCAACAAGTTAATGACCGACAAAAGGAGTTATGTTTGTTTGACACATACCCACGTAGTGCTGTGGCTATTGAAGATGGTCCATTTTATCTCAAATGTATCCAAACTATTGATGTCTGGCAGTTTGTAGAGGGTTAACAAGTGCTAACAGGAATATTCATTCATGCAACTTGTAATGTCACACCAAGAACTGCGAATGGCCATTTTTTCTTTAAAATCGACAAGATGTTTTCAGAGAAATCCAGGGAGGACATGAATTTTAAGCTTTTGATGGGTATCATTGTTTATCCAGCCCAAAACGGGTTAAGTGTTGTTTTTTAATACTCTTATTACTTCCAAAAATAATTCTCAGTGAATTCTACTTCCACTTATTTTGATCTCACCTCTCAAATTCGGGTGCTGTGGGTATGCAAACACAGCCCATTTTATCAACATTTTGATGTTTGAGAACCTGCATAGGGTTAACAAATGCTTCCAGGAATATTTTGCACATGCAATTTGTAATGTCAACCTAAGATCTGAGAAAGGCCATTTTTTTCTTGAAAACCTACGAGATGTTTTTAGGGAAATCCTCACATAACATGAATTTTTAACCTTTTGAGGGGTATCTTTCTGTAATCCGCCCTAAACGGGTTAATGCTTGGTTTTGTGAATACCTTCATTACATACAAAAATGATCATCGGTGAATTCCACTTCCAATGAAGGGGGTTTACAGGGTATTTTTTGTTTTTAAAAATTGGATTAGCAGTTTCCATCTTTGTTTCAAAAAGTGATGATAAAGAGTGAATATAGGGCCAATATGAAAGAAAAATGGTTAGCATTTGGACATTTTTGTATAGCATTTTGCGATGCGAATCCAGTCATCAAATACCCTGGGTTATGTTTATCTTGCAGGTACACATTTGGTGTTATGGTTGCCCAAGAACAGCCCATTTTCTCCAAATGGCTATGCGTGACAACCTCTGGAGGGTTAACAAATGCTTACCAAAATATTTTGTCCATGCAACTTGAACTGTCACTCCAAGACCTGCGAAAAGGTCAATTTTTCTTGAAATTTTGTTTTGAGAAATCCACAGAAAACTGGAATTTTATGCTTATAAGGGGTATATCTCTTTAACTAGTCAAAAATGGGTTAAGACCTCGATTTTTGAATACACTTACTACTTACAAAAATGTTTTCCTGTCAATTTTGCGTCCAGTAAAAAAAGTTATGCATCTCTGTTCCATTCCCAAAAACAGACTATTTTTTTCAAAATTTTCACATTTAGCAGCCCATGGAGGGTTAACAAATGCTTCCCGGAATAATTTATCCCATTAACTGGTAATGTGACACCAAGACCTATCAATGGCCATTTTCTCTTGAAAACTCTACCAGATGTTGGCAAAGAAATCCAGGGAAAACATAAATTTTTAAGCTTTTGATGGGTATCACTATTGACAACCACAAAAGGGGTTAATGCTTGGTTTTTTGAATACTCTTATTACTTACAAAAATGGCCCTCGATGAATTCCACTTCCAACAAAGGAGATTATGTTTATTTCTCAGGTACACATTGGGTGCTGTGCGTGTCTGAAAAGAGCCCATTTCAACAAAATTACGATGCTTGGCAGCCTCTAGAGGGTTAATAAACGCTCACCGGAATATTTTGTCCATGCAACTTGTAATATCACACAAAGACCTGCGAGTAGTCAATTTTTCTTGAAAACCTACAGGATGTTTTTAGAGAAATCCACAGAAAATGGGAATTTTAAGATTTTAAGGGGGTCTCTCTCTTTAGCCTGTCCAAAATGGGTTAAGACTTCGACTTTTGAATACACTTACTACTTACAAAAATGTTTGCGTATAGATTGTGCGCTCGATAAAGGAAGGCACTTTTCTTTGTGGCATACACATTGGGTGCTGTTGGCGCCCAAAAACAGCCCTTTTTATCACAATTTTGACATTTAGCAGCCCGTGGAGGGTTAACAAATGCTCACCGCAGTATTTTGTCCATGCAACTTCTAATGTCACCCCAAGGCCTGGGAGTGACAAATTTTTCTTGAGAATCTACAAGACTCGTTTAGAGAAATCCACGAAAAAACATGATTTTTTGAGTTTTATGGGGGTAGTGCTGTTTAACCATCCCAAAACGGGTTAACGCTTGGTTTTTTGAAAACCCTTATTACTTACAAAAATGATCCTCGGTAAATTCCACTTACAATAAAGGAAGTTATGTTTACCTCTCGGGTATTGTTTGGGTGCTGTGGGGGTCTGAAACCGGCCCATTTCATCAAAATTTCGATGTTTGGCAGCCTGTGGAGGGTTACCATATGCATCGCCTAATATGTCGTGTGTATCAAAGGTCGTGTCATGGGCAGGTCTAGCAATGATGAATGTTTAAAAAAAATCTATAAGACGTGTTTCGAGAAAGTGCCGATAATCCCCAATTTTGGCAGTTTTTTGCCAATTCTGGCGAAATAAGGATTAAATCGAAAATTCCGCTTCGGTACATTTTTAGATTTTTTGCCCCTCTATGCGTGTGCCAAATTGTGTGAAAATCGGTTCGAAAATGGCTTCTGAAACGTACGGACAAAAATGTGTGGAGACCCCCCCCCCCCCCCCCCCCCCCCCCCGCCAAAAAAAAAAAAAAAAACCCAAAAAAAAATAATCCGTAGAAAAAACAATAGTCTTTTCCAGAGGGAAAAGCCTAACAATCATAATATGAAGACCAGATAAAAATTTACACAGCGGAATATGAATAACAAAATAGTTGCCTCCCTTGTCAAAATTCACAAAATTTATTTTACACTGAAAGTCATAAATTCACATGTTGCAGAGCATGATGAAATGATAAATGAGCATGTTTTATTGAACCAAGAAGTCATAAATCATATCCCCGGTTATATTGTTATATAATTCTCAAATACCAGAGTTGTAATTATTTTTTATTTTTAATTACCACTTTCTCATTAATTTCCGAACACCCATTTTCACAGTGAGTTGTGCACGCTTGAAAGTGGCAGTGTTCTTTCACAATGAGTTGTGCACCGCTCGAAAGTGGCAGTGTTCAATCAGTGTCTCTGTGATGTTCAACCACTGTGAAAACTTTATGTTATGGGCATGTTTCAGACAACTATTGACAGCAGTATGCACATTTATTTGAAACAAGTCACAGCTTCCAAAAACGGGGTCGACAAAAAAATAAACAAGTCAGTTTTGCTTGGGATATATAATTTTTTAATAAAGACTTATTACACCGAACACAGACGTAATGTATTACACAAAAGACGAATTTAACAACACAAAAACCTCAACTCCCAAAAATATACATAATACAGTATTACAGTTCTATTTGATACCGTGGTAAGTACAGTGTTGCAACAAATCACCTGTTTTTCCATTTGATGCCTGTAAATTTGACATCTTGTCTCAAACAACTTTCGTCCAATTTGAAACTTGGGGGGTGGGCTTTGACTCGAGTAGGGCACCCTGGTTCACAAATCTGAAAAAGCGGGGGGTGGGCTTAATCATGAATATGGGCTTCGACACGGGTCAGTACGATACGTTTGTGTGTGATCAGCATACTCTCTGTTGCTGGTTGAACTCAGCTAGCCATGTTCGAGGCCAATGTTCAGTTATTGATAAATTGTGGTTCATCAGAGTCGAAGCTTGGTCAGGATTTTCCACTATTAAATATAAGGAGATATCGTCCGTGAAGAGGTGAATAGAACTAAGTAGTGATGAACTGATACTCGGAATCAGCAATCGGAACCGGACGTTATGGGGCATTGGCCGATTATGACATCCGGCAGTTGAAAACTGTCAGTTTCTGGATATTCAATATGTAACACTGTCTGTTGAAAATCCTGCTGATATCTGGCAATTTCAATAAACTTTTCCCCATTAAAAACGTGTGTAGTGCATAGCAGAAAATTTAGGGATTTGCAAAGCAGATATATTACGGAATTTATCAACTGCAATTGGTACGAAATCGCCACCATTTCCCAAAGATTGTAGAGTTCATGTAAACATTAGAGAAACACACCAAGGGAAGTAACACATTGAAAAAAGAATAGTGAATAATGCATTCTGACAAACGTGTAACTATGCGTCATACGTCTTCACAACACACATTAACATCAAACTTATTAATCATTTAAGACACCAAGTATGTGTGCTCAGTATATTCCTGGTTAATTCAGCCAAGTGTATTGTATCCTTACACAAAACCGTTTTAACACTATTTACCGGAATAAAACAATATTCACGAGAACAATATCGTGTGATTGTATCATTAATAACAATCTCTTCCCTACACTCGAACCAAAATGCAAATATTATTTTGGCTTATATTGCCCAGCACTAAGTATACATACTCTGAGAACTTATGTGGTATGAAGCTTTTGTGTTTGATGATTTATCAACGAAATCCTGTGGTATAACAGGCACCAACAGATTTTCTTCCAAGTCCTACTTCAGCCATCGGAATCGGCTTAATCGACAGAGAAATATCCGGTAATCAGTTGACCACAAGTTTCGATGATCGGTTCATCACTATAAGTAAGTTTTCCATTATGTTGTTGATATACAAGAGAAACAACAACGGACCAAGTATAGAACCTTTGTTAACACCCAAATTGATAGGTTTCCAGGAGATGCTTCAGAGGCTATGACAACTCGTTGATATCAGTCTGTGAGGTAAGATCGTAAGAAGGTCACCAGAGACTCCCACATGCTTGAGCTTTTGGATAAGACCAGCATGCCACTCCTTGTCAAATCCTTTACTCACATCGCAGAAGACAACCCTAACTTCTTTACCTTTGTCTAGTGCATCACAGAATTTATCGTAGGGATTAGTCTGCTGTAAAACAGTTGAATTTCCAAGGGTGAAGCCACACAGGAATTCACTCAGAACTAGGGCTGTAACGACTATCAGTTTTCATAGTCAACTAATCGCTAGCATTAGTAGACAGTTAGTAAATTGATAGAAGTTTCCCGTGAATTCAACAATCTCTAATATACTTACAAAATAAATAAGCTTTTTTCGAAACTGCAGCCTTGGACTTTAACTATGCAAGGTCACATGTCGCGAGGTGTAAACAGTTCAAGAAAACACGTTATGAGCAAGGGGAGAAGAGAGTGGGTGAAGTGCTTTAGACCCCATAACATTCATTAGTGAGAATTCAAAAAAAACATTTTGCCAAGGTTTTGTTTGTTTAAGGCAATAGTAATATTGTATGAGAACTTTCATTATTTTGAATTATTGTCGACATAAATGGTGTTTGAATGCACGCTGTGCCATTACTCTGTGGCCATTGGCACTGTTTTCAACAACTTCTGGGGATTTCCCAAGCCGAGAAACTCTGTGCAACTCACACGTACTTGCTGCCATTCAAAACAAGTCCTCACATCCGTAAAAAAAAATCTGTAAACCTGCAATATTCCATCGTTTAACATTATCTGGGGTTGCCCCTTCAGTTAATTTGAATGACGACATCGGTTTTATGAATTTAAACTTGATATTTCACAAAACTAGTTGATATGGCTGGCACAGAACTCAACACGATGAACATCGAAATCACTTTGTTTACACCCCACAAACCGTGGCCTTGCATAGATTAAAGTCCAATATGTCAGTTTCGAAAATAGCTTATTTAAAACTGACGATGTTTGAATGTATACCTTTGTGCTTCGAGATAAAATAGAAAAACTGAAATCTCTTCGACAGACTCCGATTGATTTGAAGAAATTGAATGGAACGTTTTTGCAAATGTTTCTTTTCTGTAAGTAATATTAAGAAATTTTTAATATAACCCCCCCCCCCCCCCCTTCATTCCAACACAAGTTACAATTTTGTTCTACAAGTGAAGTTACCACTCTGGGTCTTGTGACAATTTTCTCACTTAAGCAGTTCCAATTATTCCATCGGGGGTTGATCGAGTGTACAAGACCGAAGATTCTATTTACTCTGTAGTGACTTCCCAAGCAGCAATTATTAAATGATACGCTGTTTGAAAGCTACTCTTTAGTACTGATCAACAGGTGCTGGTTAATACAGAAGAGAACAGGAATTGATCAAATGGCAAGGCTCTGTGTTTTCAAAATTACGTTGTTGCACAATAATGCGGAAAAGCCCTGGGATATTACAAGTACATGTAACTACGGCGAGACATTTCAAAGGTTAACAATCCGTTAATTTACCTCATTACACATCAGAATTTTAATCCTTCTTTTACCACTTTGTTATATTACCACCAAGTTTCGGAGCTTGGACTTTTTTCATAGTTTTCAAGTGGATATCTCTGGATTTATTTGTTGAAATTTGTTGCAGCTTTTCTGTACCTGATGTAGACTCTTTTGATATGACATTTAAAGGAATTTGTCAGCAACATCTGTACTTTTATGAGAAAAAATCTTGAAACATGTTGAAGATTTTTCCAAATCTTGTTTCAAAATTCAATGCACCAGTTAGAAAGGATTATCGAACCCATTGTTCCAATTTAGCTTGGACTGTTAGATTCATTTTACACCTAATTCACTGCTAATTGGAAATAGTTATTTCACACCTGATGTTACAAGAGGCTGGTGTTCTAAATTGTGGACAATCAAAATGTGTTTGATCAGTTACACCTCAGATGATCTCAGTTCCATCAACAAAACAACAAACCATATTAAGCATAGATCCAAAGCTCAGATCACACAGTGCACAAAATAACGTTTTTTCTTTGCGTAGCAAAATGCTACACATTTCCAAAAAATGAATAGCATTTTGTAAAAATTACATAGCTTTTTTTGTATACCAGAGTTACGTTATGCTGTTTGTATTGAATTTTAAGTAGATAGAATAGTTTCCATCCATTTCTGGGCATTTTCAAATGATCTGCAACACATGAAACATTTACTATGTTTTTGTTTTAACTGAACTGCCTTTAAGGGTTGCATGGACTTGGATATTTTCAAATGGCGTCTTGGAAGTTTAATAGAGTTCTCAAAATGGAAGTTGGGATTTTTAGTTTGGTGGGCTTGGAGTTATTTTTAATGGGCATTTTATGCAAAATATTGTAAAAACAGGAAGAATTTAAACCAATAGAATTCATCTTACATATGAAGTTGCTAATGATGCTTGATGAAGAGTTAATCTGAGTTATGCCCAGAATGTTCCACAATCAGAAGTAAAGCATCTGTGAACTAGTTTTCAAATTTGTTTGCAAATGTTCATTTACATTTTGCGATACAAGATAATCAACTGCAGCCTAATAGGTTGCAGTTGATTATCTTGTATCGCAAAATGCTATACATAATTGAACATTGTGTAGCTTTTTGAAAGTTTTGCATAGCAAAAAGCGATACAACACCGCTTATTTTGAGCCCTGAGATCACACAAGGTATACCAAATAGAAACTGTAAAATTACAACCCAGACAGGCTGTCAAAAGACTCACTAATTCTAGTGTGAATTTCAGTAACATTAGTTATCCACAAAGATACAGCTCATGACAAAACTGCCGTATTTACTCTATGTATTGGGACAGATAAAAATAATTATTTTTACAGGTGTCCCAATTCTTAGAAAATAGGGAAAGAACACAGCCTGGTCTTGATTTGATGCTGAATAAAGTTGTGTGTGATTCGTTTTCCATCACTATATACGAAAATCGCCGTCCAGTTTTTAGCTCAACTTTGGCGAAGCCAAATTTGAGCTTATGCCATGGCCAGTCATCCGTCTGTCCATCAACAATTCAATACGGCTCGGGCTAGAAGCCGTATTTATGAACCGATCTTTATGAAACTTCTTGGGTACTTTTGTTATGACCGTGGGACGAGAACGAGTGTTTTGGGGTCCGGTCCGAAATTCAAGATGGCTGCCAGCCGCCAATTTGTACCGACGATGCAGAAATCTGTTTTGGCTCAGAACTTCCATATGAAAGCGCTGATTTGAATAATTTTTTGTATGAATGTTTAGTACCATGTGATACATCACATATAATATAGGTTTTTTTCTCGTGCAGAAATTATGCAAATTAGATGAACTTTGAATTTTTCAGTGCTACTTTCACACAGTAAGTACACATTTCAATACGGCTCGGGCTAGAGGCTGTATTTATCAACCGATCTTCACGAAACTTCTTGGGTACCTCTGCTATCACCTTGGGATGAGAACAAATGTTTCTGAGTGCGGCCCGAAATCCAAGATGGCTGCCAGTGGCCATTTTGTACCGAAATTAGGTCTAGTCAGTTTTTTGTACACAACTTCTATACGTCTTAGGCTAGAGGCCGTATTTATGAACCGATCTTTACGAAACGCCTTGGGTACCTTTGTTATCACCGTGGGATGAGAACGGGTGTTTTTGGGTGTGGTCCGAAATTCAACATGGCCACCAGCAGCCATTAAATACCAAAATTAGTGCAATCAGTCTTTTGTACAGAACTTCTGTATGAAAGTTCTGATTTGAATAAATTTTTGTATGAATGTTTAGTAAACTAGAATACTTCACATACAGTACAGGTTTTTTTCTCGTGCAGAAATTATGCAAATTAGATGAATTTTTATATATTTAGTGCTACTTATACACTGTAAGTGCACATGTCAGTACGGCTCGGGCTAGAGGCTGCATTTATCAACCGATCTTCACGAAACGTCTTGGGTACCTCTGTTATCACCTTGGGACGAGAACGAGTGTTTCTGAGTGCGGTCCAAAATTCAAGATGGCTGCCAGTGGCCATTTTGTACCGAAATTAGGTCCAATCAGGAGGCAGGGGGGGGGGGGGGGGGGGGGGGGGAGGGGCATAAGCTGTGAACAAAAATACAGGAGGCCCAAAATTTAGCCCTTGAAATAACCTCTGATGGGGTCAGAAAAACATTTGCAAGACACTAGGCCCATGGGGTGCGCCCCCCCCCCCCCCCCTTCCGAAGCCGAACCATTTTTTTCAAATACACTTTTTCCACATTTATTCTACTGATAAACTTGATCTTTGAGCATTGTTATATCTTTGGTGGTCACTTAAGAACATGATAGGTAAAAGATATAGGTTTTATTTCCTTTGAAAGTTACTTCTTCTGTTTTCATATTTCTCATCAAAATTGGATTTTTGCACACACACACACACACCACACACCACACACACACACACACACACAGAGTCTTGTCTACCCTACATACCGAGGTACCCCATTGTTTGTCCTTTGTGTGGACTAACGGTTTCTACCGCGTTTTGCCGGTACAGTTCTGGGAAAACAACCGAGGTAAAGGGTTTCTTTTGTCTTTTGTACCTCGGTAAGCCGAAACACGCAAACTCTTTTGTCTAGTTACCTCGTCAAGTTGGTAAGACAAACCCACACACACACACACAGACACACACACACACACACACACACACACACACAGAGTCTTGTCTACCCTACATACCGAGGTACCCCATTGTTTGTCCTTTGTGTGGACTAACGGTTTCAACCTTGTTTTGCTGGTACAGTTCTGGGAAAACAACCGAGGTAAAGGGTTTCTTTTGTCTTTTGTACCTCGGTAAGGCGAAACACGCTAACTCTTTTGTCTAGTTACCTCGTCAAGTTGGTAAGACAAACCCCCCCCCACACACACACACACACACACACACACACACACACACAAAATGGCTCAAAGTTTGTTTTTAGGTAGTTCAGGGGCAGAATGTTGCTTTTTTGGCCTCGTGTATTTCTTTTAGATCACCGAAGGGAGCTTAACTTATCACTTGCTGTCCGTCGTTATCGTCCGCCATCGTCTGTCGTCATGAACATTTTTCAAACGACTTCTCTGAAACCACTGGTCCTATTTTCACGAAACTTCATGTGGATGTTCATTACTCTTTGGCAATTTATGTTTGTTCAAATGAAATGGCCACGTCCCTTGGGGGGGGGGATGGGGCATAACTCTGATAACACCATATGAATTATAGAAAAATTATTGAAAAATCTTCTTCTCCAGAACCAGTGGGCAGAATTATTTGATATTCGGTATACAGCATTATGGGGTGGATCTGATTCAAGTTTGTTCAAATCGGCCCCCTGGATTCATAATTGGGCTCACTATAGAAGCCCAAATTCGAACTTAGTGCATTTCAGGCAAATTTCTTAAAAAATCTTCTTCTTCAGATCCAGCAGGCAGAATCTTTTGATATTTGGTATGCAACATTGTGGGGTGGATCTGATTTAAGTTTGTTCAAATCGGCCCCCCTGGATTCACATTTGGGCTCAGTGTACTGAGTGTAGAAGCCCGAATTCGAATTTAGTGCATTTCAGGCAAATTTCTTAAAAAATCTTCTTCTTCAGATCTAGCAGGCAGAATCTTTTGATATTTGGTATGCAACACTGTGGGTTGGATCTGATTCAAGTTTGTTCAAATCGGCCCCCCTGGATTCATATTTGGGCTCACTATAAAAGCTTGAATTTGAACTTAGTGCATTTTCAGGCAAATTTCTTAAAAAATCTTCTTCTCCAGATCCAGCAGGCAGAATCTTTGGATATTTGGTATGCAACATTGCGGAGTGTATCGGATTCAAGTTTGTTCAAATTGGCCCGCTGGGTTCATATTTGGGCTCAGTATCGGAGCCCAAATTTGAACTTAGTGCATTTCAGGCAAATTTCTTTAAAATCTTCTTCTCAAGATCCAGCAGGCAGAATCTTTTGATATTTGGTACGCAACATTTTGGGGGTGGATCTGATTCAAGTTTGTTCAAATTGGCCCCCCTGGATTCATATTTGGGCTCAGTATCGGAGCCCAAATTTGAACTTAGTGCATTTCAGGCAAATTTCTTTAAAAATCTTCTTCTCCAGATCCAGCAGGCAGAATCTTTTGATATTTGGTACGCAAAATTGTGGGGTGGATCTGATTCAAGTTTGTTCAAATCGGCCCCCCTGGGTTCCTATTTGGGCTCAGTATAGGAGCCCAAATTTGAACTTAGTGCATTTCAGGCAAATTTCTTCTTCTCAAGATCCAGCAGGCAGAATCTTTTGATATTTGGTATGCAACATTTTGGGGTGGATCTGATTCAAGTTTGTTCAAATCGACCCCTTGGATACATATTTGGGCTCAGTATAGAAGCCTGAATTTGAACTTAGTGCATTTCAGCCAAATTTCTTAAAAAATCTTCTTCTGCAGATCCAGCAGGCAGAATCTTTTGATATTTGGTATGCAACATTGTGGGGGTGGATCTGATTCAAGTTTGTTCAAATCGACCCCTGGGTTCATATTTGGGCTCAGTATAGGATCCCAATTTAGAACTTAGTGCATTCCAGGCAAACTTCTTTAAAAATATTCTTTTCAAGATCCAGCAGGCAGAATCAAAATTTGATATTGGGTATGCAGCTTGCTTACGGGGCGGGGGGGGGGGGGGGGGGGGGGGGGGGGGAGATTCAAGTTTGTTCAAACCATGTCCCTAGGTCCATATTTGGGCTCACTGTGGTAGCCCGAATTATAACTTAGTTCAAAATGAGGAATTTTCTTTAAAAATCTTCTTCTTCAGATCCAGCTGTCAGAATGTTTTGATATTTGGTATGCAGCATCTTTAGGGGGGGTGAGATTCAAGTTTGTTCAAACCATGTCCCTAGGTCCATATTTAGGCTCACTGTGGGAGCCCAAATGATAACTTAGTTCAAAATGAGGAATTTTCTTTAAAATCTTCTTCAGATCCAGCAGTCAGAATGTTTTGATATTTGGTATGCAGCATCCTTAAGGGGGGGGGGGGGGGGGGGATTCAAGTTTGTTCAAGCCATATCCCTAGGTCCATATTTGGACTCACTGTGGGAGCTTGAATTGTAACTTAGTTCGAAATGAGGAATTTTCTTTAAAAATATTTTTCTTCAGATCCAGGAGTTGGAATGTTTTGATATGTGGTGTGTAGCATCCTTAAGGGGGATGAGATTCAAGTTTGTTAAAGCCAAGTCCCTGGGTTCATATTTGGGCTCACTGTGGGAGCCCGAATGATAACTTAGTTCAATATGAGGAACTTTTTTTAAAAATCTTCAGATCCAGCAGATGAATGCTTTTGATGGCAATTAACCTCTGACATCATTTTTACTAGGCTGTCGAACATCAGCGAGGTGCGAAATATCAATCATAGTATTCTAATAAGTAAGTTAGAAAGATATGGGTTCAGGGGTATTAGCATTGACTGGTTCGCAAGTTATTTATCCAACAGAACCCAATATGTAAAATGTGGTGAAAATAATTCGAATGAAGCCCAAATAACATGTGGAGTACCACAGGGTCCCATACTCGGGCCAATCTTGTTCCTGCTTTATATTAACGATATTCGTCACTCGACTTTATTAAACCTCCTATCGTTCGCGGATGACACGACAGCCTATGCTTCAGGTCCAAATGCAAGTAGATTGGCTGAATATATAAATCTGGAATTAATCAAATTAAATGAATGGTGTTCAGCCAACCAGCTTGTCTTGAACACAAATAAAACTAAATACGTTCTTATAAATCCAACCCGTAGTACACTAGTCCCAGAAAATTTAGCTATCAAAATACATAACCAAACGATAAAAAGAACAGGTAGCCATGAACAAGATAAATCATTAAAATTTCTTGGTATCAGTATTGACGACAATCTATCATACAGTGCCCATATCTCACATGTTTGCTCCAAAATTGGAAGAGTAAACTATGCATTGAATAAAGTAAAAAACATATTGCCACATAAGGCTTTGAAGACATTATACTTTACCCTTATATATAGCCACCTGTTATGCGTTAATGCTCGGGCAATTAGTAAAATTCTTATTATGCAAAAACGCTCGCTTCGTATCATTAATAATTCAAATTACAACGCCCATACTGATCCCTTATTTGTAAAAGACAAACTACTTAAAATTAATGTCTTGTTCAAACTCCAAGCATGTCTCTTCATATTTGATTGGAAAATGGGACAACTTCCGTCGTCGTTTAATGACTTTTTTTTTAACCCAACACAAAATACTTCACAAAGAGTTACGAGACAATCAGACTTATTACATATGAGTAGAACACGTACTAAAGTCCTCGATAGGTTACAGATCCATGGATTTCCTAGGGTGTGGAATTATTTGGATCAAGATTTAAGGTCTATCACTAATAGAAATCTATTCAAAAAATTATTAACACAAAAATTCATCTCTCAGTACCCAAGTAATGTGGAATGTGACAATCCCTATTGTGGAGATTGTAATTTTAATGTCAGCAGATAATTATGGATTCAAACCCCTGAAAAATAACTAAATGTCTGCACAGCCTTCAATTTCGCACTTCGCTATACTTTGGTCGTTTTCCGATTTGTGTGCTCTTTGCATGTGATAACATCAAATAACACACTCCGTCTGTTAATCTCGCCCAACAGAAAAGTATGATTTAACTGGCAAGTCCGACACTTTCAACATCAGAATATAAATCTGAATGTGATTGAACAATATGCCTATAATCCACATCCGTAAACAGTGTACAATGGTCACCCTAGAACAAATATTAGTGGTAGATGACAGGTAGACAGCCAATCTGGCTATGCCATCTCCTTACGGTATAGATATTTATTCATATTCTCATATTGTACTAATGTTTTTTGTGCCTTCCAAATCTTGTATTACTATACATGCATTGCTGTAATTCCTAGCTATACCGTTAAATAAATAATATAATCTAATCTAATCGATCGATTTTCTGAATTGGACAATGGATTATTGATTCAGTACTCCAGTGCTGAGCTGAAATCACTCAACAGGACAGTGCATCTGCCGTTAAATCTCGGTGTTTTGTTTTGGTTATCCGACCTTGGATTATCAATAACAAGCAGTCAGCACCCTCCCCATGTGACCTGTCATTGTCGACAGGGAGGTAGACGACGCCGGGGGAGGAGGGGTGGTACGCGAAAACGACGGTCTATTGAAATTATCATCGGTCACGGCCGGAACATTTCGGAAAGCAGACACCACCGGAATGTTATTGAAAGTAACGTTATTAGATTGGACTCCCGTTCATCTGACTTCCTTTCTGTCTCTCTTTTCAATTCTCAATCTGCTCGTAATAAAACCGAGATGATTCACAACCTTCCCATCGACGATGATCTGGATTTAACGTTCATCACCGAAACCTGGCTTAGGCCATCTGGAGACGAGGTTCTTATTAAGGAAATGACACCCGGGCTGACCAACGCAAATTACTAATACTTGGTGATTTCAACATACACTATGAACACAAGGACAGCAAGGATGTCAATAATATCAAAACGCTATTGAATGATTCATCCTTACACCAAGTGATCACCAAACCTACACATCGCTTAGGGGGAATTCTCGACTGGGTTATTGTGCATGAGGATGTATCACTGGTTAGAGATGTTGATGTTAAATACCGCATATCGGATCACCACCTCATCAAGTTTCGTTTTTACTTAGCTAAGCCCCCACCCAGCATTCAGACTGTAACAACTAGGAATTTGAAAGCAATCGACCACGAACAATTCGCTAACAATTTTCTCAACGACATCGATGTATCTTCGATGCATACCGCGGTATCGTGGTATGAAGGACTTAGAGATATACTGAATCACCATGCTCCTTTATCAACGAGAAAAGTCACTAGCCGTCCATCTGTTCCTTGGTTCACTGCTGATATAAAACGGGCTAAAACTGAATGCTGGAAAGCAGAACGACAGCGGAGACACATTGGCTTGACAGTTCACCGTCAAATATTTCATGACAAGAACAATAAAGTGAACTTCATGACAAAACGTGCTCGCCAACATCACTATAGCAAGAGAATATCTAACACCAAATCATCCAAAGTGTTATATTCGCTTGTGAGTGAACTCTACGGGAAAACGAAATCATCCACTCTTCCCACCAACATAGAAATGGACAACCTCCCAAATGCCTTCGCTGATTATTTCCATAACAAGATTGCTACCATTCGGTCACAATTTGACACTTATGAGGGGCAAGCCGAATTTCGACCATTCATTGGCTCGCCACTTCAGTCATTCCGTCCTGTTTCTAGTGAAGAGGTTAGAAAAGTTATCACTTCAGCTCCTCCTAAATCGTGTACACTGGACCCAATTCCCACAGAACTTTTTTCTGAAGCATATTGATGCTATCATCGGCCCAGTCACTGCTTTGAGGAATTTTTCGCTGTCTTCTGGCATTGTCCCGACATGCTTTAAAGGGCCGTTGTTGTGCCTCTTTTAAAAAAAGCCTTCGTTGGACCCTGAAACTCCGAAGAACTATAGGCCAGTGTCCAATCTCCCTTTCCTTTCCAAAATCCTTGAAAAGCTCGTTCTTACCCAACTAAAAGAACACCTGGAATATCATTCGTTAATGGAAAAGTGCCAGTCTGCTTACTGCAAAGGGCACAGTACTGAAACTGCACTGATCCGAATAACGTTTGACCTTCTGACCGCGTCTGATGAAGGAAAAGTGTCCCTGCTAACGCTACTCAATTTATCGGCAGCGTTTGATACATTGGGCCACAAAATTTTAATTTGTAGACTCGAAACTACTTTCGGCATGCGTGGATCCGCTCTTAAATGGTTTGCCTCATATCTATCTATCCGAGCGGTTCCAACAAATTCAAGTTGGAAACTCGCTTTCACATGAACGTGCGCTGAAATTTGGAGTCCCACAAGGTTCAGTACTCGGCCCTATGCTATATCTCCTGTATACACAACCAATTGGTGACATTATCAGGAGCCACAGAGTTGGGTGCTACATGTACGCAGACGACACACAGTTATATGACCATGATACAGTTAACCGATCCGCCCAGCTTGTTTCAAACGTTGAGGAATGTTTGTCATCGGTGAAGTCTTGGATGTTGGCAAACCAACTCAAACTCAACGATGACAAAACCGAAGCGATGTGGTGTGCAAAACACTCAGTCGCAAATTCCATCACAATTCAGCACATTTCCGTAGGCGAGAACTTGATCCATTTCACCGATAGTGCGAAAAATCTCGGGAGTTCATTTGGACACCACTCTTTCAATGTCCTATCAAATATCAAACATGTAAGTCAGTATATTTTGAAATTAGAAGGCTAGGTCATATCTGAAAATATTTAAGTTTAGACGCCACAAAAAAGCTGATTTCATCATTCATCTTGAGTCGAATAGATTACTGTAATGCACTGCTTTTCGACGTCCCGGACAACCAGCTCCAACGTTTACAGAGGCTGATCAACGATGCTCGTTGCTGCTAGGATTGCTCTACGGATGAAGAAAAGGGAACACATCTCGCCCGCCCTTGCCAAGCAGCACTACATCCCAGTTAAAGACCGCATAACATATAAACTAGCAATACTCACCTACCAGAGAAATTCGGCTGACTTCCCAGGCTACCTTAGCGAACTCCTCATACCATACAAGCCGCAGCGATCATTGCGATCCAGCGACGAAGGGCTTTTAACTCAGTTCGCGGGGAATTTCAAGACTGTAGGTGACAGGGCTTTCAGGATCAGCGCGCCCCGTGAGTGGAACTCGTTACCCAAAACCTTACGAAATGCACCATCTCTTGAAAGTTTTAAAAAGGGACCAAAAACCTGCTTATAACAGAGGAACTTCCCAGGCTATCCCTTCGCTGACACACAAACTGGGTGACTTTATTGATTTTTATCTATCTTATTCTTGATTTCTTTTGTAAAGCGCTTACGGCTTCTATTAGGATGGGCGCTATACACTACGAGTCGGAAGTAGTTGTAGCAAAACGGCAAATATTTTGCGGTTTTAATTGCGGTCATAAACATAAATATAAATGCGAGTAACGTTTGTGAAAAGTTATAAAACCGATAAATGCGTTTGCCGATCGTTTGCAACCGGAGTGGGAAACGCAGATAAACGATAGAACTTTTCACGTTGTTGGTCGGAAAAATCATTTTTTGAACGTTTACTTCATTTAGTTGAATTGCACAATTCCTGCAGCTTCGAAATTTGGAGATAAGTTCATGGTGTCGGTTCAGAATTTGACACACTGTTTTAAAAGCCCTGTGAATATGCAACGAAAATGCATAAGATAAAAAAAGGCACTGGTATTCCGCCAAACCAGTGATGAGAGTAAAAAATGAGACAGTATGCCTCGTAACATTATGGATGGGAAAGAAATTATGAAAATGCAGCGAGGCAAAACATGGAGTTGAAAAATTTCCGATTGACCTGACCCCCCCCCCCCCCCCAAAAAAGGATTATCTTTCGTGCAAATCACACATAATAACAGGGTTATTTCCATACCCATAAATAGAAAAAATAACACACCTCCAAGCGCAACACAAAGGGAGAGCCTAGCAGCCCCCCCCCCCCCCCCCCACACCACAATTTTGCCAGTGCTTTTCGATTCGTGGGGAAAAAATAATTCAGGCCTTTTGTGCACACTGATGACGGTAAGGTAGCTTTTACTTTCCCGAATTATCCGGACATGAGCCGTTTCTGTCATTGTTATTGTCCCTGTGTTCACAGCAAAATAAAATATTCATATATTCACCCGAACAGCACAAGTCAGAAACGTGTTCGACCCAAGTGGAAAACTCGGAAATTGACAGTTTGATAACATTTTTGGGGGATCAAACCTCTTCACCCCGGGTCCCTTCTTATTACAAATGTAGGTAGACCTAGAGGTTCGACCCAAAAAATTATCAAATATCATTTTTTCTGTGTTCCCAGCTTTTACTCAGCAACTGTGAAGTCAGCAGGTCTATTATTATGTCTGCTCATCAGAGGCGGAGGTTTTGCGGTGAATCGATATTCAGATCGTATTCATTTATCGAGTTGAATTGGATGAAGGGAAGCGTTTTCAAATGACAGAAACAGAACAATGCAAGTGTTTTTCATGTATTTATTCATCAGTAACATTTGAAACGCCCCTTTGTCAAAAGGACAATGTGTATTTCACAGACGTCAAAGTGAAGACATGATACATTTGTGAGAAGTCTGAGAAATTACGTGAGACAATTTCGCTCCCAACGCAGTTCGCCCCAACGTGTTACATGTAAATCGGACACCGACCCCTCCCCCATAGACAACCTTTTTAGATATTTAGCTTTCCATTGCCTGGTTACATGTACCTCTTGCAGACCTGGTACACAGATCGTGGGTGGATTTGAAAACATCCACCGGGTGGAAATTCCACGCATACGAAATTGTCAGGCAAATTTGACTGAGTGTCAAAATATTTTGAGCCTCAGATTAGTCCTACAATCGGAAACTACAGACCAAGAATGGAAATAGTTCATAATACCACTGGATAGTACATACCGATTACATTGTTGGTCTGTCGTTTACTTTTGTGGGGCAAATAATCTTGTTGACATAATTTGATCGCTTGCTTGTAGTCATGGGTGTGTGGGCCATTTTTTTTTTGTGGAGTAGGGCGGAATATTTGGGTTTGTGAAATGATTCTGCAGGCATCATCCAGACCGTGTACGTTACGCCGAGGTGGGTATAGGAGAATGACCCTCCCCCCCCCCCCCCCCCACACACACACACACAGAGGCTGATGGCGGTCCGATGGGCCTCCCGGGTAAATTTAGAAAAATGTGATGGTCTGAGACCGATTCTAAGAGATCCAGTCGTTAGTTGCCTTTTCGACATTACAACTGAGGAGGTAATCAGTTACTTTTTGAGGTGTACCTGGATAAATATTTGGTAGAAAAGTTCTATTTGGTAAAGGTCTAAAGTTGCATTGCGAAAATCGAGTTTTTCGAGGAGTTTTCATAATTTTGTCATCCCTAACACACCCCGAAAAAATATGGAACTGCCCGAACAAAATGTTTTTCTTCCAGAATAGTGTGTGTGTGTGTGTGTGGGGGGGGGGGGGGGGGGGGTATTGCAGCTTGTAGCAGGTCACTTTCATTCCGGGGCATACATGGTGACTTGAAGTTCGCTGGAGTGTTGTTATGGTGCGTAGGCATGTGTATGTGTGGAAGGGAATCATGAGCGGGAGAACCGCCACATCTACACCATCAAGACAGAATATAATGGGAAAATAAAGTATACCATTTGAAACATAAGTAGTTTGGGGAGCCACTATAGACCCAAGCATTTTTAACACTGAGTTTCCCATAGGCTCCATTGCCTTAGTGTTAAATTGTGTAACTTATAGACCCAAGAATTTATAGTTGTGTAACTTATAGACCCAAGAACTTATAGACCCAACATGTATGCACTGGTGGCACAGTGCATACATGTTGGGTGTATAAGTTCTTGGGTCTGTAAGTTACACAACTATAAATTCTTGGGTCTATAAGTTACACAATTTAACACTAAGGCAATGGAGCCTATGGGAAACTCAGTGTTAAAAGTGCTTGGGTCTATAGAGGCTCCACATCATGCTTTATGACCAGATCCTATAGTACATTTCTGGCTTATAAGTTTCCACTGTACATTAATTTATTTTTTGTGGTTTGCAAATTAATTTTTTGTTTTGCTTAAATGTTTTTTTGTTTTTTGTGTTTCGCAAAATAGAAAAATAATTTGCAAACACAAAAAATATTTTCTAAGAAAATATATTTTGTGTTTGCAAATTATTTTTACAAAAAGCTTTTTCATAATTTTTATGAAAAAGTTTTTTTGTGAAAATAAATTTGCAAACACAAAATATATTTCTAAGAAAATATTTTTTGTGTTTGCAAATTATTTTTCTATTTTGCAAGTTTTTATTTTATAAGGAAATATTTTATGTACCCCAGACCTGGATTTTTTTCTCTGGCAAACCAATATCTATGGGCGTTTTCACTGTTAAATCTGTGTTTGTCACCACTGTTTTTCCCCATAGACAATCCTGGAGGGGTAATTGCAACATGTTTTATTCCAAACTTGTTTTAGGATATCTCTCATTGATACAACTCTCATTATCAACAGTCACTCACAGAATGGGTAATGGAACTGTGTCTCTCTTTCTGAGACTTTTATTTGTTTAGAAAGAAAAATCTCTTTCCAATATTTTGTAGCCTTGAAAAAGGCTGTTCAATTCTGTATCAGGTAAGATGTAAAAAATGTCATTTCTCCCTTCCCGTCTAGTTAAATATCCACTCAAGTTACTTTTGTTTGTCCTATGGGTATCTCTCTGATTTTAAAAAATGACACAATAGCGCCGGTACTTTGAGTTTTTCTGAATGCTTATCAACTTACAATATCAAGTCGATAGTCCCTAGTTGTAAATTCATATTCACACAAATCATATTTCATATATTTGTACGAATACGAATTTGCAAATACAAGAACGTTATCTGTTATTTGAGTTGTAAAAAATTTACTGTCAATCCTATTACAAATGTAGTGAAGAAAATACATCAATACCTTCAAAATGATTCAAGTGAAATATCCAATATAAGCGATGAATTAATTGTAATCTAAAAGTTATCCGAACAATTATACTCCTATGATAAACAAAATGCATGTTGAATTGTAGTGTTAGGTATTAGAGTCAATTTTCCTGGAAAATAAACATCACGAAACACAACGTCATTTTCTGGGAAGTGGTTTAAATATAGCGCGTCTTCGCTGAAAATAACCACTGCTTTGCAAATCAAAAAATCAATACTGACTTAACATTGCATGTTATATCGACACCAGAATAACTCCTGAAATATTACTTTCCATCAATGAAATATGATCGACCAACTTGATGTTTTAAATAAATGAGTTTCCCACGACTTACACCATGCATTTAACAATCAGAACATTTTATTATTTTTTAAAACAACGGGTCAAGCACCCCAACATATCCGTACTTTTACATATTTATTTGAATATCTTCGCTCATAATTATTCTATCTGGACATATTATATACCATCGTAAAGCTTGTCAACTGCAGTTTATTTAAGATGATATCTTAAGCGATACAATCGGTTCGGAACTTAAAATGTTATGGACTGTTATCTGCCAAAAGAAACACAAAACCATATTCAACACAGGCATCCCATAAAATGCACTGACACACTATTTAAATGTACATCCATTTGGTTACAAACAGTTTTGCTATCTATTGCACTCAATAATCTCTGGATACTATATTGCTGTTGTTAAATGTGTTTTAGTGATTTTAATATTGACTGAAAGATATTTACCATAGGAATTGTCCCATAGAGTGAATGGATTACATTTTATGACTTTTCAAATGTGTATAAGAAACATTTATTAACAGTATAATTCAGTGGGTATTAAATGTACATTTAATTGTACACTTAAATGTTCCATAACATGCATTTGCACACAATTGTTTAAATATACATTCATTTGGTTACAAAAAGTTATGCTATCTCTTACACTCAATAATCTCTGGATACTATATTGCTGTTGTTAAATGTGTTTTAGTGATTTTAATATTGACTGAAAGATACACTAACAAATAAAAGCTATAAAATATTTACCATAGGAATTGTCCCATAGAGTGAATGGATTACATTTTATGACTTTTCAAATGTGTATAAGAAACATTTATTAACAGTATAATTCAGTGGGTATTAACTGTACATTTAAATGCACATTTAAATGTACATTAAAAAAAGTATAAAAGGAGAAAGAATCTTAGGTTGATTCACACTTGGGTTTTTGACTTCAAGAAGACAAGACATATTTTCAAAGCTAGAAGACGATAGAAGAAAAGATGAAGAGAGCCATTGAAGAATACAGTGAGACAGAGAGTGAAGTAGATAACAAGAAACAGAGAGTAGAATCAGCTAAAGATATATACACCATCCACCCACTCCTACAAAGAACATCAAGAAAATTCCGTTCCAAATCCCATGTATGCAGAATAACATTCAAACAATTTAATCAGAAGAATCCATTTGACATCCTTGGAAAAGTATTTGACAGTATGGTGGAAGATAAGAAGAATGTGGTGTAGAAGACAATGATCCGATGAGAATATCAGTTAACCACCCAGGATTAGAAATAGGTATATTTATCCCATTTACTAAGGCTTCGGCTATCACTGGTAACACCATATTAGATGAAATAGAAAAAGTTGTACAATCAAATGATAACTTTACTATCCATGATCAGTCCTTCGCGTGAGACGGGCACTATTGCGCTCGTGCTCGCAAGCGCCCGTAATTTAAAAAAGACGAGCGCAAAAATCGCACCTGTCATCGAACAGTTCAACTTCACTTAAATTGCACTCAACTCACAAGCATTGCCACGCTTCAAGTCCCAATGGACATCTATTTTGTTATTGTCCATTGGTAAAACAAAAACAAAATTAAAACTGCTGTTATATCCCCCCCCCCCCCCTCCACCTTCATATCACCATCCGCTCTGCAAGAGCTCGGAATCGATATTGTCAGTGAAAACTGAAACATTTCCAGTTTCTTTTGTTCACTGCGCATGTCATTATACATCCCCATTCATCCAGTAAACGAAACCGAAAGTACAGCGCTAATTTAATCAGAATTTGCTTTAAAAATTCTCATAATTATCTAGTACATACGTTTCATTCTCAGATTTCGGGTTTTAATTCTCAATTTAATGAATAAAACAAACAGAAAACCATGCGGTGTTGTTTTCATTTTTTGTACAGGTTACTCTCGAAGCTAGAAATGGACGTAAGTTAAGTATGTCAATCAGCACTGCAAACCACCCCCTTGAAAACAGACAAACATAGTCTGTTTAAAAATAGCTGTTTTTTTTTTAAATATGTAAATTTATTAAATAAAAAAAATATAGCTTCACACAAAATCAATAGAAAAAAAAACATAATATGAAGACCAGATAAAATATACACAGTGGAATATGAATAACAAAATAGTTGCCTCCCTTGGCAAAATTCAAAAAATTGATTTTACACTGAAAGTCATAATTTCACATGTTGCAGAGCATGATGAAATGATAAATGAGCATGTTTTATTGAACCAATAAGTCATAAATCATATCCCTGGTTAAATTGTTATATAATTCTCAAATACCAGAGTTGTAATTATTTTTTATTTTTAATTACCACTTTCTCATTAATTTCTGAACACCCGTTTTCACAGTGAGTTGTGCACGCTCGAAAATGGCAGTGTTCTTTCACAATGGGTGGTGCACCGCTCGAAAGTGGCAGTGTTCAATCAGTATCTTTGTGATGATGTTCGACCTCTGTGAAAACTGTATGTTATTGGCGTGTTTCAGACAACTATTGACAGCAGTCTGCACACTTTAAACAAGTCTGTCACAGCTTCCAAAATGAGGTCGACAAAAAATAAACAAGTCAATTTTGCTTGGGATATATAATTTTTTAATAAAGACTTATTACACTGAACACATGCATAATGTATTACACAAAAGACGAATTTAACAACACAAAAACCTCAACTCCAAAAAATATACATAATACAGTATTACAGTTCTATTTGATACAGGTGTAAGTACAGTGTTGCAACAAGTCACCTGTTTTTCCATTTGATGCCTTATTAAATTTGACGTCTCAAACAACTTTCGTCCAATTTGAAACTTGGGGGGGGGGGGGGGGGGTTGACTCGAGTAGGGCACTCTGGTTCATAAATCTGAAAAAGTGAGGGTGGGCCTAATCACGAATATGGGCTTCGATACGGGTGAGTACGGTAGCTGTGTTTAAACACACCTGTCTCAAACATGCACAGTTGTGAAACTTTGGGGAATTTTGTGAGTGCGATCGCAACACAATTTGCGAGTGCACTTTTTTGCACCCGTAAAATGTACTCACAGGAAGGACTGCATGATGGGCAATTATCTTTAGAAATAACACACACTTCTCTACCACAAGGGTCTGGGCGACATGCACCAATTTCATTTTCATCTGTTGATAAAATGGTTGGAAACAAGAGAAGTATTATTGAAATTAAAAATGTTAATGATTCAATGTGTCTCGCACGGGCCATTGTAGTGGGAAAGTGTTGATAGAGATAATTCTGAACTTTGGCAAAAGAAATGGAAAAATATTAGACGTTCTGATAGACCGACACAACAGTTGGATGGACAAAGCAGGTCTTGATTATAATATTCCTTGTGGATATGAAGAATATTATAAAATACAAGACCTGCTTTACCCAGAGTATGTCATCAAAATTCATCCACAGTATGCAAAAAGTGAATTTTTATTCAAACCTCCAGTTACCACCACTGATAGTAAAGTTATTCATATTTACCACCATGACCAGCATTTTGACACCATCACTACAATTATAGGGTTTTTAGGATGTCACTACTATTGTGAACTTTGCAGTAAAGGGGCCAACAGAGAGAACGTCACATGTTCCCTTTTGGTTGTGTTTGCTATGCTCCAACAAAATGTATTCCCGAACATCCCATCACCTGTTACACTTGCAATAGACAATTTTAGAAGTCCATCATGCTATAATAACCATATCACTACAAAGGGGAAAGAAGAAAAAACAATTTGTCAATTAGTTCAAAAATGTAAACAGGGCAATTCATTAATATATCCAACAAAAGGAAAGCACATTTGTGAAGGGTTCAAAAAATGTAAATATTGTCAACAAGTAGTTAATTCTGATCACCAATGTTTCATTCCAAAATACACTTCACCCGAGGATGAAAAATTACCAAACATTCCATTTGTATTTTTTGATTTTGAAACCACACAAGACTCAGGAGTTCATATCCCAAATTTCTGTGTTGCTCATCGTGCATGTGGGGGATGTATTTGCAAATCTATAGATCAAGAATGTATTTCCTGTGACAAATTTGGATATCGGCAATCAATATTTAAAGGGGAATCTACTTTATCAGATTTTTGTGATTGGCTTTTCAGTAAGGAACATAAAGGGACAACAGCTATTGCTCACAATTTAAGAGGTTTTGATGGACAGTTTATTTTAAGGCACCTCATTGAAACTGGTACAACAACTCCTGATGTAATTATGAATGGGAACAAAATTATTTCACTTAAAGCTTGTGGTATTAGACTTATAGATTCTTGAAATCTTCTTTCAATGAGATTGGCACAATTTCCCAAAACATTTGGCTTGACAGAATTAGCAAAAGGTTATTTCCCCCATTTGGCAAACACACAAGCTTATCAAAATTATGTTGGCCCTTATTTAGATTCAACATTGTATATGCCAGATTCAATGTCTCCATCAGATAGGGAAGATTTTATCAAGTGGTACAACAAAAAATTTACTAGTAATGACAGATTTGATTTTCAAAAAGAAATGGAACTATACTGTAAATCAGATGTAGATATCATGCGTAGGGGGTGTGGGGAATTCAGACAAAAATTTATAGATAGTGATGGCATAGATGCCTTGAGAGAAGCATTTACCTTAGCCGATGCATGTACAAAAGCTTGGAGAAAAAATTCACTTCCAGAAAACAAAATGACAATCATTTCAGACATAGGTTACCCAGCTAAAGTCAAATACTCCATTAAAGCCATTAGATTTTTACAGACGCTTGCACAGGAAGAAAACATACATATTCAGCATGCACTTAATGGTGGGGAAGTTAAAATAGGGGGATATTATGTTGATGGGTTTCACAAAGACACAGATACAATCTTTGAATTTTATGGATGTATGTGGCATGGGTGCATGACATGTTACAAAGACAATACACATGAGAAAAGTCCAGTCAATTTGCTTAGTTACCAAACTCTATACAGCAATACACAGGAACGCATACACCATTTAGAATCATTGGGGTATAACATGAGAATAACATGGGAACAGGAACTTGATCATTTTTGCAAATCAAATCCTGAAGGAAAATCAACATTAAATTCATTTTTTCCAAACATGGATCCTATTAAACCACGTGAAGCATTATTTAGTGGGAGAACAAATGCCATTAAATTACATCATAAAATAGACCAAAACACAGACAATGAAATAAAATACATAGACATCTGTTCACTCTATCCTTATGTCAATATCCAGTAGGTCACCCAAATATACTCACAAAAGAAAACATAGACATGAATAATATAAGACAGTACAGGGGACTTATCAAATGTAAAGTTTTACCACCACAATCTCTACACATGCCAGTATTACCAATTCATTGCAACAAGAAAATGGTTTTTACAATGTGCAATACATGTGCAGAACAAGAATTAGACAAATGTGAACACACACCAGATCAACGCAGTATTACAGGTACATGGACATCTGTTGAACTTTTTAAAGCATTGGGAATGGGATACACATTACTGGACACTTATCAGATTTGGCATTGGGAAGAATGGTCTTCAGAAATTTACAAACATTATGTGAACAAATATTTAAAAATGAAACAAGAAGCCAGTGGATATCCAGATTGGGTGAAAACAGAAACAGACAAAGACACATTTAAGAAAGACTATGCACAAATTGAAAACATACATTTGGAAAATATTGAAAAAAATCCATGACAAAGATCATTTGCTAAAACCATGTTAAACTGTTTATGGGGGAAAAGTGCACAAAACAATTTAAAAACAAAAACAGAATACATACAAGACCCATCAAAATATTTTGACCTGATACAAGATAAAGACATCATTATTAAAAATGTTGAATTGTTTGATCATGATAAATGTATTTTAGTCAATTACACAAAGTCTACAAATGTTTATGAACCTCACAAATCAGCTAATGTTGCAGTTGCATCTTTTGTCACAGCTTATGCACGAATGGAATTATATAAAGTAATAGGACGTTTGGGTAGACGAGTATTATATTTCGACACAGACAGTTGTATTTACATCCACAACCCCTCACTTTGGAATCCACAAATTGTAAACAGTAGATTAGGTCAATGGACAGATGAACATCCAGATGCAAAAATTATTGAATATGTAGGATTAGGTCCAAAAACTTATGGTTACAAATACATTAAAGATGGTCAAATACACACTTCATGTAAAGTTAAAGGAATCACATTAGATTACAATACATCACAGAAAGTCAATTTTGAATCCATGGTGGAATGTGTACAAGACAGACACAATTACAAAATGAACATTGAATTCACACATAGAATTAAACGCAACAAGAACAGACATGTCACAAGTGAAAGACAAACCAAAACATTCAGATCTGTGTACACAAAACGTTTTGTAGTGGATAAATATGACACAAGACCTTATGGGTTTAAGGTATAAAAATTACTCTTCAGAATTCTCATTTCAAGTTTGAACAAGAACAGACATGTCACAAGTGAATTACAAACCAAAACATTCAGATATGTGTACACAAAACGTTTTTAGCTCAACTTGACAAAGTCAAGCTGAGCTATTGCCATCACTTCTCGTCCGTCGGCGTTAGTACGTTAGTACGTACGTCCACAATTTCCTTTGGCACACCTCACAGGTCGCATTTATGATCAGATTACTTTGAAACTTCTTATGCTTGTTTGGGGTGACCTCTAGATGGGAGCTATCGATTTTCTTCAATTTCCGCCAACGTTCTTAGAACTTAGTTCAGTCAAACCACAATATTTCCCTTTGGCACACCCTACAGGGCACGTTTATGATTTGATTGCTTTGAAACCTGATACACTTATTTAGGGTGACCTCTAGATGGGAGCTATCGATTTTCTTCAATTTCCGGCAAAAAATGTTGCCACGGCCAACGTTCGTAGAACTTAGTTTAGTCAGACCTCAATATTTCCCTTTGGCACACCCTACAGGGTACATTTACGATCAGATTGCTTTGAAGCCTGGTATGCTTGTTTGGGGAGACCTCTAGATGGGAGCTATCGATTTTCTTCAATTTCTGTCCAAAAATGTTGCCGCGGCCAACGTTCTTAGAACTTAGTTTAGTCAGAAGACTCAATATTTCCCTTTGGCACACCCTACAGGGTACATTTATGATTGGCTTGCTTTGAAACCTGGCATGCTTGTTTGGGGTGACCTCTAGATGGGAGCTATGGATTTTCTTCAATTTCTGTCAAAAAATGTTGCCGTGCCCAACGTTCTTAGAACTTAGTTTAGTCAAACCACAATATTTCCCTTTGGCACACCCTGCAGGGCATATTTATGATTTGATTGCTTTGAAACCTGGTATGCTTATTTAGATGGGAGCTATTGATTTTCTTCAATTTCAGGCAAAAAATGTTGCCATGGCCAACGTTCGTAGAACTTAGTTCAGTCAGACCTCAATATTTCCCTTTGGCACACCCTACAGGGCCCATTTATGATCAGATTGCTTTGAAACCTGGTAGGCTTGTTTGAGGAGACCTCTAGATGGGAGCCATCGATTTTCTTCAATTTCCGTCAAAAGATGTTGCCGCGGCCAACGTTCTTAGAACTTAGTTTAGTCAGAAGACTCAATATTTCCCTTTGGCACACCCTACAGGGTACATTTATGATCGGATTGCTTTGAAACCTGGCATGCTTGTATGGGGTGACATCTAGATGGGAGCTATCGATTCTCTTCAATTTCCGTCAAAAAATGTTGCCGCGGCCAACGTTTTTAGAACTCAGTTTAGTCAGACCACAACATTTCCCTTTGGCACACCCTACAGGGCACATTTATGATTTGATTGCTTTGAAACCTTGTATGCTTGTTTGGGGAGACCTCTAGATGGGAGCTATCGATTTTCTTCAATTTCCATCAAAAAATGTTGCCGTGGCCAACGTTCTTAGAACTTGATTTAGTCAGAAGACTCGATATTTCCTTTTGGCACACACTACAGGGCACATTTATGATCGGATTGCTTTGAAACCTTTCATGCTTGTTTGGGGTGACCTCTAGATGGAAGCTATCAATTTTATGCAATTTCCATCAAAAAATGTTGCCGCAGCCAACATTCTTAGAACTTAGTTTAGTCAGACCACAATATTTCCCTTTGGCTCACCCTACAGGGCTCATTTATGATTAGATTGCTTTGAAACCTGGTATGCTTATTTACGGTGACCTCTAGATGGGAGCTATCGATTTTCTTCCATTTCCGTCAAAAAATGTTGCCACGGCTAACGTTCTTAGAATTTAGTCTAGTCAGACCACAATATTTCCCTTTTGTACACCCTACAGGGCACATTTATGATCGGATTGGTTTGAAACCTGGCATGCTTGTTTGGGGAGGCCTCTAGATGGGAGCTATCGATTTTCTTCGGTTTCTGTCAAAAAATGTTGCCACTGGCAAAAAAACTGACATTTGTCCCAATGATCTTCAATTTTGCCATTTCATTTATAACTTACCTAGTTCAAGTTTGTCAAGTTGAGCTACAGTGTCATTGACACTTTCATTGTAGTGGATAGATATGACACAAGACCTTATGGGTTTAAGGTATAAAAACACCCTTCAGATTTCTCATTTCAACTTTGAACGCTGAACAGGCAAGATGTCTCTACCACTTAATCCTACTTATCCTATATACTTGTCAGAGTTAAGAAGACTTTCAAGCTTTAGTATGACTACAAATCCTATTTTAAAATCCAAGAAAGAAGAATTAGCTAAAGCTGGATTTTTCTGTGTGGGAGATGGTAAAGTAAAATGTTTTGTATGTGGACAAGGTTTAATGAATTGGGAAGAAAAAGATAATCTTTTACAAGAACATGTTAAGTGGTCACCAAATTGTCCTTATATTCAACTGATAAGAAATTGTCAATTATACAAACCACCAACAAGTATGCAAACTCCCCCAGATAAAATATTATCAGTGATGGATTATGGATTCACTTTAAATCAAATATTTTCAACAATGAAAAATATGACTAACGTCTAGATGATTTTCCAGATTCTAATTCTTTATTTGCACTCTTGGTACTAAATGATCAAAGTACATCATTTAGTACCATAATTGCAAGACAAGCTGCAGGACAATTCAAAACTAAGTTAGATAAACTGTTTACAGATAATGTAGAAAATGATTTTCCTGACTGTCCTGATATACAAAAGGCATGGTGTAATATGGTACCTGATGCACAAAATACATCAGAACAGACAAAAGAATCATCACTTTGATTTCAACCATGGAACCAGTAAGACGTATCTTAGACAACAAGATTACACGTAAGGCATTATTATATGCATTTCAATTGATCACTCCTGGTTATCTAACAATAACAAAAGAGTTTATTCATAATCAATTGGGAAAAAGATGAAATGTATGGGGAATTTTGTAATGCATTACAAATCATGAATGCTTTTTACAAAGATAATATAGAAAATATTTGGACAAGAGTTGTGTGGGGTAATATAATTTATGATAAAGAAATCATTAATTATTTGTATAGACAATGTGTACCACAAATAGATAGAAGAATAGATTCTTCAGAAACTTTATTTGAGTTAAAAGCACCCTTAAAATGAATACCTACTAAAAGACATGAAGAAGGTATGGAAACAGAAAGTATATAAGTGAGTGATTTGACAACTATTTTTCACAAAACTACAATTATGGCATCGAGAGAATGTTTATTGTTTCAACACCCTTGTAATATCTTTATTTCGGGACCTAGTGGTTCAGGAAAAACAGAATTTGTCAAAAAGCTTATTGATATGAAACATGACTTATTTCAAATTCCCCCACAAAAAATCATTTGGTGTTATAAGGAATGGCAAAATACATATACTTTACTTAAAGAAAGTGAGGATATTAAATTCATAGAAGGTATCCCTGATGATGAATATGAAATTGTCAGTGATGTCACTATTCCCCATCTTGTAGTTTTTGATGATATGTTAGGAGATAAAGATGAAGAAAAAATTAAATTATGGTTCACACGAAAAGGACATCATAGAAATGCAAGTGTCATTTACATAAAACAAAATATGTTTCAACAATCTAAATCTAGTCGTACCATAAGTTTAAATGCACATTATATGATTTTATTTCAAAATACCAGAGATAAAGGGCAAATTAAAGTATTGGCAAATCAAGTTCAATTACCACATTTAAATGCATGTTATCAAGATACAACAAGTATTGATCATGGTTATTTATTAATTGATTTTCATCCTAGAACTCCTGAGTCTTTAAGATTAAGAACTGATATTTTTCATCCTTGGGTAACACAAAATGAACGTGGTCCCATCATTTATACAAAACTATAAATTCCCCATGTTCTAATGAGTTGATGTTAGTTAGTCAAAGTTTGTCAACGACTACACATCATCATGGTATCATTCATACAATCTTTGGAACAACTTGGTCTAGAAACAAGTCCATTTGCAAGACAAAAATTACTTAAGAAAGGTTTTAATAAAATTTTAAAATGGTTTACATTAGCAAGTAGAATCATACTTAATAAGAAAATTAAATTGCCAAAACAAACTTTAACCTATATGGATAAACATAAACAAGATCTTGAACAACTTGCAAACCCCAGAGTTGATCTTGCAACAAAATGAAATATTATTTTAAAACCAGGAGGTGGTGGATTTTTTGGTGGTGTTATCATTTTTAGTTTAATTTGATGGGATGGTCATAAGACAAGTAGATCATTCTATTCACCATTAAAAAAAAACAAAGAGTAAGAAACAAAAGTCACCTAAAAGGAAACGAAAATCACCTAAGAAAAGATCAAATAATTCATCAAGTTCTAGAGAGATAAAAAATCAACGAAAGGTAGGACCTAAATATATGTACAGAAATTTTGAAATTGCACCTCATATATCTCCATCTGCAAAAACAAAAGCATTACTTGTGAAAAAATTTCAAAAACAAAGAAAAGTATCACCACTTAAGTTAACATGTGTAGTGTCAATAACAAAAGATGGTGTTAAAAATCATGAACTAATGTATTCTGTAATAAAACCAAGTCAAAATGTACTGCATGACCCAATGGGTTCTAGACAAAATACAGAGCATGTACCATTAAAAGAAAAGATTCCCACAATGGCATGTTTTACAGCTTTAAATACACCTAAACCCATTAAAGGGATAAGGTCTTACTTTAAATAATATAAAGTTTGCACATGTATATATAAATAGCATTACATTTTTATATTTGTTTCATTTAATCATTAGATTCTATAAGAGCAAGATGGTGAGACAAAATAAGAAACAAAAAATTCCTTTAGTTAAAAAATATGGTGGTATGTTAATAGGTTTAAGTCAAACTCCTCCAGCATTTCAAAAACAAATTATGGAAAATGCATCTAAAGAATTAATTAATTGTGTGTCTGAATGCTGTCATAATCTTTTAAAAGGCAACATACATCTAACAAAAAGTCAGAAACAAAAATTACATCCAAAGCGTCAAAAACTACGAGCACTCGCTAGTAAATCAATAACTCTTCAAAAAAAAAACAAATTTTAAATCAAAAAGGTGGTTTTTTACCATTACTTGGTTTACTTGGACCTGCTATAGGAGTTGCAGCAAATCTTGTAAATAAATTAGTCATTAAAATATGAAAAAAATGGCTATTGTACCTTACCAAATGTTAGAAGATATGCAACGTTTTAGAAATGAAAAAGCTCAAAGACCAAGATTACCCCCTAACCCACAAGTTACAAATACTGCACAACTTCAAAATAATTTAGCATCTGTGTTGGGGCGTGGTGGCTCAGTTGGTAGAGGTGCAGACTGCAAGCCGAGAGGTCCTCGGTTCGAATCCCACCTGCGGCAACCGCGTTGTGTCCTTGGGCAAGACACTTCACCCCGATTGCCTATATGGGGGCACGATGACGCTGCGTACTGAGGCGTACTGCACGTCGATGGTGTGCATGTCTTCAACCAATCTAACCCTGCCTGTGCTGCGGTGCAGAGTTCAGACTTACGATGTTGGAGAGCTGACAGCTGCTCGTCGTTGCTCGGTGGTTCTCTCCGGGTACTCCGGCTTCCTCCACCCGTAAAACTGTCACGGTCACGATTAGCCCTTGTGTATAAGTATGTGACCTTAAACACCAATAAATAATAATAATCATCTGTGTTAGAAAATTCAGAGTTGCCCGAAAGTGAGAAAGAACAAAAGTATGGGGAAACTTTACAAAAATTTCAAATGTCACATAAGAAGGCATTACAACCAAGATTGGTTCCATTGCCTGAGTCAGGAGAAAAATCATTATTATTACGAGATAGTATTATAGAAAGTGTCCCTGTTACAATGAGACGTAAAGCAACTTCATTATTATCTGCTTTATCATCTCATCTACACATGAGTTGGGATGATCAGGGTGTATTAAGTTACGATGGAGAAATCATAAAAGGTTCAAATATCATAGATTTGGTCAATGATGTTCTTAGACACCGAAAAGGTTTTAAACCGAGTGGATGGGAAATGTTTAGTCATGGATTAAAAGATATAAATATCCCTCAAGATTTTGTTGGAAATCGTGAACGTTGGTTATGGATGAATAGACAACCTATACCCAAACCCAGTAAATACCAAAGTTCTCCAGAAGATAGTTGGTCTGAAACTCCTCAATCATCCCCTCCAAAACGTAAAGTTCGTCGAGGTCATAGAGTGCAGTGGAGTGAAGACACACCAAAGTCAGCACTAAAGCGTAAATTGACAAAACGTAGATTATCTGATAAATGGGAGGCTTATTGAATGATTTATTAACTGAAATATATTAAAATACAAAACATCCTGCTGGTTATGGTGGTATGCAAAAAGTGTACAAAGCAGCTCATAGTAAAGATAATTCCATCACAGTTGATCAAGTGAAAAAATGGTTGAAAGGAGAAAGAACTTATACTTTACATAAACCCATCCCTAAAAAATTTTCAAGACGTAAGACTCTAGTGGTTGGTATTGATCATCAATTGCAGATTGATTTAGCAGACTTACAAAGTTTACAATCTTACAATGACCAATTTCGTTATTTAGTTTGTGTTATTGATGTATTTTCCAAATAGGCATGGGTAATATCCATTCACAATAAATCAGGAGAGACCTTAACAAAATCTTTTCAGAGTATTTTGAAAACTTCTGGACGTAAACCTTTATCATTACAATCTGATAAAGGTTCTGAATTTAAAAATAAAGGTGTACAACAATTTTTAAAGAAACAAAACATTCATTTCTTCACAACAGAAAATCCTGAAACCAAAGCTAGTATTGTTGAATGTTTTCAATGCACATTGAAGACACGAATGTGGAAATATTTTACACACAAACATACTTTAAGATACATTGATGTGTTGGGAAATTTAGTTGATAGATATAATCATAGTTTTCATCGAAGTATTCAAAGAACTCCTGCTTCAGTATCATTAGAAAATGAAGTAGAAGTATCTCAACATTTGTATGGTGAAAAAAAATCTAAAAAAAAAAATAATACAATTTAAAGTTGGTGATATAGTATGTATTAATAAAACCAAACGTACATTTGAAAAAGGGTATTTACCAAATTGGACAAAAGAGTTATTTAAAATTACTCATGTAAAACATACAATACCACCCACTTATAAACTTGAAGATATGGGTGGTGAAAATATACAAGGGACGTTTTATCCACAAGAAATTCAAAGTATAAAAGATGATAAAAAATATATAATTGAATCAATTCTTAATAGACGGTCAAGACGTGTGGGAAAGAAAATTATTAAAGAACTTAAAGTACATTGGGAAGGTTAGCCAAAGAAATTTGATAGTTGGATAGCAGAATCAGATTTGATATAAAAAGAATATGTCATCAAATGAAACTTCATTACCTAATGAAACCACAAGTGTTGATGTACAAAGTCAACAAAGTCAGCAATTTAAAATTTGTGGAAATCGTGTTGCAAAAAATCAAGTCACTTATTTCACACAGATTATTATCATTTATGGTATTATAATTACTGCCATTGCACATTTGAGTTTACAAAGCCCTGATAAAGAATTGTGGTTAGTGTTATTAAGTAGTTCTTTAGGATATATTCTTCCAAGTCCAGGTTTAAAATATTTGAAACAACCACAAGATAAGAAAAATGAATTCATTTTACGTAACACTTCTGAGTGATAGTTCTATGGATATGTTTCCAAATAATAACCAATGTTGTTTTCAAACACAATTATCTAAACACATTCATGTTGATAAAGAACATTGGGAAGTAGGATTAGTTGAAGTAATTTTACCTTCGGAAGCAAAAAATATTACAGATGAAGAATCTGTTTTTAAAATCTTTGTGACAGATAGCAACATATCAAATCGTATTAATAAAACGAAATTGAAACATACATTACACAAAGGTGTTGCTGCTGTTGAATTAAATATTTTATCAGGTGCATATTCAAATGGCGCTCATGTCATAGATGCAATACAAACAGAAATTCAAGAAAAACTTTGAGACATATTTAAATCATTTGATGTATTATTTCATGTTGGATTTTCAAGTGTCCAAGGGAGTGTAAAAAAAGTAGGAAATAGTATTGGGAAAGTGGGTATTAAAATGTCAGAAAGTTTATTACAAAAATTGGGATGTAAAGATAGTTTTCCTGTCATTTTTCCTAACACATCAAAAGATGCATTTAAATATAATGTGGACTTAAATGTGGATTTCAATCAAATCTTTATTTATGCTGACATAGCAGATTATACATTTTTAGGTGATATTGAAGCACCTATTTTATGTGTGATTCCATTTGAATCACATGACGAGTCTCTACATACTCATATAGAATTTGATAATGTACATTACGTACCAGTATCAAAATCTTATTTTGATCAGATCAGTATAAATATAAATGAGAACACTGGTATGGTAAACCCATTCAGTTTGTAAGTGGCAAGACAGTTGTCAAGTTGCATTTTCGACAGAGACATAAATTAAATTTGTAAAAAATGATGCCGGTGTATCAAGGTGTACCACGGCAATATGGATATGGATTAGGGTCTATTTTTCGCACAGAAATAAGAACAGCTGCACCATTTATAAAACCAATTGCAAAAAATGCATTTCAAACATTAAAGAGAGATGGATTAAGACATGGTTTAGAAATAGCAAATGAATTGATAAAAAACGTAAAGCACCTAAAGACATTTTATTAACTCATGGAAAAGATCTTTTGAAATCAGTTGGTGAATCTGCTTTAGGTATAAAAAGACAAAAACAAGAACGAAAACGTCAGTCTGTGGTTCGTTCTTGTAGAGGTAAGACACGTCAAAAACAAGCTTATTCAAAACGAAAATCAAGACCACTTGATATATTTGATTGAAAAAATCATGATGTTACATGGATCTTGCAAACATTTTGGTAGTAGTTTTGATCCAGATAATGTATCACCAACATCAAGTGGTATAGAAAATATTGGTGAAATTGAACAACTTCCTATTGCATCTTTAAATAAGTCTTCACCAATAGAATTTTTAATTCCAAGACAAACAACCAAGTGGTTAGATCTTGCAGCATCTACACTTGAAGTTCAATTTAAAATTACAAAACAAGATGGGAGTGTTTTGGCTGGAGGTACACAAATTGCTCCTATCAATAATTTTTTTCATAGCATGTTCAGTAAAATTGAAGTTACACTGAATGGCAATCTTATCACCACCAATACAGATCTTTATCCTTATAGAGCATATTTTGAGAATTTTCTTAGTTATTCAAGAGATGTGAAAAAAACACATCTAGCTGCTAGTGAGATGTGGTATACAGATAGTCCTGGACACCATGCAGAAACTAGTAAAGCTTCATCGAACAAAGGTTTGACTGAACAAGCTAAAATAATTGGTGGTAGCGAAAATGTTCAACAAAGAGGAAAACTGCATTTAGATCTGTTTGTGCAAGATAAGTATTCACCAAATGGAGTTGAGATGAGAATTAAATTGCATCGTGCTCCAACTAAATTTTGTTTGATTTGTAGTGAAAATGGAAAAATAGAAATTCAAAAAGCCATATTCAGAATACCGGCATTGGATTTATTTCCAAAATTTGCGAATTATCTTAATGTATAAATAGATCGAACAAATTATAAAATGCCCATAAGACGTAGTATTTACTATTGGAAGTGGTCTTCGTTCAAAAATAGAAGACTATCTGTTTCATAAACAGATGCCAAAACGAATTATTCTTGGTTTAGTTAGTAATCGAGATATAAATGGAGATATTGGCACTAATCCATTTAATTTCCAACATTTCAATTTGAATAAGTTGGAAATCACAATAGATGGACATTCCATTAAAGCATATCCCTTTGAACCGAATTTTGAAGGTGGACTTTATCTAAATTCATATTTATCATTGTATGAAGCTATGGGCTATTTTGGAAAAATCAATCATTTAATTTATCTTTGCAGGATTATGCAAAAGGGTATACTCTTTGGGGTATTGATTTGACACCTGATCAGAGCAGTAGTGGGTCCTTGGCTCACCCAATAAAGTCTGGCAATCTTAGGTTTGAACTTCAGTTTGCTCAAGCTCTTCCAGAGGTGATCAACGTTGTTGACTATGCAGAATTTGATAGTGAGATAGAAATCAACAAATTCATAGAAGTGATATTTGACTATTAAACAAGATGAGTCAGTGTGAACATTGGAAGATGTGTAAAGAGAAAATACAAACATTATTTCAAGAATGTGTAGTGATAGAACTGACAAAATCCATTCAACAGAAAATGAAAAATATCTGTGAAGAAGAAAATCGAACCAACACAACATTAATAGATACAAACATTGCAGAGTGTTTACAGAAAGTGTGTCCAGTGACTATACTGTATAATCTACACAAGAGAGCAAGAAAAATAAACTTATTAGAATATTGTGCTCATATAGACTTTGAAATAGACTGCCAAAAAGACATTCAAAAGTGGGCAGATTTAGTTAAAAGAGACTGGTCATATTATACAGCATATCTTGATTAACGGCTCCGTGCCAGCCTTTTTTCAAGGCTAAGAAGATGGAAACCATACAATTACAAACTATACTTGACATTTCTCAAAGGTTATCATCCTTAGATGGAAAAGTGTGTTCAAAAGACTTGTTACCAAAACGAAAACCTAAACACAGACAAGCATATATTGTGAACACAGATTCATCGAAAGAACCAGGAGAACATTGGATAGTAATATATTTTAAAGACAATCATTCTGCTATCTACTTTGATTCATATGGTTTACCACCAATAGATAGAGACATATACAATTTCATAGTGAAAAATACAGATTCCTGGACAATAAATACAATGAGACTACAAAGTGAATTTACTGTTGTGTGTGTAATGTACTATATATTTGCTTTAGATCATCTTGCAAGAGGATATGATTTAGAGACAGTTCTTACTATCAAATTTGATCCAAGAAATTTCCAAGAGAATGATAGAGATGTTCGACGATGGTTTGAGCAAACTTATAGACATTATTTGAAATAACTGCAATAAATATCAGGTGTCAAAACAATCCCACAGAGGTAATTTTTTACATTTTTTTAGTTTTTTAAGTTTTTTTTTATTAAAGTCAATCATCTATTATATAATTTTCGCCAGACATTTGTGTAACAGAGAGATAGGGTTTTTTTAGTTATTTTTTATATTTGTTTCAAAATCAGATCACTTGAGTGATATCAGTTTTTTATCTGACTCCCAAGATTGTTTTCAAAAACAATCTTGGCTGTCAAATAAAAAACTAGCATAAAAAAAGAATCTAGATGTAAATAGGTTTTCTCATGGAAAGGCAAACTCAGATCTCGGTGTATATATGTTCAGATTTCATTTCAATATAATGATTCAACTTTAAATACAGTTTTGTTTTTTGTTAAAACCTCTGTGATAGTTTAGTCGATTTTGTTAGGTTAGTCCTATAATCCATTTTTTATCACCGTGTCCCTATTATTTCCCAACAGTAAAAAAGAGTTAAGAGTCACTTCTCTTTTTCACTGAGAGTATTAGGTTTTAATATTGTATGCATACTTATTAAAAACTTTTATAGTGTAACCTGATATACAGTTTATACTGTAGAGAAAATTTTGATTGCTAAACATACAATGAATACTATTCTTACTATAGAAAAAACAACTATCACAGAGAGTTCGACCACAACGCGAATCCCTAAGTTTTTTTTATTTTGTGTATGTGTTCTTGTGTTTTATTGTAAGCATAATTTCCTTATGCTCACAACAAAACACAAGAAGACACACAAAATGCCATTTCCCCATTTATAGAAGTTGTATACACAGGGTGGAGAGATGACAACCCAAAACCACATGGATAACCCCTAATATAAAATGATTTTAAATTAATATAGACATTGGGTCACACTCTAGGGAGGGAACTGATTTTTGTCTTTTTATAACAAAGACTTGATTGTGTACATGAGAAGATATAACTCTTTCTAATAGTGTGGGTAGCCCTGAAAAGGGCCGTTTTTAAAAATCTTCAGTTCCGTAGAGAGGTATTTGGTAAAAACTCATCTCTTCTTCGGTGAAGAATTCACCTTCCCACACATCTATAGTTGTTGGTAACATATCTTCATCTGTGAAACATTGTTGTTCCTAGGTGTAGATTTTCCCCACAAGAGCTTCTTCCTGCATATGTACGGGGAGATCAAACCAGTGTTTAGGTCGATTCTTGTACTGGATCTCCCCGAACGGATGTGTGGCGGCTTTGATGAATGGGTGGTCTTCAATCTTCTTAAGTTGTTCTTTCATGGGAAGTGTTGCTGACCACCACTTTCTCAAAGCCAAGGCGAATTCTTCATCAGCCCTCTGTTTCTTGGTTCTCTCATAACTCTCTACGGAACTGTAATCAATCTTCGTTGACTCCATGTTTTTTCCTCTCTGTCAAAAAGATGATTTTCTTAGCCAGATGATCAAATGTATCCAAATCCTCACCTCATTGGTTTGCCAGAGAAAAATCCAAGTCTGGGTACATAAATATTTCCTTATAAAATAAAAACTTGCAAAATAGAAAAATAATTTGCAAACACAAAAATATTTTCTTAGAAATATATTTTGTGTTTGCAAATTTATTTTCACAAAAAATTTTTTTCATAAAAATTATGAAAAAGCTTTTTGTAAAAATAATTTGCAAACACAAAATATATTTTCTTAGAAAATATTTTTTGTGTTTGCCAATTATTTTTCTACTTTGCGAAACACAAAAACAAAAAAACATTTATGCAAAACAAAAAATTAATTTGCAAACCACAAAAAATAAATTAATGTACAGTGGAAACTTATAAGCCAGAAATTTACTATAGGATCTGGTCATAAAGCATGATGCGGAGCCTCTATAGACCCAAGCATTTTTAACACTGAGGTTCCCATAGGCTCCATTGCCTTAGTGTTAAATTGTGTAACTTATAGACCCAAGAATTTATAGTTGCGTAACTTATAGACCCAAGAACTTATAGACCCAACATGTATGCACTGGTGGCATTTAACACTGAGTTTCCCATAGGCTCCATTGCCTTAGTATTAAATTGTGTAACTTATAGACCCAAGAATTTATAGTTGTGTAACTTATAGACCCAAGAACTTATACACCCAACATGTATGCACTGTGCCACCAGTACATACATGTTGGGTCTATAAGTTCTTGGGTCTATAAGTTACACAACTATAAATTCTTGGGTCTATAAGTTACACAATTTAACACTAAGGCAATGGAGCCTATGGGAACCTCAGTGTTAGAAATGCTTGGGTCTATAGTGGCTCCCCTAACTACTAACATATATGTATTTATTTAAAAGTGAGAAAACAGAAAATATAATGACAAAATATGTTGAAAGTGTGAGGGTTTGGGGATTCTCTTCTCTTGGGTCCAATTTTTAATGGTACAATGTTCATGTATTAATCCACAGCTACGTCACTTTTCCTTTGTTCTGTTGATGTTTTATCGTACAAATATATCGGCATAATGTACTGTAAAAGGTGATAAGCCCAGATATTTGTATCGTTTCAGATATTTGGACGGTACAAATATTTGGACAAAAGACCATTGTTTGTTGAGTTAAGAGAGATTGATTAACACAGAAAGACATTGTCGCGAGTGTTGCAAACATTGAAGAGAGGAAACTCTTCCAGTCCTGTTTATATCGCTTTATCGTTAATTTTCACACATTCAGAAAATATTTGATTCGCTCGGTTATGGGAATGTGTGTGTGGTGGGGGGGATGGGGAGTGATTGTTTACAACAGGTGTGTAAGAAGCATTGTGCACTCGGAGGAACGGCCATAGAAGGGAACTAGCACACTGATATTTGTTATTGGTGGCCTATGAACCTCCGCGTCTCACATGGTGCCAAACGCTATTTTTGGAACTAAAACATTCTACTCTGAGAAAGAAAATGCATTGTTTGCTACTTTTCTGACCAATTCACCAAACAGGTGAAGATTGTTTCGTCCCGGTGAAGAAACATGTTAACTCTTTACCCAACTTAACGCCAAACACCACACAGCACTATATCCATTACTTAATGTCACGAATAAAGTCCTCAACACTGTTAACTATGTTAAAATTGGGTGCGGTCAAATGTAACGAATGATCTTCTAAATTGTAAATCGACATTGTCTGCGATAATGGAATGTCTTTTAAATCTGGCAATTGTTGAACTTGTATTTGCGAAAGTGTTAAATTGTCTATTTCATCGGTATGCCAAACTGTTTTGTTTTCAGCATCTTCTACTGCCTGACTCAATAAAAAAATCTTCCCCGTCATCACCATTCCACATGATTCCACTCTTCAGATGTCAAATATTTGTTAAAAATATGGGTTTAGAAATAGATACTTTAAAATTTGTGTGTACACAGTCGTTAACTCGCGAATATTATTAAATTTGCAATTGGGATATCACATTGCTCACACAATCACTCGCACGGATGACGATGTGATGCGTGTTCAGTTTATATCAATCGTACTGTCACACTTACACTTAACATATCTATTGTATATTCAGTGGACGTTTCAGATAAGTAACAATGACATATATCCATTTAATTTTGGGGGGCGATAAGTAATTGTAAAACGCATTTTGACGATATTTTCACTTAAAATAAATTAAGCCAATTTTTTTTTGTTGACATTCCTTAATAGGAAAGGGCTGTGAATTAAAATAGATATACCACACTTTTTGTGATGTATGGCGAGATAATTGTACAGTTTGCAGGAGTCCTGTGCTATTGGACTCGGCCTACGGCCTCGTCCAATACCACAGGACACCTGCAAACTGTACAATTATCTCTCCATACATCACAAAAAGTGTGGTATATCTATTACAAAACAGCAAACAGACAATGCTTCAATTCCAGGGAGATATTAAGCAATTTATCTTTTATCATTTCTTCAATGACTTTTGAAGAATCGAACAATAGGAAGCTGATTGATTTGTGTTCCCATCACTAATCCAATTTTGGTGAGTGTCTAATTAGACATTTATTGCCACTGGTTTAATTACTAAACAAACTCCTGTAATTTGGCACCTGTGCAGACAGTTTCGGTGAGTATCTAATTAGATATTTATTGCTTACTGGTTTGATCACTAAACAAACACCTGTAATGAACCACGTGTGCAGTTAAGTTAGGGTAGGAGTGACTACTATTTTTTATTTCGATTGGGTGTTTTGTATCGAAACTACCCACTAGGACTACATGTATTTCAATGGAAGAGATGATTTGTTACATTTTTATTGACCTTCCTTCTGTCGTTAAAATCTAATCCCCCCAAAAAAACACTTTACCTAATGTGGATAACATTTAGACTAACCAACAAAAAAATCTCAAGTTGCATCCCAATAATTTCCGAGTGGACTAAATTTCTTGGGAGGGGGGGGGGGGGGGTGGTTAGGGGCAGGGGGATCTGAACATTGTCTAAAAAATCTAGCATATGACACTTCGCAAAAAAGGACCCTTTAATTAATTTCGATCAAATGTTTCAATTTCAACCGATGAAAAGTCTGGGTGAAATTGAGTATGGACGAATTGTCCTCAATTCCCAAAGCACATGTGAGGAACGGCATTGTTTTGTAAGGTCTACGTTACTGTTGCTCATTGTGCACTGTCATTTCACTTGAAAATCAAAACTCTGGGTCACATTCTCCTGTTTTCTGTCACTTGAACATGTTATTGTTCAATTCCAATCAGTGAACGAAGCAAGTGGTTCAGGTGACCTCGTCCGTGAATATAACTAACAGGTAGGCAATTGGCATTTTTGGGAGGGGACATTGCAAAGTGGTGTTTTTTGTAAGAGTGGGGGGATTGTGTTGAGTGATAAATATGGCGAAATGTTTGGAGGGAATTTCTCTGAGATAAAATAGCTACATGCTATGCAGGCGATTTCTGTGCTGCTGTCTTTTCTTTAAGTTTGCTCTTGTACATTCAGGTTGAAGCACATGTGCCAATACTCATTATTTGGCGAACGGATGAATGTTTATCTTCGTTTACAATCGGGAACAGAAACGAACTGTTACATGATATCCCCGGAGGATAACCACGAAAAAAAAAGCGATAAACGCGTTTATCTTCGCTTACAACAGGGAACAGAAACGAACTGTCAAACGATACTCCTGGAGAATAACTGCGAAAAAAACGATTAACGCATTTATTGAAAGTTTACAACTGCGTTTCGATTCCTGATTATACCGTGGTTGCTCCTACAACTACTTCCGACTCATAGTGTATAAGTGATATATTATTATTATTATTATTATTGATATTTGGTATGCAGCATCCTTAGAGGGGTAAGTTCAAGCCATGTCCCTAGTTCCATAAAATTTGTCTCTCATGACTTCATTCCTTTGTAGTGTTGATGAACCATGTCTAACTGAATGTGACCCCAAATACTTTTTTGAACCACTTTCTTTGAGTCACTTTGCCCGGTGAGCGATTAAGGCCCCTTGGGGCCTCTTGTTTTTTTTTTTGATGTTGTTGTTATTATTGTCTTTTTTCAGCCTACTAGTTATATTAGTGAGGAGGGTTGTGTGTTAGTGGATTTTCTTTATTCAATTTGCCGATGCATGGAAAGCAGCCGAAAACATGCAAAAAGCATGACCCCCCCCCCCCCCCTCCTCCGCCAACAAAAAACAAACAAAAATGAACAAGAAATAAACAAAAATGAAAAACCTGACAGCTCAGGAAAACAAATCTTTTTCAAAACTTTCTTTGCAGAATGCTCCTCTCACTCCATGAATTAAACCATATCCACAGTGAATTAAAGCTCAGATGGTAGTTTGTTATCTTCCTTCACTCTTAAATATTGCATTTTTTTCGAAAAAGAAATAACTTCTCACAGTTCGCTAAACATTCAAATTTTCACATGAGATGACGTTGCACAAATACAGCAGATAAGTATTACGTTGAAACGTCAAACGGTCGATTCAAGTTATGGGGCTCTTGGACATCCCACTTGAAACATTGCGTTGACCCATTTATAAATGTCAGATGAACCTGAAGTAAACTTTGTTGGAATCCTCTATTCCAGGTGAGTGGAGATGTTAACTCAATTTCGAATTTTTGACCCTAAGGTCCCTTTTCGCAGCTCACGGCGCATTTATGAAGGGATTTTATTGTAACTTGGTAGGACGACTCCAAATATTGTCTAGATGGGAACGTCCTTTTTTGATCACGGTAGTTCAGCCTTGATGGGTGCCCGAGCCCAAAAACCTTTAGCATAGGCAAAAGGTCATATTTATGGAAGGATTTCATTGTAACCTATTAAGTTGACTCCATATAATGCCTGGACGATGACATCTCCTTTTGGTCGTGATTGATCAACTGTGATGGCTGCAGGTGCCCGAGCCTAAAAACCTTGAGCACAGTCTACAGGTCATATTTATAAAGGGATTTCAATGTAACTTTGTAGGTTGACTTCATATAATGTCTAAATGAGAGTGTCCCCTTTTGGACATGATTGGGCAACTGTGATGGCTACAGGAGCCCAAAGCCCGAAAACCTTTAGAACAGTCTATAGGTCATAATTATGAAAGGATTTCATTGTAGCTTGGTAGGATGAGTTCAAATAATGTCTAGAGGAGAACATCCCCTTTTGGTCGCGATCATTCAGCCTTTATGGCTGCCCGAGCCCAAAGACCTTTAGCATAGTCTATAGGTCGTATTTATGGAAGAATTTTATTGTAACTTGTTAGGTTGACTCCATATAATACCTAGATGATGACATCCCCTTTTGGACGTGATTGGTCAACTGTGATGGCTAAAGGTGCCCAAAGCCCGAAAATCTTGAGCACAGTCTACAGGTCATATTTATGAAGGAATTTTATTGTAACTTCATAGGATCACTCGTGATGATGCCCAGATGAGAATGTCCCCTTTTGGTTGCGATCATTCAACCATGATGGCTGCCCAAGCCGAAAACCTTTAGCACAGTCTTCAGTTCATATTTATGAAGGGATTTCATTGTAACTTGGTAGGTTGACTCCAAATAATGTCTAGATGAGAACGTCCCCTTTTGGTCGTGATCATTCAGCCTTGATGGTTGCCCGAGCCCAAAACCTTTAGCATAGTCTGTAGGTCAGATTTACGGAATGATTTCATTGTAACATGTTAGTTTGACTCCATATGATGCCTAGATGATGACTTCCCCTTTTGGTCATGATTGGTCAACTGTGACGGCTTTAGTGGCCTGAAGCCCGAAAACCTTGAGCACAGTCTACAGGTCATATTTATGAAGGGATTTCATTGTAACTTCGTAGGATCACTCCAGATGATGCCCCGATGAGAATTCCCCTTTTGGTTGCGATCATTCAACCATGATGGCTACCCGAGCCCAAAAAGCTTTAGCACAGTTTACAGGTCATATTTATGAAGGAATTTTATTGTAACTTGGTAGGTTGACTTCATATAATGTCTAGGTGAGAACGTCCCCTTTGCACGCAATTGGGAAACTGACGGCTACAGGGACCTGAAGCCCCAAAACCTTTAGCACAGTCTACAGGCCATATTTGTGAAGAGATTTCAATGTAACTTGATAGGATTACTCGTTTTGGAATAATTTCACTGTAACTTGGTAACTTTCGTTGATATACGTTAACTGTGAGGGCCACATACATTAACTATAAGGTCGTATTAACCCACTGTCAGCTCTTTAGTACAGTGTACACCTCATATTATTTTTATCAAAAACATAGCATACAGGTAACAGAAATAAACATATTCCCAATTATCACAATTCTTGTCTTATTTCATAATCCTTTCATAAACATTGAATGTTATCCTTTCCATCAAACACAACACACAAGTTAATCTACAGTGTCATTGACACTTTCATTCTAATGTTTGCTGTATCGTAGAACACGACATTCGAAAAATGATTTTATCATCATCCGAAAAATCCAATGATATAGATCAAATTCCAACATTCCTTTTGAAAAGGACAATTGATTATCTTCTGCCAGCCATAACATCTATTATATCTGCATCCCTACGTGGGTGGTTTGTTCAAAACCTATTGGAAAAAGCACTTGTTACTCCACTCATCAAGAAACCATCTCTTGATACTGATAACCTGAAGAACCAGTATCGAAACTCTCTTTCCTGTCTAAGTTGTTGGAAAGGGTTGTTGCTCTACAACTCAGAAATCATCTTCATGAAAATGATCTTTTAGAGCCCTACCAGTCTGCATTTTAAGCCAACCACAGTACAGAAACACAAGCTTTACTGCAAGTCAACACTGACATTGTTAAACCAGTGTCTGGGTGTGCGGAAAAAAAGTAACAGGAAAAAAAGAAATGGAAAAAAGTAACAATTTTTGCTAGGAAAAAAAGTAACAGGAAATAAAGAAACACTTTTTTATATTTATTTTTCAATATAATTCACCAAGTAAGAACAATGACAAACATATACTAAAGAACAATGACAAACAGTAAGTTAGAATTGTCTACACATATTTAGCACAAATTATTACTTAGCAAATGTTATTATTTCATCATTTAACAATTAACAAGTAATTTGGTCTTTCTGAAACCACTGGACTGTCTTCCAAACCGATAGATGTTGCTAGGTTATAAAATTTGTTATTCCAGCCTTCACAAGCGTTATTAGTCCTAGACTCTCCAAGTATTGTAGCTTGATGAACATTCCAAGTTGCTGGAGGGTAGGCCGGTGGAGTCAATCTGAGACTAAGGAGCTGCAGGGAACCAGAAGCTGTTTGTGGGCGTTGTCTGTATTTACCAGTCACATAGTTCTCATCAAAGTAGCTGAGTAACTCTTCAGCCTCTTCAGGGACAATGTCCTTAAGATGGTTCATTCCATCTCTCACATCTATGGGCAGAAAAGCTAGGCCATCAAGTCTGCCACAGAACAATCTGAAGTCCTCATTTTCACGATTAGTCTGAACCAAGCCAAGACTCTGAACCTTTCTCCAAGTACTCTGTGTTAAGTGATAAAAACAACCTTTACTCTGTACATGTCTACCAAACACAGCATTTACAGCACGCAGCGCAGCATCTTCAAAATCCGTAAAAACAATCTCAACATTCAAATCTGAATTTAACTCAACGAACTTATCTACAATGTCTTGAAACAATATCTCATAAGAAGTACGTGTTTTTCTCTGCAAGATGGCATATACACAAGACATGAAAGTGTCATGGAACTTGACCCTAACAACATAAATTTGTTGAAACAATGGAGGAGACATAGCAAAGATTCCATCCATGAATACAGTTGTAGCATTACTCAGTTCATTTAGTTCATCTCTAGTAGCAAAAGCAATCACACGTTCACTGGCTTCTGGACCATTGTCAAATAGCAGGAATGACTCAGCACCATCAGCTGTTTTGGAAAAATCTTCTGGTATTGTCAGCTCGCTGAGAGTCTTCGGTGCGGGTGGAGTTCTCCTATGGTACCTGAGACTGCACTTGGTGTTTTCGAGTTCTGGCAGCATCATCTTCACCTGGTCATCGGCACTGGATACAGCATTAGCAACGATCTGAGCAGGCTTATCTAAAGAACTGGAAGCTTGTTGTCTCATGGAGTTTCTCAGTTTTGTGTATGAAACTGCTGTTTCTTCAGGAGGATGGTTGTGTGGCTTCTGTAGAACTGGGCTTTCCATGTCTATAGTTGTGCTTAGGCTGGCATGGCAGTCTGACTTTGCACGCTTGCTACATTTCCACCATATCTTGTTCTTCCTTTTGCTAGCAACAGTGTACATGTGTCCCTCAAGACAGACCTTCTTTCATCTCTTGTTGCTTTCTATTACTTCCATACTGAAATTGTGATGAACATAAACCTAACCTGCCCCTTTATATATTAAATTGGGTGAATCCAAACTTGGTGAGCTCATCAAGATGTTATTCCAACTGATACTATTCAACAAAGAAATATGAGATAAACCAGTTCATTTGTTTTTATAATTTAACGGATTAAAGGTGAAAAGTACAAAAGACAGTTAATTTTGATTGATCCAGAAATCAAGATCAATCACCTCGAGCTGAACATATTGATTTGTTTTCATAAGCAAACTGATCAAAGGTGTTATAAGTAAACTGATCAAAGGTGAAACATACAATAAACAGATACACTTGTTAATATTAAACAAGTGTTTCTTTTTTTCCTGTTACTTTTTTTCAGAGACTTTTTTTCCTGTTTCTTTTTTTCCTGTTACTTTTTTCCTACATTCCAGTGTCTGAGGGTAAGGCTGTACTGCTTGTTCTGTTGGATTTGTCTGCAGCATTTGACACATTCGACCATGGTATTCGCAATGAGACATTGACACAGCATGTCATATTTGGAACTGTCCTATGGTTTGCATCATATGTAGAAGGTTACAGTCAACAAATATATATCAATAAGATCTATTCAGAAAGCAGGGTATAAAAGTGTGGTGTTTCTCAGGGCTCAGTTCTTGGACCACTCTTGTTTACTCTGTACACTTCTTTTCTAGATCGCCTTCTTAAAAAGCATGGCATATCATATCATCTGTACAGACGACACCCAACTGTACATCACATTCAACCCATCTGTTCCAAATGACGCATTCACTGCAGTCAATAACATGGAAACTTGCATAAATCTCTTGCGGGAATGGACTATAGATTTTAAACTGAAAATGAATGACTCTGAAACTGAATTTTTAGTGATATCCGGGGTTTGCATGCCTACACCCTCTGTTACATTAATTCTGGTTTTAAACAACATCACTATGAAAAGTGAATTGGCCCGGAATATTGAACTGATTGTGGACTCAAATTTAAAACTAGACATCCATATCAATAAAATGTCAAGAATGCTACAGGCTGCTTCGTAATGTTGGAAGACTGCAAACTTATCTTAACCAGTCAGCACCTGAAAAACTTGTGCACTCCTTCATCACCTCACAACTAGACTATTGTAATTCAGGGTTAGTGGGGCTGTCCCAGTGCCTGATTCAGAAGCTTAAAAAAGTTCAGAATACTGCTGCTAGGATAATTACTGGTACCAAACGCTCTGAACAAAACACCTGTTTCAAGTCAACTACATTGGCTTCTGGTTAAACAGAAAATTGATTTCAAAATAATGATCTTAGTCTTCAAATGTATCCACAAACTGACTTCAGTTTACCTGTAAGAGCTTCTCACTGTATATAAACCATCACGCAGTCTCAGATCTAAAAACCAAATTCAACTAGTTGTACCTTTTAGCAGATCTAATCAGACTCATGATCGTGTGTTTCCCGTCGTGGGTCCCAGATTGTGGAATTCCCTGCCAATTAGTGTCAGAATTTCAGAAACTCTTGATGTCTTCAAAAGAAATCTTAAAACTTTTTTATTTACTGAAGCATTCCCCTGAACCTCTCTCAGAGGCCGCCAAAAGAGATGTGACTCTTTATTCCAGAAAAGTGTATTTATTTCTGTCAAGCGTTTTAGAGCACCATTTGTGGTTTTACACTCTAGAAAATCAATTATTATTAGTACTTCTTTAAAAATGAACGATGATTGACTAAAAATAAAAACCGTTGACTACTGCAACAGTCTTCCCCGTGGGAACCCCAGGAAGTAAGCAGCACTTGTTTACTGTGGTAAACCAGTTCCGCTTTACTAGTAAAATAGGACCCAGTCACCAATGCTTGGGGTGAAAGTCCTCTAACATGGGCAACATGTAGATCAACGATTGACTAAACGTGACTTCATCTCCATGTTGTGTCACGATTAGCCATTGTGCATAAATATGTGACGTTAACCACCAACAAACAAACAAACTGCAACAGTCGATGGTTAGTTGATTAATCAAATAATCACGACAGCCCTACTTAGAATATTGTTGTCTTTCAGAAATTGCCACAGGCGCTTGAATACACATTTCTCGAGCATCTTTCCTGCGCAGCTTATCAGAGAGATTGGACTATAAATTGTAACCAAGTTTGAGGGATTCTTTTGTAGTACAGGGGAAGTATGAGCCTTTTTCCAATCAGACGGAAAGTAGGAATTGTTCAGTAAAATGTTGACTAAGATTAGGAGTGGCTCATTGAATGAGGGGTGGGGGGTTGCATTTTGTAAGTCCTCCTAAACACTGGAATGACATAAAAATGATACAGAATGACATTTATTTTACAAAATACTAACCCCCAAAAAATGTATTTGTTAATTAACTATCAAATGATATAAGGTAGAGATCGGAGGAATGGAATTGTCATAACTAAAACTCGCCGTGTGAAACAATCGGAATGACAGATCTCCACATTGTTATTTTGCCACTCTTTTAATAAAGTAATGTGCAACACAATAGTATGTAATAGTGATACATAGTAGTATATAATCAGTCCACCATGATGTGTCACAATACGTTTTTATAATGGTCCAAAATAACAATGAGATCAAGAGTGATAATCAGAGGAATGGAATCATTTTCACTAAAACTTGCTGCATGAAGCAATTGTAATTCAATGACAGACCCTGACATTGTTATTTTAAACCCTTTTAAGAAAGTAATGTAAAATAAATCTAAAATAATAATGACAGATCAAGAGTGGAAATCGGGGAAATGAGTGAAAGTTTTGTACCATCAACTCAACTGTCTTTTACATGTACAATGGGATTAGCATTGGCAATCAGTCACCTCAATACAATGAATGCCAATCAAGTTCTGACTGCGTTGTTCAAACACTCTTTCACTGAGTGTCATTCTTTTCAGTCTGTATGGAACAATGAAGGTCTGACTGCGTTGTTCAAACACTCTTTCACTGAGTATCAATACAAGTAGGGCCCTGCGAATCGGGAAATTTATGTTCGAATCGAATCTCGAATCGAATCGGGACTGATGTCGACATCGGATCGAATCTCGAATCGAATCGGGATAAACTCGAGAAATAATTATAACTGGCATTATCTTGTGCAGAGATGTCCAGAAAGCACTGCGAGAAGAGATCGTTGACATAACTTGACAACTTGGCGTTGTTTTAATTTTCTTTCTCGTTGAATGGCCATCCAGATGTTCACTTGGCCCGACAATAAATTCAAGACATAAATATGGACAAATTAAGGTGTTACTGCCCAGAGACATTTAAGACAAACCACTAAATTGAAACATGAGACTTAAAAGCACAAATGTAATACAAGTGGCACATTAATTCCCATGGGTTGAAGTCAGCTACAGCCGCTAACTTCAGGTACGTTAGCATGCCTAAATACATTATTGTTATGTTTGGTTGTTTTTGTATTATCAGAATTTGGGTCTTGTAGATTTCGGTCCGTTCTCAACTCAATAACACAGTATACATCAAAAGCAGCGAAGGCGTTAAACTGTGTTAGTTTCTGCATTAGTTAACTAACTCGAATAGTGACGCAAGTGCTCATTCACACAAATTGCTTTTACTTCATTCCAACTTCCAAGTACCAACTCCGAACAATGCAAGGAAACTACAGAGGTTTTCCTCCCACAGTTTTCTAACATAATAATGGGAGCGCTCCAGGCGACATGTCTCCATTATTGTGTTAGAAGATTCCGGGACTGGGAGCAGGCCTTAGGCCCATAGCTGGATATTTCCGTTGTATAGATGGGCGTGAACAGGTTACAACTTGGAAAAAGCCGCTGAGCAAACAGGATTCCGCGAATAACTCTCACACGAATTCCTGGAAATCTATAAATAGCGAATTTGCGGTGTGTGGTTTTCTGGGAATCTGAAACTGAAAGTGAAACGACAGAATTTTGCAATGAATTTGACTATTTTCCTGATAGAAACATTAAAACTAGAAGAGTTCGCTCCTTATTTCAACTGATGTCGACATTGTCGAACACTGATTCATTTTCCTCGAAGCTTCGTTTGACTAACGAATCGGCAAACTATTCGAGATCGATATACGAATACCAAAGCGATGTCGACATTGAATCGAATACTCGAAGCTTCGCAGGGCCCTAAATACAAGCCCACTTTTCAGTCTGTATGGAACAATCAACTTTTGACTGCATTGTTGAAACACACTTTCACTGAGTATCTATACTAGCCCACTTTTCAGTCTGTATGGAACAGAAAATATGAAAAGGGTCAGTTATTAATGTCTCAGCTCTGATATGCACCAAATTAATTTATTACACCAAAATTCTAGTTTTGATGTCATTCTGGTATTTTGGAGGAACTACCGATTTTGGGGAGTTCTGGTGTTTGGAAGAAAAATACTAGGAAATAAATGAATTTCGCTGTTCGCCTGCATGTCTGTTTCTGTAAAATTTTCTGTACATTCTCACTTGGCTGCATGTTTATGTAATTTGTAAACAAAAGATTTCCCTGATACATCGTTATAATTTGAATTTGAATTTAATATCCATTGGAATCCTAGCTGTTGCAAAGAAAATCACGCTAAGTTCCCCACAAATTCTTAAATCACACTAAAAATGTCCGAAAACACTTGCTATATTTTTATCTCAACTTGACAAAGTAAAGCTGAGCGATTGCCATCACTTTTCGTCAGTTGGGGTATGTATGTAAATACGTACGTATGTCCAGGCATACATACATATGCCCACAATTTCCTTTGGACACACCTCACAGGTCGCATTTATGATCAGATCACTTTGAGACTTGGTGTGTTTGTTTGGGGTGTCCTTTAGATGGGAGCTATCGATTTTCTTCAATTTACATCAAACATTGTGGCCACTGGCAAGATTCTTGGATCTCAGTTTAGTCAGACCTCAATATTTCCCTTTGGCACAACCTACAGGTCACATTTGTGATTGGATTGCTTTGAAACCTGGCATGCTTGTTTAGGGTGACCTCTAGATGGGAGCTATCGAGTTTCTTCTGTTTCTGTCAAAAAAGATGTTGCCACTGGCAATGACCTTTGAACTTAGTTTAGTCAGGCGTCAATATATTCCTTTTGCATGCTGTACAGGGCACATTTTTTTATCAGATTGGTTTGAATCTTGGTATGCTTATTTGGGGTTACCTCTAGATGGGAGCTATCGATTTTCTTCGATATCCACCAAGAAATGTTGCCGCTGGTAATGACCTTTGATGAACTTAGTGCAGTTATGCATCAAAATTTCCCTTTGGCACACTCTGCAGGGCACATTTATTATTAGATCACTTTGAAATATGGTATGCTTGTTTGGGGTGTGCTCTAGATGGCAGCAATCGATTTCCTTCCATTTCCATCAAAAAATTTTGCCGCTGTCAATGTTCTTAGAAACTAAGTTTAATCAGACCTCAATATGTCCCTTTAGTACACCCTACAGAGCACATTTATGATCGAATTGTTTTGAAACCTGGCATGCTTGTTTGGGGTGACCTCTAGATGGGAGCTATCGATTTTCTTCCATTTCCACCAAAAACTGTTGCCACTTTCAACGACCTTTGAACTTAGTTTAGTAAGGCATCGATATATTCCTTTGGCACACCCTACAGGGCATATTTATGATCAGAATGGGTTGAAACTTGGTACATTTGTCTGGGGTAACCTCTGGATGGGAGCTATCGATTTTCTTCGATTTCTGTAGAAATATAATTCCACTGGCAATGACCTTCGATTGAACTTCGTGCAGTTATGCATCAATATTTCCATTTGGTGCAGCCTGCAGTGCATATTTTCGACTGGATTCTTCGAGACTTGGTGTGCTTGTTTGGGATGACCTCTAGATGGGAACTATCGATTTTCTTTCATTTGTGTCAAAAATAGTTGCCATTGGCAGCGACCCCTGATAAACTTAGTAAAAACTTAGTGCAGTTATGTATCGATATTTCGCTTTGCACAACCTGCAGGGCACATTTATGATTGGATCATTTGGAAACTTGGTGTTATTGTGTGGGGTGATATCTATTTGGGAGTTATCGATTTTCTTCCATTTCTGTCAAAAAATGTTGTTGCTGGCAACGACCTTGAACTTAGTTTTAGTCAGGCTTCAGTATTTCCCTTTGGCACACCCTTCAGGGCACATTTATGATTGGATTACTTTGAAACTTGGTATGTGTTTTCGGGGTGACCTCTAAATACAACAGCTGTGCATGTGTTCATTTCCATAGAAAATTATTGTCGTTATCACCAGACTTTGAACTTACTGCATTTGTGCAGCCACTTATCCCCTTTGCACTCTCTGCAGGATATATTTATGAATTTCCATAACAAATAGAGAAAAAAACTTTACCACAAGTAATGTCCTTCAAACTTACAGCATTTGTGCATTAACATCTTCCCTTGGCATGTCTCAGAGGGCGCATTCATTATCAGGTTGTTTTGAAACTTTGTATGCTTATGCAGTGTAACAAAGATAGGAGCTATTGATTTTCTTTTCATTTCCATCTAAATCTGTTCCTGTTAGAAACAACCTTTGACTTTATTGCATTTGTGCAACAAAATACTTCTTTGACATGGCCTACAAGCCACATTTATCATAGGATTGGTTTTGAACTTGGCGTGCTCATTAGGTGAGACCTTTAGATAAGAGTTAGCGATTAGCATTCATTTCTGTGAAAAAAGTTGCCATTTACAATAACCTCAGAACTTAGTGCATTTATGTATCAACATTCTTCCTTTAGCCTGTCTTACAGTTTAAATTTAAAAATGCATGGACCACTCTGACAATGCACACACAATGCTGTTATGTTGAAATTTCACCAATTAACATTGGTTCCAGTTATCTTCAATTTTGCTATTTCACTTATAACTTACCAAGTTCAAGTTTGTCATGTTGAGCCACAGTGTCATTGACACTTCCATTTAATCTTTGTCGACACCTTGTACATATAAATTGTATGTTGTGATCTGACGAAACCCCTGCAGAAGGGGACGATGATGACCTTGTCACCGCCATCACCAATGACGAAATCATTAATGTCATAAAAAATGCAAAAACTCCTCCTCACCCGGCGAAGACGAAGTAAGCTACAAAATTCTAAAACAAAGCCCAAACGCCCTAATCGAAAAACTAAACAAACTATTCAGCGCATGCCTCACCCATGGCTACTTTCCCAAATGCTGGAAAAAAGCCATCGGTGTCATGATACCAAAACCCGATAAGGACCCCTCCAATCCAGCCAGCTACCGCCCAATCAGCCTGCTCAGTTGCATTGGTAAGACTTTCGAAAGAATCCTTACCAATCGGTTCAGGGTGCACCTTGAAGACATCAACTTCTTCAATAAATGGCAAAGAGCCTACAGAAACCGTAAAGAAGGCATCGAACATGTCTACCGACTAGTGACCCAAATGAAAACTGCTATCAGCAATCAGCAAATAGGTGCGGCAGTCCTACTAGACGTTGAAAAAGCATTCGACTCTGTTTGGCATAATGGAATGCTCTACAAATTATCTAAAATGAGACTCCCCGTGAAACTGATTAGATTACTATCCTCCTTCTTGAATGATCGCAAAATTAAAGTCAGAGTGAACAATGAAATGTCCGACAGTGTCCCCCTCGAAGCAGGCACCCCCCAAGGATCCGTCCTAAGCCCCCTCCTATACATCTTTTTCGTAAATGACCTTAGCTTCTCCGATGACCACGTTCGGGGTTCCCAATTCACGGATGATAAGGGCCTCTGGGACTCTAACAATACGGCCAATCTGCTCCAAAAACCCATGCAACGCGCTCTCGACGAGCTTGAAGAATGGTGTGCCAAATGGAGAATTAAGCTAAACACCAATAAAACCCAACGAATCACCTTTACTCGCAAGAAAACTGAACGGGATTTTGACCTAAAACTTATGGATAACACCCTCCCAGAATGCAAAGAAGCAAAATTCCTGGGCATCACCATTGATCAAAAGTTGTCCTTCAACAAACATACCGACGACATGGCGAAAAAACCTACCAAACGAATTAACTTACTGAAAATGCTCAAGGGAACTTCATGGGGAGCCAACCAGTCCACCCTACTCAAACTATACAAAGCCTTTGTGCGCCCAGTACTCGAATACGGTGCAATCATACTAACTGACCTCAACCAAACTAATATGGGAAAGCTCCAGAGGGTCCAAAATCACGTGCTTAGAGTTGCCCTACGTGCCCCATGGGACACACCCATCAAAACACTTCACGACAGGGCCGATATCCCCACCATTAAAGACCGCCTAGCCACCCTGGCTGCGAAAAATCATGACCGGTTAGCCGACAGCGAACTAATCTCCGAACTTGGAGCAATTTGCAAAAGCCGACAAAAGCCCAAATATTGTAACCAAAACTAAGACCGCTCGAATAAAAACTAGGAAATGACAAGGTGAACCAACAGGCAGAAAAGCAGCTTAACTGTGGCCTTCTACCAGAAAGGGCTGCCTTCACCGACTCAAGTAAAATTACACCAGGATTAAATATTGTTAAAAACTAAATAAATGGGGAATGAGAATGTGAATAAACAGGCAGAAAAACAGCTTAACTGTGGCCTTCTACCAGAAAGGGCTGCCTCCACCGACTCAACTAAAAGTTACATCAGGAATAAATACTGTTATAAAAACTAAATAGGGAACGATTGGGGTCCCAAGCACGAGAGTATGTTACTGAAAGAGGTGCTACTTTTATCTTTACAGTTTACATATTCTAATGAAAACTAATTCTACCTTCTTCTTTTAAGCAGGTACACAGAAGATGTTTTTTTGACCAGCACCCCAATAACCGCTACAGACAGTCTAACCGTTATGGAAACAGTCACCCCCACGGTTCCTGAACATCATCCGCTCCATCCCTAAAAGTGGTCAACCTGCATCCTGCCTCTGCCCCTTTTTGTAAGTGCATTGCGCATCTTTTTGTCCCAACCCAATAAGATTACAATGCAGGCCTGCCCCTGAACCAGGGAAGTTCGGGTCTTCTTCTTCTTGGTGGTCCCCGAAAGGGGTCATTGTTGTTTTCCTCCAAAGAGTCCAACTACAACAGAGACAGCCTGAGGCAGATTATACTTGCCAGTGATGGCCATCACTCATAATCATCCTCGAAGCGGCAGACTATACTTGCCCAAAAATCCAGATCGACTGCACCCTCGGGGGGAGGTAGTACCTTTGTGAGAGGACCCAACCTCCCACACTGGTCCTCACCCGAGGGTCCAACCGACATCAGTCAACAAGACTGCCTACCCACAACTACCCACAACTGGAGACACCTGCCGAGTACCGAGTACCGGATCCTTTTCCTCCTTCAACACGCCTAGACATGTGACAGCCATCATATACAGCTACCAAGGGTCGAAAGGGGCTTGTCCTCCATACCGTCCGTGCGCGCCTTCGGCACGCGAAATCATCATTTCGTTGACGAAACCCCAAACTAGCAATGGATGGCTTTGGCATTGTGAAGTTTCAAATAATTCTTAACAACAACTGCCTAACTTCAAAAGTCACGTCAGTGTTTAATTATTATGGTTTCCACCATTCTGCAATGATATATTTTACACAATCTCTTTTGCTCTTTAGATACACCATAGACATTTACATAAACATTATAATGATTCTGGATTATTGTAACTGCTGGAGAGTCACACTGCCAGGGTGGCAGCCCAAACTCTGTTAAATGGTTGCAGAAAAATCAAAATCCTGAATACATATCTTTTACCTATGTGTGCACATGCCACTGCGTGGGTGTGCGCTATTGTTTTACCCTAACTTTTTGAGCTAGGTAAATTAACCCTTTACCTAACACGTGTCAGATAAAATTTGCAAACAAAAATTCTTGAATGACTAAATTTATTTTTTGGTGAAAAAATGTAGCTTTAGGACCCTCACTGAAAGGGGCTGAATGAGCTCATGAAGGTCATAAGCTACCTCTTTGAAACAAAAATATAAAAAAAAAATAATGAAAATTGAATGATGATTTTAGTAAATAGAGCTAGCTAGTTTTGACCATTATATTGGGTGAGGAGTTGATAAACGTTGCATGCAGTTTAAGGCAGGACATTGCTATGTGTTTCTACTAGTGCACTGAGTAACACTAACACTATACCTCATTTCCAGCCTACAGGTATATGTATCTATTTTGCACTCCTGCAAGCCCAGATAGCCCTCAAATAATGGCATAAAACTAATAGATATATCCCCCTGTTGGATTTTAGGAGCATAAAAATCACATATACCTCTGTAGCAATTAACCTTTTGCACCCCTACAAGCCCAGATGGACCTGAAATAATGACATAAAACTTTTAGATATATCCCATGTTGGATTTTAGGAGCATAAAAATATACCTCTGTGGCAATTAACCATTTGAAACTGAGGGGCTGATTTTCTGCTCCAGGAACATGACCCATCATAATTTCATTAAGTAGGATGGGTACTAACTGCTCTAGACCAATCAGTATTTCAACCTACTGCCCAAAGGCTAAAAGATGAAAATATTGATAAACCAGCCCCCCCAAAATTAATATGGACTCTCCCAATTGCTGTCACAGAATTGACTTTGATGATAGCACTAAGGTTCAAAGGGTTAAGATTCAACAAAAGTGAAGTATTAAAACAACAGATATGCATTTTGTGTTGGTGTTAATGACAGATGATACAGTAATTTTACATTTTTGTTTTTCAGAATACACATGATGATGAGAGAATGTTGTTTAATATCCAGGTAATGAAAACTGGAACTTCCGGGTTTGTGTTGAATGTTTAGTATTGGTGGAATTTAAAACGGCAGACGTGGAAATGATGGAATTACAGTAATGTTATAAACTGACAGTTAATTTAATAAGAATTGCTGATTTATGAAGAGTTTTGAGAAGATATAGTTGAAATGTTTGTAAATTAGGTACATGGCTCTTTTCTTTGAACTGTTTGAACAAAACTGACTCTATTGATAACAAACAGTATTGAGGGCTTTCTAATGGATTCATGTGTATTTTAACTCTTATCAAAAAACAAGGTTTGAAGCAATATTTCAAAACACTTAAGTTTGAAATTATTTATATGTGATATATGTAATGAAGTGTTTTCTTGAATATCACGTCTCATCAAACTTCTTGGGAACACATACTGTCTGAATGTAATATACATAACGAAGCATTCGGTCCAGAATCAGACCTCGGAACACATATAACTCATACAGGCGAGAAACCACTTCAGTGTAATACATGTAGTAAAGCACTTGGTTGAGAATCAGTTCTCAAAAGACATATCATAACTCATATGAAACCATTTGAATGTAATACATGTATTAAAATATTTGGTTATAAATCACATCTTAGAATGCATATCGTAACTCATATAGGTGAGAAACCGTTTGAATGTAATATATGTAATAAAGCATTCAGTGGAGAGTCAGACCTCAAAAGGCATGTCAAGTCCCATTCAAGTGAGAAACCATTTGAATGTGATATATGTAAAAAAATGTTTGGTTATAAATCACATCTTAGAATGCATTTCGTAACTCATACAGGTGAGAAACCGTTTGAATGCAATATCTGTAATAAAGCATTCAGTCGAGAGTCAGACCTCAAAATCCATCTCAGAACACATACAGGTGAGAAACCATTTGAATGTTGTATATGTAATAAAACATTTGGTCAGAAATCAAACCTAAAAACCCATATTAGAACACATACAGGTGAGAAACGATTTGAATGTAATATATGTAATAAAGCATTCTGTCAAGAAGTACATCTCAACAGACATATCGTAACTCATACAGGTGAGAAACCATTTGAATGTTATATATGTAATAAAACATTTTGTTGCAAATCAAACCTAAAAATCCATCTCGGAACACATACAGGTGAGAAACCATTTGAATGTAATATATGTAATAAAGCATTCGGCCAACAATCAGACCTCAAAACACATGTCCAAACTCATACAGGTGAGTGTCATATATGTAATATAACATTCAGTCAAGAATCTCATCTCAGGAGACATATCATAACACACAGAGGTGAGAAACCATTTGAATGTTTTATATGTAATAAAACATTTGGTCACAAATCAAGCCTCAAATTCCATCTCAGAACACATACAGGTGAGAAACAATTTGAGTGTAATATATGTAATAAAACATATGGTCACATATCAACCCTAAAAATCCATATGAGAACACATACAGGTGAGAAACCATTTGAATGTTATATATGTAATAAAACATTTTGTCACAAATCAAACCTAAAAGTGCATATTAGAACACATACAGGTGAGAAACCATTTGAATGTAATATATGTAATAAAACATTTGGTCACAAATTAAGCCTCAAAATCCATCTCGGAACACATACAGGTGAGAAACCATTTGAATGTAATATATGTAATAAAGCATTCGGCCAACAATCATACCTCAAAACACATGTCCAAACTCATACAGGTGAGAAACTATTTGAATGTAATATATGTAATAAAACATTCCTTCTACAATCAAGTCTCAGAAAGCATATTGTAACTCATACAGGTGAGAAACCATTTGAATGTGATAGATGTAATAAAACATTTGGTCACAAATTAAGCCTCAAATTCCATCTCAGAACACATACAGGTGAGAAACCATTTGAATGTTGTATATGTAATAAAGCATTCAATCAAGAGTCAGACCTCAAAATTCATCTCAGAACTCATACAGGTGAGAAACCATTTGAATGTGATACATGTAATAAAACATTTCGTCAAAAATCACACCTAAAAAGCCATATCAGAACGCATACACATGAGAAACCATTAGAATGTGATACATGTAATAAAACATTTGGTCTTTTATCACACCTCAAAATCCATCTCAGAACTCATACAGGTGAGAAACTATTTGAATGTTGGATATGTAATAAAGCATTCAGTCAAGAGTCAGACCTCAAAGTTCATCTCAGAACTCATACAGGTGAGAAACCATTTGAATGTAATATATGTAATAAAACATTTGGTCATAAATCAAACCTAAAATGCCATATTAGAACACATACAGGTGAGAAACCATTTGAATGTAATATATGTAATAAAACATTTGGTCAGAAATCAAACCTAAAAATCCATATCAGAACACATACAGGTGAGAAACCATTTGAATGTAATATATGTAATAAAACTTATGGTCAGAACTCAAGCCTAAAAATCCATATCAGAACACATACAGGTGAGAAACCATTTGAATGTAATATATGTAATAAAACTTTTGGTCAGAAATCAACCCTAAAAAGCCATATCAGAAAACATACAGGTGAGAAACCATTTGAATGTTATATATGTAATAAAACATTTGGTCATAAATCAAACCTAAAAGGCCATATTAGAACACATACAGGTGAGAAAGCATTTGAATGTAAGATATACTCTCCCAAAAAAGAAAGTGTGCATGCTAAAAAATAACACTAAAAAATGATATCTATCATTTTCAATCATGGAAATTTTATTCAATCACAGATGAATCAATTTGTGATCAACACGAGAACTTTCATTACCCTACGACGAATACTCTTGGTGCCATGGAGAGTCAAAACACTAAGGGTCAAACACAAAAGTCACACACTCAATATCTGGTATGACCTCCATCTGCATCGACTACTGCTGTGCATCTACGCCTCATGGAAGCGAACAAGCTAGCATGGAAGTGTTGTGGGATGTTGTTCCATATTCTGATAAGCTGTCTTTGGAGTTCCACAAGCGTTGACGGTGCATGGTGGAAGCCCACGTAGCTGACATTTCATTTCGTCCCAGACGTGCTCAATGGGTGAGATATCGGCGAATTTGCGGGCCAGGGAAGAACATCCACTTGTTGTTGCTGCAGATACTGTTGAACAACACGAGCTGCGTGGGGTCGGGCGTTGTCCTGCTGTAGAATGACGCCGTGGCCGTGATGTTGCAGAAATGGGACAACAACAGGTGTAAGCACTTCATCACGATATCTGGCTGCATTGAGATTGCCATCAATAATGACCAGCTCAGTTCTGTTACAGGCAGTGATGCGACCCCACACCATGAGAGACCCTCCCCATAATGGTTTTGCTCCACGACACATGGATCTGCTTAGCGTTCGTTTCGATATCTGTACACTCTCTGGCGGCCATCTGATGATGAAAGATGGAAACGACATTCATCTGTGAATAAAACACGTCGCCACCAGTGTAAGAGATGCCTGAGATGTTGTCTGCACCACTGCAGTCGAGCACGACGATGACATAACGTCAAAATCGGACGAATTGCAGGTCTTCGAGGACGTAAGCCGTATTCTCTCAGCCGGTTGATTACTGTTTGAGGATGTATCCGTCTCAGGTTAGGTATGTTCCTGGCTGTCGCCGTTGCTGGTTCCGGAGATGGACGACACGGATATACTGATCTTGTGCAGGGGTGGTAGCTCGGGGTCTCCTGGAGCAGGGTCGTCATCATGTTGTGCATGTCGATGGACTATCCTGTCTACAGTGTTACGGTGGCAGTTCAAATGCTGGGCAACCTCTCTGTGTGTTCTGTCAGCTCTAATCATACCCAGGGCAAGGAGACGTTGATTCATTGTCAATCTTGGCATGCTAATGTGGAGTCGTTTTAACAGCAGTGCAAGTTTGAATGTGAACGATAGGAAGGCGTTACTTTAGTGTTTAAATACCCAAGGATTCACACTGCTGCATGAATTTTCAGACTTCCCACGTGCAAAACATGCCTTTTCACAAACGTGCAGCACGTCATTTAACGTCAATGCAATTTTAACGGGAAAGCTGTTTTTGTGTTCAATATAACTTATTCATGAACAGGTTAACATTCTTTACACCTCCGAAATTATCTTTGTGGAGTTCGATCAATTTCTGCAATGCACACTTTCTTTTTTGGGCGAGTATATGTAATAAAACATTTGGTCACAAATCAGACTTCAAAAGCCATGTCCAAACTCATACAGGTGAGAAACCATTTGAATGTAATATGTAGTATTTGGTCGAGAATGCAATCACAAAAGACATGTTCAAACCCATAGAGGTGAGAAGCCGTTTGAATGTAACATAGGTAATAAAGCAGTTTTTGAAAAGACAAATCTCAAGCAGACCTTCATTGTAATGGCCCGCAATGGCTCTCACGCAATTACAATTCGCTGCTAACAATCAATCACGCGCATGGAAAAAAAGCAGTTACTTTTTGGCTCACCAATGATAGTTGTGTGAGCCTATGGCATATCCCTCATGACGTCGGCGTCCGGATTCATTCATTTTGAACTTTTGTGTGCAGGTTTTGATTTATTTTTTTTTTGCTTTTTTTTAATGTCTGCTTGCTTTTCAGGGATAGTAATATTTTATTCAAACCTTTTCATGCTTAGTTACTTGAATTTTGGACTTTCGTGTACAAGTTTTTGACTTTCTGTGCGGGTTTTTGACTTTTGTGTACAGGTTTTGAAATTTTGTCTTCAAGTGGAGTTTTACCTTACTGGCATATTGTCATGGTGGTTTCCTTAACATTTCTGGGTATTTTTCTCAATTGTAACCCCTCGAAACAAATGTGATGCTTTTTTTTACTTTTTTGTGCAGGTTTTAAGGTTTGTCTTTCCTTTCTTCAAAGTGGATATTTTCAAGTAGAGTTTCATCTTACATGGCAGTTGTGCCATTGTGGTTCTGTGACAGGGTATTTTTAGCTCACCTGACAGAAAGTCAGGGTGAGCTATTCTGATCACTTTTCGTCCGTCGTCCGGCGTCTGTCGTGAAGGTGGTGTTTGGGCTTTTTCTCCCAAACCACTGGCCGCATATTAATGAAATTTCATGTGAGAAGGGGTTGTGTCTGCGGCTCACATTGAGCAGAGGTATGGGGCAAAAATGCTCCAATTCTTAAAAAATATTCTTCTCAAGAACCAGCAATAGCAGAGACTTGATATATGGTATGCAGCTTCCTTTTGAGGTGTAGACTCAAGTTTGTTCAAGAGAAGTTGGAGGGGCTATATTTGACAATGTTAAAGGAGGGGCAAAAATTTTGGCCCGCCCCAAATTTCTATTTTCCAAAACCGTGAGGCCGATTTGAACCAAATTTTACATGAGTGCTTATTGGGTCATAAGTACCTAATTTATGGCGAAAGTTTTTTCCCCATAGCCCCGTGGGAACCACAGGAGCTAAAAATAGAAAAAAATGAAAACGCCCATATCTCCAAAACTACACGGCACTGAGAATTCTTATTTGTTGTGAAGCTTCCTTAGGACCAACAGAATGGAATGATAAAAAAAAATTGCCATCGGTTTTATGATGGGGTACTTTTTTGGGACTTTGAAAAAGTGCTGAGTCAGCATTTTTTTAACACTGTGGGTAATGGGAAAAACATAAGACTACTTTTCTCCGAAAGCACTGCTCCAAAAGCTTTAAAATTTCACATATAACATCTTAGGAAGATTGTTTCACATGTTTATTGAAATGAATTGCCTGGGTTGATATTTGGGCTCTGATGGGAGCCCAAATGTTTAAATTAGTGCAGTATGAGGAGTATTTTTTTAAAATCTTCTTGAGATCTAGCAATAAGAATGTTTTGATATTTGGTATGCAGCATCCTTAGGGGGGTGAGATTGAAGTTTGTTGAAGCCAAATCCCTGGGTTCATATTTAGGCTGAAAATTTGGGGTGCGGGTGGGATTTAGAAAATTTTGGACCAAAATCTGAAAAAAAATTTTTTGGGTTTTTTCTGCGTTTTGGTCAATTTCAAGACAAAAAAATTTTTTTGTTTTTTTTCCCCTGAAAATTTAGGCTGTGGGTGGGACTTAGAAAATTTTGGATGAAAATCCGAAAAAAATTTTTTTTGTTTTGTATGCATTTATGTCAGTTTTAAGACAAAAAAAAAAATTTTTTTTACCCTGAAAATTTGGGGTGCGGGTGGGACTTAGAAAATTTTGGACCAAAATCCGAAAAAATTTTTTTTTGTTTTTTCTGCGTTTTGGTCAATTTTAAGACAAAATTTTTTTTTTTTTTTTTTTTCCCCTGAAAATTTGGGGTGCGGGTGGGACTTGAAAATTTTGGACCAAAATCCCAAAAATTTTTTTTTTGTTTTTTCTGCGTTTTGGTCAATTTCAAGACAAAAAAAATTTTTATTTTTCTTTTCCCCTGAAAATTTGGGGTGCGGGTGCCACTTAGAAAATTTTAGACCAAAATCCGAAAAAAATTTTTTTTGTTTTTTATGCATTTATGTCAGTTTTAAGACAAAAAAAAAAAAAAATTTTTTCCCCTGAAAATTTGGGGTGCGGGTGGGACTTTGGACGAAAATCCGAAAATTTTTTTTTTGTTTTTTATGCATTTATGTCAGTTTTAAGACAAAAAAAAAATTTTTTTTTTACCCTGAAAATTTGGGGTGCGGGTGGGACTTGAGAAATTTTGGACCAAAATCCGAAAAAAAATTTTGTTTTTTCTGCGTTTTGGTCAATTTTAAGACAAAAAAAAATTATTTTTTTTTACCCTGAAAATTTGGGGTGTGGGTGGGACTTGGAAAATTTTGGACCAAAATCCGAAAAAAATTTTTTTTGTTTTTTCTGCGTTTTGGTCAATTTTAAGACAAAAAAAAAATTTTTTTTTTTTTACCCTGAAAATTTGGGGTGCGGGTGGGACTTAGAAAATTTTGGACGAAAATCCAAAAACATTTTTTGGGGATTTTTTCTGCGTTTTGGTAAATTTTAAGACAAACAATTTTTTTTTTTTTTCCCCCTGAAAATTTGGGGTGCGGGTGGGTCTTAGAAAATTTTGGACCAAAATCCCCCAAAAATTTTTTTTTGTTTTTTTATGCATTTCTGTCAGCTTTAAGACAAAAAAAAAATTTTTTTTTTACCCTGAAAATTTGGGGTGCAGGTGGGATTTAGAAAATTTTGGACCAAAATCCGAAAAAAATTTTTTTTTTGTTTTTTCTGCGTTTTGGTCAATTTTAAGACAAAACATTTTTTTTTTTTTTTTCCCCTGAAAATTTGGGGTGCGGGTGGGACTTTTTGTTTTTTCTGCATTTTGGTCAATTTTAAGACAAAAAAAAATTTTTTTTTTCCCCCTGAAAATTTGGGGTGCGGGTGGGACTTAGAAAATTTTGGACCAAAATGCGGAAATTTTTTTTTTTGGTTTTTTATGCATTATGCCAAAAAAAAAAAAAAAATTTTTCCCCTGAAAATTTGGGGTCCGGGTGGGTCTTAGAAAATTTTGGACCAAAATGCGGAAATTTTTTTTTTTGGTTTTTTATGCATTTCTGTCAATTTTAAGACAAAAAAAAAAAAAAAAAAAAATTTTCCCCTGAAAATTTGGGGTCCGGGTGGGTCTTAGAAAATTTTGGACCAAAATCCGAAATTTTTTTGTTTTTTATGCATTTCTGTCAATTTTAAGACAAAAAAAAATTTTTTTTTTTTTACCCTAAAAATTTGGGGTCCGGGTGGGACTTAGAAAATTTTGGACCAAAATCCGAAAAAAATTTTTTTTTGTTTTTTCTGCATTTCTGTCAATTTTAAGACAAAAAGAAAAAAAAAAAATTTTTTCCCCTGAAAATTTTGGGTCCGGGTGGGACTTTTTGTTTTTTGTTTTTTCTGCATTTTGGTCAATTTTAAGACAAAAAAAAATTTTTTTTTTTTTACCCTGAAAATTTTTTTTTTGTTTTTTCTGCATTTCTGTCAATTTTAAGACAAAAAAAAAAAAAAATTTTTCCCCTGAAAATTTGGGGTCCGGGTGGGACTTGAGAAATTATGGACCAAAATCCTGAAATTAGTTTTAGTGTTTTTTATGCGTTTTAAGAAGAAGAAAAAAATTTAGGCTGAAAGTATTTTGTTTGGGAAAAAATCTGTTTTTTATGTGCTTATCTCAATTTTGGGACGTAAAAGTGCAGGAACTGAAAATAGAAGGAAAATCCTGTGTATTGTGTGGGCACAATCGCTTCATCTAGTTGATATATGCTTTTCTTAGGAGGGGCATATGCAGCTTATTCAAGTCAAGTCCCTGGTTTGATATTTAGACTACCATGTCAGGTGAGCGCCCTCAGGCCCCCTGGGGCCTCTTGTTCTCAATTTTAACCCCTTGAAACAAATGTGATAATTGTTTTTACTTTTATGTGCAGGATTTGAGGTTTGTCTTTCTTTTCTTCCAAGTGGCAATTAACCTTGTAGCATATTGCCATGGTTCCTATTTTATGTTAGGATGCTTCTTGGGGCTAGTATTATTAGCTCACCGAAGGGAGCTTAACTTATCCCTTGCCGTCCGTCCGTCCAGCAGGCAGAATCTTTTGATATTTGGTATGCAACATTGTGGGATGGATCTGATTCAAGTTTGTTCAACTCTGCCCCTGGATTCATATTTAGGCTCAGTATAGATGCCCGAATTTGAACTTAGTGCATTTCAGGCAAATTTCTTAAAAAATCTTCTTCTCCAGATCCAGCAGGCAGAATCTTTTGATATTTGGTATGCAACATTGTGGGGTGGATCTGATTCAAGTTTATTCAAATTGGCCCCCTGGATTCATATTTGGGCTCACTATAGAAGCTCGAATTTGAACTTCATGCATTTCAGGCAAATTTCTTAAAAAATCTTCTTCTCCAGATCCAGCAGGCAGAATCTTTTGATATTTGGTATGCAACATTGTGGGGTAGATCTGATTCAAGTTTGTTCAAATCGGCCCCCTAGATTCATATTTGGGCTCACTATAAAAGCTCGAATTCGAACTTAGTGCATTTCAGGCAAATTTCTTAAAAAATCTTCTTCTCCAGATCCAGCTGGCAGAATCTTTTAATATCTGGTATGCAACATTGTGTGGTATATCGGATTCAAGTTTGTTCACATTGGCCCCTGGGTTATTTGAACTTTGTGCATTTCAGGCAAATTTCTTTAAAAATCTTCTTCTCAAGACCCAGCAGGCAGAATCTTTTGATATTGGGTATGCAGCATGCTTAGGGGGGGGGGGGGGGGGGGGAGATTCAAGTTTGTTCAAGCCAAATCCCTGGGTTCATATTTGGGCTCACTGTGGTAGCCCGAATTATAACTTAGTTCAAAATGAGGAATTTTCTTTAAAAATCTTCTTCTTCAGATCTAGCAGTCAGAATGTTTTGATATTTGGTATGCAGCATCCTTGGGGGTGAGATTCAAGTTTGTTCAAGCCATGTCCCTCGGCCCATATTTGGGCTCACTATGGGAGACCAAATGATAACTTAGTTCAAAATGAGGAATTTTCTTTAAAAATCTTCTTCTTCAGATCTAGCAGTCAGAATGTTTTGATATTTGGTATGCAGCATCCTTATGGGGGTGAGATTCAATTTTGTTCAAGCCATGTCCCTAGGTGCATATTTGGGCTCACTGTGGGAGCTTGAATTGTAACTTAGTTCGAAATGAGGAATTTTCTTAAAAAATCTTCTTCAGATCCAGCAGTCGGAATGTTTTGATATGTGGTGTGTAGCATCCTTAGAGGGGTGTGATTCAAATTTGTTGAAGCCAAGTCCCTGGGTTCATATTTGGGCTCACTGCGGGAGCCCGAATGATAACATAGTTCAAAATGAGGAATTTTCTTTAAAAATCTTGTTCTTCAGATCCAGCAGATGAATGCTTTTGATATTTGGTATGCAGCATCCTTAGGGGGGTAAGATTCAAGTTTGTTTAAGCCATGTCCCTAGTTCCATAAAATTTGTCTCTCATGACTTCATTCCTTTGTAGTGTTGATGAACCATTTCTAACTGAATGTGACCCCAAATACTTCTTTGAACCACTTTGGCTGGTGAACGATTAAGGCTCCTTGGGGCCTCTTGTATTATTTAACCCTTTAGCTGCTTATTTACGTTAATTTTGGACTTTTGTGTGCAGGTTTTGGACTTTTGTGTGCAGGTTTTGATATTTTTAAGTGGAGTTTCACCTTTCTGGCATATTGCCATGGTGGTTTCTGTAACATTTTCAGGGTATTTTTCTAAATTTGAACACTTTGAAATGTGATACTTTTTTGACTTTTATGTGCAGGTTTTGAGGTTTGCTTTTCTTTTCTTCCAAGTGGATATTTTTCAAGTAGAGTTTCACCTTACTGGCATATTGCTATTGTGGTTACTGCGACAGGGTATATTTCTCAATTTTAACCCCTTGGAACAAATGTGATACTTTTTTTTATTACGTTTATGTGCAGGTTGTGAGGTTTGTCTTACTTTTCTTCCAAGTGGCGACTTACCTTGTAGCATATTGGCATGGTTCCTATTTTATGTTACAATGCTTCTTGGGGCTATTATTATATTATTTAACCCTTTAGCTGCTTATGTGTGTAGTGGAGTTTTACCTCACTGGAATATTGCTGTGGTGGTTACTGTAACATTTTCAGGGTATTTTTCTAAATTTTAACCCTTTGAAACAAATGTGATACTTTTTTAGCTCATCTTGACAAAGTCAAGCTGAGCTAATCTCATCGCTCCCCATCCGTCGTCCATCGTTTGTCGTCCGTCAACACCATGTTTTGGTCTTCTCCTCCAAAGCCACTGGGCCAGTTCAAGTGAAAGTTTGTGTGAGTGATGGTCCCAAAGGGGCTTTTCATTTTTGTTCAACTCAACTTGCCCAGCCCCATAAGGAGGGAGTGGGGGTAAATGCTCCAAAATATTTTTAAAATCTTCTCAAGAACCAGTGTGTACAATGACTTGATATTTGCTATGGTGCTTCCATATGAGGTGTGGAATTAAGTTTGTTCAAATGAAGTTCGTGAAGTAATGTTTGGCTTTGTAATAGGAGGGGTAAGATTTTTGGCCCCTCCCAAAATTTTTATTTTCTGAACCGATGTTCTGGTATGAACCAAATTTGGTTTGTGATAGTATTGGGTCATAAGTACTTGACCCATGCAAAAAAAAAATATTCCCGCATCCCCATGGAAACCCTTGGAGCTAAAAATAAAAATATTTTCAAATGCCCATATTTCCCAAACCCCACAGAACAAAGAGCTGTTATTTGGTATGAAGTATCCTTAGGACCAGTAGAATTGAATGCTAAAAAAAATTGCCATCGGTTATGTTAGGGTGTTCTGTAATAAGCATCGAAAAAATGCTGAGTTAGCATATTTGCAAAAATTTTAAAAAAAATTTTCTCCAGAACCAATCATCAGAATCTTTTGATATTTGGTATACAGCATTATGCATAGGGAGGTCAGATAAAAATTTGTTGAAATAAAGCTCATTGGTTCATATTTGGGCTCTCTACAGGAGGCCAAAGTTTTAACATAGGGTAATATGGGGAATATTCTTTAAAAATCTTCTTCTTCAGAACCACCAGTCAGAATCTTTTAAGGTTTGGTATACATCATTGTTATAAGGGTCAGATTCTAGATTGTTCAAACCAAGTCCCTAGGTTAATATTTGGGCTTCCTATGGAAGCCCAAATTTTATCTTTGTTCAATATGGAGGGTAATTTAAAAAAAATCTTCTTCTTCAGATCCACGAGTCAGAATGCTTTGATATTTGGTAAGCAACATCTCTATGGGAGTCAGATTCAAGTTTGTTCAAATCAGATCCCAAGGTATATATTTGGGCTCACTATGGTAGCCCAAATTTTTAGCTCACCTGACTTTCAGTCAGGAAAGCTTTTGTTATCACTCACCGTCCGTCGTCGTACGTGAACATGGTGTTTGCGTCTTCTCCTCCCAAACCGCTGAACCAATTTAATTGATATTTGAGATAATAGTTTGTTATGACATCGCAATTTGATTTTGTTCAAATCAAGTTGCCTCGCCCGTGGGTAAGGCCACACCCAAAAAGTGTGCTGAAATCTTAAAAAAATTCTTCTCATGAACCAGTAGTAGCAGAGACTTGATATTTGGTGTGTGGCTTCCTTTTGAGGTGTAGACTCAGATTTGTTCAAGAGAAGTTTGTGGGGCTATACTTGGCATTGTAATGGGAGGGGAAAGAATATTTGCCCCTCCCAAAATTTTTATTTTCCAAACCGAGAGGCAAATTTTGACCAAATTTGATGTGGGAGCTTATTTGGTCATAAGTACTTAATTTATGCAAAAAAATTTGTTCCCGTCGCCCCATGGGGACCACAGGAGCTAAAAATAGAAAAAAATTAAAACGCCCATATCTCCAAAACTGCATGGCACTGAAAATTCTTATTTGTTGTGAAGCTTCCTTAGGACCAACAGAATGGAATGGTAGAAAAAATTGCCATCGGGTTTTATCATGGGGTATTTTGGGGGGACATTGAAAAAGTGCTGAGTCAGCATTTTTTAACACTGTGGGTAATGGGAAAAATATATAAGACTACTTTTCTCCCAAACCACTGCTCCAAAAGCTTTCAAATTTCACATATAACATCTTTGGAAGATTGTTTCACATGATTATTGAAATCAATTCCCTGGGTCCATATTTGGGCTTTCTATGAGATCCTCAAGTTTGTTCAAGCCAAGTGAGATTCAAGTTTGTTCAAGCCAAGTCCCTGGGTTCATATTTAGGCCGAAAATTTTGGGTCCCGTTGCAGACTTACAAATTTTGGACCAAAATCTGGACATTTTTTATTTGTTTTTTTATGCGTTTCGGTCAATTTTAAGACCAAAAATTTTTTTTTTTTTACACTGAAAATTTGCGGCCCAGGTGGGACTTAGAAAATTTTGGACCAAAATCCTGAATTTTTTGTTTTTGTTTTTTATGCGTTTCGGTCAATTTTAAGAGAAAAAAAAAATTTTTTTTACACTGAAAATTTGGGGTCCGGGTGGGACTTACAAAATTTTGACCCAAAATGCAGAATTTTTTTTTTTGTTTTTTATGCGTTTCGGTCAATTTTAAGAGAAAAATTTTTTTTTTTTTACACTGAAAATTTGGGGTCTGGGTGGAACTTAGGAAATTTTGGTCCAAAATCCAGAATTTTTTTTTTTTTTTCATGCGTTTCAGTTAATTTTAAGAGAAAAAAATTTTTTTTTTTTTACACTGAAAATTTGGGGTGCAGGTGGGACTTAGGAAGTTTTGGACCAAAATACGGAATTTCTTTTTGTTTTTTATGCGTTTCGGTCAATTTTAAAAGAAAAAAAAAATTGTTTTTACACTGAAAATTTAGGGTCCGGGTGGGACTTGGAAAATTTTGGACCAAAATCCGGAATTTTTTTTTTGTTTTTTATGCGTTTCTGTCAATTTTAAGAGAAAATTTTTTTTTTTTTACACTGAAAATTTGGGGGCCGGGTGGGACTTGGAAAATTTTGGACCAAAATCTGGAAATTTTTTTTTCATTTTTTATGCGTTTTGGTCAATTTTAAGAGAGAAAAAAAATTTTTTTTTTACACTGAAAATTTGGGGTCTGGGTGGGACTTAGGAAGTTTTGGACCAAAATCCAGAATTTTTTTTTGTTTTTTATGCGTTTCTGTCAATTTTAAGAGAAAAAAAAAATTTTTTTACACTGAAAATTTGGGGGCCGGGTGGGACTTGGAAAATTTTGGACCAAAATCCGGAAATTTTTTTTTGTTTTTTATGCGTTTCTGTCAATTTTAAGAGAAAAAAAAAAAATTTTTTACACTGAAAATTTGGGGGCCGGGTGGGACTTAGAAAATTTTGGACCAAAATCTGGAATTTTTTTTTTTGTTTTTTATGCATTTTGGTCAAAATTAAGAGAGAAAAAAAAATTTTTTTTTACACTGAAAATTTGGGGGCCGGGTGGGACTTTGAAAATTTTGGACCAAAATCCGGAATTTTTTTTTTGTTTTTTATGCATTTCTGTCAATTTTAAGAGAAAAATTTTTTTTTTTTACACTGAAAATTTGGGGGCCGGGTGGGACTTGGAAAATTTTGGATCAAAATCTGGAAATTTTTTTTTCATTTTTTATGCGTTTTGGTCAATTTTAAGAGAGAAAAAAAAAATTTTTTTTACACTGAAAATTTGGGGTCTGGGTGGGACTTAGGAAGTTTTGGACCAAAATCCAGAATTTTTTTTTGTTTTTTATGCGTTTCTGTCAATTTTAAGAGAAAAAAAAAATTTTTTTACACTGAAAATTTGGGGGCCGGGTGGGACTTGGAAAATTTTGGATCAAAATCTGGAAATTTTTTTTTCATTTTTTATGCGTTTTGGTCAATTTTAAGAGAGAAAAAAAAAATTTTTTTTACACTGAAAATTTGGGGTCTGGGTGGGACTTAGGAAGTTTTGGACCAAAATCCAGAATTTTTTTTTGTTTTTTATGCGTTTCTGTCAATTTTAAGAGAAAAAAAAAATTTTTTTACACTGAAAATTTGGGGGCCGGGTGGGACTTCGAAAATTTTGGACCAAAATCCGGAAATTTTTTTTTTGTTTTTTATGCGTTTCTGTCAATTTTAAGAGAAAAAAAAAATTTTTTTACACTGAAAATTTGGGGGCCGGGTGGGACTTAGAAAATTTTGGACCAAAATCTGGAAATTTTTTTTTGTTTTTTATGCATTTTGGTCAAAATTAAGAGAGAAAAAAAAAAAAATTTTTACACTGAAAATTTGGGGGCCGGGTGGGACTTAGGAAATTTTGGTCCAAAATCTGGAAATTTTTTTTTTGTTTTTTATGCATTTTGGTCAAAATTAAGAGAGAAAAAAAAAAAAATTTTTACACTGAAAATTTGGGGGCCGGGTGGGACTTAGGAAATTTTGGTCCAAAATCCAGAATTTTTTTTTTTTTTTTCATGCGTTTCGGTTAATTTTAAGAGAAAAAATTTTTTTTTTTTTTACACTGAAAATTTGGGGTGCAGGTGGGACTTAGGAAGTTTTGGACCAAAATCCGGAATTTCTTTTTGTTTTTTATGCGTTTCGGTCAATTTTAAAAGAAAAAAAAAATTGTTTTTACACTGAAAATTTAGGGTCCGGGTGGGACTTGGAAAATTTTGGACCAAAATCCGGAATTTTTTTTTTGTTTTTTATGCGTTTCTGTCAATTTTAAGAGAAAAATTTTTTTTTTTTACACTGAAAATTTGGGGGCCAGGTGGGACTTAGAAAATTTTGGACCAAAATCTGGAAATTTTTTTTTGTTTTTTATGCATTTTGGTCAAAATTAAGAGAGAAAAAAAAATTTTTTTTTACACTGAAAATTTGGGGGCCGGGTGGGACTTCGAAAATTTTGGACCAAAATCTGGAAATTTTTTTTCTCGTTTTTTATGCGTTTTGGTCAATTTTAAGAGAGAAAAAAATTTTTTTTTTACACTGACAATTTGGGGACCGGTGGGACTAAGAAAATTTTGGACCAAAATCCAGAAATTAGTTTTTTATGCGTTTTAAGAAGAAAAAAAAAATTTACGCTCAAAATATTTTGTTTGGGGAAAAAATTCAGTTTTTTTTTGCGTTTATCTCAATTTTGTGACGTTAAAGTGCAGGAACTGAAAATAGAAGGAAAATCCTGTGTATTGTGTGGGCACAATCGCTTCATCTAGTTGGTATATGCTTTTCTTAGGAGGAGTGTATGCAGCTTATTCAAGTCCCTGGTTTGATATTTAGACTACCATGTCAGGTGAGCACCCATAGGGGGCCTCTTGTTACTTAGTGCAATAAGAGGAAATTTCTTTAAAAATATTCTTCTTCAAATCCACCAGTCAGAATGCTTTTATATTTGGTATACAACATTGCTAGGGGGGGGGGGGGTGGTCAGATTCCAGGTTGTTCAATTTGCGTGCCTAGGTTAATATTTGGGCTCCATATGGGTACATGAAATTTAACTTAGTACAATATGAGGGAATTTGTTCAAAAATCTTCTTCAGATTCACTTGTCAGAATGCTTTCACATTTGGTATACAACATCTCTAGGGGGGTCAGATTCAAGTTTGTTCAAATTGGATCCATAGGTTAATATTTGGGCTCGGTATGGTAGCCCAAATTTGAACTTAGTGCAATTCGAAGAAATTCCTTTACAATTTCTCTTCTTCAGAACCAACGGTCAGAATGCTTTCATATTCGGTACACAACATCTCTAGGTAAGTCAGATTCAACTGTGTTCAAATCAAGAGCCTGGGTTAACATTTAGGCTCTCTATGGGAGCCAGAATTGGCCATTTTGCTGAAGAATTAAAAATTTTGTATTCAGTACCCTCTAGAGGTACTAAGATTAATCCACATAGGTTGTATCAAGGGGCTTCATAGGGGGCTCTACATTTTACTTTATGATCAACTGAAGAAAAGGCATGATGCCCAGATTATTTTTGTCACTCCTGAGGGACTCAAGGATTGACAATGTAGCCTATGGAGATGGCTTGCTTAATGTAGACTCACTCTTGGACTCTGTTTAAATTGTGTTTTGTTCAAGATGAGCGCTTCAGGCCCTGTGGGGCCTATTGGTTACTTTTATGTGCAGGTTTTGAGGTTTGTCTTTCTTTTCTTCCAAGTGGATTTTTTTCAAGTAGAGTTTCATTTTTCTGGCATATTGCCATTGTGGTTACTGTGACAGGGTATTTTTTCTCAATTTTAACCCCTTAAAACTAATGTGATACTTTTTTTTCACTTTTATGTGCAGGTTTTGAGGTTTGTCTTTCTTTTCTTCCAAGTGGTGACTTACCTTGTAGAATATTGCCATGGTTCCTATTTTATGTTAGGATGCTTCTTGTGGCTATTTTTATATTATTTAACCCTTTAGCTGCCTATTTACTTTAATTTTGTACTTTTGTGTGCAGGTTTTGATATTTTTTTTAAGTGCAGTTTTACCTCACAGGCCATGGTGGTTATTGTAACATTTTCAGAGTATTTGTCTCAATTTTAACCCTTTGAAACAAATGTGATACTTTTTTGACTTGTATGTGCAGGTTTTGAGGTTTTCTTTCTTTTCTTCCAAGTGGATATTTTTCAGGTAGGGTTTCACCCTACTGGCATATTGCCGTGGTGGTTACTGTGACATTACCAGGGTGTTTTTCTCAATTTTAACCCATTGAAACAAATGTGATACTTTTTTTTTTTACTTTATATGTGCAGGTTTTGAGGTTTGTCTCTTTTCTTCAAAGTGGAGACTTCCCTTGTAGCATATTGCCATGGTTCCTATTTTATGTAAGCATGCTTCTTAGGCGTTATTAATATATTATTTAACCCTTTAGCTGCTTATTTTCTTTAATTTTGGACTTTTGTGTGCAGGTTTTGAACTTGTTTTTTTACTCCAGCCACCCCTTTACATTGGCCACCTGTTGGTGAACCACGGGGTACTGATGCCCCCCCTAGATATGTGTACCCATACTATATATGGTACACATAATGCCGGCATCCGGGCTGGCCATCCATTGTTCATCCATCGTTTGTCAGTCCATCTATCCATCTGTTCATATGTCCGTCCATCCGTTCATCTGTCCTTCCTTCATCTGTATCCATTTCTTTGGTATTCAATAACTTGAAAAATATTGCTTGGATTATCAAGTTACTTTATATTTGTGTTCAGGTTACTGATGTGCCAAGCTGTATAGTTTTTGGTGTAAATCTTATAATTTGATCCTGAGATATTAACTCTTTATCCTTCAAATTGAGAATTCTTCCAATCCCTTTGGCAGGAGATTACTCAAAAAATATCAATCTAATTGTCATGTTACTTTATATATATCTTCAGGTTACTGATGTTCCCAGCTGTATAGTTTTTGGTGTAAATCTGTTATTTTGATCCTGAGATATTAACCCTTTATCCTTAAAATTGAAAATTCCTCCAATCCCTTTGGCATTTGATAACTTGAAAAATATTGCTTGGATTGTCAAGTTACTTTATTTACTTTTGTGTTCAGGTTACTGATGTTCCGAGCTGTATAGTTTTTGGTGTAAATCTGATAATTTAATCCTGAGATATTAACCCTTTATCCTTCAAATTGAAAATTCCTCCAATCCCTTTGGCATTTGATAACTTGAAAAATATTGCTTGGATTGTCAAGTTACTTTATATTTGTGTTCAGGTTACTGATGTACCAAGCTGTATAATTTTTGGTGTAAATCTGTTATTTTGATCCTGAGATACTTACCCTTTATCCTTCAAATTGACAATTTTTCCTATTCCTTTGGCATTCAATGACGTGAAAAATATTGCTTGGATTGTCAAGTTACTTTATATTTGTGTTCAGGTTACTGATATGCCAAGCTGTATAGTTTTTGGTGTAAATCTGATAATTTGATCTTGAGATATTAACCCTTTATCCTTCAAATTGAAAATTCCTCCAATCCCTTTGGCATGAGATAACTCACAAAATATCAATCCGTTTGTCATCTTACTTCATATATGTATTCAGGTTACTGATGTGGTGAGCTGAATAGTTTTTGGTGTAAATCTGATAATTTGACCCTGAGATATTAACCCTTTATCCTTCAAATTGAGAACTCTTCCAATCCATTTCTTCGGCATGCGATAACTCAATAGGGAGTGCAGTGGATCAGTTGGTAGAGGTGCAGTCTGCAAGTCGAGAGGTCCTTGGTTCGAATCCCACCTGCGGCAACCACGTTGTGTCCTTGGGCAAGACACTTAACCCCCTTGCCCACGTGGGGGCACGGTGACGTTGTGTACTAAGGCATACTGCACGTGAATGGTGCACCTGTCTTCAACCAATGCTAACCCTGCTTGTGTGGAGTTGGTATGTTGGGGAGCTGACCGTTGCTCGCCGTTGCTCGGTGGTTCTCGCTGGGTACTCCGGCTTGCTCCACCCATAAAACTGTCATGGTCATTGTTAGCTATTGTGCAGAAATATGTGACCGTAAACCCCAATAAATAAATAAATAGATAACTCAATAAATATTAATCCAATTATCAGGTTACTTTATATATGTATTCAGGTTACTGATGTGCTGTGCTGTATAGTGTTTTATGTAAATCTAATAATTTGATCCAGAGATATTAACCCTTTATTCATCAAATTAGGAATTCCTCCAATCCATTTCTATATGTATCCATACCATGTATGATGTACATAATGTCGGCATCCAGAGTGGCCCTCCGTGATACAGCTTTCTACTAGTTGCGCGTATGGGTACACATCTGACGATTTCATCGGCCTATTTTTAGTTTACGTCAACAATGTCAGAGTTTCAGAAACTTTGTAAACACTTGACTGTCTTGCCTATTCGATTAATTGAATAACCGGTGTAAGGTTCTGTAGTCTACTATTATTTTTCATAGTAAACTATTTTTTTTAGCCGTACACATCATTCCACTGAATGAAAATATTGGTCTGCGAGGGACACATAACGCTTCTCTGTACGTATTATCCTTCGTATTCATTGTTTATATCACGAAAATAGGCAGTAATTTTACTTTACCCTCGCATATTATTTCAGGAAATGGATGTTCTCATACATAAACTCTGTTCTGGAACAAGCTATTGTAAGCAAATTGTTGATAATCCAAGTTAATTTTTTGCCATTTTAATTTTTAAATCTGATAAATTTAATGGCGATGTGGAATTTATTGACATTAAATTTCTGAAAGAATGTACACACTTCGAAGTGTTAGCATCACGTGACAGTGACTGTCACAAAGTTGATTACGTCAATGAGGAATTTCCAGTAAACCCACATTTTTAAAGGACCTGAATGAAAATATTGGTCTGTGAGGGACACGTAACATTTCTTGGTACCTATTATCCTTCATATTCAATGTTTATATCATGAAAATAGGCAGTAATTTTTAATTTACATTCGCATATTTATATTCCACTGTATATTATGCTTAAAAGTTATAAATTTAGTGGTAAGAAATTGTAATTTTGTGTATCATTAAATTTAAACCAATTTGCACTTTATTTCAGTGTATTATTTCATAAATTATGTAATTGCATCTCCTTTTTCATTGTTGTGCCCTAAGAGGTGTTTTCCCAAATCGGCGCGCGACTAGGGAAACCACGTGCCTTGGCGTCATCTTGGGCGCACGATGTATAGCACGCCAGGATTTTTTTTAAAATCACATCTGAGTTCTAATGTTGCATGTTTGTGGACAAGAAGTTGTGCAAAGAGTTTAATGACATGCTGTTGTCCACCCAACCGCACACAATTTTGCTACAGATTTCAAAATAGCACATGTTATCCGAGAATATCAAACTGAATGGGTGACTGATGATTTTTTTATGTTATGGTGTGCTAGGGAGCCTGTGTTGTTGAGAAAACCCACTAGATTTTGTCTTCCGATATTTCAAAAATGTCAAGGTTGACCAAAAATCAGAGGTTGCGTGTCGTTAGTATGCATGAGGCTGGGAGACCTCCAGATGAGTTTGCTGCTGAGTTTGGAGTCACTGTAGCCACTATTTCAGTCGGCCAAGAGTTACGACCCCTGCACAAGGCCGACACTTCAGGGCATCTCACTTGTGGAATCACTTCCTTCCGGCGATGACAGCAGCAATTACTCCTGATAGAACAAACAATAGAATCAGTGCCCAAACTATCCACAACACACTCACTGAACACGGCGTCTGCAGAAGGCGTCAATACCATGGACCGATCCTTACCCAACGTCATCTTACCGTAAGAACGGAATGAGTACGACAGTATTCGCTGGACTCAGCAGTATTGGAGCACAGTTCTTTTTAGTGATGAATCACAATTTTGTCTACAACCCGCCGATGGTAGGGCAACAGCGTATCACCAGTGGGTACAGTTTTCTGATGCTTCCGTGCGGGTATGCAACCATTTTGGCGGGGGTATTGTAATGGTTTGGGCAGGAATTTCCTTGCACCATCGAACACAGTTGATCTTCATCGATGGTAATCTGAATGGATGGCGATATAGGGAGAAAATTCTTAACGCTGTTGTTGTCCCATTTTTCAACTCTAACGTCGGATTGCAGTTATTCTAGCAAGGCAATGCCCAATGTCAAGTGGTGCGTATCTGTCATGACTTTCTTGAGGAGCAGAGCATCAAACTTCTTCCCTGGCCCCCCACTTTTGCCAGATTTGTTGTCAATCGAGCATCTTTGGGATCAAATGGACCAGTGGGTACGACTTTATGATGTGATCTTCAGACGTTCAGACGATTTACGCAATGTTCTAAGGCAAGAGTGGAACGCAATACTGCAGGGTGACAGAGACTTATCAGGTCCATGCGCCATTGATGTCTTTCCATCCAAGGGGCAAACGGTGGACAATCATGCTACTGACTGCATGTGTGAACTTTTCATTTCACTCCATGTCTGAAATGCGATGTCCTGACGTGATGCTGGCAACAGTTAGAACATGAAATTATGCAAATTCATACAGCTAAGTAGTATGTCATGTACCCGGACAGGGATAGGTTGGATGATCTCATTTGGATGATCTCATGTGACGTCATAGTCACGTGACCTAGTGGCGCCATGTTGTGTTGTCATGGTAACCCGCGTGAGCGGCCATGTTGTGACGTCATCTCCATAGTGATACGTGGTGTGAGTGCGCATGCGCAGCGCGTGTTGTTAGGGTGATACGTGTTTCCGTCGTCCATTCTGTATGCTGGAGGCTGCCATCTTGGTTTCTACGGTAGCACGTGATTGCTATGTTACCAATGGCTTCTAACAAGACAGGGATATGTTCGGGGGTGTGTTCCTTTGTACAGGAGTATTTTCTGGAACGACTTCCCTGGATAATTACTACAAACAACCCGACAATCCCTCCAAATCACCAAAATCCACCCAAAATCACCGAAATTGACTTTATTTCCCCAATTTATTGGCTTAGCACGTAGTGCTATAGTACTAAGGGGGTACAAAGCAGTGCGTTCGATTGAACAGGAGTAATGTTCTGGCTTAGAATTCTCCCAGAATCCCTGTTTGGATCCCTATACCATGACGTTTTTCCCATTAAAAGACACGTTCCTTTGGTCATTACCCAGAATTCTCTGCTTCTATCTATATATGCAATAGGTATCGTTTATCTGGCCATGTTCTTTTATTCTAGAGTATACTCCAGTAGCGTAGAAGAGCCTATTAGTTGGAACAGCTTTGCTTATTATTACTATATTTAGCTATTTTGGTCTATTATTGTTAGTTCTGATCCTATTCCAAGTACTCTTGTTGTTTTATTTATCTAGATCATTTATAACCAATCAGACTGCTTGCTTTCCCATAATCTGTATACAGAGTTATCTCCCTTGTGTACAGCAAAAGCAGTCCCAAAGCCAATAAGCTATCGAGCAGTTACTGATAAGTCATTGCTCGAACGACTCGAAGTCCATCGAGCAAATGAGCCTTAGAGTAATTGCTTGATCGAGTGACTCAGCATATTGCTCGTTCGAGTGACTCCTCGAACGACTCTTCAACTCATTTCAGTATTTGAGGATACCTATGGCCCAGGTATTGTATTATTTGAGGATACTTATCGAGAATACCTTTTAGAGGATACTTATCTGAGGATACTATTACCTGTACCACAAGGCATACCTATCCCAAATATCCTTTATAAGCCATCGATCAGTTACTGAAAAGTCATTGCTCGAATGACTCGAATCCCATCGAGCAAATGAGCCAACGAGCAATTGCTCATTCGAGTGACTCCTCGAACGACTCTTCGACTCATTTCAGTATTTGACGATACCTATGACATGGCTACGTATCAGTTGAGGATACCTTTTGAGGATACTAAATTGAGGATATCTTTGACCTGGTATTGTTGGAGGATACCTGTTGTAGAAACCTTTCATCTGTGTACTTCTGTTATTCTGCCCCATCTCTCATCCATTACTTCCTAGCTATACCTATCTCAGTCTCGACTATAACATTGATCAAGGTTGAATCAGATGTCTCCTGTATACATATAAGGCATTCCGTAATTGAGATTCCTAGCCGAGTCCGTAAAAGTTGGATTCCGTGAGTTGTCATCAACACACAAGGGTATGGAAAGGGATTGATAACACCTAATTCAACAATGACTACAAGACTCTAAACAGAGACAACCAGCCACTACAAAACAATAAAGGTACAGAACGAAGATCCAACATAACCAAGATCGAAGTAAACATAACAAAGTGAAAGAATGTCAAACTAGTTGGACTGTTCGAACTAGTTGGACAGACTGAACAGATCTGATCAAATACAATCAAGATTGAAGTGAATTGACCATAACAAAGTTTTCAACCGAATTGAACTCAAATATAACCAAACTCGAAGTTAATTGGCCATAACAAATTTTTCTCCTGAATGAACTATAACCCTAATGAAGGTATTAACACCCTTTGAACTGTTTTATTGAACTTTATGTAATTAAAACCCTTGAACTGTTTGAATGAACTTTATGTAATTAAAACACCTTTTGAACTGAATGAACTATATATAATATAAATAAATATTAACACCCTTTCAACTGAATACATTTTTGAACCATAACCCAAATGAAGGTATTAACACCCTTGAACTGAATAAATTTTAAACTTAATGAACTAAAACCCATTGAACTAAATTCTTCCAATAGGGAAGTGGAATACCCTCGAGTGTCGATGTCAAAACACGGAATCCAACTTTTACGGACTCGACTAGCAATCTCAATTACGGAATGCCTTATATGTATACAGGAGACATCTGATTCAACCTTGATCAATGTTATAGTCGAGACTGAGATAGGTATAGCTAGCAAGTAATGGATGAGATATGGGGCAGAATAACAGAAGTACACAGATGAAAGGTTTCTACAACAGGTATCCTCCAACAATACCAGGTCAAAGGTATCCTCAATTTAGTATCCTCAAAAGGTATCCTCAACTGATACGTAGCCATGTCATAGGTATCCTCAAATACTGAAAAGAGTCGTTCGAGGAGTCACTCGAACGAGCAATTGCTCGTTGGCTCATTTGCTCGATGGAATTCAAGTCGTTCGAGTAATGACTTTTCAGTACCTGCTTGATGGCTTATAAGGGATATTTGGGATAGGTATGTCTTGTGGTACAGGTAATAGTATCCTCAGATAAGTATCCTCTAAAAGGTATCCTCGATAGGTATCCTCAAATAATACAATACCTGGGCCATAGGTATCCTCAAATACTGAAATGAGTCGAAGAGTCGTTCGAGGAGTCACTCGATCAAGCAATTGCTCGTTGGCTCATTTGCTCGATGGGATTCGAGTCATTCGAGCAATGACTTTTCAGTAACTGATCGATGGCTTATAAGGGATATTTGGGATAGGTATGCCCTGTTGTACAGGTAATAGTATCCTCAGATAAGTATCCTCTAAAAGGTATCCTCGATAAGTATCCTCAAATAATACAATACCTGGGCCCTAGGTATCCTCAAATACTGAAATGAGTCGAAGAGTAGTTCGAGGAGTCACTCGAACGAGCAATTGCTCGTTGGCTCATTTGCTCGCTGGGATTCGAGTCGTTCGAGCAATATGCCAAGTCACTCAATCGAGCAATTACTCTAAGGCTCATTTGCTCGATGGGCTTCGAGTCGTTCGAGCAATGACTTATCAGTAACTGCTCGATAGCTTATTGGCTTTGGGACTGCTTTTGTTGTACACAAGGGAGATAACTCTGTATACAGATTAATGGAAAGCAAGCAGTCTGATTGGTTATAAATGATCTAGATAAATGAAACAACAAGAGTACTTGGAATAGGATCAGAACTAACAATAATAGACCAAAATAGCTAAATATGGTAATAATAAGCAAACCTGTTCCAACTAATAATAGGCTCTTCTACTGGAGTATACTCTAGAATAAAAGAACATGGCCAGATAAACGATAACTTGCATATATAGATAGAAGCAGAGAATTCTGGGTAATGACCAAAGGAACGTGTCTTTTAATGGGAAAAACGTCATGGTATAGGGATCCAAACAGTGATTCTGGGAGAATTCTAATCCAGAACATTACTCCTGTTCAATCGAACGCAGCCCTTTGTACCCCCTTAGTACTCTATAGCACTACATGCTAAGCCGATAAATTGGGGAAATAAAGTCAATTTCGGTGATTTGGGGTGGATTTTGGTGATTTGGAGGGATTGTCGGGTTGTTTGTGGTAATTATCCAGGGAAGTCGTTCCAGAAAATACTCCTGTACAAAGGAACACACCCCCCGAACATACCCCTGTCTTGTTAGAAGCCATTGGTAACATAGCAATCACATGCTACCGTAGAAACCAAGATGGCGGCCTCCAGTATACAAAATGGACGACGGAAACATGTATCACCCTAACAACACGCGCTTCGCATGCGCACTCACACCACGTATCACTATGGAGATGACGTCACAACATGGCCGCTCACGCAGGTTACCATGACAACACAACATGGTGCCACTAGGTCACGTGACTATGACGTCACATGTGATCATCCAAATGAGATCATCCAACCTATCCCTGTCCGGGTACATGACATACTACTCAGCTAGACTCGAAATATGAATTTACAATAATTTGTTTAAGATTAAAGTCGATAATATTAAAAAAATTGCTCCTCAAAGTTTGTTATACTTTCTTGTTTTTGGACTTAGTACATATGTAATAAAGCAATCAGTGATAATTCAGGACTTAGTATTTATGTAATAAAGCAATCAGTGATAATTCAGGACTTAGTATATATGTAATAAAGCAATCGGTGATAATTCAGGACTTAGTATATATGTAATAAAGCAATCAGTGATAATTCAGGACTTAGTATATATGTAATAAAGCAATCAGTGATAATTCAGGACTTAGTATATATGTAATAAAGCAATCAGTGATAATTCAGGACTTAGTATATATGTAATAAAGCAATCAGTGATAATTCAGGACTTAGTATATATGTAATAAAGCAATCAGTGATAATTCAGGACTTAGTATATATGTAATAAAGCAATCAGTGATAATTCAGGACTTAGTATATATGTAATAAAGCAATCAGTGATAATTCAGGACTTAGTATATATGTAATAAAGCAGTCAGTGATAATTCAGGACTTAGTATATATGTAATAAAGCAATCAGTGATAATTCAGGACTTAGTATATATGTAATAAAGCAATCGGTGATAATTCAGGACTTAGTATATATGTAATAAAGCAATCAGTGATAATTCAGGACTTAGTATATATGTAATAAAGCAATCGGTGATAATTCAGGACTTAGTATATATGTAATAAAGCAATCAGTGATAATTCAGGACTTAGTATATATGTAATAAAGCAATCAGTGATAACTCAGGACTTCAAATTCGTACAATTCTGTAAGTGTCATTAATTGTCTGGTCAGTGCTACTTTTGTTTTGCTCCATTATAATAAAGTAACTCTCCAAGTAGTGTTGCTGTCTATACAGGACTTCACTAGAAACGACTGCAAAGGTACTTGATGTAACTTCCATCAGCAAGACCATTTGTTTGCTGGAACATATCTACATAACACATAAGACACTCACAATATTGGATCTCGACATTGAGGGTTAAACTCATACGTGGTATATAACGTCGTTTTGGGGGTCAGATTCCTTTCATTTCAATTCTGGTCCCGGGTTAATATTTGGGCTCTCAGTTGGAGAGCAATATGAGAAAATTTCTTTAAAAATCTTCTTCAGATCCACCCATCAGAATCTTTTAATATTTGGTGTTCATCATATCTATGCAGGGCAAATTCAAGTTTGTTCAAATCAGTGGTCCTGGGTTAATAGTTGGGCTCCCGACGAGAGCTCAAATTTCAAGTCAGTGCAATATGAGGAAATTTTGAAAATCTTCTTCAGATTCACCAGTCAGAATGCATACATAATTGGTATACAACATCTCTGGGGATTGGTGGTGGGGTGGATGAAATCAAGTTTTTCTCTCCAGAATCATCTCTTAGATTGTTTTGCTATTTGGTTGACAACATCGCCAAGGATGTCAGATTCAAGTTTGTTCAAATCAGTCCCGGTGTAAGAGGATATCTCCCCCCCCCCTGGATATCTCCCCCCCCCCCCCACCCCCACCTTGGATATCTTCTCCCCACCCATAAAAAAATTTTTGGATTAATTTGACATTATTTGATGACTGGTGGCAACCATTGGGTTACTGAAAGCACCATTGGTTGCGCTTCAGGGACTGTTGAAATTTATGACAGTTTATGTAGATCACTCCCCACTTCAAGGAAAAAACTTCTGAGAGACCTCATGAGAACCAGCAGAGTGAAAGTTGTTTTTCCAGAAACAATTAGGCAGACAAACACCTCAGACTGTGGACTATTTTGCAGTTGCTCATGCCTTTCATATTTTAAATGGTGACATTGTGGGACGACAATTTTGTACTAAAAAAATACGCCAGCACCTTGACACTTGCTTCAAAAAGAGTACCTTTCTCCATTTCCTATCACCACAAATGCTTCTATGTTACCGTATAAATGTATAACCATATAGATTGTATTTGGCTTGCTATCAGTTATCAGGTAAACCATGGTTTATGAATGCATGCAGTGTGCAAGAGAACACAGTGTTGATCCGAAACCATTTTTTATGCCTCAAATCTATTTCTCTCCCATTTCATTATCAATTAATGTCAAATGTTTGACAAAATTTTTTTTGTCATGGGGGGTGGGAGGGGGAAGATATCCACGCCTGGATATCTTCCCCCACCTCCCATTCCAACCAACCCTAACTCAGTGTTTATCCGAAACCATTTTTATAGTCCCAAATCTATTTCTCTCACCATTTCATTATCAATTAGTGTCAAATGTTTGACAAAAATATTTTTGTCATGGTGGGGGAAGATATCCAGGCCTGGATACCTCCACCCCCCCCCCCCCCCCCCCCCCACCTCCCATTCCAATCAACCCTAACTCGGTGTTTATCCGAAACCATTTTTAAAGTCCCAAATCTATTTCTCTCCCCATTTCATTATCAATTAGTGTCAAATGTTCGACAAATTGTTTTTTTTGTCATGGTTGGGGAGGGGGGGGGGGGGGGGGGGGGGGGGTATCCAGGCCTGGATATCTTCCCTCCCACCTCCCATTCCAACCAACCCTACCTCAGTGTTTATCCTAAACCATTTTTAGCTCAACTTTGGCGAAGCCAAATTTGAGCTTTTGTCATGGCCTGTCGTCCGTCTGTCCGTACGTCAACAATTGGATACGGCTCGAGCTAGAGGCCGTATTTATGAACCGATCTTTACGAAACTTCTTGGGTACCTTTGTTATGACCGTGGGACGAGAACGAATGTTTTTGGGTGCGGTCCGAAATTCAAGATGGCTGCCAGACGCCATTTTGTACCGACAATGCAGAAATCTGTTTTTTGTACAGAACTTCCATATGAAAGCTCTGATTTTAATAATGTTTTGTATGAATGTTTAGTACCATGGGATACATCACATATAATACGGGTTTTTTTCTCGTGCATAAATTGTGCAAATTAGACTAATTTTGATGTTTTTTGGTGTTACTTCCAGCACTGTAAGTGCAAATGCCAATACGGCTCGGGCTAGAGGCCGTATTTATGAACCGATCTTTACGAAACTTCTTGGGTACCTTTGGTAGCACCGTGGGACGAGAACGAGTGTTTTTGGGTCCGGTCTGAAATTCAAGATGGCCGATGGCAGCCATTTTGTACAAAATTAGGTGCAATCAGATTTTTGCGCAGAACTTCCATATGAAAGCACTGATTTTAATAATTTTGTGTGTGAATGTTTAGTACCATGGGATACATCACATATAATACGGGTTTTTTTCTTGTGCAGAAATTATGCAAATTAGATGAACTTTGATTTTTTCAGTGCGACTTACACACAGTTAGTACACATGTCAATACGGCTCAGACTAGAGTCTGTATTTATGAACTGATCTTCACGAAATGTCTTGGGTACCTTTGTTATCACCTTGGGACGAGAACGAGTGTTTCTGGGTGCAGTCTAAAATTAAAGATGGCAGCCAGTGGCCATTTTGTACCGAAATTAGGTCAAATCAGTTTTTTGTACACAACTTCTATACAGCTCAGACTAGAGGCCATATTTATGAACCAATCTTTACGAAACTTCTTGGGTACCATTGTTATCACCGTGGGATGAGAGCGAGTGTTTTTGGCTGTGGTCTGAAATTCAAGATGGCCACCAGCAGCCATTTTGTACCAAAATTAGTGCAATCAGTCTTTTGTGCAGAACTTCTGTATGAAAGTTCTGATTTGAATAAATTTTTGTATGAATGTTTAGTAACATGGAATACATCACATATTGTAAGGTTTTTTTTTTTCGTGCAGAAATTATGCAAATTAGATGAACTTTGATTTATTCATTGCTACTTACACAATGTAAGCACACATATCAATACGGCTCAGGGTAGAGGCTGTATTTATGAACCGATCTTCACAAAACTTCTTGGGTACCTTTGTTATCACCTTGGGACGAGAATGAGTGTTTCTGGGTACGGTCCAAAATTCAACATGGCTGCCAGTGGCTATTTTTTTACCAAAATTAGGTCCAATCAGTTTTTTGTCACAAGTTCTATACAGCTCGTATTTATGAACTGATCTTCACAAAACTTCTTGGGTACCTTTGTTTTCACCTTGGGACAGGAACGAGTGTGTTTTGGGGTGCCTTTGTTATCACTGTGCTATGAGAACAAATATTTTGGGGGTTCAGTCAGACCCACTCTGGGACTCAAAGATTTCTTTTCTAGTTTAGCATCTGTCACCCACCTTTACAATACTTTACCTATACATTTGTTACAGGCAACGGTCAGTATTTATGTACAGACCGTTACAATACTTTATATGTACCTTTGTTATCAGGTCATTACCTAGATGTTTGTTATTGCTGTGTCACATACTATACATGTACATGTCTTTGTCTTGACAAGTTGAGCTACAGTGTCATTGACACTTTCATTAAAGTCCCAAATCTATTTCTCTCACCATTTCATTATTAAATAGTGTCAAATATATTGAAATGATTTTTTGTCACAGGTTTTCAACTGGATGAGAGCAAGATATCCAGGTTGAACCTGAAAAAAACAACATTCTGCCAAAAAAAAACATTTTTCTCGCCATTTCATCATCAAATAATGTTAAATTAATCGGAAAAAAATTTCGTGGGTGGGGGGGAGATATTCAGGGTGGGGGAAGATATACTAGGATATCCCCCCCCCCCCCCCCAGCGGGGAATATATCCTAGGATATCTTCCTCTGCGGGAAAGATATCCAGGGGGGAAGATGACGTGTGACACCAGAGTTCATATTTGGGCAACTTAGTACAATATAGGGGAATGTGTTTAAAAATTTTCTCCAGATCCACCATTCAGAATGCTTTCATATTTGGTACCCAACATCTCGTGGGGGGGGGGGGGATTCAAGTTTGTTCAGATTGGGTCCCTGGGTTAATATTTGGCCTCAAATTTCTGCTCAGTGCAATATGAGGAAATGTATTCAAAACTCTTCTCCTTTAGATCCATCAGTCAGAATGCTTTCACATTTGGTACACAGCATCCTGGTCGTGGGAAGGAAAGGCTCAGACTGAAGTTTGTTCAAAATTAAGTTTCCAGGTTGATATTTGGACTCCCTAGTTTTGTTTTACTGGAAATGTGGGCATTATTTGTATAGTAGCATTCCAGTACTGAAAAAAATCCTCTCTCATAGACAACTGAGATATGAATATTAAATAATTAAATGATGTCATTCCTCTATAGTGTTAACTTTCAATAGATGCTAGTTAAATCCTTTAAACAACTATTGTCAGGTAAGTGCCTCAGGCCCCATGAGGCCTCTTTTTTACAGGCTATTTATACTTGTCCCTAAATCTTGATAAATTCTGCCTTGATTGGTCAGAGTGCCTTGGACAAATAGCCATGGCAAAGGGTGCACCCAACAGCCAGGTACATGAGAGCGTGCAGCATCCACGGTATATAAGCACACACGAAACAGGGTTTGCTCACCTCGGTATAAAAAATTACTAAAATCGAACTAAAAAAGCAGAAAATAGTCACAAATATCATCAGATTTCCGACAATTCGATCATATTTTATTGTTATAAATTAAATAGTAGAATAATTAAAATGAGAAAACTTGGGAAAAATAAAATAAGATCAAATAATTTGCCCCTTGTGTATTAATGTGTTCTCAGAGAACACATTGGAACTCCGGGGACTATACATGTATGTCATCAAAGTACTGTTTACTCGTTTCCTTAATAACCCAAGGGATGTAACTCTATCTGTTGTCTTATGCATTTTTAAGAACAAAATAGTTATTCATAAAGTTTGTCCAACTTATAATGTAGTGTTTGTCCAACTTATAATGTAGTGTTTGAAATGTGTTCACACATTTTTCTTCACAATTTTTCTATTGTGTTGCAAAAGGGACAAAAATTTTATCTCTGTCAACACTATGATATATGGAGATTTAATTATTGGATGTCTCATTTAAACACCTTGCCGGTGGCTCGGTGTTTAAAAACTGACATCTATTTATTAAATCTACATTTACCATATACTTGTTGGCGGAGAAAACTTATAATATACCAAAGGTGTGTATATTGACATGAATGGGATTCTGTTCAATTTCTCACAAAATAAGAGGGATGTTGAACATGGAGTTTATGGAATTTCAAATATAAGGTACATGATTCGTCCAGCTAACTCATCCCATAGTTTCGAGCTGGAACATATATATGCATATAGATATTCTCGATTTTCACGAAATTATAAGTTTTTGAACTTGATAAAAAAAATTTAAAAATTTAAAATATAGGATGCATGGCTTATCACTTAACTCCTTTCACAGTTTTCAGTCTTAGACCATGTTATTTTTCCCATATCCTATGGAGTACGTACTGGTTGAACTTGGAAGGGTATACAGTAGAATCCTCTTAATTGAATATCCATTTTGCCAGTGAAAGTTATTCAATTAACAGGAGTATACAATTAACAGGGATTTGGTCAGTTTCCTGTGTTCTGGAGGTAAACTGAGCATTTATTCTATTATATCTTGTTTGACAGAGCTCATAGAGCTCTGTCAAACAAGATATAATAGAATAAATGCCTGTATTGGATGTAGTGAGGCCAAAAAGGTTGATAAATAAATATACAGAACCACACTTATGTTTGAATGGGTTAACGATTACTGGACGAGAGCGGGTGGCGCAGGGATACCACGAGTGCCGATGGGCTCGAGTGGTTATCCCAGTGCCACACGCTCGAGTCCAGTAATCGTTAACCCATTCAGACATAAGTGTGGTTCTGTATTTATTACACACCCAACCCTGAAAAAGAATTCCCTGTAATTAATCGCTAATTTAATTAAATAGTAGACGATTTGAACGGTTGAAAGAATTTTAGAGAGAAACGGGCAATTTTGTCAGAGAACCAGTCTTAAGTCTTTGACCTTGCCACCTGCTGAATCGCTGTTGATTCATTTTATTCGAAAAAATGTCGGTTCGAACACTCAAAACTCAAAGACTGCGTTCAACATATCAGACATCACAAATTATGAGGTCTGAAATGTGTTTTCAAAAACGGTGTGTGCAGGCATCATTATATCTGGAGGATGGAAAATGTACAAGGATTTTAATTTAAATACGGTGCGAACTAGCCGCTCTGTTTAAATTTCGTGCTTTTCAAACTGAAAGTTAAACTTTTTAAAATAGAAGTTTGAACTCGGCTTAACTTACTTTTTATGCACTATTGCCACTAGACTATCGCATGTGGACATCGGTCATTTCTGTTCTGTACTGTAACAAAAGTAAATACTGGACAAGTAAAGACATTTTGTGCACCAATTAACCTTCCGGGGCATTCATTCGATCGTTTAGAGTAACTGGGGCAGTTCAAGATTCCATTCTGAGTGAACTCTGTTGTCTTGGTAAGTTAGCACTTTATTTTTCAACATTATTAAGTTTCTGACTTGAAATTTAGCCTTCTTTTTATTTCGTCTTGATAACCTATTTCTGAAATGGGCTGCACTTACAAATAAAGGCTTTAGGTTGTCTACATTTACTACAGAAAAACAAAGGGAGAAATATATTGCACGATAAATAACTGCAAGAAAATGTCATGTCTTGTCTCCACAACTTCACAAGTAATTTAGTTTGTACACCTTTTTTTTTACAACCCACCCTCTATAACCTGACAGCATTTTCTCGAAAGCTCACGAAATGAGTATCCAACAGTCTTAGAGGCTGAAAGTTAAATAAGGGAGGAGGGGGGTGGGGGTGGGGGGGGGGTGTTTGTTGTTCTCACCAGAAAGCTCCAACTTATTTTGGTTGATAATATTCAGATTTATTAATGTTTACATTAGATTTTGTACTAGTACTATACTTCACCAGTTTGTTATCTGAACGGTTCTGTCAATATTCTTTTCTTGGTATCTAGTTCAAAACAAAATAATTTCTTATGTATCTGCTCTAATATCTTGTCAATCTTAAATTTTGGAATTTGGTATTTTGAATTTGCATTAGGTAAGTAGTTTTAAAGAGGACTGATGGAATGTGGCTAAAATGATAGGCTTTTGGAGGACATTTTCTTGGGGATGGGGGCTGTCCAATCAAACTGCCCTGAACTATTGTTTCAAAATCAAAACGCAGGCTCTTGCCTACAATTTGCCTATGAAAATTCTCGGCCTACGGCCCTGATATTTGCCAAAATTATAAAAATATCCCTTACCTCTGAACAATCTGTTCTGAAAATACTAGTCCCTTTTGATGATGAAATCTGCAAAATTAGCTGCTTATTGTTGAAGGAGAATGAGAGGGCCCCCATCCCATCTCATACGCCCATGTAGCTAAGTCATATAGGTGGCATTCGATTTAAGTTTCGTTGCTGAGAATTAAATTTAAAGCAAAATAATATCCTTGTATAAAACAGAAATACTAAAATACTTGCAAAAATCCTTAATTAGTCATTTAAAAATACACATCAATCTGTGACTGGAAAATATTGTCATATTGTCCATGTTTTAAATATTCTAATAATTTTTTTGAATTTCATGGAAATCATCTCATAAAATTGACAATATATTGCATTCATCAGACCACACATATTTACCCCCCCCCCCCCCCCTCTCTCTCTCTCTCTCCTCTCTTCGTGGTCTCATTCCCACCCCACACAAGACTATTAAGAATTCCAGTAGTGGGAAGCTGGTAACATTTTTTAATTTCCCCAGTCCAAACTCCAGAAAGTCATATTTTAGCAATATTACATCCTTCCTAAAAGGCACCCCCCCCCCCCCCGCCCCAACAAAAAAAAAATTAAATTAAATGAACGTGTTACCCCAACACCCACTAACACGTTAAAAAACATTGGTTCCACAGATGTAAACTACGGAGTTCTTATAAAACCAGGATTTTCATTCTTCCGAATTTATTTTCCTTATTCAGCCAGTGTGTGAGTGTGTGGGGGGGGGGGGGGGGGGGGCATCTAGTAAGGGTGGAATTGGTGATGGTTAATTAGTAACTGCATGTACTAGCTGTCAAACATCTTCAGACGCTGTCGGAGTGTCGCCGTCTGAACGTGCTGCTTCATTGCCGAAGTGTGAATCAAATAGGATTACACAGTAGACCTCGTAGGCCTATAGAGTATCGACTCGTCGGCAGCACGCAGCGGTGAGGGCAACATTGTAACAAAGTTTTTTTTAGAACTGTACTAGTGGCTGGCTGCTATATCGAAACCCAATTGGACTGTTTTGTCGTAAAATGAATTAAGTTTTCCTCGGTTTTCAATAACAAAAGCAAAGGTTGAGTTTCACTGTTTAATATCTTGGCAGAGATATGAGTCTTTCACGACTTTAAATAGTTGTTAGCAGAGTTGTGCATCAAACATTTTGTAATGAGAATCGGTAATTCCGACAGATAAATATAGCCGATGGTTCTCATTGGTTATGTTCCACTGAACGCTGCAAACTAGAAGAACCAGTCTAACGAGAGAACTTGTGCACGCGAAGGGTACTTTTTTATCGGATCGCACGAGAGCTTTCTGGTTAAAATTACCGCATGCTCCTAAAATCCATGTGATCGTGACAAAGACAGTTACGGGTGTGTAATAAGGGGAATTAGGTGCGTGTCACAGTAATGTTCTCAACATATTACAAAAATTTATATACAATTAACAGGAGTTTACTCTACAACCCATATGCAATTAACAGATCAAATTTGTACAGAAGGTATGATAAATGGTTTTGTGTTTGAAAATTATATTCGATTAACAGGGATATACAATTAAGAGATATCCAATTAAGTGGGCTCCACTGTAACAGTTATCTCGAAATTTGAATTATTTATTTACCTAACACAGTATTTGTAAAAAGTAAATTAAATTTTACATATTTTTACACAGTATACCAATGGCCCAGACATAGCTGGCGCTAACTCTAAAATATCTAGGGCCAAACACAAATTTTGCCCCCCGATCTCCAAAATTTGCAAGCAAAACTGAAAATTAGAAATCCTAACTGGTCCTCCATACATTTACCCTCTGCACATGCACAGATGTCAGGAAGTGACCGGAATTTGTGCAAACGCCATTCTTTGTTTGGCCCTTGTCAGATAACAACAATCTGAATTTTCTGCTTTTTAATTCTCAATTAATAATGATGCCAGACACAAATGAATGGTTAATTTGGTGGATCCAAGGACACAACTGGATGAAGAAAGGAAGAAACGGTGGTTTGAAATGTTCAGGACTGTAATTTTATAATATTTATGAGAATAAGTTCATGTTCTTCAGTTTTGGAACATGGGCCTGAAGCAGGGACCAGGCGGGGAGGGGGTGTGGAGAGATTTTAGGGAGACTTCATGTCTTCCTCTAGTAAAAATAGGGAGACTGCAATCAAGTAGGGAGACTTCATATGCAACTGGGGAAAATTAAGAATATTTATGTACCACCTCCCGCTGCCACCTCATATTTTCAGTTTGTGGTTCTCCATTAACGTCCAATTAATCCAGGTCCAGTTGTCTATGATACAGCTATGCAAAAATCACAAAGAAATTGTTGACTTAAAATCTACCACTGCTACCCTCTCCTTCATGACCCCTCCACTCTTCTTCGTGCCAATCTCCCAGCACCTTCCTGTGGTTGCCTTTCACCAAAGTCTACTAAGCTAATAATTTCCTAAATCTGAAAGTGTGAACAGAACCAGATGTAAGAAGGTTTCTTGGAAGGTACTTTGTTAGTTAATAAACAAAATACATTCTAGGGTCGAGTATTTTGTAAAATAAATGTCATTCCGCATCATTTTTAGCTCACCTTGCCTAAAAGGCCATGTGAGCTTTTCTCATCACTTGGCGTCTGCCGTCTGGCGTCCGTCCTCTGACGTCCGTAAACTGTTCACATTTTCATCTTCACCGCTGAGCCAGTGAGAACCAAACTTGGCAGGATTGGTCTATGAGAGGTCCTCTACAAACGATCCTCATTTTGTTCCCATCGGATGAAAAACATGGCTTCCAGAGGCATTCTTTGATTCTGGTTGGTGGATTTTCAAAAATCTTCTCCTCTGAAACTGCCATGCCAAATGTTTTGAAACTTCACATAAATGATGACTGGGACCCCCTCTACCAACGATCCTCATTTAATGTTGATTGGGTCAGAAACATGGCTGCAGTTGCAGCTTATAGTTACTGTAGAAAACCAATGGGAAATCACTTTTTCCTCTTCTTCTCTGGAAAACTGAGGCGACGTGAAAACAATCCTGGCAGGGATAGTCTCTGGGAGGTCCTCTACAAGCGATCCCCATTTTGTTCCCGTGGGTTGAAAAACATGGCCACCAGAGGCATTCTTTGATTCTGATTGGTAGATTTTCAAAAATCTTCTCCTCTGAAACTACCGGGCCAAATGTTTTGATACTTCACATAAGTGATGACTGGGACCCCCTCTATCAATGATCCTCATTTAATGTTGATCAGCTTGTAAACATGGCCACAATTGCAGCTTATATTTACTATAGAAACGCTATGGGAAATCACATTTTCATCTTCTCTGGAACTACTAAGCCGACGTGAACCAAACTTCGCAGGAATGGTCTATGAGAGGATGGAAATATGTGGCCATCGGAGGCTATATTCAAATGCTTAACCCAATGCCTCTCCTGAGACTCCTCCCTGCGCGAAGCTCAGTACTGTCAGCAAAATACTTGTTTTTTTTAGGATCTGGTATGGGTAGGTTCCAGTTTTCTCCACTGAGAACTGGAAAAAAACCCAATATTGTGTATACAGTACAAGTTAATATAAGCTGTAGCATAACTGCAATACATTAAGTAAACTGCTGCGCCTGCCCTGACAAGATCAGAATCTGACATTTTCTGGAAAACTATTAGTGAGAGCTTTCCAGAAAATGATATCAGCTTCTGGTCTTATAAGTGTAGGAAGAGAAAGATAATAGTTTATAAGATTTTCCTACACAACTTATTTTGACTTGTACTACTGTAAACAATGGCAACTGTATGTTGATTATTAGTCTCATGTTATTTATCAGTAAATCTTGATTGATGACAGTGCTTGGAACACCAGAAAAGTTTTCATTTATATTCACCTGTCACCATGTCAGCTGAGATGACAGTAATTATTGTTTATCTTTTAAAATTTGACAAAATTGGAGTACAATGTGTTTGACTGTAATCCTTTACCTATCCAAAGCTATTTTTAAAGAGAATACTGACTGAGAAAATTCTAATTTTCAAAATATTTAACCTTCTTTTACTGATTTTTTTTTTGTTGAAACAGAATTCATAATTGTGTGCATTTTCAAGAAAATCTTCTTTGAAACTACAAGGCCAAATGGTTTGAAAACTTAGTGTGACTGATGACTGTAACCCCCTCTACCAATGATCCTCATTTTAATCTTCATCGAGTTGCAATTATAGCTGCAATTGTGGCTTATGGTTACTATAGACACCCTATTAAATCACATTTTCATCATCTTCACTGAAAGCACTGAGCCAGTTTGAACCAGACTTGGCAGACATTGTCTATGAGAGGTTCTCTACAACTGTTACTCATTTTATTCCTGTTGCGTGAAAAAACGTGGCCACCAGAAGCATTCTTTGATTCTGATAGGGGAATTTTGTAAACTCGTGTCTTTTGAAACCACAGGGCCAAATGTTTTGAAACTTTGCATGGTTGATAACTGGGACACCCTCTACCAACGTTCCTCATTTTAATGTTGATCGTATTGCAAACATGGCTACAATTGTGGTTTATAGTTACTATAGAAAAAACCTATGGGAAATCATATTTTCATCTTCTCTCTGGAACTACTGAGCTGACAGGAACCAAAACTTGGCAAGAATGGCTTATAGGTGGCCCTCTAAAAATGACCCTCTTTTTGTTCCCATTGGTTGGAAAATATGGCCACCAGAGACATTCTATAATTTTGTTTGATGGATTCAATTGTTTTGAAACTTCACGTGATTGAAGACTGGGACACCTTCTACCAATGATCCTCATATAATGTTGATGTAATGTTGCAAACATGGCCACAATTGCAGCTCATAGTAACCATGGAAAGCCTATGGGAAATCACATTTTTATATGCAGTTTCAGGTGAGCGATTACAGGCTCTGTGGAGCCTCAAGTTATCGCATTCCGGTGTCATTCCGCATGATTTCGTATCATTCCGGTGTTTAGGAGGAGCCCTTTTTCAAGATCCTTCACATGCACACTTGTGTCCTGTACAAAGGTTTTCTTGTCATCACTAAAGCTTTTTTTCATGTTTTTCAATTCCTTTCGTGTTTTTCTGGGAATAGACGGCCCAACAGTTAACAGTCGTCAGCAAAGCGAAATAAAAATACAGTGTCAAAAAATACGTCCGTTGTGTATACATTTTTGGCATCCCAAGAGAGGAAACCTACTTTCAAACTGGGTTATTTTGTTGAGTTTCGTAAGTCACCTATTCTCGTTTCAACACTTGAAGCTCCGACTGAAGCAGATCAAAATAGAAATAAAAAATCCACCAAAAGCGACAATGGACAATTGATTGTCGTGTGATTTCAAATATTATTTCTTATTTCACGAAAGAAAATGCCCATTTATCAATAAATTATTATTTAAGATACTTTATACAGTCCCGTAGTGTGGCAGTTAATTTTTATGTGTACCCATACTATGTATGGTACACATAATGCCGGCATCCGGGGTGGCCAACCGTCGTTTGTCCATCCTTTGTCCGTCCGTCTGTCTGTCTGTCTGTCCGCCCGTCTATCCTTCTGGCATCCGTATCCATTTCTTTGGCATTCGATAACTTGAAAATTATTGCTTGGATTGTCAAGTTACTTTATATTTGTGTTCAGGTTACTGATGTGCTGAGCTGTATAGTTTTTGGTGTAAATCTGATAATTTGATCCTGAGATATTAACCCTTTATCCTTCAAATTGAAAATTCCTCCAGTCCCTTTGGCATGAGATAACTCAAAAAATATCAATCCAATTGTCATGTTACTTCATATATGTGTTCAGGTGACTGATGTTCCGAGCAGTATAGTTTTTGGTGTAAATCTGATAATTTGATCCTGTGATATTAACCCTTTATCCTTCAAATTGAGAACTCCACCAATCCATTTCTTCGGCATGCGATAACTCAAAAAATATTAATCCGAATATCAGGTTACTTTATATATGTATTCAGGTTACTGATGTGCTGTGCTGCATAGTTTTTTATGTAACTCTAATAATTTGATCTGAAGATATTAACCCTTTATCCATCAAATTAGGCACTCCTCCAATCCATTTCTATATGTACCCATACCATGTATGGTGTACATAATGTCGGCATCCGGGGTGGCCCTCCGTCATACGGCTTTCTACTAGTTGCGCGTATGGGTACACATCTGATGATTTCATCGGCCTATTTTTTATGAAAAAATTAATTTTGTCCACACATGGGCTCTTTTGGGATACATTTGGGCACTTCAGTCCCTTTGGGAACTTGTGCTTTTGTCAAAATTTTTCGAAAATGTTTTTTGTGTAAACTATTTTTTGATTTATATTTTGAATGTTTTTGTTATGTGTATCTTTTTATTTTATGTTATGTGGAATTGATGGGAGTGCGATCGACTTAGTTTGCTTCTTTATGTAAGCATATTGCTCAATAAGCAAGTCAAGGAAGTCTTTCCTCTTGTTTCATGTAGGTTCCCTTGCTTGTAGTCGATGTACTCCCACTAATTCTTGCTGAACATGTGTCGCATGGGATGACAAACGTTGCTGACGGGTGTCATGGTACGTTGTTAGTGGGGGCGATAAGAGGCTGCTGCCAGTTTACAGAGGAACAAGAACATGGTGATGTTTACGTGTCGCCGTCATGCTCATGTATATTAGACGGCAATAAACCACAGTGTGGTTTCAAATCCCTGTCGCCAGCCAGCTCGACCGGTGAAGTGGTACACCACCTGAGGGTACTGTGACGCAGGGTGTGTCCATTGCGGTCAAGGGGAATAGAAAGGGTAGAGCGAGCACTATAATATAATATGAATATAACGCTCACCCTGCGACGACGGAGAGTAAGAAGCTGGCAAGTTCAGCATGCGAGGTCTGAAGGTCCGCAAACGAGGGAGCCCCCCCCCCCCCCCCCCCCCCCCCACACTCTTTCATTACAACATCTGGGTCTAGATGTTATGGTTTGGAACTTGCGTCAGTCAGAGCATACGTTCATGCTTCCCGTCCGGGACACTCGTTTACAACAGAAGACCGCTGCTCCTTAGGCCTCCGTAACAGACTTGCTCTCGCAGATTGCACAGCTCATCGCAGCATCCCAGCAAATGCAGAAGCAGACAATGGCAGTCTCAGAACTTGAGCTGTCGGATGGTGCTGTGTCTGTCCAATTATCTGCGCGTTCAGATGCCGATGACCGTGAGTATAATCTGATTCGGTTGGATGATGAAAGGGATTTGGAGGAGAATTACCCTTCCCTTTCGGAACAACACAGGGTGGTAATAGCTCGTATGCATCGATACTTCTCTGAGTTTGTTCCTGAGGATCAGAATGCTGCAACAGCTTGAAAATAGCACTATTCAGTAGCTAAGACGAGGCTTCATATATCGGAGAGAGAACCGTCTCTGACACACTGTCCCAGGAGCAGCCGGCGGCCATGCAACAGAAGACCGCTGCTTCTTAGGCCTCATTTATGGTTTTGCTGACGCAGATTGCGCAGCTCATTGCAGCATCCCAGGAAGTGCAGAAGCAGTCGACGGCAGTCTCAGAACCTGAGCTGTCGGATGGTGCTTGGTCGGTCCAGTCATCTGCGCGTTCAAATGCCGCTGACGGTAATTTTCAACTGATTCAGACAAATGATGAAAGGGATATGAAAGTGAATTACCCTTCACTTTGGAACAACACATGGTTGAGATAAATTTATTCCATCAACACTACCCTGAATTTGTTCCAACGAATCAGAATGCTGCGACTACTTACAAGAAACCACTAATGTTGTTGCACGCTGAATTTATCCGGAAAAAGAGAAGGAAATGTCTTTTCCTGTTAAGTATAGACAAGTTTCGCAGGATTTTGGCCTTCTTGTCATCATCTTCCGTAATTTCGCCGATCAGAAATCAGGGAAGATATATTGAGAGTTCCTCTGCATTTGAATGAGTAGGCTAAGGACCTAGCTATGGCCTTATCTTCATCATTCATTATTCGCTTGGTCAGAACTGAGAAGGCGTTTATTCATTCAGAGTGAATTTAGACTCACTGTATTACGCAGATCACCTTTAAGAACTGTGATGCAACGTCTCTTCGGAAAAGAATTGGAGGACGTTTGTACCTCATTTAGAGTCCTCTCCAGGCTATTATATTTATCACGTATAACCCTGTCTTAACAGTTGCTAATTTGGAGTTAAATAGATGTGACAGAGCCCTTGCGTCGTAATCCTTAATAGATGACGAGGTGAAAAACTCTCTTAGAGTCACTCCGGTTTCCGGACACTAAGTTTTTGACGATTAGCTTTCATTGGTTTATGACCAAGCTGCAAGAAAGCATGAATACTCAGCTTCTTATGTCGATGTATAATCGACCCACAATAGCAGAAAAGAGTAAGTGAGGACATCCTAGACAGAAGGTTGCCTATAAGGACTCCTCGTGAGGGATAGTTAACCTTCCTGTAATTACTCTGGGGGTCGTCCTACAGCGACTCAGATACGGGGATTACGTCTGATCGAGACTACCGGTCAGACGCCTCTAAACTGCTGGGTCGAGGAGGCTCTTCGCTAATGAGACGCAGTTCCTCTTTCCGTAGGCCTCACAGGTACTGCAGGTGTGGGTTAGCAGTTGACGGATGGTCATCAAAATTAGCATCAATCTGGATAACTATTACGGAAGACCAGTAGGCGAGAAGTGTGGTTTCGGAAGGTCTACGGCTATCTTTCCGAGAGAACCACAACTAACTTAATATCTGATGGACAATGCTTCCGTCAAATCCTTGCATAAGATTCTTTCCAGTCGGAGGTGAAGTTTAGACTTTTCCCTCTGGAAAAGACTATTGTTTTTCTACGGATTATTAGGCTTTTCCCTCTGGAAAAGACTATTGTTTTTCTACGGATTATTATTATTATTATTTTTATTTTTTTTTTTGGGGGGGGGGGGGGGGGTGGTTAGGCTTTTCCCTCTGGAAAAGACTATTGTTTTTCTACGGATTATTATTTTTTTTTGGGGGGGGGGAGGGGGGAGGGTTGGGTTTTGGTTTTTTTTTTTTTTTCCCACACATTTTGTCCGTACGATTGAGAAGCCATTTTCGAACCGATTTTCACGAACATTTGCACACGCATAGAGGGGCACAAAATCTAAAAATGTACCAAAGCGGAATTTTCGATTTAATCCTCATTTTGTCAGAATTGGCAAAAAACTGCCAAAATTGGGGTTTATCGGCACTTTCTCGAAACACGACTTGTAGATTTTTTTATACATTCGTCATTGCTAGACCTGTCTGTGACACGCCCTTTGGTACACACGACATATCAGGCGATGCATATGGTAACCCTCCACAGGCTGCCAAACATCGAAATTTTGATGAAATAGGGCAGTTTCAGGCCCCCACTGCACCCAAACAATAGACGAGAGATAAACATAACTTCCTTTATTGGGAGTGGAATTTACCGAGGATCATTTTGTCAGTAATAAGGGTGTTCAAAAAACCAAGCGTTAACCGTTTTGGGCTGGTTAAACCGCAACACCCCCATAAAGCTCAAAAATTCGTTTTTTCCGTGAATTTCTCTAAACGAGTCTTGTAGATTTTCACGAAAAATATGTCACTCCCAGGCCTTGGTGTGACAATAGAAGTTGCATGGACAAAATACTGCGGTGAGCATTTGTTAACCCTCCACGGGCTGCTAAAAGTCAAAATTGTGATAAAATGGGCTGTTTTTGGACGCCAATAGCACCCTCTTGGTGTACCACCGAGAAAGGTTCCTTCTTTTATCGGACGCATAATTGATGGGGAAACATTTTTGATAGTGGTAAGGGTATTCAAAAGTCGAAGTCTTAACCCATTTTGGACTGGTTAAAGAGATACCCATTAAAAGCTTAAAATTCCCATTTTGTGTGGATTTCTCTAAAAGCAACTTGTAGATTTTCAGGAAAAAATGACGATTCGGAGGTCTTTGTTTGACATTACAAGTTGCATGGACAAAATATTCCAGTGATCATTTATTAACACTCTACAGGTTGCTAGGCATCGTAATTTTGTTGAAATAGGCTGTTTTCAGATGCGCACAGCACCCAATGCATACCCGAGAGATAAACGTAATCTACTTTGTTGGAAGTGGAATTCACCGAGAACCAAATTTGTTAGTAATAAGGGTATTAAAAAAACAGGCATTAACCCCGTTTGGGATGGTTAATAGAAATACCCATCAAAAGCTTAAAAAAACATGTTTTCCCTGATTTTCTTTACAAACGTCTCGTAGGGTTTCAAGAGAAAATGGCCGTTGATAGGTCTTAGAGTCACATTACCAGTTGCATGGATAAAATATTCAGATAAGCTTTGGTTAACCCTCCATGGGCTGCTAAATGTCAAATTTTCGAAAAAAAATAGTCTGTTTTTGGACACCAACAACATCAAATGGGAATGCTGCAGAGAAACATAACTTATTTTACCGGACGCAAAACTGATAGGGAAATTTTTTAGTAAGTAGTAAGGGTATTCAAAAATTGAGGTCTTAACCCATTTTCGGACGGTTAAGGAAATGTATCCCTTAAAAGCTTAAAATTCCCATTTTCGGTGGATTTCTCCAAAAAATCTAGTAAGTATTCAAGAAAAATTGACCATTTGCAGGTCTTAGAGTGACATTACAAGTTTCATGAACAAAAGATTCCAGTAAGCGTTTGTTAACCCTCCAGAGTAAGCAAATTTTGAGAAAATGGGCTGTACTTGGCCACCCATTACACCCAATGTGTACCTGCGAGATGAACATAACCACCTTCGTTGGAAGTGGGATTCACCGAGGATCATTTTTGTAAGCAATGAAGGTATTTATAAAACCAAGCATTAACCCGTTTAGAGCTGGTTACAGGGTGATACCCCTCAAAAGGTTAAAAATTCATGTTATCCGAGGATTTCTCTAAAAACATCACGTAGATTTTCAAGAAAAATTGGCCATTCTCAGATCTTAGTGTGAATTACAAGTTGCATGTACAAGATATTCCAATAAGCATTTGTTAACCCTATGCTGGTTCTCAAACATCAAAATGTTGAAAAAGTGGGCTGTGTTTGCATACCCGCAGCACCCAAAATTAAGAGGAGAAATCAACATAAGTGGAAGCAGAATTCACTGAGAATTATTTTTATAAGTAATAAGCGTATTACAAAAACAACCCTTAACCCGTTTTGGCTTTGGGCTGGATGAACAATTATACCCATCAACAGCTTAAAATTCATGTTCTCCCTGGATTTCTCTGAAAACATCTCGTAGATTTTTAAATAAAAATGGCCATTCATAGTTGTCGGTGTGCAATTACAAGTTGCATGAATAGATATTCCTGTTAGCACTTGTTAACCCTTAACAAGCGGCCAGACATCAATATTTTGGATATATTTAGATAAAACGGACCATTTTCAAATAGATACAGCACTCAGTGGGTATGTGTCAAACAAACATAACTCCTTTTGTCGGTCATTAACTTGTCGGACGACGATATTGATATTAACCCTCTCCACCGTTAATGATGGTTTTTACCTAAACAATTTTTTTTATTAAACTGAGCCATTTGAGACTTCTATACTCACCTTTTTCATGACATCAATGAAGGAACTTCGGTGAGACAGTCAAAAGCAATTCATCATACACTGTGGGGTCATGACAAATCATGGAATCTCATCGGGAAAAAACCATGATTCTCCAGAATCATAAAGTCTAGTTTTTTGGGGTTTTTTTTTAGGCTTTCCCCTCTGGAAAAGACTATTGTTTTTCTACGGATTATTATTATTATTTTTTTTTTTTTTTTGGGGGGGGGGGGGGGGGGGGGGGTCCACACATTTTGTCCGTACGATTCAGAAGCCATTTTCGAACCGATTTTCACAAAATTTTGCACACGCATAGATGGGCACAAAATCTAAAAATGTACCGAAGCGGAATTTTTGATTTAACCCTTATTTTGTCAGAATTGGTAAAAACTGCCAAAATTGGGGTTTATCGGCACTTTCTCGAAACACGTCTTGTAGATTTTTTTTAATCATTCATCATTGCTAGACCTGCCTGTGATACGACCTTTGATATACACGACATATCAGGCGATGCATATGGTAACCCTCCACAGGCTTCCAAACATCGAAATTTTGATGAAATGGGCTGTTTTCGGGCCCCCACAGCATCCAAACGAGACACGATAGATACACATAACTGCTTTTATTGGAAGTGGAATTCACCGAGAATCATTTTTGTAAGTAATAAGGGTGTTCAGAAAACCAAGCGTTAACCCTGTTTGGGCTGGTTAAACAGCAATACCCCCAAAAAGTTCAAAACTTCATGTTTTCCGTGGATTTCTCTAGACGAGTCTTGTAGATTTTCAGAAAATATTTGTCACTCCCAGGTCTTGGTGTGACATTACAAGTTGCATGGACAAAATATTCCGGTCAGCATTAGTTAACCCTCCCCGAGCTGCTAAACATAAAAATTGTGATAAAATGGGCTGTTTTTGGATACCAACAGCACCCAAATGGTATACCACAGAGAAAGCGGCCTTCATTTATCGGACGCAAAATTGATCTGAAAATATTTTTGAAAGTGGTAAGGGTATTCAAAATTCGACGTCTTAACCCATTTTCGGCTGGTTAAAGAGAGATACCCATTCAAACCTTAAAATACCCTCTTTCTGTGGTTTTCTCTAAAAACATCTCGCAGGTTTTCAAGAAAAAATCGGCTATTTGTAGGTCTTGGTGTGACATTACAAGTTGCATGGACAAAATATTCTGGTCAGCATTAGGTAACCCTCCGAGGGCTCCTCAAAATCAAAATTGTGATAAAATTAGCAGTTTGTGGACACCAACAGCACCCAATGGGTACACCACAAAGAAAAGCGCCTCCTTTTATCGAGTGTACAATTTATACAGAAACATTTTTGTAAGTAGTAAGGGTATTCAAAAGTCGAAGTCTTAACCCATTTTGGGTAGGCTAAGAGAGATATCCCTCAAAAGCTTTAAATTCCCATTTTATGTGAATTTTCCTAACAGTAACTTGTAGGGTTTCAAGAAAAATTCACTATTCGTAGGTCTTTATGTGACATTACAAGTTGTAGGGACAAAATACTCCCGTGAGCGTTTATTAACCATCTACAAACTGCCAAGTATCGTAATTTTGTTGACATGGGCTGTTTTCGGACACGTACAGCACCCAATGTATACACGAGAGATAAACATAATCACCTTTGTTGGAAGTTGAATGCACAGAGGACCATTTTTGTAAGTAATAAGGGTGTTCAAAAAACCAAGCGTTAACCCCTGTTGGGGAGGTTAACAGCGATACCCATCGAAAGCTTAAAAATCGTTTTCCCTGGATTTCTTTACAAACATCTTGTAGGGTTTTCAAGAGAAAATGGTCGTTGATAGGTCTTGGTATCACATTACCAGTTGCATAGATAACTTATTCTGGTAGGTATTTGTTAACCCTCCATGGGCTGCTAAATGACACTAACAACATCAAATGGAAATGCCACAGAGAAACGTAACTTCTTTTACTGGACGCAAAACTGATAGAGAAACATTTTTGTAAGTAGTAAGGATATTCAAAAATCGAGGGTCTTAACCCATTGTCGACTGGTTAAGGAGATATACCCCTCAAAAGATTAAAATCCCCGTTTTCTGTGGATTTCTCCAAAAAATCTAGAACGTTTTCAAGAAAAATTGGCTATTTGCAGGTCTTTGAGTGACATTACAAGTTGCATGGACAAAATATTCCAGTAAGCAATTATTAACCCTCCAGAGGCTGGAAAGTATAGACATTTTGAGAAAATGGGCTGTTTTGGGGCACCCATAACACCCAATGTGCTCCTGCGTGATAAACATAACCTTCCTCATTGGAAGTGAAATTCACTGAGGATCATTTTTGTAAGTAATGAAGGTATTCACAAAACCAAGCATTAATCCGTTTTGGGCTGGTTACAGAGCGATACCCCTCAAAAGGTTAAAAATTCATATTTTCCGACGATTTCTCTAAAAGCCTCTCGTAGGTTTTCAAGACAAATATTGGCCATTCTCATTTGAGACTACTATACTCACCTTGTATGAACTCAAAAGTAAGTGTATATTTATTTATTATCAAGATAACCGCCCATAAGTTCCACTCTCACCGTGTCCCGCTTCATCGGTCGCCAGCGGTCGATTTATCCAAACAAAATTACCAAGGTTACCACTTCCCCCTGCCTCTTTCTCCAACCAAACACACATTGAAAGGTACGCCTCACCTCGTATTCCACACTGCCCTGCATGATATCATTTATTTATTTATTGGTGTTTAAGGGCAAATACTTATGCAGAATGGCTAATCTACGGGTGGAGGAAGCCGCAGTACCTGGAGAGAACCACCGAGCAACGACGAGCAGCTGCCAGCTTCCCAACATCGTAACTCCGAACTGCAGCACAGGCAGGGTTAGATTGGCTGAAGACATGCGTACCGTCGACGTGCAGTACGCCTAAGTACATGGCGGCATCGTGTCCCCATATGGAGAATCAGAGTTAAGTGCCTTGCCTAAGGACACAGCATGGGAGACCGAATTGATCGCTCAGACGGCCACCCATCCAATGATTAACCAGGCTCAACGTTGCTTAACTTCGGTGATCTGAGGAGAACCGGCTACCACAATGCCACCGCTCCGCCACTGCGTGATAAGAAAGCAGTAAATAACGTTAGCTACAATGGGATCAGTTACTTATAATATCAAATAGTGTTGACACTATAGCGTTTCCCCGACAGTGGGGTCCAGGTATATAATAGTCTGTAAAACGGTTATACACTGCCCCTCCTCCGTCCCAGAGTGGCGACGTGGCAGTATATATCTATCTTACTGACGCTATGTTGTGCCTAAGGAACCTTACAATAAAAGGTGGGGATCCCCAACATGGGAAGGGGGGGGGGGGGGGCAGGTATATTTACTACTCTGTAGGTTATCAAATGCAGTGGTGCATGGCGCCAACATTCCCCCGGCAGTGGGGCTAGATATATACTAGTTTGTAAGACGGTTATACTCCCCTTCTCCGTCCCAGGGTATATTTTATCTACACATATGTACAAACAACACTTCCTATTTTCGTATGTAATTATTGTAGTTTATAACTTCATGTTTGTCGTTGTAAGTATGGATATCTTCATTGTAATAAATAAAACTAATCCTACGGGGAAAAACCAATTGGAGAGAAATTTACTTCTGCTATTAACAGACAGGTGATAGGTGAGCTCTACAAGGTGTGAAAAAATGACATAATCATGCATAACAACTGTGGTCTAATAGGAGATAATTGATACAGGGACTATACATGACATGCTCAAGAATTTAAAGTTCACATTTTCTGTGGATATCTTCAACTGGTTCTTACAGATTTTAAAGAACAAATAAACCCTGGAGACGAAGTATTCTCGCAAGCCTTCATTAACCCTCCACAAACCGTCAACTAATGAAATTTTAGGTAATTTGAGATACAATGGGCTATTTACATTAGACGCTGATTCTCAGACGCTGATATTAATATTAACCCTCTCCACATACAATGATGATTTAACCAAAACGTTCTTTTATCACACTGGGTCATTTGAGACTATTATACCCACTTTTCTCAAGACATCAATAAAAATACTTTAATGATACAATTAAAAACAATTCTTCAGACACTCCAGGGTCATAAAAAATCATGGATGTTTATTAACCCTCTACAGACTGCCAAGCATCGTAATTTTGTTGAAATGGGCTGTTTTCAGACACGCGCAACACCCAACGTGTACCTGGGAATTACCCATAATCTCCTTTGTTGGAAGTGGAATTCACCGAGGACCATTTTTGTAAGTAATAATGGTTCAAAAAACCAAGCGTTAACCCCTTCTTGGTTGTTAACAGTGATACCCATCAAAGGCTTAAAAATTTATGTTTTCCCTGGATTTCTTTACAAACATCTGGTAGCGTTTTCAAGAGAAAATGGCCATTGATAGGTCATGGTGTCACATTACCAGGTGATTGGATAAATTATTCCGGTAAGCATTTGTTAACCCTCCGTGGGCTGCTAAATGTTAAAATTTTGAAAAAATAGCCTGTTTTTGAACAACAACAACATCAAAAGGGAATGCAGCAGAGAAACGTAACTTCTTTTACCGGACGCAAAACTGACAGGGAAACATTTTTGTAAGTAGTAAATGGATTCAAAACTCGAGGTCTGAACCCATTTTTGACTGGTTAAGGAGATATAACCCTTAAAAGCTTAAAATTCCAGTTTTCTATGGATTTCTCAACAACAAAAAATTCAAGAACAATTGACCATTCGCAGGTCTTCGAGTGACATTACAAGCATGAACAAAGTGTTTCGGTAAACATTTGTTAACCCTCCAGAGGCTGCCAAACATAGACATTTGGAGAAAATGGGCTCTTCTTGGGCAACCATAACACCAAATGTGTACCTGCGAGATAAACATAACCACCTTCATTGGAAGTGGAATTCACCGTCGATCATTTTTGTAAGTAATGAAGGTATTCACAAAACCAAGCATTAAACCTTTAGAGCTGGTTACAGGGAGATACCCCTCAAAAGGTTAAACATTTGTGTTATCTGAGGATTTCTTTAAAAACATGCCGTAGATTTGCAAGAAAAAATGGCCATTCTCTGATGTTAGTGTGACATTACAAGTTGCATGTACAAAATATTCTAGTAAGCATTTGTTAACCCTATTTAGGTTCTCAAACATCAAAATGTTGATAAAATGGGCTGTGTTTGCGTACCCACAGCACCCAAAGTTGGGAGGAGAGATCAAAATAAGTGGAAGTAGAATTCACTGAGAATTATTTTTGGAAGTAATAAGAGTATTCAGAAAACAACACTTAACCCGTTTTGGGCTGGATAAACAATGATACCCATCAAAAGCTTAAAATTCATGTTCTCCCTGGATTTCTCTGAAAACATCTTGTAGATTTTAAAGAAAAAAATGGCCATTCACAGTTCTTGATGTGACATTACAAGTTGCATGAATAAATATTCCTGTTACCACTTGTTAACCCTCTAAAAGCTGCCAGACATCAATATTTGGGATACATTTGAGATAAAATGAACCATTTTTAAATTGACACAGCACTCAGTGGGCATGTGTCAAACAAGCATAACTCCTTTTGTCGGTCATTGACTTGTTGGAAGACGATATTGACATTAAACCAGTCCACCGTTAATGATGGTTTTTACCTAAACAATTTTTTATCAAACTCTCTCATTTGAGATTACTATCTTCACCTTTTTCATAACATCGATGAAGGGACTTCAGTGAGACAGTTAAAAACAACAAGACACTGTGGGGTCATGAAAAATCAAGGAATCTCATCGGGAAAAGCCATCATTCTCCAGAATCATAAAGTCTAGTTAGGCTTTTCCCTCTGGAAAAGACTATTGTTTTTCTACGGATTATTATTTTTTTTTTTTTTTTTTTAGGCTTTTCCCTCTGGAAAAGACTATTGTTTTTCTACGGATTATTATTTTTTTTTTTTTTTTTTTTTTTAGGCTTTTCCCTCTGGAAAAGACTATTGTTTTTCTACGTATTATTATTATTTTTTTTATTTTTTTTGGGGTTTTTTTTTTTGGGGTTTTTTTTTTTTTTTTTTTTTTTTTCCACACATTTTGTCCGTACGATTCAGAAGCCATTTTCGAACCGATTTTCACGAAATTTTGCACACGCATAGAGGGGCACAAAATCTAAAAATGTACCGAAGCGGAATTTTCGATTTAACCCTTATTTCGTCGGAATTGGCAAAAAACTGCCAAAATTGGGGTTTATTGGCACTTTCTCGAAAAGCGTCTTGTAGATTTTTTTTAAACCTTCATCATTGATAGACCTGTCTGTGCCATGACCTTTGATACACATGACATATCAGGCGATGCATATGGTAACCCTCCACAGGCTGCCAAACATCGAAATTTTGATGAAATGGGCCGGTTTCAGGCCCCCAGAACACCCAAACGATACACGAGAGATAAACATAACTTCCTTTATTGGAAGTGGAATTCACCGGAGATCATTTTTGTAAGTAATAAGGGTGTTCAAAAAAGCAAGCGTTAACCCGTTTGGGGCTGGTTAAACAGCAATACCCCCATAAAGCTAAAAAATTCAGGTTTTCCGTGGATTTCTCTAAATGAGTCTTGTAGATTTTCAAGAAAAAATTGTCACTCCCAGGCCTTGATGTGACAATAGATGCTGCGTGGACAAAATACTGCGGTGAGCATTTGTTAACCCTCCACGGGCTGCTAAAAGTCAAAATTGTGATAAAATGGGCTGTTTTTGGACGCCAACAGCACCCAACGGGTACGCCACAAAGAAAAGTGCTTTCTTTTATCGAGCGCACAATCTATATGGAAACATTTTTGTAAGTAGTAAGGGTATTCAAAAGTCGAAGTCTTAACCCATTTTGGCAAAGCTAAAGAGAGAGACCCCTTAAAATCTTAAAATTCCCATTTTCTGTGGATTTAGCTAAAAATATCCTGTAGGTTTTCAAGAAAAAAATGACTACTCGCAGGTCTTAGTGTGACATTACAAGCTGCATGGACAAAATATTCCGGTGAGCGTTTATTAACCCTCTGCAGGCTATCAAACATCGTAATTTTGTTGAAATGGGCTGTTTTCGGACACCCACAGCTCCCGAAGTGTACCTGAGAAATAAACTTAATCTCCTTTGTCGGAAGTGGAATTCACCAAGGACCATTTTTGTAAGTAATAAGGGTATTCAAAAAAACAAGCGTTAACCCCTTTTGTTGTTGTTAATAGTGATACCCATCAAAGGCTTAAAAATTTATGTTTTCCCTGGATTTCTTTACAAACATCTGGTAGGGTTTTCAACAAAAAATGGCCATTGATAGGTCTTGGTGTCACATTACCACTTGAATGGATAAATTATTCTGGTAAGCATTGGTTAACCCTTTATGAACTGCTAAAAGTCAAAATTCTGAAAAAATAGTCCATTTTTGGACACCAACAACATCAAATGAGAAGGCAACAGAGAAAAATAACTTCTTTTACCGGACGCAAAGCTGCCAAGGAAACATTTTTGTAAGTAGTAAGTGTATTCAAAAATCAAGGTCTTAACCCATTTTGGCTAGTTAAGGAGATATACCCCTAAAAGCTTAAAATTCCAGTTTTCTGTAGATTTCTCAAAAAGATTTTCAACAAAAAGTGTGCATTCGCAGGTCTTGGAGTGACATTACAAGTTGCATGGACAAAATATTTCGGTAAGCATTTGCTAACCCTCCAGAGGCTGCCAAGCATAGACATTTTCAGAAAATGGGCTGTCAATTCCATGGTGTCCAACGCCATCGGTAGATTTATCCCAACAATATTACCGATCTTACCACCCCCCCACCCCTTCCCCTCTCTCTTTCTCCAACCAAACACACATTGAAAGGTACGTCTCACTTCATATTCCACACTACAGTGCATGATAATATTTGCACAACGGCCAATCATGACCGTGACAGTTCTACGGATGGAGGAAGCCGGAGTACCCGGAGAGAACCACCAGTCAACGACGAGCAGCTGCCAGCTCCCCAACATCGTAACTCCGCACTGCAGCACAGGCAGGGTTATATTGGTTGAAGACATGCGTACCATCGACGTGCAGTACGCCTTTGTACACGGTGGCATCGTGCTCCCATTTGGATAATTGGCGTTAAGTAGCCCGGTTGCCGACATGGGGGCACGATGACGCCGTGTACTAAGGCATACTGAACGTCGATGGTACATATGTCTTCAACCTCTGTAACTCTGCTTGAGCGGAGCTTGAACAGAGTTAGAATGTTGAGGAGCTGACATTTGCTCGTCGATGCTTGGTGGTTCTCTCCGGGTACTCCGGCTTCCTCCATCAAAAAAACTGTCACGGTCACGATTAGCCATTGTGCATAAGTATGTGACCTTAAACACCAATAAATAAATAAATAAATAAATAAATAAATAAATAAGGGTATTCAAAAAATCAAGCCTTAACCCTGTTTATAGGATTAAAGACGACAGCCCATGCCGTGTACGCTGCCTACATTACTTGTAAAATCGACACCCCCACTAAATCTTCTTCGAGGTGCGGTGTCGGATCGACCACCTGACGGTTCTGACCTCATTAGATAACACTTCTTCGTTGTATTTAGCAGCATGGATTTCCCTAAGAAGCAAAGACAAAAATACGTCTGCGGAAAATAATGGCAAATATTTTATTTAATCTGTATTTTGTCCGTAGAGAAAATGTCTCGCCCACATATACCTAAACATGATTCAATGATACAATTGGACATATTTCTCTCGTAAAACCTGAAAAAAGACTTGATTTATTGCATTTTAGAATTGCGCGTGTACATTCTTAGAAGATTCTCTGTATGTTATTAATATACGGCGTCAGTCTTTGATCTCGTTTGGGACGATCAGTGATTAGCACCTTTTCGACAAGAGCCATCGAAGTTGAAAATAAAAAAAAATAATCAAATTTCACTAAAACCTTTTGCAGAATCGTGTTTTTCAGAAAACTCTTTCGCGATTGTGTGTGTAGTTTTCAAAATTCCGATCAGTAATCACGAAATTATAAATATGTTGTTGTCAATAACAAAATTGAAAGCGTGTCCGTCAAACTTGCATGACGTCAGCACTCGACTCGGGTGAAATACTGCGGAGAGTAAGAAACGCTGATATCGCAGTAGGCTTTAAACTGTCCATGGAATGGTCCTAAAATCAGGTTTATATTTGCAGCTTTACTACAAATAGGTTTCCTGTTGTTTCTTGTTGAAATGTTGTTTCCGTCAAGGCCAAGTACCATAGAAAATTTGGAACCTGTGCAATAGGATTGGACACCTGCCCCATGAACAACTGCCTGCTATTAAAATTAATTAGCGGGGGCATCTGCCTTCCTCCCCCCCCCCCCCACCCCCCGCTGTTTATTTTACCTAGGACACCTGTCCCCTGCTGTTTCTTTTACCTAGGACACGTGCCCCCCCCCCCCCCTGCTGTTTTTACACCAAGTACACCTGCCCCTCCCCATTGACCTTTCTATCTTTAGAAGCACCCGGGCCGACGGGGAGAGGGCGTGGTTGTGAGCATGGCTAGATTTCGCTGTAAATTGGGGTTGAAGAAAGGTACCCTCAAATCTCGGTAGAAAGTGGCGAAAATGACAAAAGGCTACTTCAACGTATGGTAACGCTATAAACTACAGGCGATCTGGGCGATGTACAGACGAAAGATCGTACCTTGGAGCCGGTTAGGCAATTTGGCACAAAAAAACTCCGGCTTTATACTTAATCGCTGCTCTACAGTAGTCTACAATAGTGCCCAATTCCTTTCCAAACTGATAGAGTCGGGACGAATAGTACTCTCACTTTCCACGCGATGCATGGTGTTCTCCACGCGGTATCGACACTTGCAACAGATGCCAAAATGTCGGCCAGGGTGCGTAGAACAAGTTCTGAAAATCAGAAGTCGCTGCCTTCAGCGGTCTGGACACGGTTCGTGTTTGTGTGAAGTGCAATTTGAATGTCTAACTGGCAAATTTTCGTTTATCGTTTCCCGCCAAAAAACATACCGTCGATTTCTTTTCACTTCAACTTCTGCGGATTATCTAAGGTTTAAAGATAGTGTCAGGATACCCCCCCCCCCCCCGCCGCTGCAGCCCCCCCCCCCCTCCCCCGCACTTCCCCACCTTGGCGGCGTTCTGGGTCGTCGAAAGTCTCGAAAACGGCAAGAGGCTACATTAAAGTATGGCAACGGTATACACTACAAGTAGTAAGGACGATATTGAGACAAACAATCATACCTTGGAGTCGGTAAGGCAATGAGGCACCGAAACCTGGGACGTTATGCTCAATCGCAGCTCTACAGTCGCCTACAACACTGCCCATGTCCATTCTAAACTGACAGAGTCGGGACGAATAGTACTCTCACATTCCAAGCGATGCGTGGTGTTTTCCAGGCGGTCCGGACGCTCCAAACAGATCCCTCTTGTTTAGCCATTGTAATGGAACACTTCCGTAGGAGTTTGAGCAACATTTATCAGTGGAAATCTCTGCCCCTTCACTGTGAGCCTTACTTCTTCTTTTTTCTTCTTCTCTCTCTCTCTCTCTCTCTCTCTCTCTCTCTCTCTCTTGCCTATTTTTATTTGGTACATTATTTAATTGCTACCATTATTACAATAATTATATTATTAAATGTTATATGTAATGGAGAGGAGGGTTTGCTAAGTGTTGAGCACTTGTCCTCCAATCCTTTTGCTATGCTTTTGTTGGCAAATAAATATGTTTAAACTAACAGATCCCAAAATGTCGGCCAGGGTTCGTCGAACAAGTTCTGAAAATTTCAAGTCGCTGCCTCCAGCGGTCTGGACACGGTTCGTGTATGTCAGAAGTGCTATTTTAATGTCCAATACCAGAAACCCAATCACCGCCAATTTCTTTTCACTTTAAACTTCTGACGATTCTCTTTGGTTTAAAGGTTGTGTTTGGATCCCTGGGTGGCGGTCTTAAAGAAGCAACTTCCATTTACAGCCAACTCTCCACCAGTCACACACAATTGTAACATTTAAGTGGACTTACTCCAGAGAGGGGGGGGGGGGGGGGGGGGGGCACTAAAGGAGTCTGCGCCCATTCACGACATCTTTTTTCGAACTGGCTTGAAAAGGAAGGACCAAATTCAAACAGTTACCTCCTCTTTTCAAAACGCTATATCCCAGCCAATTCTAGGCAGATTTCCATGAAATTTTCACTCGTTGTTCATGGATAGTTGCGGCATCACTTTCCATGAAGGGCGATACGAGGGGGCGCGGTGGCTCAGTAGGTAGAGGTGCAGGCTGCAAGCCGAGAGGTCCTCGGTTCGAATCCCACCTGTGGCAACCGCGTTGTGTCCTTGGGCAAGACACTTCACTCCCATTGCCCACGTGGGGGCACGGTACTAAGGCGTACTGCACGTCGATGGTGCACCTGTCTTCAACCAATGCTAACCCTGCTTGTGTGGAGTTGGTATGTTGGGGAGCTGACAGTTGCTCGCCGTTGCTCGGTGGTTCTCTCCGGGTACTCCGGCTTCCTCCACCCGTAAAACTGTCACGGTCATGATTAACCATTGTGCAGAAATATGTGACCTTAAACACCAATAAATAAATAAATAATAAGAGCGATACGAATTTCGCATTTCGTCACGTCGAATTCGAAAAGAGCGTATGCGCATGGCTTTCTCTGAAAACATCTTGTAGATTTTTAGTAAAAATGGCCATTCGCACTTTTGGGTTTGGAATTGCAAGTTGCATGAATAAATATTCCTGTTAGCACATGTTAACCCTCTACAAACTGTCAGACATCAATATTTTGGATACATTTGAGATAAAATGGACCATTTTCAAATAGACAGAGCACTCAGTGCGTATGTGTCAAACAAACATAACTTCTTTTGTCGGCCATTAACTTGTGGGACGACGATATTAATATTAACCCACTCCACCGCTAATGATGGTTTTACCTAAACAATTTTTTTATCAAACTGAGTCATTTGAGATCACCTTTCTCATAACATCAATGAAGGAACTTCAGTGAGACAGTTAAGAACAATTCATCAGACATTGTGGGGGCATGAAAAATCAAGGAATCTCATCGGGAAAAGCCATGATTCTCCAGAATCATAAAGTCTAGTTTTTTGGGTTTTTTTTTTTTTTTTTTTTTTTTTTTTCCACACATTTTGTCCGTACGATTCAGAGGCCATTTTCGAACCGATTTTCACGAAATTTTGCACACGCATAGAGGGGCAAAAAATCTAAAAATGTACCGAAGCGGAATTTTCGATTTAACCCTTATTTCGCCAGAATTGGCAAAAAACTGCCAAAATTGGGGTTTATCGGCACTTTCTCGAAACACGTCTTTAGGATTTTTTTTAAACATCCATCATTACTAGACCTACCTATGACACAACCTTTGATACACACGACATATTTGGCGATGCATATGGTAACCCTCCACAGGCTGCCAAACATCGAAATTTTGATGAAATGGGCCGGTTTCAGACCCCCACAACACCCAAATGATACCCGAGTGGTAAACATAACTTCCTTTATTGGAAGTGGAATTCACCGAGGATCATTTTTGTAAGTAATAAGGGTGTTCAGAAAACCAAGTGTTAACCCGTTTTGGGCTGGTTAAACAGCAATACCCCAAAAAAGCTCAAAACTTCTTGTTTTCTGTGGATTTCTCTAAACGAGTCTTGTAGATTTTCAAGAAAAATTGGTCACTCTCAGGTCTTGGTGTGACATTACAAGATGCATGGATAAAATATTCCGGTCAGCATTAGTTAACCCTCCCCGAGCTGCTAAACATAAAAATTGTGATAAAATGGGCTGTTTTTAGACGCCAACAGCACCCAAACGGTATTCCAGAGAGAAAGGGACCTTCATTTATCGGAAACAAAATTGATCGGAAAATATTTTTGAAAGTGGTAAGGGTATTCAAAATTTGACGTCTTAACCCATTTTGGGCTGGTTAAATAGAGATACCCATTAAAATCTTAAAATCCCCGTTTTCTGTAGATTTCTCTATCAACATTTTGTAGGTTTTCAAGAAAAAATTCGGCTATTTGCAGGTCTTGGTGTGACATTACAAGTTGCATGAACAAAATATTCCGGTCAGCATTAGTTAACCCTCCCCGGGCTGTTGAAGGTCAAAATTGTGATAAAATGGGCTGTTTTTGGACACCAACAGCACCCAAAGGGTACACCACAAAGAAAAGTGCCTCCTTTTATCGAGCGCACAAGTTATACGGAAACATTTTTGTAAGCAGTAAGGGTATTCAAAAGTCGACGTCTTAACCCATTTTGGGCAGGCTAAAGCGAGATATCCCTTGAAAGCTTTAAATTGCCATTTTCTGTGAAATTCCCTAACGGTAACTTGTAGAGTTTCAAGACAATTTGACTATTCGTAGGTCTTTATGTGACATTACAAGTTGCATGGACAAAATACTCCGGTGAGCGTTTATTAACCATCTACAAACTGCCAAGCATCGTAATTTTGTTAACATGGGGCTGTTTTCAGACACGCACAGCACCCAATGTAGACATGAGAGATAAACATAATCTCCTTTGTTGGAAGTGGAATTCACAGAGGACCATCTTTGTAAGTAATAAGGGTATTAAAAAAACCAAGCGTTAACCCCTGTTGGGGAGGTTAACACGGATACCCATCGATAGCTTAAAAAATCGTTTTCCCTGGATGTCTTCACAAACATTTTGTGGGGTTTCCAAGAGAAAATGGCCGTTGATAGGTCTTGGTGTCATATGACCAGTTGCATGGATAAATTATTCTGGGAGGCATTTGTTAACCCTCCATGGGCTGCTAAATGTAAAAAATGAAGAAATAGTCTGTTTTTGGACACCAACAAATGGAAATGCCACAGAGAAACGTAACTTCTTTTACCGGACGCAAAACTGATAGGGAAACATTGATCTTGATATTAACCCATTCTACCATTAATGATGGGTTTTACCTAAACATTTTTTTTTGATCAAACCCAAACTGAGTCATTTGAGACTACTATACTCACCTTTCTCATAACATCAATGAGGGAACTTCAGTGAGACAGTTAAAAACAATTCATCAGACACTGTGGGGTCATGAAAAATCATGGAATCTAATTGGGAAAAGCCATGATTCTCCAGAATCATAAAGTCTAGTTTTTTGGGTTTTTTTTTTTTTTTTTTTTCCACACATTTTGTCCGTACGATTCAGAAGCCATTTTCGGACCGATTTTCACGAAATTTTGCACACGCATAGAGGGGCACAAAATCTAAAAATGTACCGAAGCGGAATTTTCAATTTAACACTTATTTCCTCAGAATTGACAAAAAACTGCCAAAATTGGGGTTTATCGGCACTTTCTCGAAACACGTCTTGTAGATTTTGTTTAAACATTCATCATTTCTAGACCTGCCTGTGACACGACCTTTGATACATACGAGATATTCGGCGATGCATATGGTAACCCTCCACAGGCTGCCAAACATCGAAATTTTGATGAAATGGGTCGGTTTCAGGCCCCCACTGCACCCAAACAATACATGAGAGATAAACATAACTTCCTTTATTGGAAGTGGAATTCACCGAGGATCATTTTTGTCAGTAATAAGGGTGTTCATAAAACCAAGCATTAACCCGTTTTGGACTGGTTAAACAGCAATACCCCCATAAAGCTAAAAAATTCATGTTTTCCGTGGATTTCTCTAAACGAGTCTTGTAGATTTTCAAGAAAAACTTGTTACTCCCAGATCTTGGTGTGACAATAGAAGTTGCATGGACAAAATACTAAGGGGAGCATTTGCTAACCCTCCATGGGCTGCTGAAAGTCAAAATTGTGATAAAATGGGCTGTTTTTGGACGCCAACGGCACCCAATGGGTACGCCACAAAGAAAAGTGCGTTCTTTTATCGAGCCCACACTCTATACGGAAACATTTTTGTAAGTAGTAAGGATATTCAAAAGTTGAAGTCTTAACCCTTTTTGGCCAGGATAAAGAGAGAGACCCCTTAAAATCTTAAAATTCGAATTTTCTGTGGATTTCTTTAAAAACATCTTGTAGGTTTTCAAGAAAAATTGTCTGCTCGCAGGTCTTTGTGTGACATTACAAGTGGCATGGACAAAATATTCCGGTGAGCGTTTATTAACCCTCCACAGGCTGCCAAGCTTTGTAATTTTGTTGAAATGGGCTGTTTTCGGACGCACACAGCACCCAATGTGTACCTGAGAAATAAACATAATCTCCTTCGTTGGAAGTGGAATTCACCGAGGACCATTTTTGTAAGTAATAAGGGTATTCAAAAAACCAAGTGTTAACCCGTTTTGGGTGGTTTAAGAGTGATTCCCCCAAAAGCTTAAACAATCATGCTTTACGTGGATTTCTCTAAAAATGTCAAGTAGATTTTCAAGAAAAAACTGGTCCGTCGCGTATCGTGGTGTAACATTATAAACTGCAAGGACAGAATATTCTGATAAGCATTTGTTAACCCTCCACAGACTCTCAAACATCAACACTTTGATAAAAATAGGCTGTTTTCAGCCCCTCACAGCCCCTGTAGCTGGGAAATAAACATAACTTCCTCTCTTGGAAGTGGAAATCACCGAGGATAATTTTTGTAAGTAATAAGGGTATTAAATAAACCAAGCCTTAACCCGTTTTGGGCTGGTTAAACAGCGATACCCATCAAAGGCTTAAAAATTCAAGTTTTCCCTGGATTTCTTTAAAAACATCTTGTAAATTTCAAGAAAAAAATGGTCATTCATAGGTCTTAGTGTGCCATTACATGTTGCATGGACAAAATATTCCGGTCAGGATTTGTTAGCTCTACACCAGCATCTGAACATCAAAAGTTTGATAAAATGTGCTGCTTTGAAAATAATGCCAATTCTTTTATTTAGTGTGTATTTTGTCCGTATACAAAATTTCTCACCCACATATACCTAAAAATGATTCAATGATACGATTGGACATGTTTCTCTCATATAAAACATGCATAAAACGTGAAAAAAGACTTGATTTATTGCATTTTAGGATTGCACATGTATATTTTTAGAAGATTCTCTGTCTGTTTTTAATCTTCGGCGTCAGTCTTTGATCTTGTTTGGAACGATCAGTAATTAACACCTTTTCGACAAGAGCCATCGAAATTTAAAATAAAAAAAAATGAAATTTCACTAAAACTTTTTGCAGAATCGAGTTTTTCAGAAAACTCTGTCGCGATTGCGTGTGTCATTTTCAAAATTCCGATCAGAAATAATGAAATTATAAATATGTAGTTAGCAATAACAAAATTGAAAGCATGTCGGCCAAACTTGCATGACGTCAGAACTCGATTTGGGTGAAATACTGCAGTCATGCACTGAAAGGTTGAGAATAAGGGACGCTGATATCGAAGTAGGCTTTAAACTGTCCATGGAATGGTCCTAAAATCAAGTTCATGTTTGCAGCGTTACTGCAAATAGGTTTCCCGTATTTCTTGTTAAAATGTTTTGGACCGCCTCACTTCATATTCCACACTGCACTGCATGATATTGTTTATTTATTGGTGTTTAAGGTTTGTAAGTAGTAAGGGTATTTAAAAGAATGAAACTTAACCCATTTTGGACTGAATAAGGAGAGATGCCCCTTAAACGCTTAAAATTTACATTTTCCGTGGATTTCGCTAACTGCTTGCTGGGGATTTTCAAGAACAATTTGACATTGGCAGGTCTTACAAACTGCATAGATAGAATATTCCGCTAGTCGTTTGTTAATCCCTCTACAGGCTGCTAAACGTCAAAATTTTAATAAAATCGGCTGTTTTCGGGCAGCAAAATGGGTATGCAATAGATAAACATGACCTCTTTTATCAGACTCAGAATTCCTGAGGGATAATGTATGATAGTGTTAAGGGTATTCAAGGGAGCGTGGTGGCTCAGTGGTAGACTGTTGTACTTCTATGCTAGAGGTCCCGAGTTCGATCCCCGTCCGAGACGACTCACGTTGTGTCCTTGGGCAAGGCACTTTGGCCCGGTTGCCGACATGGGGGCACGATGTCCCCGTGTACCAAGGCATACTGCACGTCGATGGTACACATGTCTTCAACCTCTGTAACCCTGCCTGAGCGGAGCCTGAACAGAGTGGGAATGTTGAGGAGCTGACAGTTGCTCGTCGATGCTTGGTGGTTCTCTCCGGGTACTCCGGCTTCCTCCACCTCTAAAACTGTCACGGTCACGATTAGCCATTGTGCAGAAGTATGTGACCTTAAACACCAATAAATAAATAAATAAATAAATAAATAAATAAATAAATAAGGGTATTCAAAAAACCAAGCCTTAACCCTGTTTTGTCGGATTAAAGACAGACAGTCCATGCCGTGTACGCTGCCTACATTACTTGTAAAATCGACCCGACCACCTGACGGTTCTGACCACATCAAATAACACACCTTCGTTGTATTTAGCAGCAAGAAATTTCCCCAAGAAGCAAAGACAAAATTACGTCTGCGGAAAATAATGGCAAATATTTTATTTAGCCTGTATTTTGTCCGTATAGAAAATTTCTCACCCACATATACCTAAAAATGATTCAATGATACAATTGGACATATTTCTCTCATAAAACGTGAAAAAACACTTGATTTATTGCATTTTAGGATTGCGCATGTATATTCTTAGAAGATTCTCTGTCTGTTATTAAACTACGGCGTGTCTTTGATCTCGTTTGGGATGATCAGTGATTAGCACCTTTTCAACAAGAGCCATGGAAATTGAAAATAAAAAAAATAATCAATTTTCTCTAAAACCTTTTACAGAATCGTGTTTTTCAGAAAACGCTTTCGCGATTGCGTGTGTCGTTTTCAAAATTCGGATCAGTAAGCACGAAATTATAAATATGTTGTTGTCAATAACAAAATTGAAAGCATGTCCGTCAAACTTGCATGACGTCAGAACTCGACTCGGGTAAAATACTGCGGTGTGGTGAAAGGACGAGAGTAAGAAACGCTGGTATCGCAGTAGGTTTTAAAATGTCTATGGAATGGTCCTAAAATCAACCTTATATTTGCAGTTTTATTGCAAATAGGTTTCCCGTTGTTTCTTGTTGAAATGTTATTTCCGTCAAGGCCAGGCACCATAGAAAATTTGGAATACTGGGCAGTGGGATAGGGCACCTGCCCCATGAACAACTGCCTGCTATTAAAATTAATTAGCGGGGACACCCCCCCCCCCCCACCCCATGCTGTTTATTTTACCTAGGACACCTGCTCTCTGCTGTTTTTTTACCTAGGACACATGCCCCCCCCCCTACTGTTAGATTAGATTAAACATATTTTATTTGCCACTTGACAATGCAAATCAGGATTGGAGGACAAGTGCTTACCACTTAGAAGCCCCTCCGTTCCTGTACGGTGACTAATAATTTACAATATGGCAGAACGTATTCCATAAATAACAGAATCTAGCAAAATCTAAATATTATAAACATTATAGACAAACACAAATTAAACTGAGAGAGAGAGAGAGAGAGAGAGAGAGAGAGAGAGAGAGAGAGAGAGATAAAAAAAAATAAATAGAATATAAAGAAAACATGAAATACAACATTAGATCCAGTGACGATGCCCGCCACCCACCCAATTGCATTCTATAGTATATTGGCCGTAATGGGAGTCTAAATTAACATCTTGATTACAGCCACTGAGCATAGGTTTTCACTTCTGGGGATGTTCACACAACTGTTTTTTCATCAAGTACACCTGTCCTGCCCCCGTTTGTTTGCTAACGGGCCCCTACCCATTGACTTTCTATTTTTAGAAGCACCCGGGCCGACGGGGAGAGGGCGTTGTTGGGAGCATGGCTAGATTTTGCTATAAAATGGGGTTGAAGGAAGGTACCCTCAAATCTGGGGCGAAAGTGGCAAAAATGACAAAAGGCTACCTCAACGTATGGTAACGGTATAAACTACAGTCGATCTGGGCGATGTACAGACGAAAAATCATACCTTGGATCCGGTTAGGCAATTTGGCACAAAAAACTCCGACTTCATGCCCAATCGCTGCTCTACAGTAGTCTACAACAGTCCTCAAGTCCATTCCAAACTGATAGAGTCGGGACGAATAGTACTCTCACTTTCCACGCGATGCGTGGTGTTCTTCACGCGGCCTCGACACTCGCAACAGATGCCAAAATGTCGGCCAGGGTGCGTAGAACAAGTTATGAAAATTAGATGTCGCTGCCTTCAGCGGTCTAGACACGCTTCATGTTTGTGAGAAGTGCAATTTTAATGTCTAATTGGCAAATTTTCGTTAATCGTTACCCGCCAAAAAACCTACTCACCGCCGATTTCTTTTCACTTCAACTTCTGACGATTATCTAAGGTTTAAAGATAGTGTCACGATACCCCTCCCCCGCCGCTCTTTTGGAGCTGGTTAGGCAATGCGGCACCGAAACCTGGGACGTTATGCTCAATCGCAGCTCTACAGTCGTCTACAACACTGCCCGTGTCCATTCTAAACTGATAGAGTCGGAACGAATAGTACTCTCACATTCCAAGCGATGCGTGGTGTTTTCCACGCGGTCCGGACACTCCAAACAGATCCCAAAATGTCGGCCAGGGTTCGTAGAACAAGTTCTGAAAATTTCAAGTCGCTGCCTCCAGCGGTCTGAACACCGTTCGTGTATGTCTGAAGTGCTATTTTAATGTCCAATATGCAAATCTTCGTCAATCTTTTCCTGCCTGCCAGAAACCCAATCACCGCCAATTTGACTTTAAACTTCTGAGATTCTCGTAGGTTTAAAGGTTGTGTTGGGATCCCTGGTGGCTGTCTTAAAGAAGCAACTTCCATTTACAGTCAACTCTCCACCAGTCACACACAGTTGTAACATTTAAGTGGACTTACTCCAGCGAGGAGGCACTGAAGGATTCTGCGCCCATTCCCGACGTCTTTTTTGGAACTGGCTTAAAAAGGAAGGATCAAATTCAAACAATTACCTCCTCTCTCCAAAACGCCATATCTCAGCCAATTCTAGGCAGATTTCCATGAAATTTTCACTCCTTGTTCATGAATAGTTGTGGCATCACTTTCCATGAAGAGCGACATGAATTTCGCATTTCGTCACGTCGAATTGGAAAAGAGCGTATGCGCAGGGATTTCTCTGAAAACATCTTGGAAGATTTTAAAGAAAAAATGGCCATTTGCAGTTCTTAGTGTGACATTACAAGTTGCATGGAAAAATATTCCTGTTAGTACTTGTTAACCCTCTACAAGCTGCCAAACATCAATATTTTGGATACATTTGAGATAAAATGGACCATTTTCAAAGAAACACAGCACTCAGTGGGTATGTGTGAAACAAACATAACTCCTTTTGTGGGTCATTAACTTGTCGGACGACGATATTGATATTAACCCACTCCACCGTTAATGATGGTTTTTACCTAAACAATTTTTTTATCAACTGAGTCATTTGAGACGAACGAAATGGTTTGACGCGCCGAAGGCGCGCAGGGACGATTTGGAGGACAAGCCCCTTTCAACCCTCGTTAGCTGTTTGTTGTTGTTGTAGGATGTCAAGGCGCGGTGGAGGAGGAAAAGGAAGGAGGGAGGTGGCTTAACCCCGTCTAGGCTTCTTCCGGCTATTGTTCTTTGGAGGTGGTTGAGATTGTGATGTGGAAGTCGACGATGTTGAGCTTAGTGCTGAGTTTGGTGAATGGATTGCGTCTAATACCTTTTTGAGATCTGCTTTGGATTGTTCCCTGAACTCGTGGGTTTCGGAGGCGATTCGGTTTCCCATCTCAACTGCCCGCCTTCCCATCTCTATTATTCTCCTTAATTCTTCGGCGGTGACTGCAGACTTAGGTGGCTGTGTTGCTGAGATTGACACACCCGGGCTGTCCAGTAGAGAAGGAAGTGGGGAGTGAGGGGTGGGAGGTGGTGAAAAGGCAACCTCCGGTTCCTCCTCAGTCTCCACCAGACGTTCCTCATCCAACAGTACCGGGTCAGGAGCTGGCAGTTGGTTGGGTGTACTAGTGGGACTAGGAGGGGAACTGGCAGCTGCCTCCAGGACCTCCATCCTCTCGCTCACCTCTTTCTTCCTATTCCGGAAGGCCTCCAGGCGCCTGGAATCCCGGCGCTTGGTGGACGGACTCTTCTTCTTCTTGCTCTTCTTCTTTACAGGGCCAGGTCCAGGCTTCTTCGGGTGAGGACCAGTGTGAGAGGGGTTCCTCTCACAAAAGGTGCTACCTCTCCCCGAAGAAGGTGTGGCGGTGTTGTGCTCTTCAATGACGAACTCCAAGTTCAGATGGACTCTCTTGCCTGTCTCCCGGAGAGTCCAGGTGACAGGACAAGAGATGCCCAGAGCTGCTATTGTTCTCTTCAGTCGCTCTGGTAGTTCCAGTGTTTCCATAATTATGGTGTTAATTAGGATCGAGCCAAGTCATTTGAGACTACTATACTCACCTTTCTCATAACATCAATGAAGGAACTTCAGTGAGACAGTTAAAAACAATTCATCAGACACTGTGGGGTCATGAAGAATCATGGAATCTCATCGGGAAAAGCCATGATTCTCCAGAATCATAAAGTCTAGTTTTTTTGTTTGTTTTTGTTTTTTTTTAGGCATTTCCCTCTGGAAAAGACTATTGTTTTTCTACGGATTATTATTATTTTTTTTTTGGGGGGGGTTTTTTTTGGGGTTTTTTGGGTTTTTTTTTTTTTTTTCCACACATTTTGTCCGTACGATTCAGAAGCCATTTTCGAACCGATTTTCACGAAATTTTGCACACGCATAGAGGGGCACAAAATCTAAAAATGTACCCAAGCGGATTTTTTGATTTAACCCTTATTTCGTCAGAATTGGCAAAAAACTGCCAAAATTGGGGTTTATCGGCACTTTCCCGAAACACGTCTTGTAGATTTTTTTTATACATTCATCATTACTAGACCTGTCTGTGACACGCCCTTTAATCCACACGACATATCAGGCGATGCATATGGTAACCCTCCACAGGCTGCCAAACATCGAAATTTTGATGAAATAGGCCAGTTTCAGACCAACACTGCACCCAAACAATACAAGAGAGATAAACATAACTTCCTTTATTGGGAGTGGAATTCACAGAGGATCATTTTTGTCAGTAATAAGGGAGTTAAAAAAAACCAAGCGTTAACCCATTTTGGGCTGCTTAAACAGCAATACCCCCATAAAGCTAAAAAATTCGTATTTTCCGTGGATTTCTCTAAACGAGTCTTGCAGATTTTCAAGAAAAATTTGTCACTCCCAGGCCTTGGTGTGACAATAGAATTTGCATGGACAAAATGCTGCGGTGAGCATTTGTTAACCCTCCACGGGCTGCTAAAAGTCAAAATTGTGATAAAATGGGCTGTTTTTGAACGCCAACAGCACCCACTTGGTTTACCACCGAGAAAGGTTCCTTCTTTTATCGGATGCAAAATTGATGGGGAAACATTTTTGGTAGTGGTAAGGGTATTCAAAAGTCGAAGCCTTAACCCATTTTGGGCTGGTTAAAGAGAGATACCCCTTAAAAGCTTAAAATTCCCATTTTCTGTAGATTTCTCTAAAAGTAACTTGTAGGTTTTCAGGACAAATTGACTATTCGCAGATCCTTGTGTGACATTACAAGCTGCATGGACAAAATATTCCGGTGAGCATTTATTAACCCTCTACAGGCTGCTAAGCATCGTAATTTTGTTGAAATAGACTGTTTTCAGACGTGCACAACACCCAATGCATACCAGAGAGATAAACATAATTTACTTTGTTGGAAGTGGAATTCACCGAGGACCAAATTTGTTAGTAATAAGGGTATTCAAAAAACCAAGCATTAACCCCTTTTGGGATGGTTGATAGCAATACCCATCAAAAGCTTAAAAAATCATGTTTTCCCTGAATTTCTTTAGAAACGTCTCGCAGGGTTTCAAGAGAAAATGGTCGTTGATAGGTCTTAGAGTCACATTACCAGTTGCGTGGATAAAATATTCAGATAAGCATTTGTTAACCCTCCATGGCCTGCGAAATGTCAAAATTTCGAAAACAATAGTCTGTTTTTGGACACCAACAACATCAAACGAGAATGCTGCAGAGAAACATAACTTCTTTTACCGGACGCAAAACTGATAGGGAAAATTTTTAGTAAGTAGAAAGGGTATTCAAAAATTGAGGTCTTAACCCATTTTCGCCCGGTTAAGGAGATGTACCCCTTAAAAGCTTAAAATTCCCCTTTTCGGTAGATTTCTCAAAAAAATCTGGTAAGTATTCAAGAGAAATTGACCATTTGCAGGTCTTGGAGTGACATTACAAGTTGCATGAACAAAAGATTCCGGTAAGCGTTTGTTAACCCTCCAGAGGCAGCAAATTTTGAGAAAATGGGCTGTACCTAGCCACCCATTACACCCAATTTGTACCTGCGAGATGAACATAACCACCATCATTGGAAGTGAGATTCACCGAGGATCATTTTTGTTAGTAATGAAGGTATTCATAAAACCAAGCATTAACCCGTTTAGAGCTGGTTACAGGGTGATAACACTCAAAAGGTTAAAAATTCATGTTATCCAAGGATTTCTCTAAAAACATCACATAGATTTTCAAAAAAAAATTGGCCATTCTCAGATCTTAGTGTGAATTACAAGTTGCATGTACAAAATATTCCAGTAAGCATTTGTTAACCCTATGCTGGTTCTCAAACATCAAAATGTTGAAAGTTTGCATACCCGCAGCACCCAAAGTTAAGAGGAGAAATCAACATAAGTGGAAGTAGAATTCACTGAGAATTATTTTTATAAGTAACAAGCGTATTAAAAAAAACAACCCTTAACCCGTTTTGGGCTGGATAAACAATTATACCCGTCAACAGCTTAAAATGCATGTTCTCCCTGGATTTCTCTGAAAACATCTTGTAGATTTTTAAGTAAAAATGGCCATTCACAGTTTTTGGTGTGAAATTACAAGTTGCATGAATAAATATTCCTGTTAGCACTTGTTAACCCTTAACAAACTACCAGACATCAATATTTTGGATACATTTGAGATAAAATGGACCATTTTCAAATAGATACAGCACTCAGTGGGTGTGTGTCAAACAAACATAACTCCTTTTGTCGGTCATTAATTTGTTGGGCGACGATATTGATATTACCCCTCTCCACCGTTAATGATTGTTTTTATCTAAACAATTTTTTTTATCCAACTGAGTCATTTGAGACTTCTATACTCACCTTTTTCATGACATCAATGAAGGAACTTCAATGAGACAGTAAAAAGCAATTCATCATACACTGTGGGGTCATGACAAATCATGGAATTTCATCGGGAAAAGCCATGATTCTCCAGAATCATAAAGTCTAGTTTTGGATTTTTTTTTTTCCACACATTTTGTCCGCACGATTCCGAAGCCATTTTCGGACCGCTTTTCACAAAATTTTGCACACGCATAGAGGGGCACAAAATCTAAAAATGTACCGAAGCGGAATTTTCGATTTAACCCTTATTTCGTCACAATTGGCAAAAAACTGTCAAAATTGGGGTTTATCGGCACTTTCTCGAAACACGTCTTGTAGATTTTTTTTAAACTTTCATCATTGATAGACCTGTCTGTGCCACGACCTTTGATACACATGACATATCAGGCGATGCATATGGTAACCCTCCACAGGCTGCCAAACATCGAAATTTTGATGAAATGGGCCGGTTTCAGGCCCCCAGAGCACCCAAACGATACACGAGAGATAAACATAACTTCCTTTATTTGAAGTGGAATTCACCGGAGATCATTTTTGTAAGTAATAATGGTGTTCAAAAAACCAAGCATTAACCCGTTTTGGGCTGGTTAAACAGCAATACCCCCAAAAAGCTAAAAAAATCAGGTTTTCCGTGGATTTCTCTAAACGAGTCCTGTAGATTTTCATGAAAAAATTGTCACTCCCAGGCCTTGATGTGACAATAGAAGTTGCATGGACAAAATACTTCGGTGAGCATTTGTTAACCCTCCACGGGCTGCTAAAAGTCAAAATTGTGATAAAATGGGCTGTTTTTGGACGCCAACGGCACCCAACGGGTACGCCACAAAGAAAAGTGATTTCTTTTATCGAGCTCACAATCTATAGGGAAACATTTTTGTAAGTAGTAAGGGTATTCAAAAAACGAAGTCTTAACCCATTTTGGCCAGGCTAAAGAGAGAGACCCCTTAAAATCTAAAAATTCCCATTTTCTGTGGATTTCTCTAAATACATTCCATAGGTTTTCAAGAAGAATTGACTACTTGCAGGTCTTTGTGTGACATTACAAGTGGCATGGACAAAATATTCCGCTGAGCGTTTATTAACCCTCTACAGAATGCCAAGCATCATAATTTTGTTGAAATGGGCTGTTTTCGGACGCACGCAGCACGCAGTGTATGTCCGAGAGTTACACATAATCTCCTTTGTTGGAAGTGGAATTCACTGAGGACCATTTTTGTAAGTAATAAGGGTATTCGAAAACCCAAGCGTTAACCCCTTTTGGGGTGGTTATTAGCGATACCATCAAAAGCTAAAAAAAATCATGTTTTCCGTGGATTTCGTTACAAACATCTTGTAAGTTTTCAACAGAAAATGGCCATTGATAGGTCTTGGAGTCACATTACCGGTTGCATGGATAAAATATTCCAGTAAGCACTTGTTAACCCTCCATCGGCTGCTAAATGTCAACATTTTGAAAAAATAGTCTGTTTTTGGACACCAACAACAACAAATGGGAATGCCACAGAGATACATAACTTCTTTTACCGGATGCAAAACTGACAGAGAAAAATTTAGTAAGTAGTAAGGGTATTCAAAAAATCGAGGTCTTAACCCATTTTCGCCTGGTTAAGATGTACCCATTAAAAGCTTAAAATTCCAGTTTTCTGTGGATTTCTCAAAAAAATCTAGTAAGTATTCAAGAAAAATTGACCATTTGCAGGTCTTGGAGTGACATTACAAGTTACATAGACAAAATATTCTGGTAAGCGTTAGTTAACTCTCCAGAGGCTGCAAAGCATAGAAATTTTGAGAAAATGGACTGTCCTTGGGCACCCATTGCACGCAATGTGTACCTGCGAGATAAACATAACCTCCTTCTTTGGAAGTGGAATTCATCAGACCAAGCATTAACCCATCTAGGGCTGGTCTTAACCCGTTTTGGGCTGGTTAAACAGCGGTACCCATCAAAGACTTAAAATTTCATGCTTTCCCTGGATTTCTTAAAAAACATCTTGTAGATTTCAAGAAAAAATGGCCATTCACGGGTCTTCATGTGACATTACAAGTTACATGGACAAAATATTCCGTTGATCATTCGTTAACTCTCCACGAGCTGCTAAACATCAAAATGTTGATAAAATGGATTGTTTTCAGACACCAAGAGCACCCAATGGGTATGTAACAGAGAAATATAACTTCTTTTACTGCGCGTAGAATTCACAGAGGAACAGTTTTGTAAGTAGTAAGGGTATTTAAAAGAATGAAACTTAACCTATTTTAGACTGGATAAGGAGAGATACCCCTTAAAAGCTTAAAATTTACATTTTCTGTGGATTTCGTTAACTGCTTGTTGGCGATTTTCAAGAACAATTGGACATTGGCAGGTCTTACAAATTGCATAGATAGAATATTCCGCTAGTCGTTTGTTAATCCCGCTACAGGCTGCTAAACGTCAACATTTTGATAAAATCGGCTGTTTTCGGGCAGCAAATGGGTATGTAATAGGTAAACATAACCTCTTTTATCAGATTCAGAATTCATGAGGGATAATGTATGATAGTATTAAGGGTATTCAAGGGAGCGTGGTGGCTCAGTGGTAGACTGTTGTACTTCTATGCTAGAGGTCCAGAGTTCGATCCCCGTCCGGGACGACTCACGTTGTGTCCTTGGGCAAGGCACTTTAGCCCGGTTGCCGACATGGGGGCACGATGACGCCGTGTACTAAGGCATACTGCACGTCGATGGTACATATGTCTTCACCCTCTGTAACCCTGCTTGAGCGGAGCTTGAACAGAGTTAGAATGTTGAGGAGCTGACAGTTGCTCGTCGATGCTTGGTGGTTCTCTCCGTGTACTCCGGCTTCCTCCACCTATAAAACTGTCACGGCCACGATTAGCCATTGTGCATAAGTATGTGACCTTAAACACCAATAAACAAATAAATAAATAAATAAATAAATAAGGGTATTCAAAAACCAAGCCTTAACCCTGTTTATAGGATTAAAGACAGTTAGCCCATGCCGTGTACGCTGCCTACATTACTTGTAAAATCGACACCCCCCACTAAATCTTCTGCGAGGCGCGGTTTCGGACCCGACCACCTGACGGTTCTGACCACATCAAATAACACACCTTCGTTGTATTTAGCAGCATGGATTTCCCCAAGAAGCAAAGACAAAAATACGTCTGCGGAAAATAATGGCAAATATTTTATTTAGCCTGTATTTTGTCCGTATAGAAAATTTCTCACCCATATATACCTAAAAATGATTCAATGATACAATTGGACATATTTCTCTCATAAAACGTGAAAAAACACTTGATTTATTGCATTTTAGGATTGCGCATGTATATTCTTAGAAGAATCTCTGTCTGTTATTAAACTACGGCGTGTCTTTGATCTCGTTTGGGACGATCAGTGATTAGCACCTTTTCGACAAGAGCCATCGAAATTGAAAACAAAAAAAATAATCAAATTTCACTAAAACCTTTTGCAGAATCGTGTTTTTCAGAAAACGCTTTCGCGATTGCGTGTGTCGTTTTCAAAATTCGGATCAGTAAGCACGAAATTATAAATATGTTGTTGTCAATAACAAAATTGAAAGCATGTCGGTCAAACTTGCATGACGTCAGAACTCGACTCGGGTTAAATACTGCGGTGTAGTGAAAGGACGAGAGTAAGAAACGCTGATATCGCAGTAGGCTTTAAAATGTCCATGGAATGGTCCTAAAATCAAGTTTATATGTGTAGCTTTATTGCAAATGGGTTTCCCGTTGTTTCTTGTTGAAATGTTATTTCCGTCAAGGCCAAGTACCATAGAAAATTTGAATACTGGGCAGTGGGATAGGACACCTGCCCCATGAACAACTGCCTCCTATTAAAATTAATTAGCGGGGACACCCCCCCCCCCCCCCCCATATGCTGTTTTTTTACCTAGGACACCTGCCCCCTGCTGTTTGTTTTACCTAGGACACATGCCCCCCCCCCCCCCCCCCCCCCCCCACTGCTAGATTAGATTAAACATATTTTATTTGCCATTTGACAATGCAAATCAGGATTGGAGGACAAGTGCTTACCACTTAGAAGCCCCTCCGTTCCTGTACAGTGACTAATAATTTACAATATGGCAGAACGTATTCCATAAATAACAGAATCTAGCAAAATCTAAATATTATAAACATTATAGACAAACACAAATTAAACTGAGAGAAAGAGAGAGAGAGAGAGAGAGAGAGAGAGAGAGAGAGAGAGAGAGAGAGAGAGAGAGAGAGAGGAAATAAATAGAATATAAAGAAAACATGAAATACAACATTAGATCCAGTGATGATGCCCGCCACCCACCCATTTGCATTCTGTAGTATCTTGGCCGTAATGGGAGTCTAAATTAACATCTTGATTACAGCCACTGAGCAAAGGTTTTCACTTCTGGGGATGTTCACACAACTGTTTGTTCACCAAGTACACCTGCCCTGCCCCCGTTTGTTTGCTAACGGGCCCCTCCCCATTGACCTTTCTATTTTTAGAAGCACCCAGGCCGACGGGGAGAGTGCGTTGTTGGGAGCATGGCTAGATTTTGCTATAAAATGGGGTTGAAGGAAGGTACCCTCAAATCTGGGTCGAAAGTGGCGAAAATGACAAAAGGCTACGTCAACGTATGGTGACAGTATAAACTACAGGCGATCTGGGCGATGTACAGACGAAAAATAATACCTTGGAGCCGGTTAGGCAATTTGGCACAAAAAACTTTATGCTCAATCGCTGCTCTACAGTAGTCTACAACAGTCCCCAAGTCCATTCCAAACTGATAGAGTCGGGACGAATAGTACTCTCACTTTCCACGCGATGCGTGGTGTTCTTCACGCGGCCTCGACACTCGCAACAGATGCCAAACTGTCAGACAGGGTGCGTAGAACAAGTTATGAAAATTAGAAGTCGCTGCCTTCAGCGGTCTAGACACGGTTCATGTTTGTGAGAAGTGCAATTTTAATGTCTAATTGGCAAATTTTCAATAATCGTTTCCCGCCAAAAAACCTACTCACCGCCGATTTCTTTTCACTTCAACTTCTGACGATTATCTAAGTTTTAAAGATAGTGTCAGGATACCCCTCCCCCGCCGCTCTTTTGGAGCTGGTTAGGCAATGTGGCACCGGAACCTGGGACGTTATGCTCAATCGCAGCTCAGCGAGTCGGGACGATTAGTACTCTCACATTCCAAGCGATGCGTGGTGTTTTTTCCACGCGGTCCGGACACTCCAAACAAATCCCAAAATGTCGGCCAGGGTTCGTAGAACAAGTTCTGAAAATTTCAAGTCGCTGCCTCCAGCGGTCTGAACACCGTTCGTGTATGTCAGAAGTGCTATTTTAATGTCCAATATGCAAATCTTCGTCAATCTTTTCCTGCCTGCCAGAAACCCAATCACCGCCAATTTCTCTTGACTTTAAACTTCTGAGATTCTCGTAGGTTTGAAGGTTGTGTTGGGATCCCTGGTGGCTGTCTTAAAGAAGCAACTTCCATTTACAGTCAACTCTCCACCAGTCACACACAATTGTAACATTTAAGTGGACTTACTCCAGCGAGGAGGCACTGAAGGATTCTGCGCCCATTTCCGACGTCTTTTTTCGAACTGGCTTGAAAAGGGAGACCAAATTCAAACAATTACCTCCTCTCTCCAAAACACCATATCTCAGCCAATTCTAGGCAGATTTTCATGAAATTTTCACTCCTTGTTCAGGAATAGTTGTGGCATCACTTTCCATGAAGAGCGACATGAATTTCGCATTTCGTCACGTCGAATTGGAAAAGAGCGTATGCGCAGGGATTTCTCTGAAAACATCTTGGAAGATTTTAAAGAAAAATGGTCATTTGCAGTTCTCAGTGTGACATTACAAGTTGCATGGAAAAATATTCCTGTTAGCACTTGTTAACCCTCAACAAGCTGCCAGACATCAATATTTTGGATACATTTGAGATAAAATGGACCATTTTCAAATAGACACAGCACTCAGTGGGTATGTGTGAAACAAACATAACTCCTTTTGTGGGTCATTAACTTGTCGGACGACGATATTGATATTAACCGACTCCACCGTTAATGATGGTTTTTACCTAAACAATTTTCTTATCAAACTGAGTCATTTGAGACTACTGTACTCACCTTTCTCATAACATCAATGAAGGAACTTCAGTGAGACAGTTAAAAACAATTCATCAGACACTGTGGGGTCATGAAGAATCATGGAATCTCATCGGGAAAAGCCATGATTCTCCAGAATCATAAAGTCTAGTCTTTTTTTTTTTTTTCTTTTTCCCCACTCATTTTGTCCGTACGATTCAGAAGCCATTTTCGAACCGATTTTCACGACATTTTGCACACGCATAGAGGGGCACAAAATCTAAAAATGTACCAAAGCGGAATTTTCGATTTAACCCTTATTGCATCAGAATTAGCAAAAAACTGCCAAAAATGGGGTTTATCGGCACTTTCTCGAAACACGTCTTGTAGACTTTTTTTTATACATTCGTCATTGCTAGACCTGTCTGTGACACGCCCTTTGAAACACACGACATATCAGGCGATGCATATGGTAACCCTCCACAGATGCCAAACAACGAAATTTTGATGAAATAGACCGGTTTCAGGCCCCCACTGCACCCAAACAATACAAGAGAGATAAACATAACTTCCATTATTGGGAGTGGAATTCACCGAGGATCATTTTTATCAGTAATAAAGGTGTTCAAAAAACCAAGCGTTAACCCGTTTTGGACTGGTTAAACAGCAACACTCCCATAAAACTCAAAAATTCGTATTTTCCGTGGATTTCTCTAAACGAGTCTTGTAGATTTTCAAGAAAAATTTGTCACTCCCAGGCCTTGGTGTGACAAGAGAAGTTGCATGGACAAAATACTGCGGTGAGCATTTGTTAACCCTCCACGGGCTTCTAAAAGTCAAAATTGTGACAAAATGGGCTGTTTTTGGACACCAACAGCACCCACTTGGTGTACCACCGAGAAAGGTTCTTTCTTTTATCGGACGCAAAATTGATGGGGAAACATTTTTGATAGTGGTAAGGGTATTCAAAAGTCGAAGTCTCAACCCATTTTGGACTGGTTAAAGAGAGATACCCCTTGAAAGCTTAAAATTCCCATTTTCTGTGGATTTCTCTAAAAGTTACTTGTAGGTTTTCAGGAGGAATTGATTATTCGCAGGTCTTTGTGTGACATTACAAGATGCATGGACAAAATATTCCAGTGATCATTTATTAACACTCTACAGGTTGCTAGGCATCGTAATTTTGTTGAAATAGGCTGTTTTCAGATGCGCACAGCACCCAATGCATACCCGAGAGATAAACGTAATCTACTTTGTTGGAAGTGGAATTCACCGAGGACCAAATTTGTTAGTAATATGGGTATTCAAAAAACCAAGCATTAACCCCTTTTGGGATGGTTAATAGCAATACCCATCAAAAGCTTAAAAAATCATGTTTTCCCTGAATTTCTTTACAAGCGTCTCGTAGGGTTTCAAGAGGTAATAGCCATTGATAGGTCTTGGTGTCACATTACCAGATGATTGGAAAAATTATTCCGGTAACCATTTATTAACCCTCCATGGGCTGCTAAATGTCAAAATTTGGAAAAAATAGTCTGTTTTTGGACACCAACAACATCACATGGGAATGCAACAGAGAAACATAACTTCCTTTACCGGACGCAAAACTGACAGGGAAACATTTTTGTAAGTAGTAAGTGTATTCAAAAATCGAGGTCTTAACCCATTTTTGACTAGTTAAGGAGATATATCCCTTAAAAGCTTAAAATTCCCATTTTCTGTGGATTTCTCTAAAAAAATCTAGTAAGTTTTCAAGAAAAATGGACCATTTGCAGGTCTTTGGGTGACATTACAAGTTGCATGGGCAAAATATTCCGGTAAGCTTTTGTTAACCCTTCAGAGGCTGCAAAGCATAGAAATTTGGAGAAAAGGGCTGTCTCTTGGGCACCCATAACACCAGATGTGTACCTGCGAGGTAAACTTAACCTCCTACGTTGGAAGTATAATTCCCTGAGGATTATTTTTGTAAGTAATGAAGGTATTCATAAAACCAAGCATTAACCCATTTAGAACTGGTTATAGAGAGATACCCCTCAAAATGTTGAAAACTCATGTTATCCAAGGATTTCTCTAAAAACTTCACATAGATTTTCAAGAAAAATTGGTTATTCTCAGATCTTAGTGTGACATTACAAATTGCATGTACAAAATATTCCAGTAAGCATTTGTTAACCCTATGCAGGTTCTCAGACATCAAAATTTTGATAAAATGGGCTGTGTTTGCGTACCTGCAACACCCAAAGTTAAGCGGAGAAATCAACATAAGTGGAAGTAGAATTCACTAAGAATTATTTTTGTAAGTAATAAGCACATAAAAAAAACAAACCTGGGCTGGATAAATAATGATACCCATCAAAAGCTTAAAATTCATGTTCTCCCTGGTTTTCTCTGAAAACATCTCATATATAGATTTTAAGGAAAAATAGCCATTCGCACTTTTTGGTTTGAAATTAAAAGTTTCATGAATAAATATTTCCTTTAGCACTTGTTAACCCTCTACAGGCTGCCAGACATCAATATTTTGGATACATTTGAGATAAAATGGACCATTTTCAAATATATACAGCACTCAGTGGGTATGTGTCAAACAAACATAACTCATTTTGTTGGTCATTAACATGTCGGACGATGATATTGATATTAACCCACTCCACCATTAATGATGGTTTTTAGCCAAACAGTTTTTTTTTATCAAACTGAGTCATTTGAGACTACTATACTCACCTCTCTCATAACATCAATGAAGGAACTTCAGTGAGACAGTTGAACACAATTCATCAGACACTGTGGGGTCATGAAAACTCATGGAATCTCATCGGGAAAAGCCATGATTCTCCAGAATCATAAAGTCTAGTTTTTGTTGATTTGTTATATACAGTTGTTTATTTATAAATCATCACAATTAAATTGCTTCTCTTGAGTACACTACGAGTCGGAAGTAGTTGTAGCAAAGCCGCAATTATTTCGCGGTTTTAATTGCGGTCATAAACAAAAATATAAATGCGAGTAACGTTTGTGAAAAGATATAACAACCGGGGGTTGGGGGGCAGCGAGTTTATTACGCTATAGTTTCATTTGTTTGTGTGAATTCCATCTCATTTTCTGTGTTTATTGGTATGAGAGTTATATGCGCTTATCGTAATTATCGTTGACAACATGTGTGAGGGAGAGGAGAGGTATTTCACGGCATGGTTAGGATGCTTGGGGTGGGGGTGGGTAGGTGTTTACCCCATGTATTACATCCAGAATTTTGAAAACACTCGCGAGATATATAAACTGTTTTGGTGGTGGGGACTATATGTTTCATGTCATCAGAGTCACGTGATTTTATCTCGAGATAACGAGATGTTTTCTCGTTATAACGAGATGTTTTCTCGTTATAACGAGATACTATCTCGTTATAACGAGATCTTTTCTCGTTATAACGAGATCTTTTCTCGTTATAACGAGATACTTTCTCGTTATAACGAGATGTTTTCTCGTTATAACGAGATATTTTCTCGTTATAACGAGATGTTTTTTCGTTATAACGAGATGTTTTCTCGTTATAACGAGATCGTATCTCGTTATAACGAGATAAAAATAAATATTTGAGTGTCCTAAATCAGCCACCGTACCCCCACCACCAAAACAGTTTATATATCTCGCGGGTGTTTTCAATATTCTGGATGTAATACATGGGGTAAACACCTACCCACCCCCACCCCAAGCATCCCAACCATGCCGTGAAATACCTCTCCTGTCCCTCGCACATGTTGTCAACGATAATTACGATAAGCGCATATAACTCACATACCAATAATCACAGAAAATGAGATGGAATTCACACAAACAAATGAAACTATAGCGTAATAAACTCGCTGCCCCCCCCCCCCCGCCCCTCCCCCACACCGTACGTGGAACACTTTTTCGACCACACGGCACTCAAAACACGACTATAGCCTCAGCCCCCAAAACAGTGTACATATCTTACGCGTGTGTTTAATACTGTGGATGTAATACACGGGAAACACTCCTACCCCTCTCCTTCCCAAAGCATCCCACCAATGCCCTCGAAATACAATCCCCTCCCCCTCGCACATGTTGTAAAAGATAATTACGACAAGTGTATTTAACGCTTATAACAATAATGCAATGTATGAATCCTGAAGCTCTAGAAAATTGTTTTTTACTGTGTAGAGCTAGGATCCCAAATTGTGTGTGTGTTGGGGGGGGGGGGGGGGAAGTAATATCGCGAGGGTCGAGAACGACATACCACGGGCATGTCTCGAGGTTTGAGGCAGGGGACGGAGAGTTTGGGAGGAACGCCCTCCCATTGGTGGAGTCCGGGGGTGATTTGTTTTCAAATTATAAAGCTCTAGGGCCCATTCTGGGCATCTTGAGAGAAGGGAGGTTTGGGAATTATAAGTGGCAGTTTAATTTTTGTGGGTGTGGGGTGGAGGTCAATGTTATTGGATGGGGTGTCAACCCTCCCACCCCCCCACCCCCACCTCCACCCCTGCCGCTTCAGCACTCAGTTTTTCAATAAACTTCTGATTTTGTTCACTCACAGATTGAGCTGAACATGGAATATGAAGCATTCATGTAGTCATCACTGGTATAGGGAATTTATTTAATTATTTATTGGTGTTTAAAGTCACTTTTGTGAAGCTATATACTGTCGTCTTCAACTTGCGTTAGAACTCTATATGTAACTCAAATTCTGCCGGGTTAGTACGTTGAGAAGAGTTCGACAGTTGCTCGCCGGTGCTCAGTGGTTCTCTCCGATTCTTCGGTTCTTCCTCCACCCGTAGAACTACATTACACGACATGACCCTGGCTGCTGAAAGAGTCGTCAAATTCCAATAAATAAATAGATAAATAAATAAATCTCTCCTTGATAGATAGATAGATAGATAGTTTATTTAACAGTATACAGGTTTTACAATCATAATGTTTTGATATATTACAACATTTGTAACAATACAGGATATACCGTTGGGAAATGCCATAGCCAGATTGGCTGTCTTCCTGGCATCACCTGACAAATAAATGAATGTTTTACAAATATTCGCAGACCATAGCTGACCCTTTCTCGGGGAAGTAATATGCTTTTGATTAAACTCGGCGGCGCACATCGCACAATAAGGTTAATGACGAGTTCACAGTCATCTGAAGCTATCTATTTAACACAATAATTGCAGTGCAATTTGACTGGGTAGAAACTTACGATTTTGAAAGATTTGAACAAGTAATGTTAGACTGCCTATTCTCGTTGGGGTGAGGGAGGTGAGGCGAAAAAATGAAGTACTACGGATTACATTCTTGACAGTAGGGATTGTCACACTGCATTTCCATACAGTAAGACGATAATAGCTGTAATTTAAGTTTATCTTAAACTCAACTCTGTTTGTAATGTTACGAAGATTCTGGCTCAAGCTATTCCAAATTATGGGGTAGGCAAAATTGGCAATGTGTCTAGAGCTTTAATTCTGGTCCTGCTAACATGTACTGATTCAGATTGCCTAGTAGTTATATTCAGTGAATTTGATGAGATATTAAAATAGTTACTGAAAGAACGGGAAGATTACCGTTTTTTCCAATCAAACACGAAGAGGCTAGCTTGAAGTTTTGAAAATGCCAGTCACTTTGAGAATTTTGTTCTTTGCAAATAGTGGGTCTGTATGGGAGTTATATCTTTTATTATTGATAATTCGTATTGTTCGTTTTTGCAATATCAAGAGTCTTCTAGCCGCTTTTGAGTTTCCCCAAATCTGAATTTCATACAACAAATGACAATGCACAAGAGAATAGTAGAGAGTTTTCATTGCACTTTGGGGTAATATATTCTTAACTTTATTTAGGGCGTAATTAGCTCTTCCTATATTAGTACTAATCCTTGAGATATGATTCCTGTAGGTTAGATTCTCATCAAAAGTCACACCTAAAAATTTTAGAGAATTTTCATTTTCATTTACACCCACTCTTTCAATTTTCAGATTGTTTATATAAATATCTAAGTTTCCTGGAATTCTAGATTGGGGCGATGGATTTATGATCATGTATTTTGTCTTTTTCGCATTGAGAGCTAAGTGATTTGCCGAGCACCAGTTGAATATTTTATCTAGTTCACTGTTAAAATGGGCTGCTAGATTACTTGCATTCGGGGATGAAGAATATGAAGCAGTGTCATCTGCAAAAGATAAGACTTTTAATGACGTTGAGGAAGCAATATCGTTTACATATAATAGAAAGAGAATAGGACCTAATACACTCCCTTGGGGTACCCCACATTTTTATATATGCTAAATCCGATTTTCCATTTCCATATTTAACAAATTGAGCTCTATTTGTCAAATAACTTTTAAACATGTATTACTGATACCTCTAAATCCGTATTTTTCCAATTTGTCAAAAGAATGTCATGATTTATTGTGTCAAACGCTTTAGAAAGATCGATAAATGTTGCTAACGTGATGTCCTTGGTCTGTCGGTTATTTTCTTGCCCTATATGTTTTAAAAGTTGCATGATTGGGTGTATAGTGGAATGTTTACTTCTAAATCCATACTGGTTGTGTGTGGAGGGAAGGATGTGGGGAGGTGGTGGCAATAAGTTTATTACGCTTTCGTTGTTTAATTTGTCTGTGTGAATTCCATGTCATTTTTTCTGTTTTCCATCCTTTCTCAGTGCGTTAAACCGAGGGGGGGGGATGTAATGGGGATATTTACCTCCCACTCCCCCCCCCCCCCAAAAAAAAAAATCAAAAAATTATTAACCCATGGTCCCGATTAAACTCGTGGAGATGTTTGAAGTCAGTCCAAAACAAAACACAAACGAAGAGGTTGACCAAACGGATAAATTCAGAAGCGCGCCTAATTACGAAACGAGCAAAGAATTCGAATTGGTAGTGTCACAGCGGCCTCAGAATCACTGAGAAAGCGAGTTTGGCCCTCATAGTTTTCAAAATTTTCCCAGGGAAGGGCCCCCCGGACCCCGCCAACGAGAAGGGAATACCACATCTGGTGCTCTCCCCCACCTCGCCACTGCGCGACTCGAATCATGCTACTGCCAGCACAATGGGCGCCCCTTTTGCATGGATCTTCGCCTTGATACCCCTCTCCCAATATTTTTACCTTCTCACGTCCCTGTCCTTGTTCTATTAGTATAAGCGTTAAATGCACTTGTCGTAATTATCTTTTACAACATGTGCGAGGGGAGGGGATTGTATTTCGCGGGCATTGGTGGGATGCTTTGGGAAGGAGAGGGGTAGGAGTGTTTCCCGTGCATTACATCCACAGTATTAAACACACGCGTAAGATATGTACACTGTTTTGGGGCTGAGGCTATAGACGTGTTTTGAGTGCCGTGTGTCGAAAAAGTGTTCCACATAGGGTGTGGGGGAGGGGCGGTGGGGGGGGGGGGTTGCAGCGAGTTTATTACGCTATAGTTTCATTTGTTTGTATGAATTCCATCTCATTTCTGTGTTTATTGGTATGAGAGTTATATGCGCTTATCGTAATTATCGTTGACAACATGTGCGAGGGAGAGGAGCGGTATTTCACGGGCATGGTTGGGATGCTTGGGGGTGGGGGTGGGTAGGTGTTTTCCAATGTATTACATCCAGAATATTGAAAACACCCGCGAGATATATAAATTGTTTTGGTGGTGGGGGCTATATGTTTCATGTCATCAGAGTCACGTGATTTTATCTCGAGATAACGAGATGTTTTCTCGTTATAACGAGATATTTTCTCGTTATAACGAGATCTTTTCTCGTTATAACGAGATACTATCTCGTTATAACGAGATGTTTTCTCGTTATAACGAGATCTTTTCTCGTTATAACGAGATACTATCTCGTCATAACGAGATCTTTTCTCGTTATAACGAGATCTTTTCTCGTTATACGAGTTACTTTCTCGTTATAACGAGATCTTTTCTCGTTATAACGAGATACTTTCTCGTTATAACGAGATACTTTCTCGTTATAACGAGATGTTTTCTCGTTATAACGAGATAGCATCTCGTTATAACGAGATCGTATCTCGTTATAACGAGATAAAAATAAATATTTGAGTGTCCTAAATCAGCCACCGTATGAAACTAATGTTAATGGGAGCCAATATTTCCAGTCGCGTATGTTTCCCATTTATAATTTTATTGAGGGCTTCTGGCAGTAGCCGGCTCAACTGAACTGGCATTTCGCCCGAATCCGCGAATGGGCCAGTTGAGTTGACCGGTCGAGTTCTCATTGAGGCACACCGCAGTGCTTACAACAATCTTTAAACTTATTATACCCCAACTTTCTGAAAAAGTGGGGTATACTGGATTGCATCTGTCCGTCGATGGGTCAGTCGTTCGGTGGGTCGGTGCGTCGGTCAGATGTCCATCGTGATCCGGGGCCGGGCCATAACTCCTATAATAGCAGAGGCAAATTGATGAAATTTGATAATTTTAACTTTTACAACGAAAAATTTGTGTCTTGAATTTCCTTTCATCATATTCAAATGGAGTCCAGAATGCATTTAGAAGCCACCTCAGAGCACCTGAAAAATCAACTATTTTAATTCCACGATCCGTCCATGCAACTCTTTTGCAAATGGAATCAGATATTATAAGGACTTTTCTGATTTGTTTGGCTGAAATATAGAAAATGAAATAAATTATTTTAGATCAATAAAAACAAAACCAGTAGATGTTATAATTGCAAAGAAATAATATGATCTCTCATTTTACTGGCAACATTAAACTTTTCATTCAGAGAAAAATGTAAATTTTCCTTATAGGACCAATCTCCCACTAATTGTATTAGCTCTGGAGGAAATGAAGACTGAAAAGCCCAGGTTGCCCCTCCCCCTCCCCCTATAGGCATCAATTGACCAAATCTTTCACTAATTGTATTAGCTCTGGAGGAACTGAAGACTGAAAAGCCCAGGTTTGCCCCCCCCCCCGCCCCCTATAGGCATCAATTGACCAGTCTCCCACTAATTGTATTAGCTCTGGAGGAACTGAAGACTGAAAAGCCCAGGTTGCCCCCTCCACCACCACCTCCCCCCCCCACCCTCCCTATAGGCATCAATTGACCAATCTCCCACTAATTGTATTAGCTCTGGAGGAACTGAAGACTGAAAAGCCCAGGTTGCCCCTCCCCCTCCCAATAGGCATCAATTGACCAATCTCCCACTAATTGTATCAGCTCTGGAGGAAATGAAGACTGAAAAGCCCAGGTTGCCCCTCCCCCTCCCCAATAGGCATCAATTGACCAATCTCCCACTAATTTATTAGCTCTGGAGGAACTGAAGACTGAAAAGCCCAGGTTGCCCCCCCCCCCCCTATAGGCATCAATTGACCAATCTCCCACTAATTGTATTAGCTCTGGAGGAACTGAAGACTGAAAAGCCCAGGTTGCCCCCCCCCCACCCTCCCTATAGGCATCAATTGACCAATCTCCCACTAATTATATTAGCTCTGAAGGGAAATGAAGACTGAAAAGCCCAGGTTGCCCCCCCCCCCTCCCTATAGGCATCAATTGACCAATCTCCCCACTAATTGTATTAGCACTGGAGGAACTGAAGACTGAAAAGCCCAGGTTGCCCCCCCCCCCCCTCCCTATAGGCATCAACTGACCAATCTCCCACTAATTATATTAGCTCTGGAGGAAATGAAGACTGAAAAGCCCAGGTTGCCCCCCCCCCCCCCTCCCTATAGGCATCAATTGACCAATCTCCCACTAATTATAATAGCTCTGAGGGAACTGAAGACTGAAAAGCCCAGGTTGCCCCCCCCCCCCCCCCACCCCTCCATATAGTCATCAATTGACCAATCTCCCACTAATTGTATTAGCTCTGGAGGAAATGAAGACTGAA